>JAUNZM010000157.1:1489166-2978333 GCA_033459285.1 Clamator glandarius | reverse complement strand
TAGGCAATTTTCCAGATTGAAGGAGGAGAAGAGGGTGGTGTGTGCACAGCGGAGAGGATTTTTTTCCCCCCAAGTATAATAAAAGTCATTTCTTAGAAGAGTTTGGTTGGGGGGAAGTGATATTTGTATCCCTTCTACCAGATGTCACCGGTGGCAACAAGAGCCAGTATTAAATATCTATCCATCAAATTCTTCTTGAAATTTTTCAGCGTCAGCTGGTCAACAACCCATTCAGAAAACTGGGAAAGCAGAAATCATCTACAGCCGTTCTTAACCAACAGCTCTTCCCCTCACAAGAATTATCTGTTTCTGAAAATTCTTCATGGAGGACAGCCGTGCAGAACTTGTAAAAAGAAGAAAACCTCAAAACAATAATTTTTCTAATGTGTATATATATGTAGTAAATGAAATAACACCCACTCTCCACACAGTATCTTTTGCAATAGTCTTGTGGCTTTTTTATCAGCAGCTAACAGTGTTGGATGCACTAAGGTATTGTAGGTACCCCACCTGCCACTTTTTCAGCCTCATACTAGGATTTATTAGTCATTGGCTTCAAAACTTGGCTACATTTGCCTTCCATCTCAGAGGGAAATGCTTCTGAAAAAAAGGCACCTTGAAACTCTTTCTGACCTAATGACAGCCTCTGCACGTCCATCTCTTACCATGCCGCTCCGCCAAGCTGTGATGCCAATTGCACTGACCCTTGCTGTCCCTTACCCTGGCCATAATGCCATCTTCTGCTGTCACCCATAAGACTTGTCTTGCACTATTCTGCTGCCTCAAGCCACAGGCGAGAGCAGGCTCCTCATCCAGTCAGGCTATGGCATTGAGGAAAGGAACTGAGATGATCAGATCTTTTCTATGCTATTTAAAAGCTAACCAGCACAAAGGAACACTTGGAATTAGCCCTGGCCAAAACGTAACAAAATAAATAATGACTTATTTAAAAGAGACCAGAAGGCAGGCTAAAGAATTGCAAAGACGCTCCTCACATCTTGTTCTCTGCAGTGATGCTGCTATCAAAATTTTTCTCTCTATTCTGAAAGCAAAGATCTTTCATGTAGGGCTCAGGGGCTTTTTCTCAGAGACAGCTGGGTAGATCACAACCCCTTTGCTTCATACATACGCAACTAAACAGGATGTCAGAACCTTGCAGAATTCTAAGATTTTCTCTGGAAACATACCAGACGAAATACCCTCCCCCAGCCAACTGTTCCCATGGATTGACATAATATTATTTTACCTCCTGTAGCAACAAATTCACTGTGTGGTTTGGTTTTGTTGTTTTTTTTCAAAACAACAGACCAAGACCAGACATTCTGGGAAACAACATGGCTACACTTTTCCCTAAAAGGCTTGCTACACATAAAATATTTGAAAAGGATTTTTTTTTTTTTAGTTAAGTGCTCTAGTGATGAAATTTAATCACATGTAGCGTCTACAGATAAGACAACAAGTTATCACATTTAAAGGCATCTCTCCAGAAGTCAGTTGTGCTTCATTTCATCTGACTCCTCGGATCAAGCATAGAAGATGGTTGTTCTGCCTTACATCAAATGAAGAAGTTGGTATTTTCTGCTTAAATCAGAAGAAATTTAATACCACTCTGTCCTTTTCGCCTATCTCACCACTTATCTTGTTTCATTTGCAAATATCGTATGTATTCTCTTGAGATAAAAATAGTGCAGGATGATTAGTTAGGCAGGTTCATTTGACACCATTCCGCATTCGTGACGCTGAAATCTAAAATCTGTATATGGTATACAACTTAAAGCATATATATGCAAGCTCAGCTCTGCTAGAGACACACTGCAAGTACATTCTTCCCAACCAGATTGCCTCCTTATCCAGTCAAGAAGACCACAAAGGTAAGCTGATTAGATCCTTTGCTTTCAGAAAAAGAAACTCAAAAGCAAAATGCTCCCTAAATGGAATGCGCCTATGCAATTAAAATATCTATTCTTATATTAGCTTCCAATATCTTTACAAGCTAACATAGAAGAGAATCAGCATTCAGATCACAGGATGGAACAAGACAGGAACAATGCCCCTAGTAAAAAATGCTGCGATTTTTAGGTTTTCCTTCAACTCTTTCTCAATTTCAATCCTGTCACCAGTGAAAATAAGGTGAACGGCAGAGCTACAAATTATCTTCCCTGGCACTGCGAGGGGGAAGTAATTTGGACAAGAAGCCACTGAGACAAAACAATTTCTAGCAAAACAAAAGTAACTCATCTGTCATAGCTGGAGAAGTACTCATTGCCATCAGCAAGAATTTGTCCCATTGTCTCCTTACACATTCTGGGATATTTAGAAAGGGGCTGAAATGATGGGCAATTTCCTCTGCTGCAAACCAACAGGTATTGAGGCACCAATTCATAGTTTAGGCAATGCTTGTATGTGTAGTCCTCTAGCTAGCCACAGCCTATAAACGGTTACCAGCATTGTTTTCCTTCTCATGAATGCTGCTTTCCACGCTTAGACAGGCAGAATGATGTTTTTGAAGATGTTAGGGTTCATGAAAAGATATTTACCTTCTCTTGTGTCTTTCTAGAATAATTTTTCAGTGTTTTAGTTCCCCTTCCTTCATTAACAGGAAGCTATTTTACAGCAATATTGCATGTTTTAAATTGTAATCAGTCTGCACTGTTGTGAGCAGGTTCCCAGACTGTAAGTGCATTGATGCTATGTTCACACTAAAATACTGACTAGAAATTCAGGCCTTATAGCATTTTCTTCAGTGATACGTTACATTGGCGACTATTGCAGCTGTTGGTGGCTGAATGGGACAAAGAGTCTTTTTTGTCAAATGCTGCTGTATCAGAAGAAAATGCCTCCTCCACTCTACCAGAAATGAATATTAAGTCTCAATATTTCTGTTCTAAGAGTATCAGTATACTGAAATGGCAAATCTGGTTTATTATTATCTAAATTGAATTAACAACCTCCCCCTCAACATACTTAAGAAAACTTTTTATAAAGCTATCCTGAAATGTAGTCTTTTAATGATGCAGCAGCCCAGTAAGCCAAATTTATAGCACAGTTAATTTATTGTTACAACTAAACAAAGGGAAGTTACTCTCCAAATTTAAATTTCCTTGAAATGAGTAAAAACACTATTACTTATTCTACACTATTCTTTTCATCTTTGAAAATATCATTACCTTTATTGCTAATAACACAAGATCTTTTAAATTCCAATTACATTTATTCCAGATGTAGTTCTAGGTTCTAAGCCTTATCCTTTATGTATGCTGTAAATACATGCCAGTTTTAACTGAGTAATAAGCCACCTCCAGGAGAGCCCACAGAGAGGTCTTGAAGTTTTGTGGTGCTAAACAACTTTGATTCACTCTCCCAGGGGCACACAGCCATCAGATCTTCCTGAAGCCCCACATTCCCACATGCAGAATTCCTCCCTCATTATCCTGCTTCAAGTGGAAGCACCTGCTGCAGACATCTGTTCCAGTACGCTCCGCTTACAATTAGATGAATAATGTCTCCTCTATCCTATACTGTCACAGCATCAACTTCAAATAGAGCTATGAAAGAGGTAGAGAAGTCATTTTAATGCTAAGTAGCTCACATTTAATTTATTTTACAGTTCAGCAATGGCCATCACTGACATCCTTTCTGCTAAAGATATTGAATCTGCTCTCTCCAGCTGCCAGGGTAAGGAATGGTCTCTCTGCAGCCAGAAGATGCATATCATTTTTATGTCTTAAGATGACATGCCTATCATTTTCCTCTTAGATTCCTTCCCCATGAGATCCCTTTCTAGCTACATTACAGTACAGCCTCCTGAATTCAGAAAGTCTCACAAGTGGTCATTTGGTGTGTAACATTCCTCAAGAGATAGAGCAGCAATTAAAGGGCCACAGTTTCAGTTAGGGCTGGCTTATTTCTAAACTCTGGCAATTTTAAAACCTGTTAAAGACTTATATTTAAATAGTTACCCTTTTCCTTCAAAATGTCAAAAAAAGCCTCAGCCTGCTGAATCAAAGTGTCATTTGTGAAGCAATGACCGGTCTCAGCTCTTTTAAAAAGTTCTTTGGCAAGATCAAGCCAATTTTCAAAATATTCAAAGAGCTAATTTGACTGAGAGTTATGTACTTCTCTGCCAAACACTTCAGCAAAGTAAGGATGTAGTGAAAACGAAGCACAGGAGCTGGTCTGTAAGCCACAGCAGCACCCTCTAAATATTTATTATTAATTGCATGTGACATTGCATAAATCCTTGTTCAGCAAATTGTGCATTGCAGCAGAAAACTTCAAACTGGCTGAAAGGATATATGACCACCAGCACAAAGAAATCAAAAAGCAAAATTATCCACTGTATCTTCTCTTTTGCTACACCGGGGGGAACGAGAGAAAGAGGTGCAGTCTGATACTTAAGAAAAGACGTGTGTGTTCCCAAGGGATACATGCAGTAGTAATGGCTTCAAGGGAAAATACCTAAAAACTTCTGTTTCTTCCAGCTGATGATTCCTTCAACTACAAATCCTTCTTCTCCACGGTTGGTTTATCCAACAAAACTCCTGATCAAATAAAGAAAGTTTTTGGAATCCTTGATCAGGACAAGAGTGGTTTCATTGAAGAAGAGGAACTTCAGTGAGTACTCTTCAGCTGCTTTATTTCTTTAAACAATGTAAACATTTGAATTTGCTGGGTGACCTAGAAGAAACCTAATGCTGTTTAAAAACAAAACACAATTCCTTGGTTTTCTTTGAATCTGTGTGGATTTCCTCAGATTATAAGAGCAGATATTACCTTATAGTTTTTTTGGCATGATTTTAAGAAAACTACAAATGCCAATATGCCAAGGACGTCTCAGAGAATAAAACTCAAGCACAGTACTCTACCCTGTTCTATTTCAGGCTGTTTCTGAAGAATTTCTCTTCAAGTGCTAGAGTCCTCACCTCCGCGGAGACCAAGGCATTTCTGGCTGCAGGTGACACTGATGGTGATGGCAAAATTGGAGTGGAAGGTAAGACTTTTGGAAATTCCATTAAATTATGTTTTAAGATGCAGGCATTTAGGGCTGCATTTAAACTGTGGTATGAAGAATACACCCAAGTACTTTGGCCTAGTACTTTCTGCCACTATTTTTATACCAGAGAATAGTCCTTTCTTTTCGCAGGTGTATTCCCACTTGTCTCTGTTGCAGCAACAGCATATTTAGGCCCAACATAGAACCTATTCTTCCAAGCTATAATAACAGCTTTGAAATCAATTCTGCCCTGTGCCTTCTCCATGGACTCAATGTTCCAGATTTTTAAAACATCCTGAACACCTATTCCTTCTTTGAATTTCCATTTCAGCAGTGGAAACTCTGCACTTCTGCCCATACGACACTTTCATTTTTAAATGCAGCTCCACCTACATAAACTTATTTCTTCATCTACCACTATCAAACATTGGCCAGTACTACTGAGTGGTTAATTCAGTAACGTAAAATAAGACTGGTATTGTTTTTCAAGACTAGAACTGCTGCAATGCAGCACATTATCTTGTGCTGGAGAATTATAAGTGCAAATTTCACTGGGCAGTCCTATGAGAAACTAAATCAAATTCCTAAAGAAACCCTCACAGGGATAATGTGAACTGGCCAGGATATTTCTTTTAGAAATTGCAGCAAAGGAAAATAGGACATTATGCATCATTTATTAGAGATGAAGTCACTGAAAACAGGGCTGTCTCAGCTGAACTAGGACAGGTGGCAATAACTCTAACAGACACACGTGCTAATCTTAGCCAGAGTTTGGGAGGAGAGATACACACACTGTTGGAGGAATTTGCTTTAGCAGCAGCTTTTGCAGCTTATGTTTATAAGCCCCAAATAGGGCATTATATTATGCAGATCTTAGCCCTTAACCATTCAATTTCCCATTCTGAAATAACATCAATGCTTGTATCTTTTTTTTCTCATACTGAAAGATAACGGCTCAACCTAATTCATTCTCTGCTTTCTTGGCTGCTATCAGAGTTCATAATGGGTTAAAGATAGTTTAGCTTTATGCCAGGATTTCCCACAAATATGGATTCACAGATGCATTCCCCCTCTCTGCACTTACTCTTTTTCAGGAGTGAAAAATCCATTATGCCCCCAGAATCTCAGTTTAGCAGTAGCTTGTGCAGTGTTACAATAACTTTGGGAGCCCTCTATAGCTAGGAGTTTAAGTCATTTTTATCTGTCTTTTGTAAAGGAGTTAAAAAACACATTCATCTATGTTTATTCCATGCCTTTCTCATTTTTTTCCTTGACAGAATTCCAATCTCTGGTGAAGGCATAAATAGCATTACACCAAAGGCAACCTTGGACTGACTCTTCCAATTACCTCGTCCAACAAGCACTTAGCACTCAGCATGTGTTTGTACATTTTTCTATTGTTTCCGGCATTAACAATTCCCCATGCATCAAGTTCACACAGCAGACTGCTGAGAGATCTTGCAATGTACAGATGTTTCGGTCACGTGGTATTGTTACATTTCCATTGTAAAGATGGCACTTTGTGATTTTCAACCACTCATAATGTTGAAATCATGGCTGTAAGGGGGGTGGATTTAAAAAAAAAA
Source organism: Clamator glandarius (assembly GCA_033459285.1). Lineage (NCBI taxonomy): Eukaryota > Metazoa > Chordata > Aves > Cuculiformes > Cuculidae > Clamator > Clamator glandarius. Next base: position 2,971,754 of record JAUNZM010000157.1, on the reverse strand, counting down.
ACTGGGGGAAAAAAGCTGCTTTTTAATTTTTGTAAAGGTTTTCTATCCTCATACTTGACCATGCTGACTTGCCAGACACAGTTTTCATGATCTTAAACAATATGATATCTTTTAAGGCTTAATTGCACAGATTTCATTGAGTTTTATTTCTGCTTAATTCTATGCTCCTTGAGGAAAAGCAATGCTAACAAGAGAGCAAAAATAATTTATATTAAGTTCCAACGCTAAGAGTATGAGAAAAAAACTTAAGAGGAGTTGACAAATAGCTCAAAGCATTGAGTAAGTTTGTCAGTAATTTTACAAAATGAAGCACTACACTGAGCACGCATCATTGGAAAGTGTTTATGGCCTGAAATGTAACTCTCCCTTAAGAAGATTTATCTCTCATGAAATCTAAGGCAGCTGTGAGATAGAGGAGAAGGGTCTAATCCCAACTCTGACACTGTCACAAGTCACAGTCCTTTGACAAATGGCCCTGTAGGTTTTTCTGTGAATCATGAACATATTGCTTATTATCTCTTTGTATGGACAAAACAATAATACTTTACCCCACTTGTGAATTTCTGTGTTTTCTACAGATGAAACAACAGCCAGTTCTGCTGTTTGATTACCTTAAAGCTCCATTACATTGCTAAACAATGGCCATTACTCAATTCTTTCATTTATTATAAAGAATAATCCATAATACTAGCAATTTATTTTAAGTCGGAAAATTACTAAGAACTAGTCTTTCCTTTGGTAAGTGTTTTGGAGGATTTAGAGCTTGTTATAGCATTGTCATCATTAAAGAACAAAGTAAACAATGTTCATGGTTAAGTGCAGAGCTCCACAGACTGAGTAGATGTTGTGCCTTTCTGGATGAGTGAGCTGGAAATTTCCCCACCGACAGTTTTCTCCTTTCCCATCTACCATGACGTGGTTCCAGCTTACAAGCAGGCTGTCTCGTTAATACTCCCTGCTGAAACTGAATGATAATTATAACATACTTTGGCAGCCGTTTCGAAGAAGAGCAGAAACAAAGCATTCTGGAGCTTTTATGTAACATTCAATGTTGGCATTTTCATGAATTGTGAGATGATTATGTGAGGCAAGTGCAGCTCACTCATACCCAGGCATGTAAGGGAGCTGTTTGGCAGATTTAAGATGGCTAATGCAAAAGAGGAATTCTAGCAGTCAGACTCACTGAAGCCTTGGCAGAATTATAATGAATATAAATCCTAATTCTCTCCCCACCGCCTTTGATGTTAAATCTGGGCTTAAATTATAGCTGCTGTTAATTGCAGCACTGAAATATTTTGCATAATGATGAGCCTCTGTTAGTTCCTTTTAACTTATTCATTTTCCTGTCTGCTGAAGAAAAAAAATCCAGAGCAATCCAAATCTGGAGCAATATACAGCTGTATTATATACATTAGCTCTTCACGTTGTTCATCACCAAAATATCATGTCACTAGTTCACAAGCAGATGGCACACACGATACCAAAAGTGACAGACCTGATACTACATTCCTTGCACGTCTGAAAGCCTCATGTGGAATGCAAGAAATGCAAGACTACTTAAATGGCCTACCCCATATTTCAGAGACACTGAGCAACTGCACATCACTGGCTTCTGTTGCCACAAGGGGGAATTAAGTACTTCTGAGAATCAGGCAATTCTTGTGCCTGTTGCAACTTCAAGTAAAACTTAGAGAATTTTGTTTATGGGTTCTTCTTAAACAGAAACTCATGGCAAGAAGATGAGTTTTGAATCTTAGTAAAACCATCCAGCCATTTCATTAGAAGGAATTATGATAGAACTCCAAAAAGTCCCCAATTTAAAATTAAGCCCATAGACTGTTCAGCAGAACCACATCTACCCCTATTAAGTCCACTGCTGGCACCAGGACCCACATATTCAGAGTTAACCAAACTAGAAGAGAATATTTTTCACCTAAAGCAAGTAAATTCCAAAAATGTAGAGTTCTCTTGGAACGTGCATTTAAATGAATTTAAGTTTCAGGCAATGTCAGCCTTCAATTTTCCTAGAGAATGGCATGGAGAATCTCTGAACCTGACAACGTCATCACTCTAGAGAAAACCTTTGATCGCAGGATGCCTATGTAGATACCATCTGAAGTCATAAAATGGTGACATCATACTGTTACTGCAATTAAGGTATACAATCACAGAGCAATTCATGCTGGAAAGGCTCTTGGGAGGTCTCCGATCCAACTGCTTCCTCAGAAGGCCAACTCAGGGCTCTAAGCTGAGTTAGAGTACCTTCAAGGATGGAGGTTCTATAATCTCTCCAGGCAACCTCATAAGTAAGGATTGAATCTTCTGCATCGAGTTTTTATGAATGAAGTACAAAAATAAAAAACTCCTGAGTACAGTTAAACAAAATTCTGTTAGAAATTGTTTATGACACATCAAATCAGAAAGGATCTAACAATACCTTATATTATCACACTGATAACCTTTTCTCAGGACTGTCCTACTCATATAACACTGCTTTGTAATTCCCAGGAGAAAGGAAATGTTGTTTATATGTTTTACCTTTACTTTAGACAATTAAAGAACAACCCAAAATGTAAATGGCAGATCTGAGGTCCACTGAGCCTAAAGACTGTGAGTCTCAGACACACCTCAGTCCCTTCATTATCCTGTATGAGCACTTTATACTCTAATCCTCCCAATACTTCTGAAATAAAGACTATGATCTCTTTAAGTGGGAAGTAAACACAAAAAAAATTCTATTGCTCTACACAACCTCTTTGAGAAAGGATATAAAGGGCCAAGGTGTTGAACTCAATATCTCAACTCTGCCCTAATGCTCTAGCCACCAAATCCATCATCTCTTAAACTGAAACTTCAGATTATGTTGATAAAGGAGCAAAATCATGCATAAGATAAAGCCTCTTGGTATTTAGTGGAAGCTAGCGGCCTCCTAACTTCATGCTCCTTTGGAAATCCCAACCTAGAGCCATTTGTAAATTTCAGATTCAATTTTAGCTCCCTAACTGCTCAAAATCTCATAGTCATCTTTTAGCAAGTAAGAGAGCACAGAAAGGGCAAGAGATGTCAGAACATTCATTGCACACATAGACTGGTAAAGTTTCTTCTTTGAGTTAGCAGCCAGCCCATGTGGAAAATCTTTGATGCAGCACCATCAGAGGCGCCTGGAGCTCTTCACACAAACAGTGTGAGCGGAGGGGGCCAAGGTTGGATTAATTTCCTGGAATGGGTTACTGAAATAGATACATCTTGATTAAATCGCTGAAGAGACAAGTACCTAACATTTTCATGCGTAATAGTTCATATATTTTAAAACATTTTAGTACGTGGGTGCTGTGGAATATGAACTGATTTGAATTGTTTACATTTTATGAAACTTAATTTCCGTATTTGCTTGCAAGCACAGAAAGATACCATTACATTGGTATGGACTTACACTTGCTGTACCAAAAGCCTGCAGAGCAAACTGTCTGTCAACTGGGATTTGGCTGCTCCAGAACTTTTGCCTTGCTCATCAGCATATCCTACACTCATGAAAACAATAAAATCAGATTTGTATATCAAGCTCCAGAAAAGAAAATCAGATCACCGTATCAGTTACAATATGAAGAGAAGGTACCCCTAGACAAAGCCTTCCCCCGCAGTTACAGAGATATTGCTGATCCCAAGTTCAAGGGGGAACTTATGTCAAAGTAGAATATCCAAATACTTGACTCAAATGGAATCACATTCATTTAATCACAACTAGATATTAATCAGCTAGTGTTTCCTAGATAAGAACTTTCTGTTCTAACTCCTAGGCTTCCAGAACAAACTGATTTTAGAGCTGCAATGAGCAGCTGGAGATGTACTAGAGATGGAAAATTTCTTGATCTGCAGAGGTAAATTGGTGTATTGTATTGTAAGTTTAAGCAAATGCCTGAGAAAGCAGTGAATTGTTGCAAGTTTTAGCCAATGCCTGACCAGCACTTGATACATCACAAGAGAAAGACTGCGTTAAGAACAATGACAAGCCGTATAGTTAAAAGGAGAAGCACTTGCTCAGCTGCGTTTCCCATCAAGTTATGAAACTTTGAGTTCCAAGTGACCTTTAACAAAGGGAAGACAGCCAAAGGCAGCCAAAGGACAAGTGAGGAAGAGAAAGGAAGATGAAATAATGACCCGTAGGATGAAGGAAACACCCTCAACTTTGGTCTGCACACAAGCAATAACAAGCAGTAATTATATAACTTAAGGATGGAGTTGAGCTTGCCTCCTGGCACACACTAGCACCTACATGGCAGGATGCAAACCTGTACAAATAACGTGTGAACTTGTGGCAAGGTGCGGCAACAAACCAGGACCCACTGTGTCACTGCAGGGACGCCTGCTAAACGTTGTGCCTAACCGTGCTACAACAAAGGGACATGAAGGCTGCTTTATTATTATCCCTGACAGTTACGATTACTGAACTGTCTTGCTGTTTGTAAGTGAATCATTAAGCTTTACTAATAAATTGTCTGCTTTTAGTAGCTTGTGTGTTTGTAACTATTTTGCCATATCCCACAAGAACCTCTATCTAACTGTAACACCCTGACAGTAATATTTTGCAAGCATAAAAATAAACACAGTAAAACCTGGTTTTGTTAGGCAGATGAAATTACCTGTTCTATTGAGAAACTGTTAGGTTTGTTTTAAATGTTATAGCATTACTCAGATATTATTTAAATCTACAGTGATACCCCTTACACATTTATGCATGTGTGGGTGTGAAATGGCTTTTTAGATTATTGGCCAATTTCAGCCGTTCTTGAGGCCATTACATTCCAACAGATTCCATGAGACAGCTTAATTACCAGTAAGAGAAAAGCTGCAGCGTGAGCTTAGCTGCTGTTTGAGTCCTTATAGAAGTTTATTTTTTCAGTACAGAAAGAAAGAACCAAATATCACCGATTTTACTGCAGTTTCATTCCTTACCATTAATTGACGTGCACTCCAGTGTGCTGCTGAACAATTGACGACCTTCACTTTATAAATGGACACATTTATTATGACTTAAAATGTGCACAGTGCAATGAATTAATACTGAGCAAATGTCTTCAACATTAGGCTTTTACAGTCCAAAGTACCTATTTCAGTAATTCGGTGGCCAAAGCTTACATATCAGCTTATTAAAAATACTTTGGGGTGATTTAAAGTTAAAAGTTTTATCTGTGAGACTCTACTTGTACATCAGATATGTCTGTAGTATCATTTATCTATTTATCTACCATGTAGTATCTGTTAGTATCACTTGAAGGCTATTAGGCCAATTGCAGGAGTAATGCTTCATAGGTAATTTCTATCAGGATCAGGCCCTTAAAAGCCTAAAGTCCACCATGAAGATGTCCATTTGTTACTATCATTAAGCAGTAAAAAAAAAAATTGTATATTTTTCAATTCACATATCAAAAGTCATTTACTGGACTAAAAATAGGCGCAAGCTGAAAGGATTTACTTTGTATGGTACTAAACCTTATATATTGTCTAAAACACCATGCACATTCCTTAGGGATATAAATATCAACCTGATTAGCTAGCAGGTCTTGTAACCCACAGTAACTTATCCCCTGGGGTATCTGAGCCATCACATGGCTCTAGGACTTCTGTAAAAGGTCAACAGGACTTAACTAAGGTCTATATAAGTGATTATCTCTGTCATTTGAAAATGCATTAATTCAAGAGGACTCTGCCGATATTTTACATTACAGTTATTTCTGTTCTTGGCTTGGGGAAAACTAAGTGGCAAGGTGAGTTCAGTCTTTCCTCTGGAACTTTTGAAGACATCACAGAAATCCACACAAAAAATGCATGGAAAGGAGCAAAGATCCCCAAAGGCCATCCAGTTCTATAAGTATCTTTGGTTTGTCCTCAGCTTGCGCACCTGGAGACTTATTTAGAGATAACAGCAAGGCAGGTGCCCTGCAGGTATCTGAACCAAAGGACGGAACAGTCGGCTCCTGCAGGGCAGCTCCCCTGGTTTGCCCTGGTACCTGGGCTGCAACTGCCCCACCAATCAAACCTGGCTGTGCTCACCAGACGGCATGAAAGGCTGACAGAGCAAGTTCAATATGAACTCTACCCAATATTATTTTTCATTTTACAACAGCTTTGACATGGCTCTTGCTGGTATCCTGACAGAAGCTGAAATTGCTGCTGGCCTACAGAGCTGTCAAGGTAACATTTATGTTTTAAATAAGGCTTTTTATCTGTCAGATTCCTTTGTCCTTGCTACCCCGACATCCCAAATGCAACGGAAACAGAAAGGCCGAAAGAATAAACCAGACAGTATAATGTTACTTTCCTCTCCAGGATACATGGTAAGATGTTCTCATTATGTTTGCTTGCTAATTATAGCTTTGATTGTTTTATCAAAAAGAGAAAAAGGAGACAAGGTAATAAAACAGATGCAAGTTTTCATCTCAGCCAGTCGAAGCATTGGCACCCCTCATCATTTGTGCATTTTAGCAATTTTAAGTATGTAAAATCCAGAGACTGAAATCCTAGGGTTTTCTCAGAGAATAATAATAAAATTCCTTCTGATTTCAATACAGGCACAATTTTTATCATCAAGTTCTGTGAATTTATGTTTGAGGGAAGTACCTATTTACAACTGTATGTTCTTGAGTGATGAAGACCACAGTTAATATTTATATAGCTAGGTTTAAGAGATCATTGATGGAAAAATTCCACTAATCTGAAATAAACTCAAGAATAGTTTGTTGCTTTTTGACTAAAAAGTTAATTTTAACTATATTTAACTACTTTTCTTTACCTCTTCCTTCTTATTTCAGCTGCTGATTCATTTGATTACAAAACCTTTTTTGTTAAAGTGGGTCTCAACTCCAAGTCCAAAGACCAGCTCGCCAAAGTATTTGGAATTCTTGACCAGGACAAGAGTGGCTTTATTGAGGAAGATGAACTGAAGTAAGTAAATAGAAAAATGAGTTACCAACAAGCTGATGTTTTATTGTATAAAAATGCAGAAAAAAGATCGGAAATACTCCATTTCCTTCCATCTCTGTGGATGAGAGACAATTGCTTGTGTGAGAATGTGTGTGTGCACACACACTCATGTGTGTGCTTGTGGTGAAGGAGCTGCAAGACGAAAAATGAAGGAAAGGCATTTTCTCACAATGAGAAAATGTTCTGATAGCAGTGAAAATACTTGTTTCACACAGGGATAACTGACAGACTGAATACAAAAATAGCAGCTCTGCTTGAGTTTGCTTTTTATTATGGTGACTTTTTTTACTAGATTGGATTCAAAGGGATATTTTTCTCTCATCTTTCTTTCACACAAGTTCTGTCTTTCACATCATATTCATCTGACTTTGAAGTTAAAAAGTAAGGTTAGAAAAATTCTTGCCACTCTTAAGAGTCTACACTTAGGAGAAAAGAAGGAAGGTAACGTGGGGGAAGAAGATTCCTGCCATTAGGGAGTCAGTTTGAATTTTGCTTTTTAATCCAATGAAACCAAAATGTCATCAAGCATTTTTATGTGTTGTGATGCAACACCTTCTCCTTTCTCACCCTTATTCTAACTGAAGTTAGACAAAGTTTTGCCACTGAATTTCAAATCAGTTACAAAGAGCTTTTGAAATAGTCTCAAGGATTTCATCAGGCAATAACAAACTCTAAATACTTCCAGTACTGAGTGTGTCTCACTCATTTGTCCTCTCAACTTTAACAGACTTTTCCTGCAGAATTTCTCAGCCAGTGCCAGAGCTCTGACTGATGCTGAGACCAAGGCATTCCTGGCAGCCGGGGACAGTGATGGAGACGGTAAAATTGGAGTGGATGGTAAGGCTGCCTTTATTAAACAGAGTAGCACCTGCCACTGAGACTCCCCGACAGCCAGGTCTAGGCAGCTCCCCTGCTCAGTACACTGGCTGTGATGGATCTGATTCTCAGGTGCTCTGTATTGCACAGAGGATCGAACATAGGAGCCTGTCAATATTCTGCTACAGGTGCTCAGCCCCTGTTTTCATCTACAGAGATTGTTTCAGGAACAAAGCTGACTTGATATCTTTATGGCATTTTGGTACATAAATTCACTGCCATTACTACTGAACTATTGTACAACGTGACAGTTAAATGCAACAATGCCTTTGTCCTAAGTATCTATTATTATGAGTATGTAATTTGCTATCTTTAAAGAATCACTATTAGAGGAAATACCCTTAGTTTCATATTTTAATTCTAAAAATTAAGAAAGTACTTTTTTGATTATGTGATTACAAAATGTGGTCCTATATTATCATTCTTTTATTGCTCTTTTCAGAGTTTCAAGCCCTGGTCAAATCTTAACAAGCAATCAAGATAAAGACCAAGATAACAGTGCCATAAATAATCTTTCCTACTGCAAGCCTGCTATTTATTTAGTTATTTTGTACCCTGGAAGGTCATGACCAGTTGCTGGCAAATGATTTCACATTGCTGGAAAACATTTGAAGTAGTGCAAGCACAACTTAAACCACATTCTCCAGTGTTTTAAACAGAAGGTCCTTATATCAATGGGAGGCTGAATTGTAATCTGCTCTGCTAATCTGAATTTTGGGCATTAAAGATTCTAGTAAAAACACTAAGAGAAATTAAGAGCATCTCTGTGGGCCATTGAATTGTCAATATTTGCATAAAAAGCTGGCATCTGTGGTAAAAAACTAGAATTAATAAAATGCCCAGGTGTAACACTTGGTTATGGTAACTGGCAGCAGTGGTATTTAATTGAGAGGTGTATTTAACACCCCAAACATTTTTATATCCTTCTTTATGCAACTGATTATGTTTCATACCCTAATTACATGGCAGGATCTAGCGTTAATTAAACGGCCCTTGTTAATATTAGATCAATTGGATCCAAGATGCATCTAGATTACCAAAATAGCAATACATTCAAAACTCTCCAAGAAACCTCCAATCACCAGCCTTCCTGCCCACCTGATGGCACTATTGTTCCACTTACAAGGAGTTAAAAGCCTATTCAATCTGCTTGAATTAATTCAGGTCAGAACACTTCTAGGATGCCACTTGTCCACTTCTGTTGACGACTCAGTTTTGCCAGATTAGCTCACCCCAGAACACAGAATGCTAACATTTTATTTTCCAAAGCAGGACACCCTATGCCTCAGACCTTGGGAGCAGGGTGGAGACCTCAAGAAAGGTCTGTGGCACATGATTGTATCTGGGGAATAAGTACATTTTGTTGGGTCTGCTTTGCATGCTCAATGCCCTCCACTTCCAAAACCCAGGAGCAACACCCATTCCTCTCCTGTCTTCTCGTGCTGGTTGCCAGCAGATTACACCCCCAGTGTGCTACCTGTTCTTGGCAAGTTGCACATCGTGGCACAGAGACGCAAAGCCGCAAGACACGGGTCGACCTGCGCTTCGGAAGGAGTCAGAACCGAAAGCTTCCTCTGTCGGTATGAGACAGAGCGCCAAACAGCTCCAGGTTGTTTATTTAGCATGCAAATCTAATTAGAGATGTGTCTTCACAATCCTCACAAATGCAACTGAAGGCAAAAGGGGCTGTGTTTTGGATACAGCTAGGTGAAAAGCATTTTGAAAAATGAAGTCCCTGCTCCATAATGGCAAATTGCGGCACGTTGCCCCAAAATTAATGAAGGTTCTGCTGCTTTTCTTCATCTCAAAACTGAGGACAACGTTATGCCCACACCTCACAGGGTTGTAGAAATAAATGTATAAATCTTTGTGAGGAATGTATGATAAAATGAAGAACACAAAAATAAAAGCCAGGAAATTAATAATTTTTTCTTTAAAGACAGATGACACAAGCTGGAAATATGGAATGAGAATGACAATTCTGAACAGCTGCTCATTAACTGAAGTTCATCCAGCTTGTGCACTAAGCTAGGGTTCTTGTTGGAAAGTAAGTAAGCAATGATGTAATCACAATTTTATTGTAATACAAGCAGAAACAGCAAATTAGTTTACAAAAAGAAACTAATTGCTGAACAGTACCTAACTAGACACTACAACGTGTGAGCTTTTTTAGGTATACATACATGACAAAAATAAAAAGATATCCAAACAGGGTTTTAAAACATCTAGACGGCTTTAATCATCCAGAACATTGTACTTCCAATATGATAGTTACTCCTACGTACTCTTTTCAAAAAATGTGGAACACTTGCAAAGTCTGTACTTGGGCATTAATCTTGCCAAAACCTGTGAGAGTCTCATACTGTATTTAATATTTAGTAAGTTGTACCAGTATCTGCAGATCAAAGTATGACAAGACATTAGAGAGAAAGAAGGGAACATCAATACAGTGGTGGGGAAATTATCATATTACACAATATCAAAGCAATCTAAAGTACAAATATTTAATAGTGTGTTCATGATGTAGATGTTAGCCAAAAAATATACTTCCATTTACCCTAATGAATGAACTGGGCACTAATATTGTAGAATTTCCCTTAATTATGAAAAAAAGATCCATCAAACAAATTCCAATTTATGACTTCAGTGTCATAAAGAAACTAAATTCTGAGGAATTATTAACTGCAGTCTAATTCCAGGCCTAAAAGCTGTCATCATTGTAAAAAAAATGCTATGTATTTCAGCTTAAATCATGTTTTATATTTTCACCATGTAATATGAAGATCTTCAAGCATCATAACCATAGTAATGGCTAACTGAAAGAGAAAGGCACTGACAGCTCAGATAACTTTTGAGTTAGCAGGCAGCTCCTTTACTTAACCACACTAACTCCACACTCATTAGCCTGCTACGTCTACAAATCTAGGACAATTTCACCACTTACCATTCCATTAAGAACAGTAAAAAATTAATGACAAGGTAAGTCTGATATCAGCTTCAGTGATCACTCCAGAAAGTTAAGAGCTTGTGACTAGAGACATTTTTTAGACCTTTCCTTCTTTCAGTATTACTGCTAAGTAGATTGGTGTAGAAAATGCTGTTTTCTGTCTACAAGAAGACACTTGCTTTCTTTTTCTCTCTGTCTCTCACTCACTCAGTCAGTCAGGTACTGTGAAATTCCTGTAACTGCTTATCATGTGCTTTAAGAAAGCCCTTAAAATTTCTCCTGTAAAGCCACAACTGGAAAGACTGCTACATGATCATAAACGTATGTTCCCACACAGCTGCCTTGAAGTGAAGAACAGTCTTTTGGAATGATAAGTTTGGAGGTCTCAGACCATGGCTCATATTACGCAAATGCTTCTATCCAACCCTTTCCACCAGTGTCCCGATACATGAGGTTGCCTTTTGTCAAGGGAATTTTGTTACTTGCTTTACGCATGTGTTTTAAGTGCTTATCTGAATCTAGACACCTGCTTCTCCTTTATTTAGAAGGCCATTTCTGCTAAACAAGTGACTTCTGATGATTACACATAAGGTTAACTCTAATTATAGGATATTTTTACTTTTTATATCACTAAGGGTTATATACACCCTTACTACTGAAATTAATTATATCACCTACTGACATCAGTGAGGGCAGACAGTGAATGTAAAAACAGTTGGAACCACTTCAGTGCTATTTGCTTTACTTTACTACAGCTTCTTAGACTGTGGGTCATAGTGAAACCCAGCCATGTGCAAAACCCCTGTAGTATAGTACCACTGTACCTGTCTTCTACATGTCACAGAAGGCAGCATTCAGATTACTTCACAGCTTCCACACTTAGGGCAGAGTTATTCTTAAAATACACAGATAATCTGAACAATTTGAAGAAGCAGAAAGACATATCTTAGGCAATTATGTTCAGAGTCAGAAAATTGTCTTACTGAGTCACAGAAGCACTTGCAAGTGCGTTTTAAGACACATAGCATATCAAATGCTAGCAGAGATCCTCCAAGACAGCTTTTTAAGTGAAAAAGTACCCCGATCAGAGCAATCTCTATGAATTAGTTAGGTTACTAACCTGTTAATTATTCTATCATTTTCAAATAGAAATCCATCTCACTCACACAGAATTTTTAAGATAAAAATTACACAAGATATTTCTTCAAAGGAGAGAATTACCTGTCTTTGTTTAGCTCCAGACCCACAGTGCTGCAGGATGTATCTTGTATCTTGGATTCTACACTCCAGATCGCTGCCCAGGGCTCTGGCTACTACGTTCTATTTGCTGCAGGGAAATAAAGCTTTGTCACTGAGGCTTGCAAGGCCTGGATTTCACCCTTCATTGTAATAATATACAGTACCAAAAAAAGTCAAATACTAAACCACATTCTTCAACCTCTCTGCTAAATATGGTAAAAGACTATGGTCCAAGCAACCATTCAATTCAAATGCTGTAATTATTTTCCCATGATTAAAGCATATGCCTTATGAGACAACTTGAAGGTGCAGGATACAACTTGTTTTGTTGTAAAGGCCCTTTTCAATAGTTATAGTTATGCTCACACTAAGATTCTCTGCCACCACCATTGTGACATGACATTCACGAGCAACATAGGTTACCGAGTATCTATTTTAGTTACTTCCAAACTCATTACAAAGGCAGAATCTGTTATCAAGGATCACAATACAATTGTTCTGGCCCTAACACAACCGGGGCTGAAAGATGGAGCTGTATGGGTTTCAGAACAGCTGCTACTGCATCTCTTTACACTATCGCAGTTGGTCTCAGGTTAACACCTCTCCTCTGATCTCACCCGAGACAACTGCTGATGTTTCTTTTGCATCTACTTGAAGTCATGTCTTTGGTTGATTGCCGCTGCTAATTAACTCTGTACTTTATACCAAACAGAACACAAAGAGTACCAGGCTAGTCCACAACCTTTTAATGATTTACCAAAACGCAACTTTCTCCTGCTTATTAGAGAAGTGAATGGCATTTGATTTGAAAACAGTTGGTTTAAATGTTTAGATTCCTAGCAAGAAATTATTGATGAATGTTCCGTATTTCTCAGAACTACATTTTCAAGTTTTGAAACCAAAAACAATGGCTTTGATATTCCTGTACATGCTGTGCATAAAGACACCTAGAGGGAAAGCAACAGATGTAAAAGTTATACAGGTACATAAATCTTCAGATTAACAACCCAATAGCACTTTCAGATGTCCCTAGTACTCCAAAACCAAAAATCAAATAAACAAACAAATACAAATTTTTCTTGAACTTCATAGGAACAAAGACTAATCATTGCTGTAAACTGTGCAACATTCAGATCTGTCCCAGATTTTGCACTGCCACTAACTGCCCATTACCTAGAAGCAGTTGTTCTGCTTGAATTATTAAGTGTTTTCTTTATAGCTTTACAAGGCTTGTATAATATATTTTAGAAATTTTCTTTTATAGATCTCAGTTTTTGAACCCCTGAAGTGATTTCAATCACCTAAATTAACATATATCCCAAAAGTAAGGAAAATAGGAGGATAGTTCAGCTGTAAAATAGATTATCTAATTAAAACATCCCTTTATATAATATAATTATCCCTGATTATTTCATTCTGCTTGTAGAGGAGGGAAACCTGTACTTCAGCTGAAGTGTCATTAATAAATAAATTAAACCAGTAACTCTAGATTCCTACCTGTATCAATATACAGTGACATCAACTTGATTCTGAAATTCAGCTCTTTTAGGCTTTTGTAAACCATCTTTCAGCAGGATCAGCATCACTTTTGTTGTCAGTGTTGAATTTCAAACATTAAAATATCCCCTCATGAGCAATAATAGTGAACCCACAGTAACAATTAGCTCACTTACGAGATCATATTTTAATATAATACTAATTCTGACTACGATACTATTGTTGAATACATGTAAAAACGGTTCAGCGTGCTGTGTGCTATGGCAGAGTGAATGAGGCAACCCAATGCCGTTCTTTGAGCACTTGGTGCTTATATTTTAAACCAAGGCCTGAATTAGATATATTTTGAGCTTGAGTATTACATGTTCAACTTGACCTTGTTATTTTCCTCTACTTCACGTCAGTTTCCTCATTTGCATTAGCTTTTAATAATTAGTGTTGTATGGCAAGTAAAAAAATTAAGTCAAGTAAGCAGTTCCATGAGCAGCGTGTAGGAGCAAGCAGAAGCAAAGGAAGCCTGCGATAAAGTGACATCGATGGCACTGCCACAGAGGCCTAAAAAACCCTTTTCTCTAGAAGTAAAAATGTGAAGAGGAACCAGTAAGAAGACCTTCTGTGAAAATTCATATTAACTTGAGATGATCAAAAAGGAGAAAATTCGGAGAGTGCAAAAGGGTATCTACACGGATACAAGCTGTTTCAGGATGGGAAAACAGTATATGCTTCATTCCATTGCCACTGTCTGCAACTGCAAATCTCAAACAGAAAGCAATATGAATATACGGTACTGAACGAAAAAGATAAATGGAAAGAACACCAAAAGACTTGAGAGCAGCTGTTCCACTTATAAAAATCAGCATGGTTCTATTTGTTTTAATCAGATAATATTATTATTTGCAGCAGCCCATGGTTCTTAGATATAATAGGAAAGTGTTCTTCCAGATTACTATAAACAGTTTTCCTACTGAAGGAGATAGAGCATTATTTCATTACTAAACAGCTGATATTTATATCAAAGGTAAGTCTGATTATTCCTGATTAATGCCACTTTCTTTTGTGCACATAAGAGGTAGCAAAAAAAGTTAAAGTATCATTAAATGATGTCTCTTTTTTTCATGTTAATTGTACCTTGTTTTTCTCTATCTAAATTCAGACAAACAGGTGCTATTGAACAATTGCTATGTTTGATACTTCCCTCACTGCCATTAAACTAATCAGGACTAAAACCACTGTAGTCCCTTAACTTACACCAAGGTTCAGCTATATTACTGCTCTACTCCACAGCACAATTTGTAACATTTGCTACTATAAAATAAACTCCATGTTTGGCACACCATGCTATTTCCATTCATTAAAAAATTAAAAAATGCTCATGTATTAGGAGAACATTATTTTAAATATCATAACAGACTGTTATACAATAAAGTCAAATCAAAATGTATGTGTTTTTACTAGTCTTCATCCCAGAATTTTGTCTACATAAACCCCCTTAAAGAGAGAAACAGGTTTTTGTGTGAGAAGGAAAACTTCATATTTGCTCTCCCCTATTTTCTTAAAGTTTTTTTTTTTCAAAATTAATGCTCTTGAAATACATAATAAATTCCTACTTATTTATACCTACAATTTTAATTTCATGTTAAAGAAATAGATGGTGAGTGTGTTGTAAAGTGTACATAAATCTATCTCCACACTAACAAAGCCTGATTCCTATAATTTTGAGTAAGTCTATTATTGATTTCACGTAATTTAAAATATTCAGAATAGAATATTAAGGTTGGCTGACTATAAATAATCTTCCAAGAAATATAGACAACAAGGTTAGCTTATTCAGTGTTACTTAGTTTCAGAGTTTTGCTGTCACTGAAGACACTGGTTTCAGCTCTACTCCTGACTAGGGACATTTAGAAAATGGTCAGGAAATATGAAATGAAACTTACTGGGGAAAACGACCCCAACCTACAGCATGTTTTCCTTATTCTAGCGACAAGGTACCTTTGTCAGAACAACACATTGTCACCTCTGATCTTTCAACTCCAACTTCCTTTATACCTTCCAAAGGATTAACAGACTTAGGGAAACCAAACTAGTTTCTTTTTATAATGATTTGACTGCTGGAGTCATCTTCCAATGAGTGCCTTTGAGGTCCAGAGGTTAATTGAAAATCTTTAGCATACTGGGAAATTGAAAGGCTATGTTTTGATGACAGAATTGTACTTAATTAATCACAAGTATATTTATTAAAACACTCTTCTTCCTGTCCATATTATCTTAAGATATAAAGAAAAGTTTAATTAGCTAAGGAAGAAATTTGAGCTAGGTCTCAAATCAAACATTTGATCCATGAAACAGTAACCTAAGTAGTGGTTATTGTCACCTTTTGAATCCTTTATAAGCCGGAGTGGCAAGCCAGAGCCAACATTACTATTCTGCCTGGAATCTCCTCAGCTATTTTTCCTTTACCTAGCTGAGAAAACTATAAAGGTGAGCAGCTGACTTGAGATTAATTAAATGAAATTGCTGTGCAGAGCTGCACCAGTAGTAAGTACAACAACCATTGTTCTAAGGTTTTTATTTTAACGGCTGGAATTACATATGAGTGGACCTTATATAGATAAGTATCAGCTTTCTTTTTTATTCTTCAAATCTTTGGGGTGAGAAAACAGAAGTAAACCTTCTTGACTCTCTTCTTTCCACTGCATATACTGTTATTTGTATTGCTAGATGCCACAGATTCCAGAAAGACTAATTATTAAAAGTTACATCGAGTTTAAAAATGTGCTGTACTTGAATAGGACGCAGGTAAATGTTAAAAAATTTACCAACCCACAACATCATTTATGTAATCCACCTCATTAAAAAGTCTTATTTCAGCACTGCTGTTTTTAAGGAAGTACTATACTAAATCTTCTAATTTGTTTAGGAATAGCAGCAATGTCAGTTTGATCAATTAGATTCAGCTACCCTTGCAAGTCTTGTTAGCCAGACAGTATTGTTTGAAACAGAGGAAAACCAATTTCTTGTAAGATGCACTTGCATTTGACAAATATGTTTGCAATATTCTATTTTACATAGGTTTAAAATGAGCCTCACAGACATACTAAGCCCCTCTGATATTGCTGCTGCTCTGCGGGACTGCCAAGGTGAGTAAATAATTAAAAATCTCCAAATCTATTACTTTGTGTAACATAGCAAGTTTAATTAATTCCCAAAGGAATAATGAACAAGCACATACTGTAAACAGATTTGGATAATCTCTTTACTTGGCTGCCAGAGTATTTTTTGTACTCGACTAGTTTATATTGTCATTCTGTAACTTATCACCATGTGATATTTTTTATGGTTAAGAGGGTATGATGTAGTATGGCAAAATTCATTCTTTGACAGGCTTTCCCTATTGTCCATGTCTAGAACAATTAAAACGTAACAAAGCAGCATCCTCAGACCACTTAGGAACAGTGAATGCAGCGGTCTGGGGTTAATTCATTTATTAATTTATTTTCAGCTCCAGATTCCTTTAGTCCCAAAAAATTCTTTCAGATCAGTGGGATGTCTAAGAAGAGTAGCAGTCAGCTCAAGGAGATCTTCCGGATTCTCGACAATGATCAAAGTGGCTTTATTGAGGAAGATGAGCTCAAGTAAGGATTTTCTGCATTAACTTAATCATTTATAGGCTATCCAAGAAACTTCCTTGCCTGCCTTTAATGATAAGTGTAGGAGAAAAAAAACCTTCCTGGGGCTGGATTTAGGTAGTGGGCAGAATCAATTGTATCAGGGCTGGACTTACACAACAGATGTGTATGACTACGATTTAGCTTGTCTAACAAAGCACTGTTTGGAGGACTTGGCTACTGCGGTAAATAAATTATTTATAGAAGCTATAGGTTTGATTATACAGCCAGCATAAAATAATAATATTCAGCATTAACTAATAACATTCATGAAAATCATAATCAAAGTTGTTTTTTTCCTAGGTATTTCCTTCAGAGGTTTGAGTGTGGAGCCAGAGTGTTAACTGCTTCAGAAACCAAGACCTTCTTGGCAGCTGCAGATCATGATGGGGATGGTAAAATTGGAGCTGAAGGTATTAATTTATTTATATATACAATAAGGCTCCTCGGAGTGTGTTGTAAATGCCATGTGATGCTCTGTTCTTTTATGTTGGTGGGACATTAATATACTTCTAGTGATTTTACTGAGACCCTTGCAGTAGCAATCTCTCTATGGGTAGAGAAGGTCCTTGATCCTGCAGGTTGATCTCTGCAACTCCTTATGCACAAGCAAGTCAAACAAATGTACCCAGGCTGCCCTAAGGTGCTTTCTCATTCCCACTCGCTCAATATCCATTGCTTTGAAAGGAAATGTCCCTCTTTTCTCCTCCCACTTACTCCCATATAAAGCATACCTAGCATCATTTGTCATACACAAATGTAAAATTGAGGACAAAAGAACCGGCTCTGCACAGAAGAATCAACAGCACATACATTGTCTCATTTACAGCAGTTATCTCCCAACAGAAATTCCACTAGTCAGTGAAATCATTCACAAGATACCACAGCTAGCAGCCTGTAGTTCAGTATCTGTTTTGCATAATAAGGAGAACAGAATGATCAAGTGTCACTACCCCAACACGAGGTCCTAGAACACATTCTGCGCATGGGGATGGATGCTACTCATCTTCCGTGGCAGGTTAAGGACCAGGTAGGAAGGAGCAGCTGTTTTAGGAAGCAGCAAATCGCACTCACCCCACGGAAATGCCAGTGTGGTTTAATGGCTGCTCAGTGCCCTGGTCTCCTAATTCCATGTTTCTGTGTCCCATTTTGAACAGGAAGCACACACGCACAAAAGGCTTGCAGCCCATGGCAACTTGCCCCGTGACAGACGCGAGCTGCCTAGACAAGCATGAAAGGAGCTTAGGGAATAGCATGCAGGGAATGTGCTGGTGTGCAGACTCCCTCTTTCACTGCACTAGAAGGACAGAACTCTTCTGTTTCTTTCTTTGGAAGGAACGAGATCCAATTCCTTAGGAAACATGCCAGAATAAACACACATGATTTATGAAGCAATCTATCTAATAATACAGTCATTCAGGGCCAAGACTGATCGGATGCTCGAACTCACAGAAGCAAAACATTTAAAAGATCTTGCCAATAACAATATCTTATTGTACAATACAATACTTCAGTATCACACTACATGGTGCCACACAACATTTTTGGGTTTAGACTGCATTCTAAATCAACACTTCTCAACTGCTGAAGCATTGCAGCTAATAAGACACAGGGACTCACTATTGATTCTTTTACTTCAGCTCTTTACAACTTTCTGCTCAAAGTTCGTATTAGCCATTCCATTATTTTTGCCTAAGATCAGTACTCTTCAGAGAGAAGGCTAAAACTACTCTGAACATTTTATTATTCCCTATAAATGTCAACAAAGCACTGTTTTTCCATTTGTTGTTTAGAGAATGAAGTTCAGACAATATTTCTCTCCCATTCTCTGGTCATCTACCAGGTAGCTGCTTTCTGTTCATTCCTATTCTAAATCTCTTGATAAGCCACTAATCTTTTACTCCTAATCCTTTCATTTTAATATTTCTACTGTAAATATTCTCCCATCTTTCACAGAATTCCAGGAAATGGTGCAGTCTTAGAGGTTTAAAAGGACCAAACAAGACTGAATTGGGATGAATCTGCACAAGAAACTCCAAACCCCTGAAATTTAGGAGAACCTTATTTATCTTGACAGTGTCTGTTATTTATTCATTGCCGTAGCAACATAATGAAACACCAATAAATTATTTTTTTCATTGTGTGGACCATGTACCATGTTTTAAGCTCTACTTTAGCAGACACTTCCCTTAAAAATATCCAATAAAAATTAATCATATGCTGTAGCTTGCGTCTGTTTTTCTGACTGCTAAACTGAATTGTGTGAATCCTTAAATTAAAAGTGTTAATCCCTCCAATATCTTGATCTTATCAGACCTTCATATATGGAACATCTTTTGAAATCAGTGGGGTTTCTGTTTGCAGAAGGCCTTCTGGATTAAGTTTGGAGTTCTCAAAACACTCAGATCTACATTGAAGACTAGAAGCACAAATATAGTTGTGAGGCACACAAGGATAAAATCTCTCACTGACTTCCAAGTGAAAAGCAGTTGTACAATTTTAGTTTACGAGCTGGTTTCTGCATGAGAATGTTGCAGTTTCAAACCGCTCTTTTCACATGCCAGTTAAGAGAGTAAGAAAGCAAAAATCGCATGCTTTACTGCAGAACAATTAAAAGGCAAGCCTCTGTGAACTTGAGGTTTTAGATAACTGTGAGGTGTTTAAAAAACACAGAAGGTAAGAAAAAGATATCTTCTTGGTGGTATTCTCTAGCTTTCTCAATAGGAAGGACTAAGTGTGGAGGAAGAATTTGTAAAAATGTGTGTTGAGGAAAGCTCCAGCATACTCTATGTGGTATTTCCAAACTATGTCTGCCATATTAAAAATGTCCTTGAGAAAAGAATCCATCTCTGGGGATGCTGAAGAAATGTCTTTTTAGGAAAATTTAGGAACGTCTTTAGGAAGCAATTCAGAAAAGACTGATGTTCAGATGCTCTGATGGAGTATTCATTGTTTTCTCATCATTAACAAGTGCTATATACTGCAGTGCATACACACAGAGCTTGTAGGAGTCACTAGAGCACAACCAACACCTTGGCTGAAAAGTTAATGCATTTCTTCCTCTGCTGCAAATGACTGCATTTAAAACTAACTGCTTTTTTTTTCTTTTAAGAAGTCTCTATAAATACCGGTAATTGTGCAGAAAAACAGGAAAACCAGAACTGAATTGTTTATGAGATAACCAGCTGTTGCTGAGAAAGAGACTAAACAATCTGGATGCACTTGTGAGAAGGGCGATATATCCTTCAGAGCAACAAAGTCACAGAGCTCACATGGCTAATGCTTCAACAGGCCCTGGCTCTTTTCTCTCTCCCAACCTGTATTTTACAAACCTAACAAAACAGTAACTGAAAAATTCCAGCTGGTCTCAAACGCTTTCATCATCGAAACAAAAGCAAATAAATTAAATTTCTCCTTTACTCAGTGTGGAAAAAAGGTTCATGGAGATCCCTCCTCCAAGACACCCCAGACAGCTGCACCTATACAAGTTCTGCAATGATTCATCCCTGGGTACACACCTCTGTCTCCTCTGCAGCTACTGGAGAACCAGCCTAGAAACATCTACTGCCTTTTAAAAATTTGTGTATATATTAATCTACAATTCTTATCAGTTAACAGCCAAAACCAGAATTTTGTCCTATTTCAAAATGTTTTCAAGAAGCTTAATTCAGTGTATAAATCACTTGCAAGTTGGGATACTCAGTACATGCAAGAATTTAATATGGTCATCATATTTTTCCTTTTATTGTTCAATAAGAATACAAATGGATAAAAAATGAACATTGAATTTTAATAACATTTCTTAACATTATGAAATATGCTCATCTGGCATAAATCACTAGAGTATCAATGACTTAAACAGAGCTACTCAGATTTACACAAGCTGAGGATCTGACCGATGGAGACTCTCATAGCATATGATGGATGTCACATGATATTCACAAGAAAGAAATTGTGTTCTTGGCAGTGAAGCCAGTCTGATGACAGAAGGGTCTTGGACTAGTTCATAGGTAAATAACAAACAAATCACTCTCCATTTACAATTAAGTGTTCTGACCTTGACTAATCATATTACATCCAGCAGGCAAACACATGCAAAATAGAGAATCTTCCTGTTGTTATTGTGCTTTGAACTCCAGCTCCTCTCAATGACTCAGTCTTTGCACTGGGGACCTAGACAAAGAAACCCAGAGGAAAAGTACAAATTCTCTCATTCTCCACTAAGGCACAACATATTGGTGGGGAAGGTCATTAGAGAGAGGGTGGACAGAACATTTGTGTAGTGCCCTGACCCACAACAAATTAGAACTTCCTTCCTTTTCCAGAAAGAACATAGGGCTATCTGCACCTGATATTCCTGTAAAACATCTGAACTACAAAATGTCCTGAGGCCCCATTGAGAGGCAAGGAATGACAAGACTAGGAAAGCACATATCCTTTTAACTAGTTTGTATGTAAAGACTTTACAAAAATCTTGTTCATCATTACTAATTTAAAACATGTCTCAATTGTTTGTTTATAGATCATTATTGTATACAACTTGTGCACTACAGCACCAAACAGAAAAAAATTCTACACATTTCTTCCACTTGGGATAGTCTGAAATCTCTAACACCTTCAACTGCAGCTGAAGGAACCTTTCCATATATTTCCATCAAGAAAAAGGTACCTTTAAAAACCTTAATAGTACAGTAACTACTGCAGTAGATTATTGTTCTCTGTGGCTGGACATTTTAAGCAAAGGAAAACTTGTTGACTTCCAAAGCAGAAGAAATTTTAAAGTTAAAACAACTTATCATTTCCCTGGAATCCTTGAAATGCTAAAGCATGCTTTTGAATGCTCTTGAAAAACACATGACAGCGATAACTCAGACTGGATTTTCTCACTAACAGAGATACCTGCTCCATAGCCTCAAACAAAACACCAGTGCTAAGCCTCCTTTTAGAGACATGGTAGGCAGATTTCCATGAGTTTCAAGCAAGGACTTGTAATTAAGAAAGCTCCTGGGCAGGGCTTTACTGACTGACAAGGAAGAAAAAACTAAAGACATTTACCATATTCAACTATCAGTTAACATACGGATACGGGTGCTTCCTGAATAAGCAGCCACTTTCTATAACTATATATTCAATGAATGGGATGGAAATGAGGGCTGCATTCATCAGCTGCATTCACTACCAGGATTCGACATGAAAGGCAGCATTCAGCAAACAGCTACTACTGACAATCAGGATTACAGATTGCAACAGAAGTTGCAGCTAGTAATCACAAGTTCCACTTGTACATTGTATACTAAAATTATTCACTAAACACAACCATAAAAATAGTTTTAGAAAATACCAGAATACTTGTGATTCCATTAAAATACAAGTCTCTGGATTTCCACTTCATTTGCACATTTTTTACCCCATTATACCCTGTGCTATGTTATCCCATCTGAGAACAGTTAAAATTAAAATATAAAAGAATTAACAGTGGCTTTACTCAATCTCTAAGCATGAAAACCACTGTGCCTTAGGCAAGTCAAACTACGATTTAATTATTCACGTAATTCTCTGATTTCTTACGGATGGGAAATAATGAACATATTACTTCATTAATCTTCACAGCTGAGATCCTTTTCACTGCCTAGCCCCTTCCTCATCCTCTTTTCCCAGCTTTTCTTTCACATGACTACAGATCAAGGCTAGTTAACAGCAGCTAGGCATTCATGTTAAACACATTAAACAAATCCAAACATTTAAACATCTCAAGTTTTGCATGAAATTAGTTTTTTATTGTTATTCAATGACTTTGTATCATTAATCATAAACAAAGCTAGTGTAAAGTTACTGCTTTCCTTCATGAAATCTCTTACCCTGCAAAGCAAATACATCCATTATTAAGCCATTTCTACTCACCTTGACACTCGGTTGTTCATATTCTACACTGAGAAGAAATCTGGCAGGTGTGAAAGATGTTTTTAGGAGGACCCCCACATCTCGCTGCAGTGTTGTTTTCACACGTATCTACAGAGGCCTGTTACAGTATTAACAAAGCGTGCAGACCAGGGATACACAGGCATTGTGCTTTTTGCTAAATCAGAGTGCCATTTTTTAATTTATTTGCTAAACTAATCCCAAACTGCTGACTCTACACGTTCGTTAACACATTTAGACCACATGCTGTCAATGGAACAGCTATTTGAGCTGTCAGCTCTATTTATTTACAGCTGTCAGCTCTAACACCCAGAGTGATTTATAGTATACCTTTTTGTTAAGCCTGCTACTATACAGCTGATGGAAACGCTCAAAGTAATACCTAGAAATAGGTTCAACAAACCAAAACACAGGACTACACAATCCTATTTCTTACTCCTACATAATATTTTTAAATAAATTGGAAAGCATTCATAAAGCTGTTAATTTTTCTTCTCTTGATGCAGAGGTTGTTCTGTCAAATTCCCAACGCACTTATTCAGCAGTTTAACTTTACATAATCATGGGCTAGGAATCACATTTCAAACTCGGGATGATCTGATGCCACTTTGCAAATGTCAAGGTGTGGTGTTACTGCACATACAATTAAGAAGATGGGATGAAATTGGAACCGCAATCGAAGTTTCTTCCTGCCCTGTTAACTTGTACATTAGAAATGTAATCATTTAATTGAATCTGTTATCACTTACTCTTTGTAGATTCTCACAAGTACTTCTACCAGAAGTGATGTCAAGTTACAGATGAGGTTGCACTGAGTGGAATTATATTTTAGCAATCACTACACATACATTCATTCCCTCCATAGGGAAAGCTTGGCATGGAAACACCTTCCTTAGCAATCACCAATTACAATAAGTATCCACTGTCCATCGGTACATGCCTCCACAATACATCCTTTGCAACAGTATTTATATTACAGCAGTAAATAGGTGCCCTGATCATAGACCAGGGTCTCTATCATGCTAACTCCTGAACAAACACACATCTAAAGACACACAAGCCAAAATCCCCAGTCACTTCATGTTTACAATTTCTTTAGGTAAGAAATTAATTAACTTGACTATCAATACCATAAGTTTTAAGAATTTCCATGTTTTACTTTAAATGAGTAGTATAAAGAAATTAACTTCCCCTAAGCCTGCAGTGCTGATCACCTTCACCACCTCCCACTCCTGCAGTAGAGCACAAGCAAGGAGGAGAACTTTGCTTTTTTCGTTTGATATATTCAATCCTGACTGGATGCTCCAAGAAACTGTCTCATACACACTGCAGCCTTAAAAAAGACAGACCATAACTCTGAAGTGCTGATCTGTGCACAATGCTGAATTTTAACACATAGCTGTAGGGTAGGAAGCAAGAATTACTGTATCTGGATGCTTCATCCTGACATGTTTGGCCTGATCCTTACTCAGCTTGTGCTCAGGGTAAGCCTGTGGTGCTCAGCAGAGCAAAGCCTTCTCCTTTCCTGCTTTCTTCTGCTGGCAAGAGGCGGGGAACCAACCTTCCACCCTGGCCTCTCTGAAAACACCTGCATTAAATTACAAATCAGATTCTCTCTGCAGCGTTGGAAACGTTTCCTACAGCCACTTGAGACCTGGCTGGTGCTGACTGGAAATGCTCAGCCAGCTGCTATGGCTCAGCCTGTGGTGTTGCTCTGACCTGCCCAGATCACGCGACATGAGCAGCTGCTCAGCTCTCGAGAGGTTTGGGTTAAACGCCATGTGTGCAGGCAGCAAAGGTGACAACCAAGGCGGTGATAAGCTCTGCAACCCATGGAAAGGAATTCTGCACACATACTGCATTCACATTGAGCCAGCCTAAGATGGCCTCAGCACACCTGGCTCACCAGCCATTGCCACCAGCCAGGAAATTCATTTTATGCTTCACAGGGGGCATCACCTCCCATTCTGGGCCTCCCTTCCCTCACAAGGAGGCATCACCTCCCATTTTGTGCCTCCCTTCCCTCACAAGGAGGCATTACCTCCCATTTTGTGCCTCCCTTCCCTCACAAGGAGGCATCACCTCCCATTTTGTGCCTCCCTTCCCTCACAAGGAGGCAGCCCCCTCCATTCTGGGCCTCCCTTCCCTCACAAGGAGGCATCACCTCCCATTCTGCGCCTCCCTTCCCTCACAGGAGGCATCACCTCCATTCTGCGCCTCACTACCCTCACAAGGAGGCATCACCTCCATTCTGCGCCTCACTACCCTCACAAGGAGGCATCACCTCCATTCTGCGCCTCACTACCCTCACAAGGAGGCATCACCTCCATTCTGCGCCTCACTACCCTCACAAGGAGGCATCACCTCCATTCTGCGCCTCACTACCCTCACAAGGAGGCATCACCTCCATTCTGCGCCTCACTACCCTCACAAGGAGGCATCACCTCCATTCTGCGCCTCACTACCCTCACAAGGAGGCATCACCTCCATTCTGCGCCTCACTACCCTCACAAGGAGGCATCACCTCCATTCTGCGCCTCACTACCCTCACAAGGAGGCATCACCTCCCATTCTGCGCCTCCCTTCCCTCACAGGAGGCATCACCTCCATTCTGCGCCTCACTACCCTCACAAGGAGGCATCACCTCCATTCTGCGCCTCACTACCCTCACAAGGAGGCATCACCTCCATTCTGCGCCTCCCTTCCCTCAGGTACCGGGAGGGCCTGCGGCCGTGGCGTGGCAGTAGGGATTTGAGACGGAGCTGCAGGCCAACTCTGCCAGAAAGGGGAAAGAGCAGGCATCTCCCTCTAGCTTACAGGGCTCGCTTTTTGAGTACAGACTTATTAAATATTAAATTACTGCAGTCTTAAAGCATCTTGATTCTGCACAGCGCTCTTACCGCACTGCACCGAGTCCTCAAACAAGGCAGCAGCTGCGGGGCTGGCGAGGACTATCCCGAAGGGCACTGCTGGCTCCGAGTGTGAATATCGATGGAGACGCATGATAGGAACCAAAACAGTGACTAAAGTGAAAAATCAGAAACTCAAGAAATACCCTTTTCTTTGAGATTTTACCTGGCACAACTGTAAGAAAGCTTCCCAGTACAGTTTTCTAAATTACGTGACTGGCTTCAGTGTTCCATTTTATCTTTTACACCTTACCATGGTGTTTCCTTAAGCAATTATGTAACTGCAGTTTATCCAGATTCCCAATCTTCATGCTCCTGCACTGAAGCAAAGCCACACATCGCTTATTGTGCAGCTATTTATGCTTATCATTCAGCTCTTAGTGAGTTTTGATTAAAGTTGGAATTGAAAAGTAACAGCAGAGCTTCTATTTTATCGGTTTAATGCCACTTTTAATATTTAGTTATTATTTTCATTTATATATTTATACATATAAAATACCTATATCATATTTATATTAATACATAACTATATATTTTATAAATTTATATGTATTTATATATATAAATTTATATATATTTATAGTTACATTTATTTAGTATCTATGATTTTTATTTATTGATTGATGGATGAATTTATTTTCTTTTTTTTTATCACTAAAATGCCATTTTTTAAATTTCCTGTGCCAGGCAGAAAGCAAACAACCGCCCCAAAAGCCCCTGGAAAGGCCTCAGGCTAAAGCAGCAGCTCGGCGTGGCACAGAACCACAACGGGGTCCATCTGGAGAAGAGGAGGCTGAGGGGAGACCTTATTACTCTCTACAACTACCTGAAGGGAGGTTGTGGAGAGGAGGGAGCTGGGCTCTTCTCCCAAGTGACAGGGGACAGGACGAGAGGGAATGGCCTCAAACTCCGCCAGGGGAGATTTAGGCTTGAGATTAGGAAAAAATTCTTCACAGAGAGGGTGTTTCGGCATTGGAACAGTCTGCCCAGGGAGGTGGTTGAGTCACCGTCCCTGGAGGTGTTTAAGGTGAGGGTGGATGAGGTGCTTAGGAGCATGATTTAGGGATTGGTGGGAATGGTTGGACTCGACGATCCAGTGGGTCTCTTCCAACCTGGTTATTCTGTGATTCTGTGATTCTGTGATCTCCCCACGGGCTCCCCGGCCGCGCCCCCCGCCCCTGCCGTTCCCCTCCCCGCCGCCGGCGGCGCTGCTGAGCGCGGGCTCCTCCCCGCCCCTCGGGCACCGGGAGCACTTCCGGTGCCGCGCCCGGCCCTTCCGGGGCGAAGGCGGAAGCGGCGCGGGGCCGGGGCCGGGCTGCGCGCCGATGGTGTGTGGCGGCCGCCCCCAGGCTCAGCATGGCGGCGGCGGCGGCGGCGGCGGGGGGAGCCGGCCAGGAGAAACAGCTCGCTCCGACGCTGCTCAGTTTCTTCATCTACAACCCCAAGCTAGGGCCCAAAGAGGGAGAGGTACCGGAGCGGGGCTGCGCAGCCAGGAGGGGCCCCGGGGGGGAGCAGGAGCGGTAACCGAGCGCGTTTCCGACAGCGGCGGCGGCTCGAGCGGTGTAGGCGGGAGCGGTTCTGTCCGTAACTGACTCTCAGTGATGCAGGAACTTGGTCTAGAAATAATTTCATCCAGGTGGCGACAACACGGTAGGAAGCTTAATGCTTGTCACAGCTAAATGAGACAGGGTGAGAGAGCTGGGCTTCTTCAGCTCAGAGAGAAGAAGGCTTCAGGGAGACCTTGGAGCAGCCTCCAGTACTTAAAGGGGGCTCTTGATCAGGGAGCGCAGGGACAGGACGAGGGAGAACGCTTTGAAGCTGAAAGAGAGGAGATTTAGTTTAGATATGAGAAAGAAATGTTTTCCTGTGAGGGTGGTGAGACACTGGAACAGGTTGTCCAGAGAAATCGTGGCTGCCCCATCCCTGGAAGTGTTCAAGGCCAGGTTGGATGGGGCTTGGAGCAACCTAATCAGGTGGGAGGTGTCCCTGCCCATGGCAGGGGGGTTAGAACTGGATGGGCTTTAACATCCCTTCTAACTCAACCCATTCCGTGATTCTAATTTGAAGTTATTACTAGCATTTTCTTACCATTGTGGTCTTTATTATCAAAGTAAATTCAAGAAGCTATAGTCTGTGATTTTAGATAATCACATACAGTAGCGTTCACGTGATAATGTTTTGTTTCAGTAGTTTTTTGGAACAAAGCAGTGTACTGTCAAACTCATTAGTGCCCAGGGTGATGAGACTGAGTGCACCCTCAGCAGGTCCATGGGTGACTCCAGGCTGGTGGGCAGGGCTGCCACTCAGAGGGGCCCTCAGTGAGCTGGGAAAGGGGCTGGCAGAAACCCTGTGCAGCTCATGAAAGTCTTGCGTGTGGGATGAAATAAGCTCGTGCACCGTGAGAGCGGCTGACTGGTTAGAAAGCAGTTTTGCATAACAGGACTGGGGAGTCCTTGTGAACGGCAGATCATAACTGAATCAGGAGTGAAAACCAGCAGTGTACCAGGCTGCGTGATTGAGGGTGTGTGAGTTAGTCAAGTGAAGTGATTGCTTCTGCTCTATTTAATGTTTATGAGATGCTTGTGGGCACTGTGCTCCTCTGGGGCTTCCCAGACCAGGGAAACGACAAGCTGAACCAAGCCCAGGGGAGAACCCCCGAGCTGGTCAGAGGCTGCAGTCCATGGTGTACCAGGAGAGCCGTAGATAACTGGATCTGTGCAGCCTGAAGAAAAGACAATGTAGAAGGTCAAAATTCTTTACAGTGAAGTGGTTAAACAGCAAAACAGGGATTAGAAAAGCTCTCTCTATCTTTGGAAACAGGCAAACCTTGACTGGACAAGACTTTGAGCAATCTGAGCTGGCTTTGAAGCTAGCCAGGCTTTGATCTGGCTTTGAAACTAGCCTTGCTTTGAACTAGCTGTGAAGGAACTTGGGCCTATGATTTCAATAGGCGTGGAATTTATAAAATGCTTTGAGATATCTTGAGATGGCTGCTTAAGTGTGCTGAAATATGCCTTTTATTTGTTACTACAGAAGCCCATTTATGTACAAAATAAATTCTGCCTAAGAAATGAAGGGATTGAAGTTAAAAAACAAGCAAACCATGAACTCTATTCTTTAACTCTGATTCTGTTAAAATGCATTTGCTTTGATTTCTTTTTTGTTTAGTTTTGGGTTTTTTTCCAAATTTCAGGAAGAAAAGAAGATTCTCTTCTATCACCCAAATGAAGTGGAAAAGAATGAGAAAATTAGAAATGTGGGACTGTGTGAAGCTATAGTCCAGTTCACAAGGTATGATTGCATGGCTCATTGTATTAGCACAAGCACTGTATTTTAAATTTCCCAATCGTGTTTTCTTTTTGTGTGTATAAATATCTGTGTCTATGGATTAAATATCTATGTCTATATATACGCTTTCTTTCCAGGACCTTTAGCCCAACAAAACCTGCAAAATCCCTACATACGCAGAAAAACAGACAATTTTTCCATGAACCTGAGGAAAACTTCTGGATGGTCATGGTACTTATGCATGTGATACGCATATTTCTAAAACATGATACTGCGATGTTCTCAATGCATTCTGCATTGTCTAATACCAGCCTATTCCACTTTCTAGGTTGTACGGAATCCCATAATAGAAAAACACAAAGATGGAAAGCCAGTCTATGAATATCAGGAAGAGGAATTACTGGTAACGATGAACTTTTTCCTGTTTTTTAAACAGATTAAATTGTATTTTAAGAGTGCCTCCAGAAATATCTTACTTTGATTCTTTTTGAAGAATTGCTGCCAAATTGATGTTATATATCTGTCTCCATAAATGGAAAAAGGACACAGTACTTTATTGAAAAAGTACTTTTCTAAGTACAAAGAAGTTTCTATGTGCTGATTGAAAATGCTGTTTAACTTTTCAGAGATTGATTTCTTCAATTTGTGTGTTTGCCGGCTCTTTGAAAACACGTTAAGTGTAGCTCAGCTAAAATGTTTGAAACTCTGCCTCTGCTCGTGGTAATGTTGGGTTCTCTTTTCTGCAGGACAAGGTTTATAGTTCAGTCCTACAGCAGTGCTACAGCATGTATAAGGTAGAGTTACTACTATCGGCTCCTCTTCTGGGCAGAATTGATGCTCATGGTACCATTTGGACATACAAGGTCATCAGTGCTTTGACATTCTTCTCTCCTAACTATTTTCTGCTCTCTTCCTGAAGCTGTAATGGTGTTGGTGGTGGAGAAAAACTTTTGCAGTTACCTGTGCTGGTTCATTAGCTAATTGTAAAATTCAGAACCCTCTAATTTCTGGAAGTCCAGATTTCTTCCTTCACGGGGAGTTACTCTACTAAGCATTTGATTTTTGACGGTGTTAGATATTATGTTGGAGAAACAATACTGGATAATGGCCATCAGTCTGGCTTTTACAAAGCAAGAACATAAGATGCTTAAGTGACATAGGTAAATAATTTCTCTGCCATTAAAAGATTTAGTTTCCTTTTCTTTCTGCCTCTGCTGTCATATATACCTGGACACTTCAAATCTGACAGTTCTTCAATAAGGAAGGGGTGTATTTGGATCTGTGTGGAGTCCAAATACTGAGACATGGGACCAGTATTACTGTTTAGCTTTGTTCATGGCAGAGTTATAAAAAATTATTGCAAATGAGTACCCAACTGACTGATTTTTTTCTTTTTAATTTACTGTCAGCTTTTCAATGGCACGTTCCTGAAAGCCATGGAAGACGGAGGTGTAAAAGTTCTAAAGGAGAGACTAGAGAAATTTTTCCATCGGGTAAGACCTTATTTTTCAGGCACACACAGTGTGGTTCTGCATTGGAAATAAAACACCAAAATCTTCTCTAAATGGCTGCAATGTAACTATAAAACACGGGGAGTGGAAAAGGTGTAGTGGCAACACAGAAAATCTGATTACTCATTTTCAGACGCTTCCTGCTAGTGGAGTTGAACCACAAGCGTGGTTATGGCTTGATGGAACAGCTTAACTGTTGGATATTTTTTCTGATGGAATCGTGTTCATTCTTTGGAAATTCTGCTTTACTGTTTGAATTGGTTAGTGTGATAGCAGCCTGTGCAGACCTATTTCAGTATCTGTTGCAGCATCTTTCAAGTTGGAAGGAATGTGGAGAGGTTCAACCTCTTATTCAAAGGAGAGTAACACTGAATTCAAACCAGACTGCATAGGACTTTGGCTGGTTGAGTCTTGAAAATATCCAGGGATGGAAATGCCACAACCTGCACACACAGACTTAGATTATACACTGTGACAGAACTGTCATACTACTTGTCTCCAAGTATTTTACTTCTGGGTTTTTCTGGTAATGTGAAGTGACTGTAGAGGGAGCCATTGGATAACTCATCTTTCGCAGAGCAGAGCATTTGATAGTGTGTTTGAAATCCCAGTAAAGTTTACATAATAAAAATTCTTTTCCTTTGCATGTTGAAAACTAATGGATTTATCTGCTAATATTTTTACAAAGTTAGTTCTGAAATTAAATATTAATAAGATAGGCTGTGCTTTCTTATACTCGCCAAAGATCTTGAGTTAGCCTTAAAAGCTGTTGTCACTATGATTAAACGATAGCAAGCTGACACCTGGAATCATGTTCACACTTTCACACAGAGAATCATAGATTGTTTTGGGTTGGAACGGACCCTTAAAACCCATCCCTCTCCAGTGAGCAGGGACATCTCCAACCACATCAAAGCCCCCTCCAACCTGACCTTGAATGTTCCTAGGGACAGGGATTCTGTCACCTCTCTGGGAAACCTGCGCCAGTGTTTTACTGGCCTCATTGTAAAAAGCTGCTTCCTTCTACTTAGTCTGAATCTCCCCTTTTTCAGT
The DNA here is from genome assembly GCA_033459285.1 of Clamator glandarius. NCBI lineage: Eukaryota > Metazoa > Chordata > Aves > Cuculiformes > Cuculidae > Clamator > Clamator glandarius. The sequence continues at coordinate 2,939,866 of JAUNZM010000157.1, read as the reverse complement.
TTAAAACTATTACCCCTTGTCCTGCCACAACAGGCCCTGCTAAAATGTCTGTCCCCATGTGAAGGAGTATGTCATACAAGCAGAACTGGAAGGGATTATTTTTGGATTGTTAGTCTAGATGACTGGGATTATACTAAGATTTATCATTTGAATCTACACACTGGAAGTTCTCTGCATTCTAAAAAAGAACTGTCACTGTCCTCTTAGTACTTGCAGACGCTGCATTTACAGTCTTGTGATCTGCTGGATGTCTTTTGTGGAATCAGCTTCTTTCCGCTGGATAAAATGACTTACTTGAAAATTCAGTCGTTTATCAACAGGATGGAAGAAAGCTTGAACATAGTCAAGTATACTGCGTTTCTCTACAATGACCAGCTTATCTGGTAGGTACTTAATAATTCTTCAATGTCTCTTCTATTTCTCATCCTACACATAAGTGCCATAACAGCAGAACTTCTAAATCAGGGAGAGTTGCATGAAAATGAAAAAACTGAATGGTAGGATGAGCAATAGGTAAGAAAGGCACTGGTCGTCAGCTTTATTACTTCCAAGTTGGCCCGAAGAGCTAGAGAAGCGTACTTGCAATTTCCATCACACAGAGCCTCTGTGCACAAGTTCCTCTGTAGAACCTTCAGCAGAGAAGGTTAATCTAAGGATTTTCTTTATATGGTTCTAAACCAGATAGTTGTAATGCTTGTGAAAAGGTCTACTTAAAAATGGACTTAAGAATAGCAAACTTGACCTTTGTTTGTTTAAATATTGTTTCTCTTTTGGTTTACAGCCAATTTAGATGTGGTTTTTGTATTTAGGAAATACACTAACAAATACTTTATTAAAAATTAATGTTCTGTGATTGACTCTACTGAGACACTGAAGTGTTGCTACTCTAGTTTGGTATGTGCTTTGCCTGCGTTTTGGTTAGGCAGAAAGTCTAATCAGAACTGCAGCGCAAACATCACTTGTGTCTTTTTCTCCTTGCTGTTCTAGGAGTGGACTGGAACAAGATGACATGAGAATTTTGTACAAATATCTCACGACATCTCTGTTTCCAAGGCACATGGAGCCTGAGGTATGGCAGTTGGGTTTTTGGGGGGGTGTGTGATGCAGGTTGCTGGTTTGGGATTTTGTGTGCAGTTGGTTTTTTGCCTTCTTTTCTTTCTGTTTATCTGAGAACACTAAGGGCTAAAATGCCCAGAAGAAGTATTTATCTTCCCCTCACTCTTAAATTTTAGTTCAGTAATTCTGAGATTTATTGCTGTGGGGGCACCTGACTAAACTCAGTGGTACTTGCACCTAACACTTACAACATGAACTGTGCTGAGAATTTGAATGTGGGATGGTGATAGGGAGTTTACTGAAGGTTGATACCTGATGACTGCTCAGTCCTGCAAATCATTGAAACATAGAATGGTTTGAGTTGGAAGGGACCTTAAAGATCATCTAATTGCAATTGTGTCACCTCAGTGGTTAAATGCAGTGGTAATTTCTGCAAATGGTTTGCTTTGATATGATTTAAAGACAGTCTACAAAAAATAACGGAAAATACCTCCAAGCTTGTTTTTTTTTTTCCCCTGTGTGTTCTTTTTGCTTCAGTTAGCAGGAAGAGATTCTCCAATTCATGCTGAAATGCCAGGAAATCTGCAACACTATGGAAGGTAGCTCTTATTTACTGTCACCATCTACTGCTTCTTCATTCAAGGGCAAATGTTTGGGAGGAGTACGTATCTGCTGAATACAGATTCCACACACAGTTTATTCCAGGGGGCCACAAAGTAGTTGATGCAGTGTAAAACTTGACCTCTGAAAAAAAAAAAAAAAAGATAAAAGGCTTCATTGACATTACTGCATATTATATATTTAAAATGTAAGAATGCTGAGATAATATATAAAGGGCTCTATGCCTGTCTGGGTGTCTGAAAACTCATTGTATTCAAATATATTCATACTTGCAAGCAATTGCTAGTTTCAAAAACATCTGTTAACTAGAAAAAACAAATACAAGAATTTATTGCATCTGACCTATTGAATTATTTTCTAGGTTTCTTACCGGACCTTTAAATCTTAATGATCCGGAAGCAAAATGCCGTTTCCCCAAAATATTTGTTAACACTGATGACACTTACGAAGAACTTCATTTAATTGTTTATAAGGTATTAAATTTTTTCTCTGCAATTATTCCACAAATTGAGGAATCTGTAAGCAATGAAGATGATAATAACGTGAAGTACTTATCAATGCATCAACCTATACAATCCATAAGACTAGGTTAAAGCAGAGAAAAATCTTTGGTGTTTCTAGGAACAAGACTTAAAACCAGAATCCTCTTTCCCCATACCCTCCCTTAAACAGTTGTTTTATTAAAACCAAATACCAACCTTCAGTTCCTTTCAGTGGTTTCATATCTGGCTTTACGTAGCAATCATCAATAAATAAAAAATATATTTTTTTAAAAACAAAATGCAAGTTTCTTGCAGACATAGATCTTTGCATAAAATGTATATTTACCAAATGTTACAATTTAAAAACTGTTAAAATTTAAAAACTGTTAACTGGGCTGAATTTTAAAATCATACCTATCCTGTGTCATACAGGCTTGCAAAGAGATTATCCTGTTGAAGTGTCACCTTTCAGCTGATTTTTTTATCTTAACTGGTTTACCTGTGTGTCACCTCACTGAAGTATTGTCATTTATTTGAGGCAGTTGAGGTAACCTGTTGTAAATGGATTTTTGCTTTAACTTTTTTGTTCCAGGCCATGAGTGCAGCTGTCTGCTTTATGATTGATGGTAAGTACCTATGAGCATCACTGATTTGCCAAGACATAGTACAAAATACTGTTACATGCAAGTTACTTTATTCTTGAAAAATATTCATGTTATTTTTTTATTTCAGTCTGTTCTTCATGTCTGCTTTCATTTTGTCTTTTGATTTTTTTTTTGCTCCAGTGGTAGAAGTGACTCAATTTACAAAATAAAATGACTAAGTATTGCTTCAGTTAGCCATGCACTTTTGAAATCATTTGTAAGGTTCTAATTAAGATGGAAATTTGTCTCGGGACTCTCACAACTACAAAACCTGTACTTTCAACTGTGGGAAGAGAATCTTAGTTTTCCTTTTTCTTTGCCTGCCACCTAGCTTCAATTCCACCTACGCTGGAGTTTTGCCGTAAACTGGACAGTATTGTTGGGCCTCAACTCACCGTGTTAGCGTCAGACATATGTGAACAATACAACATCAACAAGAGAATATCGGGGTTTGTACACATTTCTGCTCCTGTTGCTGTCCCTCATTAATTGGTTAAGCAGGTTTAATGAACTGCTTAAATAATGGTAACGTGAGCCCAAATGTTGAAAGCAGTCATTAAATGATGTTTATCTGCTTTTCTGCACCTTAAGCATTTATAAACGGCCTTCTGCATATTTAGGTCTGAAACAGTTGTTATTAATTTAGGAACGAATGTTTATTGTGTGGCAGCTGAAGCCTTTTTCCTCTGTGCATAACTGTTGCAGAAAAAATCCATGTGAATATTAAGATAAATTTCGCTATTATCAATTGAGATTCTGCCTCGTTATCCCCCAGTTGTCAGCAGATTATTCAGACACATAAGGTTGAGCATCTAGGTTTTGCTTCTTTTGGACATCAACTAGCTGACCATGGAGATTAGTTATACAGGTTACTGTGCTTGCAGAAATATGTACAAGATGGAAGAAACACCAACTGAAGAGGTAGTATTCTGTCATTTTCCCCATGTTGAAGTAGAGAAGTAGCAGTTCCTAAAAATCTTGAGTTTATACTTTCTAACTTAACGAAAACAGAACCTCATCATGTTCACAAATAGCCCTTGAGCTAGTAGAACATTTGTGGGTTAAAAAAAATAATTCAAAAATATCAGTCTTTGTGCCCACATCCTTCTTTTTGTACTGAGGGCATTTGACTTCTGCTTTCCCAGGCTGCTGTTTTGTATAATGTTGAAAAAGAACTGTATTTATCACGTCAAGTAGGGCACTGACGCCACTAGCTGTGTCTGAGCTTTGCCTTAGACACAAGTACTTAGAGCTTGGATGGAGCATAGGTAACTCTTAACCCTATTACAAATCCAAAAGGAAAATGAAGGTCTAAATACTAAACCGACTTCTGTTTAATGGTTTGAAATGGGGATTTTAGTAAGTGGATTACTTGGCTACAATGCAAGCTTTACAATTGAGTACTTTTTTCCAAAATTACTCCTTCTTGAAGTGTTGCTGTGTACAGTAGGTGAGGAAAACACTGTCTTTATTTTTTTGGTTTTGCAGGACTAAGGTGTCTACTTAAGGAGGGAGGAAAAAAAAAATGAAAAAAGATATTGATGATTTATAAAATGTATTTCACTTAGAATTATAGCTGACTTCCCATAAAATTTTATTTACTTTTGGACAGGTCTGTTAGTTGAGGAAGGGAGAACAGCATCGCCTATGACAACAAAAGAGGAATTAAACCAAAGATTAGGTGTGTGACTGAACTTATTTAGTGGTAGCATGCTGAACCAGCAGAATCACAGGGTATAGAATAGGATGCACTTGATAATGTGCCAGTCTACTAAATCATTAAACTTGCGGGGGTTTTAATGTCATCTGGGGCTGGCAGCTTTAACTCTTTTAAAGTTTAATGCTGTGGTGTCCTGAAAACATGATACAGTTTCTTGACACTGACGCATCTGGGCAACAGAGAGCAAGGGTATCGTTGGTTTACTAAGGTGAGTGGTGTCATCACAGCATCTCCTTCGTTCTAAATAATATATCACCTGAAGTACCAACTGGAGTCGCCGAGTTTTGCCGGTCTGAATTTGTTGCAACTTCTACAGTTCTAAGTGGCAGATTTCATATTCCCTTAATCAAAGAGGAAACACAAAGGCTGTCGAGGCGGGAGTTTGAAAATAGTCTCGCTTGGCCCACACAAATGATGGGGGGAAAGAGTTCTTCCTTTTGATTGCAAAAAATGGCAGAGATGTGAGTAGAAGATTACTTCTTAATCAAATTAAAGACCCAGCACCCATTTAAACCGTCATTGGACTGTCATAGGGGAGTAAGGAAACAAATGAGAACAGAGAAAAAACAGCTCGTTATAAAAATGCAAACTACTACTGGGAAGTGGGACAACACCTTTAGACTCCCCTGTGCCTGTGTCCAGGCAGCCTGAGCAGCAGCAGGGGAGAAAGTGGTCAGGTTTGCAGGCTTTTTTTTTCCCCGAAATATTAAAATGAAGTTTGATCATGCCACAAGTCTTAATATACTTGGTCTCTTCAATGGGAAGGTAAATTCAGGATATCTGAGTAAGCTTTGTGCTGCAGGTTTACCTTACTCTGTGAAGCCTGTGTTTATGGAAGGTGTCAGTAATCACAGGGCACTTTTTTTTTTTAACTTTTCCTAGGGCTGAGAAGGAGCCTCAGTTTAAGTTTATCTATTTCAATCACATGAACCTGGCAGAGAAAAGTACCATTCACATGAGGAAAACACCTAGTGTATCACTTGCATCTGTTCACCCTGACCTCATGAAGATTCTCGGTGACATCAACAGTGACTTCTCCAGGTAATGCTTAACTATTAAACAGTCTGTAACTCCCTTCTGTCAGGTAGATCTTTTCAAACGAGTGAAGCTTTCCATGTATTTGTTTTCATTTTTCTATAAATGAAAAGACTGTTTCATCATACTGTGAAGTACACAACAGCTTTATGTAATCTTTATAGTTGAGCATGGTTTAGTTTTAGGTTTAACACTGAAAGATGTGAAAGCTCAGTATCACCATCTCCAACTTCCATTACTTGCTCCCTGTGGAGCAAATCATAATATGAAGTGTGTCCTTATCATTGCTGTTCTCATGATAACAAATAAAGTTGCCAAAGATTAATTTGCTCCCACCTTCTTTACTTTCTAAAACTTCTTTCAGAGTTGATGAAGATGAGGAAATTATTGTGAAGGCAATGAGTGATTACTGGGTAGTTGGGAAAAAGTCTGACCAGCGAGAACTGTATGTTATTTTGAATCAAAAAAATGCCAATCTAATTGAAGTTAATGGTAAGGATTTTTTTTATTACCTTTAAATACAGTTACTACTAAAATGTATGTATCTGGAGAAGTAATAAAATCCATCTCGCAAGAAATCTAGGGAGAGATTGATCGATGAAAGTGAGTTCGTGTCAGGTTTTGGTCTCTCTTCTACCAGCTGTGAAAGAACAGCATAAATATTCAGCAGGCATTCTGAATTATTAACCAGTCCTTCTTTCTCTTTCAAATAATAGAGGACAGCTCTGTGAGCTCATTTTTGGAGTAATTAATGAAGTGAAAGATGAACATGTTTACATCTGAGTTAGTTTTCATTTTTGCCCGTCCTGTCAGTGATCCTCATTCCAGTATTGTCCTGTTTCTAATGCTGTTTTGAGAATGATTTACTATGACTGAGTGCAAGTTAACATTAATATGTAGTAAGCTTTTAAATAGACTTTAAGATGAATGGCAGTTTAAGTCTTACTTGCAGCAATTTTAGGGCTCTCTGTTTTAATAGGAGGCAATGTGCTCGCTTGGATAATGGGAAAGAATATTTCATTAAGCACAGCAACCTCCATTTTAAAGAGAGGAATGAGTTGCATGACTTTTACAAAGCATGGTAATTGTCTTGCAGGATCAAACCTGCCGTACAGTAACAGTAGATGAATGTTTCTCTGCCTGACAGACTGAGAAAGTACAGCTCCCTCAAGGTGTTGCCTGCCAGGTAGCACAAAGGAAGAGTTTTCCAGACTTGATTTATTGTAACAGACTACACTCATCTCCTCCTTCCCCTGAAAAAGGGCTATACTGTACTTCCTTGTGTTGAAGCCGTCTTCTGCTGTTGCAGGGTAGAAGCTTGATGAGATGAATGGTCCAGCACCAAACTCAAACCATCATTTACACGTTAGCCACTTAGAATGCAGCTCATCTTTCTGACAGTGTGAAATGTCAGACTTAACTTACTCTTACACTTAATTTTATTCTGTCTTCTGTATTTCTACACTAGAAACTCCTAGGGTTTTTTTTTCTCCTTGAATATAATTACATTCTTGTGCAGGTTCCTGTGAATTATCATACTGAAATTTTATTTTTACTTTCTTTTTACAGAGGAGGTGAAGAAACTTTGTGCAACACAGTTTAATAATATTTTCTTCTTGGATTGATCTGCAAAGGGCTGATTTATTGAAGATGTCAATGTCAGACACTTGTTGAACATGAGAAGTTATTAGTCATATTATTGACTGGAATAATGACAATAGTAAAGCAATACTTGCTTTGTAAGAATCAAAATTTCTACTAAAATCTGTAAACACTGACCATAAAATTTTTAGATTTTAAAAATGTTTGTGCAAGCTAATTAAACAGTCTGAATTCACCTGTACCATTCCATTCCGATACCATTATGTGAATATTTTACTGGAAAATAAAACTAATAATTGTTACACTTTTAAGGGCATCTTTTGGTTTTCCTGTATTCATTTGCATTGTGCGACTGCTGCTTTTCTACACTGAAACTAGACTGGTTACAGAAGACCCCTGAACAAATAACTTTCTATGCTGAGCTGTTCTTTGCAGCTTCTGCTTCCGCCTCATTCACATTCTTGGACAAATTCTTATGTACTTGGTTTTATGCAGTATTTCAGTCAAATAAAGCATATTTTAAGCAGAAGCCATCTCATTGGGACATACAGTCATTACATGATAGCAATTCTTGTATCAACATTGAGGGTATTTTTAGTTACAAGTTAAATACTAACTTCTGTTATACCTTTATTTAAAGGATTACACTCAAATAAATGACTGTATCCTCTTTCCCAAGATCCTCTGAAACCAGCAAGTCTTGTGCATACAGGTTTATCGTATTTGTATTTTAGAGTTTATAGCAACTGTGGGTCTTTTGTTACTAGTTTTTCTCATTCAAAGCGTACATACTTACTTGAAGCAGAAGATTTATTTCTTCTTTTTCCTTTTGCCACCAGGCACCTTGGGTGCTACACTGCTTGCCCGTTCCTTTGAGGGGACAGCTGACGCTGGGACAGGCTTTTGTAACTCCTTAACAGCTGCTCTCTCGGCCTCAAGTAGTTTTTTTGCTTCTCGCCTTTTTGCCTCTTCTGCTTCATTTTCAGCCAAAAGTCTTGGGTAAACAAAATTTAAGTTTAGTGTATGGTAAGGGCTGGGGGGAAGACAGATTTATACAGGCCAAGCCCCTCTCACTGTATTCACAGTGAGCAGTATAAACTGTCAATAGTGTAGAGAAGCAGAAAATAGTCTAGTTACTGCAAAAATATGCCTTAAGTGTGTTTACACAGACCAGCACTCAAGTGCCAGGAAATAGCAGAGTTAAGAGTTCTGTAATGTGAAAGCAGCCTCTATTTGTTGCTTCTGAGAGTAACAAACTCACAAGTTACATTCTATATGCTGCTATTACACCTGTGCGAGTTTGTTTTCCCCATTACAGTGTGCTATACTACTTTATTAAATCACCCTTCTCATTTTCAATAATTTTGTTAGCAGAACAGTAATTCAGCACAAGATACATCACTCACTCTGCCAGCTCCTCATCCTTGAACTTTCTCAGCGCGGCCAATTCAGCATCCCGTATTCGATTTTCTTTTATTTTTTCCCTCAGCACTTTTTCATGCTGGTAGGCAGGAAAGAGCTTAGTTGTGAGAAAGACCCGCACCTTACACAGCTGCAGACTAAATTCCTCATTGTGTTCAGTTTTGGCTGCTTCTGGCTCATCTGCAACAAGTAAATTACGCATGTTTGTTTAGCAGGGCACTTCTCTTTCAAATGAGTTTTAGCTGCAAGATTTCCAATCTGATACTATGCAAGAGGAAAGTCTGGCTTCTGCGTGGTACAGGAGATTAGAACTATGAGAAACTTCACTTCTTGTTCGATGGGCTCTGCTAATCAGCCAGAAGGGAGGTGGTATTACAAGGTTACTATCCTCAACACATGAAAACGCTCTTACTGGTTTCTCTTCTGCATGAATGCTGGCCTGTCATAGACAACTTATCACAGGTAATTGTGGCGTATCACTAATAATAATTCTTATATTAAGTAAAAGAAACAAGACATAGCAGTAACATTTTTTATTTGTCCAAGGGATTAAAAAAGGGCAGGCTTGCAGATTGATCTCAGAGTAAATACAAATTACAGCTCATAGATGCTCTACAAATAAAATGTGGTATTTTAAATTTTTTTACATAAGTTTCTCATGTAATATTTAAATTTCTTTTTTGAAAAAAAATTATTTCAAAAATTTTCTTTAAAAATCATCCTCCAGAATTGATGTACATTTACTGCCCTCTTGTGACAAGCTGAAATCTGCATATACTATTAAACATTCACAATTTGAGAGGGATTTTTTTGTGTTAGCCTAGAAACAGTGGAACTGCTCTACCTGTCAATTCCTTTGCTGGACAAAAATCTTGTGCTTTTTCTGCATCCAAGCTGAATGATGGAGCTGGATGATCTTTGGTGTCCCCAGGACTTGGGTGATAAGATGGGATGGTATCTGATATCACAAAGAAAGAAAATTAAAATTACTTGGCTTGTAATTCTGTGCATTAAATATCAAGTTTGATCTTCAGCACAAATATAAACTGTCATCAGACCTTCCAATTAGACCCGTGGTTGAAATAATTGTGTACTGGTGAAATGTTTGTTTATAACGAAGACACAGTGCCGAGTTCAATCTCCTGTTTCCATGCTCAAATGAGTATGACGACAGAACAGGAAGAATTTATTTTTACAAAGCCTTTAAGTTATTTTTAAGGAAAATGTGATAACTTCTACTGAAAAAACACAAAGTTTCAGAGACACAAAGTACAAGCTGAATGCAGCTACCCTCTGTAATTGCAATATATCCAGCTGTTTCAATGATCAGCTACATTTCAATAATTTTTAAAGCTGTAGAAAGAGTGAATCTCCTCTAGCACCACTGCTGATAGATGCTTATAGGAAGTTCAGTACTCACGCGGCAGAAATTCTTGAAGGGGATGTCCTTCGTCTTCACAAGGTCTCAGTGGCTGCAAGCCATTCAAAAGGTTACCAAAAAAGATAATACAGCTTAAGTGCTGGGAAACAGCAAATTTTCTGCATACAACAGTTGCAATGCCATTTTTACAGGGCAATTTTAGACATTCAGCTTAAAGAAGGAGAGACATATCTTCCACCAGTCGGCCGATTAGTCAATCCCCCCTCAAACACTGTAAGACTTGCAATACCTGTATGAGTATTACTAGTTAGCCAAGACAATGTGCCAGTGTGTTAAAACTGTCTATACTGATGTTACAATCCAAGGTAGTAACAAACAGAAAAAGCAGAAGAACCCAATCAAATGACTATTTATGCAAAAAGGAAATTGGTTTCTAGTTTCAGGAAACAAAACATTCACAGGACCTGACTTTGCCTTCTACATGGACATATAATAATAAGTAACAGGTCGGCATCAACTTTACCTGTGGCAGAGAATTTTCTGGGCACAGATACACATTGGCGGTTCCCTCAGAAAGACCCTCAATTCTGACACTATCTCCTTTCTGATTCTCACGATCTACTTGCTCCTTAATCATATCACTGGTAACACACACCAATGCACAATCAAGAAGAGCTTCGACAAACTCAAGGAAAACCAACTAGAGTAAAACAAATACAGTGATTAGTTTTCATTTTTGACAAATCTCTTCATTAATGGGCATATGTACCCCAGCAAGCAAAGAACTCAAAGGTGATTGTGAAGCCTCACTGGCCTCATTTATCTACTCAAACAGCCCTCTTCTGAATAAAAACTGAAAACAGATAAAGCTCAAAAAATCCAGGAGGTGATATACTGTGCCACATCTTATATAAGTCATATTGAAATAAAATACTGCATAGATTTTTGCCGTATCTGGAGCTATGAGAAATTTCTCTAACAAATAACTCACAACTATTTCTATTACCCAAAACTTTTGATTGCATATGATGCTTCCAGAAACCCCAAGAATGAATGTATAACAAATCTCAGTAAGAGTTACAGCGTGTGTTCAGTTTGTTAGATACTGTTTAAAACAATAAATTCAATCATGTCATTCATAATAGCCCCTCACCAAGTAAGACCTAATTCTTTAATAGTGAGTTTTAAGTTTGTATTCTCTTATTTTCTGGAATAAATTAATTCTTTTTCCTCTTGTTCTAGCAGGTAGGATGGTATTTGCAGTATTTTTTTAAGTAATTTTAATTGCTCCTGTAGCAATGAACTATGATACGTTTTCCTCCATACACACCTCCTGCTCCAGGTTGGTGTTATCCTTGTCATATAGTAAGAGACCATCTTTGACCAGTATTTCCACAAGTCTTGAAGCAGTTAATTGCTTGCTGAGAAGTTTAAAATCCTGGGTAAGAGTAAATGTTACACATTAAGAGCACTTAAGACATTTCCCCATGGACTTAATCTAACTCCCTGTAAAGCCTGTGTCAAAATTTCTAGTGGTTTCAAATGATAACTTCCATGTATCTAATTAATGACAGAATTAAATTCTGGCCCTACTGAAGTCAATGGGAATTTTTCCTAAACTGAAAAAAACAGTATTGGGAAAGAATTTGTGAAAGCTCATAAATAAAAATAAAAAAATTAAAATTTTGCCATCTCATGTTTTTATCTTTTTTCCATGAAAAAGGGCTTGGATTTAAATAGTGACAGTGACCCACACCTAGGCATATCAATGGGAACTGTTCCCTAGCTTCAGTGCAGTCTTGAATTACTGAATTTAAAGAATCTCACATTCAGCTTGCAGTATATTAAATTAATACAATATTAAAATGGTTTACTGTGTTATTTCAAAAGCTGCCAATCCTTGAGTTCTACCAGTAGGACATTTATACCAAGGGGAAAAAAAAGTCAGCAAAAGTATTTCTATTTCTTAAAAACATATTTGTCTAAGATTTAATTATTTTAAATAATCAAGTAAGAAATCAGAATGCAATCCTGCAGAAGTACATAAATTGTTTCTGTAGGACAGCTGTCCCTTTAATGTTTGTTACACAGTCTGTACAAATAACATTGCTTCTACCTTTTCAACTTTGCAGAAACAACAGGAAAGATTTTAAAATGAACAAATAAAGTGCATCTAATCATACTAATTTAAAAATAAGTAAGATTATTACGTCCAACATCCAAAGGAAGTGCCTCATTGTCATTGTGGGTTCAAATGGAGGTCTGCTACTCGGTCTACGAAAAGCTCTATATATTTCCCAGCATTTGTCGATGCAGCTCATGGTAAAACCCGTACATTGTTCTTCAGAAAACATGATGCCTTTACAGATTAATTGGGAAAAAAATTAAGAGTTACACTAAAAATGTGATGTATGTGGTAGTAATCATTTAATTCTGCACAGCAGAGAAGGAATACCATTGCTTACCTTGGACACGACAGGCAGCAGGAATAACATTCCTGGACATCATTTCTGAGAAACACTCCTGCAGATAGGGACCTTTCTCTCTACAGTTGAAACAAAAATATTCATCTGGGAGGACTCAAACTGATTACACAGAAATAAATGTCACTAAAAGATGAAACTTACTTGTGCCCTTCACGATACATGTGAAACGCTAGATGAATGAGGTAAGATAAAAAAGTTCGGAACAATAAAGTCTTATGTGGACAATGTATCTCCTCAAGTGCTGCTTTATCACCTAGAAGATTTGAGAGAATAAATCTATTGCTATCAGGTACATTAAAATGTTTATAGGCTTGTCAGCCTGTCTTATCTTTTCCATCTCTACCTATGACAGTGCAACAACGCTTCTGGAAGAGTCAGACCAGACACAGAATCACTTCCGAACAAGTAGGTCAAGGGAGAATCGCCCACCTATAACTGAATCTTATCCAATCCCTCTTTCTAGAAATGCATCCACTCAGCATATAGGACTGAAAGGGGAAGCAACATTGGAGTTAAGCCTTTCACGTACTAGGGACACACAGTGCATCCCACTGCAGGTCTAAATGGAACCGATTGATTAAATGGGTCTGTGGAAGAAAACAAACCATACAGTACGTAAACCAAAGCTAAGAGCACTGGAAAAAAATAGAGAAACTTATTTGTTTCTTCTACTTTTCTACTTCTCAGATCTTTTAAAAACTACATGTAATAGTAACGGCAACACTGGGATGAATACAGTTTGAATACAGTTTTTTAACAGATGGCTCTTTAGGACAATTTAATTGGTATTCTCATTTTGCATTTTCTCCACAGAGGACCTGAAGTGCCTGCAGAAGTGTTAATGCATCCACTGACAACTCGCAGGCATTCCGTACTACCAGCACTGAGCTATCAGTAGAGCTTGTCACTCCAACTCTCCATAGCTTGCTATTAAAATTCCTAGAGTTTAGACCCAAAGCAACAGGAATACAAACCACTCAACAGCCGATCCATTTCAGCAAGAGTTATGTTGGAGTGATGAAACTGGCAGTCCTTCAGAAATCTCCAAAACTGGAACTTTGTCATGAGGAAGACGTTGTCAAGATAATAGGCACAGCCTAAGCTGCTGTAGAAGGTGTAAACTCTTCTCAGCATTGTAATGTACCTCAACACAGCAAATTCTACCTAAATGAAGCAGGATATGTTCTCAGCATCGTCTCATGGCAAACAGGAACCACCCTGTATTGATCCTGTAACTCAGCATATAACGTTTTGATCTTATAACTTCAAAGAGCATATATATGGTTAAGTGCTCATAAGAGCATTACTCAAATGTAGTTTAACATACATTTTTTGGTGAGTAATAAAAATAAATTAGCCTCTGTCAGCAGACAAACCTCACAGTCACTGAAGGCCCTTCCAGATACATTAACTTGGTTTTTATTGCCTTCTAGTAGAGGTTCAGGAAGAGGCAATACTGTGTATTCATTCTTTTTGCTTTTCTGTTTTCGTGACCTTCAGAATTTCAAATAATTCTTCAATATTAAGAGTTACTTCAATACAAGTAAACCAGAAATAAAATAGTATGAAACACGGTGTGGGGGAAAACATCAAACAGTAGACACTTACTTGTTTCACTTCTTCATGTCTCTCTTCCCTTGGCAACAAGTCAAGCAGTGAAGATATGTCCAATTCAATATCTGATCACAGAATAGAGTATTTTCTGAACCATAAAAGATTTCAATCTTTTCTACCATGCATATAAAATAAATTAGAACAAACTAAAATGAAGTTAAATAAATTTATATAAACACACACAAACACAATAAAAAATGAAACATATACTATTCCCTTTGATCTTACTGATTCGACTTCAAACTGAGACTCCTTTATAGTGAAGAGTAATTTCATAATCAACAGCATAACAACTGAAGGGCAATTTTGCCAAATCCAACCCCTACCCAAAAGGAAATGCAGATATTATGTAAATCTTAAAACTTCCAGGCACCACTGTTCCAAAAGCTCTACAAGATGTAGCATGGATGGTCATGCACAGGAAACAAGAAGTATGGGAGCAAAAGTCATTAATTATTTAATAGATAGCTTCCACCTTTATCCAACTTCTTTGAAGAAATACATCAAGCTCTTGAGTAAGCACAAACAGCTTCATGTTATGGTAAAAAGGAATGACAAAATGTGAACTAAGTAAAATTTGCTTTCTCAAGCTGCTTACCAGTGCCAACATGAATTCCTGAGCAGCTGGCTTTCAGCATTTCTGCATTCATTCCATCCATTTGAAAAGCAGGATATCCTACCATATGATCGTCTATGAACTCTCCTTCATAAACACGACCATTCTGGAAGACAAACTTACCCTACAGACAGATTAATTTGATTAATTGCAATATAAATATAAATGGAAGATCAGAAAAAAAATACACTAATACTCTCAATCAAGTCTCCTTTTAAGAATCTTGGCTACGATGTAATATATAATATAAAGCAAAATATTTTTCCTACCCCTTTCTATAAAGCATTTTGTCATCTGTGAATTAAATACTGCTGGGATGAAGAATTGCCTATGTATCTGCTTGATTTTCAAATGTATTTTAAAGAACAAACATTTCCCGCCTATACAGAAAGATGTGTTTGAGTCCTTAGTTTGCTAACAGTTTTTTTAAAACAGTCTGTTAATGTGAGAACATCTCTGTGCAAGGTTAGCTTTAAATTCATTAGCTCACAGCACAGGAGTGAAGTACTGCAAAAATCAAGGTACAGCTATTGCACTGAGAATCTTCACAGTAAAATATATTTGTTTACACACACACAACACATTCAACCACAGAGACAAATCCATGGCCCAGAAAGGCCCTTAGAAGGATTCCGACTGCTTTCAGTGGAATCTGTCCCTTATATTGGGGTTT
Organism: Clamator glandarius; assembly: GCA_033459285.1. Taxonomy (NCBI): domain Eukaryota; kingdom Metazoa; phylum Chordata; class Aves; order Cuculiformes; family Cuculidae; genus Clamator; species Clamator glandarius. The sequence continues at coordinate 2,924,514 of JAUNZM010000157.1, read as the reverse complement.
CATCCACAATGCAAATTGAATGTAGTTTTCCATACAGGAACCTAGAGGTCAACTACAGAGAGCAGGCAACTCTCCTCCAGTGTTGTCTGTAGTTTTGTCTCACTGCTTGCCATGACTCACCTTGCCATGCTTCTTATTACAAACCCATTCACCATCGTACACTGCTCCATTGGCATATGTGAACTTCCCGCGGCCATGTCGATCCCCATTTACAAATTCACCTACGTAGGTATTCCTTAAAAGATACTGAGATTCAGGCATTCTCTCCGAAAACCACTCATGGGTGCCATATCCATGCTGAAAATAAATAACTTGCGCTTACAGAAAAGCTACTATTGCTACAGGTCCAGATTTTTAAAAGCAGAACCACGTAGGCAACTTTGAGAGTCACGATTGGTAAATCTCTCACGAACAGCACTCAGCTGATGGCTGAAATGCTTCAAACAACCCGGGGGACAATATTTTACAAAGATGCATGGGAGAAGCGCTCAGAGGATACACTGAATCAACGCGTATTTGAGCAAGCTCTAACCAACAGAATTCTTAAAGACATCCCTCCCGCTGAATCCTCTTGACTGCAATGAATCACACAGAATCACAGAATGACCAGGTTGGAAGAGACCCACTGGATCGTCGAGTCCAACCATTCCCACCAATCCCTAAATCATGCTCCTAAGCACCTCATCTACCCTAACCTTAAACACCTCCAGGGACGGTGACTCAACCACCTCCCTAAATGCTCAACAGCCAGGTGAGAAACACCACGCCAGAGAGACGCTATGTTCCAAAACCTGGACTCTCTGACAACCTTATGCAGAGTGAAAAGACAGAGGAAGTAGCTCACCTTTTTTTTTTTCCCTAACAGAATAATAAATGGAAGGAATAGAAAATGCCAGAAATCATCTCCTTCTGTCATAAAATATTTATAAGAGAAAACAGTGTGGCCTAGTGTTTTACAGGTGACACAGAAATAAACTGCCACATCTACTCACTGTTGATTTCATACCTCAAGCTAAGTATAGTCACAAAAATTTACCTTTTAAAACTTTTTTTTTTATGGAAAAGGTTTATGTTTTCCATCAAAGAATTAAATTATGATTTTGTAAGATCAAGTCAAAAGCATTCTAATAATTTGAACACTGCTAACATGAGAATCAACTTACGATAAACAGCGTATTTCCACTATCTCACCCGGCAAAAATCACAGAAAGCTCCTTTGATATTGCACAAAACTCCCTGTCTAGTTTCACTAGAGGAATGGACAGATGCTGAACTAAAGAGGTTGCTGGGGAAGAAATTAATACCTGTATGCCATACACCCACTGTCCCATATACTCTTGATTAGTTGTCAACCACCTCATTTTTCCTTTTCCATGACGTACATTTTTCTCCCATTGACCTTCATAGATGTTTCCAGACTCATAGCTGCAAGAAAACAATAAAACTTCATGACTCATTTATACTAAATTTTAAGTGGATCTTATGAAAGCAATATTTATGCAAAACCTCATTGCTAATAAATTCAGCATTTACTAAAGCTAAATGTAAGCATTAATTTGAAAGCTGGCTCATGGATACAGAGATTTGATTGGACCCACTCTATACCTCCTATTTTTAACTTACAAATCACTGTAAAAATATAAACAGGTTATTTTTTTTTTCCAAAGAGTCTTCAAAACATAGCTAACAAAAATATTCTTTTATCAAATTCCACAAGTAATTAATTTAAAATAACTCATGAAAGCAGCTCCATCTGTTCAAATCAATTGAGTTTATTTGGTTTTAAATGTTGATTTTGGATTCAGACATATTTTCATGGGAATGATCAGTAGAACTACACCAAAATAAAAATATAACTTATAGAGAAGGTCTATTTTATTACTTTAAAGAACTTTGTACAATTACTTATTCCACTGCAGAAAGTGCACACTACCATGGAAAGGTAGCATTTGTATACATTTTAAAGGGTAAAAGAAACTGTATGATAATATATGTAAAATCAAAACCCGCAAAAATAAAAACAAGTGTTATCATGTTTACCATCTTATTCCCCATCCTTCTCTGACATTATTTACCCAGTCGCCTGAATACCAAGAGGTATATTCCTGATTATAATAAACGATACCCTGAAACAAACAGCACAGTCAATTTAAATACCTAAATAATAATCTACATTAATAAAACATCGCAAACAAATCATAAGACATATGCAATCACACTCTTACTTACAGTCACTTTAAGACACAAAGAAACTGAACTGATAAAATTAAACAAACAACCTCTCTTGACAAATCTTAGTTAACACCTTAAAGAACACCAAATGTTCAAAGAAGAATCCTATTACGTTATGTCTAAGTCTACCATGTTTTTCATACCATTTGGGAATATTTTCAGAGAGCTAACTTTGGCAACTTAATCACAGCAGTCACTCTGAGGTAGACCAGTTTTCTGACTTACTTGAAATGCAACTTCCAGCAGTAGGTCTACAGCATTAATTGTTCTCTCTTTATCTCACGTCTCCCTCCTAGAACAAGCTGGACAGACCACTGCATGGGTAACCATCCACAGCAGCTCCTATGATTTTAGTGTCTCATTAGTGACACGAAAAATAAACCATGTGATTAGAATTGATTTTCCTCACACGCTGACCATTCAAAATGTCAGGCCTAGAGGAGTGTTTCAATCTGGACACATAAAGCAGGCAGATAAAAGCACTACTTGCCTTTAAAAAGTTGGAACTAGACGCCTTCCACCAAAGGAGGCACTCTTCATTGTAATTATCATATTTGGTCTGCTTAACACATTTGGGAGGGATCACTTTGTCATTACTAGGAAGCTAATTGTTCTGTCATTGTTTATATGGCTACTGATGCAGTTGTTGGTTTTGATTTTGTCATCATCTGCTTGGAGCAGCATAAAGGATAAACCACATAATAGGCCAGTTACTGGTTTAGGATACTGTTCATCCCTTCTACTACAAATAATATCCCTTCCCAATTGTTTTAATTAACATTCATAACTTCAGAGAATACCCTTAGGAAAAACAAACCTCTACAAAGCCTAGAGACCACGCAGCAGCACAAAAGATATTTCTCAAAACCTTTGCACAAGAATGTTTGCTGTTCCAGAAGGCAGCCACCCTAGATTATGCTGTCATTTGGTGTTCTTACTTACCTTTCCATGCCTTTTGCCTTTACACCAATAGCCAATGTAAGAAATAGGACGAGTACCACTCCTGAAAAATCCAAATCCATGCCTAATGCCATCCTTGACTGATCCTTCATAAGTGCTGCCATCATTCCATGTGTAATGGCCATAAACCATCTGCATATTCTCAACAAATGTTCCCTAAAGGATTAAATTACAACATTTTAAAAACTAAGATTCACTGTTCCCTGTTACTTGGGAGAAGTCAGGCTTGTGATTGAAATCACTGTCGGAGTTCTGCATTTGCCACCAGTACCATACCAATTACTACAATTTATCTACTTTCCTTGAATTTGCACATCTAATTGGCTGCAATTGTGTTCAGTTATAAGCTAAATTGCACTTTACCTCATACTTCACTCCATCAGCCCACGTGTAAGTCCCCTGTCCATGCATAAGCCCTTCAGAAAACATGCCCTTCAAAATGAAGAGAACAGCATTATTTGCAAATTTTTTGTCACACAACTGAAGCCTATGGTGACTAAGATTTCAAAAGAATGATATATTAATGCCTCTCCAACTACTAGTTTCAAATGAAGAGTTTTAATACCAAAAACCAAGAGAGCTTTCAATGCTTTCACATTCTGAGTGCTCAACCTCCATCCACATTAAAAGCAATAGCCTGTCTGTTCTAGAGAAAGAACTTGATCCACACTACTACTCTTTTTTTTTAATTTATACACTCACCTTATATGTATTTCCCCCCTCAAAATATGCAAATCCTTCACCCTCATACAATCCACGGACTTTTTCACCTTCATAGCTACAAGAAAAACAAACTAAAGATGAAGGTTTCAAGTCACTGCTAGTAAACCTAAATCACAACACACATAAATTACTTTTGAACCTAGTGATTCTATGGTTTACACACAGGCCATCTATTAGCTTACAACCATGCAACCTGGTCAGTATGTGAAACATTGCATACAGCCCCCTTGAACTACGAAAGGATTTAGTTAACACTGCCATTCACCTGCTTCCTCAGTTTAGGATATTCTCAAGGAAGCAAGCATTAAAAGGCAGCGACAACTGAACATTAAATGACAGCTACGCCTTCCTCATCACTATCTGTATGCTTAGACAAAATTGCACTGTAGGCAAACAAGCTAAAAGAATGAAGCTTTTGGCAGGCAGAGAACACCAGCAGCACTCTAGGATGCGAGAAGTCCGCAGAATTCCACATGTATCAGTCTCTTAAGGTGTCACAGCTACTAGGTCTGAATAACATAATTTACAGCTTCAAATCAAGAGTCAAACTGTGGTTGCATGACACTGGGTACACCACAGATACTTAAATGAGAATTCTTTACTTTGGTGATGTATTCATAACAAACATACCTTCTTAAAATAAGAGCAAAAATATGCCCCTGGTGGTAATCAGGAACATCTTGGACTGGAGGTTCCTCCACCTCCTCTGGTTCTTTATCTGGTATCACTGGATTTGCCTGTGTTTCTTCTACTCCATTCTCTACAATCTGCAAATCTGTCAGCTTTGTTGACCTACTCTCGGGTGTAGGAACTTTTGCAGGAATAGGAGGCTGTAAAGATTTTTCTGCCTTCTTACTATCTTTCTTCTGATCCTTTACCATAACTACTGAATTGTCTTAACACGTATTTTCCTTCTGAAAAGGAATTCACGTAAAGATTTTATCACATATAAAGTATTTGACAAAAAAAGACCCCAAACAACAAACAGCTAACTACGTGAACAATTACCAGATTTTCCTTAATTATTATATAGGAACATAGAGTCACAGAATGGTAGGGGTTGGAAGGGACCTCTGGAGATCATCTAATCAATACACGCATGTATTTAAATTATTCCTGTAATAACAATTCCTCGAGGAAGGAGTTTCAGCCTGTGGTAGGCAGGCTGCAGGGCTAACAGGGAAGCGATGCCAGTGAATTACTTCCAATAAGTCCATCAAAACCACTATAACAGAGTTGTCAATGGACTGACTTATGCTACACAGAGATCTTCACAATTATATTTATATATGTCCCACGCCTGGAGGTGCCCGAGGCCAGGCTGGACGGCCCTAGGGCAGCTGACCCCGTGGGGGGGCTTATAAAAATAACCTTATTTCGCCAGTTAAGGCTTCTCGAATCATAGAATCAGCAGGGTCGAGAAGACCTCTTAGATCACCGAGTCCAACCGTGAAGGCCCGGGACCGCCGAGCAGCCGCTGCCGCTGCTCCTGGCGCTCCGCGCTGCCACCAGGCCGCGTAACCATGGCAACCGCGGCCCAACCGTAACCATGGCAACCGCGGCCGGGAGGAAGCGGAAACTCACGGAATCATGGAATAGTTTGGATTGGAAGGGACCTTAAAGATCATCCAGTTCCACCCCCGGCCCTGGGCAGGGCCACCCCTCACAGCCCAGGCTGCCCCAGGGCACCCGGCCGGGCCTCGGGCACCCGCAGGGATGGAGCAGCCACAGTTACCCTGGGCCGGGGCCTCCCCGCCCTCACCGTGAGGAAATTCCTCCTGGTGTCCAGTCTAAATCTGCCCCTCTCCAGTTTATACCCATTCCCCCTTGTCCTGTCACCACAAGCCTTTGTGAATAGTCCCTCTCCTCAGCTTTCTTGCAGCTCCTCTCAGGCACTGGAAGGTCGCTATAAGGTCTCCTCGGAGCCTTCTCTCCAGGCTGAACAACCCGTGGGTGCCAAGGGAAAGGCGCTAAACCAACAGCGCTTGCGTTGCTCAGGTCGTGGTCCCACGGAACTGGAAGAGCTTGGCTACTGGTTTTAGTGAACTGTGATTCAAATTGATAATTTTATAACTGTTTTCATTCTACTGCAGTAGCACTTGGATTGCCCCAACGAGCAGCGCCTGGCGAGACAGCTTGTTTCCATTCATTCTTGTAGAAGAAATCCCTGTTCTTTGGGAAAAAAAAATGTTCAAACTAGCATTGTTCTCATCCCTAATTAAAAGTAAATTTGGCAGTTGAATTATTCTAGCCAAGCATTAAACATGGATGACAGTTAATTAATCATCACTTCAAGTATTAGTATTATATTTAATTATACAAAAGCTGGATTTCATTAGGTAAGTAAAAAAAATATAATAATTTGTTTCCAGTTAATTTTTAGAATCAGCATATTAGCTATAAAGGATGTTCACCTACTCTTGATCTTCACTTGTAAACATATTTATTTTTAAAAAGTCTTGATAGCAAAAATAAGTAATACAATAAATTGCAATAAAAAGAATGTTATTTACAGATGAATTCCAGTGTGTCGATAGTGCTGACTTGACAGGAAAAAAAACAGAACCCCCCTGAATGCCTCTAAGTGTTATTTTCAAATCTGAAGACTGGCTAAAATTTTTTTACTCACAATAAGAGTCATGATAAAATGTCAAAATGTAGCCAAGAATTAAAATTGAAAAATGTTACTAACAGAAACTGACTTATTCTGCTGAAATCAAGTCTAAACAGACAACGTGTCTCATAGTTGGTCTTCCATGGGGGCAGTTCCAGGGATGCTCAATCTCACCCATATGGGTGACCAGTTTCCTCATTTCCTGCACATTCAGTGCTGTTCCAATCATCACCTGCCAGTAAAGGAAAAAAAAACAATTATTTTCTTTCTCCATAATGACAGCTGACACAGATGACAGCAGTACTTCACCCACTGAAGTAAAATACTGTGCAAGGAATTAAAAGCAGAAAGACCTACATGATGAGAAGACAAAATACAGCAGTGCATTAGCTTGAGACAAAATAAAAAACTAATAGAAATTTTTCTCAAATTACACTTGGCAAAACCAAAACAAAGCAAAGGACATTAGCTGTTGACACTCAATAGTAAATAAACCTCCCCTGCAATATACATACACACAGAAGCAGCCACCTATAATAAATAACATTTTTTCTGATGTATTTGAAAAAAAATAACAAACATCAAGTGCAGTACTTACAGACTTTCTGCAAGCTCGAGAAGCAAACATCTGTCTGACCCTGGAGGGCCTGCACATGACTCCAGGGCAGTCACTTAACATGAAGATTAGCTCATCTATGTCTTGTGGACCAAACGTCCAGTTTTTGCTTGTTGGTAACGATATTAATTTAACTCTTTGAGTTACAGGAGCTGAAAGAGTTGCAATAATTAATAAGGAAACAGAGCACTAAAGGAAATCAACTTCTTGAGGGAAAAATTGAGAAACTATTTAGATACATGAAGAGGATGTGACCTGCACATATGCCAAAGGTTTCAATTTAGTCTTTTGATGGATGTAACTAGCTAACCTAAGTGGTAAATGCGGCAGATATCCTTTTAACATTAACAAAAACATTGCTTGCAAACCCTTCAGTTTCAGAGAACAAATGGTTTATTAATCTATTTTGAGGTTACGTGACTACAAATTATTAAAGAATTTTATTGGTAAGAGATACATTAATTTAGACAAAAATCAGAGGTTCCGTTATGAAGAACACAGAAAAAGTCTGTAGTGACTTCTCAAATACCACAGTGGTAACAACACAGCACCTTCATTATCCTTGCTGTGTAAGGAAAACAATAAGGAGCTTGTAGGTTTGCAATTTGCTCAGAAGTACATAGCAACTCAATGCTACAGCCATAAGGAAATGCAAAGAACATTGTTTATCGATGGTATCTATTAATTTAAATTTACTAGATTGATCATTTGCCTGCATCTAACCCTTTTGGGACCAGCAAGCGTACTAAATAATACAAAAGAATTTTAATGTGACACATCTAGAAAATACCCGTCCAGTCACAGAGGCAAATGATGATTCCAAAGAGTCTTCTGAAACTTCTGGAAAAAGCTGGTGAGATAAATACTCTACAATGTTTTGTTAAATAGTGCAAAGAGGCCATGGAACATAAACAGAAAGCAAACCATATACTATAACGTGTATTATTTCAAAGTTCTGGTAACTATCAAAAGGGATTTTTAACATAATAAATGAGATGAAACAGTTTAACTTTTTCGCTTCCAATAACTCACCATTTGCATTTATCTCAAAATCAAACCCATTTTTTCTGAATATTTCCAGGTTTTCAATCAATACTGTTTCATTTACAGCTGTTAAATTAAGATTCTGAGGCCTGAAGGACAAAAAAAAATATGGTATTGTGCAGATACGCAGACCACTTAAGACACGTTTCAGAAGCAATCTAGAGATACTAATATGGAGCTCTCAATGAAAACATTCCACTTCACTTTGTTAAAAACACCTCACTACTGAACAGACCACTTCCAGGTGTTTCTTGGCCCAGGTAAGTCAGCTGGGCAGCATTCCCTCCTGCGATAGCAGTCTGTATCCGTGGAATTTATTTTTCATGTGAAGACTGACTCTTTGAAACATAGAATATAAAAATAATTTCTGTCTTAAGTGTTTTGAATGCGTGAAATGCTCCATTTAACCGTAGATATCTTTCTGAAACAGTGAACTAAACTTAAAAGTTACTGTTGTAGAACACTGAAAATACTTACGCTATCAGCTTCTGACCTTGAAGAACAGTATGCTGTTGTAACATCTCAAAGTTGTATTTCTCATCAGTAGCATGTTGATCGATTATGAAAAGATCAGAATGCAACTTTGTTATTATAAATCCTAAATTGAACTGGCCAATGATTTCCATTTTTGCAAACATTTCTTTACTGTGTATAGAAAACACAAACAGATTATAAACTACACCTCATCATTTATCATGTCGGGCTGTAAAACGTGAAGCCGTCTTTTCCTCGCCTGCAGAGCACACTTTACATTAAAAAAAACCAACTTTAAGCTGGATACAAATGTGAAAAAGTACAGTTATCTGGAATCTGCCACTGACTGATGGGGCCATTTCTGGCACAACATAATCCATCATTAAGACAGGACTCGTTCAGGATTCTCCCATTTTAACAGCCACTGGTAGTGACAAAATTGGGAGTAGGCAGTATCGCAGTCGTCCAAGACAACGACACTGAAAGCAGCATCACAGTTTTGAAGTAAGGCAGCTGACTATTTGCCTACTTTTCCAATTAGAAGGCTTTCCTAACACTTTTTTAAGCCAAAATTAACAACCTATACACTTTTACTGTTTTCTATAATGAAATGTGGTGTTTGACTACACTGCAAATTGCAAGTCTGAACTCAGCCAAACGTACGGCGTTTGTGGCCTTCTTTTAACTGTCTTGTTCCACATTCCATTTGAACTTTGTTAAAACATAACAAAGGTGAAATAATTTGTCAAATGGGCATCTTAATGGTGTAGCTTAAAAGATATATCCAAAACTAAGAGGAAGATGTAAGGCTCCTGCCCACCCCCCAGGACAGGTCTTATTTTCTTCCTTAACTGTTTTTATTAATTGATGAATACAATATGTTATGAAGTTGAAAATACCTGATCTCTTTTCTTAATTCATCTTCTGCTACTTTGTTTTCTCCAGGACTAATTTTTGCTTTAAATCTTCTGTAATTTTGTGCTTCTGTACTTTTCTGTTGCTGCTGTATTACATTTTTTACCTTTTCTGCTAAAACCTTCATAGAGAATTCAAGAAGCACAGTCTTCTTTTTAACTTCCACCAGTACATCAATACTTGGCATGCAGTTCCTAGCATTCTTCACTTCAGGACATTTACCAGTCCTGAAGTCGTCTGCTTCACTTCTAAAGCTTCTTCTTTTTAGATATTTTACTCCTGAGGAAGAGCTAGTGGCTTCTTGAGATAACTTACATTGATTAGTCCAGTCATTCACGTGGTTTAACTTATGTTCAGCATCCAACACCTGAACATCACATTCCAATGATTTCTCACTACAACTAACAGTTTCAAGATGTTCATTTTGAAGTTGTTCTTCTGAGCTCCAGAGTTGTTCTTCAGGACAATTACTTACACTTTCACTATTGACGCAGCTCCCAGTTTCTGGTGTACTACATCTAGCATCTGACTCAGAAGTGCTACAGAATCCAGAATCTGCATTATCTTTGGATTTTCTCAGATATCTTGACATCTTTGAGTCCATCTTATGACAACTCTCAGACTCCTTACTCCAGACAGACTTCTGACTGTTTATAGCACTCAAAGTGGTATCAAGTGACATTTGTCTAGGGGATCTGTGCTGCTGTTTTACCCTTTTAGGGCTTTGAAAATTACTCTCTGTCGTTTGCTGGAGAGAAAATGACTCCCTTAATCTAGCAAGAGTCACTATCCTTTTTCCTTGACCATTTGGATTTTCAGTCTCAGAATCACCCAGCATTTCTACAGAAGATTTCTCTGCCTCTTCGGGAAGTGTCTTCTTCAAGTTGCCTAATAAAACCAGAATAAAGAATATTTCAAGATTCTAAGTTAGCTGGAAGCATGAATTAAACAATGCACTTTAGTAAAGGGAATAAAAAGAGAGAGAAAAAAATAGCAAACTCCTCAAAGAAGCTCTAAAGCTTCAGATAATGATTGAGTACGGGACTGAAATGCACTTATATCCAACAGACAAGCAGTTACACCTTTCAGAAACTTAATGGCACTTGTATGAATGAATTTGTAATCTCTTAAAACTGGAACAGTCTAACCAGCATGTTTTTTATATTACCAAAAGAGCTTAATGACTGAGTGACAATGAAAAGTGAATTACTCTTGGACTATAACAGTCAACTGTAAAAGCCTGTTGGCAAAGTGTTAAGGAGCTGGAATAATAGATACGTGTAGTACATGTGAGTTATGGATAACTACAGGACTTCATCCTCACAAACTGTCAGTCTGACATGTATTTTACTGAAGATTAATTTTAAATAACAGTTAAGAATCATGCCAAAACTGATTCTACATGTCAGTAAAAGAAAGAAATTAGAAGAGGTTTTGTTGAAAGAAATGAGAAAGATGAGGTGGTGTTAACACAGAAAACCAATTCTGAGAGATTATACAGTCTAAAGCACCAACAATTCCTGTAGATATCACAAAAGAACCAAAGTTCAAAATCCAATAAACTCATACTCAAATTTTAGGTTGTATTTAGGAGAACTTAACCATTCTTTATCAAGGGCATTTAAATAAAGGAGAAATAGATCTCTTCCACTGTTTTCAGAGAAATCTTTTTCAAGCACTGTCAATTAGTTTTGTGTTACATCTCCCCTCAAAAGGTGACTGTAAATCATGTTGTGCTGGGATGAATAATTTCCAGAACAATCACTTAATAACTCAGGATCCTCCTTTACTATTTCATGTTGATAACAATCTTCCAATGAAAGCAATACATGAAAACTTTTCCTGGAAGGTGTATTGATTAACAGCCAGGCATCTTTTTTCATTTCTTCTTTGGATTTTTGAAAACACATTTTTCTATTTTCAATTCTCTACCATACATCATACACAAAACTTTCACATTTTGTGTCGTACCTGCAAGATCCAGAAGTTGCTGCTTGACATTCAGTTTGTTAACATCACTACCAAACATCTCCATCAGAGAAGTTTTTAAAATTGCTAATAAAAGCTTTTCCTCCTGAAGCAGAATTTGCCTTTTGTCTGGAGTTACATTGATGTCAACACATTCTACAGAAAAAGAAGAAAAAACAATCGCATTATAAATTAAAAACAAACAAACAAAAAAAAACCCATTGCACCCTTGGATCCAAGTTTTCTGCCTCTTCACTGTCCATTTTTATTTCACAGGATTAAAACCAAAGCCAGTTTAAACTGTGCATCTACAAATTAAATTTTAACTTTCTCAACATTCCATCAAACAAATCCGAAGCTAATTCTGTGCAACAACATGACACAAGTTTTCTTGTATTTAAACTAACCGCAAGACTGCCTTTGTCTCATTTCTTGAGGTAAGAAGTTACTTTTGAGTATACAAAACAGTGGAGGAGGGAAAAAACATGGAACCACAGCTAGACCTTAACTCTCCCATACCACATTGTAGATCAAAAATTTGCCACAGTCCAGGAAATCATACGGACAAAAGTTATAATATTCTCTAAATAAATACAATTTATTCTTCAATAAAATTACAGACTTTACTGAAGTTACTGAATATTACTCGCAGCTTACCAGAATCTACACAAATGTTAAGGACAACAAACGGATACTGGTGTCTATTGTATAAGTGATAAACTTCATTTACAAGCTTGACAACCTGTAGAGAAGGTGGTAAAAAATAAATGTCAATACTATTACCTTCTTTTTCCCATTGGTATGTGTTATTTAACTCACTTCAAAACAACTATTAAATCATATCTCACATGACTGAGCCTTGATTCACACAAATAGAAGCAACGAAGACAAAGATTTGAGACACAGGAACTTTCAGCATCAAGCCATAAATATATGTAACAGCTGCTAATCCTGTGGTTTTCACACAATATCGAACCAGTTTGCACTGGTGATGTCAGAAAAATAAAAATCTCACCTTTGCTGGATCACATGGACGATGGTTGATAAAGAAAAACTGTCTGTCTGTTGTACTCCTTCCAACACCATGGTCACAGCGAGAAATGAAGCCTGTAATACTGTTGAATAACAGTAATAGAATAGTAAGGCAAAACAAGGGAGCAAAGCAAAAGAAATTTTGCTTTTTATAAGGGGCTAACAGAAACACCGTTATACACCACCAGTAAATATGTAACATATTTCCCCTTCCAATTTCTTATCTGACAGAGGCTAGATGTTCAGCTCTAAAAAGGCATCAATGAAAAAGGAGCTCACCCTGATTTCAAAAGAAGTGGCATTTGTAATTTTTCTGCAGGAAAGAGATCAGTTGTGAACTGTCATCGGTCAGATATTGAAGCATCTATTTGCTAATCTCATGTATAAAGAGATATAAAGAAAAGGACACTTTGAGAAAGGGCAGTTCACTTAAACTGATTCACATTCCTCTCATGCCTTTCTCAGTCACACACTACTGAAGAAATGCAGGTATAAACAACAGGTACAGTTCATCCATCCACTTACTCTGAGCACTGAGAAAGGTGACATTCAGCAGAAGATTTAAGCAAACAGGACACCAGGAATGGCTCTTTTGCTTTTCTCACTCCTCTGACTAGCAAGATCTTAGTCCTGAATTAATTTCTTAAATCAAATGATGGTCTTTCCCAAACTATGCTGTTCCTACAGTTTTTAATGCTATTAACGACTACACTTTTTTCAGAAATTTGGGTTATGGTAAAATGCCACTGGTAACAGGGTTTTGAACTTTTCTAATTACCTATAAAGATTTTGTGGCATGTCAGTAGCATTGAGTCCATATTCTTCACAAACAGCTTCATTAGGAGGTGACTGAACAAAAGGAATGAGGCTCTGCAACTGGAAAAAAAAAAGGTTAACCATTAAACATGCACAGATTGTTCCCTTTTATTTTATCATTATTTATTAGCCTTAAAATCTGTTTGCTAAGTGGTGGGATTTTTGCGCTCGACTGACCAAGTCAAATACTTCAAACACTCAAACCTACTAGAAGACAATAGCGCTGCTTACTGAGAAACAATGCTATAATGAATAGCTGTTCTCATCCTTTGATAGCACTACTTTTGCCTTGGTTATTTCACAGACTCTTACTTTAAAATGTACATAAACAGAACAATAAAATGATTGGCACAATCTGGAATCTCCAGCTATGTATATACGACTTCACCAAGTTTTATACAAAAAAACAAAAGGTAAAGAGATTAATAGTTCTACCAGTCTTTCAAAAGAAACGTTTATTAGAAAAGATATGGGCAGATTTAGAAACTTCAGGGCAAACTATGGAGGCTGCACTGTTTCTCCTTTTTCATCCTGTAGGGTGTGCTAGAAGTCAACCTCTAATGTCAACCTCAATCCTCTCTATTTGTTAGGTATTAAAAATCTCTCTCTACAGCTATATTATCTCTCTTTCCAGCAATAAAAGCAATACCTGTTTCTGCCCAAATATTGCTCCAATGTTTTCCTTTACACTAGGACTTCCAGTAGTGGATACCACGGAGCTTTTTTTCCCTTGGCCAACTTGATTAGAGCAGTTAATCCGCACTCCTTTGGAAACAATGCAGTACGCCTGCAACAGCTGGACCATTTTTGCATATTCCTATTGAAGAAAAGCAAAGGTTCACATTTATATGAAATGCCTCTTTTTAAAACCAAAACGTATACACAAAATATTAAATATTTGCAGGTAATGCAAAAAAGGGGTTGAAAGAGTGAGTTTAGTAATTTTTTAAAAATCTTTACAAACTAAAGAATACATATATGTTAAAAAAAGCGTTTTAAAAGCAAACAGCATTTTTACATGATTGAAATTTAGCCATAACACAGCAGTCTCCAATTCTAAAATACACAAAAGTGATCACGATATCGATTCTTTTCAAAACCCGAATATTTGAGAATGTATCACTAAAACCAACCTGTGCAAAACAAAAGAGGGAATTACGCAGGAAGACTACTTTCTTATTTGATTAAGCTATAAGACAGGCCTGAAATAGTCCGACATAATCAGTGTATTCTACAGAGAACTGAACATTCAGCAGTGAATGCAGGGATGTGACGCTCCTTTGAACAGATAATTTCTGATCTAACTTACCTTTTTAATGTTTCTTTGAAATTCCTTATGCCGCACCGGCAAAGTATAAAATAACTGCTGTATGTTAACAGTTGTTCCTTGTTGTCGTGGACAAGGAGTTTTCTGAGTAATTTTACCATTGTGATCAAACACCAAACGAGTCCCAACCTTTGCAGACTTATGACAGGTGAAAATGGTAACATCACTAGCAGAAGGAAAGAAGTGACAGAATTACCCACTGAGCACTGCATTTTCTTATCCATTCCTCATGGCCAAATCAGGCATAGAAGCTACATCAATACTATCCATTTAATTAAAACTAACTCTTCACCACAAACAACTAAAAACATGCCTGAAGAGCAGTGTAACATTTTCTCGGCTACAACACAGTTTTCTTTGAACCCCTTTCATCCCTCTCCTATAAAATGCAATGTTAAAAGTCTGGGTTTGAACACTACATTCCTCCTAGGTAACAACAGAATATTCTTGATGCATAGAGCTGTACAAAAGCTGCACTATTTACAAGGGATAGTTTGTCTGGGAGGCGTTAAAGTATGGTTTTAATGAATTACAGCCTAGCAAACAGCACTTGGATATTACATTGCTTCACCTCAGAGGATCACTTAGGCAAGTACCCAGTTCCATCCTGTAAAAATCTGCATAGTTAAGTAGTGCCAAATTTTGTACACAAAAGGACCAATAAGGTGCTTAGAATGATAAACCAATTTTGTTTGAAAAGGACTCAGGATGTCACGCAACCTATTACTCAAAATTGACCTAATGTTAATGAACAGGAAGTTTCAAAAGCCTCGTTTTATCAATAATGGAAACTGAAATTCGGCATCCGTTATTTTTGTGCGTATAGTAACTTTCTACTAATAAGAAGTTTAATATTGATACCTTAATGCACACAGTGAACTCAGAGCTTCACCTCGAAACCCAAATGTTTCAACATGTATTAGATCAGAAAAATCTTGTATCTTTGATGTATAATGTTTCAGAGCTGAAAAAAAGATATTTAAAATATGTTTCACTTCAAAGTTACACTGGTTTATGTAGATTTTATATGCATATCAAGAAACAAAATACTTCCATATTACATACATTTTGTATACATTTTATAACTACATAAGTATTAGAGACAAAATAATTAAATACTGTTTCCCTTCCCTATAAGATTTTTTTAAAATCCTCAAATATACCCATTACTCCATATTTACACCCAAAATTCATGCAGTATTACTGGTATATCCATTACAGCACTTACAGCAAATATTCAAGTTTGTAATTCAGCTCTCAAAAGCAGTCGCTTTCACAAAGCTTGACGCCTTCAACAGTGACCGACGACTCAACATGAATTAATCTAACCGAACATTTATAGGACTCTTCCCCCTAAAGTCATCTCTATTATTCATTCCACTTAAACAATCTAATTAACAACTGCTTCTCAGCTACAAGAACTAAAACCCCAAGAGCACTACACAAGTCCAGTCTGGTTCAGCCCAGATCCTGCAGGTCATGCATGCGTTATGTAAAAGCTGAGTATCTGTTAAAAATTATGAAACGTAGCAAATCTGCTTTTTAAAAGGCAGCTTTCTCACTGAAAACATGCTTTAAAGTATTAAATATAAGCATTCAAATACAAATTATAAAAGGTTCAACTCACTCAAGCCTTCAAAGTTTTCCTCTTCCACTCCACTTCCATTATCTGAAACTTCTATCAATTCCGCTCCGTAATCCTTAAACTTTATATCTACAAAATCGATAAAGTCAGTTAATTCTGTATGTCCACACACAGTATTCAGTATTAGGTTTGTACTCGGAAGTAACTTCACCAGGTAAGTTTCCCACGCGAAGTCTGAACAACAAGAAGTCCTCAGGGGTGTCAAAGTCAGAGCGCCCCAATGCAAACCAGCCCGTACATACAGACAGGACACGGCTTCGCTGCGCTTTGGCCGGAACACAAGTTTTCCCAACGGTAAAAGCCGTCATCCCGGCAGCTTTGGAAAACTGCCCGGCCTCAACCACCCGCTAGCTTGCCACCTCGTGCTAGCAGAGCCTCCTCACCACTGCCGACGTCTAAATAAGGCCACATATCTTATTTAGGGGCAAAAAGGGCTACAAATAAAATCACCCAGA
Organism: Clamator glandarius; assembly: GCA_033459285.1. NCBI lineage: Eukaryota > Metazoa > Chordata > Aves > Cuculiformes > Cuculidae > Clamator > Clamator glandarius. The sequence goes on along the minus strand of JAUNZM010000157.1, from coordinate 2,907,693 downwards.
CAAAATCATGCGCTTCTAGGAGCCCAAGTGGAGCCTGGGAATTAAAACTCTTTATTTACCTGAGGTGTAAAACCGCCACAAACATGCTTGGCCCGCACGCAAAGTATTTGCACAGATACCTTAGCGCACACTCTGTTTTGAGGGAAAAGCAGCAGGTTAGGTTACAAAACGGTGATGAGAAGCAGGTTACCGATGTTTGTAGCTCCAGCATCCAGGCTGTTTTCCAGCAGCTCCTTCACGGCAGTGCCAAGGTTCAGCACAACCTGCCCGGAGCAGATGCGATGGACGGACTTGCGGTCGATGGGCTTGATGGTGGCAGCGGGCGGCGGGCTGGAGAGGGCAGGGGACAGGGGCTGAGGGGCTGCACCCGCAGCCATCGGGGGGCAGGGGAGAGGGGGAAAGGGGGGAAGAAAGCGGGAAAGGGGGGGAAAAGGGAAAAAGGGGGGAAAGGGGGAAAAAGGGCAAAAAGGGGAAAAAGGGGGAAGGGGAAAAAGGGAATAAAGGGGGAAGGGAAAAAAAGGGGGAAGGGAAAAAAGGGGGAAGGGAAAAAAGGGGGAAGGGAAAAAAGGGGGAAGGGAAAAAAGGGGGAAGGGAAAAAAGGGGGAAGGGAAAAAAGGGGGAAGGGAAAAAAGGGGGAAGGGAAAAAAGGGAAAAAAGGGGGAAGGGGAAAAGGGAAAAAAGGGGAAGGGGGAAGGGAAAAACGGGGAAAGGGGGGAAAAAGGGGAGAAAGCAAATAAAGGGGGAAGGGAATAAAGGGGGAATCGGAGGGAAAGGGAAAAAAGGGGGAAGGGGGAAAAGGGAAAAAAGAGGGAAAGAGGGGAAAAGGCAAAAAAGAGGGAAAAACGGGGGGAAGAGGGAAAAAGGGGGGGAAGGGGGAAAAAGGGGGGGAAGGGGGAAAAAGGGGGGAAGAGGGAAAAAGGGGGGAAGAGGGAAAAAGGGGAGGAAGAAGGAAAGAGGGGAGCAAGAGGGAAAAAGGGGGGAAGAGGGAAAAAGGGGGGGAAGAGGGAAAAAGGGGAGCAAGAGGGAAAAAGGGGGGGAAGAGGGAAAAAGGGGGGGAAGAGGGAAAAAGGGGGGGAAGAGGGAAAAAGGGGGGAAGAGGGAAAAAGGGGGGAAGCGGGAAAAAGGGGGGAAGAGTGGGGGGGAAAAGGGCAAAGAGTAGAGGGAAAGGGGTCAAAGAGTGGGGGGGTAAGTGGGCAAAAGGGGGCGAGAGGCAAGGGGGAAAGGGGGTAAAAGGGGGCAAGGGAAGGGGGAATGGAGAAACGCGGCAGGGGCAAAAGGAGCAGGGGGTACCGGGGCAGCGCCTCACCAGGCCTCGGCCGCCTCCATGGCCCCGCGGCCGCCGGCCCCGCCCCGCGGCCTGCGGCTCAGCCCCTCGGCGCGGCGGCTGCGCGCGGGGCCGCCATGAACATGTACCGCGTGCGGCCCTTCCACAGCGCGGCGGCGCCCGAGCTGCCCGCCTGCATGTACCGCGTGCCCAGCCTCCACCGCCGTCCCGCAGCGACACAGGTACGAGCCGGGCGGCCCCCGGTAGCCCCTCGGCGGCTCCCCGGGCGCTCCGGGCCTCGTCCGGCCAGGCCTTGAGCGGCGCGGGGGGGGGGGGGGGGGGGGCGCTGCATCATTGCTCTGGGCTCAGGCCCGGCCTCCTCTCTCTCTCTCTGGGGACTCCGCGCACCCGCGTCGCGGGGTCATAGAATAGTTTGGGTTGGAAGGGACCGAAAAGCTCGCGGGCGAGCTTTTCGGTCCCTTCCAACCCAAACTATTCTATGATCTGGGCAGGGACACCGCCCGCGGGATCAGGCCGCCCCAGGCCCATCCAGCCCTGCCCTGGGCACCTCCAGGGGTGGGGCAGCCGCAGGTACCCTGGGCGAGCGAAGGGAGTGAGGGGCTCTGCTCTTCTGGGCTGAGGAGAATCCTGACAAGTTAACATCGGGGGTTTGGGTGTTAATTCAGCACTTGGCTGCCCATTTCTGAGTTTTCTATGGTCGTAGTCTCATTTGTTCTACGTTATGGGGTTTGCCGTAGGGGCTTAGAAATAGGTTAAGCAGGAATATTTCAGAGGTTTGATTAAATGAGACATAATCCATCTCATCACACTCACCCAGACAACTAACAGATGTAAGACCATGACGTTCCGTGACATTCTGGTAATTGGAACGTGCTTAAAGTCTTCCAAAACATATTGTCAGGAGAGCTGTGGGCACTGGGCTGAGCCAGTATTGATGTGATCTTGTTTTTTCTTCTCCTATAGGAAGAGGTTGACCCATCGCTTGCAGCACTTGAATCCCGCCAGGAAGAGATTCTAAAACGCTTGTATGAACTGAAGAGCGCTGTTGATGGTCTCTCCAAGATGATACAGACCCCAGATGCTGACTTAGATGTAACTAATATCATTCAAACCGATGAGCATTCTCCGCTGACAACAAGTGGAGCAGATTTGGATTTGATGCTTGGAAAGGTAAGTCTCGTTGAGCATACACGCATTGATACTTTCTTTGCTCCTGGTAGTTTCAGGACTATAAGGGTCCATTCAAACCTGGGACACTCAGCTCAATATACTAAGTCCAGTTCTTACAAATAACCTACACCTGCAATTTCATTTTGGACATCCAGTCTGTAGGTATAAACATTTATAAATACTAAACCCTAAATATTCTCACTTGCTTTAAGTCCAAGCTAGCGGGGTTAACTTTTAAATTGTGACAGTTGGTTTCTTGTTTGGTGTTAAGTTGAAACTTTAGCTTTGGCTTCAGATTGGACTAGACTTCACCTCAGTCATGTTCTTGAATTATATTACCGTTGAGGAAGGATGTTTAAATTTTTAAATACGTTCTAAATGTCCAAAATTCAACTGATTGAGTATCACTAGAATTTCAGATATACACGTGTGGCCATGTACATTTTGGTGTCAAGTGAAACTGCAGTGCTTCAGGTTTGAATCTGTATCACATCTTATTTGCTAAATATTTTACTTCCCATTTAGGATTATGGTGCCCTGAAAGATATCGTTATCAATGCAAATCCTTCTCTACCTCCATTATCATTACTAGTACTACACAGCCTGCTTTGTGAACACTATAAAATATTATCAGCTGTTCACACCCATTCTTCAGTGAAGAAGGTGCCAGAAAACCTCTTGAAATGCTTGGGAGAGCAGACTAAGAAGCAACCACGTCATGAGTATCAACTGGGCTTTACTCTTATTTGGAAGGACGGTAAGAATGAAGTTCTCTCTTACAGTAGGTGAGAAAATGAAACTTGAGCTATAAAACCTCAACAACAGATGCTTGGTGTCCTTGTGCTGACACACAATGGATACATAACTGCAGGTAACACATTTGCTATTTATGGTGGTGAACAATAATAGGGACAGAGGAGGAAGATTATTTATAGTTACTACTATTAACATGTGGTATTCGCATGTTTTTTGTACCGAAAGGATTTTTTTATAGAAGTGATGTTAATTTCTACAATAAATTTGCTAGAATAGAAATTACGCAGGAGATTGGGCTCAAGTTTGCAAAAAACTCTTATTTCTATCCCAGGCTTCTCCCTTAGACAATGTCTAGACTAAGAAAACTGAAAATTGTTCATCAGGTTAATGATTTTAACTGTGTTGCTACCATCACCAGTAATGCATATCGTAAGAATTACCATGACATTTAACTTCTTCACCATATAATATTTTTTTTCCTTTCTTAATTTCAGTTCCGAAACCCCAGATGAAGTTCAGCATTCAAACAATGTGCCCTATTGAAGGAGAGGGGAACATCGCCAGATTTCTTTTTTCCCTGTTTGGCCAGAAGTACAATGCAGTTACTTCAACTCTGATTGACAGCTGGGTCGATACCACCATCTTCCAGCTAAAAGAAGGCAGCAGTAAGGAAAAAGGAGCCGTCTTGCGCTCTATGAACGCTGCCCTGGGCAAGACACCGTGGCTGGTGGGCAATGAACTCACCGTGGCAGATATTGTTGCGTGGTGTGCGCTTCAGCAGACGGGCAGTGCGAACGCTGCCCCAGCCCATGTGCAGAAATGGATGAAGTCATGTGAGAACCTGGCACCTTTCAGCTCGGTGTTGAAACTACTCAAGTAACCCTGTATTCTTCATAATAGTGTGGTTTTAATCTTATTCCACCTTATGCCTGCATTGGTGGTACGAGTCTTTTCTCAGCTGTATCCAAGTATTACTGTCGGGACAGAATTCTGAAGTGAATAAAATTAGAACTGTCTTTTGGGCGTGGCCTTAATTTTTGTAACTGACGCATAACCTGCGTATTTGTTTAATGATGATAAGGTATCTTAGCTAAGCCTGTGTAAACATAAACTGCACTTTTAATTTTTCCTTACATTTTTCCCTGTAGCCCAAATTCTTATTTAAACATGTTAGCTTCAGTGCACTTTAAGTGCAACACAAAAGAATCCTTGCTGTGACTGAAGACTTCTGAATTAAGACCAAAAGGTGAATACCTTTACAGAACAGACAGGAGAATCAAAATACATTGAAATGTTTTTTATGTAAAAAAAGCGGTTTATATAACTTAGCATACAATAGAGGTTAGTACGTCCTTCCTGTACTTAAACGGGAGAACCTAGATTCATATGTTCATCTTGTTCTTCAGAAAGCAGCCTTATTCTCTCTCTCAGTTTCTCTATTTCTTCCTCTTGTTGTCTCACCTTCTCTTGTAGATTAGAAATAACCTGAAAATGAGAGCCAGTTTGTTTCATTTATAGGTAAAGCCTTATTAACCCACTTGAATTGCATTTGTAATCCACTACAGACACGCACTGCAGCACCACAACTATTTCACCTATTCGATAGGACAGCTTAATCCACAAAGTGTGGCAAGGAAATCATTAAAGATTCTGCAGAATTGATGAAAAGCCTTAAAAGCTTTCTGACTTATGAAAACGCATCAATCTGTATATAAATCAACTGTCCAGTCTTCATTAAGTTACTTGTACTTAATGACAACTTATCCCATTGCAAACATTAATACAGTGGCCTAAATACTGTAATCGGAAAAAGCCCTCTCAGTCACACAATCCTCTTAAGTTAAAAACAAAACCACAATGCAGACAGGGAAAAAAAGGGCATTTTCTGTTTTTCTATTTATTTATCCTGTAAAGGGTGAGGTTATTGTCATAACTTACATGTTCTGTGGTATGGAACAGTTCACTTTCACGAAGCTGAGCAGCAGTTGGTCTTTCTGTAGAGCTCTGGCTGGTGAGGAGTTTAATGTACTTGGCTTGAACAGGCCATTTTTTGTAGAAAGTATGAGGAATCTGGCCATTCCTTAAACATGTAAGAACTTTTGTTCTTTCCATTTCTGTTCCAAATGGCTGGAAGAGTTCTAGCAGGATAACACCCATGCTGTACATGTCTGACTGTTAATGGGGTGAAGAAAAATTTCCAAGAGAACTTTTTAGCTATTGTTAATTACTTACTTGATTTCTTTTTCTCATGAAAAATCGTGACATGAAGAAGTTTCATGATGATATGAAAAGTATCATGCCCTACTCAAGGAACACAAACTGAAATCTATATACATTCCTCAAGATCATCTTAGACATAGTTTTTGCATTGGTAACAAACTAGAAAACCCATGGAAACCATGTTTCAACAAAAACATTAGGAATAACAGGAGGAGGAATATTTATCTTTTTACCGAATACTATGTATTTACCTACTGAAAGGCTTGTTTTATTCCTATTATCTATCATCATGCATTAACACAAAAAAAAGAAAATACTCCCTACCTTGAAATCATAGTGAGATCCCTGCAATTGTTCTGGTGAGGCATAGAGGCAAGTTCCCACGCCTGAAGTATGTGTCAGTCCTTCACAAAGGCAATTTAGACTTACTCAGTGTTACGTTGCTACCATTTTACTTGGTTTCAATATCACAGAAATTTAAACACTGAAAGCCATCAAGCTGTTTTCTCTTACCATTTATCCTTTCTGTCTTAAACCTCTGGTCTGCATCATCCCAAAGGAGGTCCCTGCAGGCTAATCCAAAGTCTCCAATTTTTACATGATGATCTGATCCATACAGAAAGATATTTCTGGGCTACAAAATAAGACAGTATAAAATCTAGATAAAATATACATCATGTGTGAAGTAATAAAGGGAGATGATAGTAGCACTGTTAAAACTTTGGTAACTGATCATCCTGCCAGTGAAACAGGGAGTGCTTGGAAAGACCCTTAACACCTCACACACCTGATCTAGACCTGAGCATTCTGAAGAATTTTTATTAGGTAATTAGGTAATCTAGGTGTTAGTTTGGTTAAGGGAAGACCAAGACAAAACAAACCCAATCTGACCATCCCTGTTTAGGACAAGAAAATGGCTTCACAAAGGAGAAAACATTTCCAGACCTTAATTATAATTCATTTGCAAATCAATTTAATTGAGTATAATGCTTATAGTAAAGAAAGTATGGTATTGGTTTAGAGAGATGATGTATTTTTTTCATGTGTAACATAGCTAAATTCTTAAGAGCCCAGGTCATCTCAAATTTGACTATAAAGTTGCTTTGATTTTCCCACAATGTTAATTACCTTTGTTTTCTTTAACCTCAAGTAATAATTCATGGAACTTACTTTAATGTCTCGATGCATCACTCCCATGCTGTGGATATAGCATACACCTTCTAATAACTCTTCAAAGATTTTCATTGTCCAGCGGACATCCACAAGATGGTATGGACCTTAAAACCAATTTAAAACCTAAATTATTTCAGCTAATTTTACTGAGTTATTTAAGTTTATGGTGGCATGCCTTGCTGAATTTTTGTTTATGATGTTGAAGAAATGCTTAACAGAATTAGCATAACTTAAAAATGGAACTACCCATTTTTCTCCTCATAGTATTTTTGAAACAGGAAAAAGTCACTAACCTCAAAATTCCCAAAAAGTTCAGGGGACTAGAACATGTCTGCCTGAAAAGACTGTTCCAAACCCCATCAGGCAGTTATTTGATTATGAATTTAGCAACCTCTTTACTTCCATCAAAGTGCTGAATTAGAATGAAAAACACAGTTCCAGACAAAATCATACTAATTTACATAATGACACGTTTTCTGTGCTGGTTTGCACCCTTCCTCTTTGGATCCTAATCCTTCTGCTGTTGTGCTACTCTCCGAAATTCCTAAACCTCCTCTGGCTGTACCTGTCCTAAATAAACTTACCATCTCATTGGTTTTACCATTTCCCACATTACGATTCTTTTACAGTACGTTGCCTTCCTGCTCCCACAACCCAGATCTAATATGTCTGTTGCCACCTCGAACGCTCGCTCTTTTTTCCTGCTGTTTCTTAATGTCTAACCTATGATACCATTCACCTTTCCTCTCCTGTCGCCTGTGAAAATGGTCAAATGCTCTGGTAATTCTGTCATTCCCTGATGAGGCATGTCATATTTTGCTTATGAAAGCTAGAAGACTATAATTACAGGAGAGATTAGTGGAAGTCAGCTGATAGTTAGCTGGCAAACCTTACTCTGACTGAAGAGAACAACAGATTTATCTTAATAGCGATTAAAGCGAAGATAAAAGATTAATCATATAGTTTATGTCTTACAATCTGTTAAGCATATGCTTTTTTCATACAGCCCAGAGAAAAGAACGTGTCTCTAATGCTTTCCGAGCACTAGAATTGTTCTTCCAAATGTCAACAGTTATTGAAGACAGCTTAGTATCAGGGTGTGAGAACTCCTCTGGCCACTCAAGTGAAGATTCTTTAGATCAATGACAAACCAGCCTGTGTAGGAGTTTTGATTTTAAAGAACAAACCTAAAAGCTTTTAAGTATGTTGTAACCTGTCTAGAACAAAGATGTATTTGTATTTTCCACAACAGATAAATTTGCCTGTGAAGAGCTTTATTCTGTAGCAGCAAGACTACTACTAAAGCAAAATTTCAATTATTTAAACAGCTTCTGCGAAAACAGATTCTGTCAATAAAAAACTTCCAAATAAGAAGTATTGCCCAGGCATGGATCTTGCCAGGGAAGAACTACGCCCTAGGCACACATTCTTTGTTTTTTTCTGAAGAGTTGTCTAAAACCTGTGAATTTAAATCCCTTTTACCAACATCTTTCATACAAAGATTCAATAGTACCCACTATTTGATTAAGAATATAATGAAGAAGATCCATATTATGAGATGCTGAAGTAAAACAAAACTAGGCAAGTGGACTCCAATTAGGAAAAAAATAAATATTTGCTTTACATGGAATAAGTAAATTTTTAAGACAGTGATGAATCTTACTGGAAGTTTCTTCTGTTCTCTCGTTGCATTGTTTATTACGGTCAACAATCCAATCCCACAAGGATATTTCACACAGCTGCATTTGTATATGAAGCATCAAATGATACTCCACCTAGTAGAAAAAAAATGGTCTGTGATTTGCCACTGTGATAAGAACAGTATTTCCTTAGTTATTTCCTTTAAAGATAATAAAATCAAAACTTAGTTTTAAGCTAAAAAAAATGTTTAGATACCAAAGTGACGTCAAATACAGCATTACTAATTTACTGCATTCAAGAAGCATTTCATTTTTTAAAATTTATTATTATAAATAATTCCTCTGTCTACCAACTCTACAGCAGTTAAGGATATTTGGAGAAAACTGTATTCACCTCAAAGTCTCCACAGAGAGCTACGTCATACTTGGAGCATTCTTCATTGCAGGACTTAAGTCCAGTGCTTGTATCTTGATCCAGAACAGCATGAGGTCCCCGTGCTGAATGACTTTTCACATCAGTGGATCTACTGCTAACGCTACCTACAGAGTCTTCTTGTAACTCCACGGACAATTCACATTTATTTGGATTCATACATTCTTTACTACTGCTGTTTGTAAAATCATTCCTTACATCCATATTCTGTACAAATTCACTATCCAGATTTCTACGACTGGTACTGTCACTGGACTTCTCTTCTTGTGAGGTAAGATCAGCGAAGATAATTGAACTACCACTTTCCACACTCTGAATGGGTCCGTGACCACTGAAAATAAAGAGAGAGAAATCAAAATGTGTATGTAATTTTATACTATCTATTTGTGATACACTATGCTGAAAACTATTTTTTCCCTCCCGATTGCAAACAGCTTTTCAGACTAAGAATTCAGATGCTTCCTGGTCTAAAACTTTAGGATTACATAACTGGCAGTGTGGGCTCCAGCCTTTTCAATACCTTCCCCCAGCAGGGATTCCTGAACGCTGACCCCAACAGCTCATACAAACGTACAGTCCTAGGTCAGAGCATTCACTGTACAGAAGTATGATGCACATTCATTCCTTTAAAGTTTGAGAAATACAGTATTAAAACTTCCAAAGGACTCCACCTCCTATTGAAAGGACTAATCAACACTTCGGAGAAACAGAAGACCCATCACTAATACTCCACAGCACTAATCAGAGTTGCCGATTGGCCAGTACTACATTTAGGCACTCAGGAACTGAGAGATCCAAAGAAGGCAGAAGTATCCAGTAATATTCTTGAGCTTAAGCAACCAGAAGAGAAACAATGACAAGGATAATAAAGACTTTTTTTGGTTATAACTTGGAAGCAAAAAGCACTTGTGCAATATATGCTAAATTCTGTACTCATGGAATGTTACTTCACAAATAGCCTTAGGCTGAAGCCAAATAAATGTTATAATTGAGATTTATAATACTTACTTGCCACTCTCTTGCTCCCAAGATAATGGCTGCAACCCCATTATTCTTTTATCTGTTGGGTGCAAAGATAAATGTGGTATTTTACAGAACAAAGCATGCATATATACTATAAATTAACATTTAAGCTACGGCATCTTACTGAATTTAACTTCATTACCTGTAGACATCTTTTTCTCTATCTCTGCTGCAAAAAGTGTTTCTTAGCAATTCTATTTTTTTTTTCATTTTTATTTAATTGAAAAGAAAATAAGGTATTGTATGAGGTCACCAAAAGGGTCACACTGGGCTCTCTTGCATATGCACCTAGATTTTACCTTTAAGAAGTTAGCTTGTTCAAAATTAGGGTTTATAACGTATCTTATAATACACAGTTAAAAGAAACTCCTTAAGGCACCATCCTTTGCCTCACCCTGCTGCTGCCTGGTATACATCTGATATTTGGCAATAATTTTCATTAAATTGTAAAGTTATGTGAAAAAGCAGTTTGTTTTAGCACACAAACCCAAATACAAAACACCAACCTTGCAAGGCAAGGATGGCCACCGAGCACCACAGGCCCTACCTGTGCAGCTAGTTATATTTCCATTATCAATATTACATACTTGCACTAAAAAGTTTCATCCTTCCAGATTCTCAGTATAATTGGTTAGAAAGTCTTGTCTGTTTTACTATAGTATCAACTTGCTATGCATTCTCTTTTGTGCTTACAGCTGAGTAGGCGTCAAGTCACTGACTTAGAAAGCAATAAAACCATACAGAACATACGCAAACCTCCCACTAAGAGAGGTTCAAAAGACTTAACTGCTAAAGGCATTCCAGAAAAGGACAAGAAAGAAAGGGACCAATGGATTAGCCTTACAAAGGAACCAAAGGACAAAGTGTGGGAAGAGCTGAGAACAGAGAAAACGAAGTGAAAAAGTCGGGGGGGCAGGGAAAAAAGTGTGCAATGAATATAAAAGTAGATAAATTCTCAAAAATTACAGACAGCAGCTGATACAAAAAAACCCTCCAGATTGTTCTGTCGCTGCAGAACTATGAAAAGGAATTCATCAAATTTAAAACCTCTCCTGTCCAAAGCAAAATAAGAGGGACTCTTGGATTTTTTTCTTTGCCATTAAAGTATTTATTTCTAGATTTGTTCTTTTTCTAAACTCTTTTCCAGACAGGAAGAGAAGCAGAGTGGGAAATTTATCCTAGTTTCGCTACAACCTTGAGATTTCAAAACATGGCAGCAAATCTATGGGTTTTTCTTCTCCTATTCATCACTTCTCCTCCAATATCTCCAGTATTCATATTTCTCCTTGTCAACTCCCTGCTTTTTTGCAGTAAAAGGTTTCCATTGCATTCAACTGAACTTCACACAACTTGAAAATCTTCCTCACATATTATCAGAAGTGAAGCAAACACTTCCTAAGTTCCAAACCCATCTTTAAGTAACAGCTAAGTTATTAGGCCAGAGATTGAAGTGCACAAACGGACATGAATACCTGCAGGAGGTTGTTTTAAGGAGAGGAGAAAAAAAAGAGTTATTTTACCAGAGAAGTAATACTCTCCAGCAAACAGAAGTACAGAGATTATAAGCAGGACACAGGCAAGAATAATGTAACATGCTGTACTTCCCTTTTGGGCGTACGGCTTGAACATATTCTATCCAAGCAGTGTGATATCCTACAATATTGGGATGCTGCAGCCCTGCCAGCACTTTAACTTCTCGTAGCACCTAAAAAGACCAAAAAGAAACAAAATGACTGCTCTTTATCCTGAGCGCTTAGCAGACCCAAAAGATAACTGTTTCTGAATGAGAAAGAGTACATAAAATTATTACAGTAATGGGGAAAATGTGGAAGCTTTAAAACAAATTACAGTTTTCATAGTTGCAGAGATGATCACATACAAGTTAATGGTGTGTTTCTTTAAATGGACTTAAACACCTCTCATTTACTTTTTTCTACTAGGTATAGTATTGATAGGGTCACATCTTTAAAAATTCAGAATGCATATTATACAATATTAATGCATTTGATATTCTGGGAAACATTAACTGCAACGCTAAATTAAATCAGAATCAGCTAGAGGAGAGAGGGAGTTAAACCAGACATTAAATGTAGGAAAAAGAATACCTTCATGCAATCTCTTCTCGTAGCCTTCTTAATGTTAATTTTTTTAATAGCATAGAACTGACCATCTAGCTTGTTTCTGACCTAAAAACAATTGCAATAGGACAAAATTATATGTGTTCAGAGTAGTGAATTATTAAATCCTTCAGAATCAACTATTTTATAAGAATTAATTCGTGCACTCCCATTCAGATAACCTCTCAGCCGCAACAGAGAATGAAACTGCATTAGGCCCCAGCAGTCTAAAAGAAAGATATTCTACTTTCTTTCAGGACTGCAAACATCTAACTCATTCATTGTAAAATACGTAGCTGCACAGCTACCATGCCTTCAATAAAAAAAAACAAACTGACAGGTCCTGATAATTTCCTAAAGAGGTTCTCAATAGATCTGTGAGACCACATTTACATAGGGCAGATGTGCAGCAGTTCCTGTGGCTGTTTAAAGTCAATATATCACAATACTTCACAGCAGAAATAAGGCATTTTTATTCACTTTAGAAGGGTCAAAATACACAAAGTAAAACAAACAGGAAACAGAAACCACAACTAAGCAACTTCTGAAATTAAATGCCAAAGTCTTTCACATGTCTGGGTGTGCACCTGTTCCATTGAAAAATTAATGTTTTTGTTTTCCTATTAGATAAATAAACAAAACAGTCAAAGCAGTAACTCTAAATTTCAAACAAAAACTAGACAGAAACTAATTAGTTATCAATGGAAAGTAAAGAATACCTTGTATACTTTACCATATCCTCCTTTTCCTAGTCTTGCGACCTCATCAAATTCATTCAAGTATCGCGAAGTCTGTGCTTCAAAGAGAACTTCTTTTTCCCTAGTCAAGAAAGTTAGGCTGCATGAAACTCAAATACAGTTTACAGGTAAGGTATTATACAGACTACAGTTGTACACAACCTAGACATACCATTTACATTATGAAAGGAAGAAGAAAACACTTTGCCATTACCATAGTGAAACTGAAAACCAGAAGAATGCAACAGCATGCACAGGTACTACAGAACCACATTCTGTGTTAACAGAAATATTAATATGGTTTCCTTAAGTTTATGCCTGATAAATCTTGTTTTCCTGAATGGTGGGGCTGACAGCAAGACTTGTACTGAAGGAGGAATTTTCACCAGATTGTTTTGGGAGTTTGGAGAAATTTTTGCTTGTTTCAGAGCAAAATATGAAATGCTGTGCTAATTAAACTAAGAGTGGAGCACAGAATGTTAGAGAGGGAGTAAGTTTAATATGTGTATATGTTTTGAATACATACCCAATTGCATGAGAATCTCCATTATCAAGTTCCTATGAAACAACAAAACCCAACATAAAAACATGCCATAAAGAAAAACCATGTACCATGCCATTAACAGGGGCAGCTTAATCAAAATCGGCAGTAAAACTATGTTCTGAGAAGAAAATAAGGTTACTGATAGTCATTCATTGTGCAGACAGCTTCACCAAATTAAAGTTTTATTATCCCACCAGTAATCTGCTAACATCTCTCTACTGGAGAGATTACCGCCCTTTTAGAGTTCTGCTGGCAAACAGGATAAAATGAGGGCTCTAAAATGTGCTTAAGACAAAATTAACTAGCTTAGTTCAAGCAGCAAGATAAGCAAACTGGTCTGATTCAGCCCGGAGCACAGTACACAAATTACACCCTGCACTAATATAAATAACAAGGGTGTTGTCATAGTCAACTGGAAAGGTTAAAAGTTGAAAATGAATGTCTGTATATTGTAAAAAAAAAAAAAAAAAAGCTGTAGCAATACTTAAAATGCCATGGTTGTGTTTATAAATATATTTTTTAGCTTTTAGAAAAACTATTCAATAAGAACAAAATATCATTGGCTTTAAAAGTTTTGGTTTGTACCTACAGAACCAGGACACGCCACCCAAAACACCTAAGGTAGAAAGTCTTGTGTAACTATTGAAAAGACCCAATCCAATATTAGAAGAACACCCAAACAAACTTCTTTGGATGCAATTCCTTAACGCAGACCTCGCCAAAGAAATTTAACAAAGCTTACCCCATTAAGTATTTGTCGATTAGCTGCTTTCATTAGTTCAGTAATGGCTCTGTTATGCTGCAGTCTTACAGTACTAAATTCATCACAGAAGGCAAAAGGAGAGAGCAACCCTGTCCTTGTGAAAGCCTGACGAAGTACTGTACAAAGGAACAGAGAAAGGTCACATCAAACAGAGCCTGCTAATAAGACCAAGTAAACCGTTGTTTTTAAAATGAGAATCTTTATTTAAAAAAAAGCTAGCGCATCTGAAAAAACGAACGGCTGCTCCTACTCTAATGCATCTTCCTATACTTTTAGCAATAAAGCTAATTAAATCCAAACTAGAGCCGCTTTGTGGGAATCTCTTTGCATAATACAGCTATTTGCCACACCCTTCACAGTCACAATTGCACCTCCTCTTCCTTATCTCAGCAGATGAATTACATAAACATCCACTCACGCACTCACTTGTTAATCTTGGACTAATTTTGACCAGTGAAAAGAGAAACTCAAAGCACCTCCACAACTATGAGGACGTGTTTACAACGAAAAGTAGTAATGTCGTGAGTTTCTAATTCACGTACAAGTTCACACATTTGTGCACATATGCTGAAGAGTGAGGTCGCTCCTTTCCATCCCCGCAGAGCCTCACATCCTTCTCAGCTGGAGTAAAACCATGCTGAGGCAGACAAAAATCCTAACAAATACCCGAGACGGGTGCAACTGCAAAGATGCTACAAAATGTACTTAAAAGTTCTAGGAGCGTCAAGGCTTTAAAATTAACTTGCTTATACGAGTTTAAGTACTTTGGTACCAGTATTTAAAAAGTCAGCCTATCAATCTTTTTAAAGGAGATGAAATTTATTGAAAGTGAACCTGTACGAAACGGGGAATTTTGCTACACAAGCCTTATGGGCACAGCAACACACACTTGAAAATTTGGAAAAGACTTGTCTCGTCAACATGAATATATCAGCCAAACCCACAAAACAGATAGAATTACTGAATTACATTTTTCTTTTATTCATTAGATTTAATCCACTTGGGAAACTGGTTTGAACTATACCCATAGAGGAATGTCATCTTCCACAATTACACTGGGAAGCCAAGCAGCTACACACCCAGCTGGGTTTTTTCTGATCCTCTCCAAAAAAGGAAGAAATTTGGTTGGGTTTTCTTCCCTGATAGTTTCAGGTTTGACAGAGATAACAGTAAGACCCAGGGCCAAACATCTGCATCAGACGTCAAGAACAAAAAAAATGACAGTCCTCTGCATTGTTGTTACCAGATGCTGTAAAAGGCTTCAATTTTAAGTACAAACAATCTATTAGATTTTCCATAACCATGTACAGTAAGGAGAAAAGCCCTGGAGATTGTTTCTCAACTCTTTAAGTGCTTCAATGAACAAAATACCTATGATAAGTCACATACCAAAAAAGACAGATTTCAAAAGAAACATGTCACACCTAAAAATGAAAGCTCCCTAAATTCCATCAAAAGAATTTACAGGAAAATAAAGGACTTAAAAGGGCATTTACTCTGATTTTCACAGACTATAATTTTGGAATGTTTAGTGAAGACTATGCTACAGCTTTTTCTTAAAAAATATTACCATTAAATTCCTCTTCTGCGTTCTCAGATCAGATTCAACGGTTAGTTAAATTACACTGCTACTCTCCTCATGATGCAACTCACACGGTTTAGTTGAAACTGAACCGTCTGATCTCTGCATCTACAATATTCTGTTACCATTTTCAAAAATAAGACAAGTCCTCATTCCCAATTCAGTTGATTCAGGATATTCGTTCTGTTCCTCAGAATAACTCTTGCCCCAGTGGGGCGAGACCTACAGCTTCCTAATGATACCACACCATAACGGCGCGCAGAGGAATCCAGTACACATCACAGCACGGCAGTTTAAGTGACAGGAGGGAACCACTCTTACTGACTTCGGAACAGACACCTGGAATGAACAGGGTTGTGCGTGTACATGTGGCAGAGATGCTCCAGCAGCGACACCAGCAGCAGTTGGTTCTGGATGGTTGAAGTGAAATTCACGAACTTCTGCGACCCATTTGCCACTCGCAGCTCCGCCGGCACGTCGGATTCTGGAACAGCACAGCCCGAGGGGCACGCTCATAAATGAGTTTGGGTTGGAAGGGACCTTAAAGATCACCTAGTTCCAACGCCTCTGCCATGGGCAGGGACACCTCCCACGGGATCAGGCGCCCAAGGCCCATCCAACCTGGCCCTGAACACCCCCAGGAATGGGGCAGCTACAGTTTCCCTGGGCAACGGCCTCACTGCTCTCGTGGTGTTCACAAACCTGATCCTCCTCTACAGTGGGAGGCGTTTTACTGCCCTGGTTACCATCTTGCTGTCCCAAGATCCAGGAGGGGTGAAGGCAGTAGTTATCAGTGAAGACTGAGGCAAAAAAGTTAAACACCTCAGGCTTCTCATCGGTTGATACAAGGTCACCATTTTCAACCATCGGTAGGTGTACGTTCTCCTTACCCTTCCTCTTCTGACTGATGTACCTGCAGAAGCCCTTCTTGTTGGTCCTCACTTCCCTCGCCAAGTTCAGCTCCAGCTGCGCCTTGGCCTTCCTGATCTCATCCCAAGGAGACCTTATAGCGACCTTCCAGCATCTGAAGGGGCTGCAAGAAAGCTGGGGGAGGGCTGTTCACAAAGGCTTGTGGTGACAGGACGAAGGGCAGCAGATATAAACTGGAGAGGGGCAGGTTCAGACTGGACACAAGGAGGAATTTCCCTGCTATGCGGGCGGGGAGGCCCCGGCCCAGGTTCGCTGGGGCTGCCCCGTCCCTGCAGGTGCCCGAGGCCCGGCCGGGTGCCCTGGGGCAGCCTGGGCTGTGGGGGGTGCCCCTGCCCGGGGGAGGGGGCTGGGTGACTGAGTTACCATCCCTGCAGGTGTTTAAAAGAGAGGCAGACAAGCTACTCAAGGACGTAGCTTAGTGGCAGACAGGAACGGTTCGCCTCGATGATCTAAGAGGTTAGTAAAGGGATTTCATGCTTCTGTTTACCGAACACCAACAACCCCACAGCTCCTCAGCACGGCCTCGCCCCGCCACAGGGCGCCGCACTGAGCGAGAAGCTTAAGACGCTCACGAGGAACCTAATCGCAGTCAATTTTTGTAAAGAAGCTAACGGGGGAGGCCAAGGCTCTGCCGGGGCCCTCGCATCAGCCGCGGCCCCGGCGGGGCGGGGGCAGGCGGCGCTTCTTCCCCTCCCCTCGCCGCCAAACGGGGCTCTCGCCGCGCCCCCCGCGCTCCCGCAGGGGCCCCACAAAAGCACGGCCCCCCAAGCTCGGTCTCCCCCCCCAATCCCGGCCCCGCTCACCGTCGAATCGCGGCTCCGCGCTCTCCTCGGGGAAGTCGATGGCGGGCGGCGGGGCGGCCGCGGCCCCGAGCGGGAGGCGGCCCCGCCACATGCCCGGGGGAGGGAGGGGGGGCGGCGCCGCGGGCCGGGCCCGCAATCCCGGCCGCCAGCTGAGCGATAAAGCGTTCGAGGCAGGAAATAAAGGGGAGCCGAGGGGGGGGGACGCGGAGCCGCGTCGCGAGGCTCCGGCAGAGAGAAAACGGGAGCGCGCGCTGCTCCGCGGCCCCGGGCGGGGGCGGCCGAGCCCCCCCTAGCGGCTCCCGGCGGCGGCGCAGGGGCGGTGCCGGTCCCCGTGTGACCCGGAGGCGCTCGCCGCTCCCCCCCACGCCGCCGCCGCCGCCTCCTCTCCTCCCCCCGCCCGCCCGGCCGGCCCGCGCCGGGCCCCGGATGCAAGAGGCCGGCGGAGGGGACGTCATTGTTCCCCGACGGGCTGGGGCGGTAGGCGGAGCGGGCCGGGCTGAGGCGGGGGCTGCGGCGAGGGGGGACCCGGCAACGCCGAGTCGAGCGGGGCCGAGCCAGGTAACGGGGCCGGGAGCGCCGCGCCGCGCCCGCCCGCCCGCCCGGGGAAGCGGCGGCGCGGGGCGGGGAGGGGCCGGCGCGGGGGAAGCGGAGCGGGGCGGCGGGAGCGGCCGGCTCAGCCCAGCCCGGCCCGGCCCGGCCCGCCGGGGCGCGGGCCCCGCCGCCTCCCGCCTGGCGGGCGGCCGGAGGGGGAGGGACCCCCGGGCGGGGCGGGGCGCCGGCCCGGCACGCGGCGAGGGGCCCGGCCCGGCGGGAGCGGCCCCGGGCGGGCGCGGGGCTGGGGTCCGCCCGGCGCTCTCCCCGCCGCTCCGCGGGGCCCGGGTTCGATTCCCCTTGGGGCCGCGGGCGGGGGCCGCCGGGGTCCGCCCGGGACGGGGTCGGCTCTCGCCGTCCCTCGGAGCCTTTCGCGCTGGCGGCGTTCGGCGCGGCCGCGGGGCGAAGCCGAGGGGCGGGAAGGGGCTCGTGCGGCCCCTCGGGAGCGGGTCGCGCCGGTGCCGGCGTTCGCTCTCGTTGCCGGGGTCACGAACGCACCCGCGCCGCGCGCTGCGCTCGAGGAGTTCCCGCCGCCCGCGGGTCCCGGGGGTCGCCGTGCGGTCCCCGCTTTGTACGGATCGGGCTGCGACCGGGGAGCGGCTCCCGACCTCCCGCAGCTCTGATTTATCGCTCGCCGAGCGGGAGACAGCGGAGAGCGACGCTCGCGTCCAGCCCGCAGCCGATGCGCGTTGGGCGCTTCGTTTGTGACGGAGGCGCGGAAACCCCTGAGAGAGACCGAGGCGAAACTGCCGGTGGGAGGCAGGGAAGGCGCTGCCGGGGCCGCTGTGCCTTTCGGTGTCATCCTGGGAGAAGTCTCGGGCCGCATCTCCTCAGGGAATATCGCCCAGAGCCGGCGGCTACACGTGTGTGCGGGAGCGGGGCCTGCGCGGGGGGGTGAGGGAGGGCGGCGTAGTTTTTCGTACTTCTTTGTCCCAAAGTAACTGTATCTCAATTAAGAATCGCGCTGGCGTGATTTGAAGGAGCGGTGGGGTTGATGTAGCCTTCCTAGCGCTCATTTTTCCCCTCGTGAGGCGCCCTGCACCTGGTGCCTGTCGCTCCATTGTTAAAAATGAACGAGGTGCCACCTGAGGGTCACCTCAGGCCTCTTGGTGATAATATTCCCCTCTCTGCCTTTCACCGCAGTCTCAGTTCTGGGTTTTGTCCCGCGAGCGTGTGTTAAATATGTTGGTGAAGCACCTTCCCTGTCAGTGGCAAACAAGGAGAGGCCGCTGGCGTCTCCAGCGTGGAGCGTGGGTCTTACCTGAGGGTCACTGAGCCCAGAGCTGCCCTCTGGCTTCCCAAGGGACAAGGGCGTCTTCGTTTCCCAATAAAATGAAGCGCTACCTTCTCAGAAATGTGTAGAGAGTGGATTTGAAGTAGAAAATTTAAAGGTGAAAAGATCTAATTAAAGGCTTTACACCTAATTTGTTTCTTGTGGGACTGGGAGTTCTCTGATTCACCGTGCTTTGTTTAATCTCCCTTAAGTTTTATCAGTAGCAATCAAGCCGTGCCATAAATCTGGAACTGCTTTAGGCTTTGTTCTCTCAGTTATTTCAGTGTAAGAAAGCAGCTCTTGCTTTAAACCCTCAGTGAAGTTTACAGCTTCCCTAAACTTACGGCAGGCCACCGTGATGTACTGAGGTAGCAGCAAAAATTTACCTGTAGAAGTTTTAATTCATCCTCTAATTATTCAGCGGCTTACTACGCAGGCACAATTACCGGTGTTTGAAGAGGTGTCATCTGGAAACCTAATGAGCATTTTACAAAGGACTCAGTATCACTTACTGCCTTTGCCCTTTAGGCTTTGTTTTGCTTTCTTTTAAGTTCGGCATTGCTTTTCTACAGCTTACATTCTTCAGCTGTTTTTCCAGAAAAAAAATGTACAACTCTACTTAAGTAGACCTGAAAAAAGATGCTTTTGGGTTCAGCTTTTCAGTTGATAGTAGAGTTATAAATGTGACAGGTGCCAAATACCACAAGTACTGTTGCCCAGATTGTATACGAACAAATATTTCTTGAAGGGGTGGAAGAGACCCGGGTGGAAATAAATTCAGCAGCGTTTTCTTGCCCTCCTTTCCCAAGATTTCTCAGAGCTGCCTCTCAGGTTCCCAGGAGTGAAAGGATGGGCTACGCAGCTCCTCCCGGATCTCAACAGGCCAGCGCTTGGATGTGCTGCTGCTGACACCTCTTTTACGAAAAAGGTCCCCGTAAGCGTAATTAAAGGATTAAAGACCTGTGAAAGTGTAAGAAATGTCATCAGTTACCAGCTCCGCAGAAATTATGAATGACAGCTTTGGTTGAAAATTCTGCTTCGTGTGTTTAGTTTTGGGTTGAGTTTAATGCTTCTTGAGGTTCTTGTGTCAACCAGAACTTTTGCCTCTGTTACAGATATGAACAATGACCATAGTTAACAAGCCAAAATCTTCACAATCAAAAAAATCCTCATCGAGGCAACCTGACAAATCTAAGAAGCCCCGTACAAAAAAAATGACGTCACGCACCGCAAATTTGGGCCGGGTGCCACCTGCAGAAGATGCAAACAAAGTCTCTGTGGACAAAGGACCTGGAGGTGCTCTTTACTCTAGATCATCTCAAAAATCTAAGCCTTTTGCCCAAGGAGATCTTGGTAAGTGTGTCTTTCATTCTCCCAATGTTTTCTAAACAAAAGTCGAAAACGCAGTTTATTTATTGCGCTGCTAAAAAACAGGACTAGGATGAGCAAAGACTGCAGTAGTAAACTTCAATTTAGCGAATCCCCTAAGGCAATTGAAGTGAATGGTGTTGCAAAACTTAGTTTTATCTCTTTACAACCTCTGTAACTTAGTTTGGATCTACTTATGATCAGTTATGGGGAGCTTTTCATAATATACTGACTTATCCAGGTCTTTTCTGTTATGCAGAGAAAATGTTTCCATCTTGGTTATTTTTAATACCATAACATTATAAGTCTAAGTTTGTGGTTTAAGCTACAAGAAGGAAAAAAAAAACCTACTCCTTGAATTAATAATCAGATTAAAGACTGTAGACAGAAAGAAACCTAGAGAAAGTTACTCAAATCAGAGATGCAGTTTGCCTTCCGTTAGAAGAATTAAAATAGGGCAAACTCTTACGCATTGACCAGCAAATTTGAGTGGCAGCTGTGTATCAGATGGGTTTGTGTTTTGGAGTATAGCTGGTTCTTCTGGATACTCATGCAGAAAGCTGTTTTTTAAATATCCTTTCTAAAACAAAGCCAATCCATCTCTCTTAAACCATAATTTTCTTGTAGTTGTTAATGATGGCATTGCCCCGCCGCAAAGGATTCTTTTTCCACCGGAGAAAATTTGTATGGATTGGCAACAAACACAAAGTGTTGGAGTTGGACTGCAGAATCTCGGCAACACGTGTTTCCTTAATTCTACTCTACAGTGCTTGACCTACACACCTCCTCTTGCCAATTACATGCTTTCTCTTGAACACACCCAGTCATGTGAGTACTTCCTGGTTATTATAAATCTGTTGGACAGCTCTGAAGGTGGAAGAACAACAGTGATTCTGTGAAGAAAACTCAGTTGTGCTGTTTTATCTCTAGGAGCTGGCTTTGAACATTGTAATAGGTTTTTGCAAAAATAATTGCCGTTTTTAACAGTCAACTTTATTGTAAGCTGAGATGTACCGCTTTAAGATTGCTTAATTGAAATAAGAACCATTAGAATTGCACATTTTTGTCAACAAACAAATCTGTTTATTCTAGTAGCATAGAATTCTGGTGTCTTGGAATTGATGAATTCTTCAGAGGCACTTTTTGTTGCTGCGTTGTTGTAGAAAACGTTCTCTTGTGCCAAGTTATCAAGATGCTTGAAAATTTGGTAATTGGTGGGAGAGAGGTCTGGTGGGTAAGCTGGGTGAGGTAGAATTTCATAGCCCAGCTTGTGCATCTTCTGCAGAGTCATTTGAGAGACAATGCAGTTGGGCGTCGTCATGGAGAAGAATTGGTCCCTTTTGATTGACCAGCGTTCTGTGTGAACATTGCGGTTCTTGGTGTGTTTGGTTGATTTCTTGGCAATGCTTCTCTGTGGTGGTGGTTCTGCCAGGATTCAAGAAGTTGTCGTAGGAGATTCCACCTGCCAACCACCAACAGTAACCATAACCTTCTTTTGATGCTGCTTTGGCTTGGGGAAGTGCTTTGGTGCTTCACCTCAGTCCAGCCGCTGTGCCCAATGCTGTTGTCATATAGAATACGTGTTTCGTCACAGTGAGGTCAGGAGATTGATCGATTTTGTTGCGCAGAAGAAGCACAGAGCAGAATTTTAACAGTGATTTTGTTTAAATTTTCATTCAGCTTGTGTGGCACTATTTGAGGTTTTCTGATTTTCCGGCTTGGCGCAAGTGTCAAACAACTAACAGTCAATGTTGAGTTCTTCTGCAACTTCTCGAGTTCCTTTGTGTAGTTCCACTTCAATACTGGCCCTCAGTTCATTGTTGTCTATCACAGGCAGAAGAACATCCATGACCTTCCTCATCTTCAAGGCTCTTGTTTCCATTACCAAAATTTTGTAAGCACTGTCTTGCTGTATGTTGGTTGACAGGCCCCTGGCCAAATGCTTGTTTGATACTGCTGGCAGTTTTTACTGCTTTACATCCCTCTTTGAACTAATGCCACAAAATTGCTTTAATTTGCTTTTTTCCCCATCTTTAATTTGATAGTATAATATAAAAGAGAATAAACAATGAAGACAAAACCATTAGCAAAAATAACTAGAGTGAATTTAGTGCTTTAAAACGGTGTACGTGAATACAATTAAATAAAACTTTAATCTAAATGGCAGTTATTTTTGCACCAACCTAATATTAGCAAAAAAGCATAGAAAGTGCATTTGTTCATTTAGCTCACCTTGGAAAAACTGCAGAAAGAGATCATTTCTTGCTTCATGTAAATGAAGAAGTGCAGTGTGAAGTAAGGCGTTTGGGTTTCCTGCTGGTAGAAAAGTGGTAACGTTTAGGATGTTTGCCTTCTAGATTCTTAGTCTTCACAGCCTGGATACTGAAATGCACTAACTGTGATAAATTATACATTCACTGTTGACCCATTAAAAAAAAAAAGTAGAAAGTACTATGAGCTGATCTCTTAAGAACTCAAATAGAAGTTTTTTGTGGGAATGTATTAAAATTTGGATGGTTTCTATTCTCTATGAAGTTTTGCATTTTTAAAAAACCTTTAGTTTGTGGGTTTTTAATTACATTTTTATACATGAATTAACTTCAGCTTAGGAGCCTCTTTTCTTATCTGTAGATGTGTATTTTCACCAAGGTGCCTGTCTGCTTTCTAGTCTGGTACATTTCTAGGAATAAATACTAATATAACTGCATTTTCTTACCACATATAAAATTTATTGCAGTTCCGAATCCTGTTGAAAATAGGAGGGCAGAAATACTAATACATGCATTACTTTAATCTTTCCTTTCTCCCAGAGAATTCCTATCTCTGTGTCACAAAACTCACCTGAAAATAACGCGCGTTCTCTCTTAGTGCTGCATCATCTATGCTAATATTGTTTCCTCATGTATTCTGCAGGCTGTGGAGTTCACGTTCCTGTCAGCCTGCCAGAAAAATGACTTTGCAATAGCTACTTAAATTTCTCACCAGCAATTGCACTTTACTGACTTGCTTGACATTTTTATTCAATACAATTCAGCGTAATCAAATGTCCCAAACCTGCTGGGATATTGACACCTTAGGAGAAAAATGTAGCATGGAGAGAGGATGTTGTACCTGTAGCCTAAAGATCATTATTTTTGGAGTGGTTCTATTTTATTGTAGAAATGTCTATTTGACGAGTCTGGGGCGCTCTCTTCTTTAACTCTTCAGGTCATGAGGAAGGCTTCTGTATGATGTGCACAATGGAAACTCACATTAATCAGGTCCTGTGCTGTTCTAATAATGCCATCAAACCTACATCTGTTATCAATGGCCTTAAAAGTAAGTAATTTCAGGGATTTTTTTACACATATTTAATTTTTCCAAGAATTGTTTGATGCATATGAATGATTTCGAGTGTTGAAATAAGAGAGATTTTTAGAAATACAAGTTTTCTTTCATTTTGTGACGTAAATGTAATAACCTTCTTCTTTATTAGGAATAGGAAAACATTTCCATTTTGGCAGTCAAGAGGATGCCCATGAATTCTTATGCTTCACTGTTGATGCTTTGCAGAAGGCTTGCTTGAATGGAAGCACCAAGTAAGCATAAACAAATTAACTTCTGAATGTTCTCTAGCCCCCTTTCCTCCTTTAGTTGCAGTCATAGATTAAAGTCTGGGTCCCTGGTTTTCGCAAAAAGAACTGTTTCACGAGTTAACTCTGTGCCTTAAATCGTCTGAGGTCTGATTGTAATTTATTTTCAGATTGGACAGATCTTCTCAAGCCACCACACTTATTTATCAAATATTTGGAGGATATCTAAGATCCCGAGGTACTTTTTTTAAAACTTCTATCACACTTCAAACTGGTCGGTGTTTTGTCTGTCTGTGGGAAAGGAGTTGGTAGTTTGACTAAAGTAATATATGTTAATAATTTAAATATACACAGTTCATTTCCTTCACCTGTTGTTAAGCATTTGTCTTTTGATTCCAGTAAAGTGCTTGAACTGCAAAGCAGTTTCGGATACATATGAGCCATTCCTCGATATTACTTTAGATATAAAGGTAAGATGTTTTGTGAATATGGGTCAAGATGTTTAAAGACTTGTAGAGCATTCTAAAATAATCTCCTACGTAAAACCATATACTGTTAAAAAGGAAGGAGCTTAGTGGTGGATGGGGTTGGTTTGGACTTTGTTCTGCTTTGTTAATGGTCTCCAAGTTTGCATTGGATTTAAGCTGGAAAAATAATATATCATATATGTAAACAATGATCCTTTCACAGTTCTTGATTATTCTGTTAGTATACACTGACAGGTTTGATTGTTCTTGTTGTTGCCAAATCATACCACAGACGCTGTCTCTGGTATTGCAAAGTTTCTTTCTTTCAAAGTAGAATAATTTTCAATGGGGTAAATGCTCAGCATACTCTTCTGCCTCCTTTATTGCAATGCTTGCTGGTTCTCAGTAGGTCACTGAAGTGTGACCTAGCAAGGCTCTCGCGTAAAGCTTGAGCAAGTGTTTGAAATTTTGCATTTCCAGTGATTTAGTGCTCTACTTTCTTGCTCATCCAGGCAGTTACATCTGTCACCAGAGCTCTAGAACAATTTGTGAAACCAGAACAACTGGACGGTGAAAACAGCTATAAGTGTAGCAAGTAAGATGAATATTAATTATATCTTAAGATATGCATTTAATGTATTGCATGACTTAGAGCATAAGATATCTTTTGGCTTCATCTAGAAAGAAGATAATAGGACACAGCTCTTTTCACTTAGTTTTGTTTATACAGCTCTAACACTGAAATCATTAAAGCTTGGAAAATAAGACATTTGTTTCTGAGAGAGTAATTTTTGTGTCTCTGACTCTTTAGGAATGTATTTTAAGAATTATGTCTGTAAGCTTACGTTAGACTTCCCTTTTGAGTATTGTCTACGCTGGGGCTTGTCAGCCTTCGTAACCTTCGTAAGTGTGAAGTTGCACACTGCAATATTCCTGTGGCCAGGAGTTAAAAGGCACATCCAATAAGTAGCGGGGAGCTGAAGCATGGACCTATGGACAATAGTTTGGGGTGGGAGCTTTCTGGAGGGCCTGGTGCTCACTGTGAAACAAAGTGAGATTGGGTCTCAGCCTACGTGATAATTAACACTAGCAACCTCTGCTGGTTCATTGAACAACGTCTACCTCCTGCAGAATGATGATTTCCTTCCTTTGTATTTTTTCTATTAATGCATGATCCATTTTAGAAATTGTTTGCAGTTTCTAGTCCTGAGGACTGGGACTTTGTTGTTCCACTTTTAATATTTGCATTCCAGCAGAAAGCTGAACAAATATATCGAGGACATGTGCTCAAAATCTCTGCTTTGGTGTAGCAAGAAATGGTATCTCCCTTTACCTTCTGGTGATGCTCTCAAACGAGAGATTATTCCTGGTCCTGCTTTGCACCGAGTTTTTGGGAAGCCTTAGCTTTTTGGCATAACAAAGATACGTGATCAGACATTTGGCTCTAAAAAGATAATGTTCTAAATTCTTTACTCTTTGGTCTGTAGAGCTGTCTTCTTGTATCTGCTATCTTCTTTCTATTAACAAACCTGAAATGCAGTGTGTATATTTATGAATAGAAAAAACCATATTATGCAAGTTAATATCACTCCAATAGCAGAAGCTTGCATGAGAGAAACATGTTTGACTTTGGTGGGGGCAGGGGGAGGGAGAATATGTTGTTGAACATTTGTCTGTGCTTGTTTTTAAGGTGTAAAAAGATGGTTCCAGCGTCAAAGAGGTACACGATACATCGTTCTTCTAACGTTCTCACAATATCACTGAAAAGATTTGCAAATTTTACAGGTGGAAAGATCAACAAGGTATATTTACAGCTGTGATGCAACTTTATCTTCCATAATGGCAGATCTCCCAAAGATGAATACTCATTTAACATTTGCCAGTGTTTGCAGGCAGTCGCTATGGACTAATAACTATAGTCTAAGAAAAGCCGATATAACACTGGCTGCTTCTTTCTGTTTTCAATACTGATAAAGTTCCTGTGTGACCATACCTCACTCTGACCTAATTTTGTGGAAAACAGCTATCTTCAGTTTAAATTACTACATGATGTTTATGAGAATGGTTATTTTTAAATGAATCAAAAAAAAACCATCCTTATAATCCTTGATTATGTTTTTAGAAGTGTTTTTCTCAGGCTATTCCATAAAGTATTTCAGGATAACTTTTGAATCTTCTTAATCTGTGTTTAGGATGTAAAATATCCTGAATATTTGGATCTTCGAGCATATATGTCCCAATCAATTGGAGAACCACTCATCTATGCTTTATATGCAGTTCTTGTACATAGTGGTTTCAACTGTAACGCAGGACACTATCTCTGCTTCATAAAGGTAGATATCAGCTTGATTTCTAACAGGGTAACATCCATGCTGACAAAGACATTAAAATATTATTGGTAACTACTGTTCTGGGGGGAAGAGGTTACATTGTATGTTTTATTTGTTTTGGTATGTTTTGTTCAGTAGTACTCTGTCTGTGATGTTTGGAAAACATGCAATTTATCTGAAGCTCTCATTGTCTTTATTTGTAGGCCGGTAATGGACTTTGGTATCGAATGAATGATGCCTCAGTAGACCTTACTGATATCAAAACAGTGCTCAATCAGCAAGCTTATGTACTTTTTTATATCAGGTAACAAATACTGAATGTGTTCAGAATATATTTGCTTTCCTATTGCTGATCTTTTTCTTTTCCAGTGTTTTTCTTTCTATCCTGGGAAAAGATGCCCGTTTTGTGTCAATCAGATCTGTCTAACCTGACATTCCCCATGTCACTTAGTATCTCTTATTGCTTGGCCTTAAACAACTGCCCTTGTGTCAGTTGCTATATATCTGCTCTCTGTAGCTGGCTAATTTGGGAAAGAGGAAGAACTAACACCATAGAAGGTGTAAGGTTAAGTTATTGCTGTGAAAAGTTATTGTAGGAAAACCATTATCTAATTTTCAGTTGGTAGTCTTGGTCAAGTCTTCCGCGCGTCTCTTCTGTGTCATAGAAACTGTTCCTATAAAATTACAAGATGGGGTTTAATGCAAGAATAGGCTCAAAGAAAACCTCTAAACAAAGATCCCTGCTCTTTTTCCAAGGCGTTACGATTTGACACTCGGAGAACGTGCTTTTTACTTGCCGGCACCGTCTTATCCCCGTTCATTCCTTGGTCAGCGGGGGGCTAATAGTAAGCAGGCTGGATTTATGGGACCCCGACTTCCTCCTCATATGATAAAGGTAATGGGGGGGGCAGGTAATGGCACCAAATTAGTGGTGGGGTTGGGGTTGGGGGGGGGGAGTGGTTGTTTTTAGCATCTGAGTTTTATTTTCCCTGCCACACTGCAGCTTTCTTCACAGCCCTCATGCTACAGCCAGAATTATTCAAACAGTGGCTAATCCTGAAGTGTGAAGCTATGCTGCTTCATACTTCCAACTCGCCTTTCTATAGCACTGAGAGCTATGCTCTGAGACCTTCCAAGTAGTCTATTCATGCTTAAATAGTTTTTAAAAAGTAAAGATTTTCTCCCCACTGCTATCAGTGAAAACAAATTGTGCTGTTCCTGAGTACTGGTAATCCAGGGGTTTTCAGGGAACATTTAAAGGAGAAAAGGAATATATTTATGAATAGCTTTAGTCAGTGCTAGGTTATTTGGGTGGGTTCCAAAACCAAAATCATAGAATGATTAAGGTTGGAAGAGACCTCCATGATCAAGTCCAATCTTGTCCGGAAGGGCCCAAAACTGAACAGAGGATTTGAGGTGCAGACTCGCCAGCACAGAGGTACGGAGGAATAATTGCTTCCCTGCTGCTGCTGGCCACATAAGCAGTAAACCAAAAGCAGGAATTAGACATGCTTGTTGGACTTATATTTATGTTTGAAAGGGGGTACTTTTTTTTTCTTAGCTGCTAGGCAATTTGTAGAAATACTTGGTGGGAGAATTTCATGTTGTAAAACTTTAAGTGCTGTGCATTTGCATGTATCTACCTTGTAAACTCTGTTTCTTAAATACAGAATTCAAGTCGTTTAAATGGAAATGGACCCCTAAAAGAGGATCCAAATACACTTGGTGTCACTGTAAAGAGGCCGTCTTCAGCTCCACCAACTGCTTGTGTTCAGAACTGGGCGATTGCCAGGTCTTCAATTGCAGATCCATCAAAAAACCAGAAGATCACTATTAGTATTCATAACAAATTGCCTGCACGT
Source organism: Clamator glandarius (assembly GCA_033459285.1). Taxonomy (NCBI): domain Eukaryota; kingdom Metazoa; phylum Chordata; class Aves; order Cuculiformes; family Cuculidae; genus Clamator; species Clamator glandarius. The sequence continues at coordinate 2,879,054 of JAUNZM010000157.1, read as the reverse complement.
CAGACTGTGACACAACCCGACTGTCTTAGCAGCGCTGCAGAGGATGAGGATCTAAGCCAGCCCGTCCCTTCATCCACAATTACAAATTCTTCTGCAGCAGAGTCTACCTCAAACGCTTCTACGATGTCAGTTGCTCCTGATGTTTCCAAACAGGAAGTTCCCGATGAAATTTTTGTTGAGCCAGCAGTGAATGGAAATCCCAAACTGGGCTCTGAAAATGCAGTCCCTTATGGTGCAGAATTTTCAGGAAAATCGGAGGAGTCCAAGGGCTTGTTTAGAAGGAATTGCAACGTAGTATCTTCTAACGGAATTTTGATTGGAAAGGTGGTCCGTACATTACAGAATTGCCACTCTTCCTGCCAGAATGCGAAAGAAGAAAGATCCCAGCATGAGCTGCCAAAAAGCGATTCACTAAACGGTGCTATTAGTTTAGATAATGAATTTAAAGACAATGGACGGAAACTTGATGATTCCACTTGCCAAGTCCAACCTGTTAAACCTGCTGAGATTTTCTTTTCTAAAACAAATGGATTGCTTGAAACAGTGAGTTATGTTTGTTCCACCTAGAATTTCTCACCCATGATGTATTTGGTATTCAGGAACGTTACAATATTCCTAGCTAATTTGAAATGCCAAGAAAACACACGGAACAAATTTATCCCACTAGAATTTGTACAGCTGAGCTGACATACAAGAGCATGTCAACTTAAGAGAAGTCCAGCTGAGATAATACTTTATAAATTTAATAAGTGTACTGGGGAAGATGAGTGGGGTGATGTGTGAAATGGGGACAGCGCATGTAACTCAAAGTGATTTTGCTTAACACCTGATGTAGGAATTTGCTAAGAGTAGTCTTCTACGAACACAAGTGTCTTTTTCTGCCTATTAACATCTGTGTTTTAATTGTAGATGCCTGTAGCTTTATCACCAGTTCCTCAAGAAATAATCTTGGAATCTCTCACATACGGCCAGCTGAACAGCCTGTCAGAAGAAATTAGGTAAAATGAATACACTTTGATTAATACAAGATTTTGTACAAGTTTATCTTTGTATTACCTGTCTACTAATAGGATTTAAAAGAAAGACTTAGATTGGTCCAGAGAATTCTGTATGATGCATTCAGTGTTGCCAGCATTGGCACGGAGCTGCCTGTTCTGGTAGCAGCTACAGGCAGATGCCTCCTAAGAAACTGATGTCGTTTCTTCATAGAATGTTTCTCTACTTTTGCCTATTGTCTGAAATACTATTTCTGTCCTCCTTTCCCTTTTTTTTCTATCCTAGGATGTGTGAATGTGATTTCCCGTCATGGGGAATCCTTGTGTGCCCTTCTTTTCTCATTGAAGGGAGAGCAAATATAGTGGGTTTTGCTATCGATTTGATTCAGAGCAGTAAGTGGAGGGAGGCGGGTATGCTGGGTGTTGGTTTTTAATGCAATACTTGCAGAATCCAGAGGAAAAAAAGTACCTCCCAGGAGCTGAAGAAGGTCTAAGAATAGGCTTTTAGGTGGAATGTCTTTCAGAATTTTCCCATAGTCACCAATTTGTTTACTTAGGGGGATTTTATTCCTAACTTTCATCTTTTGAACAGCCTTTAAGTAAGAAACTTTTTTTTTTATTTTTGTGCAGCATCCCTGGACCTCAGAAATCTTCTGAGAATGATGCTCGTGTGGAAACGGTAGTAATGGAAGCGCTGTTTGCCTGTGAAGAATCCAGGAAGGTTCCTTCCAACTTAAGCTTTGAGGTTGAGAATCGTTTGAATCAATCAGATTCTGAAAACATTTCTGCCAAAGAAGAAGTTGCTGAGAGTATTATAACGAAAGCTGATAATGCACAGCCCAATATCAATGGCCAGCACAAGGTCAGGAAAAAATCCTTGGACACTGAAGATGAATTCCTTGGGCAGTGTGAGTCTGAAGATAGGAGAGACAAAGACAAACCAAGAAGATCAAAAGAACCTGAACTCATTTCAAAAGAAAATCTGTTGTATAGCAAAGGGTCTCCTGAGCGTGAAGAGCAGTTAGGGCAAATTGCCTCTGTAAAGTCTGACGTTGAATGTAGTTCTAAAAAACTTGCATCTCTAGATATTACAGATAAATGCCAAGATACAAAGGACATTTCTAAGAACTATGTAGAGGTACCGCCTGTCAATGACTCGTCTATTACAAAGCTGGATAAAGTTTTGGAGAGTCAGTTTTCTAGAGAACCTGAGGGACTGAGTAATAAAAAATGTGAAGAAGATAAACATAGGAAAAAATACAAGAAAAAAATATATGACTCTAAAAAAACTGACAAAGAGCACTACCGGAGGAAGAGAGAGTACTCGGACACCGAAGAAAGGGAGAAGGAGAAGCAAACCATAAGCAAACCAGATGATCATTCCCACAAAAGGAGGTGCTCTCGGAGTGTGGAAACAAATAAGCAAAGTCGTCATAAGCAGGAATACTGCAGTGACAGCAAGTACAGATCTTCTCATGCTGAAAGGAGCAGCCCACATAATAGCAAAAGCTCAGGAAAATATTATTGTTATAGATCCCGAAGCAGAGAAAGGTCAGAACAAGACAGGAATAGGTATTATCATTACAAAGGGGAGAGAACTTGGAGCAGAGAAAGATACTATCGAGATGAACCACGGAGATGGGAAAAATGCAGATACTATAATGATTATTATTCCTCTCGTGGCACAAGAGATGGTAGAGAGAGAAGGTCATCTCATTGTGATAAAGACTTTGACAAATCAAGTCAAGCTTACAACAACAGGTCACATCAGGATTATCATTGCAAAAGCAGGTGGCCTCACAACGCGCTCTCTAGAGGGGAAGATGTACATTACTTTAGCAGCCACAGAGCAAATTTAAATCATTCAAATTTTGAGGACTCGTGCCGGGAAAACGAAAAAGAAAAGCTAAGAAGTGACAAAAGGAAATACAGCCACGGAGAAGGAAGCGGCAGCGAAACAGAGGAGCCGTGCCGAAAGACAGGTGACCAAAGAATGAAGAAATCTAAGAAGGTCAAGAAGAAAAAGAAGTCCAAAGATAAACATCGAGAAAAGGATTACAAGTAAGCAAGGATTCCAGCATAATCAGCAATTGTTTCGTAATTCTTTTCTGAGTGTTTCTCGTGTCTGCCTTTTTTTCATTGTTTCTAAGTTATTTATATAGCATAATCTGGCTGGGGATCATGTCATGAGGTTGGTCAAGCGAAGATAGGAAAGATATTGCTGAATTGTGTTAGAACACTAGATCTGGACCCCGTGGTTAGAATCGCATCTGCACACCCTTCTTGGTTGGGTTACAACAATTTTTTTTTTTTAATTGCACATATCCCGCAACAGGCCACTGTTAATGCTTTGTGTGCAAACCAGGACCTATTGTCCTTCAGTCTGAGGGCTTAAGTTTGCTGCATCTGAAGTAAGTTAGACCTACAGAAATGGCCACAAAATAGCTGACGTGCTGCAAGTCATCACCTCTGGTAAAATAAATAGCGTTTCATATATGCATCAAGTGCCACATCTGTTTTTCTATTTTTTTAACTTGCGTCTTTCCTTCAGACTTTATGATTTGGATTGCTCTGTGCTCCGCTTTAACAATGACAATCGCAAACGTAAGAAAAAGAAGAAAAAGAAGAAACACATGAGGAAACTGAAAGACTACTTGGATTATTTACATCCTCATTTCCAGAAGACCACACGAGAGAAGGAAGAATCCTGTCCTCCGGATGGCTTTGTATGTGAGCAATACAGAAACCAGGGCAGCAAACAACCCTGCAAGGGAGGGAAACCTCCTGGTGGGGGTGAAAGCAAGAAATACAGCTCCATCGTGTCCAGTGAGTGTGTTAAAGGTAAGGAGCCACAGGATGATAAGGGGACTCCTTTTTATTCACCTAGACACTGTTGCTCAAAGCAGTCTTGAAATGCTTGGTGATGAAATCTCTGCTTTGTCATGGCTTCTGAACAGTCTGTGTTAATATTAAAAATAAATTTATAGGCTTTTTAAATTACTGGTGATGGGGAAGTCTGAAATGATACTGTGAAGAGATCAAGGGCAAGTAATTTGGCCCGATGGTTCAAGTGGCAAAAAAAAGCAGGAGAGGTACAAGATGCCTTATTAAACCCAGTCCATTTAATTAGGATAAACTCAGGAAGCCACATCTTGGAAGAGAATCTAGTAGGTAGACGGGAGGTTCAGCAGCCAAAAGGGAAGATGATGACATCAGACTTCCAGGCTAGTAATAACTGTAGTGAAAAGTAGACTTCCTAAAACAGGCTGCCAGAGTAATAGATTTGAATAAAACTCTGTGTTCAGCTATAGAATGTAGAAACAGTGTTAACTGTTGGAGAAGTTGGTGATAATACTGAAATACTGTTGTTTCGGATGGAGATCTGCCTCCTCCTAAGTACATGGAATTCACAGTTGCCGACCCTCCATAGGAGGCCGCGCAGTTTAACCTCTGGAGAATATGCTAAATTCCTGCTACTATTTTATTTATTTGTGGTTTACTTCTCTTGGTACAGGCTTAAAAATACAGAGAAGTGGGCTGATGATACAGCTTTTTCCCAATTGTAAGCATTAAGAAAGTCAGTTGTGTGCTTCTTATTTAAAAAAAAAAAACAAATACAAATTTGAATGCCTGGCTGAAGGTTCACTGAGCTCTGTTGTTGCTTGTCATAGTCCTGACTTGAGGTCGCAGTAGATAATACAGTTTAAACTAATCCCCTCTGGAATTATGCAATGAGGAAGATTGCACATTGCAAGAAATTCAAAATCTAAAAGCAAATTTGTCAACGTTTCCCATGACATTTTTCTGAACAAAGGTATTTATTATAAAAATAAAACCTTATTAAATGCCCATTATCTGGCATAAAGCCAGTCTCAGTTACTCTGGTGCTTTAATAAACAAACATGTATTTTACTCTTCTAGGTAACTGAAGTAATCCCAGAAAAAGACAGCTCACTGTCCCAAAGCAACTTGTAGTTGTAAATTTTCTATACTTTATACCTATCCACAATTTAAGAGTTGGGTTTAAAGGCAGTGACTAGTGTTGAAAATGTCATTCTAGCAAAGAAAACCATAGAATTCATCTTGTTGTGTTATAGCTGGCTGCGTTTTGCAATTGGGAGAAGTTAAATCTTGGGAAGAGATGTTGATTTTCAAAAATTTCTTGTGGTTTCTACAGGCAGTGGATTCTTGCGCTGAAAAGTTGGTATAAGCCAAAGGGAAAGTGCATTTGTGGAAAAGTAAAAATTGTGGTTTAGAACATAGCCAAAAGTTGTATTCTGAAGATGCAATATGGCAGAAAAGCCAAGTGTTCATGCAGTCTCCTTGTAAAATTTAAATATGTTTGTCTCTTTAACAAGGAAAATGGAAGGAGGAGGAGTGAACTGAGGCCTTTCAAATACTATTGTTGTTCAAAATAGACTGTTTATGATACTAACCTCAAAATAATCCTGATTGCACTGAAAGTGTCTCAGTCCTCGCTGATAAAGCAGGAACCAAACAGAAGAAAATCCAACTGCTCCAAGGCTCCTTTGGCTTTGGCGAGTTCTCTGGCCAGCAGATGGCAAACTTGTTTTTAATTAAACCCCAGAAGCGCAGCCAAGAGGTGAACATCTTGCACCTTCGTGACCCAGGCCTGGGGCTGCGCAGGTGAAAGCTGTTCACTGATAAATACAACAGTGGTACTGCTATCGAATTAAACTCTTGATAATTACAATATTACATCAAGTCCATATGTATTAATTAGCTTCCTCCTGGGGAAGGTTGATTTTTTTTGTAAGATAAACGAGACTGGAGTAGGATTTTTCTGAATGACAGACTCTAATCTCAAAAAGGCCACAAGTGGCCTTTTTGAGATTAGAGTCTGTCATTCAGAAAAATCCTACTCCAGTCTTGTGCTGAACGGCGAGAAGCAGACCAGGGACAACGGGGAACGAGCTGCTGTGTTTGTACCTTTTCACCAGCACTCATGTTAAACTTAGTTTGAATAAATTGGACGCGAGAACCTGCGACTTAAGATGGGAGAAGGATGTTAAGTTAGGATGGGAGAAGGAGCAGCTTTAAAGCAGTTAATTTCCTACATTCTTCTGTGTTCTCTCCAGCAAGTTTCTGAAGGGTGAAACAAGGGTGCTGCTTAGGCAAATCTTCACGTAGTTTACCTGAGGTCTGACATTTGATATTAAAGCAGGTAGCTTTGTTCCAACAGTCTGTACAGTTCACCAGTCTTAGCATCAAACTGAAATGCAGTCAGTTCAAAGCTGAGGAAGCCGCCTTCTCGAGGCAGTTGGATCCTGCAGTCACGGAGCAGATGGAGCTGTGGGCAGGGGTGACACTTCTCTTTCACCAATCAAACCGAGACAGAATTTTATGTGGAATGCCACGACGTGATGTTGCTTCCTTTTGTCTTTCAGATGCAGAGCATCCTGCTGGAAGCCTTCAGTGCTCAAACTAAGCCCAACATCAAAACCAACAACTTCTGGCCATCAAAACCAACAACTTTTGACCATCACACCCGACATTACCAGTATTGACCATCAAAACTTAACGTTTATTATCAAAGCAATTACCATCAAGACAAAATCCCGTCATAAGTGGTGCTTAACATTTCTGTACAGAACTTTACCATGAAAGAACTTTTTTTTAGTTTTTAACTTGAGACTTTCTTTTTTAAAATATACTTCTAATCCAAAAGGGTGGAACCTTTTTACAACTGCTGAACATTGTAAATTACCACATAAATATCTCACCGATGTGGGATAATGCCCTGGAACAGACCATCTCAATGCTGCTTAATTACAGACTCAGGTTGACTTTATGTTATTCATGTAATGTTACTCCAAGGTAGACATCTGGTACAACAGCGACCAGGAATTATAGAAATTGCAACTGACAGTCTGTATATTTAATTTAAAGACTTATTTAAAATTTCACAAGCTCTCAAATATCTCGAGTTTTGCAAGAGCTGCATCTTTTTTCTGTGATGTCTGACACTAGAAACTAATTCACTTCACGTTTGAGTTATATTTGAGATCTGAAGAAAATCTGGTTTTCAACAGTGTGAAACAAGGAATATGCAGTTCTGAATGTATCTCTCAGTACTATTTGTATACTCTTCCATATGTTTTTATTACATTTTCTTAATATACTGTCACTTGTCTTAAGTCTCAGTTGTCTGTTTTGTCTCTAAAGTGTCTAGTTACAGACAAATTCATACTGTGATTTTTATTTTTATTATTAAATGCTATCAAACTGTGATGCACTTATTATTCACTGGTCCTGCATCAGGAGATGAGTGGGGAACCTGTATTAAATACAGTTCATCTGAATAATCTGTCTGGTTTATACAAGCTGTGTTGTTCAGAGATGTCTAAAGTTTGATCTTTGTTTTTTTAAAGATAAAAGCACTTGCCCCACTGTAAATATCTAGCATGTAAAATTTATATAGTATATAAATACAGCAAAGTTAAAATGCATTTTTACTTGAGTTTTACTTGAGTTATTTAACATGCAATATGTCATGTGAATGGACAGCTTTTGCAGTGTGACTGATACTCAAGAAATCAGATCTTCCTTTCAGTGGTAGGTGAGAAGATGCTGTCGGTGTGACCCAGAGAAGATAAGTAACATGGGACTTCAGCTGCCTAAACAAGAATACAGAGAAGGCTTTCTCCTTTGAAGTTAAAAGCTTCCACAACCAAGCAACAGGTTGGAAGCTCAGCAGTAGCATTTTACTGTATGTGACGCTAAAAAAAAAAAAAAAAAGGGAGCAAGGTTAATGTTTTACTAAATACTTAAAGTAACACTTTGGTACATGGAGAACACCATAAAACCAAACCATAAGTGTACCCTGCCTAATGTTCCTATGGCAACAGTGATGTGAAGTTACATAAAGTAACATGACAAAGAAACCACCTACCTTTCCTGTATCTGGCTTTTATTTCCTCTTTTGTCCTTTGGCTGCGAGAGTTGGTGTCTTGTCTCTTGTCTGATGAATATCTCTGGTACAAATGCATAAAAGGAGTTAAGTGTTGGCTGCCGTATGTCCAGGGAGAGCTCTGGAAGCAGCAGCCGCCTGCCCCGGCTGCTGAGCAGTAAAGGGAGGGAGAGCTGCAGAGCAGCAGGATGGGCAACGGCAGCAGCTTAAGCTGCTTCTGAGTGGGGGAATCGTTTGTTCCCTGTACTCAGAGGTTTCCTGAGGCCGAGTCTCAAATACTAAACACTCCAGGCTAGTTTATGGACGGTCCAGCATCAGGTTACAGCTCAAGCCAGGTGACTCCAAGGAGAAGGGACCCCCCCTCCCAAAGAAAGAAACCCCTGGGCAATTACAGTCTCAGAATCTGCTTCCAACCCCACGCGACAGCTGGTCCCGTGGTATTTCAGGGGCTGGGGGCTTCTTGCTCCGGGCTGGCTGCCTCCCTGCTGGCCCTGAGGGATGTGACCCCTGGCCCAGACTGGGGTCTGTTCATCACACAGGTGAGTTCATCACACAGGTGAGAAGCTCCCAGCCCAAGGCCCCCCAAGTGCAGCCACCAACACCGAGCAAGCCCCCGGGAGGACCCACCCCCGGCTCACGGCTGAGCAACCAGCTCCTACAGGCCGCGCTGACCGCGTCTCAGACCAAAACGATCAGTTGCCCTCAACAGATCCCCCTTGGTCTGAGAAGATTTTAAGCAGAGTTCACAGTCTGTCAAGACATGATCCTTTTCCATTACTTCATATATAAGATGATTATCAGTAATCAGTATAAAAAAGCTAGAGCTAATAAAACTCCTCTAGGATGTGGCATGTAGTTATAAATCCCAGTTGCCCTAGTGACCATCCATGAAGAGTTCCCCACCAAATACATTTTCTATCCTTTTTCACTCCTTTGAGTACGTGGAGAATTTCCTTTGTATTGTGGTGGACACTAATCGAAGATTTTTTTGTCCACTGTTCTGTACTTATTCCAAAAACAGGAACAAATCATCCTGTCGTAAACTCTTCCTCACTAATGTAAGATTCATTCCAGTAAGAGCTGACAATAAACACTGCTATAAAGTAGAGTTAGATTGTAGAGACATAATGGGGGTGGAATAATTAAAACCACATCCTATAGCAGCAGTAAAGTTGCAAACACTAACACTTGAGCGATTATTTGTATCCACAATAATCTTATGAGCAAATACAAAATCGTATACAAACACGTCCTTTGCCCATATACATCCTGACGAGGGGTTTCATCGGGGTGTACTTCGAAATGGCAAATATCTTGTTCCCAATGAAGAAAAGTTATTTTCTGGCTGTTTCTCATGTCTGCCTTTTTTTCCATTGTTTCTAAGTTATTTATACAGCATAACCTTGCTGGGGATCATGTCGTGAGGTTGGTCAAGCGAAGATATTGCTGAATTGTGTTAGAACACTAGATCTGGACCCTGTGGTTAGAATCACATCTGCACACCCTTCTTGATTGGGTTACAACAATTTTTTTTTTAATTGCACATATTCCACAACAGGTCACTGTTAATGCTTTGTGTGCAAACCATGACCCAGCATCCTTCAGTCCAAGGGCTCCAGTTTGCTGCACCTAAAGTTTCATTCCGAAAATACAGTATGGCAGGAAAGCTCATGCACATTTTCCTTGTAAAATTTAATATGGTATCTGTCTCTTTAACAAGGAAAACTGAAGGAGGAGGAGTGAACTCAGGCCTTCAAATACTATTGTTGATACAAATAGACTGTTTATGATACTAACCTCAAAATAATCCTTATTGCACTGAAAGTGTCTCTGTTACAGCTGATAAATCAGGAACCAAATGGAAGAAAATGATTCTGCTCCAATGTTTGGCCTCAGAGAATGCTCCAGCCAGCAGATGGCAAGCTTGATTTTCCCTAAACCAGTCACAATTCCACACCTTGGGGCAGCGAGTGACTGGGCTGCGCAGCTGGAAGATGGTCACTGACAAATACAGCGATGAGATTCCACCTTGATACGGCTGCTGGCAACACCAGGGAGCCATCCGGGCTGTGAAAAGTAATTTTTTTTTTTAAGTCTTGAGAATTCCGGTATTTCACCAAACCCAACATTACCAGTATTGACCATCAAAGCCATGGTCTTCGGTATGTTTTTATGAAATCTTTTACTATCCTGTCACTTGTCCTAAGTCTCACTTGTCTCTAAAGTGCCTTGTTACAGACAAGCTGCACCCTCAGCTCAACTGACCCTTTCAAACCCCTTCCCTTTAGAGGACTGATGGAAAAAAAACTACCTGCGCTCCGGAGTCCCTCACCACAAGATTGTTAGTAAAACAAGGAGGCTTCTTGGGCAAATCTTCAACTCCACGTAATCTACTCAAGGTCTGCCATTTGTGATTAAAGCAGGTGGCTTTGTCCTAAAATACATAAATACAGCAAAATTAAAATAGGTTTTATTCAGAGTTAAAATGGAGTTATTTGACATGCAATATGTCACGTGAATGGCAGCTTTTCGAGTGCGAGAAGGCCAAAGGGGCTCTGGGGCCCCACTCTGTGCAACCCAACGACACCCCTCAGCAGGCTCCATTCATCTGCTGTAGGAGCAGAGATCAGATTCCTTCTCTGCCCTCTCCCCTCACCCCCCACTCCTTGTAACGGACTGAAACTCACGGCAAGGAGCTGACAGAACACCCCTTCCTTTAGGGTGGCTCTCCAGGGAAACCAGCTCTTGAGACAGTAACGCCCGCACTTGAAGCTGACTTGATTGAAATGATCTATTTTGCAGTTGAAGGATTTTTCCTCTCTGAAAATTTAAACCTGATAAATTGAAGGCAGCGAGCCTAAAGGTAGGGAAAACAGACCTTCACCTTGCAAGAGCAGTTGCAACACATGCTCTAAAATAAAACCTTAATCTCTATAAAGAATAGCAGCAACTGCCTCCCGTGTATTCTTAGTAAATGAGGAGCTATGTAACAGTGTAGTTTCACACTTTATTTTTGAGAAAACCTCCAGATTTAAGCAACGTGATAAATGAAAACATTAATATTGCAGTGGATTTACATAGAACGTCACATTTTTAACAATGATTGATACCGAGTATTTGTCATGCAAATCACTTGTGTACATGAAGTAATACCTATATCAATACATATCTGTACAGTATTTACATTTTATATTTAAACTCTAGCTAGAAACATTTTCCAAGAAAATATAGAAATGAAACTGGGAAGCCACAAGTCTTTAATTTGTAGCATTTGGTCTACAACAGACCCAGCTTTTCCAGCAAGCATATCTAAACAGATATGTAATAAATCGTAAAAATATGCATTGGGTTTATATACGAAGCATTATAAATGCTGCTCAGTTTACAAAGGTTCGGTTTTGTACCAGTTTAAAACAGTTCAAAATGTTAAAGTGGCATACAGCTTATTTTGTTAGAATATTGCAAAATTTTAAGTCAGTCCAGCTGAGCTTAAGAGTTATATACACAGTTCTCTCCCTGGGCTGCGCTGGCAAGGAGGCTGGCGGTGGCGGCCGAGGGGTTCAGACACCGGGCGAAGCCGTGCGCGCAGGAGCAGGGGTGGCCCTTGCTGGCCCCCAGGGTTGTAAAGGGCAACGGTAAAAAGAAAAGAGCTGGAGAATCACACAAGTTTCAGTGCAACAGGAAGGGAGACGTCTGTTGTCCCCAGAGGACTTTCCTCAGCGTGGCCAAACTGGAACAGGTATCGCCTTACGCCACCGAGCAGCTACTCGTAAGGAGCAAGCCCTGTACTCGAGGCCAAGTCGAAAAGGGAAAGGTTGAGAGATTTTTCTTCACCCTCATGGACAGTACCTGATTTGGCCAAAATTTTCACAAGCCACTTCGTTCTACTGGCCTCGTGGCCAGTGGAAATTTTGGGCCCATTTCACTCCCTGTTAATACTGTTACAAAGAACATTGGAAATCAAATATTATCACACACAAGAATGCTATTCCATTAGCTTTGGTAAATTAAATAGATATATTGAGCACCACAAACAGCTGCTTAAGATGTCGCATTTTAATGCTAAGAAATAATATATTTTGTCCTATAATATCCTCGGTTACACGTTACTCTAAATAATTATTTCTGCCCGATGTAAGAACTTCAAACTAAACACAACAAATGAACTCTCAAGGCATTTCCTTCATGCTACAGGCAGGCAACCTCACCTGGTTAAATAAATAGATCTTCTTGAAGGTGATATTTCAGAAAATAAGAACTGATACAAAAAGTGCTTCATGGCCTATTAATGCTTCTGTGAGCTCACATTTCTCCAGAAATACTTTATTTGCTGCTTTTCACCTTTACACTCGTTAGTACCACTGATGCTGGCTTACCACTATTTCCACTGCAAACCTAATCGTCCAAAGCTCGGACTGATGGATACATTGCTTGAAAACAGAATTTGAAGTTGCGGAACAGACGGCTCAAAACAAGTGGTGCCAGCATTTCTCTAATCATGCTGCTTTGCCAACATCGGACATGCAATGTAATTAATTTCTATGAAGAGTTTAAGTGTGTTCCATGAAGCAAAGACGTCCACACATTGATAGTTGTTCTAGGACTGTACCTCCTTTGGTTGAGTTTTACTCCCTTGGAAAATACTTAGATTTGAGCATTTGTCCAAGCAGACCGCGATGCCACACGCTCTGGGGAAACTCCAAGGTACAGAAGAATTTACTTTGTTCTTTTCCTCTCTGTCTTTTTGGCAAACATGCACTAAAGCAAAACATTCACAGGCTGACACCGCATGCAGAAGAAGGCAAATTAGCAAGACGGGAACAATGAAACAGACTCTCCCTTCCAGTTAAAAGGAAATTCGAAACAGATGAATTTCCTAAGTCTGTGGTTTTGCCAGGGCAGTGCAGCTCCCTAGAACGTATCCAGAGATGCTTCTGGAAGGCCAACAAGCAAAACTGCTTTGACAAAGTATTTGGTCTCCTAAGCGTTCATTGGCACAGGAGGCACGGCTCAGGTTTAATAAGTGTGAAAAACTGAGTACTGACAGGAGTAGGGTCCAAATAAACCACTTGTTTGCTCCCATTGTGGAATTAGGGGCTTTACTTTAAGAACGACATGTGGTAACATCTGCCACAGCAGCTGACGTGTCCCTGAAAGACTGCAAGTATGACCACATGAGATCTCCCATGAACTATAAAATAAAGGAGACACGTGCCTGTGTGGGGGTTAAGTTGCACTACATAATCGACACGTAAGATGTTAAGTTAAAATAAGGATGTTTACTCATTTTCTCAATTTGAACTGAAGCACAGATCTGAAAAACCGCCTTTAAGAATGGAATAAAAATACTGAACTTTTCTGTATGTCCAAAGTTTGTTACCAAGCAACAGCAATCCTGCTAACATTAACTATCAAGGGCTGTACCTTACAGCGAGATTTCACCTTCCTGGTTTTTCCCTTTACAAACAGGAAACAAAAGTGAAATTCTTCGGAGGTCTTTCCACACGCAAAGCTTAAACTTGTGCAAACCCTGTCGTCTTACTCCTTTAGTAGTAACTTGCTTAGTGTCAATTAAACTACAACATATCTGAAACATAAGACGGATGTTACTATATAAAAAGGTAGACTAAACCAGTCATTAAATCTTACTGCTTATTCTGAGTGTATGAGCAGATGGGAATGAGTTTTAGCTTACTGGCAAATATCAAACCACATCTGTAGTTAGTGTCATATCTCTGGGCTCAAACTTTTGCTGTTGGGACCTGCCTCTATTTCAGTGCATATCAACCAAACCTTTTGGCACAACTAGTTAACTACGTAGCTGTCAGTCTAGAACAGAGTTGTATTTCTGAGGAAGAAGAAAAGCTATCTCCATGAAGATAGGAAAGCAAATCTTAAATGAAAGTTTCGCTCAGCTGTTCATCCACTGCAAAACACACGAGACTTGAAAATTATATTGAGAGTACGAGTTTTCTGCTTCTAAAAAAACTAAGGGCTAGATCCAGCTGTACCCACTTTTGGTGCTGCATTTTAACAAGAGATGAAAGTCTTATAATCACTCCTCCTTTTAAGGGAAGTGTGCTCAAATAACAGGTAGAGCACATTTTACTATTAGCCTCAAATTCCTTCCCCTCAACCCAAGTAAACTGGAGTTAACACTAGTAAGTGAAAACAAAGCTTCCAAGTTTTCAATTGAATTAAGGTCCAATATAAACATCCTCTGGGATGTCCTTCAAGCTATATGCCAATAACTGTTACTCCCTGAAAGGTCGTGCCAAGTTTTTAACTCCTAGTAAAGTGTGTATATATATAAAATTTACAGTTATTGTCTTCATTTAGTTTTACATTATCACTCCACTCTATTCTCAATCATAGCTCGATGCAGGTATACAAGTTGCTGAACACGTTCTATTTCTTATTTGCAATTCTTCGTTTCCTTGTTGCCAGCATGTCATAAAAGGGATCCCTGCTGATACTTGCTCTAGAAGAGAAAAAAAAGAATCATCAGTTTGGTTAACAAATGTCTGGTTTTGAAAATGAAAACTATTTTGTTTTCCCTTCCCTGTGGATGATTCCATGCTCTTAATAAGATAATGGATGGTTGACTTCTAAGCACTGCAAATATTTTTCTACAAAAATATGTTATTCAGTTTTGATTTGTTAAGAGCTCGTACCTTCATCCTGGCCATTACCTGCTTCTTTAAGTATGGTTCTGCTTTATAAGCCTGATAAGATAAAGTCAAGCTGTCAGAGTTTAAAGCTGCCCTGTGAACATGGTTAAGGCACCTGTCACTGAAGTTTATTGTTAGGTGAAGCGACAATCTAATCCATTTAGGGTTAAAGATGATTCACATGAGGCTTTAACATTTGCTTTAAATAACACCGAAACAAACCCACGTTTTCCTTATTTGAATTAGTAGCACTGTTTCTTTAGGGCCAGACTTGCATCTTGAGCTGTCAATCCCACGTAGCTTGTCATTAATCCTATAGGACATTGCTGCATCACAGTTCTTCACACGAGTTACAATACAAATTCTCTTAGTACCTAACTCCGTTGAGATCTTACGCTTCATTTCTGAAAGACATTGACTTGAAACTCACTTGATAGATTTAATCCACTCTTCCTTTTCTTCTGGAGTAGGAGCAGATATTCTGTACACTACGTGGTTGCCTTCCACCACTCGACCATCAGCTTCCGTTTTACACGCTTTAATTACTTGACCTTTATGACTGGGGTTATAAAGCTCAAAGCAGTTCTGGAGGGTAAAAACAAAGAAATTTTTAAAAATTGGAACAAAATTGACAAACTTCCTCAGTTAATACTACAGCTAAGTTCAATACAGTTTACTTATCTTCATTTAAAGAAAAACATTATGAAAATATCTTACTGGTTTTCTAGGGTCTTCAACTTCTCTTATGCTAAGATTTTCTAACGGAATAATTCCTCTAGGCTCTTTGTCCTAAAACGTTAGGAAAATATCACATTATTAGCCACTTAAATATCTTGATCACTACTGAACTTCACTGTAACATCTACTCACTGTTGTGTATTCAAAGTAATACAGGCAGTTATCAGTCAGAATAAACCATCTCCTTTTCCATGTTTTCACTCTTCCCCCTGCAATCAAAGGGTACGGCTGAATTAAATGTGTGCTGCCTCCAGGGCTTCGACAATGGATTTAGTTTTGCTTGTTTCTCCAAATATGGCTTAATTACATAGTCATGAATGGATCAGGCACAGATGAGCTAAGGCTAACGAACCATGGGACTGTAACTCCTGGACTAAGATCAAATTCCCAGGACACCATTAACTGTGGTGTTGCTGACCAGCCACAAAACCTGCCTGCTCTACAACTGTAAATGTCGCGTCTCGCAGAGCATGAATGAAACAGCGCGGCAGTCAGGCCGGCTCCCCCTGTCCCTGCCAGGGCAGTCGTTTACTGCATCAAAAAATACTAATAGTAAACAGCCCTCAGAAACAGCCCGTGCTGCTACAGCAAAGGGAGCCAATCACCAGCAAAACCAGTAACTGGGATCCAGAACAAGGACCACAACCTGTCTCGTACAAGGAAAGGGTAGCATCAATAAAATTAAGGGCACTTGATCACCGTCCTTTCACTGCACTTGTGAGCATACATGTGATTAAGAATCGATCTCTACTGTCAGAGTTAATGCCAAGTGCATAAGGCACTTATTAACATTATTAGCAGAACAAATATGATGTGCCATCCACAGGAACAAATCCTATGCCAACATGTACCACTAGCTACTTCTCATCGTTTAGTCTTTTAAACGTATTCTCTTTATGGGTTAATATATCACTGAATACCCCTGACAGAAGAAATAGCTACTGCTCCAAAAATGCCAATTTTTCCTGCATTAAAAATTTAGGCAACAGCAACCACAGAGCTCCTCTCATCTTACACCTGCCAACGTCACACTGTAGGCAACAGTTCCTTTCAGAACACACACATTATTGTCTTGGCCCTTTCAGCTGGTTTTCTGCTGCTGGCTACTTCAGAACATGCCTAGAATTCCACAACTACATCATTTAAAAACTCATTTCCAAGAAAAACAATTGTAGATAAAAGCATTTCCATATTATTAGGCTTAGTTCCACCACAGTTGGCCGACTTCAGGATTTTGGCACCACCTGTGCATCACCCATTCAACAGAGACACAGAGTCCCCAACCCAACATCTCAAACCAGTTGGTTTTGCCATTGATCATCTGTACATAAGAGTAACCTTAATAGAGACAAGGCCCCCAATTTAACCCAAGTCATGTAACTAAATCAAGACACAAGCATAATTTTTAAATCCTTTTGTTCTACTTCAAATAGGTTCTTGTTTAACACAGAAATCCAAATCTTGTTAAGTTAAAGAGCAGTTCCAGGAATACCATGAGATATCTTAACACCAGCCTACTATATTTTTGCATTGCAGATCAAGTACGTTGCACGTCTTATCTTCCTTTTGCTTGGTTTCACGACCTATATGACAATCCAGTGCTAACACGCTGCAACACACTCAAAAACTTTGTTTCCACCACACACACACACATCTTGGAGAGAATTGAATCTGCAGGCAGGTGCGGTGAAATAAGAGAAGGCAAAATAGTGCAAGATGCAGAAGCCGTGACAGAATGAATGGCTGAGTGAACAAGAGACAGTGAGGGAAGAACTGGTGGCATTTTAGTACAACCGCTGTGACACATCCCTGAATAAGGCGTTGCAGAAGCATTCAAACCGGCACATAAATTGCTACAAAAATTCCTTTCAGCTTGACTGCGAGCTGGTTCGCACATCAGAAAGGATTTGGGCAAGGAATGGAAAGCCGGCAACCTTACGCTTGACTCTCTTCCATAAAGGACTTCCATAAACATTTACAGAAATGGAGACAGAAGTGAGGTGCCTCTCAAAAAGAGATTCACTAAAATGCAAAGTTACCTCAAACAACAACAAAAAAAGCAGCAAAGTATCTCTTAGGTGGAAACCTAAGTAAGCTACAAGAAAAGACCACAACAAGGCAAAATATACAGAAGGAGGCACAGAAACCCTCTTCACCTGTGTAACCAAACATAGGATTTTATTTTTTTTTCAACCCTGGGCAAAGTACAAACTAGAGAACAAAGTAAAATACGCACCTACACTAGAGGAAAAAACAACTGGCAATGACTCAGGAAACATCAATTCAAAAATTAAAAAATGCCTTAAGACAAAGGCAGTAATTTATCTAAAGTTATAAAATTGTATACAAATCTTCAACAAGTTTATATGAAGTTTTAGAGGGGGAGGAGACATGCACACATCAAGGATGGTTTCCCCTTCTCAGTTTATTTAGATACCACAAGGCAGAACAGACTCAGGACCTTTACAGTTCTACAGATGACTGGATCAAAGTTCGGGTTTCTTTGAAAAAGAATTTTACCTTAACTGCAACACGAACTGCCTGAACCAAGAAGAGTATCAGTTACCCAGAGCCAGGCAGGTACTTGACGGCACCAGTTTCCTGATTAACCATGGTTATTCCTTCGCCCTGGATTAAGGGAAGAGAAACATCATCCTCTCAAGGGCAGATGTGCTGGAATAAGCACCGCTGGTGGGACAGGCCTGCATGCAAAGCTTTTGGACAATCTCCAAGCTCCCAATAACTGCCTGACTGGCAGATAAAATTCACATCATCACGTGCCCGCCGTGAATCATTTCCTCTCCAGTTTGGTGGAATAATGTCACAGTTTCCTTCTAACTAGAAGAGAGCATTACGCAAACCAAGCTATTTGCCAAGAGCAGCTGTTCTAGGCAAGGACATGCCTCCCTGTGCAAAATGAGTGTAACCTGGGTGTTAGGACAGAGAATATAGACAATTATTCAGAATGCCTTAAAGTGGATGGCAGAAAATTTTATGGTACCAACATCACTAATAATTAGGATGCAGAAAATTCTAAAAGCTCCTGATGTCTCAAGCTGCTCTAAATGAGGATTCATTAGCACTCAGCAGCTTTCAGTTTTTCACTCACAACACTTATTTTCATTACACCGTGCTTCAAACAATGTAAAACCAAATGATAATACAGGTTTACTGAGATAAAAATGTCTATATAAAGGCACCAGCTGAGTCTAGACAGATAAAACCAGAATTCTTGTCTTGCTGCCAGGTTTAGTACTTGGACCTACACAAAGACATCCCTGGACAATTCAGAGTAGCAAACTCTACAGGATTTCACACCCTCCCAGCTTTCTAAAATCCAGTCTCTGGCTAGGGAGATAGGGTGGCCTTTAGGACAGATGAATTCTACAATATATGAAAGTAACATGATATCCCAACTCCTGCCCAGAGGACAAACAATACGGTGAGCCAGAATACTAAAAACGGGCACAAGGAGATAAATGGGAAGAGCTGACTAGAAGAAATACCAAATACAAAATATTGTCTCGATATGCTCAGGATTGGGAGCTGTCTTAGTCTTATTTGCAGTTTTATATGAAAGTTTCTATTTCAATTTTAAGTATTACCGCAACTGAGTGTTTAAACTCTCACAGGAATAATCTCCTTAGCATTTCAAAAATACCAAAACTTTTAATATCAGAATCTTCCAGAACTGAAGGAAACCATACCTATTTCACAAGAAGCGTTTCCCAACAGAAAGGGCTGTAAAAATGCAAACAATGTGAACTGAGCCAGCAGTCTAAAACTAGTGTCTAAGCCTCCTAGCAATCAGGAATCTCAAAGCAGGAGAAAAAGAGAGGGGGAAGGAGAGAGAGAGAGAGAGAAGGGAGAAAAGAAAGAAACTGCCGTATTTATTTCTGGTCACTGCACCTGAACTAGCAAAACCTATTTGTCTGTACCAGTCCATGTCTGCTGAAAAAACCACAGTCTTTCACGGACACACCACTTCATGCATTTACAGGCTGATTCACTGGAGGCTTCTGGACACGTTTAATTTCCTTATTCAAATAATCCTCATTCCGTGGGAGCGGTATGTGCAACACCCTTCCATCTCACACATGCTTTTACTATTTACTGTGCACTCGCAACAACATCGTAGATAACAAGTTGGTTTTAGTCACCCTGCAACAGAGCCAGAGATGGATTGTACAGAAGTACCTGGCAGCTCTCACTGAATTTCAGTCACCTTCTTTCTTAAATTTCTTTGTTCCTCTATTTTTTACTAGATCTGTTTTGTCTTTTATTGACAGTTTCTTCCATAAGGGAGGCTGTCGTGCCTCTACACCTGCACTCTCAGTATGTGTGTAAGTTTATGAGAGAGCGGTGCCAACAGAGGGAAACATACACAGCATGGGCTTTTACTCAACCTCTTCTCTAGAAAGCATATTTTCTCTACAAAATGGAGAAAAGCTGCAAAATCATGTTCAAAATTGTACCAGTTGAGCCAACAAAAAGCAAGAGCTTTGCTTTTTTGTGGTTAGAAAGACAGAGTTTAATAGCATCTGTAGCTCGGAGGTCAAAATAACACACCGGAAAGCATGTGAATTAATTACAAATGCTTACTTTTCACATCTAATTTCTTCCAGCACGGGCATGACCACTAATTTCCAGGTGCAAGCAGTAAAGTGGGCCTGTGGCTACAACCAGGCTCTGCTTTCGCCACCCTCACGTTCCCACGTGCACCCCCCAGCGCATCCCTTTTCACACCGTAGTCACCATTCTCTAAGTGCAAAGTTCAGTTAGTTATACATTAAAGTGGTCAACAACTAGCTTTATTGCAGCATGTACCAGTGTTTTATATAGAAAAAAGTGTTAACATAGATTTCAGTCTCTTTTATATTGGAAAAAAACTCCCTAAGCCCAGGTGAAAATTTGAATCCCACCACCTTTAAAAGTCTGTAATGCCATCCTGCAGAGCCAAGAGTCTAAAAATTACCAGATATTTCCACAACTCTAAATTTGGTGTCCATTTAAGGTTCTGCTAAATAAGCTGAACGTGTTATTTAAAAAGGAAAAGAAGCAGGGAAAATAAGAGCTTTTACATAT
This sequence comes from Clamator glandarius, assembly GCA_033459285.1. Taxonomy (NCBI): domain Eukaryota; kingdom Metazoa; phylum Chordata; class Aves; order Cuculiformes; family Cuculidae; genus Clamator; species Clamator glandarius. Next base: position 2,858,634 of record JAUNZM010000157.1, on the reverse strand, counting down.
GAACAGTTCAAACGTAATCAAGCTTTCAATAACCTAACTTCTGTAAAAGTAAGAAAATCACTCTGGAACTTCATTACAAGAGTAAGACATTATTTTCTCTCAGTAGAAATTATTCTCCCATCTTTAACTTCTCCAATGTACGAGAAAAGTATGCTGAATAGTCATCTTTATTTTTCTGCTTACACGTAAACGCTTTCTTCCTTTGCAGAAGACACTCGCATGTGAGCTACACACTGAGCACCACTGGTGATACTGTTAGTGACACAGAGTGAAAAAGCAAAATGCTACAATAAATGTGATTTAAAAAAATAAATAAAAAAAAAAACCCAGGAGGAAGGAGGAAGAAAATAAAAGAATGAGCAACTGAAGAAGAGGGGACTGGAAAGCAATCAGATACGTACCTCCTAATGCAGAATAAGCAGAGACAGCCAGTCACAGAACAGAAAGGTGATAGGTCATAGGCCATAAGGAAAACAAGAAGGCACATTTAAACCACTCATTAAAAAATCATAGCCAAAACCAAACCAAGAGAAACTCACAAATAATATGGGAAAATAAAGACATACAAAAATAACTAATTGAGGAGAAATAACTTTTTTTGTACACAGAAAACTGGTCTGAAATATCAGAGTTTTCTGAAATGGCCTTATGGAGACGTAGCAGTTATTGATCAGCCACAGCATGTGGTGAACACCATAAAGTGTTTCATCCCAGAGTTTTTATTTCTCAAATATCAGAAATAAAACTCCAGAGTTTGAAACAAGATTGCTAATTTGGATACGTAAAATAAGAAGTAACAACCTTTTAATGTTAAGGAGTTACTTACTTTGGTTCAGACATTTTTAAATACAAATTAAACAGTTAATCCTATTACCTTCACAAGAAAGCAGGTAGACACCAAAGCAGCAAACACACTAACAACGAACAAACATACAGCAGCAGAACTGCCCTTATAACTAACCTAATTTCAGCAGCCAACCTTCTCTATCTGGATTAAAAAATGTATGCGTTAGATCATTCCCATCATCCTCTGGAATTTTAAACGGCTCATTCTTAATACTTTCATATAAATTCTAGAAGAATAAAAAAAAAGAGGAAAAAGACCTCATTAATAAATATCTAACAGATAATGCAAATAGGACATCTTACTGCTTCTCAGACCATTTGTATAAAAAGCATAAGAAATACCGTCCACAAAATTCTGGACTATCTTTTCTCAATTTTTGTTCACTACATTGATTAAGTTTGATTTTAAACTACTTCATCTATAAATATGTGTATCTTTTTACAGATTTTACAGGCACTCCTAGCAAAGACATTTTTACTTTAACTTCAGTATTCAGATTGTCAAAGGTTTTGGCTTCAGGTCTGATTTAATACAAGTTTTGCCAAATGAATCTGGGTTTTCAGAAAATGGTATAGACCCATCACATAGTCTTGGAGAAATAAGTATTTTTACTGCTATCTCAAGGGACAGGAGGAAGATGCACACGATACATGGAAAGAAATGAGAGGCAATAACGAAACAGTGATTTTTACTACTTTTTCTAGCTTTCCCTGACTTATCCAGAAATACTACTTTTTTCATAACACGCCAAATCCACAAGAATTTTGCCATCAGCAAACTACTGATATACACAGAGTGTTTTCTCTGGAATCTTCTCTCCTCAATAAAAGATTGACTATAGGAAGGATTAGCTCAAAGCAGCTGTGAATATCAGGAAACGCTTATTTCAACTGCTGAAATGTGTGCTAGACAACATTCTTCTTACTTTCCCTCAACAAATTTGCCTGAGAACTGTGGTATATGCCTCTAAGTTTCCAATTAAACAAAGCAGTGCCTTGTCTTACCAAGTCTAACTTACCCGTAGTAATTCTTCTGGAAGGTCTCCACCTTCATTAATTCCACGATTCATAGAAATAAACCTCTCCACTGTTGGTTTATCTCTTACATTGTGGTTGTGCAGACTGGTATTCAACATGATGATCGCAAATGAAAGTACATAGCATGTATCTGAAATGAGATTTGAAAAATTATTTATATTTCTATGTCTTGTGGTACAAACCTGTAAAACATTCATCCTGACTGGCGGAGGAACAGGTAGTCAAAAAAGTCCTGAACGTTATAAATGAAAGCAAAGCCTTTCTTTAAACCTGAAGTAAGCCTAAGGAGAAAAAACTATGTAACATTTCGAATTAAAAGCCAATGGGGAAAAAAAAGTTTAGGATTAGACAGTTGCATTTTCTCAGTTCTCAGAAATTTGTATTTCACATGTTACTTTATTGTGAGCTTCTAAACTGGTCATTACCTCCTGCATCAGATGTGGAATATATATGATCCAAATACACACACATACAAATAGACTTAAGAACTACTGAGACTAACCTGTGGACTGGAAGACTCCTGGATTACAAAGGCAATAGCGTGAAGCAAAAGCTTCCATCATGCGATCAATTTTTTGAGCCTCTCCTGGTAGCCTGAAGCTCCACAGAAACTGCCTGCAGAAGGGAATAATAGTTGTTAGACTCATTTCAATATTTATACATTAAGTAGATATTACTAATAATCAGAACAAACCGAAAAGTCAGCAATGTCTATGTAAAGTGTCCTAGAAATATGTTCTCAATCTCTCAACACACAAGTCAGGAGCTATTATAAAGCAACATGCACAGATGGCTAGCCCAGTAATTCAGCCAGCAACGCTGCATGCTATCAGGCAACATAATATGGCAGTTCATATTCTGAGACTCTTTCCTTTTTCCAGACTAGTAAACAATTTTCTGTATGCATCCCATTTTTGCCATGAGAATGCTATGGGGAAACAATCAGTTCAATCATCCCTGGATTTCCTGGCTACTAAAAGCAATGAACACTCAGCTAGACTTTACTTACACAAGGCACATGACAAAATATTTCTGGTAGTGGAGAGAAGCAAGGAATACAAAACCACTTAACATCTTTACTTGAACTCATCGAAGTCTTTTAAAACAACAGTAACAACAAGAAAAACTCCAGTGCTTAGAGAGGTGCTGCCTGTCTAGTTTAAGTTCACCCTATGAGAAGTGGACCCAGATCTTAAAAGTAAAGGCTCATGATATTACCTCAGAAATTTTGTAATATATGCAGGAGATCTACACGCCTGTTTAGTAGCATGAATTAAAACAGTTTTTACATTCGTAACTTACTATTTCTACATACAGGTACACTGGAATGCATACAGGACAGAAGTCTCTGCAAATTCACTTTTGGCACGCTGTGGTGCTAAAAAGCTCCCATGAACTTAACCACTTCTTCCTTTCTTTCTTACCAAAAGAATTATCTTAATCAAAACAGGATCTAAACCAGCAAAGTTACATGCTCTGCCATGCAAAACAAGTTGTCCATATTCCCTGTATGCTGGGTGCCGATAAAATAACATTTCTTCCTGCCTTCATCAATTTTTCATTTTAGGACATTCTATTATAGTGTCACAGGCCATCTTTAGTTTGCCAGCTCCATATACTGTCTTTTACTCACCTCATACAAGGTTCCAACCCAGATCACGAATTTTGTAAGCTACCAAAATATAAACATTTAATAGCAGTAGCTGCTAAGGGAGAATAAAGTTAAACCTAACGTTAAACTGGGTAAAAGAGATAGGAATATGAAGCCTCCAGACATGCTTCAGCAGCCAGAGAAAGGTCTTCCTTAGTTCAAGCCTCAGGCAGCTCAAGTTATCATCACCACATCATTCAATCACAGCAAAGCTGCTCTGACTCCACATCACAAGGCGCTGCACCAGAGACAAAGATCACACGGACATTTCTATTTATCTGACGTCAGGAGGGAGTCACTTGTGTCAATCAAAATGGTCAAAGTGTCTCAAGTCAGCTGGATTTGCTAGATCGATTACAGATTTCCACCAAGACAAGAAGGGACTTCACAAGGTCAGCGTAAGCCGGCATCCCAGAGAAATCACGTCAACTGTTCACTCAGCAAGGGAAAAAAGTATACTCCAAGATGTTACACTTTTTTTTCCACAATACACTCTGAGAAAAACAGAAGGATATTAATTGATTCAAAGTTTACCTCTTTGTAATTGAACACAATAACTTATTATGGTTATCAGGATTTCCCCGTCCCTGCCAGAGGAACAAGTTGAGGTGGGAAGACAGGAGAGAAGGACAGTAGCCAAGAAAATTATTTATTTGCTTAGGTAAAGAGGTTGGTTTTTACATATGTCTGTAGCAAGATATAAAACAGGATCTTCAAATGTTCGCATATGATGAGCACACCAAGAATTATGGCTATATTTTAGTTGTTTGTATCTGTTTGAAACAATTAAAATTTTCCCCTCCGTAGACAGCACACACACAAGCAGCTGGAAGGGTTAAAAGAGAGCTGCCTCTGCTAATTTGCACAGTAATGCATATAATCCTGCTGAGCTGTACATCAGCCTTCTGACAAATAAATCAACAGTGACTCATATGAACGTGCAATTTGATAAAGGAAGCTCAGGTCAAAAAAAAAAAAGAATTTGCTCACCTTAAGGCTTGTACAAGATTGAGATCAGCGAACTCATGGAGTTCAACAAAAGCCTGAAGAACTTTAATATTAAATTCATCTCTGCAAAAAGACAAAAATATAAAAGACAATTACAAATCTGAACTTGACAGGCTTGTTAATTATCTCTGTTTGCTTCCAAAAATAAGCATAGAAATAAATGATCATATTGATCCAATCAAGTAATTAGAAATAGTTTACGCATTTGAGAGATATTTTAATATTTAACACTAATATTTGCCCATGTTTTGCTGGCATTTAAAAAGTAGTCTAGCAAGTGTCGGTACTTTTGGAACTGATTTTAGCACTGCTTATTTAAATAACTGGAAGATGGCCTGGCCGTTCTTTGCTTCACGTTTATTATTACTGCACCTACCTCAATATGGTATGATACCTGATAAATTTATCCAGTAAAAAGCTCCGCCAGGGGAGATTTAGGCTTGAGATAAGGAAAAAATTCTTCCCGGAGAGGGTGGTTAGGCATTGGAACAGGCTGCCCAGGGAGGGAGTTGAGTCACCGTCCCTGGGGTGTTTAAGGTGAGGGTGGATGAGGTGCTGAGGGGCATGATTTAGGGATTGGTGGGAATGGTTGGACTCGACGATCCGGTGGGTCTCTTCCAGCCTGGTTATTCTGTGATTCTAAATGCAACGGTATCACTTAAACCTTAATGAACACAAAACTATTTGGATGCAGACAGAATTTAGCCATCATCGCGTTCGTATGCCAGAAGTGTAAAGGTTTATAATCCTCTCCATGTGCTCTAAATACATCACCAAGACAGAATGTTGCCTATCAGCCTCCACCCAAAAATAGAAAGGTGTGCACCCACCAAGAATTATCTGTTGCATTACTAACTGCACAGCCAGACTAAGCTGTAACTCACGCAAGGAAATACTTTATACCAAGCCGTTCATTCATCAGGATGTCCCCATATTGTTTACAAGAAAACACATCAGCTCTGACAAGCAAAACAAAGCAATTCATGTGCAATTCAACTGCGCGACTGCTTTTCAGTGCAGTGAAATGCAGCAGCAGAATAAAAGAGAGCACTCAAGAGAGGGACTTTGTTACTCTAAGCCAAATACTAATTTTGCTTTTATACGTACATAAAGCTGCAGTAATTCAGAACAAATACTAACTTTGCATCTAATTTTCACTCATCTAGGTTTTAATGCAGACTGGATTAATAGTGATAATTGCACTGGGCACAGCTCCTGACACAAAAGCTAAATATCATGAAAGGTCAAGGAAGCCACTTGAAAAAAAAAAGTGAAGACTTATCCACATATAAAGAAAGCTTAAATCTTTCATAGGATGTAATTAATCCCTTATTTATTGTACATTTTTAGGTATTATCTTGTTCCATTTTACCATTTGCTGAGTGCTATAATACCACAAAAATTAATAATTTAAAATATAACTTATGGCAGAAAGTTATACAAATATTTCATTCTGTTGATTATCCTGGTCTTGCCTTCAGCTATATTTAGCTAGAATGCAGAATTAATTTATGATGGGCCCCACGAGGCAGTGGCAAAGAGAAAGTCCTCAGACTCCAAATGCCTTGATACAAGATAGTACATAACTCAACAAATACTTATCTATAATACGCTCTGCCACGTGCACAGCACAGATCACTTAATAGCCCATTTCTGAGGGAGTCACAAAAGCAAAACTAGCAGCTTAAAGCCACCTCCAATCCTGTGTTCCGTTTTGGGCCCCTCATTCCAAGAAGGAAGTTGAAGGGCTGGAGCGCGACAGAGAAGGACGTTGAAGGGCAGAGAAGGGGAATGAAGATGAGGAAAGTCTGGGGCACAAGTGTTACGAGGAGCTGCTGAGAGAACTGGAATTGTTTAGTCTGGAGAAGAGGAGTTTAAAGGGAGACCTTATTGTTCTCTACAACTACCTGAAAAGAAGCTGTAAGGAAGCGAGTGCTGGATTCTTCTCCCAAGTAACAAGGGACAGGATGAGAGGAAATGGCCTCGGGTTGTGCCAGGGCAGTTCTAGATTGGATATTATGAAATATTACTTGAAGGAGAGGGTCATCAGGCACTGCCACAGCTGCCCAGGGAAGTGGTGGAGTCACCATCCTTGGAGGCGTTTAAAAGGCAAGGATGTGTTCCTCAGGGGCGTGGGTTAGTGGTAAGCTTGGCAGCGCTGGGTTTACGGTTGGACTGGTTAATCTTAGAGGTCCTTTCCTACCTGAGTGATTGTGATTCACCTCCACCCTTTCTTACTAATTCATATAAGTGGGAAAAAAACATAGAAATACCATTTATTTTCCCATTATCGTATAATATTATACCTTTCATAGAAATGAAGAAATAGGCAAAAAAAAAGTTGACTGGATATATTAAACAAAAGCTCCTTTTAAAGCAAAAAAAAGAATTAAAACTTCTTTTTGACTTCAACACCTCCTTAAAATGCATAGGTTACTTCTGCTCTTTGGCAAAAAACGAGCAGTATGTTGGGTTTTTTTTTCAAGTCTAAGATTTTTATTATCCAGTTGATAGACTTATACAAAACTTCCTGATCAAATTTGCTATTCAGTACGACCACTACATTTACCTCTATTTAAGTCTTGAAAAACTTCAGAAGATATAATCAAATTGCGTAATTATCTGTATACACACTCAAAACATTAAGAAAGGTTCCCCTGTATTTTCAGACTGGACCACATTGCTGCCCAGCAGCATCCGCACTCGGGATGCAGCAAGAATGAGCAATAAATTTTTCCGTTTGAAACATGAACCCATAAATCATCACAGAAACATTAACGACTCCAGTGGGCCTGGACGTACTGGTGGGACCTTTCTGCATGAGAACAGCGGCTCTGGGAAGGGGGATAGAAAAACAGAAAGTATTTCAGAAGACAAGACCAAGATAGAATGCAGAATACAAACACACTGCTTTATGCCAGCTTTGTGACAGTTTTGCTTTTGTGGACATTAGCACGTAAGTGATTTTGTAATACTGATTGCCCAAATATTCATGAGAAATAACATAATGCTGTCGCACAAAAATTGTAGAATTGCTGACATGCACTGTACAGAAACTTCATAGCGAAGATCAATTTTCCAAATGTTCACACTACAGTGAAACTTTCATTAAGCAATTAAAGTCAGGAGGAAATTGCTGAGCACAAAATAGGCTGTTGATGCTGTAAAATAGATTACGGATGCCTCGAAAGGGATCTGCCAGAACACATCACCACAGGAGTACATCCTAAATGAGTCAACTTTTAAACCTCCATAACTGGCATCTGAACCGGTACATGTGCAAGCACGTAGATACAGGTACTCCAACTCACTCCTCGCTTCTGCCTCTTTCTGCTGCATTTTTTTAAGTCAATTCCTGGGTTGCACAGCAATGGAAGCCATCTGCATTTTGGCTGGGTTTTGCAATCGTGTGCATAAATATGCATAATATATGTTTATTGTACTAGGATTGAGAAAAATACAGTGTGGCTGCCACATGAGATGCCTGCTTACGCATGGGAAGACTGCAGGGAACAAGACAACACTAAAACCTGCTTATAACTACTGTCCCAGCAACTATCCATTTTAATAAGTCACTTCTTTGCTATCCAATTATTAGTGACTGTACATCACTCCTTGTATTGCAACAGTTCCGGTAACTCTTGATACTGAGCCCAGACAACTCTCAGACATACCAGAAGCTTAAATCCTGCACTGTAGCCAAATTTAACGGTGTTTTCTCAAAACGGTAAGTTACAATGAATTAAATATTATTCCACAACGTGCCCATTTAAAAAGAACAACAACCTAACAGAAAAAAAAGCTATAACAATAACGTAAATAGTTTTACTGCCCACTGCAGCTTTTCTAGACCTCAGTTGTAGAATAGCTCTCATGTACCTTGTGCAGGGGAAAACACTTAAGTATGCTCAGTGAAGTCAAGAACAGTTTCAGTATTTTTACTTTACCTTTCACCAAGGTAATCTCCAATTACCGTTTTATTTAATCCTTCTCCTTTATAAAGGAACTGTGCAATGTCTTCCGCGGTGTTTTGCAGGAGGTCATTTTCTATCAGAAACTGTATTCCCTAGAACAGCAATTCCAGAGGAAAAGGAATGTTATGTTTCCTTCCACAAGCATTTATGTAAATACTGCTTACATTTTGTATTAATATACCGACACAGACACATACACAGCACATGAAGAATTACATTAGCCCACAGAGTTGTTTTTTTTTAATGAAATGGCAAACAAATGTTTTTCAGTTAGATAAGCTATTTTAGTACTTGTTTAAAGACTAAAATGGGAACACATTTTTCAGGCTAGAGGTACTAGGTGGCAGTTTGAATCCCACAGCAACAGAAATATCAAATATTAATTGAATAAAGATTCCATGTTGTTCTTTGGAGTTAAGGTGCAAGTTGGCCTATTCGCAGCATTGCATAAATGTCTGCAGTGACACAATCTCTAAAATCATATAATGAAGAGGTATGTAGGAATAACTTAATTATCACCATGACACAAAAAAAGCATCTTATAATCTACAAACTGCAACCCAATACATCAAGCCACTACTTGCAGCCGTGGCTGAAGACTGGAACCAGTTTAAAAGTGTTTATGCTGACACTGGAATTATCAGCGACTTCTGGTTGTGCTAAACTATTCACGAAGGACTTGAACTAGACTACTCACAAGGGACTGTTCACAAACCAGTCAAGCTTCTACCAGAGAGCTTCTATCAAAGCCGGGAGGAGAGTCTTACCCTGTCCCTCAGTGGACTCCTATGCCTCCTTAAATTACTGGCCCTATAACTGGACACTCTAGGGATGCCCAGAGAGCTTTCTGCAAAGCGGTAAAGAAAGGAGACTAAGAGTTATATAAAGATTACGTAAAGGATGGAAGGGAGGTTATTCCAATACTCAGCAGGTCATGAAGAGATAGCGCTCTCTTTCCACACCGCACCCCCAAAGATGTTGCTATTCCTGCTCATTTCACAGAACTGTTAACACCACGCGAGTGAGAAGTAGAAATGGCAGCTGCAAGTAACCTTTGTCTTGGATTCCTAATACATACAGAAAAGTTTAATTTATCATTCCAAATCTTTCCTCCTAGAGTGTATCATAATTTCAGAAATATTACAAGTTTTTCAGTTTCTGCAAATGGACTATATTTTTCTTCCATTTCGTTGCAACTGGGAAAGCTTCCATGATGTTTTGATACAGCATAAAAGACCTTGCACTAAGATTCAAAAAAAGTATGGCATGAAGCTTTTTTAAAAACAAAGAGCCTGGAACATCATTCTCTCAAAAAAAATGTCATCTGAAAACTTCATTTCATTGACAAGCTGGTATTCCGACTCTAACAATTTAATATTTTTATAAGTCATTTCAGAACAGACGTGATTTTCTTGCACAGAATATATCCATTTTATCTTTAAGCAGAAATTGCTGAGCTCCCTTCAAAAAAAAAAGAGATCCTTCAAGGATTATTTGAAAACTACTGGTACAAAAAAATCATTTGACTATGAAACATGATATTTTTTCCAATAACAAGTTATTCAAAAAGCTTTCTCAGTCCTGTCAACCAATAGAGAACTAACTTTCTAGCAAATACCTGAACCAGCAGTTGCCGATTCCCTTATTCAACATCTGGATCATATTATTCACGCCTACAGTAAACAGACTGACTGGAATAATTTTTAAAATGTTGTATAAGTTACTGAAAAAGATAATGGACTTGACTAGAAGCATGTAAAATATGTTGCCATGCATAGAAGCAGATACTTTAACATACTGAGAAATAAATTTCATTTTCCTTTATCTGGATATTTTTCCTGTTTTTTGGGGTTGTAGGTTGTTTTTTTTTTAATTCTTTAGATGTTAAAAAGAGAAGTCAAATAGACAGGAAAAGGCATCTGTCTGGGACAACAACTCCAGCATCTGAAGTGATAAAATAGGTCAGCCAAATCCCCATCAACTCCTACGCTATCTCATGTCTTGATGCAAATTTTCTTTTTCTAGACGGAGAGGAGCCTGAAAACAGCTGTACTAGTTTGGCTTCTTCACGCAAAAAGTCACAGTTACAGAAATATTCAATATTCACTACAAATATTGTATAGGTTTTCTTTAAGTAAATGCAATTAAATCTGCTTTAAATTCCATAGCTTTTACAGTAACTTATTTATAAATTTTGCCATTATTTAAACCCTGCCTTTGTCACAGAGAATTAATTTTCTGGGCCCAAGGCGGGCAGTACTGACTTCCAGCGCAAACCTCAAGCCCAGCTTTACGTCCTCCGCACAGGGATTCTCTAAGTGTTATAAAGACTTTACCTTTACAGCCCTTCCCACAGCAGCTGACCACATCCAAGCAGCGAGTTACGTGATCTACACCTATTTTGAATGAGGATTTTCTGGGTGGTGGCAGGGAGAATTGCTCTTCATATAGGCTACAGACTAGAAAATTTGAAGGTCTTCAAATACTAACAGTAAAAGAAAGTAACCTCATTGTGTCCCCCCTAATATGAAAACATCAGAACTCTGTTATTTAGTTTTTAAAGAAAATTTGTGGGATTCGGTGTATGCATGACTGCTGCAGTTCTTTCAATTTCCTAACTCTGTAAACCATATTCCCTCCCATTTATGAATTAAAAATACACTTTTTTTGCAATGACCCCAAGTTAACTCTCAACATTAGAAGGGTGTGTAATTTAGCTGCCTGTAATTTAGAGGAGCAGCTGCAAACAAGAAGATCTACCAGCTATGGCAGGCCACCGCTGATTCATAGGCATTATTAAGAAATTACTACTGTAAGTCTGTTTACCACATTTAAATTATTCTACAGTAGTAACGTGGCCACAGCAGCTATTTATAGAAATAATTTCACCCAACAGGAACAGTAAAGAAGAATGGCTAACATTGGAATGAAAGCAGCTGATATCATCCCGTGACTTCGCCGCAAACTTCTAGGATGTGAAAGATCTGGAGCACAACAGCAAACACTCAGGATATTTGGGGGCATTTTGCCTTCAGCAGAACTGGTTAGACAGTCACCAAATTGGAAAACAAAAGGCATGGTCGGAAGCTTAAAAAGGGTTCAATACGTCAAAGCACTTCAGTGCTTCTGGTAAATTGAAACCAGCCTGAAAAAGAGCAGCCACTGCTATACTGGGGACACTACAGAAAAGCCACCAAAATGTCACCGAATTCAATACATTTGGAAAGAAAACATGTCAGGAACTAACACAGAAAAACAAATGCTAAACGACTCCCACGAAGACCTTCAAGAAGGCTTCACAAATTCAAAACGGAACCTCAATTACAAACAATGGAAGGCAGTAAAACAAAGCAAGTAAGATGTAAAATGAAAAGTAAAGGCTAAAGGTGAAATATGTCAAAGCAGCTCTTTTAAATATGTCAGGGGAGGCCTGTAAGACCACATGCAGGTCTCTGAATTTCCAGGGGAAAAAACCCAATTATTCAAGAAAAGTAGGGGCACTCAAGAGGACTGAACTCCTTTCCTTCTTGGCTAAATGCACAGAAGTCTTGGAAACTGGTGTTTGTACAAGTCATATCGGTACACATAGATATGTGTATATATATTTCTACAAACCCACAGATGTTCAGACATGTCTTTTTCACAAACTGAATTTAGATATGCAAATATAAAGGACTATATAAGAACAAACTAAAAAAACATGTTAAAGGTATTTTGGAAGAAACAGAAATAGGTCATAAAAAATGTACGGCCTCACTAAGAACCAAATATAAAAATATTTTTGGATTTATATTTGACACATCAAGATAGAACAACTCTATGAAGTACAAATAATCTTCCGGCAATCCAGCTCAATCAATACTTGGCATATTTGATTGCTGATAAATAAGCTCCATTATAAAAGAAGGTTTGCTTAAGACAAAAACCACACAACTGGCAAATGACTAGATGACTGTTTCTAACGTAACCCTCTGCTCAATCTGTGACAGGATATACAAATACAGCCTGTAAACTTATATTATCAGAAAGGTTTTCTTAAGAAAACATGACTGTAGTTGTCATAGATCATATTACAAGCAGGAACTTGATTCCTGACAGTTCAAAAAACTTCTCTACCTTCTTAGGGTCCATGTTGAATTTCTTCCTTCCCATGGCTATTTGCTTATTCCTTTGTGTAGTTTTGCTACACATGGAAAAAAAAAAAGAAGAAACAACAAGCAGTTATCAGTTGCTCTTTTACAAAAACAACAACTTCTGGCTGAGCTTCTTTCCATTTGTTATTTTGGCTGCTTTTGTGTTTTCTATTACAAAACGAAGACATTCACTTTTTATAACAGGGAAATTATATTACTATCTTCAATACGTTCAACCGATTGCAGCTTCAGAGAACTAGGAGGTCTGATACAAAGAAAAAGATACTATCCCCATAGCACAGGAACCAAGGGGAGAGACAAAGAAATTATTATCAAACATATTCTAGCCTGTCACAGTAAGACAAGGCTCAACTCGATCACTTCAACAAGTAGGTCTGTGTTCAAATAGAAACATTTTCTTGCCCTCACTCAGAAAATGTTGGTGTGCATCAGCCCACAATGTTTTGTCTCTCAAGCAGTTTTTTGCTAATAAAAACATCACTGTGCTTGAGCACCCACCTTATTCACCAAACCTGGCTCCCTGCAATTTCTACCCCTTTCCAAAGATCAAGTCATCAAGTTAGTGCTCAAAGGAACATATTTTTTTGTCAGTAGAAGATGTGAAAGCAAAACCAACAGAGATTCTCAACAGCCTTTCAGAAAATGATCTGCAGAATTGCTTTGAATATTGGCAGCATCATATGCCGTGTATCAACTTAGACGGTAACTATTTTGAAGGTGATTGTAGATGACTTTCTTAATTTTTTAAATACAAAGAATTAGAGGCTCAGTCTCAGACCTTTTGTGTTGAACCTCATATATCATTATCAATTGGACTGTCTAAAATATTACATTCTATCCAACATATTCTCTATCTAAACAAATGGCACATCTGAGCAGGATAAAGTTAGGCTTTAGAGACTTTATAACAGACTGAATAAAGCTGATCTAATGTTTGTTTAGCATGATAAAGCTATTTTTATTTGCCATTCCTAGTGAATCTCTTCCTGGGTCTTACTGAATCATGTCCTCATGTTAGCATTACTTACCTTTCTTCTACACTAGTCAGATTATCAATTTCCGTCATGACCTCAGCAATTTCAAATTTTAATCTCTGCCAAAAGAAGGAAGGACAATATGTTAACCTACATTAAAGCACTTTTTGAAATCGATCATATATTAATATGATCAATTAGGTTTTATTTTCTAATATTTGCTAGTCACCTGAAGAAAAGTGATGAATCCTACGACTTCCTTAGATATTTAGCTTAAAGATTTTACCACAGGCGCATGACTGCTAAACACATGGATCTGAACTTCCAGTGAGTGCTTACGTCAGAGCATCAAGGCCAAATTGATGTCACTGATTTTGGTGCAAGATTTCTCTACCTGGACTCCTCACTCGCTCCTATCCTGTATGCAAATCTGCTGTTAACGAGTTCTTGATTACACAAATCAAATACGTACATATACACATATTGCGTTACATAAATACAGACGTTACCACTTCTAAAAGCACACAAACAATGCAGAAATCCTATCCATTATTAATAGTATTTAGCTTAAGCCATTTATATGCTTTTAAAACCAATATCTGGAATTCACACCTAGGCTTGCAATTTACTATAACTTAGTCTACAGAAGCAGCCTTCTAAAGACCTTTACAGACAAATCACTCACCTCAATATCATCAATCAGTTCTTTTTTCCTGCGACGAATATTTAAAAGCTCTTCTCTTTCTTCCATGGAGAGGTCATCAGGTACTGAAACAGAACAGTAATTAACACTCTTTTAGCATCTGCAAAAATACCTCACTGCAGGAAACCAAATAAACTTGAATGAGAAATGCAAGTCCAGATGAACCTGAGGGCTTTTTAGTCATTTTTTTTTTAAACTGGGATCATTTTCATAAAAAGAAAACCCAGAACACAAACCTGATTTATTGGAGTTCTACTTTATAAAATAATAAGTAACGTAATTGAATGAGTGACTACAGATAGAATTTATCCTTCAAAGGAGAGCCAGACAATCAAAGGAAACTCATTCTCTTATAAAATATGGTAAGATTTGGCTCCACAACTTAATTGCCAAATTAAAATCTGATATAATTCCAATTATTTCAGTAACAGATGAAAATTCTTCGTATCAATAAATTATGATTCAAAAGACATGGCTAACTTTCAGGGTACAAAACCCAGCCTTTTACCCTGAAGTCTCTGCCCAACAACCAGCAGACCTTAAAAGTTATTTGCACAAACCCCTTGCTTTTCTTGAGCAATTATTTCCCCTGGCAGGAAACTTCTTTGGGCAGAGATTACTCTTACTCACTTGTACAGCACTAGACAATCACAAATATTCACCTCCTTTGCAGTGATCCTCTAATAACAGTTTTAATGCTACGCACTTTCCTTCTAGCTCAGTAAAATGGAACGACAAAAATAAATTCAGACATTTAAATAGTTCTGTCCCAAGAGCAACACAAAACACACAGAGCCATGTGGGATGGGCAGAGCTGCTTCTTTATGTCATCTCCACGCGTACCAACAGGATTGCAAGCAAAGGTTCAGCTCAGAAGATTTTCAAAGACACTTTTGAAACACAGTCTCTGTTCAGATCCTAATAATGAAATATATCGATTATTTTCAACATCCAGTGGTTAAGTTCCTTTTTTTTTTTTTTTTAGGATTAGAATCATAACATAAAATCCAAATGGCAACAGACCTTGTTAGACAAAATAATTACGGTAAATTATCTCATTTAAGTACTCCAGATACAAACATGATTGAATTACTTCCACTTAGGAAATGACAGCTTTCTGCTGAACAAATCCCAGACTTCAACATGTTTACCTGCTTTTTCCCTTCATCTCATCAGAAATCTAAAAATTCCTTGCATGCAAATACCAGTAAGATTTTCTCCACATCAAATCTTATAAACACATGTGCCTACATTACACCTTTGTCTGACATTTATTCTCTAAAATAACCCACCAAAGCTCCAAAGATTATGCCTATACATACATGATGTACATACACATACCACAAATATTCCAACCAGTTAATGAAGGAATAACAAAAAAAATTAAGATTGTTACTCCTTTAAATTACCATGCAGCGAAAGATTCTTGGGACACGTCTGGAATATCGAGAACAAGTGAAATTGCTCTTTGGAATCAACACAAATTGTGACAGTTTACTATGCTCAAGCAACCCACCAAAAAAAGAAATTAAACACCTCAATCCTCTGCCCACAGCACCCAAAGCCTACCTGCTGGCTTTTTTCCCCCTTTCCTCTATTCAGTCGCAGCAGATGCAACCCTCACAGTGGAATTAATGATGCTATTAGACAGAAAGGAAATAAACTAAAGGGAGTCAGATTGTCTCTTGCATTAGGAAATAACATCAAGTAACTATCTGCCAGATGCAAGACGAGAAGAGTCTGGAAAAGAGGATTCTGCACCCGGAGAGCACTCAGAAGACAGCACTTAGAGAAAGCTGCACAGTAATGCCACATCTTTAATTGAGAGTATTAATATCAGAGCCAAAAGTTTCCAGTATTTTATCTTCTGATAAGAATAAAAGAACCAGGATAGAACTGAGCAGGGGTTACTACCACTCTCTTTTCCTCCACGCAGGAGAGATCCTGGAGTATGTATTACAGATTTGTTCAGTAAGACAAATTTTCTAGCTGTCCTCTCTGAGTCATTTCCAAGGTTTTTGTCTTTCACCAATTCTAAACACAAAGTAGACAGGATGGGAGGAGTTAGCATCAACATTTAAATACTAAAAAAGAACAAAAGCATTTCAGCATAGTGAACAAACCGCGCTGCAGCATGCTTACATGTTATCTTCTAATCTTTAGATAAACACAATACACTACTATAAGTCACTTGTGTGAAAACCTTTGAGCTTAGAGGGAGAGTGTTTCCTTTTCCTAAAACTTCAGAGTTTCGATGCCTCCTAAGCAGAAAGTCAATACACCTACTGCTATTTTATTCTCAGCCAAGTAGTAAGAGATGAAAATATAACACCATATATGCTGCAACTAATACTACTCGTACCATCAGTGAACAAATAAGAAAAAATGTAATTTATTCTAATTGCTGTTTTTCTGTTCAGCTACTGTAACTGATCTAAACGTACTTATATTAATTTCCTGTAAATAAACACTTCTTGGAACACACATTTCGCTTAGAGGTAATAAATATGTTACAAATAAAACAAAACAAACCCCAAGCTGGAGCTCGCCACAGGAATCAGTGCTGTCCTGCAACTGTGATGTTAGGAGTGGAAAATTATTTTACAAAATGACACCACACACTCACAGGATCCAAATGAAGAATTAGACTAGAACTCTGACATTTATGAAGGCACAAGAAGCATTCCTGAGCAAGAAACAAAAAAGGAAAAGTCTTTTCCAGATTGAGAGAGAACTGCAGCAGATCAACTTGCAAAAGAAGTCACTCAGGACAGTGAAAAATCAGCAGCAAATCCCATTACAGGAGACAGAAATCCGGTACTTACCAAGTCAATACCCCTAATATCATCACCTTTATCAGTAGCAAAAATTAAATCCTTTCCAGCTCTCCAACCTCCAATGGTATCACATGAACCGAAACTCCTGTGTTTGTATTTCTTTTTACTTACTAGCCTTTCAACCGGCACTGACTGGCCAAGGTGTAAAACAACCTCACTCCACCACCTGAACTGACTTCAGAGTTCGATCTCTCAGAAGAGACACTGAAATAATCCACGGCCAGCAGAAAGCAAACACCCAACAAGACCTAACGACAGACAAAACACTGATTCTGTAACTCCACTTATGAAGCAATAACTCCTTGACTCCCATTGCTCAACTTACTTTTTAGTTTCATAAAAATAAATATTTTCCTTCTCCTGTGTCAGCCCCAAATTGGTGGTCTCAAGTATGTCCCATCCAAGCAAAGAACAATTAGTTGGAATTTATTTTTGCTGCAACTGAAACATTTTGAAAGTGTAAAGATATTTACACAATGCGAGGCTTAAAACTAAACAAACCTACCCTCACCCATACACAGAATGAATAGACATGTTTCTTCTGGCCTTTAAAAATACACATTCATCTCTGAGAACAAATCTGGTTGCCTCGGGACATTTGCCTCAACGGATATTCTCAGGCTATTCCCTCTTCTTTTCCCCCTACACGCTCTCCCCCCCTCTATTTTTTTTTTAAGTTAATTATTGGAACACTTTCCAGCTTTCAGAAGAGATGTATAAACAAAGCTGTGACCACTTGTGGCTATTAAAAATTCCACAGAAGTTTTTGTAGGAGGACATCCTTCTGAATGGAATTATTTCACAGTGTAAAAACAAACTGTATCTTTATTAAATTCAGTCAGTGCAACTAGCTGGGTTTGGTTGCTTCCTTCTTTTAACTCCCTTGCTGCACTAACCTCTTATCTAGTCACTGCCAAACACATTCTAGCGTAGGAGCAATCGCTGCCATTAAGAGGGGAAATAATCCTGTACACGATATCCTTTCACATACGAAAACTACCAGTCGGTGGTGTGAGGAATTTAGGACTGAGTCCATGGCTTGCAGAGTCACTTGGAGAGATTTGAGTCACGAGGGACGCTGTGGCCAGAAAACACATTAGTGACCAAACCCAGAAGGGAACCTCAAACACATCCATGTTCTCATCCAGTTGTTGGAAGACACATGGCTACAAGATGTTCCTGAAAACATTTTTCACTCTAGGATAAGGAGACGTTTTACAGGCAAGTGATATTTAAGATATTGTCCTAAATCATTCAGGTTTTTCTTTTTCACTTCCACTACAAGGCAGGTTTAATTATACCAGTGATTCATGTTCATAACGAATTCTTTTTTTCACACTACAAAACCCAAAAAGGCATAAAAAAAAATGCAAGTATGAAATACAATTTTGTTCAATGCAGAAAAGAAACAGCAGGGTAACAGCCAAGTGTGAAATCATTAAATCAAATATTACTTATTGTAATCCATAAGAATTACTTCAAATAATGTCAGATTATGGTTTTGTCCTGGTCAGAAATAGCCATGTATAATTTAATTAGCGCTAACATCCCTAGTGAAGCAGAAAGTACACAGTTCAAAAACTGTGCAAAATCAGGGTCCAGATAACACTACTTGGAGAAGGAAAAAAATCCAATCTGTGCATTGTACTGCCCCAAACCCTCTTGGTTCAGCTGTCACACACAGTACCTGCAAACTCCTGCCTGTAAAGCACAAACCACAGTAAATGCATTTCTTGCAGCTGACAGAACAGCAGCGTGCAGCGAATGACTGCGGCATATGTACCGTTACAAGCTGTGCCTGTAGACAACATGAGCAACAACAGCTGGGAGGTGGAAGAAAAGAGCATAAAGGCTCCTCTCGCATGAGCTGCTAACCTTTGCTGCCAGCTACGAGCTGCCCTTCTAGCCGGCACTGAAGCAAAAATAGCTGCTTTACAACAGCCTTGTCTTCACCTTGCTGCACAGATATAGCCACGGAAAGAACTGGAGAAGCCCACATCTTGCTTTCTAGTTCCTGATTACTCCATTGCCACAGACACTTGCCATTTGAAAGCAGTGTGTGTTTAAGTTAATGAGCATTTCTTTATTACTCTCCACCCTCTGCTATGTTTATGAACAGGCAGTACCGAAGGCCACGATTTCATTTTGTTTACCTCCTTTACACCTTACATTCAATAAAGTATTTTATTTCATCATTTTTATGTCTTTCCATTATGAAACCAAGTGTTTTGCAACTATGAAGTAAAAGAACCACCTTCAAGCAAATAAAGGAGCATTACCTCTGGAGAAAGAAGACAAACTCCACTGGGATCAGCTCTCAGCCACATTTCACAGGTAGTGAGTCAGCACCCGCTCCTCAATGTCCCTGCGTTGCTTTGCCACTTGCTGCTCCTGATTGTACAATCCCAAATGGATCCTGTTTTATTGGGGTTTGTTTCTTGCCAGTTTAACAGGCCAAATGGTTCCACCGAGGGACCACAGACTTGCCAAGTCAACCCCCCAGATGCAGGAGGAAGGTCCAGGGGCAGCTGAGCTCAGCCCTCAAACCCCACCCTGACAGGCGCTGGTCTCTAAACCCTACAAGTAGTTCAACCTGATATTAAAAATAGATAAGCATGGATTTCCTTTCAGGAATATTTTTCTTTTGAAGTCACTCTACTTTCGCTTCAAGATCAGAAGATGCTTCTAGGCCAACTTTTCCTTTTAAAATATGTAAATACAAATTACTGAATATGAAAAGAAAGCTGAGTTTAATTTAACATTCTAAGACTCTTACCCAAATACGTTAATACTTGCATTAATAATATAAAGTGTTAAAATATGCATGACCGTGTGTCCTGGTTTCAGCTGGGACAGAGTTAATTTTCTTCCTAGTAGCTGGTATAGTGCCGTGCTTTGGATTTAGTAAGAGATCGATGCTGATAACACACTGATGTCTGAGCTGTCCCTAAGCAGTGCTTACACTAAATCGAGGATTTTCAGCTTCTGGTGCCCTGCCAGCAAGAAGGGACGCGCAAAAGAAACTGGCAGGGGGCACAGCCAGAATAGCTGACCCAAACTGGCCAGAGGGCTGTTCCATACCCTCTGGCATCATTCTCAGCATATAAACCAGAAAGAGTTGGCCAGCAAGTGGTACTCGCTGCTCAGGGACGAGACGGGCATCAGTCAGCGGGCAGCAAGCAACTGTTTTTCATTTACATCACTTGTTCTTCTTGGGCTTTATTTATCTCTCTTGTTATTTTCCTTCTTATTACATTTTTGTAATTATAGTTGGTTTTATTTTATTTAAATCATCAAAGCGCCTCTATCTCAAGCCACAAGTTTTCTCACTTTCACCCTTCTGACTCTCACCCCCATCCCATCGTGGGGCAGGAGGGGCTGCGTGGTGCTCAGTCGCCAGCCGCGGTTAAACCATGACACCACGCATATTTAAATCGCACAGAAAAATTTTATGCTAGCTAATGTGGAAATTATAGAGGGAGATATTGGCCACACCGTAGTGATACATGTTTCAGAGAGGGTTATGAACAGATTAGCAGAGATACTGGAAATTCTATCCAAGAAAACATGTGCCTTCATTAGCATCAGTTACCAATTACACTTCAAGAAATCTGATGATTACAGAGTTACAGCCGTACACTGTCACATATCGTCATAACGTTATATCCTTCCTTCAACAGGGAAAGCAGTAACATTGAAATAACGTGGGACAAATGTAATAGTTTGTGGTGCCAAGCGCCCTACGTACAAATGCACAGTCTCGCATTGTTCTACTGTTTTAGGGACAGTGGTGCTTTCATATTGCCAGAACATTTTCTTACCTGGCTTTCAGCTTTATAACAAAACAACTGCATCTGATTTCTTTTCCCCACAGCAAAAAAACAGGGAGGGGGGATCAGAATCAGCTTCGTGCAGAACACCACCGGTATAAATACAGATACTACACTTCCACAAATACGAGGCCTCAAGCCTTTTCTTTACATTGCATCAGACCAACAAAACATTGCTGAACAGGACCCAGTGATCGCCCTGTGCGTACGCTGCAAGGTAGAGACTCACAGTTAAATAATTTGGGAGAACTCGGAACTAGTTTTCTTCCTATGGAGCACTCGTGCGCAGAACTGGACAAACAAGTAGGCAGGGTACATCGTGCTACAGCTGAAACCAAATAGATTTTCTCTCATGTTTGCATCTGAAAGCCTTTCCTTATACTATGTTACATTACCATAAGCATTAATATAAAATTCAGTCTTTATAAAGTAAAAGGCTGCAAATTCTGAATTTCTTTTGTACACTTTCAAAGCACAATCCTGGTCACAAGAAATTTTAGCGTCCCAGAGCGAGAGAATGATCCAGCAATAAGGAGGGGAGTGACCGTGGCTAGCAAATGATAGCGAATGATGTATCCACTTGCAAGAACAACAGGCACTTTTTAAGTGGGAGTCTTGGGAAGGAAATCAGGGTTCAGCCTTATCTAGGAGGCAAAAGAAACAGGTCACCATGCCAAGTATGCAGAGCTTAACGAAGTGACACTTCAAATAGCATGTATTTAATTGAAACCCTTCATTCAGTACAGCATGAAGAAAAGGCAGCAGAGGAGCAGTAGATCTTGCTTGCCTGCTGCAGGAAAAGAAAATTCTGAAAATAAAAAGCGTAGACAGAGTAGCTTTCCAAGAGTAAGATCTTTTAAGCCACAGAACAAAAGCAGCACGTACCTTTTAACTTGGGGCACTTATCATTTTGCCTGATAAAAATGTAGCATGCCACTATACAGAATCACACAAAGAATGGGATGGAAAGGGACTGGATGGTCTCAGTCTCACAGCTAATCTTATGACAGTGCAGTAAGCTTCACACCAAACACACAGGCAACACTGACTAATTAAAAACCACTTCAGTTCTAAGCAACTGCAAGATGACAAAACTTCAGGTAAGCCAACATCAACAAATCTCCACTGAGTCTTCAGCAGACTGATATGATTCTACATGATACGAAGCCATTATCTAGTTCAAATCTAGATCAGAAAACTGGCAAGGAATACTGGGTATTCCCTTTCCATGGGAAATGGTTAGCATGGGACTACCTCCTTCTGCCAATCCAGATGGCTTTCAGCTCCAGGATCCAAGCATCTTGGACCAAGGATAGGACTACTCCTTCAGAAAACAAAGACAATTTCATCACCTCTGCAGTGAGGAAGAAGCAAACAAGACCACATTGAGCTCTTCAACTTTTGGATGGTTACTAGAAGGAAAAAGAAAATTGTAACACATTTCAGCTTTGCCCTTACAAACTGGCTGTGCTTCCCACAGCACCCCCAGTTACTGGGAAGAGGAAACGTCTAGCTGGCATGCACCTACATTTTTTTTCCTAGTACAGACCCTGGAAAACAGACTCAAAAAGCAAATAGAGCAGAGTAGTAGCAGACATTCCTGTCAGATCCATTTCGAGTAGCAGCATGGAAAATTGAGAAGAACGTCACTGAGCAGCTGCAGGGGGGTCCTAGAGCCCTGCAGCCACCCGCCAGCAATACCCTTGAATCCTGCTTAAGATTCAGGCACAGCTCATCAGACCTACCGTGTTCCCAGCAAAATATATGGGGCTCAGACAGTCTTCCTGTCACAGATTTCCAGTCTTGGCAATATGGGAGCTGCTCGCTTTACCTCACTCATTAGTGGAGAGTATTAGCCAGTTACTTAGGATTGCCAGCTGTTTCCAACGCACACAAATCTCATATTCAGAAAAAGCAAGGCAAAGTTCATCTCCCCCCTTCCCCCATCACTGCCTGACACAACTCTGGAGTTAGATTTCAGAGGCAGTATTTATTGCAGAAGCTTTCTATTTATTCATTTTCCAAGCTCAGCTGCACACCGAAGGAGGTGGAGCAACTGCTGGATTTGAAAGCAACCTTCCTTCTCTGAAGAATGTCTCCAAAAGGCAGCTACAGAGCACCATACAGGACTGCTCATCTATCAGACAACTGCTCAGGTACCATTCACCTTTCCCCAAAATAAGACAAATTTCAGGATGCACAATGTTGTGCGCAATGTGATGCCTGATGCTGCATAAGCCTTCGAAGCCTCTCTGGTCTCCACCAAATAAGCAACCCTGATACCTGCTATGGAAGACACTGAGTACCTGGTAAGGAACATCTTAGAGGTAATACAGTATTTTACTTCTTGGCCATCTCGGGCTTGGATTGCTCCAGCTTCTTGCTGTAACATCAAGAGGCCCATTGGCCACACGTCCTGTAGACAGACAGGGCACTAAGAGAGGTCAGGAATTTATTCACAGATTTGTTAGCAAAGGAGCCGTAAGGCTTCGTTTAAGACTGTAAAGCATTTTCAGATTCCTCAGAAAAGCATATATTTAACTTCTGTGAGTTGTTGGTTGCCATCACACCCTGAAACAATTAGACTGACAGGTCACAACCAGATATAAAAGAGCTTTTTATCTGGTCCACTGATAAGAGGTTTGCTGGTTGGACACACTCACGGTAAGGTTAAAGCCCCCGTCTCCCATTCTTTGCTTGGCGAAAGACCATCAGCAGTTCATACCAAACCTAGCTCACCATACATCCACAACAGAGCATATTCAGCATATGCTCCAGTTCTTCTAAGTACAGACGTAAGTTCTGTGTTACAAAAAGAAAGATTTTTTCATACTCCAAGCAGACCTTCTGGCATTCTGATCAAACATCCATTTGAATAAATACATTCTTTCTCCTTAAACTTCCCCTAACAGCTTCAGCCAGAGCTGCTACAATATTACATTGCCTTTCTAAGCTGTTTTTTCTGCCCCGTATTGGCAAAATCACTGCATTCCTTCCAGAGATCAGTGAAAAATAATCTGAACATATAATCTTTTGTACTTTATTTTCAAATAACTTAATCTTTTTTTTTCCTCAGCTGCATACTTAACAGGAAAAAAAAATCCTATCCCTACAACTTCAAAGATCTAAGCAATTTAGTTTTGTAACTCTCAATGTCTCTGACTTACAGCATATAAAATTTAGCATTTTCCCTGGAAATGAATACAGATTTAAAAACTTTAAGCAACTAACTGGCATTCAATCCTCAAACTCTTTTTAAATCCAACAGCTCCTGCTGCTCCTACTAATAAAATTTCTCTCTCAGATTTCCACTTCAACCTGTCACGTTCCAATAGGAAACATCTTTGTTGACTGCGGAACAACTGAGTGGGACCAAATGCTTTAGTTCTGCTACCCCTCAACATGACACAAAAGGTAACAATAAAACATATCACTTCTTAAATGAGTAAAACATAGAGTAAATCACATTTTTCTGCCTGCAGATACCAGCTTCATAGACAATGTGGTTGCATGCAGCCTCTGCTGAAGTTCACCTCCAAAGAGTTTGTCTCCTCTTCAGAGCAGCGTCCTACCTGGCACGAGCTTTCACTGTGCAAACTCTGGATAAGGCTGAAAAAAGTCTCCCTTGCATCAACACACTTGTTGCCATCCTAAACTTGCCTTAGAGCAACCAGAAATTCCAGGCTGTACCTTCTGTTAAACAGTCTGCAGCCACAGCCACCGCAGCTCTGCTGACGCAGCCCGTGCAACAAGGAGGGAGAAAACTTGTTCTCGCAGTTTAGAGACGGACAATGCTGCGGGGAGTACGACACACCTGAGAACACCATTCAAAGAGAAACTATTGCTTTAAGTGTTTCTCAATCAGTGAGAGAAGTAGTTGGCAATAACAGTGGTGGCACCATGAGGCATCAATTTTTGTCACCCAACAACCATCTAATCCTGACAGCCTACACCTGGACAGGCTGCACATTCTGATCCTTTAAAGAAAAAAAGACAACAAGAATCTATTTTACAACTTTTTAATCAGGCTGTTAGATTAGATCTGACTGCAAGTATTTTATCATTAAAGTCTACAACTGTTAAGACAAAAGGAAGCATCTGATTTTCTTTTTCCTGAATTCTTTAACAGCTGTACCTTAAAAAAAAAAAAAGTCTTACCATGCATCAAAGAACCTCAAGCATAATTAATTACAAACTATTAATACAAGTCTAGGCATCCTGCATTTTCCTAGCTAAGAATTTATGAAAATAAAATCTTACCATACGTTTTCCATTTTAAATGCCAGACTGGTCAGCAACAAAATCTAAAAATATTTCCTACTGATTTAATGATGACATGCTCTCACTAAGTACTGCAGCACGTAGCTCTGCATGGCACACATAACGTGCTCGTATGACATAGTTTCCATAAGAATTAGTAGCGATGGAAAATGACAGCTTATACAGACCCACAGAATATAATCATGACATTGTTCATTAATGCCTGCCACCACTGTTAACCACCCCAGAAAGTCTCAAGAGGAAGCTAGATATAGTAGCAGAAGCTCATGAACTTCCAGCTGCAAGAGGGTGGGAGGGAAAGGAAGCAGACTGATTAATTGAATAGATTTATTGTACGCACATATTCTAAGTTAAAACCCTGTATCTACTACAACATAAATTTTTTTTGAGTCGTTTGACTGTTCACAATTCAAGTACAGGAAAACGCTATCAGGCTAACATTTGTTTGTTCAGCAGGAAACCCTTTTCTTCAAAATGTAAAACAAGGTAGTGAAAAGCCAAAACTTTGCTAGAACTGTCATACTATTATTTCTCAACTGTGAGAAGGACCTTCTGATGTTCTCCCAACACGTTAGAAAAATTAGCTCTTAAGTCCATATGAGCTCCAGAGAAAAATACAACGCAGTAACAGTTGAAATGCAGTGTTCTCTCGCAAAGATGCAAGATGTTATCGACTACTTCCTTCAATTTAGCTGGCAGATTTTATTCTCAAGCTACAAATACTTTCTGAATTCTTCTTGATCATGCATACGGCCAAAACATCTTAAAGCAGATGTCATCATCTACTTAACTGAGCAGAAGAAGAAATGCACGATAAGTTTAAAAAAAAAAAAAAATGGTTGCAGGATTACAAAACACATTGATCTTGAATTAATTCAGTCACCACACAAACAGTATTGACAGTTACTGTAAATCTCTGCAGCAGCCCTGCCACCTAAACAGAATTTCCCCATCGTAACCACGTCCAAGAACTCCACTGCTACATGGACATCACAAATATTTTCGCATCGCCACTGATTTGTGTTAGAAGTGTTTTGCCTTCAAAGCACACTGTCCACATTTCACTTCCACTTTGAAGTCACAGATCAGCTCCTACTGCCTCAGGAAGGAAAATGTAGTTGTTGCTGCTCTGTTGTAGCACTGTGGGGCAAAATTCCAAGCTGCCCAGCAGCCAACGCATCAACCACAAATCTTCCTCGTTCACCACCACCAAAAAAAAAAAAAAAAAATTACTATCAACAAGTAATTAAGGTGCACGGAAAAGAATGCATTAACACTGTCCAGGATTATGCTGAAGACAGTAGTTACATTTTAAAATTCCTTTCACTGTCACTAGTAATGCTAATAACTTATAGTATTTCAAGATAGCTCTTCCAGTCAATTAGGACTTATAACGTGTATAATATTATTACTAAACTTATTCAATTAGACTAGCATAATGAGAAGCAGTAATGATATTCAAAATGAAAGACTGAGTAATAATAAAAGAATTCTGGAATTCAGGTAGCCATCTGATGGACTCCATCAGCAAGTTAAATTTGGAAGGAAGATTTGGAAAGGAAGCAGGTACTAAAAGGCCAGTGCATTTCTACACTGGCATCACTGGTCTCAAGTAACAAAGAAACTTGACAAATACAACCTTTTTGATGGGGAAAAAAACCAAATTACTTTGAAAAAAAAAAAATGCATGATTTTGATCATCACGTATTCTCACCACTCTGCATACCTGCTGCATTGCTCAATATACTCCTTGTTGTAGCGTTACACATTGCATCAATAGAGTAAATAATTTTAACTAAAATGCTGTACTATTAATGAGAAACTGGTATCTTCCTCAATAAGCAATCTGAAAAAACAGCCACCTTCCCATTCCAGTCGGCTAACTCCATTTCTGTTCAAAAAACCAAAACAAAATACTTCAAGTCTACAGCAAAATCCAAAGGCTTTTAAGTATTTCAGGATGGGATTTATGGCACAGTTCTGAAATGGATACTCCTAGTTCCTGTTGCTTCTACTGGAATATTTTTATAGAGAGTCACTTTTTTCCCACCCTACCCTTTTCCTTTACTGAATTTCCACACAATAACTTAGATTAGACCATCACCGGACATTTGAACAACAATAAAAAGCATTACAGCTGGATCCTGTATTAGTCCCAGCTGCATAAGATCTTTGGCTGCCTTCAGAAAACAAGAGAGCCAATAGGAACACAGTAGAACAACTTCTTTGAGCAACTTACCTTTGAATAAATTGTTTTTCCATATGCTACTACAATTTTACTACTCAATGCAAACTTAAGTTATTCTTCCTACCTTTCATCCCTTTTCTAAAAAAAAAAAAAATTTTTTGAAGTCTTTCCTCAAAAATCTACTACAACATGCCAGAAAAATAATCATCTCCATATGGTCTTTCGAGTCTAACATACCACAATGGATACATCTGCCAAGTCCACCCACTCACAGGCTCCATAAACTTTAAGAGCATTTTTTGTATTTAAATTGGATTATCAATTTCACCCAACAATCCCCATTCATAAAGCGGCACTTTTTTAGGTTTACAACACAGGTAGAAGACACAAAAGAAAAATAAGTTTTCAGAAAAATAAGAAAAACAGCACCATGTACACTGTTTTCTCTGGATACCAGTGAATTGACAGCACAAGGACTTAAGCCTTCTTTTTGTTTGCTCTTATAAAATATCACCTAATCTTTTAAAACATTCATGGGATACTGTGTCATTTATTGGTACAAGACCAAGATCAAACACTGCAGTCCTTCCAACCTACATTGCATAAAATGAGAGTGAAGAGAGATGTATTTTGATTTTTTTTAAAAAAAAAAAATCAGTGGGGGTGGGGAAGCTTCCTCTCAGATATGTAAAAGAAGAAAGTTACTATATTTAATGCATAAAAATCCACTTCCTATAGCCAAGAAAATAATCAACTCCATGTGCTCCATTTATCTGTCCTTGCTAAAACATCTACAAGAACCTGAAATGTCACAAGCCTAGAAAAGGCTGACTTCATGTAATACACAAAAGACAGGCTTATAGAGCCAGCCTGAGATTTCCCAGATTACAGAATTAATCAGCAACACCTACATGGATAACAAACTAGTTACATACCTGAAACCTTCTCTTCTCTCCCTTCTGTGACCACAAACGATATCACAGTCGCTTCTCTCAGCCTTGCCTCTGAGCAGCCCTGGCTACAAGCTTCCATTCCCACTTAGGAAACAAGTTTCTATACAAGCTGCAACTCTGGAATAGCAGCACAAATGATAAGAGATGATGGGAAAACAAGCTCAGATGTTGTCCTTGTTCCCAGATGAACGCTGGATGCTGCTTCAAAACATTGGAAGTATGTGATATCAGTAATTTTAATAACTAAAAGGGTTGTACAAGGGGTCAAAACTGACCTTCAGAAGAGTAAGTTACATAATAATGAAGTTCCATAAAATAAACTTACTTTTGAGACTATAAACATACACTTCTGTAAAGCAGACTACCATTTCTGTGATGGATGACGCATGCAAAATGAGTTTTCTCCAATTAGTACATACTGGGGTTATAGAATGCAAGACTAAACCAAGGACGACCTCAGCCTGATAGAAGCTCTTGAAGACATACTCCTGAAATATTGAGAGTTCATTTGGGGTGCGTCCCAAGCAGAACCCTTTCAGTTAAAAAAAAAAACAGAAAAGAAAAAAAAAAAAAAGACATTTAAAAAAATTAGAATAAAAAAATAAGGAAACCACAAAGCAATATGTAAAAGTATATTTGCCTACCCCATGCAGTAAAGTCCACAGATCCATTATAACAGATCATGAACCTGCACAGTTTGCACACAGCTGAGCACTTTACAAGAAAGGGGTCAGGTTCATCTGGTCTTCTCAAGAAGGACTCAGAACGGTCCTATGCATGACCAACCTCCTTGTCCTGTACACATTTAGGAGTTTCATGGTCAGAAAATGCATTTAACTCACAAGGTTTTTCCCAAGGAACAGAGTTTCTCTGTAACAAAGCCACCATCTCTTCGAGCAGCCACTTGGGTTAACCTCAACTTCCTGGGAAAACTTTCCTCCGCATCCCCTAGCAGGCCAGTTATGAGAAACAAAAACATGCAGCAGCTTTACAAATTCAAAATCGTATTTGCAAGTGGTCAAAGTTGTACTCAGATGGAGTACAAGCTCGGTGGGAAAATTCCTCCTTGGTGCTTAGAGTGACTAGGCAGGAAGTTCATTAGTCCACACTTACATGAGCAAGAGGGGAAAAAAAAAAAGTATTTGCTTTGATTGCTACTGAATCTAAGAAATACTGCTTCAAGCAACAATAATTCCTTATTTTCTAACAGCCAATGCAATTACAAATGTCCCCTTTGACAATCTCCCCTCTCTTGTAGTAAGGCAACAAGATCTGTTTGTGTCAGAATTTGACCCTACAGACAACAGCGCCTACGAGCTGAACAAGGATCTTATTAAGGAACACGACAGCTACAGTACATGAAAGCAAAAATGGAACAGCACATAAAGACTCTGGGATACTTGGAATCAAATAACAAAACAACCTGTATGGTATTCTGCAATATGAATCAGAGTGTAAAAAAAAAAAAAATAAGAAGAAAATACACATCTCCATGCTGGTAACTACACCGACTGTTAAAGAGGTGGTTGTATAGAACGGTAGAGGTGACTCACTAAACAATTACATCTCCATTCCTCATAGACAAAACAGCAAGAGGCAGCTTCCCTACATGCATGCACCATTTTTTTTCAGTCTCTTTTTGTATGTGCATGTGTATGAGAAAGAGATTGAACACGAGAGACTGGACACATTGCTTTTCCCACCCATCAACTAACTCCTTCTGCCAAAATACGCCTCATGCAGCACTCCATTTCAATCTAATTTGACTGAGGAGCAGATATTCCTACGAATCATTTTCACATAGGTTTTTGTTTTGTTAAGAAACTCCAAGTATTTACCCTACAAATCCACAACAGTTTCCCCTTCTGTATTGCTGACTGGTATCCACAAACAGCAGCAGCTCCTCAAAATCCAGCCAAGCCCTCGCACATGATGGCAAAAGCCAGATCTGAAATCAGATTCAACTTTACCACAAGAAGTCATCTTCAATTCTTGCTGCAGAATTTTCTTATGGAATTGAGAAGAATTATTAGTTGATGCTCTTGCCGTAAAATCTAGCCTTGTTGCAGTCTCCATTGGGTTGCTAAATAACAGCATCTATTTTACAGTTCTTCCACGTACCTGGCATAAGGTAATTTTCTTTTTATTATAAAAAGAATATCTGAAAATGAGACTAATTAGTAAAACCACGCTGAGAAGCCTGACCTGATGAAAAATTACATCAAAGATTTTTTCAGTACATCAGCCCCTAGAGGAGATCCTGATTTAGATTTCACAAGCTTCCAGCATGACATTTCCTATTAACAACATGAGATCCTATTGAGTATGTCAAATACTTTTTCTTCTAAGAAATATTAGATAAAGTTTGTGTTTGCCTTTCAACATGTCAACTTTCATTGGAAAACCTACCCACTTGCATCATACCTATGTATGAGCAGAAACCAGAACTTCAATGAAATTGTGGAAGCAGCTATGCATCTCTCTATTTTCCTTAAATAAAACTTTATATTAACAAATAATGGGTTTAAAGAACCTCAAAAAGTAATGAAATAAATGCGACACAGATGTTCACAGAAAAAAAAAAGAGAACAAGAATGTTTTTACTTCATAGCAACCAAATAGGTCAGGCCATTTCCTTCTTCAGGGAAATCTCAGAGGACCACAAAACACATGGTTTTCTAGTGGATTTTGTGTCTATCCCACTAAGAGGAAACACTGCCGTCCAAAAACTTTGCAATACTCAGTTTTCCCATGATTTTTTTTTTTGCATTAAAAGAAGGAAGTCATATGCAATTAAAAAAAAAATTTGCTAGATGTTAAAGTTATACAAACGGCATAATTAAATACACTTTTACTACCAAAGTGACATACCTTTCCTATACAACAAACTGCTTTAAAAGAACGTGCAGTGAAGAAGTCAATAACAATGCTACAGTTGTTCACACATTTTTTCCTTTGGTTCCTTAGTTCCATGGGATTCCTGCCTTACAGATCTAGAAGTTGACAGTTTTTTTTTCTAATAAACCAGCTGCTTAGTACTTATTTTTATCCCCTGTGAATGAAGCACCTGGTCAATGTGTCCAAACTCCTCACTAAAGGAAGTGTCATCCTTCTGTATGTGCTTAAGTACTCACGAACGACAGGGAGACAGAGTGAAGCAGACATAATAAACTACTACTTTACTTTAAAAGGGAAGAAAAAAATTCATACAGGTTCATTCAGTCATCACAAAACACTATGCATGCTGCCTAGTCCCACGTAGAAGTCTACAAGAAAATGTAATGCATGAGCCCATATACAGATTAAATCTATTTGTGCGTTCACACAGGAAAATTAATATTACATAGGAGAACATAGCTTATGTCATAACTCGAAGATTGCAAAAGCGTTCCAGTATTTTTGCATCGCCCTTTTACTGCCATTTTTATTACATTCTACAGACTATTTTTTAAGAAAGAATAAATTATAATATCTAATTATTTACTTTTCAATAACCGCTCAGGATGTCAATGCGCATCCACAGACAACCAAAAAAAGGCAGTGGGTGGAAACAACATTAAGAGCTCTGTTTTAGACTCATTAAGCCTCAGATAACAATTACGCAACCTTAAGATGTTAAACAAGCCAACATTTTAGCTGGGACAGATGGTACTGGATCCACAGCACACACTATATGCTGTGAGTCATCAGTTTAAATATGATAGTTCAATTTTTATTTGTAAATTCAATTATCCAGAAACAAGATGTAGAGAGGAAGAGAGTATCAAACCAAGCACAAGGTCCTGCAAATCTTCACAAGAAGTCAGAAGCAGAAAGATCATCTTCCAAATGAAAAAGCAATGAACAAGATAGGAGGGGAAAGAGAACAGTCAAAGAAACCAAGAAAGAGCAAGACTCCAGGAAGGAAAGTATAGTAAACATGACTTGTTTACCCACCTCTGGCAGGACAGCAAGGAGGAAGGGAATGTACTGAGTACGAGGGGTCACGATATGTGTGGAAAGGACCTAGAATGAACCTGGAGGAGAAACTCTTCAGGCAGCGACTGCAAAAAACTCATTCAATAACTTTGAACATGAAAAGTCAAGAGGCAGCAGTTCAAAAAGTAAATATGGTCAAAGATGGGGTGGAAAAAGAAATAAGACTAAAGCATGTTTGATTGAGAGGGAAAGGAAGCAAGCAAAAGGTAGTGGCAGGTAAGACGGAGCTACAGTGTAAAAGAAACAGTTGAAAGCTTTTAAAACCTTTCTGTTGTACTAGGAAAGGAGAGATTTATAGTACAAAAAGATTTCAGGCAGAAGACACTGAAGGAAAGTCACAACTCATTTCATTCATTTTCTCTTGAAAAAGTGTTCCAAAGCCTATAAAGGAAAGGGAAGCAATAAATATTATGGGACTGAGAAATCCAATGTGAGCTACAGAAAATATCTTGGAAAACAGTGTGTTGGCTCAAGATCCGCAGCCCCTCAACTGGCAAAAGCTCTTTTAACTCCAGTGACGTTCACAGACTGCAATATCCATTCAGTAACTGTACTGCACGGGAAGCCCACTTTCATGTGGCTATTACTGCGATTCCCAGACACTGTTCTGCAAAGTACACTCTGTTCCTGTAAGTAAATCCTTCAATAAATTTGTGTCAGTAAATTTTGTACAGCTTTCTTTCCTAAATGTGGTAGTACATACGGATGCTATGTTAGACACATAAGGTTCCACTAAATCCATGGCATGACTACATCGTTGAGCACAGGTTACCAAATACCATTATAACAACATGTCAAGTCTGGCAAGCAACAACCTCTGGGAATTTTATCAGCAAAAATTTCATG
The DNA here is from genome assembly GCA_033459285.1 of Clamator glandarius. Classification (NCBI taxonomy): domain Eukaryota; kingdom Metazoa; phylum Chordata; class Aves; order Cuculiformes; family Cuculidae; genus Clamator; species Clamator glandarius. Next base: position 2,825,373 of record JAUNZM010000157.1, on the reverse strand, counting down.
TTTTCTTCCAAGTCACAGCTAAAAATATTGACTACCAGGCTAAAAAAAACCAACTTAATGCATTGCCACAATTAACAAGTCCATTTTCTGATACTACCAGAAATAAGTCATATTTACAACATAATTATTAACATTTTCACGTGGCATTTTTTATTACTGGTAACAGATTCAATATTTTTGGGGCAAATAATTAAGATACTACTGAACTGCCAGGTAATCTGTACAAATGCTGGATTTATTTAGCACGAAGAAATATTTATTCAGCAAAACAAGACTTAGCATGAAGCTCTGTTGGCTGGTAAAAGTCATATGCCATTCAGGGGTTTGTGTTCTACCTCTGTATCTGCTCTTTTTCTCTCCTCCAATCAGTCCAAACAGTTAGACTAACAGGTGCATTTTATATTCTTGACATTTCCCTAGAGCGCTACTTAAAATGGCAAACCCTCCTCTAAAGAACTTTTGGGATGACTTCTTTGAACTACCAGTACAAATTATGCACTTTGATGAGTAGAGAATGAAACATTTAATGTTCTTTGGTGTTAAAATACATTCTTATTTTATTACTTCCCTTTTATTTTAAACAAAACATGCAAATTCAGTGTCCTAAATGCAGAGCAAATGTATAACCATGAAGAGGCCATGTGGACTCTCTTATCTTTAACGCCCATCTTTGAAAGAGACAACAGTGTGAAAAGGGCACATCAGGCTGGTCATATCTAAGAATGAGATTATCTATATATATTTAATGAATTCTAAAACAATTTTTCCTAAGAAGAAATTGTGGGTTTCGTTACATTTAACAGCTTTTACCTCTAAATAGGTAACTGCCTTGCCCTGCAGAAGAACAGAAGTCATCTTGCTAAATCTGGTTTGGCAGCAAATCCATCCTCCCGAGTCCTCTGTGAGACGATCTGGTCTTTCAGTCTAGTTCCTCGTGAACGGCTGCCTACACACCAGAATCAATGTGCTACCTGGCACCACTGCTGGCCAGCACAGCCAACAACTAGCACAGCTTGGCAACTGAACTGCTCTTTCCCCAAAACGCTTCAACATTCAGAAATGAAGCACAGGGTTTGGAGAACAGCAGGAAAACCTCAACGTCATAATTAGTGCTATAATTCAGTCTATTTGTCAAGTAGAAGCAGGATTTTTAACCTTTCAGCATGTCCGTTTAGAGCCTTTCGTAGAGACAGCTTAAAACAAAGATACAGAAGTTGATAAGTACCCAAGTCTTTTCCAAGAGAAATGGCTTGGACTTGAATTTGGGGGACTATGAGGCCGCTGCGTGACAAGACTCAAAATGAGAAAAACAAAGAGAAGTATTATTCTGCGCCTCCAGCGCTGACTGCTCATATATTTTGATGCTATACAGAAGATCGCTTACTGTTTAGCAGTATGCAATCCCAGCACCTGCTGCCAGCAGCACCATTAAGCACGAGGATCTCGCTCACTGGTACCACCATCACAGTAACAGCAGGCACGTAAGAAAAGCCTCAGTCAGATCATAAAAGATGTGGTTTTAAACCAAGTGAGTTGAGGGAGGAGGAGAAATTTCCTGGATTAAGTGAACCAGAGAGATATTTTAATCAGAACACAAAAGAAGGTTGAGAAAAACACCAACTGACTCGGATCATATCGCATCAATAATCCATGCACACAGCCTCTGCTGAAATCAATGGGAGGCTTGTGCGTAAGTGGATTGTATAATATAAACGCATGCCCCTATTTAGGGCTCCACACACAAAAGAGAAAGCAGTGCTAAGAACAATTCCCTTAATTAACATTTCTCTTCCATCAAGTGCTTCTATAATAATAAATCCTAACTTTACACAGCTCTGTTTTCATTCCCAGTTTTTACCAGAGGTGGTAAAACAACTGACCCCGTTTGACAAATAAGGGAACTGAAGCACAGGATGCAAATTAAACTGCAGAGCAGGGCAGCAGGAGTACTGAACTGGGAATAGCAGTTTACTTTCTGAATCACAATTTAATGTCCCAGATATTTAGATGCTTATCTAGTTCAAGTCTCTAATTAGGGTGATTCTGTGTAGTCCTCCAGCAATTCTGCATACTTCCTAAAGGACCTGTGCACAGCAATATGCTTATCTCTATGAATTTCCCACTCATGTATGTCAATTTTTTTGAGGACTGTAAATGTTCTGCAGAGGCTGAAAGCACACGACTGCCCTGGTCAGAATCCCCTAGTGCCCCACAAGTCTCCCTCCTCAGTGGCACCAAAGGATTTTACAATTGACTGTTAAATCCACGCTTCCCACATGCTTTCTATTGTTAACAAAACCAAAACTACTTTCAATTCAAAATACCAATTCGTGAGCTGGAAATGACCTAACTAATCCTGGTGTTCCAGACTGACAACAGTCCACAAGAAAATGCTAGACTGAATCTCTAATCTAGAAAAAAGTACAATACATGCAAGAAGCCAGTGTAAAACATGAAATAGGATAGGAAGGGTTGGACTCGATGATCCAGTGGGTCTCTTTCAACCTGGTTATTCTATGATTCTATGACACACTGACTGCAAAAAAACTTCTAGTCTCATTCACCTACAATTGTTTTACAACGAAGCCAAGTAAAGAGGAACAAAACCTATACTGTAATTTGACCCCAAAAAAGGCAACATGTTCATTAATGTGATATGATAAATAAAAGAAGTTTCACTTGAGCACAGGTGAACTTCACATACAGAAGCAGCCTTTAATCTAAATATAGACCATCTCCTTTCGAGGCCCCTGTTATTATCCCTCCCATGAAAATCGAACTTTGAAATGCTTAACACCTTACAAAAGATTGATTCAGCAATACGTCCACTCTCTAGTTTACATCTTGCATGCAATTAAGCCATTACACAAGGTCAGTGCTAATAACAAGCATGTTCATTTCCCTTAACTACAGATGCCAGTCCATAATGCGAAAATAACATATTTTCAGTCGAATGAGCTTTCTGCTCTTTACAATTACAGCGTTCAACTGGTTTGAATAATAACTTCTCAGGATTGGCTTGTTTTGCCTTTTGTTTTCCTTTTCAGATTTTTTTTTTTAAAAAGACTTACGTCTATCCCTGACAAAACGAGCAGCAGTCCCTGCTGAGAAACGGCTGCATTTCCAGACAACTGCTGGAAGAATTATTTTTCTGATTCATCATAGCTTTTTTTTTTTTTTTCAAGTTGTCAAAACAAACACCGCACCCACTTGATTTCCGAGTTCTGGGTAATTATGTGTAGAATCAGCAAGCACTGTGCAACTATTAATCATACGAGGTTTAGCCCTTACTTTACGCATTTAGAAATAAGCCAAGAGGTTCAAACGCAGCCTGTTTAGCATTTTATTTAAGAGACACCAGCACCGCTTCACTCTGTACCCCCAGCACTGAGAGAGCCACAGACACAGAGAATATAGGGCAGCTCATTCCATCAACCCTGCCGCCCCAGGGCAGGCTCAGCTACTCCTCAGCCACCATTATCGCGGATGATGCACAAGAACTGGTTATTTCAGGCAGCAGTTTCACACAAAACACATCCCAAATTAAAGGAGGGGAGCGTGTTGCAAGTCTGCGGTGCCTCAAACTGGGACGGCGCACAAGGAAAACAAAAGCTCTCCCGAGATGAGAGCAGCCCAGTTTTCCCGAAAGGAATATGGGATCGTGGAATGGTTCGGGTTGGAAGGGACCTTAAAGCCCATCCAGTTCCAACCTCCCGCTGGATGACGGGCTCAAAGCTCATCCAAGCCGGCCTTGAACACCCCCAGGGATGGGGCAGCCACCACCTCCCTGGGCCACCTGTGCCAGGCCCTCCCCACCCTCACCGCGAAGAATCTCTTCCTAAAGTCTTATCTAAGTCTCTCCTCCTTCCAATTTAAAGCCATTTCCCCTCGCCTTATCGCCACGCGCCCTCGTAAAAAGTCCCTCCCAGTTTTCCGGGAGCCCTTTCAGTGCTGGAAGCCGCTCTGAGGTCTCTTCAGAGCCTTCTCCCCTCCAGGCTCGACAGCCCCAGCTCTCTCCGCCTGTCCCCACAGCAGAGCTACTCCAGCCCCGAAACCAGCCTGGCAGAAAGAGAGGGGGGAACACAGAGAAGGGGGGGAACACACAGAGGAAAGGGGGGGGGGGGGGGACACGCGCAAGGATACGCGCGCGCACACACACACAGGGACACCCACGCGCGCGCAGGGATACGCGCGCCCCGGCCACCCCCCTCGCTGCCGGGCGCGCCCTTCACCCCCTTCACCCCCTTCCCTCCCGGCAGCGCCCCCCGCGCCGCCCCCGGGCCGTCCCCGCGCCGCTCACCGCCGCCTCCGCCGCCCTCCTCGTCCATGCTGCGGCCGCGGGCGGGCGCGGAAGGAGGCCCCGCTCTCGCTACTCTCCGCTCCGCCGCCCGCTCCGCCTCGGCTCCGGCCCCGCCGCCCGCCCCGCCCCTCTGACCGCCAGGGGAGGCGGCCGGGCCGGCACCGCCCCCTCCGCCTCCGCCGCGGGTATCGCCGAGGGCCCGCAGCGCCGTCCCCGGGGGCGGGGCGGGGGCAGCCCGAGGGCCGCTTGGAAGGGGCTGGGGTTCTCTCTTGGGGTCCGCGGCGAGAAAACGCCTGTGAAAATGGGGTCAGAAAGGCGGGGAGAGAGAGGGAGGCGGCCGTGCGCTCGCCTGAGGTCCCTTGAGGAGCGAGCCCGGCGGGGGGCCTGGCGGGCCCTGGCGGCTGTGGGCGCGAGGGCAGAGCCCGGTGCGTGGGGCCGCGGGGCTTGGCTTGGCCTGTGGGGTCTGTGTTGGTAACTGCAAGGCTTTGCCCGCTTGCTGCCCTGGCAATGAAAGGCTCGGTGGGGTTTCTGAAGTCCTCAGTCGATCTCCAGGGCGATTCCGCGGGAGGCGGGGTGTCAGCAGCCTCCCCGGCCTGTAAAGGTGAGCAGGAGTTCTGCTGGCACAGGCGGCTCTTCCTTCCTTCCTTCCTTCCTTCCTTCCTTCCTTCCTTCCTTCCTTCCTTCCTTCCTTCCTTCCTTCCTTCCTTCCTTCCTTCCTTCCTTCCTTCGCACCAGCCCTCTCGAGGTTTTTAAAAACTTCGGTGTCAAAAAATGTTATGTGGAAAGGAAACTGTGGGAGGAAGGGGTCAGCCAACAGGAAAATATCGGGGTTTTCATTTTCCTCTTGTAAGCTGGCATAGGGCTGAGCACCAGGAGGAGCCTGAGTGAGGAGCACTGGCCTCCTGGCACTGCTGCTGGTAGGTGACTGTAACAGACCAGAATGATGAGAGCCGAGGGTTGGCTCTGGCTGCTGCTCTGGCAAGAGGTTATTTCATCTCGTCTAGATTATCTCATCTCATCAGCCTTACAAACCTTTAAATTACTCCCCTATATTCTGTATTTTAAATTAACCGTTGCTATAAGTTTAGTAAGCTGCTTATAAAAAGGGTATGATTACATAAACCATCTTATTGCTTTGGTGGGAGATTTATTTTGAAATGTGTGTCTATAGTGCAATTATAGGATGGTTTTTAAATAAGTCCGAATGCAGATTAATGTTTTCTAAAGATTGCTTAATTTTTTTTTCCTCGTAGTCCCTTTTGTAGTCAGAGATTTGTTCTTACACATGTGTGTTTTTCCAATTTTGTATTCACAAGTCAAACCTTCTGTGTCGGAAAAACTTCATAGTCGGTCATTTGTGTAAATAATAGTCCAATAGTTGGTCTGTTGAAATTATTTTTAGGGGAAAATTGGGCTTTCTCCAAAAATGGCTGTTGGCAGGGCTGATTCCTTAGTGATAAATGTGGTTATTTGCTGAATTTTCAGGTAATACACTTTATTTTTTTCCTCTTTGGATAGTTTAGTGTCTGTTTTGATTCGGTTTCCAATCAGTAGTAATTTATCATGTCACTTTCATTTTAAGGGGTCAGCAGGGCATCTATTATGGTGTTTTTCTCTATACAGAGAGCCAGTGAATCCATTACATCATGTTTTCGTGGTCTAAAAGGCTCATTAAATATTAAGCCATTTCTGTGGATTTCAATTTGAACCAGATTCCAAGAAGTAGTGAATGAAAATTACTCTTGCCCCTCTTCTCCCTTTTTTAATAATCAAAGAAGTAGTGAGTAAGAAAGCCCTGTTGATTATCACATCCTTTCCTCAGCAAGAGTGGATTTGCTTTTTTTTTTCTGATTGCTTTTAATTGGTTAATGGAAATTCTGAAAAATATCTTCATTGTTCGTCTTCAGTTGTAGGAAGAAAATAAGATTAATCTCACAGTGGTAAATGTCCTCTTTCGGTAATGTAAATGCTTCAGCGGTGTAAAATTCCATTTTATGATGATAGATTATAGATTGCATAAACTTTTTACAATTCTGAATTTTCTCAATGCAGAAAATTCGTTGCTGTTGTGCCATCCAGACTAGATGTCAGATTCAGACACGGGTAGATGGAATAATGCCCCTTACTGCTGGAAGGAAGACGGAATCTTTGAAATCTTTTTTAAGGAAGCAGTCAGCCTGCATGCAGGTATGCCTGTTTCATGGTTTTAGTCAAGACATCGCTGATTTGCAAGTCTGGCTTATTGTAACTTCTGTTAGATTTGATAAGAAGGGTTTTACAGTTACTCTTAAGGAGAACGGTTAATCTTAAAGACACGAACATCTGTACAGTATTAAAGGTACATTCTTGAAGAATATAGATGTATCGTAAAGAAAATACATGTATCTCATGCTACGCCTTAAAGAATATAGATGTTGTGCAGCATTTTGTAAACTAGAATTACTTGATCGATTTTACTACTTGCTTACTTTGATTCTCGCTTTTTTAGGAAAATGGTGCAAGCGTGCCATTTCCTAAGGCAGTATCTTGATAGTGAGAATCACTGTCATTGATACTCAGCCACTGTATTGAAGAATGCTTCTGTTTCAAATCTACAAGATCAAACCATTCCTTTTCTTCTAAGAAGCATTGCCTAATAGTTTCCAGAGAGGAAGGTCTTAGTCTATCATCATGTCTTTTTTCCCCCTATTTTTTTTATTTATCACTACTTGAATAATCTGATATTCTTAAACCCCTAAGGCAAACTCTTTGACTTACTCTGTCTGGCAGAAAGGTTTTAGCTGTGTATTGTTTTAAAATGTTTGTGCTGTCACGTGTATCGTACTTGGTTCAGCTTGGAAAACACATTTATTGAAAATCCTGTTTGCTGGTTGTCTTAACGGTTTCCAAAGTGCTTGCACCTTTCATTTACTCAAAAAAAAATTTACATGCAAGTGTTTTATGTTGCTTTGGGGAACATCAAAGCTGAAGCTTAGCAAGTCAAACATCTTTTATGAGTGGTGCTTTTTTGTATGGATAGGAAACTCAATCCCTTGAAATAGTAAAAAAAAAAAAAACTGAAAAACAAAAAAACCAACAAAGGTTAAAGATTATTCTCTTTGAAGATTGTTGCATGGGTTTTTCTCCAGATGAACCTTAAATTATATCCTGAATTTTATTTGCAGCTTATTTCACATTCCAGTTGTTGATGTATTTTGAGTTGGCTGGTTTTTTTAAGACTCTAAATGAGCCTGATCTACTCCTAGCATCAAATATTACTGATTTTGAAAGTTAGTGGTTGTTTCTGTTGTGTAATACTGATAGGGCTACTGGTGAGTCATTGAGTAAAGAAGACAAGAATATCATACTGAGGAAAATCAAATGCATTAAAAATTATGAAGGTCTGAGAACCCTGTAGTGCTTATAATCTGATACATACTTTGCATTAGAACATGTTCTACTTGTATTAATTATGCATAGTACTAGACACAAACAGGATGCATTCTAGCCTGAATGATGTGCCTAAAATAACAGAAAAAGAGGGCTTGGATTCAAAGGATGTGGGCTGAAACAAATAATGAGTGGAATTCTGCATGAAGTTTGAGAGGGTTTTTCTATCTCAAGAAAATAAAAGAGCTTGATGTAAAGTAATTCTTCAAAGCAGATTGCAGTGTTCAAGGCCAGACTCTATTCCCACCCTGAGAAGTAGGCATAGCCTGTGAATTCACCTCTGCTGGCTAACTGCAGTTTGGGATGGTTAAACGTGTTATCGCACACCACTCTGCAGTCTCTCCAAGGCCTGGGAATTTGAAATTCCCCACTCATCCTACACCAGGAGCTGTAGTTGGGCTGCAAGCCATACAAGAGCCCTGTTCTAGCTGCATGCATACAGCAGCAGTTGAGGGATTTATTGTAGTAGTGCTGATAACGGGGAAGGCCCCCACAGCTCCTTCCTCCTCCCTGCCCAGAGAAACGTTCTTAAGCAACTTCACATTGTAAGAGGGCTGGCATGCAACAATACACATAGCAGCCAAGTGGCAAGCTGGGCTTGCTCACGACAAACAGTGTTAGAATGGTGAGACCAGGTGCTCCTGTTGAGTCACCAACAGGCAGATGAAATGCAATTGCATATCTCCACATGAGCTGGCTCAGATCTTGCTGCTGGCTAGTCAGCAGTGCACAAATCTGGGTTTAATAAATATGGAACCATAAATTTAGACAGGAGCAGGAACTGGTAACTAATGATTGCGACTTCTAGTGCCCTCTCAGCTGTTCATGCAACCGTTCGTGGAGCCATGCTGTAAATCAGATCACTCAATCCAGATTTTCAAGTTCTGTCTGAAATAATTTTTAACCAGAATTATTCCATGCATTAAGTTCACACTCTGGTCCCACAAACAGTTGCATTGGCACAGTTGCAGCATTGGTAGACTGTAACACACAGATGGCAGGCTGCTGATTAGTTATTTTGTCAGCAGGGACAATATCCCCGCACAATTCTAACCTGATTCTGAACCACAGACTCTCCATCAATTTCACTTTCTGATCCCTCATGCTCAGCCTTCTCAAATTGTGCCTATACTCAGACTTACATGTTAGTGCTTGATCGATCAAGATCAAATATGAGCATGTAATTGCATTCCTGTCAAGATTAGTCAGCAGTGAATTATGGTGTTTAAACCAAGCTTTATCCTGGCTTGATACCTGCAGCAGTAAGACAGCTGATATCAACTCTAGCGTAAAAACATCGGGAGTAAAACCACTTTCCATTCCTTGTTTTGTAATAGTGTTGTTTTTAAATAACTGATGGTGAGTTGAATTTGTACAAATGGTTTTGTGCCGTGTTGCCATATGAAAACTAAATTTATTCTATTATGAAATTGCAGTTGAATACAATTCAGCTTCTCTTGTAGGCGATTCCTTGTTAAAAGTATCTTTAAATGCATAGTATTTTTAAATTCGTAATGTCTTTAACCAAGAAAGGTCCCTATTTGTTCTAACACTTGGAGTCTGAGGCAGAAAAAACATTACTTGCTTCTCACATCTTTTCCCTCTCATGGCTATACATACGGTTTTATTCTTTGGATGTAAGAATAATCCCATGCGCTTCTATACCAAAAGAAAAGAAGTTTTGATGTTTTCTTAACACAAGAAGTGTGCTTTCAATTTAAAAAGCAGATCTTCCCCTTAATTGTCTTTCTCCTGGTGTATTTCTCTTTATAGGAAGAAACACGGTCTCTAAGTACAAGAAGATGTTAAGCAAGGGAGAGTCAAAGTTAAAACTTGGCAAGCACTAAAACAAAGAATTTTTCCAAGGAAATGGAGGAGACAGGTCAAATTAATTCCTTATGTAACTCCTTTTACCTCAGTGGCGTTACACGAAGGATGAATTTGGTACCTTGTACCTCTCTGGTCAAAAAAGAATTTCTGTGATTTCAGCACAGTATAAAATATTCATTCTTAAGATGCAAAATTGTAATTTAAATCTGATAGAACTGCCCTTGTTATTCTTAGTCTATTAATATAATTGTAAAAGAACAATAGGTCTACAGAACAACAACAACAAAAATGGCTTCATAAAAAGATTAGTACATGATGATTTGCAGCTTACATCCTTAGTAATGGGGTTTTGTGGGAAAGAGGAATTCATGACAGATTGCTAAAATGAGCAGTGACATCAGGGACAGCCTCTCCTGAGTTCCAAAAGCTTTTCTCCAGTGTGCTGCATTGCAACTTCAACTTTTTTCCTCTGATCTCATTATTTTCCCTTGACAACCCTAATTCAGTCGTCCTTTCCCTTGAGTTTCTTTGGGTTCCACTGTGTGTGCAGGGATCTCTGTGGCTTCTCCGTACTGCTGAGTTTTTTAGATTTTTCTCTTCAGGCAGAACTATTCAGCCTTTTGGGACAGATGAGAGAGAGATGTTTGGCCTCCACTGTAATGTCTTCTTAGATTTTAAATTTAATTTAATTTAATTTTAGATTTTTAATTTCAATAGGCTTGAATTTAAGGTGGTTTAAAATAACACATTTTCACTGTGGGAACCCAGCCTCCATGTGTTCATCTGTGGCACTCAAATATAGCTGTACCCAGAGACTATTTCCATTTTGAAACCCTCTTATGAAACATCAATCACTGCCTCCCTACTCCTATTCCAAATTCAGGAAATATTCTAATATCAATATGTTAAGATTTTTTATTCTTTCTATGTGTAATATAAAGGCATCCATATAGTATATGAGTGCAATGAAATTGAAGTCAACAGTCTGTCTCTTCATCCTTACCAACATGAAACTCAGTTTTAATGCAGAGGAAAGGATCTGTGTATACATGCATATAAAAGATGTGAAAATACAAAGGCATTTCTTGAAAACAGACAAAACCAGGAAGATGATAAAATAGCAGAAGGAAATGGCCTCAGATATAAAATCTTTTGCTTTGTATAGCAGAATTTATCACAAAAAGCTAAGGCTGGCAAATTGCCATGTTTCAGATAAAACTAGCAATGTAATACAGAAAAGAATTTGACTTAGCGTACAAAAGACAATAGAGATATTTGATAAACTAATGCCTTACACAATAATTCAATTAAACATTTTTTGTTTCCTTTTTTTGTATCTTTAAAAGCTTCATTATATTTTCAAATATGAGAAATCTCAGTTGTGCTGATGCACGCTCTCCTCTAAGGACGTCTGCATCGAGGTGCCATTCAGTGGGACGTAGAAAATTTCCGTATATGTATGTGACGGGAAATCGAAAACTTCAGGAAATAACAGTACGTTCATACCTGAGGGATTTTCACATGAATGTTTTTGAAATCTACTGTTGGCTGAGAACATTTCAAAAGCAAGAGAATGGAGGATCTGGAAAGTGAGGGTTTCCTATTCGGGTTTTTTTAAAGTGCTTTTTAATGCTCAAGGTTAAGCAGACGATACAAGTCTTTTCCACTCCTTTAATGTGAATGTTTTATTCACCAAAAACAAGAGGCGTGACACATCCATTAACACTAAGGTGATTTTAACCCTGAAGAGAAACATCTGGCAATGTTCTCCTAACCAATGCAAGAGAGTTGCTCTGGCCTTCTACAGATTTAGCATGGTTTGCTTTCCCTTTCTAAAATGAAACTAACATAGTTGGCAAAACTAGAGCTAGTTAGTTCAAAAATAGCTTGGAATTACATTGAATGTCACTAAAGAAGTATGTAAAGAGAATGCCTATGAATGAATACTGGTGGTTAAGAGGATGAAGCTAGCCTAGAACCAAGACACCAAATTTCCAAGACCAAGCATAAATGCCTTTTCTTCTCACATAGGTTTTTAAGTTTGTCTGGTGTTCTGTTCAGCAAACACGCGCATCTCAAGTTATGTCTCTGAAAAAGCCACTCGCTATCTGACTTTATGCTGTTAGAAACAAGATCTCTTTAAGTATAGTTTATACAGTGAAAAATTGGAGTGAGGAGCACCCGAACTTTTGTTGAGCACAGACAAAAGATGATTTTTTTTTTAAAGATTTTTATTTGTTTTTAAATAGCTCAATAAAACCCGTCTGTCGGTATTCAGAGTTACAATACCTTACCGTTGTGTATTGATTTTGTGCATTAACTATGTGCAGTGACAATCCATGAGACAAGTCAAAGTCAGCATGTTTATAAACTGAAATGCACTGTACTGAAAAAATGATGCCATAGCTGAAAACATTTTACAGACCGATGTTTAACTCCCTCCTGTGGTGTAAGTGAGCAGCATCACCATCAGCAGCTTCTGGAAGCTTAGTTTATTCAAAAGTCTGTATTCACCTCCTTAGCACGATAGGTTTCAAGTTTACTATGGAAACTCCTCTCACAAATTAAAAAGTGTTACAATAAATTTCTAAAACACATACAAAGTTGTAAACATATTTCTCTGCAACAAACAAAAATGGTTTGTTCCAGCTGTCTCCATTCACCATATTGCAAGTAAAAAAAATAATAAAACCAAACCACCTTGGGACCAAAGACCAAGGCCACAGACTAAAATTGTTCTGCGTGGGTCACATCACAGTTCACAGGAAGTATTATTAGGTGGCAGCATTTAAAACCAGTGTTGGTAGCAGAACCCACTTTCAAAGAAGTTCATGGAAAACTCAGCTTCAACCAATGAGTCAGGCACTAAGCATTAGATTTAGCCACTTTTAAGAACAAAAGAAAAAACATTATATTTAGGCATTTTTATATTTGAAAATAGATTAAATTGACTACAACAAGAAAAATAAAGAATGCATGCTTTGACAAGTCTGGGTTTTAACCATTTTTGCTGTCGGGCTTTAACAGATCTTCCACAAAGAAGGCAGAAAAGAGATTGGCAAAACAGACTATAAATACATTGAGACCACAACAATGAACGGGATCTATCCAAGACAGATTTTCTTTCTCAGGCCATTTTCTAAAATGTTTTAGCTTTTAAATTGGATTTAATAATTAACAATGAAATAACTATCTACTTGGTCTAAATCTTGTTTCACCAATTCAAAAAAAAAAAAAAACTTAAAAACCTGTAATCTCAAAGCTAGCGTGTAACTGTTTAAGTTTTGACCTCAACGCATTTCATAAGCCCCAAGTTTCAGCTGTGATTCTCAGCTGACTGAGGTACTACAGATTTGAATAAAATATTAGATTTTAATCAAAGCAGCTGTTTTGAAGGGGAAAAGCAGAAATATGTCACATGGAATACCTGTTGCTCTATTCAGTGTACCACTGGTCATATACTCTAATGATAGACCATGGACGCTTGCATCTCCACCTAGTTTCTATCCATTTGTTCTGCATAATTAATTTGCAAGGGAGTGTTTCTGAAATGTAACAGAACATCAGCACATGCTTGTGCTGAGAATGATGGGGAGTGAAGAGCAGGAAAATATAGGCAAGACCAGGCCATAAAAACAAAAGGAACAACTTGACAATAAGACGATACATTAGGAGAGTATGCACAGGCTTGCTTCTTCCAAAAATTAAAAAGTGTGTATACCTGTAAGGAGGGGCAAGGGAGGAAAAGAGGAGAAAGAATGCAAACTTTGGCAAAGTTTAAGAAAGCGCAGTTTTTACAGTCCTAAAAAAAACAACACCAAAAAAAACCCCTAATCAACAAATCACCAAACCCCAAACAAACAAAGAAAACAACTCAACACTGACATAGCTAAAGGTTAAGTGTCTACAGATAAAACTCTCACGGTGCATGATGCTGCACACAGATGACTCCCAAGATTGCACTAGTTAATATCACACTGAGAAGTACAACACCAACTCTACTGCATTTTGCATTGCAATGTCAAAAAGTAAATAAGTATTTGCATAAGCATTCCAACATCATACTGTGATAAAACACTTTTTAGCTACATGCAGAGCTCTGTGTACACACATTTATAAGTATATTTTCTTTTTCAAAGCAGTATGCCATATAGTAAATTTCCACTCAGGTGTACATTCAGGGGAAACTACTAGGCAATTCTCTAACTATTGAGTATTTTCTTGCTTAATTTGCTTTCTAATGGCAGAATAGAACTCTCTGCTACGTAGTGCAAGAAGGATCTGGACACTGATCCATTCTAGAAAGCATGAGTTGCTTAGTAGAAAACTGAAATTTTGTTTAGAATTACCTCTTTCCAACACCAGCAGAAGAGCAAGATGAGAGAGGAACTGGAAATGAGAAGGCAACTCCTGGTTTAGTATAAAGGTCCCTCACCCCTACAAAAAATGTTATTCTTCTGTACTATAATGATCATCCAAAACAGTCTCAGCCCCAAGAGCGCATTTACTCAGAAAAGCACATCTGATTTACTGAAGCCACAGAACTGTACATACCAACTGGTTCTTAGCTGACACACCTTTTATCTTTTGAGATGAATTAATATCAAAACATTTGTAGGAAGAGAACAGTGGCCTAAACCATATAGTGTCTGATTTACATATAGTTTCATAGGATTGCCATCTTTATGGTTCGCTATCCTCTCCCAGACAGTAAAAATCGTTTGAGCATCGTGGCCACCAGTCAGAGTTCTATTAGTGCAAGAACAGCGCTTTCAATTCATGGCCTCCCCAAGTTTAAAGTGCAGTATATTATGTGACATTTCAACATACCAAATTATCCTTTATTTGAATTTCAGAAGGAATGTTCAAGTTAGAAAGTTATCTTTTAGGTTTTAAGCAACAAAATCCAAGGCAAAGTACATAACCTATATTAAAATGGATTAAATCCACTCACTAAAGATATATTCTATGTATCTTATACTCAATATACATATAATACACAAAAAAATCCATCATTTCACTTAGCTGTATTGTAGACGTATTTAAAGTGATTCTGTAGTAAGTGATTAAAGGCCACTCAAAACAAAGTTTGCTTAAAACAGCACTGTATTAGCTGGACTGTAATACGTAACAGGATTCAAAGGTCCAAGGTCCCCTCCTGGATAGATTTGTCATCAATAAAGAGACTCTTGGCATTCCACTGTATACACATTTAAATTCTAATTTACAGGCGGCTTTTCTCATGTTTCACCTTCCCCCCTTTTTTTCCTTTTAAAATAATCACTTAGAGTAGGTGCGTAAAAAACTGGATTAATGCCTTTATCCCTTTAGCTACTCCTCTTGCCTATAAACCTGATATCACCTACAAGTTTTTGTTGTACAGAACCACAGTTCCCTAAATACATGGTTCCCAAATGATGTACAGCAGAGTAGAGAATCTTCCAGGCCAAACTGCTCAGCTGAACAGTTGAGGTCTCACATAACAACTACAAGTCCAACTGTGCCAGTAGCTTCATTACGTAGGAAGTTCAGGCACTGAGTTGTGGATGCAGGATTGTGTTTATGTGCAACTTGAAAAAAAAAAAAAAAGCAGCTTATCATAGAGGAATAGATTATTTCTTTACCTGTGTAGCTAGTTATAGAGATTAAGATGCAGTTGCACAATGTTTTCTTTAGTAATCAATGTAGCTTAAACAGGCTCCAACCTCTCTCTACCTTCACTCCTGTGCCCTCAGCTCTGCCAAGCATTTTTTTTTGCATCAAAATGTATCCAGACAAGGACTCAACACCCATCACTCAAATAAACCACAGGCTTTTGGAGGAGTGGTTTTGTTTCTGGTGTTTGGGGGGGCTCAGATCCACATTGCTTCAGCAATCTTGATCCATAAACACTCACGTTAATACCACTGCAAGGGTGATAATTGCAGCAGTGAAGATGGAGTGAATAAGTAGGCGTAATTTAAATAATTACTTACAATATGTAATCTACTATTATTTTAGGGGTTTGGGTAATTTTGTAACACGTAGCCATATGTCAAACGTCTACAAGTTAAGCAATTAATGGAAGTACACACCAGGGAAAATGTAATTTTCTAAGTTAAAGTAAATGGCTTTTTAGCTGTACTGTCCAGAAGAAATAGCCAACCAATAGGGATAATAAAACCACAATGTATTATTAAATATAAGAAGTAGTATAACTTACTTTCAGCACTCAAATAAGGTTAAGAAAATCCAATACTTCCCCCCATAACACTGATACCTGGCATCTCATCTTCAGAATCAAGGACTTCTCTATACAAGTTTGCTAACACCTGAACAAACACCACATCAGAAACTTGACTTGCTTTGCAGATGAATTCAGTTCAAACTAAGTGCAACATTGCTTATTCTCTTTCCAAAATGAAGTAAGCTAGCTAGCAAAAAGGATGACTGGTGTGTGAACCACTGGCATGACTTGACTCCAAGTTAAAAGTGAGGACAGTGTAAACGGTGAACTGACACCGCATCCTGACTCACTGCATCAACACCCTCTTCTTTAGGTAAGGCCCTAGAGAACATTAAGTTCACCTACACCAACTCCCTTGTTGAGAATTCTGGACACAGAGTTCAAACTGTGACCCACTGCACAATATGTTTCTCCACTTAAGTGCCCATGGGAGCATATTCCTGCAAATTCTTATTCACAAGCAGCTCTATTGATCCCAACATGCTTGCTCTATTCCTTGCCAAACTCTGTTGTCAGAAGTTGTCAGAAGTCCCAAAGCCAAAGTCAGTAGGCCCAGAAATGATTGCTATGCTTCAGTGATAACAATCACTTTTCCAAGGAAAGAAAACAGTCTTTTAGAAAATTGTTTATAGTGTCTATTGTAGTGCAATAAAGTTCATGAGATATTGTTTAAATTAGGGCATCCTTGAAAAGGAACACTGGGGAGAACTATTCTGTATTGAAGAACACCCTCCCAACAGCTTTCCAATTCAAAGTGTTTTAAGGACTGATAACGTTAGTTACTCTTGGATTCAGAGCAGGAATTCAATCCTCCAAGAAACAGTTTCATTGAAAATGGTTGTAAATAGTAGCCAGAACACTCTGCTAATACAAACACTAAAGAAAAGAATTTGTGCTGAACAATCAGTCAAAGTGGGTTTTAGTCTAGTGTTAATGGCAGACCTGCAGAAGTCCCAAAGAGTTCTGAAACCTAAGTTCTTTCCACTCAGATATTCCTTATGAAAATCCTCATTTTTCCAAGAGCCAGTTTTACTAGCAATTACACAAGTAAAATTTTTACATTAGCTATCTAGTTCCCACTAAAACATGAACTGTAACCTTGCCTGCTATTCAGTCACTTAAGTCTCTATTAACGTTAAACCCACTAATTATTAAAGTCTTAGTACTTTTTTACCTTCACTACTGCATACAATAGACCTGCTAGTGCAAAAGCCAGCACAGAAATTACTAGCTGTATGATGTGAAAATGATTAGTCACATATTGTATATTTGAAAGCATTTGCCTGTATCCAGGTGTTAGCTCTGAAGATACAAGGTTTAAGTAACAAAGGAAAAAACACAGTTTCTGGTTGTTTAAGAGTCCCAGAGCATATGTGTTCAGTGAGGCAACTGGAACAGAACAGGCGTCAGGAAGTCCATCAAGCTCCAGCTCTTTATGAAATGCAAGATGCAATTCATCCTCTTTGCTGCTGCTCATTTCCAATTCCAGAAGCTGCAGGGTTTTGTTATACTTCAAGTTTCCCAGCCAGAAGTGTGCAAAACATACGAAGTTGTCTCCTAGACAGCATGAGCTAAAGTCTCCAGCAAAGCTGCAAGATTTCTCTAGCCAGCCCATTACTGAAATACTATTAATGCAGACAGAAAACCTATCAAGGCTGTCTTTCCCAGAAGAAGAATGCAGATGAAACAATTCCTTCCAAGGAGCAGCTGCACTCGAGTTCCTCCCTGCTGCTTCACTCAAACTCCAAGGTGTTTCCTTGCCAACAGGAGGCAGAGGTATAGTATTAAAGAGAGAACAATTCCTGGTGGTAAAATAAAATAATTCTTGTAAACTGCTACTATGATTTTGACAATTGTTCAACATGGAATGTATGTGTGTCAGGTGAGTTGCTGCCTTGTTATGATCTTGGCCACTGTCACACACTTGTTTCTGGTTTAAATCTGCTTTCTTCATAGTCCTGGAGAAGAGAAACGTAGCTTAGTTGTTTCACAACAAGCTGAACTTGAAGAAAAAGTGTGATGGACTGTAATTGCAGCATGTGGTGCAAGCAGAACACCAAGTCAAAAGTCAGTGGATCTCAATATGGACCTAAAGAGAAAGAATGCAGAAGATTATTACATTGTTATATATCATACAGATTCTTAGTGACCAGCATACAGAAAAAAAATAATTTTAAAAAATAATAGTCTTTAACAAAGAAAAAGAATAACCCAGCTACAGGAAGTCACAGTATTCCAAACAGACAAGTCTCCCTACAGGCTGCTTGAGCACATCCATAGGGCTAGGAAGTAAACTCAAATGTAAACCTTCTTCTGTAGTTACAGTTTAATCTGCTACAAACTCTCTTTTGGTAACAGACATCAAAGTGATACAGTAAATGAGCAACCAGAGAGATTCACTGTGTAACAGTACTGTTTCCTATAACTAATAGAAATGCAGACAGTAACTGATTTGAGGCTTAACATTAAAAGCAAATATTAAAGCAATCTTCCTGTAAACAGAAGCACATGCTGAAATCAGAGGTGCAACCCCAGCAATCGCAAACGCACCATGCACAGCTCCCAGAAGGGAACTGGTCAGACTGGCTGCACCGGCAGTTGGAGGGTATTGGTTGTATCACAGTCTAATGGCAAGCTGATGTCGTTACACGAGAACTATTTTGTACCAACACAGCTAACAAGCATTTTTACCCCCGAGCTTACTAAGCTATGTGTGCAACGGGAAGCACGTCTGAGTTTCAAGCTTCTGAACTGTAGAACGAGTCCCAAAAAATAAGAATACAAGATGCCACTCACTGACCTCTTCCCATTTCAACTTACCTTTTACAAGCCAGAAACTGCAACCAGACTTGGCTTTCAGCTCTTGGCCACTAGCAAGATGTCAAAACTTTCATTACAGCTGTGTTTATGAGGAGAATGGGGCAGGTGTTTGGCTAGCCCTTAGCCTGCGTCTGCCACCAGCTCAGTTAAAAGTAAAGCTTCGATTTCACCACAAAACCAACGAAACTTCAACCCCATAGAAAGCGGGAGCTCCTCGCATTGCCAGGTCAAAGCTCTTTTGGGGGAGTACCATGTTTACCACAAATGGGCTCAAGACTGGAGAGACACCAATTGAGAGACCTGGGGGTGTTTAGCCTGGAGGAGGCTGAGGGGAGACCTCATTGCTCCCTACAACTACCTGAAAGGAGGTTGTGGAGAGGAGGGAGCTGGGCTCTTCTCCCAAGGGACAGGGGACAGAACGAGAGGGAATGGCCTCAAGCTCCAACAAGGGGAGGTTCAGTCTGAACATTAGGAAAAAAAAATTCATGGAAAGGGTTATTGGGCAGTGGCAGAGGCTGCCCAGGGAGGGGGTTGAGTCCCCTTCCCTGGAGGGGTTTGAGGGACGGGTGGACGAGGCGCTGAGGGACGTGGGTTAGTGATTGATGGGGATGGTTGGACTCGATGATCAGGTGGGTCTCTTCCCACCTGGTGATTCTGTGATTCTATGACTGAATCTGACCGATGTTTTTCACAGAAACGGTCATGGGGCACTGGCAGAGGCTGCCCAGCGGGGTGGTTGAGCCCCCATCCCTGGAGGGGTTTAAAAGACGGGTAGACGAGGTGCTCAGGGCTACGGTTTAGTGGCAGGTAGGAACGGTTGGACTCGATGATCCAAGAGGTCTTTTCCAACCTGGTGATTCCACGATTCCAATTAAAAATACCGCTACGTTTTGCTCCCTACACCCGTCTCTGAGCACGAGCCGGCGGACGGGATCCCGACAGGGCGCCGGGGGCAACAGAACCGGCCCCGCCCCGCTCACCTGGAGCCGCACGTTGAGCATCATCGAGGCGACGATGTAGAGGTAGGGGAAGTTGATGCGGAGCTTCCAGGCCAGGTCGAAGAAGATGAGGAGGGTCCTGGTGAGCCCTTTGCAGAACACCCCGTAGGACCTGGCCGCGGCCGACTGGGAGAGCCTGGCAGCCAGGGCGGAGAGAGCCGCCGCCATAAACCCCCGCGGCGCGGGCCCCGCGCCCGCCCCGGCACCGCCCGCGGAGGGCAGGGGAGGGGCGCGCGGCCGCCGCCGCCGCGCATGCTCGGAGGGGCGCGGGGCGCAGAGCCCGCCGGGAAGGGCCCGGCCCCTTCCCCCCGCCATCTTGTGGCGCTCCCAGCGCCATCCAGGGGTGAGGCGGCGCCCCCTCGCCGTAACGAGTTGTCTCCTGAGGGCTCATCCTGAGCTCCCCTCTTTCAGCTTAAAACCGCTCCCTCTCGTCCTTCCGACCCGAACTATTCTGTGACCTGAAGGGGCTACGAGAGCGCTGGGGAGGAGCTGCTCACAAAGGCTTGTGGTGATAGGAGGAGGGGGAACGGGGATAAACTGGAGAGAGGCAGGTTTAGACTGGGCGCGAGGAGTTTCTTCACGATGAGGGCGGTGACAGGAGCCAAATAGTTAGGGTTGGAAGGGACCTTAAAGATCATCTAGCTCCAACCGCCCTGCCCTGGGCAGGGATATCCCGCTGTAGCCTGTGTTTGATAGGAATCGTTGGACTCGATGATCCAGTGGGTCTTTTCCAACCTGGTGATTCTATGATTCTATATCACGTTACCCAAGGCCCATCCAGCCTGACCTTAAAAACGTCCAGGGATGGGACATCCACAGCCTCCCTTGGTAACATGTTCCAGTGTCTCACCACTCTCATGGTGAAGAAATTCTTCTTAATGGCTAGTCTAAACCTGCCCGTCTCCAGTTTAAACCCGTTTCCCCCTTTTCCTATCACCACAGGCCTTTATGAATAGTCCCTCTCCAGCTTTCTTACAGGCTCCTGTCAAGTATTGGGAGGTCGCTATAAGATCACCTTGTAGCCTTCTCTTCCCCAGGCTGAACAACCCCAACTCTCTTAGCCTGTCCTCATATGGAAGCTGCTCCAGCCCTCAGGTCATCCTTGCAGCCTGCTCTGGACCCGCTCCAACAGCTCCATATCCTCCCATTATCCATAAAGATTATGCAATAACTTCCAGTTCTACAGTGTCATAAACTCTGTTACAAAGTTTTCCCAGGACAGGTATAGTGCTTTTTTAAGCAGGGAAGTAAGGTACGCAGCAGTGGTATTACCACTCTGTGCTGTCCCTACCCTCCCTCTAGTCAGCTCAGCAGATCTCTTTTGTGAAGACAGCAGCAAATCTTTTCTTCTTGCTCATCCGAAGCTTTTAATAACCCTGGTAGTACTGGAGGCAGAGGAACAGAGATGTGTCCAGGCCCTACACAGGAATTCCAAGATAATGCAAATTCCTTATCGTCTCCATTCCCTTTGCCATCACGCATACCGAGGCCGTCTTCTCAACAGCTAAGCACAAATGTAATTTAGCTGTCACAGGACATTTAGCAGCTTTCCATGATCAAATTGGAATGCAATGTTGCACAAAACTTAAATCAGGAAGCCGATTAGCTTTTATATTTATGGGTAGATATCTGCCAGATTCTCATTAGTTCTGCCTCATGTCGCATATTGAAACAGATGTGTGACAGTTATCAATTTTAAAATCTTAATTAACCTTAAATTACTTTTTGCACTAAAATAAGCAATATAATTATTAAATTATGTCATAATAACAAGTTAGCATTGGTATTGATTTTGATCTAATTATTTAATTAAATAGTTAGATTGATAAAACACTCCTTAGCTTTCCAACAAAGAAAGTAGCAGATACTGCAACTGAATACTAACCAAAGAGATTCAGCAGATTTTGTCACATCAAGATTTGGAAATTAGGTAATTACTTTGACAGTGAAACTAAACCTCAAAACCATCCCGCATTTCCTCCTTTGATTTCAGCTGCCATGGTGGTAAAATCCTTTTCAATTTAGCTAGAACACTGATTGCTTTCATATGCAGAAGTTCAAAACTATTGACACGCAATTTGTGGCTGAAGGCTACGGAGATCATTTTCCATCACTTTAAGTGCCATCATCCCATTTTTGCTTCCGAACGCTGACTCATCCTCTCTCTGTTGCGTCAGACAAGCACACCTCTATCTTTTAGCATAGAATCATAGAATAACCAGGTTGGAAGAGACCCACCAGATCATTGTTTCATTCTACATAAAGTTTATTCTCAAGTATTCAAATATTTTTTCCTCTGTTCAAAGGAGAAGTGCTGTTAGTCAACATTACTGACTCGTTACATTTTCAACACGTAGCCTTTAGCTACTTTGTTAAAAGCTCATTTCTGTGAAATGCTTGATATCAAGGTGGGCAGAAGTTGAGGGACGCGGCAGCAATGGCATCTCTCAGGGCAAGGTGTGATGCTTACAGCTATAAAAAGGCTTATTCCCATATTTCTGCTGAAGGAGTTACAGCCATTAAAAAAAATGAAGTGACACAGAGAAGTCTCAGGTCCTTGTTTATAAATATATAATGATGTCTCTATTCCAGAACGCTAACAGCCATATACAGGGATTACTGTATATAATCCCACTGCCTTCACCAACAGTTCGCACTGTAGTAAGCACTGTCCGTTACTGCTTGCTAAACCTGAGGGCAGACACCAGTGAATGCAAAGCCTTATGTGGTTTTTATAACTGAAATTCTTGACAGAAGAGATGTTTATCAGAAGGTACCTAAAGAAAATATAGGACTTGTTCCTGTTGTAGATGTGAACCAGCTAATATGCTAATATCACTAATGTGGTGCATGTTTTCTACAATGCTTAATTATTAATGTAGAGATTTATATACTAACATTTTCATGCTCCTCTAATCTGTTCTCTCTGATGCAGCAAATGCTGACATTTAAAACTTGTGGGTCCTTTTCTATTGCTGGCTTTGGTTCCTCTAGAGCACACTGAGTACTATATTTTAATAGCATATGTATCACATGAAAGTACAGGTTTTTTTCCAACACTCAGGAAACAAATCTAAAAAAAAAAATAATCTAGAATTTCTGGAGCATTATACGTGGATTGTATTATTTTCTAACATGAATATTATGTCACAGTATCTCCCTAGCTTAAGTGAAGATGCTCTGGATTTTCCCCACAAAAACAGTGTTGCTTTCTTAATTAAAAATATGTGCTCCATTAGCTTGATGAAGACATATAACTAAGAATTCCAAGGTCATTAAGAAAAAACCTTCAGAATCTCAGACAACTGCTTTAGCTGTGAATAAGTACTACAACCCTGATTTAAAAGTGGGGAAGCAGAGGGGCCGAGTGCATGAGAGGCCACAAAGGCAGGTAACACCACAGCTGGTACTAGAGTCCAGGAAGGAATTTCAGACACCTAGTGCTGTGCATTAGATTTCTGTCTAGCAGTTACTATATCCCCAACACCACATCATTAATCAGCTGACTTTTGCCACCAACTCAAATTAGGATAAAATCAAGCCTTTACTACACTTTTAAAAGACAATTCTCTTAGCTATTTGAAGATGAAAAAGCATTTGGAACTGCTGGGTTTTTTCTCCATTAATAGAAATATCCCTTCAGTTGTTTTGGGTGGGGTTTTTTTTGCTGCTGATTTTAATACAAATGTCTGAAAACAGGCAGAGTCAGAGGGTTATTCTGCCCTCTGACACTGTGAGTTACAGCTTGGCTTCATGTAAGATCGGCTCCAGCACTTCAGTCCAACCCCTAGTTTCAAGTGGCTGTGAATTACAATTATAGCTTTTTGCCCCTGAAACTGTTTTTTTTTATTATTATTTTGCTATCAGTAAGGGTAGACGTTAACTTTTGGCCTAGATATTGTAGTGTGCCGTCTCCTGAAGGCAAGCCAAGAGAAGTGGCGTCAGCAGGAAGCGCCATCGAGGAGTGTGAGAACACAGCTATGAATCACTCTCAGGTGGCTGAGTTTGTTTCGCTGACGTCTTTCCCAATACGTGCAATGTGTATACTGGTACTTCTCTACTTCTCCGTGCATTTGTTTGTGCCATTATTAACGAACAAATATGTTAAAGTACACAGTTTGGGGTGAAAGACACTATAAAGTGCAAATAATTATTGTCTCTGTAATGCTGATAGTCTGTGTCATGGTGAGTAGAACTTTCCAGGGTTGCATCAGCGCGATTACCCTGCCACTCCCTGTCCACAAAGGAGAATAATCCTCCTTCAGAGCCAGCACATACATGATACACCCATTCAGACACTATCCGAAACCATTTTAAAATAATGATTTCCTCTTGATGTCCAAGAAAAAGACGTTCAACAATTGGATGAGAGAAGATAAGGTGATAGATTCTGGAACCATTTTAGGACAGATCTAAGCCTCAACTTTATGATTCATGCTCTTATCAGAATTATGGAAAGATGTTTATAATTGGTTATTGTTGCTGCCATTCATACTTTGCTTCCAAGACTTTGTCCTTTTTGATATTTTACCAGTGATTAAGTGTTTCTCACAACATCCCCTGGGTACATCTGTACAGTTTCACATTGAAGGGTGTTCGGAATTAGATGTGTGCATCCCACCCCGGTCCGGGGTGGCTTCTAGGAGTGAAAAACGGGATCCAAAGCGTCAGGAGGCCCCGGGCCCTGACGAGGTGAAGGAGCCCCCGCCGGTAAACGGGGCCTGAAGCCGCGACCCCGCGACGGAAACACCCGAGCGCGCCAGAAGAGGCCCGAAGCCGTCCCGAAGCCCCCCAACCTCCCGCGACGGAAACACCCGAGCGCGCCCGAACCGCCCCCGACGGAGACACCCGAGCGCGCCCGAACCCCGCCTCGACGGACACACCCGAGCGCGCCCGAAGCCTCCCCCGACGGAAACACCCGAGCGCGCCCGAAGCGTCTCGAAGCCGTGCCAACCCCCTGCCCCCGCCCTTGACGGAAACACCCGAGCGGAGCCGAAGCGGCTCCGGCGCGGGCGGGGCGGTGCCGAGCGGCTCCGAGGGCGGGGCGGGGGGCGCCGAGCGCGGCCCGGCCGGATGTGAGCGGAGCGGCCGCTTCCTGTTTCCTCGCCGCCCGCCCTCTCCCCGCCTTGGGTGGTGCCGCTGCCTCGTCCCCGCTCCCGGCACAGGGCGGAGGCGGCCGCCGGCTCCTTTCTCCGCAGCAGCCCCGATGCAGGCCATCAAGTGTGTGGTGGTGGGCGACGGGTAAGCGAGGGGACCGAGCCCGGTGTGTGTGGGGTGTTCTCCGGGGCGGGGGGAAGCGCCGCGGCTTCCTGCGGGGGGCGGGGAGGCCTGCGAGGGGCGGCGGCGCCGGCTGCTGGGCCTCAGGGGCGGTGGCGAGGCCCAGCTCTGCTGCCGGGGCTGCCCCGGGCCCGGGGTTCTACCCCCGTGCTCCCGGAGCGACCCCCGGCCCCGGTGCGACCCCCCCCCCCCCCCCAACCCGGGGCTGCCCCCGATGTTCCGCAGGCCGCCAGGCACAACGAGTCGTCTAAGGGTGTTAAAAAAGTATATATATACCCTGCTTTTAATAGCTTGAGAAATGGAATATTGATTTGTGAAAGCAGAGAACTTCCGTAGAATCGTAGAATCACCGGGTTGGAAGAGACCCACCGGGTCATGGAGTCCAACCGTCCCCATCAATCACTAACCCACGGCCCTCAGCACCTCGCCCCCCCGGCCCTTAAACCCCTCAGGGAAGCAGTAAAGCAAAGCGAAACGTGCTGAGCTGCGAACACCTCAGAAATGCTTGGGGGGGGGGGATTTTTCTAGGAGCTACCCTCGTGAGGCTCCCAGTACCGGAGGCCAGTAAAGCACTGGGAATACAAATCATCAGCGAGGTACTTGTCCAAAAAGAACCGTTGCACCTTCACCATTCTAATAGGATATTGCTTATGAGAGCAACAACTAGAGGGGCCTTTTTAGAATCGCGTTAACTCTTAAGTTTAGCTGTTGGAATTCAGCGTGAGCAATGCTGGGATTGTAGTGGGGACCTAGTTTGTGGGTTTGATGCTTTTGAATGTTCTCCAGGTGCCACTCCTACCAACTTGGAGACAAGCTTTCTGTTCCTGGATGTCAGTGCTCAGGGGAGCATCATAGGCCAGCTGGAAACAAGACTTGTCTTATGCAGCTTGAGAGGGTTTTTTTTTTCCCCTTAGGAGAAACAAAAATCCCAGTGTGGGCTGAGTATAATCGGTATCACAGCAAACTTCTGCAAATGACGGTGGAGTGAAGTGTAGCTAAATGGTCTTGCCACTGTCTGTAATTTCATGTGGTGCCCTAATCATGAAGTTATTTATGTGTTTTTGTTGTTGTATTTTTGAAGATGTAGAATCCCTAAAAGGCAACTACATGTGGTTGAAAGATAAACTTCTTTGTATATAACAAATTTATTTTGACTTGCTGTGTAAGATTTTGAGCCGTAGGAACATGAAAATGGTATCTTGACGAATGAAACTTTTTCATAGCAATTCATTGATGGCAGATGGCATAACTGTGCACTGTTATGTGGTCATATTGATTTTTAAATCTAAAAAGCATGCTTTTTTGTTATCAGTCGGTTTTAATTCAGCTGAACTGTATTGTCTGATATCACTGTAAATGAGTGTGGTGCATCATGTTCCGGTGGCGAAAGAAGGTCAGTTTACTTCCTCCACTAGATTTGAGAATTCAGTGCAGATAAACTGTATATGGTGCAGTAATTCATTCAACAACACAGTGCTTTTCATAATTTGCTTTGTAAACTATCCCACCTCTAAACGTATTTGTTGCTTTTTGTCTGGGAAATGGAGGTAGTATCATTCTACCTGAGTATTGTACACGTGTGGACAAAATAGTGATTAAATTTGTTTTCCTTCCTACTTAGTTAGAAACAAATCTCTCCTAAGGTTCCATTCAGCTACTGTTGCTAATTTTCTGGGGCTTTGTATCATTCTCCATTCAGTGTTTTTAAAAAGCAGTTATATATTTGGGTTTCTCTGTGCTGCTGCTTCAAAAGTTCATGCAGTACAGGTATTCTAGGAAATGTGTAATGTTTGTCTTAGATAAGGCTAAAGCTTTAGTGTTTCTTTAAAACAATGCAAGTTAAAGATTTGCTTATGTAGTAGAGAACTGAGGTATTGTTTCATGTACCTTCCGCAAAGATCTGTTAGGAGCAAAATAAACAAAGCTCTAGAAGTACGTGTGAGATGATTATTTTTTTAATTTGTAGATGAGTAGGCAGTTTCTCATACCTAATTCATGTTTGTTTTTAGAGCTTAGACTAGTACCTGTTTAGACAGCTAATTTGACTAGAAAAGCATGGCTTGTATACTAGATGCGCTATCATATTTTGTTCTTGGTTTTTTCCTTCACTCTGAGGATTGGGGAAAATTTGCTTTGACTTCTCCGTGATATAGAGCGGTAGGAATGTGCAGGACAGACGAAGAGTGCTCCACTTGAGTAACGGCAAGAGCTGCAGTTGATTGACACTGGAGAAAAAGCATCGGTGTAAGCTATTTTTAGCAGCTTTTGTTTTCACGCTGAAAAGGCAGCTGTTAAGTGGTATGAAATCTCCAGCGCTGTGGTGTAATGCTAGGGGAAGCTCTGAGTTTTAGAGAAGTGCGTACTGGATGCCACGGATATGGTCAACACTCAGGCTCTTTTGTAGGCATTTTTTCATTGTAGAAACGCTGTAAGAACAAGAGCAGCGAGTTAAGAGTCTGTCTGGAGTTCTGCTTAAATTGAGACCTTGTCTGCTGAAGCCGTGCTCGGTTTGATTGGTAGCTTGTGGAGAAGAGGGTGGGGGTAGGGTGATTGGCTTCTTAATTGCACACAGGGCAGTGTTTGTGTCAGAAGCTGCGTTGCTTGGGTCTCTCCAGTGCGATCTGTAGAGAGTCCAGTGACTTGAAACCTAACAGCTTGTGTTACTGAGCTGCTAAAGTTTGAAAAACGTGGTAGAGTTGTAGGTACTGAGCAGCATATTTGGGAGAGGGTGTGTCACAGTGAGTAAAAGAGCTTATCTGGCAGAGCTGTCTGTAACTAAACCTTCTGTAGCAGAAATGCTGAACTTCTGGTGTGAGGATGGCACTAGAGAACTCGTGTCTGCTGTTTAACACTTGGGTGCAGACCTGGGCTGTGCATTGTGTGTACTAGGGAGGGAAAACATGTGGACCGGAGGAAGAAAGAAAACACAGAACCAAAGCTTTTCCTGGAGACTGTTACCTGTTTGCAGATATCGGCGTTTCCAGAATTAAACCAGCAAGTACTTCACCTGGCCTCCCTCACCGTGGCTGCAAATGGGAACTGAATTCTCACAATTAGTTTTTAGTTTTGGGAAAGCAGGAGACTCCACCATCTGTGCAGCTCTGGTGCCTTTAGAGTGGAAGAAATGCTGGTGCAGATCCTCCAGTGGCATTTTCAGTGTGTGTCACAGAACAGGGCTGCAAGGAGCTCTAACACAGTGGGGAAACTTCATAAAACTTGTTACTGTAAATAAGACCAGGAAAGAAATGACGTGGTTTATTTTCATGAATTAATACACATGTGGTTATATAAATATATGGATTCTCATATGGTACCAGAAGCAGCAAGGGACTCCGTGTTCTCCTTTGGAAGTCTTTCACTTATTGTTAGGTGGTTAAAATGCCAGATTTCTGTAGGCCATATTTTTAATTACAGCCAAATGTTACTAGTTTCATTTATGTAATAGTGGGTGGACAGAGCTATGATTAAGTAGTTGCTAGAAATCTTATGACTAATCTTGGTTTGGTGTTATTTTAGTTTCTTGTCTCAGCCTTTATGTGCAAGGGTTTATACTTTGCCAAACAGTTGGAATTCTTTTTAGGGGAGTTGCTTTAATACAGAAGCTAGAAGTTTAAAAAAAGTTGATAAGGAACATAGAGGGTGTACTTTATTTTTAAAGGTAAGGCATTAGTGTTTGGCAACTATAACGATCTGATTCGTAGGGCAGGGAGCCAAAAGGCCAGGAAAGCAGGAAACCTCCATGGAGCGAGTCTGAAACGGGGCTGTTGGACGTGTTTTTTCTTGTTTAAATGACTCTGGCGGATTGGTGCTGCAGAAACGCGCGACAGGCGCTTGTGAGCCTGGAATGCAGTCCCTCACCAGCTCCTCCTGCGCTGTGCTGATCAGCCCAGGCAGCCTCACCAGTTGCAGAGCAAGGTGAGCGGAGGAGCACGGCTGCGGAGAAGAGTTTTTGATCATCGCTGAAAATGTTGAGTTGAACATTGATATGTTAGAAGCTTAAATTGTCTGTAATGAACTTACTGGAAAGTGAAGTGTCAGAGCGAACAGGTTCTGAAGCGTGAGAACACGTAGCCTCTGTGCCTCCAGAAGTTTCCTGAAGAAGGTGGCTTTTGTTCCTCTTAGTATTTTGAAGATTTTCACGTTTGTCCTTTATAAGCTGGACCAGCGGGTCCTGCTTCAGGATTCAGCAGCATATGCAGAGATGCAGCTGATAGCTGGGGGAGCTAAAACAGCAAGTTGTCCTTACGGGGAGGTGGAGCGAATAGCTTTCCTTAACTTGTTGTTCTGGCTTGTTAGACTTGGTGAGTGCTGGGGCAGGAGATGAGATGGAATCTTCTCTGTCGAAAGCTCTTAAATTAGCTCAGCTACATTGTCATGCTGCTCCCAACTCTTTCCCACAGAAGTTTTTGAATGGTAAGTCCCTCTTTTACTTTGGAACACAAGTACATCTAAAGCCTGTTACTATAGGAAAATGTTCAGAGATTGGACTTAGCAAGAATAGAATTAAATGTCCCATTTCTTTGTTTTGCTATAACTCGGTAAAGAGTGCGTGCTAAAAGGAAAAAAAAATCCGACTGCAAGGTGCTGGGATCTTGATTCCTTGAAAGAAGGTGTGAAAAGTAGTGTGGAAAAATGCATGGTTTGATCAGAGGGAGGAGTTGTAGCAGATAGGATGTTATGCCAGGTGTCAGCTCAGAAACGTATAATTACAATTAAAAAATTGGGCATGTAGGATAAAATCCTAGCTAATTTTGCATACTGAAGCAACTGTTTCATAGCTCAAGTGTTTAGGCTAATGTTGTCAGGTGCTGCTGTCAAACAACATCTTGGATTTGTACAATATGGACCTGGTTAGAGGTTAACAGGGAGACTTGTTACAGACGGAGCTACAGAGGTTATGACAAAGCTCAGATTTACTTAGTGAGTCAGTGGGTAAGGCTGGTGGCTTAATGTTGAGTGTTAAACAGTTTTAAATAATGCTTTGAAGATGGGCCTTGCTAAGTGAAGGGGCAGTCTGCGTGCTTCCAAACAAAGAAATGCAGTGATTTAAGTGGATGATACATAGCAAAATTCAGATATGAATGCAAAAATGTTTGCAGGTGGGGAGCCAGTAAGCCTTTGGCTAAAGCTTGTTTCTGTGAGTTTTTTTTTTTCTTTCACAGAAGCTAAAGGATAATAAGATATTTTTAGCAATGCCATTTGGTTCTTGGGTTGGCTTTTTTTTTTAACATCAACTATAGTTCTAGGCTAAAACTTAAATGAGTTCCTTCAGCTTCTGAAGGATTTAGTCAGGAGCTCACGAGTCCAGCCTAGTGCTAATTGCAAGATTATACCTGTAAGTGCAGTGAGCTTTTAAAGTTACTGCTGATTGGCTTTGAGCAAGTCATTGTAGTGATAGAACGTCTGTAAGACAAGGCAGTTTTGCTTGCATGGGGGTTTGCCTGTGTGAGAAGAGTGATCGGGAAGACTGTAAGGCCTCCTGGGCATTATCGCGTCTGTGCAACTAGTCACACATTTGCCTCTGGAATCTCTCACACTCTTGAAGGATTATGCACTTCAAATGAGAAGCTGGCTTAGGAACTAGTCTGCAGAGTCAGAAACACTCTTTGCAGACTCTGTTTTGAAGAGAAATATGGTCCCATTTGAAGTTTTACAACCCTTTAATTGAAACTGTAACAGAAATTCAGTGGTGTAGTTAATCTCGTGTTTGACTGTAGATAAGATGTGGGGAGGAGGGTGGAGAGGGAAAGAAACCTGGAATAGAACCTTGTCCTGCCCCTGTTTGAGGTTGTTTGGAATTAGATCTGTGGGGAAAGGTTCAGTGCTCTGAGTTCTCCTCTGCTGGAATGTAATTTGCTTGTAAATCAGTTCATGAAATGTTTCAGTAGTTGACAGATGGATGCATGGAGTCATTTTGTAACAGCAATAAATTTGAGGATTATAATTTGTTTTTCATCAAAGATTCAAAAGTAACAATGTATTGAGAAATTATACTTTTCAAGCTTTTTCAGAAATTCGAAAATATACAATATCCTGGAAAAGGTGACAGTTTGGGAGTTGTAAAGGGTGTCTGGAAATACTTACAAGTTGTTTCTTCTAACTTCAGGGAGCTGGAGTGAGGTCTTGATGGTTCTCAGTGAGGTGACTAGCAGACGGTAGCAGTCTTATTGGTTGTGGGGAGTTTTGTCTAAATATTAACAAATGTGGCAACGTACCCCCTCCCAAAAAGGCTGTTTAGGTTAGATGTGTTCTCATTACCAGTAACCTTAGGGCTGTTTGCTGTTTTCCTGCACAGTAGTGACTACAGGCACTCATTGTTCCTTAGATGACTGGATGCAATTGGTCTCCTTCCCTAAAGGAATATTATTCCTCATTCTTTAAGATGAATTTTTTTTTTTACATGTGAACTTTCTCTTTTTCCAGTGCTGTAGGTAAAACATGCCTACTCATCAGCTACACAACCAATGCATTTCCTGGAGAATATATACCCACTGTGTAAGTACTTATAAAATCCTAAAAACTCACTTAACTTCTTTGTGATTGCTGCCATTCTGGATTCTTTGCTGGGATTGCTTGAAATGCTTGCAAGCGCCACGTATTTTAGTCCTAAATGTTGGAGTGTCTGGGGGTGGATGAGCAGCGCTTTGGGCCTTCACAGCCCGGTCACAGCGACACTGGCTCCTGCTCCGTTGGTTTTGTCTCTGCTCACTAGGCCTGGCTCATTAGGGACTAGCACTTACATACATTTTATCAGTTGCTATTCTCTTTTAAATTAATGTGTTATTCCTAATATCATTCATAATAAGCAGTCCTGATGCTGAACAGCTTGTGAAACATCCTGTCGTAGTCAGAAATAGTTGGTTTATGTGACAGGAGACTTTTTTTGCCTCCACTTTTTGTGCTGCTGTCAGTCTTGTGCTAAGGCAGCTGCTGCTTCTCAGCCGGGATTGTTGGGAGTCACTTATTTTGGTGCTTCCCATTTTCTTGTATGCAAGGATGAGTTGGTATCGGTATTAGTGTAGTTCTCTTCTTGAGGGGCTGTTAGGGGGAGGTGTTTAATACGTGGGCAGGAGCTTCGCCCTTTTCAGATGTCTTTATATTTGTCTCTTGCCCTCTGTAAATACTGATGTGATTTTTTGCATAACAAGATACATTCTGATGAGACTTACAGATACAGATGACCACAGTTACCCTTCCAAAGTCTTGTTGTCTTAATTACCCCTGTTTGCCTTTTTTGGTCCTAAATTCTAATGATTACACTCTGCTTGTATTCCCAGTGAATTTAGTTTAGCCTTAACGAATTATTAAAACCTTTGTCTACAGTCGTGATGAGATACAGTCATGCCTCTACTGCCCCCTGGTTATTATAACAACTTTGATATTTCATTGGAGGGGTTTTTGATGAGCTGGATCAGTAAGGTGGTTGGTTTTTTGGCTGGGTTTTTTTTTTTCCTTACCTGCTGTTGTAATTAAGGATTCCTTGGTTGTTCCTTGTGTAGCTGCTGTTCTGTATCTTAGAAAATGAAACAGATTAACTCGCTGAGTGTCCCACTAAGGCTGAAAAGTGCTTGCTAAGTGCATCACCTGCTTTCCTGTACTTACCGAGATTAACATTTTGTTTGGAAGAGCAATGAAAAGGGCGACTTCTGTTCAGACTGGACCAAGTCTGTGCATATTTTCTTTCCATTACTCAACACCAGGCTCAATATTTAAAGAACAATATTACTGTTTCTGGGGAGCAGAAGGATGCAATATTTTTTTTTTTGTAGCGTTCCCATCAAGTCTCTGTAGGAAAAAGTCCTTGGGTACCCTGTTTTACTGCAAGCTGCTGCAGCTAACTCTTTCTTTACATTTTAGTTTTGACAACTACTCTGCCAATGTTATGGTTGATGGAAAACCAGTCAATCTGGGTTTGTGGGATACAGCTGGGCAAGAGGACTATGACAGACTACGTCCACTCTCTTATCCGCAAACAGTAAGAACCACAGTGTCAAACTAACAAGAACATGTACAGCTTTTCCTAACAAAAAAGTTATTTCTTTTTGAACCTCTGGAGTTGTATTTATTAGTAGCTGTGACTTGTTGCAAGCTACCTTCCTTCTTCCTATGTGCTGTAGCTGTAAGATGAGTCTTCAATGTGCGTACAGTTGTACATATGTTAAACCTTTCATGTGTGCTTTTGTGTAGCTGCAGCCTCAGAAGTAACTAGACTGCTTGATTTCAAACAAGAAAAAAACCCAAAAAACCCTCCAAAACAAAACCCAAAAAATCTCTGTTGAATAGCCCCACGAGTCCATTGATTTTAAGGTTAGCTGCCTGCCAAAAGCAGGGTTTGTTTTGGTTTTCAGGCCTGGTGTTTGGCTGCAACCTGACACTGTCACTGCTAAGCACTTGATATTGTTTAGTATCTGTGAAGATGTTCTAAATGTGAAAGAGAGAGCACTGAATGAAGATATTATTGGTATTGACAGAGGCTGGGTTGCAGCTTTTGAATGTACTTAAAGTCTATTTTATTGCTTATTGTATTTTGTGCTGTAACATCGATACAAATGTGCTCTTGTCTTCCATGCTTGCAACTAGTTAAGTTCTGTCTGCTTGCTGCCTCTTCCCTAGTGTAGGGAAAATGCTGAAGTAACCTACTCTCTGCTTTCCACGGAGATTCCAGCTACAGTTAATCTTTGTACAGGCTGGTTTTCTAGTCTCTTTAGAGCAGTTACTTTTAACTGGTGGAGCTGGGCTATAAGTAAAGAGAGGTGGTAATTTGCAGGGGGTTTTGGCATTGATTGCTGTTGTTAACTGTCAAATATCTTCAATGCTAATAATGTAAAACACAAAATTGTTCCACATATTCAGCAGCATAACTGCTGCCTTGAATAATGTGAATCTTATTTAATGAACTCTGCTTTTTAAAGTGTCTTAATTCACTGTTTTCTGTAATTCGCTGTTCCCTAACTCTTGCAATTAGGTTTTCCCATCAGTTATGAGACTCAAAATGGATATAAACTTCCCAGTTGTAGGCTACTCCAGGAGAAATGCAAGAAATATCTGCCTTCTCTAGGAAAAGGTTTTTTCTCACTAATATTTAGTTATTCATAGGATACTTAAGAGAACTTAATCTTTGCTTAACATTGTAAAAGTATTTCCAAAAAAATATCCTGGAGCAGGAAAAGCTGTGTTGGAAAATCACTCAGCAGAGTGAGAAAGAGTTGTAAGTGTAAGGAGAACATTGTTCTCTGTAGTAGCTAAGGGTCAGAGTGCACGTGCACATCTTCAGCCTGGTAGAGTGACGGTGGCTTCCTGATAGGCTGCAGAAGGATTCCTTGTCAAGCTAAACATACTTTTAGGAAAAAATCTTTTCCATACAAGCATGCATGACTGCAGAGTGAAGGTTTGAAGTTCTTTCAGTTATTTGGATTGTTTTCTACAGCATAAAATGAGTCAGGCTGGTAAGCCTTAAACTTCTCATGAGGCAGGTGTCAGATTTTAGACTTGTGCAATACTTAAGACTCATTGTCACTTAAAGGACAGAAAACCACAGAGGAAGGGAACAGTGGTGCTGATGAAGCCTGACTTTTTTTAGGATCTGCATTTAGCCTCCCCTCGTCCTTCCCTGTGCTGTTTCACATCACCTCTCGCGTGACCTTGTGGCCCTTTGTGTCCCTTCAGGTGCCCCTGAGCTGTGTCTGGGGAAGGTGCAGCAGGGGTTGCTGAGGGCTTGTTCAGCCACCCAGGCGTCCAACAGCCAGTAACTTCACAGGAAGGAATTGGCCATACTGGAGCGCTAATTTATATTTTGTTCCCTTACTTTTTCCCCCCCCTTAAAGTATACAAGAATTTAATACCTTCTCCTGAGTGTATTTGAAATCTACTCTATTTCCACAATATTTAGGGGAAGGAAGCAGTTGGGATGGACGAGGCGGTTAACCTTTTTACCTCGGGAGACCAAACCATAAAAAAAATTAAGTTAGGAGGATGCTTTTCATAAGAGGTTTGCTCCTGTGAGTCTGACAATGCAGGCGTTTACCAGTTGGTAGGGGAGTCTGGTGGCCTGTTCTGGGTTCAGGCTCTTGGTTGTGCTGGATGACAGGGCAGCATCTCTCTTAAGAAGAAAAGCCACGATGTGAATAGCTGTGAGCACAAAGCACTGACTGAGAGAACGTTTTCCCTTAGATCTGTTTTAGGAGTAACTTTATCTCCTGCTGTTATTAGGTTGGAGGAACCAATGGTAAGAATATATCTTCCAGTCTGACAGATCAACCTATTGCCGTATGTAAAACTTTAAATAAGCTTCAGTTCCAAGTTCTCTCATCTTGTCTTGCTTACGAGAGTGATAAATTGGCCCCTATTTTTTAAACTGCCCTTTTTTTTTTAACTATCAAATTGGTAGATCTGAGAACTCTTACCAAATCTCTTTATACGAGTTGCTAAGACTAAAGCTCTTATTGCAAATAAATAGCTTTACCACCTATTTATTGAGTAGTGTGCGAGACACCCAAAACCTTCAAATGATTCCTTATGGTTACGCAAACATTTTGATCGCTGGAGATAGTAAAGGAGAGAGTCTGCGTAATGTGCAGAACTGCAGTCACCACAAACCTGCAGAATTGGAAAACAGAAGTAGTGGCCATAGTATCACATTATTTGATGTTGTTTCTTTCTTCTGGGACGCTGCTACGGAAACTTGTTGGGGTGATGCATGAACAACTGGGTTGCAAGTGCTTAGCAGTGCAGATGTCAGATGCTGACCTAACAAAATGCCTTGAAATGCAGCACAATCAACTAACATTCTGAAATCCCTGATTCTTTAACGTGTTTGATACCGGAATATGTACGGATGGAGAGGTAGGTTGGAAAGGTTGGGCTTGTTTGAGAGATGCTCATTGAGTTTTGGGTCACACAGCAAGATTACAGTCTTCACCTGCTTAGAGAAAATTAGTTTTGTGGTTGTTCTGAATGCTTGTAGACCACAGTGTCAGGGACGGAGCTCACAGGTTTTTGAAGTGTATCCTGTACCACAGTCAGTGTCAACATTTGCTCTGAAATGTTTCTGCCTGCTTTTACGTGCAGTCTTTTTTCCCCCCTTCAACTGAAAAGTGAGATGTGTGAGATCCCTGGAAACAGCTGCTTTTCTCTCTGCTTTGTCATAATTTAGAAAGGGAAGGATGGATCTTTGAAGTTTTTAATGCCCCTCTCAATCAGGTTGTAGAGACATTCTGACACCTTTTTATACTGGCATTCCGTAGATGTGATGCTTCTACAAGATTCTGCTAATTCAGGCATGGAAGTAATTGTAGAAATTAGCGGTATGAGTTTTATTCCATACCATTTACCTTACCTTTGCAATTTAACACCCCTTTAGAGCAGTATGTGAATTCTTTGCTGCTGAGTTTCAAGTCTTAAGTCTCTCGGAGGTTTGCATTTCCCACCGGGAAGGCCGCCTCTGATTGTGTTGTGCAGCTGTATTGTGGGCCTTGCCTTTTGCAGTCGTGCTGTAGATGAGTGATGGAAAGCCTGGTGATCTCGGCCTTTTCAGAGTGAGGAGACTTTGGAACGGTTGCTCTGCTGGTCTAACTTCTATCCATGTGTTTTATAGGATGTCTTCTTAATCTGCTTTTCCCTTGTGAGTCCTGCTTCCTTTGAAAATGTCCGTGCTAAGGTAAGTATAAGCTGGTGTAACTTCTATTTCTAAGATTTCAACAGTGCTCACTTTGCAGCAGAGCCTGGAAAATATTAGGCAGTTAAAAAAAAAAAAAATTTCTTTGCAGGCAGTGGGAGATGTAGTTTGAAAAAGCAAAGATCTAGTCACCTGGCTTTTAAGTCATGGAAGTTCAGGGCATGTGGAACGCTAAGTACGAATTGTTCCTGGATGCAGCGGTAGGATAACAGCAGTTTAGGACTTTTTCTTTGAACTGCATTAAAAGAAAATGTTAAATGTAAAAATTAGGTTGGTACCACTTGTTTCTTGACTCAGCCAGCGCTATAGCACGAGCTCGGCTCCTGTGTCGGAGTCCTTTATGTCTTTGGAAAACTTGGCTGTGTGGCACGTGGAGACTCCCAGGTGAGAGGTGGCCCCGCAGGTGGGAGCAGTGCAGGTCAGAGTGTGCGCGAAGAACACCTCTTAGGGTAAAATTTTACGTTATATGGAGGTGCCTGTTGCCTTCGTAAAATGTTTTGCAGTAGTTTGCTTTCTTTTAATAGTGCTGGAACGGGGTCTTAGTTCTCCCCTTCCTCTTTGATTCTGTGCGGTGTCACCAAGGACACGGAGCCTTCCAGTCGTGGTGTTCTAGGGCCTTTGTGCAAACGTGCCCCCCCCAACCTCCGCTGTTTCTCCGCAGTGGTACCCGGAGGTGCGGCACCATTGCCCCAACACCCCCATCATCCTAGTGGGCACCAAACTCGATCTCCGGGATGACAAGGACACTATTGAAAAACTGAAGGAGAAGAAGCTGACTCCTATCACCTACCCCCAGGGCCTGGCCATGGCCAAAGAGATCGGTACGATGGCAGTGGGGTTATTCTTGGCTTGGTGTAAATTTTGTTTGGGGGGGGTGTATCTTAATTAAAATAACAGCCTGGCTTTTCCTGCGGAGTCGGGTGGGAGCGGTGCTGCTCTAATTGTAGAAAACTGCTTTGTGATCGCCTTTTCGCTTTCCACAGGTGCTGTGAAATATCTAGAATGCTCAGCACTTACACAGCGAGGCCTGAAGACAGTGTTTGATGAAGCAATCCGAGCAGTTCTTTGCCCCCCTCCTGTAAAGAAGAGGAAGAGAAAATGTCTGCTGCTGTAAATGCCGCCCGCCCCCACCCCTCCAACCCCGTGCTTTGCTCAGAACAATGGAGCATTCACACTCAATGCCAAGTTTTTCTGTTAAAAATTAGTTCTCTTCCAGAAATTCCTGAACCGATCAAGTTTCATGATTTAATTTGTTAAAAGTATGAAAGTTACCTTGCGTTATTCTAAAAGCAAACTCCTGAAAAGACAAACCTATGTAAAGCCTTATTTTTAAAATCCTATTCTTGCTCAATTAAGTGTTGCCAAACTCTCTGCTGAACTAAGTTGCATTGTTGTGCTACAAACACTAAGCACTAAACTGTTTTTTAAAGATTCTTCTTGGAGATGACTCTAATTTCTGTTAGGAAATGCAAAAACACTTTCTAGTTTTTCACAGTAACAGTACCTTACGATTAGCAGAACACTGCTCTCTGTGTTTTACTATTAAATGTCTCCTCGGCCCACAGTCGTTGCCTGGCATCGCGTTATCAAACCTAAATCGTTGACAGTGACTGACACCCTCGAGTCACAGTGTCAAACGCTTTGTTGTTGGTAAGGGCTTGGTTGCAGTCTAGTTCTTGCTGCTGTGATTTAAGAAAACAACTAATCATTCTCCCTGACACGTGTCTGGTTCTTGGGACAGCACCGTGCTGTGATGGGTAAGTGAGATGCGGGGTTGGACGCTGTACGGACGACTGACAGGGCCGGGCAGCCGGAGCTGAATCCTGGTGCAGGTGGAACGCGGGACGGCTTCCTCAGGGCAGCAGTGCAGGAGGTTGGTGGCGATGGGTAAATCCCGTTGAGCGTCACGTAGGGCATTCATTCAGGTACAGTTCTGAACCGGCCATTCCCACAGCTCTTGCATAGCAAATGCTTTTCTTGTAGAATCTCTTCTTATTGACAAGTGTAACATCTATTTTAAAATCTTTCTGATAGGAATTTGCCTTTTTTTTTTTTTTTTTTGTAGAGTAGAATTTTCATGCATATCCTCTTTATTTTCCTGGTATTTCTGACCCAGTAAGTTATACGCTTTCTGATGAGCTTTTAGTCTATTAACTAGGTGTAAAAATCATGTGGAGCAGCTTTACACATCTTAGTGATTTTTATATTTTAAACCTCTGTGAACTCTGGACCTTCTCCGGTGTCACTGTTTGCCGGATCCCCCACTGCTGTAACGTGACTAACGCAGACAAGTGTTCTTCTGTCACCACGTGTACGTGTGCAGCATAGACTGAGTAACGGTAACTCGGCTCTGTGAGGTCCTGTAATTAGTGCTAATGTTCTGTCCATCCTGAGCTGGCAGGAATACGATGTTGAACTACACCCTTTCAACCACTAAAGCAAAGTTTAAAAATTAAAAGTTGCAAAATTGTGAAGTTTTTACATTGATCTTTTGCTAATGCGATTAGCAGTATGTTTTGCATGTATGACTTAATAAATCCTTGAATCACACGTCTGCTGCTGCGTGAGTTTCTGAGCACGTGTTCTTATTCTCGGACTGTGGAATAAGCGTTGTGGGGCGTACCTGCGTGCCTCTCCAGGGCTCGGTCAGTGCAGTCCTTGGCACCACCACAAGGGAGGCCTTTATACTATCAACTGCCTTGTTTCTGGCTCTTGCTGCTCCTCCTGCGCTGTATTAAAGCTGTTGCCAACCAGAGGAAAAATGCCGGTTTCACTCTGTTGTGCACAAACAAAAGTGCTTGTTAGTGTCCTCTAAAACTCTTTGACAGACTGTTAGAGAAAGGGGGTCGGGGGAGGCAGAGCTTGTGCCCAAGGGCTTTGGATTTTGCTTCTCCCTCTCCAGCCCAGCAGCCTCGGGGAGGACGTGTGTGTTGGGCCTTTGCTGGTGGCACCAATGCACTTGGGTTGGTGGCCTCGGGCTTGCTGAACAGCTCTATGTGAGCACATTGTCACACCCAACATACCTGAGCTTGACAAGGGAGGGTTTTAGAGTACATTTTATTTTGTTTGTGTTAAGCATCACAGCAAGAACACCCACACAG
Organism: Clamator glandarius; assembly: GCA_033459285.1. Taxonomy (NCBI): domain Eukaryota; kingdom Metazoa; phylum Chordata; class Aves; order Cuculiformes; family Cuculidae; genus Clamator; species Clamator glandarius. The sequence continues at coordinate 2,785,718 of JAUNZM010000157.1, read as the reverse complement.
TTATTCTCAAACTCATTGTATTCCTTTTTTTTTAACTATAATTTTTTTTAAATAAGAAATGTTGCTGAGCCTTTAAAAAAAAAAAAAAGTTAAAATAATTTAACACCAGAAACAAGGAATTTGCATTTTTAAAAATGAATACGACAGTCCACGTTTTTGGTAGAACTGGCTCGGTGCTCCTGGTAGTCAGAGCCAGGGCATGAACAATTCATTTTCTTTTCCTTCTCATTAAGTAGTTGCAGTATTAGTTTAAAATCAACGCAACCAGTCATGTGAATCAACAAATAACAAAAGATGAGTGGATTAAGGAATATTGCACATGTCGACCCCAGCAGCTTTCAGCCACACCACAGTCCTTAAGAAAACAGTGCAAAGCGGGCTCAGCCCTGCCTGTCAAACCCCCCCGGCCGGCCCTCGGCTCGGGGCTCGGCTTGCCCAGCGCCCTCTTGGCTGCGCAGACACCGGCCTGAGGGGATGTTGAAGCAGAACTGGATTTGTTAATATTTCTGTCGGGCTGGGCTGCAGCACGTGGGGCCCGAGCTGCCCTCACACACGTGCTCCAGTCAAGTACTGGGCTGAGGGCTCAGCCCTCGTGCTGCAGCATCACAGGCCGAGCTGCACCCGGGCAGATTGTCCCATTTTATTACAGCTCAGCCTTCAGCGTCAATGCAGAATCTGAGCGTTCGAGGTTGCTGCACAGGCAAGGGCACCAAGACCCTTGTTTATTTTAAGCAATGGGAGAGAAGTACTGAAATCCACTTATGTATGAAAGTGGAAGGTGTCCCGAATACTTGAAACCTGCAATTAAAAACTCCACACCATGTCTTGGAGCTGTGGTTATACTACATGGGTGTTGCATTCTTGTGCTTGACAAGAAATACAAGATCTGTGTTCCTGAGACAAACTGTTCAGAGCTTTGAGCACAACATCTGGCATGTGGTCTGTTACCATCTTGGGGCTTATTAAAATGCTGCTGAAGACCGTCTGGTTCGACCATCTTGCCGTGTATTTAATATCAGAAGAACACCACCTGAAAAACAAAACCACAACTGTGTGGAGCAGACAATGTGGAGGCTTTGGCCCTTGCTCAGGGCGGCACCAGAACCTTCTCCCATGGGGAAGGTCGCTCCCAAAATGCTACAGCTCTGACCTCCAGCAAAGGGCTTGAAATGTTCCTGAAGACAGAACTACAGCAGATGATACTGTGCTGAAGCAAGGACAGAAGCTACCCCAGAATCCTGCTCAAAGAAACACGGAATGAGGGAAGAACTCACAGTGGTAGCAGTAGGAGATGAGATGCTAGATTTAATGCTGTACATCTGATGTATTTGGGATGTTATTTTACAGAACAGTACACAGTGGGGGTTCTTGTATGCTAGTTCAATTAAGAAAAAAAAAATTAAGTGCTGTGCTGTAGAGTAAATGAAGGAAAATAAATTAACTCCATAAAGCAAAGCAGAAAAGCAGACACTGAAGACCTGTCAGGTCACAGGTGTAAAAAGTACCTAACTTGTAAAACCAATATTAAATTTGTTAAGAGATGTGAAGTTTAAATAAAACTCTAATTAATCTACTGAAGGGGAGGGAAAAACCCAATTCCTGCTCCAGCCCTTATCTCTCCTCTTCTGTAAGATACCATTTTTTCTTTCCTTCTGTAGCAGGGTCTTGTGCAAGTTAGACACTCTAATTTCTGTTCAACAGAGGACAGCCGGTCTTGCCCTGCTTCACGTTGTTTTATATAAAAAACTCCAATTAACAAAACACAAATATCCACCCCCTAAACACAACACTGCCCAAAAAAACACTAATCACCCTTCCAGCAGTTTTAGCTCTTCTGCTGCCTCTATCTCACCTTCTTGCACCCACAACAAAAGCAGCAAAGGACAGGAAAGCAAACTGCATGGGCACACTGGCTGCTGGGGCGACTGCACCTCTCCAGCCTGGCTGGGCTGGGATCACAGGCAATAGTTGCCCCTCTCTCATCACCAGTATTTACGCGACTCCTCAGTTAAGTCGGTATTTTGTTATCACTTCCCTATACCAGGACAGCAGAGGGCAAGATCTGCAGTCTCGGGCAGGAACTGCAGCATCCCACAGCTGAACCAGCACGTGAGCTCATGCAAGTACAGGCAGGAGGAGACACAGACGTAAAGAGAAACACTTTCCAGGGCTTGAACTGAAACAGAAAGAAGCACAAAGGAACAAAATAAACACTGAAAAGCTGGCCGATGTGTAATAACCAAGGATGGGTGTTGGAGATGCAGATGAGACGCAGAGCTGGGAACACAAGCTTTGAAAGTGAGAAGTGGCTTTAAGTACATTTTAGGAAAGCAGGACAGTGGTCTTCATTACTTACCTGCTACAGCTGGATTCTTCTACAATATGGATAATCCTTCCCGGGAGATAGAGATGAGGATATTGAGGTGGTGAATTGAGGTGCGATTCATCCTCAAGGGTGTTGTACGAAGGTGACCGATGAACCATTAAACTCTCCTCAGCTAGGAGGGGCTGTGTAAGGGCACCCTGGTTTCTGCCATCCAGCTCAGTTGGGAAGTCATCTGGATCTCCTCCAAACACCTCGTACCAACACCCACGCAGCAAAATCTGGTACTGGATTCAGAAAGAAAAAAAGTCGAACTGAGGTTTGGCATCTCTTCAAGTAATCTACTCTGGTTGTGTGCTTGCATGCACATCATGTGCAAATACCAATTAAAAGACTAAAAATGACCATATGCACGTGCTCCCTAAACTCTTCGTTAAAGTATCCTTACCAAATTTTCCCCACTGGAATATCTATTTCACCATTATCCAACCTGAGCCATTAGTAGCACTATGGAAAACATTGCCGTCTTTACCCGTTGAATTATTCTGTGTAGATTCTGCTTTGCAGATTTATGTTTTCTTACACTTGTAACTTTTAACTGCCTGTTATCTGTTATCACCCAGACCTTCTACACAACTCCTGATCCTGGGACTACATGGAAATCTTTTGTGTGCGGCAGGTTTAATGTTAGGTGTTCAGAAATGGCAGTTTTGAGTGTTTAAGCTGCTCCTCTATTCCTCCAGTATCACCTTGCCTGACACCACATTGTTTTAGCACTTTAAAAACTGTGCTTCTCACTAGCAGTAAAAAGGTGAGCAATTAACACAGTAACAGAGAAATATTTGCTTTCCAACTTAATTCTGAATGTAAAATTTTAATAAAACTACTAATTTGTTTACTTAGTGATACTGAATGGTTATTAGATTAAGTAATCTTACAAATTTCGTATGATTTTAGCTCTTTTGTTTTGGGTTTTTTTTCCCCTTTCTTTTCATTTTTCAACAGTTTCCTTTACCAGCAAAACTAGCAAACAGATTGTTTCAGGTGTTGGATATTGTACATAGATATCTTCCAGGCCTTTTTAAATCTCAATTTCCAACAAGACAACTTCATAGTTACAGGACAAAAGACTAACAGAACTGTTGAAGTAAAAACACTTTTGTTCCTAACCACAATTGTCACTCATCATTAAGATCAAAAATACACACACTAATTGTCACTTCATTTACGCTGAGGCTTAACCCAGCCAACAATTCCACCCAGGAACTGCATTTAGTTACCTTGGGTCTGTTGCAGTTTGCCACAATTCTCACTATTCTCCTCTTTAAATCCTCCATGTTGGGCATACTTAACCTGTTTAAACACACACAGAACAAAGTAAAGCCAAGCCTCCTATTCTCTCCAATCTAATGCATCCCTGAAAGAACAACTTAAAAATATTTCCATCTCACCTTGCAACAAGGTCCTTTCCAACAATGACCGAAACAATGAAGTGCTTGGTGTAATCTGCAAGTGATTTGCTTAAAAATAAAAAGATGCATTTTAGATACACTCAAGAGAGAGGCACATTTTAGTTTTGTGACAATAGTTATCATTCATTAAAAATACAAATACGCGGCAACAGCAGCATCTTTTGCAGTCAGTTCTTGACTGGCTTCCAAACCTACTCACAGCAGATGACAGTTCAATGCTGATTGTAATGGGATGTGTAGATGTCAGAAAGGCCAACCTAGACTAGTCAGGTGAGTGTTTTATTTCAGGAACATTTATTTTAAGTTCTGATTATACTACCTTACAGAATTCACTAGATATATTTAATCCTGTAGTATTCCCCCAACTCAACTGTAACTTAAGATGAGGCAAATTAATTCTAGCAGAGAATATATAAACAAACTCTTAACACAGTCAAGCTCAGAGTTATCATCTAACATATGCACGAACTACCTTGATGATTTTTACATCTCAGACACAGAACCAAATGAGATGAGTCTCTTACCTTAAAAGTCCTCCTGGAGGAGAAAAGGCGTAACACTTCAATGTTGGGAAAGAGTTCCTGAGCATGATCGCCAACACAGAAGCTGTTCCACCACCCAAACTGTGACCAGCTATCACAAGTTTGTATTCCTATAGAAAGAAAGAAAAGACTGAAACATAGACAAAGAAAAAGCTTTGTGTAATTCTTCTAGCAAACCAAATTATTTGGAAGGTTACTTACTGGAGCAATTGTGAAAGCCTGGTTTAAAATTCCATCATTTATTAGCTTTCGATAGATGTAATTTGCAGCTTGAGTTATTCCCTACAAGACAGTATTTCAGTTAGAAGAGAAGGGTATCGCGAATCTGAAATGTAACCATCATAGAACAACATTCTTTGGCAAAGCAGGTCTTCTCTTTTAATGCACTAGAGGTCTAGTTATAACAACATGTTCTGGTATGTAACAGTTGAACAGTTTTCTGAACATTTAATAAGGACAAAGTCTGACAAGAGGGTTACAAATTCTACCTAAGGCAGTATTAGACACAACTACCAAGTCACTGAAATAACTTGTGCAATCCATCTCAAGAGGAGAACATTATTCTATTTAACTAAAGGATCCCAGGTGTTTATAGTTTATTTCTGCTAAGACAATTTATAAACAGCTGCAGGCCACACTCACCTTATGCACAAAGCCATTCTCTAGAACATCCTCCAGTGTCAAGTCTTCACAGTCTGCTGACAGATCAGTGAGAACGTCCTGTAACCAAAACGGCTTCTGTCAGACCTCTCTGCAGGGCTTCATGGCCCACAAGTCGCGCTCTGCTACTCAGCACTATCAAGCTGACTTACAAGTTTGTAAGCAATAAAACACAACCCACCATAAAACACCACCCAGGCAAACAAATACAACAATCACGATTCTACTTTCTGCAACTATTTCCAAGCTGCACACACAGGCATTGCAAACGTGCCTCCACTCACACTGAAAAGGAATTACCGCTGCCCACCCTCCACAGTCTCTTCCAGTGGCACAGGGAATTTTACCCATCCCAAAGATGGGAGGGCTTACAGCTTAAGCCTAGAAACTGATTTCAAGCCTTGAGTTGTTTTCATGTGTGCCAGTAACACTAGCTACTGGTTCACCCATTTCTATAAAGCTAACTATATATATATATACACACACACCAGATGGGTAATACCTCAAAAGACAAAGTTCCTCTCACTGCAACCACAATAGCTTCTTTTTTGTGATCCAAAGCAACAAAAAATGGAATCTCATAGATCTGAAGGGAAAAATGTAATAAGTAAAGACATTAACTTTTTATAAGAATAACCAGTTGTTCACACCTTCCAAAAGCTCTTATTGAGCTCTTTTAATTGCATTATGTAAAGAAGCTGAATCATTTTCTTATCGAGTCATTATTAATTAGTGCCCTTATTGCAATACTGAGACAGATTTATGTCAATGCTTTTGTGCTTGTTCCTTTAGATTAGAAAAAAAAATCAGAACTGACTTTCAGGGCTTGTTTTCATTTGGCTTTGCATCTTGCAGGTTATAAATGCTGAAGGCAAAGTAGAAATGTCACCCCTTGCTTTCAATGAATTCATCACTAAGGTTCTTGCTGAAAGCCTGTCCATATTGTTTACCTTGTTATGAAAACTGATATGAATGAAGTCCCTGTACTGCAGTCCTGTCATTTTTAGGATGGATCCAAAGTGAAAGTTATAACGATCACTGCCAGTTATATCAGAATCTGTTGGTCTATTTCTGCAACTAAATAACAAAGAAAAGAAAAACTTCGATGTTCAAATGCCATACGTTTTCAGTTCGAGGGCTGGCAAATGCACCATAGCTACAGGACTATCAACAGAGCAAACAATGCAGTAAGATAAGAATTCTTAGGACTACAGGTCAATGACAGAAATACAAACATGGAAAAATGAAATTAAAACCAAATTCTGCACAGCAGGCTTATCCAGTAGGCTTAATCCATTGTAATATGTGATTTTTTTTTCCTGCCAAAGCATTTATATTTTAGTAGGTTAAATAGCTTCATGCTACTAATTAGTAAAATAATAGTTACAGTCATAAATTCCAGTGGTCACTTAAATGCACAGTGATCCTACACAGTATTACCCATACTTCAATATTGACTGTAAGCATTTGAGTAAAGGGGGAAAAGGGAAAAATATGGAGGCTGGAGGGACACATAACTTTTGCCAATTCCTTTAAGACAGGGAAAACTGTCAATATACTTTTATTTCTACACATACATGTCCAAAAGGCAGCTCTAAAAAGCCTCATTTTAAAACCTGTTTTGTTTAATTCCAGTTCTTCCTTTGTCATTTTGCTAAATGAATCTTATTTATACCAATCACAAACTTTTCATAAGAAACAAAAGCTTATCTGTTTCTGAATCTGGAAAGATGGTGGAATTTTGTTTCTACTTTGATGTTTAAATGTGTGAAAGGTAACTCTGCCAGTGAAGCTCATGTACTCCCAAGAGTGATATAATTTAATACAACACAATTACTGCTATTGAAATAATTATATTTCTGTTAACACTAGTTAAATAAAAGGAAGCTATACATTCTTAAGCTCTTGATCGAACCTACCAGTCACCGCTGAGCTTACAGAGTGCAGTAAATGGGTTGGTGTATATGTAGTAGGGCCAACCATAAGCAGCTGCAGCAAACAGCATATAGTGAGCAGCATTCTCCAACTCGATATCCAAATCATCTGTCTGCAAGGACACAGGGAAAGGAAGGAGAAGAAGAAAGGCGTGTTTGGCAACCTCAGAATAAAATCTGAACACAGGCTAGTCAAAATCAAGGCATGACGAAATATGCGCTATCCCAAACCTCAAGAACTAAGAGAAACAAAAACCAGCCACTTATATTTCAGGAAAATGTCAGTTTCTTCCAATACTTATACACTGACAAGCTCAATACTGAAAAGTACATTAACTCCAACCAAGTTACTTAAGGATGGCAAAAGAATGGCTAAGGAGACCATAGCAGTTCTCTCCGGTAAGGACTTGTAAAGCACAAACTCATATTGGGTGGATTCAAAAGCAAGTTGATAGAAATGCACTGGTTGAAGTAGAATTACGTATGTCTGTAAAACACAGTCCAAAAGGTGGTAAAATAATTTACAGAGGCATTTTATCACAGCAGATTAACAAAAATCAGTTAGCAAACTGTAACCCCATCATCTGCAAGCATTTAAAAGATCCTATTTTTGCTTCTTATCTTGCCTGGATATTTGCAGCAGACAATTCCAACAGACACAATAGTAAAAGACCAGCTTTTCAGTTCTGTGCTATAGTACTAAATACTAATTTTCTCTCTATTCCCTTTCTCACCCAGCTGTTCAACAATGATCAAATGTTCTAACTGGTTCTTTTTAGTACTTAATTCCCCATTCATATCTAAGTTCTACTTATGCAAAAGCAGACAAATGTTTTGACTGCAAACTCATCAAGGTGTTTTCACACATACATTAATAATTTGAATTGTTGTGAATTTTTATAGCAGTGTTTTATCTTGTTAAAAAAACCTTGCACAGAGAACTGCATTTCAATTTGCTCTGGCATCATCTCCTAGAGCAATTGCACCAGAGGCTGCAACAACCCTGTCTTACCACAAGAGATGATGGGGAATGACAAAGGACTTCTTCAGGGTCTTTTGGGCAACTTTCCATTTTATCTTGCTCTTGGTGGAGCAGAGTCAAACCAGCTGCTATGTCACTGGGCACCAGATCAGTGTCCTGGGCAGAGAAACAGGAGTGCTTAAAAACATCCCACTTCAACATGGCAAGACTCTCTCATATGAAAATGCATAAGGAATTATACTTTTCTCAGTTTATATAAATACATTTCTCTTGTAGACAACGGGCACTGGAAAAACAGGTCACAGCAGCATCTAACCTCCCACCCCTTTTGTACACATTGGATATTTTCTTGAGTGATGCTGATGCCAATTCCACACAAGAATTTGATCACTTAACAAAATACTTGACAGAGGACCCACTTAGCCATATAGCAAGTAATGATCCAAACGTTATTGATCACTGTTCTATAACACTACGTGAAAAGCCCTCTACAGTGAGAACAACTAAGAAGGGTGTTACACGGGGGAAAGCTTAAGGGTTTTTATTCACCTGCCTGGGGCAGCCATCTCTCCATATGACATAAACCCTTTGCCTTACGAACCACTGAGCAGCATGTAGCTATAAATCATCATGCCCAAGTACTGCTGAAATAAACAAGAAGTACCAGGCTTGAAATCGTGAACAGATTTCAAAATCAACATTGAATTATGACCGCCCAAGGAGCAGGTGACATGAATTTGAGCTCTGGCTGGCTGTGCAGACTCCAATTTGGCAGATGCTCTCCATTTCCAAAAGGCAACTTAACGGACCTGCACACTCTAGTCTGGTACATGCTCAAAGGTGGCTGTGATGGGAAGACTGTCTTAACATGCTGTGGGGCTCATTTTTTCAATAGTCAGAAAGTAGTCTGATTCTTTGCTATAGGTATGACTCCTTACTCATCATTAGCAGGAAAAATGCCTGGATCTGCACACACTGAGAAAAAGAAACTCGCCCTTATTCTCCTGATTAGATATTTGTCTAATGAGAAAGAATACTGCCTTCCTGGCAGCCTGATCCAGTGGGACGTGACCCTGCCCACCGCACGGGGGCTTGGAACTGGTCCCTTCCAATCCAGACTATTCTATGATTCTATAATTCTCATAGATCTTCCCACATGCAAAGGGAAAGAAACCTTTGTTAAAGGGAAAATCTGTGTCGTATACTTCATATCAGAATCACTTTTAAGCTTGAAACCGGCATATTCAAAACCTGATTTCAAGGCACAGGGGAGCAGGGTCCTCTGGCTGAACAAAGGTACATGTGTGCTGCAACACCTGCAAACTCAGAGTTAGTTAAAACAGAACATAAAAAAAGCTCTCCATCTTACTGAAAAGTAGTTGCGGAAAAGTTCAGCGATACTAGTAAAAGCCACTCGATGGTCATCATCTTGCACAATACAACAACACAGCAATCTGATTCTTTTTTCCCAGACTCTGGTGGCAGTGTTCTTCACATTATACAGCAACTGCCCTGACTGACTGCTTTCCAGGTTCCGATCTACACCACTGGTGAGGTAAAACGTCTTTTTCCCCCCAAGTGGATCAAAGACGATTAGAATTCCAATGACGGTAAAGATGATGATAACCCAGCTGCAAAACAGAAGGAAGTGGGATGGAAGGTTGTAAAACCAGATACTTCTGACAAGTATGCAAGAAAACAAAACTAAAGATTATAACAGACACAAAACAAAGTTAGGTAAGAAATACTGTATGAACACCATCTGTTCCTCTCCTAAGTGTGCATGTTTTGTTATTGGGGTTTCAATTCACTACACACAAGACCGACATGGCCATCTGATTTCACAGAGCACCAAACTCAAACTCACAGCCCTGTCCTTTGGAAACAGCAACCCAGATGTGTGAAAGCTCTCTTCCCCACTATCAGTTCAGTTCAGTTACTACCCACTTGACATTTATCCATTTTTCTACATTCCCACCTGTCCCTCTTACCCTTTTTGATCTTCAGCTCCTCTCCTTCACTCTAGTACATGCTCTCTCAAGGCAAGTAGTTCAAGCTTGTTTAGGAAAGGATATAAACTCATTCTAGCTGTCTAGATTTAAAAATTCTTCTCCCTTCATGATTAAAACTTTTCTGTGAGAAACCACAATAATTTATAAGAAATATCAAAGTCTCCAACTCCTGGAAAAGCCTTTAATAAAACACATATAAAACACACATAAGCAGTATTTTCTGTTTCACATACACTAACAAGCTTAGATTTTGGGGGAGGCACCTTTACCTTGCAATAACTGTCAACATGATAACATTTATCACAGTCTTCTCACAGTGCACGCTGCTGTCAGACACCCACACAGCTCCTACAACAGCCCAGATAAATTCAGGCAAATAGAGAAACAGGCGAATATAAAGTAGCTTGGGAAGTGATTTTCTTGGGCCTGGATTAGAAATCGTTCCTGAAAATACAGGGAAAATTTAAAACAAGAACTGTTTATGAAAACATCTTAAGTACATAAAATCCTACTCGGATACATGGACCCTTTGAGCCTGGCAGAAAGAAACTTAATTGAAAATATAAAGTATTTTCATACTAATGGAAAGCTATCACCGAAGCTGAGACAAGAAAAACTCTACTAATACACCGAATCAGTCTCTAGTCAGAGACAGCTCTGCAGCCAAAGCTGCACACTGGAGTGCTGGCTCACCTACTCTTACAACTTTTGGTTTTGTTATTATTCTGTTTGGGTTTTTGCTGGCTGAATATTTCATTTTTAGATGCTCCTTTGCTGAGCTACAACAAACGTGCCATTTACTGAGTCACTAAATAATAAATTCCTTCAGATTTTTGTTTAGGAGAAGAAAAGCAGGGCCATTACGAAGACAAATACTTCTTAGGCTATTTTATGTGTTGTTAACTTACTAATCACCTCTTACTTTTAGTACTCCTAGACAACAACAAGGGGAGCAATTTTTGGCAGCTCCTTAAAACCAGCTTGTTGATCATGAGATGATGAGGTAGTGGGGTATGTGTACTCATGAGTAGGCAGGATAATCCATAAAGGCTTAAAATGCTGCCGAACAAAAAATAACTTTGGAAACTCTTTACCAACTGTAGAGTTGTGGTTCACATCCAGTGACAAAGCTGTTTAAAAAGCCCTTGATCCAGTGGTTGCTCATTCCCAGGTTGCAGCCTGTACTGCAGCAGCATGGTTGCTTATACAACCATGTGGTTCCTGAAAACAGCTCCTTTCCCTTCCTGCTCTGCAGTCCAGTGTGCGAGTTCTCCGGTCAGGTTCACGTTAGTTCAGTGCAAGCAGTGGTGCAAGAACCACTGCTCCCAAACCCATGTGCTACAATCACAATCCAAGACATCTCGCCATTAATTTTCTCGGAAATTCAGCCTCAGAATTTTTCCACTTCTTAGTTATAATAGCCTTGCACCTGTACCTTTGTATCAAACAAGCTTCTTTTGTCCCTGTTATTTACAGTTATAACTCTCACCTCAACTTTCATATGAACAGCATCACCAGGCTAATTTTTCTTTCCCTCCTCTGGAAAACGCAGGAAAACCAGTGGTTAGATTGAAGGCCAGGATTATCATCCCCATCTCTGCTCTGTCATAGTTTCTCTTCATGGGTTCTGTATTGTTTTTTCCTATTAAATAACTTAAATACTATTTACAGTACGTTGTGAGAACCAATTGCAAGGTCTCACCTATTACACCAGAGACCACACAAATACTTCTAATTAATCTTCCTAGCATTACTTTGACTATGGGATGTCTCACCAGGAAAAAAAGCTTTCCCAGCAATTTTTAACCCCAAATGAAGCATTGCTACAAACGACTAGAATTTGCATTGGGGTCCTTATTTCTGCTTAGCCATTCACTTCAAGCTGTGAGTCCTACTCCATTCAACAGTACATGTTGTTTTAGTTTCACTATGACATCGATATGGATCATGTTCCTACATGTGTTGTTTTCCCAGGCCACCCAATGCAGCTAACAAACTTTTGCAAGATATGGGTAAATGTGCCCATGCACAGCAAGGCTAATGCGATACTTTAGATGTGAAACTGCTCTAGTATAAATTCCCCTCCTTTCCTGTCAGAGAGCCTGAGCGGTGCTCTGTTTGAGATCATGTGCTGCTGCTAAACATGGAGAAAGTTTTCAAGATACTCTGATGGCGATGAATGTATCACCATTAGCTGCACCAAGCTGTCGCATCCACTTATTATTTTAGATTTCTGACTCACAGAAATAATATCATTAGAGCAAAATATCAATGCCGGCAGTTTCTCAAGTCTGGCTACCATTAAAGCAGTCAATTTTTTTTTTCCATTGCTTTTTTCTTTTAACGTCATAGAATCATAGAATCACCAGGTTGGAAAAGACCCATCGGATCATCAAGTCCTATCACTCCTATCAAATAATAAACCATGTCCCTCACCACCTCATCCACCTGTCCTTTAAACCCCTCCAGGGAAGGTGACTTAACGCCCTCCCTGGGCAGCCTCTGCCAGTGCCCAATGACTCTTTCCGTGAAAAATTTTTTCCTAATGTTCAGCCCAAATCTCCCCTCCGTATAAACCTCAACTCCATATTAAAGAAAGCAAATGCATCACAATCCTCCCAGACAAATACAAAACATTAACTATTTACCTTGCATGCTGACGTATACGAGAGCAGATATCGCACATATTATAAAAGCGAGGAGAATGAGGAGGACAAGCAAGTAGGTGTGCAGCAATCCTCCCCCGGGACAGTTAAAGTGGCCCTTATGGACCGTGTAAAGAGCCAGAATGCCAATCCACCTATGAGAAGGCGAGATAATAAATGTTAGAGCCCGAAGGGGCACAGAGATCACGCGATAAGCGGTTTACACCTTAGCGAAAGACGAATAGAAAGAAGAAGATTAATAGAAAAGGAGGAGTTAGACGGGGAATCTGTCAGAACGAAACGACTCGAAGGAAACACTGAGGGAACCGCAACCGAGCGGCTCGCGGACCGGGAAGGGATCGCCGCGAAGCCGCAACGACCAATCGCGGAGAACCCCGCCGCGGCTCCCCTCACCACACCAGCCTGACGAAGAGCTCGAAAGCCCCGGGGAGGACGAAGTCATCGCTGCCGATGGCCCAACGCCGCCCTAGAGCCACCAGCCCCGGCATCTTCCTTCTTCGCCTCAGGGGAAAGGCGGGAGGGAGGGAGGGAGGGGGCGGTGGAGAGTGACGTCATGACGCACGCGCCGCGAGCTGCCCTCCCATTGGGTCGCGCTTCCCGCCCCCCCAGCCCTCTGCGCATGCGCGGGAGGCCCCGGGAGGGCGGGAAGCGCTCCCGCCTCGTTCCCGCTCAGGCACCGTGAGGGCTCCTCCTCCGCCTCCAGCCCCGCCGCCCCGCAGGGCGGGGCGGCGGGGCTGGAGGCGGAGGAGGAGCCCTCACGGTGCCCCCCGCCCCGGCAGCACCAGCTAAAATACAAATAAATCAAAAAAAAAAAACAAAAACCAAAACATTTTCACCATTTCATGAAGTGTTTATTGAGGATGGTAACACAGGATAAATCATGCAACAGCTCAGTAAAAAAAGGGAATCATTTAAAGGATGAAGAATGGGAACTGGTGCTGCTGATTTCGAAGAGTTTATATATATATAAAAAAAAAAATATATATTTATCGTCCAAAAGTGACATCGAAAACCACTGGAAGCTGAACATGGAGGTTGCTTATAAAGCATTTGTTAAAAAGAAAATGTAGATACTCTAAAACGATCACTTACAGACTACTGTCATCAACAACTTACAAGTCTCCCGTTTCTATAGTTGCAATGGTGTAGCAGGGCTGTACATCCAGAATATTTAACCTTCTTTGCCTGGACAAAGAACACAGTCACAAACATTTGTTACGGAGCAGCACAGCTGTATCTTGCACCCCTCACGACCTGCGCCACCAAGTGCTTTCGTTATTGGGATTAACTCCCCAAACTTCTCTGCAGAACAGGAAAGGGCCCATCCTTGTGGCCACATGAGGTTTCCTTACTGTCCTCTTGCCACCAGCCTGTTTTAGAAGGGGAACAACTACGAAAAGCAACTGCTGCCCTTCTGGCACCAATTTATTTTGAATAAGGAACTCCATGTCAGCAGATGGCACGAAGACTGGGCACCAGCACATCACATCAAACATTGGTGGTTTCAGATTTAGAGTTGACATATATTCACCTTTTGGAAAGAAATAAATATAGTGGAATGAAAATTGAATCAAAGGGAAAGAATAGATGACTACCATCCATCAAGAATGCACAGATCTGTGCACTGACCAAAAAAAAAAAGAAAAAAAAATCAGTCATTTCAAAGAAATTCTTGAAAAAAAAAAAAAAAAAAAAAAGTTTGCACTTGTTCCTGGTCATAAACAATCTCACAAAAATCTCACTTTTGGAACTATTCCAATTGAAACCATACACTGAATTTATTAATACAGTATAAGTTTCTTTATGTAAAAAATCTTTATACATAGTAATAAAAAAGATAAAGGCAAGATGCATCAAACAGAAATCTGCTGGTTGTTTTTCCTCCGTTCTTACAGAGCCGCTGATGACTACCTGCGCTATAAAAAGCTGTGTTTCTGACTTTCTGTCTCAAGCATCTTCGCCTTTGCTTGTGATAAGGATTGTTCTGTCCAAGCATCCAAAAGGACAGATGCTGGTGATGGTTTTTGGCACTTACGCTGGCAAACTGAGCTTCTTTCCCTTGAGTACTGTAAGGACAAATAAGAAAGAAAACAGTTAAAGATATGATGGAGAAAAAACACACAATGTTAAAACTGCAAAACACAGTCACTTTGTAATAAACGCAGCAGTGCAGACAGTTCTGAGCCTGCTTCTCTTCAACACATGCTAGTAAAGGATGATAAACTAACAACTACTCCCACTCTGCACTCTTGTGGCACCCCAGAATTCTCACTTTTCATACTTAGGTCATACTAGCTAATGACTGTGGTTTCTTAAGAGTTATAACTAAAATAATGCTGCCCCATGTAGCTTTGTAGTCATACGATGGAAGTTAGAATGTGTGTAAGGGCATAATTACTAGTGCACCCAGGAGAAATGACTGCTTCTATGCTTAGCATAAAAAGAAGCATCCAAAATCCTCTGGACTTTTAAGGTATTTAAACCACCGAGAAACACGTCTCTAAGCATGTAATTTGTGCAGAACAATGTACTGTCAGGAGAAGCATGAGGATCATGCTTATCAATGGAGGACAACAGCAACTCGTATTTAGCCATACTTAGTTGAAATTCGCCAATTAACCTCATCAGATGATTTATATATCTATTTTCTATTCATACTCAAAATAATCCTTAGAAAACCCCACACTAGTAGAAAGCATACTTGATGTATCCATCAAGATTTCAGTAATAATTTGCATAGAGAATTAAAAATCTAGTAATGTTGATAACCTGAAGCTGGAAGTTTTTGTACTACTCACCTTTTGTAACGTACAAATAGAAGAAGTCACAGTACAGAACGGTCTGGACCACACCAGCAACAACAGCTATGAGGTCAAAAAATCCCTCAAAATAGTAGCGCCAAATCCAGTTGACTAAGTACAAGGCACGGTACAGACCCAAGAAGAAAAGATAGTGAGTAGTGATGGTCTCTGCTTCCCCAGTTTTGCTGATCATAAAAAGTTGAGGGAGAATAGCAACCGATTCAAGATAGATGGAGAAGGTCCAGAGAATCTGAAAGGAAAAAAACCCCACAGATATATTCAATGGTCTTACTGATAACATAAATGCAGAAGATATTTGACTTGGCTTGACTTTTCACTCTCGACGTTATGAGTAGTTGGCAAACTATCCTTGGTACTGCAAAAACTAAGTGAAAGCTTAGTAATCTACCACAGCATGGCATGAGGGAATAAAACTCTCTTGGCAGATGGACTCCTCAAACCAGTTGCCTGGTGAGCCAGCAGGCATGTGTTTATTCATGAGGAAGCTTATGCGCATCTATCAGTTCAGGATTCACATTACCATGAAACGCAGCTTACAGAGCTGGTCCCGTGAAGAGCTGCAGGAAAGACTAAGTCCCTCCCCCTTCCAACTTTTCTAACTTATTGGTTGAAAGAATGAGTTAATATGGAACAAAACTTAAAATGATGCCTCCAAGTGTTGCAACAGAAATTGTTTTACCTTCTAATGAAAACAATTTACCTGCAATATATAAAAAAATGCAGCTCAATCCATTTAAAATAAGCATCTAAAATTATTCTCTACTTTGCAGGGAAAATTACCTGTTTGAACATCCTATAATTATGTTTGAATATACTTTTTCTGATTGGAAAACACACAGCTGCATTTAAATACACCGCTATTCTTTCTAACACTCTAGACCATTTGCGATTCTACAGAATTTAAGAGGTATTATAGTTCCTTCTGTTTGCACCAGGTGGCACCAACCATGCACAAAGTGCATTCTGAGGTATGTCTTTATTGAACATAGATGCTTTTGAATTAATATAACCATCACAATGTACTGGGAAAAAAGATCTTCTGCTTAATAACATAATGTTGATAACAATGCTAGTCTCCTGAAGTGCCTTAAACGTGTACAGAAATTTACAGTGTGAAGATGCACTAAGGAAACTGCATTAGCCCGAATCAACTAAATACAGGCATCTTCCAAACATTTCTCAATCAGACTAAAAATGCTCATCTTCATGTTCTAAACATTTTAGAGAAAAAGGCATAACCACCTGCCCACAAACAACTCACCTCCAGAGGAGAGAAGTCATGATTAACAAGAAATGACAGACCACCAACCGGAACTATCAGAAACTCCACTCTGAATGTATCATGGTTTCCATCATAGGTGGCCTTAAATTTCATGTAGATCAGATACACGGTGGCATATGAGCAAGCAATGTAGATAAGCTAAAGAGCAAGGAAAGAAAAAACAAAATCAAAACAATCCACAAAGGTTGCAGGATTAGATCAAAGTCACTGAACAGAAACACTACTAGGCACTAAGAAGATTAAGTGCTGTCTTTTTTGATCATTTGTATAGTTTGTTTACATGCTTTTGCAGTTCCAGGCTATGTGGCGGTACTTAACTTTTCTTAGCAGAGTGATAATTCAAAACCAACGACTCTGGGCTCTGCTGGTTTTGCTGCTTTAAAAGCATCAGCTTATTTCTGACTGAAGTGACTGTCCAAAGTGTCTTTGAAGACTCTTTCCTAAGTAGATAGAACTAAGGAACTGACTGGAGAAGGAATATCCCTTCTGCTAGGGCAGGGGAAGCACTGGCCCAGCACATTTAAGTTAAAAATGTACACATGCATACGTGTAATAATGATGGAAGGGTTTTTTTAATGTTCAAGAAGCCCATGAGTGGTGTGGCTCATGGCAATTGAAGCCCTATTCAACAAACCCAACTTGGACTCAGCCATTTTTTACATATTGCAAATCAACTTCCTTTAAACATCTCTAAGATATCAACAGTGGTAAGGGTTCAGTGTTCTCAACCAACCAAAAGGTCACAAAATCTGCAAAACTAACAGACTGTTAGAAGCACTGAACCAGGACTGAGCTTGATTTCTAGCACTGCCACTTTTAGTTGTTGTGGTTCAGTAGACTTCATAGCTATTCCCCGTGAAACAGGCAAACAGCTTTATTTTACAGACAAGAAAACACAATCAGAGAGAATACATGCTTTTTAAAGGTCAATCTGCCATCATCAGGACAGACCTCACATTGTCCTGGAGACAACACAGTACAGTAGGAGACAAATAGTTTAGCTCCTGCCTCAGCTTCATCACAAAGATTAAATATTCTAAAACTTATTGCAATACAGGCTCTTCTAGACTGAAAAGTTGTTTTTAAAGGATTTAAAAACCTACTGTTTGCAGATGCTACTAATCACTGAAAGTGCTGCTCATAGATACAAAATGCTTAAATACTACATTAAGGAGCTCAGAATCCAAAGACTCTTTCCTACACTAGCACCCTGGCTAACTGAAAATAAAGGACCACAGGACAGGGTATCAGATACAGGGAACCCCCTACTACTGGTGTAAACCATTGTAATTGGTATGGTCACAGAAGACACCAAGAAAGTATGAATGAACCCCAAATTCTTACTTGAGAATTACAGTGTGTTTGGGGTCTCGAAAATTATTCATTTTTAAAGATAATAAATGACAAGAATGGTAGAAAAATGACTGCAGAGTGCAATAGCAAATATGTAGCCAATACACAGGTACCACTTAAAAGAAACTGTAAGATAGAGAATACTACAAATCAGTAAAACAGAAGTCTGCAGGTCACTAAGACAGACCCATAGTGCCAATCTGTGTATTTCTGTATATATTTCTAGAACACAAAAGAAACTGATTTTCCCAAGTATCTGATGACCACTGCCAGACAAATACAGCAAGTTGGTGCCTGTACTTTAATCAGTTTCTACTGAAGAAAAACCTAACTATACAGAAATGAACTTTTGGGGTTTTGCTGCCAATTACAGCATTTTCCTCAGATTAGAAAGTTCGTCTAGTTTTGGTCTAAGCTTATTTGTACAGCAGTTCATGTTCCCTACAACTGTGTCATATTTCATACACCTAAACATGCGCAGATAAAACAAGAAGCCGTTTTGGGACACTCAAGCAGCTTTGTCTTGGCACTACAATAATGGGCTGAAAAGCCAATGACATCAAACAGTCTCCCTGAGCAGCAGGCTTTGAAACTGTAACAGAGGCTTCCATTTTGCACATTAACACAGGCTTTGAACAGAGGACCACTCTTTCATTAAAAGGAAAGGCTCAGTTTGTAAGAAGTTGAGTATCACACGTGTCATTTCCCACATTCATTCCTTTTCTGGGTAGGGGGGCTGCAAAAGAGAGACATGGTCATGACCCTGATCACAACCAATAAATAAACAAACTGTAAAATAACCCCAAGCTGCTCCTTTAGCGCACCCAACAGTAGCTTTCAATATTCTCAGAAAATGCATAGGAAAAAAGCTGGTTTCTAGAATAGTTCTACTTAATCTACAGTTATTCATCTACACTGTTAATAACAAACCCTAAGCACACACTGTTGGTGTGTTAGAAGACAACAGTTGTGACTGGATTTAAGATCTAGAATTTTATTTTACGGTATTATCCCCCTAATTCTTCAGTGTGTTTTGCATTATTGACTTTCTAGTCTTTCATCTTGGCAAAGTGATACTGTCTTCTGAAACAAAGCCTAAGAGCAACAAGAAAATCAAAAAATAAAGAAACTGGATGAAAAAGGTGTCTCTCATATGCCACAAATGCCCCAATGTGTACCAGTGCCACAGATCTGCTGCACTCTCCCAGTCTACTCCTTTATTTTCTTGTACTCGGCAGCAGCAATTGCAGGAATAAACCAGAAATAATAATAATAAATAGTAAGAAACAAGAAAACCAAATTTAGGCTCACTAGCATTCAACGGGCAAGCAAGCAGGGTATAGTCTGATGGAAGCTGCATTCCTAAACGCGTACTCCTGTCAACTTTTCATCAGCCTCTGACCAGACACTAACTGAAATTCCGGCAACGCGTTCTGAATACTAATGTACTTTGTAGAGCTTAAGTAAATCTCTTTTATGGACTGAAGTCTCAATCAAGAAACAGAATGTATTTGAACCATTCTTCCAGCAGTTTTATCTTCAGTAACCAAAATGGCATTTGTCCCCACAGAGTTTTTCAAATATTGCCTGTAGAGTATTACAAAAAAAGGAGAGTTCTGAGTCCATTTTCCACATTCTTTATCCAAAGCCCATTTAGAACTTATTCTGTAATAACTGTATGGTAGGCCATTTAAAGAGGCTTTCATTTAATGAAATTATTCACTCTGCATACAACATTACTAGCTTTTCTAACTCTTCAGTATACTCTACCTTCATAGATGTGTTATACAATGAAATGAATGAAGTGAAGAGGTCCAGATAACGGGTAGTGAAGACCACTGCAAACAGAAGCTGGCTTTTCCCAGAAATACCTAAAGCAATAAAGGAAATAATTAATTATTCAAGAAGAGATGATGTGCTTTAGAACATTTGATGGCAAGGATGAGAAAGGATATATCCTTTATTTCTAAGCAAGTTGAGTACAAAATTAGGACAAAATCCAGGCTTCCAGAACTAAGCTGGACAAACAAAACCACAAGTTCATAATGCCTCAGTAGTGTGAACATCAGTTACCTGTACACCACCCTACTGGAAAAGGTGCTAGGACTATGTGAGATTTAGAAGTTACTCGCAGCAGAGAGCTTGCAGGTGATATTTTGGAGATTACACTATCTGTTCTGCATTATCAGTGGGCACTATACAGGAAAGCTGCATTAGCCTTCAGCTCTCAGAGTGCTGTCACACGCCTCAGTACGTTCTTTAGATGTTGAACAGCTGGAAAGGCATAAGCGCAACAGATCTACTACAGATCCAATGATAATAAACTAAGCTAACATCAAGGGTATGATTTTAAAGGAATAAATTGATTTTAAAACATAAAGCAATTCACTTCCAAAACTTAACTGGCCACGTGGTAGGGAAAAAAATTATCAGTCAAAACCAGATGTTACTATGTATTACAGTAAAATAAAATTAAGAAGAGAGAAGCAAGCTAAAATGACAGATGTAGATACAGCATCTTCAAAGTAACTTTTGATTTTAGGTCAAAGCTCCAACATAAAAACATTTGTTTGTAATTAACTTCAGCCACTAGAGCAAAGTTAGAAGCGCAAAAGCTTTGCGCAATCAGTAACTAGATGCTTCTGAAAATTGAGGTAAAGCATCACTCCATAATACTGATGTGGTGGTGTGTCACAACAGGGAGGACAAAGCAACATAGCCTGCACCTCTATCTCATTATTCCAATTACTCTCGTTTTCACTCATTCAGGGTGAAAATATTTGAGCTGTTCAGCTAAGCATGCAAATATTGTTCACAAATATAAGAGGGAAAAATATTCTCCAGGAGAAAGTTATGATGCAAGGCTGAAAATCCTTCTCCCTTTATACAGAGAAAGGCTTTTATTAACAGTGTCATAAAACAATTAGAAGGCTATCTGCTATGGTTATTGAACTCCTTTTTCACTCTGATTCAAGAAACATTGAAAAAGCTGTCCCAGATGAAGGGATTTTATGTTTATACATTAAACTATATATATAATACATACATATACACACACATATAAAAATAAAGTATATGTATAACATGTTTATATATAAAGTATAGGAAATCCTGAAACAGTAACAATTAAAAAGTGGTTTAGTGTGTAACTTTTATATGTGAAATATCTATGTGAAATATGAGGTAAGACTCAGGTAGCTTCCGCAAACCAACCCAACTGCCCAAAAGCACCTGTGGTCCAGGAAAACAGCAAATGCTCCAAAGCCTACAGTTACGCAGACTGTAAAACTAGAAACCAAAACCTGTAAGCATTTTAAAAAGGGCAACAAAACAACAACAACAAAAATCACATAAAAACCACTTCCCAAAGTCCAGAAAGAAGCAAATTTAACATTTCTTGTAGTAGAACTGTGCTGCAGACAAGTGAAGCACAACTCTCAGTGGCACTCCAGGTGTGCTTACTGACTTCACAAGTCTTGATGAAGCCTGGCTCTCAGGCCAATAAAACCCCTCAGCAAGCAACACTGCTCTATGATCAGAACCTATAGGGCAACGAAATCCACCCACACAGATTAGATTACAGTACAGCATCACACCACAGCATATCGTTATGTTGAATTATTTAGCATGCTATTTTCTTCTAGTAAATAACTGTGAACAGCAAAAAAGCGTGTGAGATACGTTAATTATTGACCACGGCTATACATTTGGACCTGGATGTATTGCCACATAAATCTAAGTAATAAATTGGACAAATTCCTCCAAGCCACTGCCAGTCTCACGTCCCCTCTAACCCCAAAGCTGTAATTTTTATTACAGCTTTCAGTATTTACACTGAATTTTGAATCTTCAGAATAGTCAAATGTTCTTGGAACACATCCCAAAGCCAAGTTTAAACTGATTTTCAAGTTAAGTAGGCTAGACTAGGCAAAGGTCAAAGTTTAAACCAAAGATCTATGGAGAGACAGGCAAACTGGGAGAAAGTAAGATCTATACCACCAGCAAAACCAGAAGAAGGACACAGGTAAACACTCTGCTGTATGAATTTGATGCATTTTAAAACTGGGAGAAAGGTATCAATATACCTGACACAGCACTGACCTTGTCTCATGGCTGGCAACTGCAAAATACTGAGACCACACCGCTGTTATTCACATCCTTCTCCCTTTCCTTTTACTTGTGCATACATTACACATGGTCAGCTAAACAAAAACATTTTTATTTCTTCTTCTCAAGCTCTTGGCTCAAATTTTGAAGAGTCAAGCCTCTCAATTTTTCTATCATCTTTACACATGGAAAAATTTCTTCAGCTTCTGTATTCTAGCTTGGCTGGAAGCAATAGGAAGAAACTTTAATTCAAAAGCTCAGCTGATTTTCACAGCCAGGGAGGACAGCAGAGCTGAAATTGGAAGACTCTCTTACCAACTTCATGTTGCTGTAGATAGTTGGGTAAAGAACGATTTAGTAAGGAAACCAAGTTTCCACGACAAAGTATGGACTGAACAGACTTTTACAATTTTAATAAATATTAAAAATAGTTTTGTTCAGTATGGAGTTCACATCAGCTACAGCTTCTTGGTTCTGCTAATAAAATACTAACCTTAAGAATTCTTTACTTTCACTTTAAAAAAACAAAAAAACCCCACCCTAATTCTAAACACAAATCTGTCAACCGAGAAAGGCAAATTTTTCTTTCAAAGTGAGAGAAGACATTCCAACCTACCTAAGGCAGTATTATTTGACAAAATCTAGACAAATTTGCAACAGCCCATGGCACAGCACGATCTAAAGTATTCAGCACAGTGTATGATCTGAGCCATACTATGTAAACAAAACTGAGATACAGCTACCTTACCTAGCAAAATTATTACACGTTTACTACCTATGCTGCTTTTTTAAAGTATTCAGCGTATAATTTGACAGCCTTGCAACTGCAGGTCACCTTTAACGCTTGACAAATGACACTGAGAAAAGCAAATCAATTTCCAGGCAGTAATTTGCAGTGTAAACAAGCTAATTTGACTTGGAATAGATTAGAAAATATAGTCTGAAAAAGACAATGTCTGAAAGCAAAGGATCCTTCAAGTCTCACGAATTTCCCAATTATGACATGAAGTCAATACTGGAGTTACCCACTACATTCTCCACTGCTCCTAGTAATTATTTTTGTGCTGTTATTTGGAGTGCCAAACATTTTTCCAAATTCTAAATTTGGAAACTAAAATAACCAGTCATGCAAAAAATTGTTTCCCTGCCAGGTCTGAAATCATGACCTGATTTGCTTTCCCCTTGTTCTGTTTTTAACATATTGACTAGATCAGGGAAAAAAAAAACCTGCCAAACACTGAAAACGCAGAGTGCTTCGTACTGCAGATTATCCTGGCCTCACCTATTTTCCTCAGTTAGAGGAGTCACTCCTTAGGAAAGAATATGGACGTGTCTTCAGAAAACAGCAGGTCGCAGCAGAGGTACACAGGCTGTCTCCCTCTCTTTTCCAGCTGCTTTTACAGGCCTCCCAGCTCCTCTTGGAACAAAGGCCTCAGACACACACAGATGCAACCAGAAGAGAGGAGTCGGCACCATGTGGTTTGCCAGCTCTTCATGGATCACAGCCTGCAGTTCAGCAATAAGCTAGAAGCTTTTATTTTCTAAGCGTCTACTGCTTCCAAAGTGCACAGTTAAAGCACCAGCTGGTTTGCCTGTTAGTCACCAATAACCATCAGGCATAAGTTTATTTAATTTAGAAACTGCTCTAATAACAATGCAATGTAAAGGAATCACATAAAGACCTCTAATAAGAGGCATTTAGCAGCTGCTCAACACTAACTGGTAACTACTTAGCAGTTATTGTTATGCATAACTTCACAAGCATATATTCTGCAAATGTGTATTTATCAGGTTTTTATGATACCTCAACTGACAACAACAAGCCACTACAGGAACAGGATGCAGCCCCCAAAATAAAATCACACAATCCATTTGAGGCTCTCTTCTCATTCTAGACAAACTACTTGTTAGGCTTCAAAGGCTTATTTTCACAGATGTAACATGGATCTGGATTTACACCGAAGGACTCAGGCTTGGTTGATGCCACGAAAACAATCTGAGATAAACACACCCTAGTCTCAATTTTGCTGAGGAAACACTGAAAGAGTGCACGCATATATGTTTGTGAATGCTGACTGATGTGGTAGAACTGAAGGGCTTATGTAACACAGGCCCATTTCCTTTTCTGTGTTGGAGAAATCAGTACCAAGGATATTACCTGGTATGGCTTTACTTTCTCATGAATAAATCCCTAGCAACAGAGATTCCTAATCATAATTGATTCAAGGAAAACAAGGCCAGATCACTCTTTAAGCAGAAAGATGGGACCAGGTTATATTGTACCACAATCTGTAAATAACCTCGTTCCAAAGGTCATTTAAGAAACTCTTGGTTGAAACCTATTTGAATTTTAGCCTTGCATGAGAATTTCTTGGTTTCCTTCTTCAGACAGGAAGACATATATCATTTAAATCATTAACTCTGTTGTTTGCAATCTTGACTGCATTTCTCTAGCAAGCCATAGGACAGAACTCTGCAGAAGACCTGGAGAAGGCCAGGCCCTTTCCTGCCAGATCCAAACATAATTCCTGATCCACTAAAGCAGGAGCTAGGAAAGTTCATTAGGAAAGAGCTCTTGCCCTCCATGACTTCAGAAACAATAGCTCTGTGCTTACCACTGCATTTGAATCGTGGAGTCATTTGCATGAGCTTTGTTGTAAAGTTAAGGATATCTTATACTTTGTTTTTAAAACCAAAGCTTATTCACCTATTATTTTCTTCTTTTTGCACTATCAAGTGATTAGTGAAAAGCGACTTGACACGAAAACATACAGAACCTGTACTGCCTCTTACCTGTAGTACAAATCTTTCATTTCCCCAGTCTCAGCTCTTTCAGGTTGCAGCTTAAACTAATTCTTCATGCTCCTAAGACTTCACAGACACATCTGTTCAACAGCATAAGCTGGTATTTGAACGCTATTTCATGTCAACACACGATTCGAGAATAATCGCTCCTACTAACGAAGTAGATTCTCAATAAAGAGAGGCAAAGACAGGCTCGGTCTAACCCCAAACCACAGCAAAAACGGCATTTCCAGCGTCGGCGGCCTGATGCCCGTAACACAGAGCGCTGAAACGCCCGTTTGGAATTCCAGCAACTCCCAGCGTTCTGAAAGAGACCAGTTATGCTGCAGAACCGCCTGCAATTCCCTCCAACCGCCACACCAACCAGACACTGGAAGCCTGGAAAAAAGCAACCCCCATCCCAGGGAATTCCAGCCAGCACGTAGCAAAGGCGGAGGGAGCCGCAGCGTTTGCCGGCTCCCCCCGCTGCCACGTCACACCAGGCCGGGAGCGCGGCTGGAAGCCTGGAACCTCTCTCTCCTACCGCAGCCAGAAGTCTCAAACCCGGCACGAGTCGTAGTTAGATCCTTAGCTCGGCGGGAGGGGAGAGAAAGGGAAGGAGAGGGCGCTTCGGGAACGCCAACCAGCGCGGAGAGACAGGGGGAGAGCGAGGGGAAACTTCGGGATCTGCAAAGCGCAGATGAGCTACTCCCAGCGCTGCAGCAGAGGCGGCCTGCGCGCTGAAAGGTGCCCCGGGAAGGCGCAGAGGAGGCTCTCGGGGAGGCGCCGAGCTGCGTGCCCGCTCCCGCCACACGCCGGCGCGGGGAGCGAGGGACGCGCCCCCCGCCGCCCCATTCATTCTGCCGCCGCCCGCCTCTCCCCCAAGGAAGGCGCGACCCTCCGGGCCAGCCCGGCGGCGCTGGGCGAGGCCCCGGCCGGGGTGAGGGGAGATGCGGGCGCCCCTTCCCCCTGGCCGGGTCCGGCGGGGCCCACGGAGAGCGGCCGCGGCGAGGCCCGAGTCCCCGCGCCGCGGGTTCCGCCCGGGGGGCGCCGATCCCCTCCTCTCCCGCTCTCCCCCGGCCGATCTCTCCGCAGGGAGCGGTCCCGCCCGGCGGCGAGGAGGCTGCGGCGGCGCCCGGTCCCCTCCCCGGTCTCCCTCAGGCTCCGCGGCCCGGAACCCCCCCGCCGCCCTCCCCTCACCCCCGGCGGCCTCCCCCACGCACCCGCGCAGGAGCGGCTCTTCCAGATCTTGAGCAGCAGGATGATGATGGCCGCCAGGTGGGACAGGTCCCCGGTGAGGCGGAAGATGTTCATGGCGGCGGCGGCAGCAGCAGCAGCAGCAGCAGAGGCGGCGGCGCAGCCCGGAGCCGGGGAGCGAAGATGGCGCAAGCTCAGCGGGCACCGAGCGACGTGGCCCGGGGACGTGGCCAGACAGCCCCGCGCGCGGTGCACCCTGGGAAGCGGGGGGAGCGGCCCCGGCCCCGCCCCCCGCGGCCCCGCCGAGCCCGCCAGGGGGCGCGCGAGCGGCGGGGAGAGCACCGGGGACCGTGGAGCGGGCGGGGCCGCAGAGCCCGGCCAGGCCCCGCCCTGCCCCGGGCACGGACACCTCCCGCGGGCCGCCCAGCCGCGCCTCGGGCGCCCCAGGGATGGGGCTCCCCCAGCTAACCTGGGCAACCTGGGCCAGGGCCTCCCCGCCCTCATCGTGAGGAAACTCCCCCTCGTGTCCAGTCTAAACCTGCCCCTCTCCAGTTTGTCCCCATTGCCCCCAGCCCTACCGCCACAAACCTTTGTGAACAGCCCCTCCCCAGCTCTCTTGTAGCCCCTTCAGGCACTGGAAGGTCGCTATAAGGTCTCCTCAGAGCCTTCTCTTGTCCAGGCTGAACGAGCCCAGCTCTCAGCCTGGCCTCTGCGGGAGGGTCTCCAGCCCTCGGATCATCCCTGCCGCCTCCTCTGGGCCTGCTCCAATATTACACGGCTCTCCAGCAGCCATGAATCAAGCCCCTGGCTCACTTAACAGAGCACAAGAGTGCGCGGAGAAAAGGTTACCCCAGATGTACACTGGTGCTTTGCTTTTTTAATAGTGTCTCTAAAAGGTTGTTGTTTCTTAAAAATACCTTGGTTTCCATTATTCTACTCCCTGTTTGAGGAATTGACGTGAGGCCTTTAACAGCAGGATGATGTAGAGAACCATGTACGGAAAATTGCCCAAAGCAGAAGGTTAGATATTGTTTGAAAATTTCTGAAAAGGTCCTAATCACGGTCTTGTGTTTTCTTGTTTAAAATGCATCATAAACATGGAAGTTTTTTAAGGGCTTACATATTCTCTGGAAGAAGAAATAAACTCAGTAGGAGGTACTAATCAGTTATCTTTTTTAATAAGTACTCACAGTGTGATAAACAAATTTACTTATTTTCAGAAATTAGGAATCAAAGCCTATCCTCTTAAATCACCGTGTTTACAAGTACAGCAATACAACTACTTGACAAGCTCCATGGCATCTCTCATCTCACACTTATCATGCCCTAAGAGCCTACATGTTATGTTTGAAAAGTTTAATAGATTTGAACTCTAATAGACTAATTATTCTCACAGATGCTGAATAACTTCCAGCATCAAATAACATTTGATGTTAATTCCCAGGGAGTTGCTTCTTGAAGGATACATTAGGGACTCAAGTCCAGTACCTGGAGAATTTGTACTGAAGAAGACAGTGCTTGCCAGGTCCACAGAAGAGACCGCGACAGCGAAGGAGAACGTGCAGCTACAACCTCTGCGGCTGCATCACGATATACGAGTGTAACAATGAGGGCTGAAAGTACCATTTATGTCTCGGAGCACTGACTGAACTAGCCAATTAGCTGCTTGACACAGGCTTGACTGAAATATGTACATTTAATATGTTAGATGTAAACACTTCTAAAAAGATGAATACTGAAATAAAAGTGGCTAATAAAAACACTGACAGATGCAGAAGTGGAATGTATTTTAATAGATACATTAAAGGCAGAGAGCTGACATCCCTTCTCTTTCAACTCTTTCCATGGTTCATCCAGGATATATTCGGAACTTGTTTGTGATCTAAGCTGTTTTCTGATATCTGATTAAATATTGAAATACATCAGGCCCCAGTTAAAGATGACCTAGGGCATATTTAGCTCGTGCATCAAACCAACACATGATTTTAACTATAGCAATGGCCATTCTTTGACAAATCAATATGGTTCTTTTCTATTCAATTCTAATTCAAATTCTTGGGAAAAGGGAGTACCAAAAAATATTACCCTGCTGTATTTATGACAGATTAGTATTTTCCACTATTTTCATATTTCTCCTCTAGAAATTTACTCCCAGCCCCTCTCCTTTTCTCCTTGTCTCCTAAAAAGAAAATAGTGAGATGCCTTTTAATATTTGTAAGGCTAATTAATACCAGCTTAAAACATTAGAAGATAAATGTTATGCTGTTGCTGGCAAAGCATTAAGTCCAGCAATAGCAATTCCTCCATTTAATACAACCCAAGTTGACTATACATTGCAGTGAGCTCTGAACACGCCTTGTGTTCCTGCATCATGAGGGCAAGAAAATCCTCTTATTAATCTGGATTGGAAATGCAGACTGATGCTGAACAGGAAGGGACAGGAAGAAACAGATGGACATTGTCTGCTTGCTATTCATAGCAGAAATATTCTTATACATTTCTTTACTATCTATTCCTAGGTACAATTAAAGAACCAGATGTGAATTTTGATAAAAATATTCCGTGCTACAAAACTGCTACAGGTCCTGATTGCATACACAGGGTGTATGAGCTAGTCTCATCATTTCTGTTTAGGGAATGAGTAGATACCATTTTTTTTAAAGCGCTACCTTTAGAGCTTTGCACCGAGGTGCTGGTTAGCTCTGATGTGACAGGTTGAGATCACTGGGAGTCAAACATTCCATGTACTGCACAAAACCTGACAACAGCCATAATGCCAGCTTTACAGCAACACTTTCGCTGGGGTAGTTTCTTCTTATCTTCAGGGATTTCAAGACATCACAAACGTGGCATTTCCTTACAACCAGGTGGTAGGGGTATTTTCTCAACTAGTGATCCAGAACCAGAAACCCTTTTCTTTTTTCAAAACACAATTCTGAATGCAAAGGTGTCAGGCACTGAAATAAGCCAACAAAGTATTTCTTCCTGCTCATTAACCCCTTGAGAATCCTACATCCAACCAAACGAATTAAATGCGATTCTTCCGCATACATACTGCTGGACAGGACTACTTGTCACATGGTTCGCAACGCCCCGAAGAGCCAAGCCTACACCAGAGCTCTGTCAGGCTGCCAGCAGTCGGATGTATATCCTGCAGGATGTACGGCACTGCCTAGCAACCATCAGAGCGGCCACGAGTGGAGAGGAGAGCTGCAATTCTCACAATATGCAGATAAAAAATGTTTGTCATTATATATATTCAACAGCAGATTTATGCAAGAACCCGATTAAAAAAAAAATCTTGAATATATATATGTTAGAGGTAAAAGAATACAAGGAAAATTAAGCTTGAGTGTCAAACAAATGTTACCCACACCTACAAGCAGCAACATTTCTCCAAGAACCAAAGAAATCTTTATACAACGTTTCTCTGTAGTATATCCTTCCCCAAAATTATGATGGTGTGAAAAGAGAGGGACCGTGAGACATTTTTCCCATGAACGCATTCCAGCGAAAGTGATGGTGTGCGTTTTGTGTGCAATGTATGTACGCACAGGGGACAGATCTGCTCGACGAGCAGGGTCCTGTGACGTGGATGCTTACATTAAAGGGCTCCATGGATTGTTTCAAAGTAGTAAAAAACAAAGTGCATGTGTTTCAGTTTTCTCTTAGCAATGGAATCATGGCAGTTTTTGAATGGATGGTTGATTACATACAAGGAGAGCAGATTTTACACCATGCATACTAGCACGCTCCATCTCTTTGTCTCCTTTTCCCATCTATTCTCCCCACAGAAATTCAGTTTCAACAGTTTTCAAGAAGGTACCTCATAAATCAGCTTTTGTAGAATGGGTTTTTTCATCAGTGACCTTTACAAGAGGTACATTGGCTAAAGTAAAATTGCTTTTCTACAATACTCATCGTCCAAGATGCTCACACCATCTTACGAACAAAATAGGATTCGTAATCTCACCGTGAAATGAGTAGAACATTAAGTGCATGCTCCACACCCACCCCTTCTTACACTACTCTTGTCAGAAATGGATATGTCTTTGACCAAATGCAAATGCAATGCCGAAGTTATTAACGTAATTATTAATTTAATAAAATAAATAAATAATCAAGGAGTTCAGCTATTTAAAAGCACTTGTGCTTGAAAGAAATTACTGAGCAGATGGTTCAAAACAAAGAAGTCACTCCTGCTCCAATTAAAGGTTAAACTCTGACTCACCTAATTTCAGACGGAATCACTCCCAGGTACACTGACAGAAGAAGATAATTTTCAGCTTGTTTGGATTTTTGAAGCACTTGGTATGGCTACGTCATGTATCTGACTTGAACAGCTGAGCTGGAAATGCTGACTGTCTTCTTGACTATGAAAACATTCTCCTGCTTCTCCACTGAAGTGGACACAGAATTCAAGTCAGGCAATTTCTAGAAATCAAGCAACCTTTTAGTACTTTCACATCTAAACGAGGCAGAACTTTTTAATGTGAAAAAAACAGATAAATCTTTATAATGTATTTGATTCATTGAAGCTTTTTTGTTTGTTTAGCAGGCATTTGCATTATTTGCTGCAATTCATAAAGAACATGTTGTCACCTTTTATCTGAGCAGGATCTGAGCTAGCAGCCCCGGGATGAAGTTATTTTATTGCAACAGCAGTAACTTTTAGTATGGTTTCTACTACATCATGCAGAAGGATAGCCTCTGTCTGGAGGAATGTACACATGAAGTATAAGGAGAAAATCCAACAGATGGATAAAATAATTTGACCAAATTCACCAACATAAAAAGCACTGGCTACAACGCATCAGCCTCCAAGCAAGAGTGACCTGCTGCCTGTCCCCTAGGTCATTCAAGCTCCTCCCTAACACGTAAGAATATCTGTCAGTGGTTTTCGCACGAGACAGATAAGCCATTTCCAGTTTTAACATTTGTCTGAAGTGTTTGGAGGGATCCCGTGTTACTTGTTAATGGTGAAGGTAGGGACAGGGGCTACGTCGCATCGTGACAGCAGGTGAAGGTGTTGCTTTTAAATTAATCATATTGCACTCAGGCATCTCAGAGCATCTTGATGCTACTATTCATGTTGCAACTTTTTATCTCTATCATCTCCTTTGTAAACTCTGGGACACTGAAAATCAAAAAGTAAAGAAAAATATTAAGTCTTCTGACATACCTTGGTTTGCAGTCTTAAAAAGTAAATAGAACACTTAAGCATTTAGTTTGATTAACTGGAATTTACACTTTAAGCCAACCAGTGCTCTTGTTAAATTTTATCCTGTCAAAATCATAAAAGCCACTGAAAGTTAATGGCAACACTCTTTTAATTGGAGATTATCAAAGCGGATGTGTAATAAAATCTTATCAATGGCCTGGAACAGGCTAAATACAGATTAATACCAACAACATGTTCCAGATAATGCAGTAGTAGATTGGTGTTACATGGAATTTTAAATATACTTTTGTTAAGGTTGGCTTTACAGCAAAGATAAAGTGCTTTCCTCTTGATTAGATTCCAAGATAGTCTAGCAGAGGCACAAGACACCTTTGTAACACAGAAAAATTATTCAGAAACTGTATTCAGAGAAGCAAGGGGTCCCACAGCCCTTCCCCTGAGTGGTTGTGGCTGCTCAGCCATCACTCTTACAGGTGAATCATAGAATAAAGCTACCTCTTATGGAAAAAATAACTTACCTCAAGTTTAGCTACCATGGATTCAGAAAGGCAGGTGCAGCATAAACACAGAATAGAACCAGACGCTGAAGTCACGCACAGAGGGAGCACCTGAAAATCACAAAGCATCGTGTCTTAGTGTCACAATACAGTTCAGGTCTGGCACAGTCTTATCGATGCCACCCCAAAGTGGTGCAACATTTCCAACATGTGAATCCTAACCACGCTCGGCTGCTCAAAAGATGAGAGCAGTCCGAGTGGTCACTCCCAGCGTAACATCCGCAGCTCTGAAGAGAAGCATTTCCTAGGGGTGGTACTCACTAGGGACAGGAACAATCAATGAGAAACTCAAGAACTCAGGTGATCTTTACCCAGAAAACTCCTCCCTTTGGCGTATCTACAGAGGCACAGGTCACACACGTGAAGGAGCTGGGCTGAGAGCAAGGCTTAGGTGCTTCTAGAAAGGTCTTTTCCAATTCCAGTGTGGATTCATAGCAGTTTAGTTCCCTAACTCTTCTTTTAGCACCTCAACATCCCTCTCTTCAACAGCTT
Source organism: Clamator glandarius (assembly GCA_033459285.1). Taxonomy (NCBI): domain Eukaryota; kingdom Metazoa; phylum Chordata; class Aves; order Cuculiformes; family Cuculidae; genus Clamator; species Clamator glandarius. The sequence continues at coordinate 2,753,351 of JAUNZM010000157.1, read as the reverse complement.
GTGTCTCACAGGTGCCGCTGGAAAGAACAATATTTACTGCCTGATAGGGATAAGTTCTCTGCATTGGCTTGACTATGTGCTAACCCTCATTCATTGTAAAATGTCCATTAACATACTCACCTACTGTATCTTGCAATATGGGCAAGTGAAATGTTAAATCACTGAGGCATAAGTGCTAATAAGCTTTCATTCCAAGTAGGATGGAAACAGCAGGAAAAGCTGTTCAAGGGGTCCTATAGTATGCACAAAGATTCTCTCCACCTCAGCGCTACCTCCTGTCTCACTTGTTGCTCTGCAAACAAGGTTCTGCTGCAGATAAAGGTTATCATCTGAAGGTCCAGAGATGGAGAGCTCTGCCTTAATTTAGGCAAAGGATATGGGGAAGGAGGAAAGGGAAAAGCTCAGTTTCGGACTACATTTTAAACAAGCTAGTGCTTAGCGCAGTGCAATACTACTAGCAGCTAATGCTATCTGACAATCTTCCCTCCTCATCTCTTTTTTCGGGTAAATCCAACAACATCCTTGCCATTTGTCTTGGCCAGACACATGATTTGAAGCACAACTTCAAAAAGTTGTTAGAAAATTGACTGCAACCCACCTTCAAAATTACAAAATAATTCTAATCCTGGTGGATGCCGCAAGACTGCACACCCCACCAGTGTGTGAGTGTCATTCTGCTCTAGGCAGGGAGAGGGACTACTCACCGCTTAGAGCTGGGGTTTGGAGGGCTTGAGTAGTGCTTGCACTGTTCTGCATCTCTGAGGTGATTGTCTTGGCTCCATCCAGCGCCAGCTGGAGGCTCTGGAGCTGCAAGGCGTTCAGATGCTCACGCTGTGACCTGGTAACCACAGCAGCATTTTCAGGGCCCAGGTTTGCTATTTGTTCTGGGGACAATGCCTGGGAGGAATAAAAGCCAGACAAATTGGTTTGGGCTGTCAATTACATCAGGCAGGTAAGGAATCGGAAGTCAGCACTGTGTTGCTTTTGGCATGAGGGGAAGTAGCCTTCAATGTTGTCTTCCTACAACAGAGCTCAATATAGCTTAAAAATCCTCAGCATTCATTTACTTCACTGACCACTCATCTATCTTTTACCCTTCTCTTTGCTGCTGGGATCTGATAGCTTAAGAAGCTTTCTATGCCGACACTGTCCTGGACATTTCTTCAATATATTGGTAGAGTTTAATTCTCCTGCCACCACTTCTCTGATTTGTTCAAAGACCGATGACATTGTGCACCTTCTTGTGTTCTCATTTATTTCCTCTTACATCTGCTCCCAAGAAACCTCACTTAAACCTATGTTTGGCCTTTGATTAGAGTCAGCACTAAAGCAATGAGATGAAAAATAACATGCTTTAATCTCATTATTCAATTGTCTCTTTTAGATCGAAAATCTTCCAAGCTTGGTCATATTAAAACTTGTGTTTAAAAATGAAACATGATGATCATAATCTTACAGTAATTATCTTATATCACATGTAATTAACCAGTTTGTAAAGCCAGCATATATTGAGCGTGCTGGATTGCTTTGATTCTAGTTAACGTTCTGCAGTCACAAGAATTTCAGCCCTCCTACACAACAAGCCTCCTTTGCTGCAACAAGTCTGCATCCAGGTTCTACTTTAGAAAGACAAACTTCCCTTCCAAGTAAGTCAGACAACGGAGCAAACCCTTCCTGACTTTTCATTATCTACCGGTGTATTCTTTTAAACTGAATAAACTCAACGTAAATGTCTACAGGTCTGGAAATTTTGAACTGAGCATCTTCTGAACTCAATTCAAATCAAATTTTTCATAAATGAAAATCTGAATATTGTATACAGCCATAAAATGAAGTTACGCAAAGACCATGTAAAAACAAAATCTGCTTTGACCCTTTCAAATACAGAGAACTCTTCCAAGAAGGTGCCCTGTTATTTGTTAAGCACCATTTTGTAGTATCATTACTATCATTCCTAACAGAAATGTACGTTATTTGAGAGAAATTCTACAAGATGCCACGGATCTTCAGTTTTGCCTGGTTTTCAAAGAAATAGTTTCACTAAGAACATTTCAAGCTTATCTAAACTGTCAGTAGTGCTGTGCAGAACAGTTAGCGTTCAAGGAGTTTTTCTCTCTCGTGGAGGCTGACATAGTTAATTATCTGTTTAGCTCATCTGTCCATAAATACATTGCTTGAGCGAAAGAGACCAGCCTAGGCAGAATATTAATCTTGTCACTAAGTCAAATAAAGTCTGGGGCAATGATCTCAAGATCCATGTTCTAATTTCTGGTCCACGTTCAGAACTGCTGTAATTAAATGTAATTCCTTTCTGATCCGTATCTCCCTGTACAATCTGTTTTTCAGAGCTAACTCAGGAGACCGTTGCCAGGTTTTAGGATAATAAAAACACTCTTACAGAGTCAGCAGAGAAATTTTAACTATGGTAGCATCCTTGCAAATGTTAAGAGAGAAGAAAAGTCAGATCTGACTACAGTGCTGGAAGAGAGACCATTCCCTGCTTTCTGATCTTAGATCTTTGCTTTTTCCTTGGGACACATTCTGAAGAATAAATAAAGCTTGTCTAGCATAATTTATGGGAATCACAAACGCAGATCGTAGAGATGAAAGTTAACGTTTCAGATCCTTGACTGACTCTCACTTAACAGACCATAGAAAAATTCTTTCTGAAACCCCAAACCAAAGGATAAATCAGTGCTGCAGTTTATTTATACTAGAGTAAGAACAACAGAAAATTGGTTACTTCTTCAATAATTGAGCTCTTACTTGGAAAATTTCAGGAGGTATATGTCTTATTGCTATTGGCTGGAAATATGGCATCAAATTTTTATCACAAGCTTTTAATTCATCCTCATCCAAACCACCTAAAAATTGCAATAGGAAGAGAACTCAGTTAATATTCTTTTTATTAGGTTTATTTTTAGGCTAATACAGATTTTAAGCATTTACACAAAATATCCAGTAAATTATTTACGTGGTGCATTATGGAGAGAGATACTGGTTCTTTTTTTTGGTTTGTATCTTTCTTTATATTTCAACATTACAAATCATCTGATGGCATGTACTCTACCTGTGTTACATTAGCTTGGAAAAGAGACAAAAGAGACGATGATAAAAATCAATAAAGTCAAAGCAGCATTATTAGGGAATGCTTGTTCACAGCCTCTTCTGATGCAAGATCAGGGAGAATAGGAATGCAACGGGAAATACTGAGTTATTTCTTCACCCATTAGGTATTTACAGTGTGGAATCATTGCCGCAGGCACTGGGGATGCTCAAGTTTATGAGAGTTCAATATGCAATTAAACAATCACAGGGAAAAATACACACGAACAAAATTGCATTTGAGCTCTGGCTTGGGAAGGCTCTGAGGCTGAGAGAGCACCCTGGAGAAGCACCTCTGCACGCAAGCCCTGCTCTTTTATTCCTCCCTGCGCAGCCCACTCTTTCCTGGAGGCAGGATGCTTGGTCAGCTAGAGCCCTGCTCTGACTCAACACAGCCACTCTTGTAGCAGAATCCTTCACAAACAGAGAGTGGGTCTGAAATTCTCGTTGGTTTTGGCCTCCTTTCCAACTCAGGGACCGACTGACTGCAGGAGATTCAGAGAAATGTATGGAGAAGGCTACAACCTTTCCTTAGTGCTAGTGAAATTGCTGGGTGTCCATCCCTGCAGGTGACTTTTCTCTGGAAGAAATGTCTTTTTCCAGCCTAGAAAAATTCACTGCTACGTAGACACGTCTCTTAATGCTTAATAACAATACTTCAGAACCATCACCAGCTGGAGTCTGGATTTTGTTACCTGCTATGGCACCAATCTCCTGTAAAACTGAGCGGTTCCAGCTGGTAGGAGAACCAAACACAGATTCTGTCATCTTCTTAAACTGCCTCAGAACAGGGGTGCTACAAAACAACTGGCCAATTCTTGCAACAGCAGCACTGCAAAAGGTAACGAGATTAACGTCACATGCTGCAATAACATGCAATATTAAATATGCCCAGAATATACTTAGTCTGCTGCAAGAAGACTGTAAACCCATTTTCAAGTTAAAATATACATACAGAAATTGCATACATATCTTTAATGCTTAGAGGAAAAACCTGGGTTTCTCCATGGAGTATGGAAATGGTGGGATATAAATGGCAGGGGAAACCTAAAATAGAATGTATTTTAAAAAACTAGCGTATGTCTTCTATAACAGTTACTGCTTTTCTAAAAGCATTTGAAATGTTAAAAAAGTGTCCTTTAGGCTCTGGAAATCTTGAAGTAAAACAAAATGCACAATACATTTTCTCGATATTTTATTAGGTATATAAAATATACCTAATTTTATAGTATTAAATAAAATATATTTAATACCTATATTTCATTAGTTATTAAATACCTATATTTCATTAGGTATTAAATACAATATATTTAATACCTATACTTCATTAGGTATTAAGTACAATATATTTAATACCTATACTTCATTAGTTATTAAATACAGTACCTGAATTCAGTAGTCCTTATGGACAGGATTTCTGTGGAGTCCAAAGCACATAGAATAGCTCCTAATCCAACTAAATCAAAGGTTTTTAATGTACTGATCGTCTGGCCAGAGTCTTCTAGAAAACCTTGCAAAATAGATCTTGCCTACAAAAGCAGTAAGATATTATGCGTGAACGGAGTAAATATAATTGGAGGGGGTCACAGAGTCAGAAGCGTGCTGCCAACTGCACATACAAATAAATGCTTTTTATTACAAAAGACCCATCGACATAATCAGAAGTTCTCCAAGGAAAGGAAGGTGAGAGGAGCATATTGGCTAAGAGCTTAGGCTTCTAGGGCAATGGATGCTGGAGCTGGGGGGCACGGTAGCTCTTCAGTGATTATCCTTAGTTAGGAAGGGCTAACATCTCCTGGCATTAGTGTTTGGTCTGCGGCCAGTGTGAGAGGAGCTGCTGACCTCGTTCTACTACTTTGTGGGCAAGTGCTAAAGAAGATACCATCACGACCTCAATTAATACCGACTGATGTCTCTTGGCCACCTCAGGGAAGCCAGCAGCCAAGGAGCCATCAGTGCTGACCTACCTGCCCACTTTCACCTGGGTCACAGCTGCAGAAAAGCAGCAGGGAGCGGTGTGAATCGCTGTATCTGTTTCCTAGGCACTTCCAGGACTTCAGTTCCAGAGCTTCTCACCAGGAGTACATTCAATAACATACTTACCTGGGTAAAAGTCCATCCCGTTTGCTGACTAAGTACAGAAATGGTGTCAATCGAATGCAAATCCAGCTCTTCGATTTCATTTTCAGTGAGCGCCAGAGCAATGCGGCCCAGAGAAACAATGTGGTAACTCTTCCAGTCTGGCAGGGAACCCCAAACCTTTAGAAGAGATTCATTAACGTAGAGTGTTGTTAGATCATTACGAATCTTTCTCTATATCCACTGTTCTCAACCGCCTTGGTTTTAAAATACCCTGAGTACGCCTCTCAGCATGCAAAAGGCAGAGGTTTGGTTTTGTGAAGGCCTTTGAGGTTCTATACTATTAATCTAAAATTAATTAATCTAAAAAAGCTGCAACGTGTGTAGCTTGAGCTTGTTGGTAAATCAGTGTGGGAACTGCAATGAGCGATGCTGTGGGAGCAAGTACTACTAACAACAATAAAAATGTGATCCTGTGCTGAGATCCACAGTGTTTTGCTGCTAGTGCAAAAGCAGCATCTGCACAACCCAGGCTCCTACAGCAGCCGTAACTGCTCCAGGGCAGTGACTTCAACTTGCTTCTGTGACCAGTCATTCTGGCTCAGTCATTGACAAGGAAAGCAGAAATCAAAATAAAGAATTGAATAATGCAGACACATAGCCAATTCCTAAAGGTCTGATTTCTAGTTAGTGTGTATACAATACTAAATTAAAAACTCTCTGTAAAAACGAAGAAATAAGCACGGGCTCTTCTATAGCAGTACCACTGTGTTTAAACTGACAGGTTCCACTGCTTTTAACCTTATCTGTGATATAGTTGCTGCGATTCAAAAACTGCCACAGATAAGCCCTAAGAAAATTTTAATTTTAGGAAAAAGTCTTAATTCTCTAGCTTAAGAGATACACAAAATACATGCAGTTAAAAACGTTGTGTATCTATTTCCTGATGTAGGTCACAAACTACAGAATTTTAAGTCCTTCATAAACAGTATTATCCACCAGTGCTGGATAAATCTCAGGCATAACGATATAAATAACAAAACACATGAGACTGAAGCACTGCTTTGTCCTCAGTCACCTAGAGACTACAGATCCATGCATCTGCTCCCACTGCAGGGCTTGGAGACCTTCCACTTACAAGTGAGCTAAGCTCCTTACTTTCATTAAGACACAATCTGATAACTAGACTTTTTGAATTAGTTTGGGACCGTGAGTAGTACGCAGTTTGTTTTAGGGAAAATCAATCAATTTGGGAGAAATTAAAGTTGGCTTAATCAAACCTTTAATCAAAGATGCCCTTTAGTTAATAACGTAACAGCATTTTATGCACATAATTTCAAAGGGCTGTAGTTGCTTTGCCTGTACTATCTGATTTCTTATGCTTCTCATTCAGTGTAACACCATATTGCATTTTGCAAATTAATATATAGGAAGTCTGTCTTTGTCTAGCAGCAATCTGTCTTACAAACACTCACACAGAACACACTTTCCTTCAGTGCACTACAGATTTGCATATCTTTGAACCGAATATAGCTGGGATATGACTGCATTACCCTTGCTGGCAATTCCCCTACAACAAGATATCACTCTAAGCGTACCATCCTGTTCTGCTGCTGTAAAATATTTTACTTCCCACTCTCTCAGATAAGCAGTGCTTTTATTTTCTTTTAGGATTTCCCCCCCCACCCTTTTTCTACTCACGTCTCTGTGCTGAAAGAGGGAAGCTGTCTCGGGCAAAATGCTTTTGGTGCAGTGGCTCTTGTCCTACTGCAACAAGGTGGCAGAGATAGAATTGAGCGACCCACCGCTGCTTTCGGAAATCCAGTTAGTGACACTTCTCCCCCAGCACCTGCAGTTCAGGAGTTTTAAAAGCTGAGCTTCACTGCTAAAAACTGCACTGTCCTTGTCTACCCCAAAGTCATGGTCAGCACCACTACTCTGGTTGCTGCTGCTGCTTTAAGGACGTGCTGCCCGTGTCCCCCACGTCCCCTGTTGCTGCTTTCCTCCACGTCACAGCCCTTAGACCTCCAAGCATCTGCACTTGCACCACTCACAGCCAACTGCACTCACAGATGTTTCACAACCTCAATCTGTCAGAATGATCTGATGGAGCCTAGAAAGGACTTTTAAAACGTTGGATCGTTTTGACAGGCAGGATTACAGAGTAGCAAGCCACGCAGAGATGGAAGCAGAAAGCAGATAACCTCCAGCAGGAGCCGGTGACAAGAAACTGAAGACAGGCTGGGGATGATAACCTCTTCACTGCGGGGTTTTCTGCACCCAAACCAACTTGTCTGACTGCACCATAAGGCTCCTTCTCGCTGAAACAAAAGCATGTTTGGGGCAGTACCTGTTCCCTGGCAGTGAGAAGTTTAAGTCGCAGCCTCCTACGGTGCTGCTGCAGCATGAAAAGAGCTAAGACTATAGCCCTGTTCCTCTCCATCCATCTACAGCCAGGGAAAGACGGAGGCCTTCTCTCTGCTGTGTTTCTCACGCTCACCAGCTTTACTCAGCTAAAAACAATTCCTTCCTGTCAGTCTGGTTTTACACCACTGTAAAGTATATTAGAATTGATGTAGACACTTTAACGCTCTCCACTTAATTCTCAGCAGGCTGATCAACTGCCTATAGCACTGCTTGCTCATTTCTCATTTATGATAGACAAGTGAGAAGCAAGCAACTGAAAAGCAATTAAAAAGTAAAAGCACTTAAGATTTTCAGCTGCAAATAGCTCGGAACTACTTGCTTGTTGGCTCCAAAGCAAGGGCAACAGCCTCCTATCACCATCACACATTATTTTTCCAATAAACAATAGATATTCTTGCAGCACTAGTGACATTGCCATAGCACAGTTATTTTAGAATTGCATAGTTCAATAACAGCAAATCAAATTATGGATTTAATTTTCATTCACAGACAGAATAATTACCTGCTTGGCTTTTTCCTTCAAGGCAATAAGCTGGGAGCTGTTAAAACCTGAGATAGTCCCGAGAAGTTCCACATTTTTGTCAAAAGTCCCCGCATCCATGCATTTCAGTTCCTGAACTGACCAGAAGACATTTGCTTCTGCTAATTTAATAATTTCATCTGAAGAAGGAGCTCTGGTTCCCAGGCAATCTAGAAAAAAAACGTCAAATAGCAAGAGTTTTCTTCAAGGAGATTGAAAAAAGGAAATCAAAGTCATATAGAGTTTTAAGAGTGTGATAGACTATTAATTAACTGCGGCTCGTGAGATATTGATAAACTAATTATCTTGCAATGAAGTATTTTCCTTCAATGTTTACACTGCTAACATCTTGGAGGTAAAACTAGAATTTGCCTGACCCGCAAGAAATTGGTTATATTCTTGTCTTCCAAAGGCAATGCTGGAAAACAAAATAAGAGCAGATCCGTAATATATCTCAGAACAGTTACAATGTAAGATACCACAATAAAACTAAAATCTGGATGTGTGCACTAAGAGTAACCAACATCTTGCAAGTTTCATTCAAGCCAAATTGCCTAAAAGCATTAAAACCGAGGCAGTGGTTTATTCTAAGTTAAAATCACTATTTACGGAGCTTTGCTTCAGTTAGAGTGAAATGGAAATCTTCAGGGATGCCCTTGGTGGAAGTCTCCGTATAGGTACGGTGCTTCACAAAAAAAAAAACATTGCAGCTGTATAAACTTCTCCACGTTCAAACAACACACGTGTGAATCCATCTCAACAGGAAAGTAACAGGCACAAGAGGTCTTTTTACTCTGAAATACCCTGACAAAGGTGTATGTCTTTTAAGCCTTGCCTGACATTTAAACAAGGTGAAGACAGAAGCTGGATGTCAGAGCAGCACGGTGCTAGTTCTTTATGTCAAGCAAGTTGTTAAAATGTCAGGATGTAGGGGGGCTGTTCACTTACAACAGAACTGTTTAGACAGACAAACTCCATTAAAAAATCTTACTTATGGCCAGGTTCAGGCCCCATGCATAATAAAACGAGACAGTTTCCATTGTGTGTTTTAACAAATCCTGGGCTTTGTTGGCATAATCTACCTCTATTATTGATGGAAAGCAGAAATTTGAATCCTAATGCGGTTGCTTACTGCTCTTCTCTTCTGTCACTAATTCAGGAAAACCTTATTAAACAATTATCTAAAACCAAACAATCTCTACATGTCTTCAGATATGGTCATTACCAGCAAAAAGCAAGAATTTCACAGACGCTACCTGAGCTAAGCTCCCCTCGATAAATAAATTAAAGCGAGGATGTACGAAGCAGATTTGTACTTAGAAAGGAGGCAGGGGAGGGATTTATTTGCATCAAAGGAAGCTGCAGTAGTGGGTAGAACACTGAAAAGACTGAATGTGTTGAGCAAACGAAAATGTTGTTCAGCTTCCGCGGTACCAGCTGATGTTCTGCTCTCCCTTTACACGCCCTCTTGTGAAGCTGCATCGTTTCATTTTCCCCTGATGCAAAAGGTCAGCTTTTATCATGTAAATACTGCCCATCCAGACACTGTGCAGTTCCCTTCCTCAAGTCTCAAAAGCCTAATACTTTGTGTTCTTGGAAAAAACGTTGATTTTAACATTTATAACACACCGAAGACATTGGTGCGATTACAGAGAGAAATACTAATTCAACTCTTGGCTTTGCTTCCTGTATCTGATGCTACTTCACTCTTCCTTTTGCTATTTCATCACATTTAGTTTGATGAAGAACATATAACGTATATAATGTAACATCTCAGCGCCTGAGGTAAGCGATTTGAACTCTTTTCCCAGCACTGCCACTGCTTTCTGGTAGCATCTCGGACACACAGCTCCTGAGTTTTGCTGCCTACGTTCCATCTTGCTGTAAGCACCACCTTTGTTTTTATCTTGATGCAGACACAGATGTAAGAACTCTGTCACTGGTAACTGCTACTTTTATTAATACAAGCTCACAACCGGACTGTGGGAAATGAAGAGCATCAGTGTTATTCCAGAGCCATTTGCATAATGCCCAAATTTCTATCGATTTACAAATTGGCTATAAAACTTCATTCCTTATTGAAAACACCGTGCGAGTTCTGTGGAGTTGATAATATTCTGTTTGGTAACAGAACTTCAATACCACACGTGGGCTGCAGAGGTTCTTCTTCCAGACTAGCACCAACAATCCTTCCATTTTTCATCTCCCAGACTCCCCTCCAGATGAATTCGTGCACCGTAGCCTCAGAGCCCTGAAAGATCATTAGCTTCACTGGCAGGTTTCCACTGCTCTTGCAAAGCAGAAGAGAAAGCTACGCAACCGCGCTGGACACGAGTTAGTCTGATTAGGAAAGCCTTTGGGATACACACTCTTGTGATTGAGGCCCCTAAAAAGCACATAAGGACACAAATTACTGAAATACCTAATGCCGAACCTTTAGTCCTGTGGTCCATGTCTAAAGAAATATGGCTTATAATCAGCTGGCTTACTTACTGAAGGAACAGTGGATTTCACACACAGAGCTGGACTAACACTCTGCTATCCTACCAGCTCAATTCTGCTTTTTTAGAGCATGATAATTGTGTAATGACTCCTCTGATCAACAGAGGTCATGTTTTTTTTTTCCAGCTATGCAAAAATACGACTCTGTAGAGCACCCTCTGTCTTTCCCTGTATATGAATACGGCATTATGAGGAGTAAACTAATTCCCAGAGACACACACTCATCATTCAGAGTTGCTGTTAGACAAGCAGATGGAATTTCATGGTGGCTCAGGGCTTGCTGAGAGCTTGCAGCCTGTATTTGCAGAATACAATGGCAGAGAACCAATGGAGAGATCCTCAAAGACAAACGCAGACGGTACCGAACTCCTTGAAATGCTGGGATCTAAATTCCCATTAGGACTTTCAAAAGCTACCCCCCACAGCAGGGTACAGCATGGCTAGCTTAAAAATTCTGCCTGGGTAAACTCCAAGTAACAGAAAGAAGAGAGTTACTGTAATAAGATAATACAGTCAAAGTATGTATCTCATACAAAGAAAACGATCCATTTGTCACCAAACATTCTAATAGATTAGTTTGACTGCTAAATAAAATACCTTTTAGATTATTACAAACTGTGCATTTGGACAAACCAAACACAGTTCCACCAATGCCAGATTTTAAGAACAGCTGAACCAACACATGCTCACATCTGCCAAAAGATTAACTGCGTGGAATCTTTTGGCACAACAGTAACTTATCACCCTCACAGCTTTTTAATTCAAGGATTTTCACTTCGATTTCACAAAGGAAAGTGAAAAGTAAACAAAAAAGTAAAAATAAACAAAGACTTCTAATTGAGATAATTTACTTTTCCTTAATTTACTCAGGAACATTCCAGGAGATGCTTAACCGTGCAATCCTGCAATGAAATTAGTTTTTCAGCAATTGGTCAACGCATCAGACAACTACAGGCAACAGGACGAAGACTCTCATTGTTTTTGCTAGAAGTCTCAACCTCTTTAAGTAACTCGACACTTTACTTTTTATTTGGCTTCTCAGAATGCACTTGATGACAAGCTGAAAAGTCTGTTTGAACCTCACCATCACAGCCCAAAATGGCACCACTGTAAACGTGGCACTTTGCACAAAGAGCAGGTGAAATACTGACCAGGTCTGGTGAGAGATGATTCGATGTTGGCTGTGGCATTGGAGACAGATTCAAATACAGTTGATAGAAGCTCTTCAGCTGAAGAAATGGGTCCAATTGTATTTGCTATTTGTAAAATGATAGCAGGGAACTTGAAAAGGAAATAAAGAATAAATCAGACACCTCCCTTTGCAATCAAATCAATTTGCAGAGAAAGGCTTGTGCAGACCTCAGCAAAGTAGGGGTTAGTAACAGCTCAGCCTCCTTCCTATTTGTGCAGATGTTTCAGAAGAGAACAGTAAATTTGCTGCTGCTGAAAGGTCAACAGCATATGGTTGGGGGTGGGAGGGGAAACACGAAACAAAGTAAATTCTGTGTCATTCTCCCTCTTGTATGCTGCTCAGGTTCTAGCAACACCCCAGCTTGATTGGAGTCCATGGCCAGACCCTCCTGTAGCAATGAGTTCCACCACTGTAGTAAGTGCAGTATGGAAAGCACTAGTCTTAAATTTGCCAGCGAAGTGTAAGAATTGAGGATAGGGATCCAATTAAATTATGAGAAATAACTTAAATCTGTTCCGCTTTTTTAGGCTTGTTTGACCTCTCCCTTCCACCCTGCTACGGTGGCTTCCTCTCAGTTCACATAATCACAGAATAGGTTGGGTTGGAAGGGACCTTAAAGATCACCTAGTTCCAACCCCCCAGTTGAAGAATCCTATTCTGTTTGGTCAATTATAAGCATTATATTCCTGAGGAGAAGTTGCTGACTGCGCTCATATATTTCTGCTGAAGAATGAATTCCTCATTCCAGTACAGTTTACTCCTATACATAAAAATTATAAGATTATAAGAAGCAAAGAGGGCAAAGAAACTATAAAATGTAATACCGAGGCTATCAATTATTGCTACGAGTGCTATGCTGGCCCTAGGGCAAAGGAATGTATGAGTAAATGCTAATTTGATCAGTATGATCCCATTATTAACAAGATAAGAAACTTAACTTTTACGGCTGAAAGGCAGGAGGATGGATGCAACAACACAGCAAGGTGTAAAGTAATAAAAATGTTTGAGTCTGCAACACTAGCAATACATCATTTTTTTTCCCTACATGACAACATACAATTATTGTTGTATATATGCAAATAATTGTTTATACAAGCATTACTTCCAAGAAGATATCCCAAAAATGTTGATGGCGTCAAGAATGTGTGAAACATTAACACATGGTTCCTTGCCAAGAGAATTATTCACCTAGTTTAGGATCCAGGTGACGTAACATACACTGCATTCACAAATCCAAATTCTAACATTATCTTTTACAAACTTAGACATTATAATAAAAAACGTACCTTTTCAGTAAGGATGTTTAATTCCCCTTTTGACAGCAGAGCTGTGAATGGCCCAATATCTAATGTTGTCTCAGCTGTCCAGTTGTTCGGGGAGCTGAAGAAATATTTTCAAAAATCATATCGATGGAGAATGTTTGCAATCAAAATTACACTAAAACTTCAGAGTTTTTCTCATGCTGTGTCATATTTCCACAGACACTTCTATGCCAATGGGGTGATTCATCATTATTAACATCAGATTGCATTTTCTCATCTCTCTGTTACATATAGGGAATTAGTGGAATTCTTAATTCTCAATATATTTGGAGAAAGTCTTGTAATATTGTGGTCATGGAGTGCGTCCTCTCCCCGAACAGTTGTAGTATTCTTAGTATTACAGTGTTCAAGCAAGGAGAAATAATTCTTTTGAAAGAAAATTTACCATTTTCTATCAGGTTCATACTGCAGTCATAGTCCATAAAATGGTATCAAAAGAGAAGCAGAAACCTCGTAACAGAATTGAAACCACTCTTGTTTCCACGAATATTACCTTAGGACCAATGTGGCTAATACTTCAAGCAAGCAATACTTGCCAGTGCTGCTTCTCTCTGCTGCTCCTCTAGCTCCCTCCCACTGCTGCAGGTGCCTGCAGCCTTTATTTCTCTTCTCACACCAGCACAAGGCATATCTCACTTCTGTTTCCCCATTCTTTGAATTCCTGCACCATTCTTTGCTTGTGACACCCTTTTCCTTGCCGTGCCAGAGCCTTTTTGCCCGCCTCTCCTCAAGCATTACACTTGCTCTCCTTTTCCTTTGGGACTTAAGCCATCCAGTGTGCCCCTGGGGTTGTATTTTGTTCCACAGTTATCACTTTACACACAAGAAGTAAAAGGTCATTTAAGTGGACAGAGACACCAAGCTTGGTCAGCGATAGAAGCAGCAAGGTGTACGTCTAATACCTTACCCGTATAACTCGAGGAGTTTGTATTTAATTTCAGTCCTCTGCTCGTGGCTGAGCTGCTGGCAGAGTTTAAATTGATGTAGGGCTGTTCCCATTGCCTTCAGGGACATTCTGCCACGTAGGAAGGCTGGAGGTAAGTAGCAGATTAAATTTCCAAGTAGGTCAACATCATATTCATCAGCAACGGAGCCGTTCTGAAATAAGAGGCATTCACCTCGTTGGCAGAGCTAATCTTGGCTCTTGCCTTGTATCACTAAACTGCATCACAACACATTTAAGCTCTGTGACCCTTTAAGGAACAAAGACACAACAGTTCGCACTGGCAACCTAATCTACAATTTCTGCTGAGACTGCTTTATACTTTTTGGTTTTACCAGTGCAGCTGGTGATATTTAATAAGCTCTTGTCAGAGCTTTCAGTGTATCCTTTATTCCATACTGAAGCGCATACAAAAAATAAGTAAAACTAAAACTTGTGCCACAGCGTCTATACCCAGGTGACCACCCAGCACCTGCAGAGACGGGGATGTTCTGCTTGCAGCAGATCCCTCGCGGGGCCCTGGTGGCAAAGAGGCCACAAGCTCTCGCTGTCAGGAGTCTTAGCTCTGACAAGCTTCTCAAGCAGCTGCCAAAATACAAGGTATTATTGGGCTGGTTAGTAAGTATAGGGACATGAATTGGAGCAAGGGGAATAGCTCCATCTGAAAACAGTTCAGCTCCAGGCTGTCTGGGCCAGTTCGCTGTGGCCAGCAATGACATGGAATGAGATCAACACTTTGTAACATACATGGAATCAAGGGAAATTGTTAAGGAAGCCATGAAAGGGTTTCCTTAGGCAGAGAGCAACAAAATCAGAGGAGTACATCAAAAAATCCTGTAAGAATACAGATGGGTAAGTCAAGAACTTCTACAGATGGTCACTGACGTTACTGTACGAAACGCAGTGCGATAATGCGCGCAAACAGAATCACAGAACGGCTGAGTTTGGAAGGGGCCTCTGGAGGGGACACGTCCAACCCCCCTGCTCAAATCAGGTCAGCAGGGTGCTCGGGGCCTCGGCACTAACTGCTTCTTTGAGCAAGGCAATGGTCTCAGCTGCTCTTGCCTGTGACGACAAGAAATTAGCACGTTGCATCATTGCCTTTTGGACTCTCAGCCCCATCAGTGACGGTTTCACTGCACAGAAACGGAGCAGGAGAGCCGGTGTGTCAGGTTGCTCGTCTGTATATAGGAGACCAGGAGTACGTGCCCGTGGACTGGAGAGTACAAGGAGGCAAGTTAAGTTTGTGACGCGCCATGTGACGATGAAGGGAGAGGAAATTAATCAACCACTCTCACTTAGTTTGGAATGATCAGATGGCTTGTTTTGCAGCTCCCCCTCCACTGCTAACCCCTCCTGGCCATACCTACCAAGCACTCCTGCACTTTTTGCAGGACAGCGTTCTTTTTGTGAAGGCTCGGACTCAAAAGATCCATCTCAGTCTTCCCTAGACTTTCAATGAAAGGGACACACAAAGGGCCTGAAACATACTCCAAGTACTCAATCCTGCAGGAAGAATTCAAACAGTCCCAGAATGTAAAACTGACCTTCATACACCCCAAACCACACCCATAAAATCTGTCATGACAGAAAAATATAGAGACAAGTCTGGACTCGAAAAATTATGAACTGGCCAGGCCAGAAAAGTTGCAATTTATCCACACCTTACTTTAACTTACATCTTCCAGATCGTCAGCATATGAACCTCGCTTCAAAAATAGGCTAAAAGCTATAAAAAGCTGAAAGTGGATAAAAGCGCTCTGTGATGCTTTAACACCCTGAAACAAGACTGTCTACAGTTCAGAAACTTTTCCCCATTCTTCTTTTTATTAGAAATTATTCTCTGATGAATGAAGATGTGGTGGGTGGGTGAAGGACAAGTAGTTTTAGATTAGGCTTCCCTCTGATCAAAGTCCAAGAAGGCCAAGCCAAATCAAACAAAATGATGCTTTTCTCCACCCAGAGTGCCAGGCAGCCTTTGCAAATAAACCCACGTCCCAAAGCTGTGCAAGCTCAGCCTTCCCAGGGTTGTAGGCAAAGAGCATCACAGACTCCTGATGGCCTTGAACAAGCAGCGTGCAATTGTTGGCCAAGTAACTTAGTGCAGCAGTTTGCAGAAAGTCTTGTATTAAAGTCTCTCCATTACTGTTATATTGTTTTTAGATAGAGTAATGCCTTTGCAAACAGAGTTATTTTCTTTTCTTACTTTTTTCCAATTAAATATATTCCAGAAAAAGCATAGTTCTCATTGCCTTTTATCCCTTTAAGCATGTAGGAAAAAACAAATTAAAAAAAAAAGAGGAATTAACAAGTTGTATGATTCAGGAGTTCCTATCAAGGTACAATTATTTTTTTTTCCTAAGGAAAAATGAATATTACTTGGATATTTACATAATGTAGAATCTTGCTAACTTACAAACATGTCTTTAAACACAGTGGAATGTTTTTAACCATACAGAGCAATGTTTGAGCAGCATCTAATGGCTTTGTCATACGTATCTCAAAAAAACCCCTAAACAAATAAGCAAACCAAGTCTCAGAACCTAAGGGGCAAAAAACCCCAACAGCACCCAAGGAAAAAAACGCAGCATAAACTACATTTGAGTTAGTTTTGTCATCATAAACACTTATGTTCAAGGAAGTCCCACAAAGTAACTCCTTCATTTTAGCAGACAGCAGCAACAGCATAAAAGCCACAACATTAGAAGCTTTGTCACTGCTGCCACATCCCTGCGCCACGTCCAGTCTGCGCAGAGAGCACTTCAAGGATGCAAAGGAATCCACAACGGTGATGAAAACGAGCTATACTAAAAGACATCAAGTGTTATCAATTTTCACTCGACACAGATTTTGGCTACAGTCAGCGACGACTGTTATCATGTACCATTTGCTCGAATCGTCAGGTTTGTTGGACTGAAGAGATTATTTAAACAGTGCTCAGAAAGGCTGCTCGTAATGCACTGCCGCAAATGCAGCAACTGAAGATACAGGAAGATGTAACTCACGGAAGCACCGATAAGAGGAAGGGAGGAATAGATGCTTTGGAGACTTTCCAAAACTTCCAAGCCAAGCAATTAACCTAAAAGCAACAAAAATGTAAGATCTTAAACGTTTGGAAACTTAGAGGGAGAATGAAAATATGGTTTGTTTATGACAGCTTATAAATTAGCATATATAAAACTGTGCACATTATCTTCAGAGAGCATTTTTCTTTGGCTTTTAAGTAGTTTAGAGTTTTCTTTGTCTAGACATCAGAGATGAAAGATCTATTTGGGTGCATGAGAGCAGTTGCATATTTTCAAAACTTACGTTTATTTCCAAACAGATTACTCCTGAATTAGCAAATTAGAAGGACCATAGGAATTTCTTGCATTTTGTAAGTGACAAATGAAATTGTCAAAACAAGGTGTGATAACAAACTCACGCATATAAGGTGTAAGCGAAATATGCTCACAGACAAGTTCATGCATACCAGATTTTGAAGAAAACTAAAATAAAACTAATCAAATTCTAATTTCCTGCAGTTTGGATATTGGGCATTTGAATATTGCTATGTTTATATATACGAAGTCTTTTTTTAGTTTTACCTGATACGGAGAAAGGAGATGAAGATTCATTTCAAAGAACTTAAAACTGTTTAAAAAAATGTCTGTGTCCATACTTTCAATGAGTTCACAAGTTACTCCTTTGACAAGCTGTCCTGTGCTGGTACAGAAAGCAAAGTTCAATCTTTTGAATATTTAAGCAGGATCTAGTCCTTACTCCCTACAACCACGTCCCAAGACTCAGCTTCTTGATCACCTCTTTTGGGTTTCTTGTAACTAAAAAGCTATTGAAAGCAAAAATATAATCAAATTGAAAAATATTGACTCAGCCTTAAAATACCAGAACCTCTGCAATGCTTTGATCCTCATTTTGCATTTGGAGACCCTTTTTAATGAGGAAGGTGTATTAACCTGCGGTGTCAAGGAACGAATAAACATAACATAGTACAAAATAATCATATTTTTTACCTCAAAGTTGTTCTCATCACAAAACTGACTTAAACCTCCTTTCAAGAAAGGCTACCATCCATACCTTAGAAGGTCAATAGGGTGGTTTTTCTTAGAGAGTAATTCACAGAGATACAAAGCCTAAAATTAAAGCCAGAATATTTAAAGTTTAGCCAAGTTGTAAGATAACAATAACTGCTGCAAGTTTTTTGTATGCTTAACTCTCTGCAGAGTCTAAAGGCATTTCTATGGCCCAGCTTGGCTGACCAAAATGTTTGGCATCTAGTGCTGAATTTGTTCTACACAAGACAAGACATCACTGACTGGCATGATGGGATGATGTTAAACACGTGCATAGCACACAAACACTGAAAAGTTTAGGTTTGCAGGGACATTATTAGCTGGTCCATCCTGTCATCTCTCTGGACAGTCAAAGGGCTCGTTGTACCCGCAAATGTCTAGTTTACAGTACTGGAAAGAGAATATTCACGTGGCAGAATCTGGAAGGCTTTTAAACTCAGCATATTAATGCCTCCCTTTCCATTGCCTCACACTGTTGCCTAGGATCTAAATGACCTCTGCTTGTTTATATCAAGACATATTTGGGGGAGTTCCTTCCTTTTACCTTTGCTCCTTGAACACGTATGTAAACTCAGCACTTTTCCTGTTCTCCCACCGTACCAAATTGCAGTGGAATGGGAACTGCAAAATATTTTTTACCTGGCTTCTTCTTAGTTCTTTTTCTTTCATCATTGAAGAATTATATCCAGTCTGTTTCCATAAACTGGAAAGAGATATTTCCTTAAAGAAAGATCCTTGTATATCTTTGACTGATGAAGAAAAATCTCCAGATGCAGCTATCTAAAAAGAGGAAGAGATAAATACATGGCATTTCAGAACTGATGCTTAGATTTACAGGACTTGCTCTTCTTTTTATTCTGTGTAATATTTCTCTTAAGAGGATAACAGAAAAATGTCAGTATTAAAAACACCACAGAACTAAGCAAGAGAGAGCCTTCAAAATATACTTGGTATTAAGGAAAAACATTAGGAATATTAACCCTTGAGCTAAAACATACATCTTTGTGACAGTATTCTAAATCATGCTCTGCATATCTGGTTGTTGTGCTCTTGTGCAGAGAGAACCTGCTACACACTCGAGCTTATAATCACCTTCCTGAGGATCCCTTGTTGTTGTGCAGGCGATAAATCAGGTAAGTACTGGGATGTTGTGCCTCGAATAATCTGAGAAAGCTCCTTTGGGTTCATGCTGTAGAATGTCTGGGTGCTAATACCGGTTACCAGCGCACCCATTTGACTAACGTTATAAAATGATAAAGCCTGCAGAGATAACAGCACAAACAAAAAGAAAGTTTTCTGACTTGTGAACAGAAAATGTATCTAAAAGCAAATGTTAATAAATAAATTGAAACCAATGTTGTTGAATTCTTAATACATTTCTTGCTTGGGGATGCACTTGCTTTAGATTTCTTTCAACTGAGATAAGCCTTTCCAGGGAACAAACATGACAATTTTCTAAAAGGCTCCTTTTTTTGCAGCTTCAGAAAGGACCCCGATTCCTTCTATTTGACTATATAGTCTAGCATCTCTGATCGTGCAAATTCTGTTTAGGGCAGCGACACAGACAAAATAATATATACAGCTACTACATACGAACAGTCATTTTCTCTGTTACTGGAGAATTACTTTGGGAGGTATCCTCTTGGATGCGTTTATTTGATTTAAACAACATTTTTCAGATCACTAACAGTCCTAAAAGGAAGTTTTGTACTAAATGTCTCAAAATCTATGACTATCGTCAAGAAAAAGCCATTTCACTTTTAAAAGGTAGGAAAGATGTTATCAGAGGTACCTTTTCATAAGAGAGGTATTTACTGGACAGTATCATGACTTGGCTTTTTGCCCACCCAGAGACTTGGTTTAATGTTGCAATAGCATTATGCACCGCTTCAGGTGACAGAGAGTCCAGCTGACTTGAAGTTAGTCCAACTACAGCATCTGACAGAGATCCAAGGATATCATTCAACGTCTGGTTTTGCATGGCAACGTTCAGGAGTCGAGATTTGAGCTGAAGTAAACCAAAAAATCAGATGGGAAAATAAAAACCTGCCAAGAATCAATTTCCATTATCACCCAAAAGTTTAACTGGAGTTTTTGGAATAGGTATTGGCAATCATTTAGTGACCACGTACTTCATTAAAATTCAAATATAGAACCACAGTTCTGAAAAGAATACGGAACAGGAGGAAACAGAATGAGAAAAGAATGGGCACTGCAAAAATCCAAAACCAACACCACACCAAAATGGGCTTTTATTCTTTATTATTATATGCTTAAGAACTATTTCCACTTATTTCTTACATACCAGTAACTTTTCAGTCTTTTCTTTCCATATTCAAAAAGAGTCCCTCCTCCTTCTCTGTTTACAGGATTAGGTTATTATCCTGATTTCAGCTGAGATAGAGTTAATTTTCTTCCCAGTAGCTGCTGTGTTTTGGAGTTCGTATTGAGAGTAATGTTGATAACACATATTATTTTAGTTGTTGCCAGGTGATATTTATGTTCAACCTGGACAGATTTACTTTTCTTCCCAGCAGCTGCTGGTTTTTAGATGTGGTATGAGAAGAGCGTTGATAACACAGGGATGTTTTCGTTACTGCTGAGCAGCACTTGCACAGAGTTCAGGCCATTTCTGCTCCTCCATCACCCCAGCAACTGGGGGGAGAGCAAGTGAGCGGCTGCGTGAGGCTTAGTTGCCTGCTGGGGTTAAATCACGATAGTTAGGCAAGAAGAACAAGTACTGTACCCACCTTCTGAACTTCAGCCTGGAAACCTCTCAACTGACTGCATTTAATCATTTGATGAAGTAAAGCCCGGGCCACAGCTCCATCCATCTGTTCCATGTCACCATAAAAGCAGACCAAAAGACCCAGCCTATATAGAAGAAATACATCAGCTAACTTCTGGTTACTCTCAGGAAACTGAAATATAGTATGGTATAATAGCCTGCCTGTGCTCAAAACTGAGCTAATTTCTGTTTGTCTTACACTGCAGTGCCTTACACTGCAATCTTAAAAACTCCACATAGCCTGAAACTGGGGTATGAAACGTATACGCTGTTCCCTGTATCTGTCTGAACTCTATCCAGATTGCTTGTACTGTCAAAAATTTAACTTTTCTGGTTCCGTTTCTCCATCGTTGAATTTTCCCAGCTAATGAATCCACTACCCTTGGCAGAATTTGCAGTATAATCTCCACTTTGTAAAGGATGGAGGATTGCTACTAAGTCTCTACAAGTGGCTTGCTGAGTTAGTTTTGAACCCTAAATCCTGCTTGGATTTCACATGCGACATAACTCATCCATGTGTCAGCGCAGCAGCTACAGCATCACATGCCTCTTTATCCTTTCAGGTTTAAACAAAGCCAACTGCATTTCACACCAAACATACAACTGGATGGAGACCTGTCCAATCCAACACCGGTTAGAAGCCAGCGTGTGGAGCTTCACTGTCTCCGTCGTGCCAGCACAGCAGTTTGCGAGGCAGCATTGTGAACCAGGGGTGGAAGTCACATTTCTTCACAGTACCCATGCTGCAAAATTTAACTCAGTATTTCCATTGACCTCTACAAACCGCAGCCGCACGCGGTGGAGAGAAGTATTTCTGCCACTAAGGGTAGTGCTGGCTGTAGGTTGCCTTCTGATTTAGGCCTTGTGCCTATTTACTCCCGTGACCCTGCAGCCCTGCAAAGAAAAGTCTGAATTGTGTAGGACTCTCTCGCTTTATAGTGATAAATTCCTCTGTAGCAGGACGATGCTGCAGCACTATCACAAACTCAGTAAAATTCTGCAGCACGGAAAGGTTCAGCTTTTAGTTCCTCTAGTCTTTCAACAACAAACTGCTTAGCAATATAACAAAATACTGCTTCAGCAGCCCATCTGAATTCATGGGACATCATCAAACTAGTATAAAAATCAAAGAAACATCTATAACAGCATTTTTATAACAAATAATTACCTTCTGATGCATTATTGCACAGCCACCAAGAGCTCTTCCTCTCCTTTGGGATTAGTAGCAACGAATAATATCGCTTCTTAAAAGCAGAAGTGCATTTAAATCATCAGTATGGTTAAAATGAGTAATATAAAATAAGTGTGTTGTAAAAATGGAATATATTAAGGGTTATGGAGCATGAAATTTCTCTCATCTTTGACAATGTGGCACCTCCCGTGAGTGGTAAAATCATTTTTAAGATTTCTGACATTGAAATTTAGAGTGTGGGCATAAGTCTTCTCTTGCTTACACCTCCGACAATCACCAATATTTCATGGAAGTCAGTGAGGTACATTGCAATAATGACAAGAGCTCTCAAGCCATAAAGCATGTTCTCCATTAGTTTAAAGCTCCAAGGTATTCCCAAAGGAGACTACAAATAACTTCAGGCAGTGGTGTCTTGGGACTAAATACATCCATTTGTAAGACAGTGTAAATGCAAATGGGGAAGACAGCACTTCCTCACAGATAGCTCACCTCTCTGCTTTCTTACGAGTAAGAACAGCTTATTTTAGTTTTTATTATTGAAGTAAATTCAGTGTTAATTTGACTGCCTTGAAAATGCAGGTTCCTGCATACACACATCGCAGTCACATGTGTTTAAATGTAGCTCATCTCTACCCTGCAGGACAAAGAGAACAGCAGGACGGGCTTTATACCTCTTCACTTTGTAAACTCTTTGGTAACGGCTATGTCGATTAAAAACCGCTCTTAGTCCTGGGTGGCATGAGCTCAGATTCAATCCTAACTGCGACATGATTCCCAGCAAACACCTCCACCTTCTGTGACTCTAACAGCCAAGGCAACTCACGCCCTACTACCCCGATTAATTTTATTACTCTCCTGTACAACGTGATGGAGCTTTGACTGAGACCCCAGACCCTGCCTCAATCCTCCTACTAACACTACAGACAACTCCTCACTGTGGAGACAAAGCATTAGCTAATTAGGCACACCTCCAAAAACTCATAAAGCAGCAATTCTTCATTGTTGCTAAACAGGGTTGGATTTCAGCCTAGATTTTTCTGCTGGAAGGAGAAAGCTACGCCACATCAACAACTTCATCAGCTACTTACTGCTCCTCTCTTTCCTCTTTATTTATTAGTTCTCTCCACACACAGACATAAAAGAAAAAGTAAAGCAGTCTTGCCTGTAGATAGTTGAAGTGTTTCTCATATAAAATCCCGATGAGTTTATTCTTTCCAGAAAAGCTTGAGCAAGCTCTGGTGTGATATCATACACTGCATCCAACTGCTTTGTTGCATTGTCATAGCTAACGAACACTCTTATCTGACCAATATAAACAAAATCATGCATCAGGGTTATATATTATTATATCTAATAAAATATGATTGACACTCTAAATTAATACACTCCATTCATGTTTTAGAGAAAGGGAGGAGATAGATTTGGTCAATGAAGTATTTTTTAAGGCAAAGCTGAGTAAGTGAGTGACTCCCTATCAAACTGTCATGTAATCTGCGAGTTTTTTGTCACTGGTCCCATCAGTACATGTCACAGAAGTGTGATATAGATAAGTAATTACATATTAATGATAGGCACTTTCAAATTCTAAGAAGACTATTTAGTTGACAATGGATTTGGATTCACTTTACATTTAAGAAATTAAAGAATATAAACTTCTTTTTCATGTTTAAGTTGCATTTATGTTCATGTTGCTTGTAGCTGACATCACTTGATAATGATATATCCAACCAAATTTTGTTACTTACTTCATTAAGACTAATTTTCAGAATTTCTTCTAACGGGAGATGGACCATATACCTTCCCAAAATCCATAAGACTTCTGCACTGACCCAAGAAGTTGATTCATTGAACTCTGTTTTGTACAAATAAATACTCACTACAATGTAATGAAAGTCATTATTTTTCAAATGCATTGCACCCAGTACACTGTTATTGGTAAATAATATAAAAAACGTCTGCAAATCATAAAAAACCTTAGCAGAGCAAGTCAGGTCCCCTATATTGGCTAGATTTTAGCACCACATTTTTATGAGCTCATACATTTTTTAAATGAAAATGAAATTGCATTTCAAATGTCTCAAATTTCCCCATATGAAAATGATTAAAGTTTTAGGTTGCCAAAACAGAAAATGGATAAAGTGTGGGACAGGAAAAATTAAACCAATAGTATTAAATATGGAGCAGCATTTTTTTAATTTAGTTTTCCTAATCAAATGATACTTTGTAAAGCTTTATACATCTTATATATTGTTATTGATGATACCATTTAATTCAGCAACAAGCAATAGCAATAACAGAGAAAAGGAAAAATCATTCCTATCATTCATATACCTACACAGAAATAGGTTGGCAAAAAATAGAAAGTACCACATAACAGTTAAAAAAATGTCATTCATTTAGTAACATTCTCCCAAGGACTGAATATGAAATAAAGATCTAAATATCCCTGAGAAAAACAGTATTTATGGATGGGTTGAATACTCTGAGCCACAAAGACAATGTTTTCTCTAAGGTGTCATAATCTGGATGGCTCAGTGTGTGATAACTCCAAACATTTTCCTTAGCGGTGCTGATACTCACAACTCTGTTAAAATAAAATCATCAGAGCACTTTGAAGAGTTTTTAGTATCTGAAAAATCCCAGGCTATAGATATCAGAAGCTGCAGAACTCTATTAAGCGATTTTTTTGAAAGCACAGATCTAAGCTCCTCAGCTGAGACAAGACGATGTTCCCTGTAGACCTGTCAGGTCTCTTTTTTTAAAAGTGCTATTACCTCCCATTACCAGGAATGTTAAGAGAGTTGAAAGATAGGACAGAAAAGTTAAACAAAACTTAGTACAATTTAAAGATGTTGGCTGTGGCCTTTAGCAGAACAGACTTGCAGTTACCGGCTGTGGTAGCCGTGACCCCCCAAAACTGTTTTGTTATTCTTAAATAAGGTAAGAAATTCAAAGGTTACAGCCTCCTGTTTTGGCAAGGGCTACCAGGATGCTTCATCTCCAAACACCGCAGCGGTTTTAATATATGAAAAGTGATAACTGGCTGAGTGAAAAGAAAAAAAAATTCTTGCAAGATTGGACTCTCAGCCGTAGAAGCCACACGTGTCACCTGCTCAGCCAGGTGAGCAACAGAGCAGGGCAGGCAGTATGAATGGAAAGCCACAGAGACACAGCGATGAGCCCTCTGTCACCAAAACCAGCAAAAATCCTTGGAAGGTGGCCTCATAAGAACCACAGATACAGCGCTTCTTCCAAGTTTCATTCCTCACTGAGCTTCAGTGAGGAAGATGCTGCTTCTCCAGAGGGCTGATCCCTTTGCCAAGGGGTTTCAGCACTACCCACATGCAAGGTTAAAGTGGTTAAATCAGACTGTTGCAGGACTCTCCTGTCGTCCCACAATCTGTGCTGTGACACGTAGCAGGCAGATAAACTCCAGTGAGCTTTAGACTTGCCAACCTGGATGTTGGTAGCCGGCCAACCGTGCCTGCTCGGTTCTGCAGCTCACGCTGCCAGAGCTGGCTGGCAACCAGTCCACACCCAAAGCCTTCAGGAGCACCCTCCTCAGTGGGGTGATCTTATACAAACTGAGGGTTTGCTCACGTTTCAGACACAACCCAAGGTGTCTGGTGCTGTGGGATTTCCCCAGGACTGCTGGTATCACCCGGCAAGTTCTGCATCTTTGCTTCCCCAGTAACGACACCTCAGACCAGCAGCAGCAACTTCCTCTCTACAACTTAATGGGTTACTCTGATATTTTGAAACAGCAGAAGTCCCAGGAGCCAGATTTCGCTCCACTGAAGTGGGCATTTTGCCTTTGATTTCCAGAGAAGAACACACATGTCTAAAAATCTAAAACGCTCCCGGGACAGCGCTGCTGGGATGTTCAGTGAAACCCAACCACCAGCTCGGATGCATCAGTGCTGCTGCTGCTTTACAGCCCTCTCGTGGAGCATGTCCTGCACTGTCCCAGCTCTGGCACAGCTGTTTAAGACACACTAACAAGATGTGACAAAATGCATAATATCAAAATTAATGAATTTTGGTTTTATCTTACCCCTTTCCCAAACCAGTCAGTGTCATGTCCAGTAGAACTTTCACAATATCCTGCATTTATTTTGTATTTTTAAATAGTGCACTGGCTAATGTATTCTGAGATGGATCTATTTTTCTAGTCTGAATAGGAGTTCAGAAGTGAACAACACGTGTGCGCAGAGTACCTGACAACTGTATCCTATTTAAGTCTTGAAAACAGACTTGAGTACAGAACCTTTGCACATAGCCTTGTGCAGAACAGATGAACAGCAAGCATCTTAGGAGAACTATTTGCCATGAATAACAAATATATGATGTTTACTGTATTTTGGAGCAAAGATATTCAAGAGTGCCACGCTTAAACAGACCTGTAAAATCTGGCAAACAATTCAATATGATGGATAGGCCTTTTGCTGACTATTTTTCTCTTATGATAAGCAACAAGAAAACACATGGTAGATAACATACCACTCATGTTATAGGATTTTTGTAGAATCTGCTTCATCCAGCCATACAGAGCTCTCTGTGTATTTGCTGGGGTTCTGTCATAGAGGTCCTTGAATACTGTTGATCTGAGTGATACAAGTCCATGTTAGTTCCCTAATGAGTTAACTATCTACTTTTTTTTTAAATAACACACACGGAGAAATGTTTATAGAAAGAGCAAGACATAGGCAGAAAGCTACATCTGAAACAGACTGACAGCATATAGCAACCTCTTTTTATTCAGCAAATACTACATAGTATTGACTGTGTCTGGAAAATAAATGGCTTACAAGTTTCTGAAGGCATCCTCCAGCAGAATGTTTGGGAGGCTCCCGACGACATCAGGTTGGAGATAGTTCACCGCTGACACGCGCAAAACCTGGCTCAGGATATCCACACAGTCCAAAGCACTCAGAGCCAGAAAGCATTTATCCAGTGTTATAAGGAACAAGGTCCTGTTTACTCCTGGGCTTTGAAAAATTCTCTCTCTAGTCTTGTCCCAATCAAGAATAATATTTCCTATTTTCTGCAATCAACAAAGGGTTAAAAAATGTCTCTTTGATTAATTCAATATATTGTTCTTTCTGGGGCCTGATAGAAAGCGCTCTACAAAAAGATGTGGTGCTGTTCTCATGAAAAATAGCTGCAAAATACTGTCTGGTTGCATTAGTTCAGGTATTTCCTCATTGGCATTGGCCAGAGACCAGCCTGAATCTTTCGGCAAAGTCAATATGAAAAACAGAAAAATAAACCAAATGGCTGAAGTTATAATGTATTCTCTCATGCAATAATTAGTTACTGAAAAATGAAATCGAAGTGGTATTATTTGATACACAATTTAGTACGCAGACATCTGTAGAACGGACCTTTTCCCACACAGTATTTCTTGCAGCCATTATCACAAACATCCCCTCCAGAATATGGGGCAACATCAAAGAACCAGGCCCGGGGAATGAAGGATTATTAGGTTGCTCCGTTTCACGAGTCGACGTGTCTAGGACAGCCTGCTCTGAGCTGCTATTTTCCAGCTGATATGCTGTTTGAGAAGGTAAAATGTGCAGTTTACTGAAAGGGCTTATGCTCCACTGCCCTGGCTCCTGGTGCACGCTGCACACCCATACTGTGTGCTTTGGCAGCAGGAACCGCGCCATCGTTGTTTGAGCAGTGGATTACGCGGTGTTTGCTCTTGGCAGTCACCTCATGTGTCTGGGGAAACGCTTTCCCATTCTCTCCGACTGATCTCCAGCCCCTCGGCGATACCCAAGCTGGAGGCCCTTCCTCCCAGCAGGGAAGATCCTCCCTGGGTGGCTCTCACTGACTTTAAGCGAGATTTCTAAGATGAGTCACATAAGGAACACATCACAGAGGCAAGCAAACAGTGCTATCCAAATTGCCTAACAAGTTGCTTGCACGCTTCCATAACTAATTAACAAGATAACTAATTCCACCTTCTTTAGTCATCTTGGCTCTCTTTCCAGCCGCAGAGGAGAAGCAGGTACTCCTCAAGAACAATTGATCCTATCTACCTTATATACTTGTATAGGAACGTAAATCCTTCTCTGGAGAAGCAATTCTCTCCACTGGTTACAGAGAAAATGCAGAAAACTGCCTTTGACCCAACACCAAACTTTTAAACGTTAAGAATTACATGAAGTTAAGTCCAACCTAGGGAGAGAAGCTCCTGGAATCTAACATAAGCCAGCTAAGTAACTGCACGGTGTGCACTGCGAAAGCCCTGGTCTGGCCCTTTCTTTTATCTAAACCATTGACAACAGCTTTTCTTTTTCACATGAGCAAAGTGACTTACAAGATGGTCCATTCTGCTGTTGAAGAGATACTTCATAGCAGTTTGGAACTGCTGCTGATCAAGTTGTTGAAATTCGGAGAGTAGCTGCCTAGGCTGGTATAAAAGGTTCTTCAGGTAACTTTCTATGGACATCTGAAGTATAGAAAAATATGCATAAATATACATAAAACTCATACTATTGTACCAGGGGCATCTTCTATTTCCTGAAAATCACCACTTCAGGAGAGACAAGTACTTAGCTCCTGTACTGCCTGTGTTGTCAAGGACTCCAATAACTATACTCAACACAAACTGTAAACAAAAATAATCTAAATGTAATTCTGAAAAACAGTAATTTTTAAATCCCATTCTTGGCTTCATGAGCAAGTCCTCTCCAGGGAGCCATTTAACAAAAATGCCTCAGTTTCTCACATCATAAAACAAAAGTAATAATGCTTTTCTGCTTCAGACGGCAGAGCCATGAAAATGAAACTTTTAAGTAGCCCCCAAAAAAATCAGGTACTGTTGTGCATTTATTATCACTTAAAAAAGGAAGGAAACATGCAATTAGATGTGAGGAAAAGTCTGCACCAGGTCGTAGGGCAAAAATATTCTCTCTCATGTCAACCTGCATTACCAGTTAACAATCTCGTGCCTGTTTTGAAAATCTAAGGGGAACTATAACATTGGAACAGAAAGCACTGTAAGGCTCATAAGAACCAGACTGGTGTAAAATCCCTCCTAATTCCTGACTGAATTACTTCAAAATTGGTTTGGAACTTGAGTTGAAACTTTCCTTGCTGTCTCTGCTTAGCTTGCATTGCCACCAACAAACGTTAACATAGTTCAGCCCTTGTTATCCAGGGAGTCCGGGTCAGCTTACAGCCTTGAAGCGTTAATAAATCCAACTGAGTGCAAGGGGCAGTGTTAGAATTGTGCAGGTTTGGAAGAGCTGTGACAGTGAAACGGAGCTTGGATAAAGGTTCAAGTGCTCTGGGTCTGTGTGCGCTAGGGTTCGATTCGCAGGGTACAGCTCCACCTAAACCAGCTCATTACTAATCATTAGGATCAGAGATAAAGAATAATGATTTCTTCCTCTACCACTTCCACAGTGATAACTTGCAAAAAGAGAGTTCAGAGGAGCTTTAAAAGGATGCTGCTTTTTGTAGGATGCTCTGGAGCCTCTTGTTCCATCAGAAGCAGAGCAAACTACTGACACAGTCAAAATCTGGGAGGAACCTGCAATTTTGTGGAGAAACAGCATACGTATACGCTCAATTCAGAAAGAACTGCTTAACCTTGAAAACTCCTCAGGTGTGCTTTCCACCAGAGGGAAAGGAAAAAGATCTTTATTATTATTTCTGCCTTGTATACTCCTGCAATCTTAGGGGGAAAAGACAACCACAAGGCCCATTCCTGTTCCCTGCTGATCTGCTGTACTGCAGATCTGTTACTTATCTCTATTATTGAAAACATAGTTTAGGCTACAGATAGGTTTCTTTTTTAATTCCTTTTTAAATAAATTTTTCCATGCATTTTAAACAGCACAAACCTGTAGGCTGCTAAGAGTAAACATGACCTCCTGGGCCTGAAAATACGCCACGACTTTTGTAAGCGTATCTGCTGTCCAGATATTAGAACTGTAACAGAAAACAGGACCAAAACCGCCAGTAAAATAATATAAGATGCAAAATATTACAAGACAAAAGAAGAGTAAGAACAGCAAACATTGCTACTAACACCATAATGACATGAGTATTCAGCTTTCTGGCCTCACCAGACTAATAGCTGACCCATTTAATGTAATGAAAACACATGGTTCAATGAGGAATGGAATTAATTAGGTTTTTTTCATCTGACTCCGCGACCACCCACAATAATCTCAGTTTTCCAACGTGTTGCTATTAGTACCATCTCCAGGCATGACACAAGCTCTGCTGTGGCTCGTCTGGAGCTCGAGGTGTGCTGCCCGGCACCCCATAATGCCTGTTCCGATCTGCTTTTATAAGGAAAGTGCAGTGACTAATGTCTGCTGCCTCTCCCTCAGCAGGGTCATTAATTTCAGCGTGTCTTCTTCACACAGGCATTGATTTTCTCAAAATATGCAGGAGTGGAATTGCCTTTAAGGCTTATACTGCTCTTTCAAATTTAGACAAAATTAGCAAATAATTGAAAAGTCACCAGGAGCTGGAGAAAGGGGGACAGGTGGGGGATGGAGAAGGAGAAAAAAGGAGATGGACAGAAAGCTGGAACTGCACCTAATTTTCTTAGGCAGTCATTCCGAAACAAATTAACAAAGTTAATTAGCAACAAAAAAAAATGTAGCAGGTTATTTATTCTCAGCCTCCTTCCATGTGTGTTTTTTGCTTTATTGTGAAAAACAGCTTTTTTCTCTGTTTAGAGGAAATACTCCTCACAGAAGATCTAAATCCAAGTAATCATATGTACCAATTGCATTCTATCCATAATGTTCCCATCTCTGTGGAAATGAAACAGATCATATCTGAAGTGCAAGATAAAACTGAAAACGTCAAGATGGTGAGAGTAGTACATTACCTTTGAAAATGAAGTATATCAAGAAGGGCTGCACATGAAAAATGGAACATAAAAAGTTACGGTGAGACATTAAGTTTTAATTTTTTTTTTTTGAAGCATAAGTGGGAATAATTTCATACATTACCATTCAGGTATTTCCCAGTTATAACTTCCTCCTAAGGAAAAAAATGGTAAATATATGTAATAAATCATTATTTTTAGATTATAATATAAAATGTTAGTAGAGAGATCAAATAAAAATACTAACCACAGCTTTGTGTAACAACGGAGGCAAATCTGTAAAAGATTAACCTGTTACTAAAAGCTGATTCAATGTTTTATCGTTCAACTGTGTATACAAAAATACGTGTATTGTACGCAGTGACAGATACTACATATACACGTACAATTTATTTATATAATTCAATGGCATTCTGATAATTGACTATTCTAAATGCATTTACAGAATAACAGTGAAAATAAAAGGTTGTTAAACAATAAGCAATTTTGGTTAAATTCTTAGCTGCGTGTCAACAAAGCAGAGAATATGTTCATAGTTATTAACCTATACTGCAACTATTTTACTACACGTAGCTTTTTCCACCCACAAAACCCACATCCCTCATACAGGAGTTCTCATCTTACCCTCAAAGTTCTGACTGTGTGTAATCCCAGCGCGATTCATTGATATCAGTAAGAAACATATCTTCAAAAGTCTGGACATTTCTTCTAGGGTTTATTAGAACCAGAAGATATTTGGATTGAAAAGAAAAAATAAAAAGAATAGAGTCAAAAGGCAATAATCACCCAAAACTTTCATAGCTATAAATCAGAGACAGTCTCAGCTGCGGAGTACAGATAGAGCTCAGAATGATCCAAAAGTGCTTCCGCCCAAGTTTTTAATTTAGATATTTTTCCAGGATAGAAATATATTCTATGCAAATAAAAGTCTGCCAAGTCTGCATGTGCAGCCAGATTTATTTCCTTCTTACCCAGTAGCTCCTTTAATTTTCTTCCTAGTAGCACCATTTATTTACTAAGCCACATTCCACCTAAATATGACCGAGATGCAATTCTGTTAAACTCAGATAAAATAAAAAAGAAACAGAGAGAGTGAGAAAGGAAATAGTAAAGAAGATCCAAATATATCCTAAGCTTTGTCTATCTTGTTACGTTGCTCGTACAATTACTGCAGACCCAGTCTGGGACCCTCCAGTTGCAGATCTCAGAACTCAAACGGCACACGGGGTCTGTCAGAGTAGGGGGTGAAGGAGCTCTCCCCTCCCCTGCTGCCACCACCCTGCAAAAAGGAGGAAAACATCCTTATGCCCTTTTGAAACAGAGGGAAAGTGATGCATTTGGGAAATGGAGCTCAAGACCACGGCGCTTTACGTAGACAGATCAGAGCTGTGGCCTTTGTACTCAAGGGAACAGCTCCATCAATTCTTCACCATCAGCTAGGACGTAGCTTGTATGGAAATACATGTTTAACTAGCTTTTGCTATCCCTGCTGCCCTGTGCTACAAGGCATAAAAATCACTGAAAGATAAATTAGCTGGAAGGGTAATAACACAATACCCAGAGCTTTTCACCAGGGTGTTACCGATTCTTATCGGAAAAACCTGACGGTCTCACAGTTGTCTTGCATGAAATGATTTTGTTGCTTTCGGTCTAGTTCCTGAAGGACAAGAATACGCATTGCAATGATGCAACGGGATGGGAAGCACGCCGGGAGCGAGCGGGTCTCACTCACGCAGGTGTTTCTGCAGCCACATCCCTTCAGCAGCGCCGAGGACCACGAGCTGCTTTAATTCACATTGCACCAAGCTTACTGCAGAGGATTTTCTGCCTCTGCACCCTCAGCCTGGCCCTCTGCCCAGCCATGAGGGTCACCATCCCCACAGGCAAAAGAATTAATTAATCTGCTCCACAGATTGCAGTTTCTTACACTGGGATTAGTCCCTGATTTTAACAAATGACACAGAGAGCCCCACTGGCCAACTTCGCTCTGACCCTGAGATGACTGTTTTAGGTTTTCTCTCCCTTTCCTTCACTGCAAGGGGCCATCTGCAGCCAAGCTTAATTTTGGCATTTCTTTTTGTTCTTGAATTTGGGTCTATTGTCTTTTTTTTTTTTTTACAAAAAAAAAAAAAGTTCTCTGCCACGGCTTGAATTACAGATCTGAACATTTGATAAGTACGAATGCCTTTTTCAGATCGTTTAATCTCATGTATCAGCAAGGTACAAAGATGTACCTTGTTTGAGAAAACATCTTTGAACAGCCTCTAGCAAAACTTCAGCCTATGGCAAATACTTTAACTCCAGTCTCATAACAGGAGTGAGTCAAACTGACAGATGATGAAAAAATTAAACATTAGACTTTAAGAAGCTATTTCCTTTGTCCTGTTCTTGCACACACATAAAACCCTTTTCAGCTATTCTTTAGGGAGCGCCATAGTACATGTCTCTCATTCAGATGTATCTGGTTTCCCAGACAATGAACTTTCTTGTGCTTGTTTCTGCCTTTGCCCTGTTAATTTTGCAGTAAGGTTTGATTACTCTGCATATTTTAAATCACGCTACCAATGTCATTCCTGATTTGTTTATTCCAACTAATTCACTTTGGTCAGGGGGTGTATTTTAATTAAGGAACGCTAAATTAATATACAAGGAGATGAAATTCTAAGGAAAGTGCTATTTTTTATCCACACTAACTCCAGCAGACAATTAGCAGGTGCAGAAAGAGTCTGAAACAGCCATCGATAAGACAATCTGCAGGATGAAATCGTTCATCAGCGAAAACAGTCAGTTTGCAGAAGCTCACTGCAGCTTTTAGACAATCCAAATTCACCCTGAGGGGATCTCTTGCAGGTACCCCCCTAGCATTTCCCCAGAGATCCCCCCTCGCACCCTGGTGCGCAGGATGCGATCGGATCTCGGAGATGTCACCCTTGCAGGACTCTGGTTATGAGGAGCTCCCAGATTGCCTCCTCTTGCTCCCTAAACAGCCGCTCTTCCGTGTGAAGAAATCCTAGACATTTTATCACTTGCTCCGATAAAAGCTACTGCCTTATCTGAAGCTCGATAACCCAAAAGTTAATCTCATAATCAGAAGTCTTGCTGATAAGCCCTCGCACGGCCCATCTTCCCCAGCCCCGTGTGTAGTGAGGGAACCCTCGAGGGGTTCAGGCTGGAAAAGGAGAGAGGGAAGAGAGGAGAGGGTAGAAGAGAGAGACAGGGGGTGCCTGGGGAGAGCCAGGACCCCGCGGCACTTTACCTGCCCGTGCGACTCCTTCCCCGCTGCCAAGGTGTGTTGAGCAGGGACCCCGAGCAGGGCAGGAATGGGGCTGCACCGCCTCCAGGTGCCTGCCTAGCGGGGAGGGGACAAGCCTCCTCTCAAGGGACACTCAGGGGGACTCGCAAAGCAAGGAGAAGGGGACGCTTCCCCTGGTGCTGCAGGGGAGGTGGCCCCAGGCTCCCCAGGTGAACTGACCGTACCTGGCACCACCCAGCAAAACGGGGTTGTGGTTTCCGCGAGACAAAGCTGTTCCAACTCTATCACGTCCTTGCACAGCATCTTTTTCTTGTGATGCAACACATCCTGCGCCACCTTGACAGAACAAACAATTTAGTTATTCTCTAGAGCAAAACTCCACGCTACCGAGACCACCGAGGTGAAGTTCACACAGCGTAACCCACAGCAGGACAGGGACTACAGAGGAAGGAGCCAGGCTCCTCAAGACAAGGAGTAATAAATTAGGACAGAAAATTCCCAACAAAACCCTTTGGATGACATCTTAAAGTATTTTAAGATCCAGTGGGAAGTGTCCCTGCCCATGGCAGGGGGGTTGGAACTGGATGATCTTTAAGGTCCCTTACAACTCAAACTATTCTATGATTCTATTTCAGGTAACTTCATCAAATACTGGACTACAGTTTCTTTGCAGTGGCCACGTGAGCAGACATTAACTGCACACAAACACACTCTCAAGGTCTGGAAAGAGAAAGAAGCCCCATTCCTGACACAAAAGTTCGCAAGGAACTCATATTTTAGAGGTACAGGTGTAGGTACAGCCCCCCAGGGCTACTCTGTACATTCAACAAGACTCGAGCAGGTTTTTGACCATGCTGAATTTATGCCTACTGCGTTCACCAATTTTCCTTGTTGTTGCTTATGTTTTAATTCCTTATCTCAAGCGTTACTGGTTTAAACGGAGAGAACAATATAGGAAATCATAAGAAGAAAACCTGTTATTTACATTGCATCTTCTGTCCCCAAACCTCTCAAAGCTATCACAAACTCAAAGTCCTAAGTTCCAGGACTAAAGATATGTGATGCAAAATGCTCAGCCTCTTGTGTGATTTTTAACCTGTAGGATTAAAACACACAAGTACCTTTGAAAAAGCTTGTCTTAATAAATACTTACTACAAGAAATTAAACTGATTGCACATTAAGAAATGCATTTTCCCACTACTAGACGAGTGCAAATGAAGGTAGAAAAAAAGAAAACAAAACCACTTCAGAGCATATATAGCTCATTTTTCAGACAAATCTGATTGTACTCTGTGCCAAAATTCAACAACACACGCTGAAATGAGAACGCTACTGAGCCTGAATTACTGCCGAACAATCCCACCAGTCAACCCTTCCCACCTCATACTACAGTATACTTACTATTCCACAAAGATGACTGAGAATAAAAGGCTATTAAATTAACAAAAGAAATCATTTACCACAAGGCAAAGGAAGTCCAAGATAAAACTAAAAAGAAATGCTGGAAAATCCTACCTGGCATAACATCACCAATCATTAAAAGAAAACAACAAACAACTTTTTTAGACTTCAAAAGCAAAAGGTAAGTCAGTTCTTACTTTACTTACCAGATGATGCACAAGCTGAGGCTTCTCTGCTGTCTCACACCACTTATTTCCCAAGCGACGTATGACATACGCCTGCCAGATCTGCACTACTTATGAAGCTGCTTGTTGTTTTAAAGGAAGGTTATAACCCAATTGCCAGAAATTATCCATTTTAAACAGAGTTTTTAAAACAAGACATGTTAAATTAAATAGCATTTAGTGTTCCTGAAGAAAAGAAAATGTCCCAAGTAGCAAAACCTTCCAAATCAGGTCCCTACGTCCTGATCCTCAAAGGCACTTGGAACCACAAAATTTGCGAGAAACTGCCTGCAAGTTTTCGAAAGCCGAAAGCTTTTAGAAACAACTTGCATAGAAAGCTTTGTTATTAAACTCATCAGTTTAAAGCGCAAGTTCTACCATAACCCCTTTAGCTAGAAAATGGCATATGCAAGAGCAATGAGGATTTATGAGGTTTTGAGAAGAACATGAAGGAAACCCAACCAAAAGTGATACATTTTTTCTGGACTGTTATCCCTTTAAACAATACTTAAATGCTGTTTAAAATAAATGCGCTGCTACCAAGAGCTGGATTCTCAACACAAAGAGCAGTTGCTGCAGACAAGCGTGGCTATGGTTACAAAAATGAACACAAAAGTTAATGCAAAAAGTCATCTCAAAAAAAGTTTATTAGCATGATTAAAAACATGTGAAGAATGACAGTAAGAGAGAAAGTAACTTAGCATGGAAGAATATCCATTTCAACAGTTTCTTCAACAAAGCTGGAACTGAATGGATAACTTTATTGCCAGATTTCACTTGATTTCTTTAACAGTTCACATTTCAGTTTCATCATTATTAGGACTATTGCTTCTGTTTGGATCTGATCCCTGTTGCAGGTAACTATAAAAAAATATCCCCCATTGCTGCTGGACTGCAGAATGTGTTGGTGGATTGAGAGCTTGTAAAAAAGAAATTATCGACTCAATAGTCTGTTTAAAAAAAAAAAACAATTTCCCCCCCCAAGTCGTACTACAAAGAAATACATTAGTATTTTGGCCTTTAAATTTCTTACATGGTATTTATTTATCATGGCAAGCCCCGAATTCCCTCCCTTTAAGAAACCATAAATCAAACCCCTCTTTCAGAGGCGGCTTCTTAGGTTAGACTCTGGAGATTCACTTCACGCACGCTTACACTGGCTTGAGGACGAAGACAGCATCATCTAGTACATAGTAGTCATTATACATATCACCTTCACACAGGTACGGCAGCCTGGTGAAAGCCTCTATGGCAAAACCAGCTTTACTGAAAACTTCTGGCAGGCTATTCACCTGTTCTTCCCACGTATGCCCTTTGA
Organism: Clamator glandarius; assembly: GCA_033459285.1. Taxonomy (NCBI): domain Eukaryota; kingdom Metazoa; phylum Chordata; class Aves; order Cuculiformes; family Cuculidae; genus Clamator; species Clamator glandarius. The sequence goes on along the minus strand of JAUNZM010000157.1, from coordinate 2,716,151 downwards.
TTTCCAAAACTTCTGAGGGCTTTTCCCATTTGCCACCTACTGAGAAAACAAAAGAGCTTTGTTTAAATTATAAAGGAAACTTTATTGTATGTTGTATTTTCTTACAGAAAACATATTACACAGATTATATTTCACTCTTCGCCAAACAGCAGGTTGTCAAGCCATTTGTACAGCTGCTACAAGCTCAGTTGAAGGTTTTGCCTACTGCTTAGAAGCAGCTCCTCTTTACATTTTTAACTAGCAGTTCCAGGACTGGATGAAAAGTAATTTCCACTAGTGAGGCTGGTGTTCAGCAGACACGGACAGACAGGCTATTTAATGAAGATCTTTCCCATCACTATAAAATTCTTTCTTGATGCCTTCTGTTTGGCCACAGATGGCTTCAGGTGGCTGCAGTAAACAGAGCCAGCAAGCTGAAAATTATGATTTGCTGTGAAGTTTCCATCAGTAGACCACCACATTATAATGGATGGCTACGGAATCTTTGTTCCTCCAATGGCTACCTACTAGCTGATACGGTAAAAGCTGCTTAGAGTCACACAAAATCGACAAGCCAAACACTTGTAAGATGCTGGAAAACCTGCTGTCATTTGCTATATCCACTGAAATAATCTGAAGAATTATAGGTACAGCTCTCAGAAGTTCAAAATTTAAGACTCTCAACTCGTTTTTCCAAGTAATGGCAGCCACAAATAACAATTCTATTTTGGTCTGTAATTTAACCAGTTTGCTAAATGCAATAGTAAACACCCTTCTAAACAGGAACTTCTAAATCTTGTGATTCAGCGCATTCTGCAACTCCAAGTGTTTCCTAAGTTCCTCTTTCTGCAAGCAGAATCATTTCGAGAGAGATACAAGAAATGGCATCTTTCAACAAATTAAAAAACGTGCTAGTGCTGGCATTTGACTGGATTCTGTACGGTGCTGGTAAGACTTTCTTTAAGCTTATCTTTTCTCATGTAACAGCAGTTAAAGAAGACTGAAAACGTTGTGGTTATGATTTGTAACACAGGAATCGAAGAGCAGTAAAAAGCTTCCGCTGCCTTCATGCAACCTCCAAATTAAACAACTGCTAGCAAATGCTTTTTTTTTATCCCCAGAAGCCTGAAATGCCTCTGTAATCTTTGATTTCTGGGTGACACCCCACTGCAGTTCCCATCAAGGAATGCTTCAGCAGCAGCAGCACGGCTTCGGTGCAGCTCTGCTTGTTTGGAAGGAGGGGTTGGGAAGCTGAGTATCTACATGAACCGAAGCCACAGAATTCAGCTCTGCAGGGCCACCCAAAGCCCTAGAACTAAGGTGGAAAAAGAGAAGGGGATCAGCTTCAGAAGCACAAACTGCTGTCTTTCACCACACAGGGTGCAAGCAGAGTTGTAACTTGTATTACTGCAGTCTCCAGACTGCTGTAGCTACTATGGAACGGCTCTGATGTCGATCTGATACAGGAGAGTTTCACTTTCTTCCCGTGGAAGCCACTGACACTGAACCTGCTTAGATCTGGTCCATAAAACACTCACTGAGAAAAATGATGATGGGACAATGCTGATTGTCCACTATGAACAGGCTTATAAATTGTATATCAGCAGTGGATTAAGAGATTTCAGTTTAATTTTTTTCCAATTTGTTATCTTCTAGGAAGTAGAAAACAATGCTGTTAAGCTACTACCTGAGTTTGCACTGCAATAATCTCAATTCCATTGTTTAAATAACCAAACAATTTATTTGAAAAAAAAATCAATAAACTAAGCCAGTATCTAGATTATGGATTTCATTAAGGACTTAAAAAAAATAATCTCAAACCACTCACATTAAACCTTACATTTCAGTTCCTTAATTAGAATTCTCTTCTCTAATTAACCTTCCTGTTTTCTCTGCACACATTTTTAAATGTCAGAACAAGAAATATCATTACGCTTAGTAACACAAAGTCAATATATGTGATAAAGTGGAAGAATATCTAGGAACTATTATGAATGCTAATCGATGTTATGAAATTGCTTAATTACAAATATCTCCATTTACAACATTTCCCCAGCCTGCCATCAGGCTGTTTCATTTGACTCGGGTCAGGAACAGCGGTGGAGAGAGAAACCCTTGCAGAACTGAAGCCCTAGAAACCCACCCCACCACCACCACGTCTTGCCCCTAAAGTCCCCCAGACATTCAGGATGAAATCTGAGGGAGGGAACTACACAAAGTATTCTTTTAGTCTTCTCCAAGGCCAAAGGAGACATTCACATCTCCACACTTTTTCAGAGCTAAGCACATCACCACACAGGTAAAAGTGTTGAATGAACACATGAACAAGTTGTAGGAATTATCTAAAAGAAAAGTTTCGAGTTCAAAAGACTGTTGGTTTTTCTCCTTTTCTCCCACCTATTCTCGAATGAACGAGAAGTGGCTTATTTTCTTTTTAGATGATGTTTTCATTTTTAAGTGTCCCTCACATTACCAATTGTTTATTCTCAACAGGTGCTTCAGATACCTGCCAAGTGACTGTAACACAACCCAGATTTCAGGAAGCTGAACACTCCACACACACTGTGTACCTAACGTGTACTTTCTCCGCCTCTGGATGCTTATCATCCCCACCGCAAGTTCTATGGTTTCGCTTTTTAAGTAACGAGCATGAGGATTTGTGTACTCCTGGGTGCACCAATCACCAGAAGTACAAAGTACATTTATCAGGAAACAACAGTTCACTTCAGATCAATAATTTGACTGTAAATGACAATGCTGTTTACATCTGTGGAGTAGCATTTCCAGATTCAAGTTCGCCCCGTTCTAAACAAACGGGAGACGGAACAGTACTAACAAAAAGAGGTCAGTTGACCATTACTTTTAATGAAGCATCTTAAAAGAAATACTCTTTCCTAAATACACACTTTATTTACACTTTCAAGAACAGCATTTAAGATGGAAATACCAACACCACTGTTAGGAGTAGCACGACTGTATGAAAACATGAATAGTAAAACTATGAAGGGATTCTACAAATAAGCACCCTAACCTCATTTGCTAATTAGGCTGTTCCATCATATGATGAAAATTACTCTAGAATTCTACAAAGATCTAAGTTTTGTACTCTAACTGTACTCTACATCCTCTTACATAAAGACTTTAAAGGTTATCAGAAAGCAAGTATCAAGAGGAAAGTGGAGAAATTGTTATTTAGTGGAAATATACACAACAGATTCTCAGAGCCAGGGATTCGCTGTGCCAACCTGAGAAAAAAAGGTTTAGTTCTGAACATTTGTATCATTTGCCTTCTAGTCAAGGAATTAATGAGACTTCATTCACTGCATTTCAGTTTTACACGCCTAAAATAGAAAAAAACCCAAACCTAGTTGGATTATTACTTTCCCTGCATTCCTTCCTTACTCTGTCTAACTGCATTTCTGAACAAAAGCCTGTAAGCTTTATTCAGGTATTCCTTTATGAGAGAGGAAAAATGCATTCTCTCCTCTGTCTACCCCTAAAGGAAGAGTTCATAATAAAAAAAAAAAAAAGTCTATTGCCCTTGGAATCATCCAGGGAAACAAAAGAAAAGTGATCTCGCTAAGGCAGTCAGACTGAAAAGAGACCAGGAAGTATTGATGGGTACAAGGTTTTCTAGTTCCTCAGAGGAAGGGGGCTGAAGTGCAGGATCTTAAGAAAATTATGTTACTCAGAAGAACTGTCCTTTATTCTTTTACTCACTTTTAATAAAGCAGAGAACCAGGACAGCAATGGAAAACTCGTCTTCACCTTCATGATCGTCGCCTCATCCTTACTGTTTCTCTACAGCACGACTGCACTCGCGTTCTTTGTAGTCTACCAGGTAGGCTTAAAGTGATTTTTCTGATTTTGTTCATTTTGTAAATCTAAGTGGTTTTAACATCTTCACTGGGGACTTCACTGGCTACTCATCTTCTGTTAATCTTTTTATCCCTCCCTCCAGTTAAAACCAAAGTTGCTGAAGAAAAGTGGGAATGAAGACCAAAGAAGAGAGAACTGCGTACGTTATCACTCTGTCTGCGATTCAGAGTGTGGTTTTTCCCTCCTGTATTTTTTAAGTATATTGAGCACCAGTTTTGTGATAAATAGATGAATCAGTTAAAGAGACATTCAGAACTGTTCCTGTCTCACTTCTGATTTGAACAAAACTAGTAAACGATTTTACATTAAAATAATTTTAGGGATTGGTGGGAATGGTTGGACTCGACGATCCAGTGGGTCTCTTCCAACCTGGTCATTCTGTGATTCTGTGAATTTCAAATAATTAGTTAATTTATTTTTAATGAACTGGATAAAGGATAAAGTTAATCTATGCAAAGGCTCTCTTTAATACACAGCTTCCTTCAGGTTTTAAGTAAATTTTGTTTGAACTTCTGAAAATAACACGTTTTGATATTAATTTTTTTTGTTTATTTAAATAGCGCATTCAGGTAAGCCCTAATGTATTTAAAATACATCTTTTAAGAACCTCCCTTACCACATATCCTTGAATAAAAAACAGAAGCCATACATTTAAATATCCATGAAAGAAGGTATATATGTTAAGAGATGCAGTACCAATGTAATTTAAAACCTTTCTGCCTGCCAGACTATATTTTTTTAATGTGCTATTTAGTAACATACCCCAAAATATACACAAGGGAAAAAAATCAGAATTATAAGAGGTAGAAGATTTTTCCCAAACCTCAAATGTAGCACTGACTTAAAATATTTTAAATAATTTGCAGAAAATCAGTAGCGGACGAAAAATATTTCGAGCAATTGCCCAAGAACTTCAAAAGCAGAGGTTTGCTGAGCATTGCCAACAGCCTGTAAGTATCTATCTCCTGATACTGTAATTTATTGGAAAATAGACGAACTGACACTTTTAAGAGTATACAATTTCTGGAAATAGACTTCTCCTTTTTAAAGCTGATAAAGGTCTATAAAAGAATGCCGCACAACAAAGACATTATAAAGCATCTTTTATATATACACTACAGTATTTACTTTGTAGAATGTATGTACGTACTTTTTAAAATGAAGCTTCTATAACTTTGTTGCCAAGAAGCGGTCTCTACAGGCAGTTCTGGACTGTTTGGTAAGATGCAGAGCTATTAAAAGCATATATTTGAAAAACAGAGTTCCATCAGTAGCAAAATACTTCTCCATTTTTCCCCTAGGATGATTTGGAAGATGACACTTTTTATCAGAACAGATGAGCATGTGCAGCTGTTTCAGATTTGCTCCTTGTTTCTCATGCCAGCAAAGGGGCAGAGGAAGAAGTTAAGCTTCTTCGCAGACTTCCTCTGCTTTAAAACAAGAGAGAAGAAACCCCTGCAGTGCTCCTCAAGAGCACTGTCTGAACAGATCACCAAAGCCAAGTGCATCATACAGTACATCTATGTTACACAGTACTTCCACTTTCCATTTTTCAGTAATAACAACAACAGGAAAAGACTTCATCTTTCACAAGATAACTTCTAATGATGCATAAAAGTTTGATTTTTTAGTTTAGATTTAGTTCTATGTCCTCTTCTCTTTTTACACAAATGTACGTGTGTTCCTCCTACATGAATTGAGTAATTGACAGCAACAAAAAATAAATGTTTCATAGGCGAAATTCTGGTTTTAGTCATGTTAATGTGATACTGACTGAGGTAACAGAGAGATATGTACACACATATATAGCATCAATTACTGAGTCATAACGGCAGACAGCTCAAATAGGGCCAGCAGGAGAAAGAGACAACAAGTGCTTATGCTATCATGATGTAGTATATCACGATAGTAATTGGGATGGAAGCTTCTTCCTGGCTTATTTAGGAAAGAAAAGTGGTGGTCATGGCGAAAAGGTTGCCCCTGCAATATTAAAATTCACTTGCTAGACCCCATCTTCCAAACTTGCCATCCGAAGTCCGGATTACCTGGAGCGCCAAGTTTTGCCTTTACATTCCTGTCCAACACGGATACAAGTGTGATCACAGAAGTACACCACCTAGTCTAAGTAGCATACTTTTTTTTTTTAATAAAAAGTAGCTTTTTTTTTTTTAAGCAGTTACTACCCAGCCAATCTACAAATTCAGCACTTTTATCTGCTAGTATCAGGCATTCTTCCTACGACAAAATAGCTGCAACTTTTATCCTAATTTAAATAAAGCAACGCTTTGTTTAACAAATGAAACGGCATTTCTGACTTCCCTGAGATGAGAACCTACAACTGCGGCAAAGCAAGGGTCCATGTAGCACAGTACCATCTTTCCAGCTCAATTTAGTATTTCAGGAAGACAGAAAGTATTTCAGGAAGACAGAAAATCCACCTTTGTCTTCTTATCCCTGTCAATCAATCACAAGGCCATTAATGTGCTCAACAAGAAAATTTCACAAGGCCAGGCTGCCAGCATTTACTACTGCGGAAGCATGGTGCCCCTGACGTTTTAATTTTAGAGGAACCTAAACCAGTCCAGTCACGCATTATCTAATAATGCCTTTGTACAAATATTAGGAAATGCAAAGAATTTTTATATGATCCTATGGGATACCTATTAAAAAGAGAGAGCTATAACAACACATGTTCTTATGCAACTAGTCTAATACCTTATGATTCAGTTGGCTTACTTGGCAAATTTAGACGTGCAGTAAATGCATTACTTGTTGTTCTGTATGTTGAAAATAAAACCCTAAAAAGCCCCAGAATGAATTTATGATTAAGCCACTTTGGACTCTAGGTGTCACCGTAATTCCAGAAACAGTAAGCACAGAAATGCTTCTACCTTCTCCTCTGCCTTGCTTTGTTCTCTTAAAGCAATTTTTATGTCATTCACATAGACAGTTTCCACAATTACCCTCCCGTTACATTAAGTGTAATCACCCAAATATCTCATTTGGATTAAAATAATTTCTCCATTCCTCAAAACCGATCTGTACACTGATCGAGCATTTTACCTGCCTCATCTCTTTCCCACTTGTTCCACCCTCTTAAACATAAATGTTTCTCTAAGCAGGTCCAAAATATGTTTAATTAGCCACTACAATAAGTTATTTGAGCCATGAAATGTTCTCCTTGTTGAATGTTCCAAGAATATTCTTTTAAATATAAATAATATATATATATATCTAACACTTTTCAAAATGCATCGTCTTGTAGAACAGCTGAATGAAAATTCTGAAATAATTTGTATATGATGAAGCCAGCCTGGCATTCATTGCATTTCATTAGACAGTTAATAGAGCTTACTGGGAAAACCTCAGAAGAATGACAGTAAATTTTGTGTGTGCTAACTTGCATTGTCTAAAGGTGCTTATATGGGTCCAAATCTATGGTGGCAGTAAACAGACAAACTAAATGCTTTTTTAAGTTTCAGGAGATAAAGAAACAAAACTGCCTTAAGCAAAGTGACTAATCTGCTACAGGTCACCACCACAAACAGGAGTACGGCTGTAGTTCACAAAACATCTTACACCAGATTTTGACTTTCAACAAGTACCAACAGTCAAGTTCAACAATCACAGAACAGGTTCCCGGTGCCTTGGGATTTACAAATTTAGCATTCTCTTCTCCTCCCAGTACATGGCAAGAGATTAACGATGAAGAATATATAAGCAGATCTCGAGTAATTTCTCCCTTAACTTATCTACCTCCTCTTGAGCCAGGAAGTTGCATGTGGTCTGTCACCTGCTTACTCAACAACACGCAGAAAAGTAGTCACTGGGTGCAACAGTGGTTGCAAAACACAATGGCACGTAACTTTGAAGGCACACAAAACAAAAAAAAGCCACCCAAATAATTTCTCAACTTCTGCTTCTAATATGCTAATGAAAGACTAGAAAGACACTGCTGCTATTCGGAATTCTAAAGTATTTTTAAGAGGAAGCATGTTGCTCCACATTATAGGAACAGTATGTTGTAAATAAATATGCTTGATATACGGTACGGATGCGAAAGTCAAGCCCTTATCTCATTTAAGATGCTATATTTCAGAATAGTTACAAAATTATACGCTCAACCACTGTATTTTAAGCAATTATTCACCTGATGGATTTATTTTTTATACTAAAACTTCCCACCCCCTCCTCCAGCAAAGATACCACTAGCACACAAAAAGGGGAAAATAGCTTCAGTTTGATGCATTTGTGACTGCCAGAAGGTTAAGGCTGTTAGTTCTCTATCTCCCGGGCACACACGCCTCTCCACAGGCAAATCTTAATACTGAAGGAGAGCCAGTGTCCAAATAATGACTGATGAACACCAGCCTTCAGGAATTCAAACCGCTGTTAGGGTGCCTCAGCCTGAATCCACAATCATAGGCACATAAAGAAAAGTCTAGTCTCTTTAGTCTCTTCTGAAATTCAGTCATAAGGACAGATTAATTTGAAAATCTCTCCTGTATGTCTTTAAAATGCAAGTAGGGAAAACAACAGAGTTTTGGCACTAAATTTTACTTTTTTATTCTAGTTATTAATACAAGATAAACAGTGGTCGTTAGTTTGTATTAGTAGGCACCTGTATTTCATTTTGAGAGCTCATGCTGGAAAGTGAACGTTATCTCCCTATGAATTTTTAGGTGCGATTCATCTGGGGCACTTAAAAGAGTTTAACCTGAACTGCTCTATTCAGCATTACAGATAGTTCTGAAGGTTTTGCTCAATGGTCGCCTGGGATAACTGGGGTCTCCTACAGGACATCAGCAGAGGGTCCTAATCAGAGAACAGTTTGCGTATGTTCCTATGACATAGCTCAAGTGTGTAACCTGCGGAACAGCATACGTACTTTCACTATTTGAGCTTTCTGTTGTGCTAACTTAGCTGTGCTAACACAGCTTTCCATGTTCATATGTTGGGGAATTAAGAAAACAGTTTACATCATCTGACCTATTTACCTATGATTTTATACTTCTGAACATGCGCCATCCAAGTTATTTGTAAAAATCAAATAGCAATAGGCCAATCAAACATGTACTGATTTATTAAACATTTAATTTGGGCTACTATAACCTACAAATATTTTTCTCTACTTGCCTCAATAGCTATTAATCTGCGTACTTACCATTTTCCACATACGGGTGAAATGGCAGAACTAATGCCAGAATGACTCTGCCTCTCGTTGGCTCCAGTACACTTCTAATATCTTTTAATACAGTCAGTGGCTGATCACAGCGATCCAGCAAATTTAAACAGCTGATAACATCATACTGAAATCCTGTGTTTTGCCATTCATTTACACCAAGCACTCTACAGAGCAAAAGAGAAAGAGATACAGCCTGTTAATTAAACCTGAGTTTAGACAGAACCACAGAAGACAAAAATTCCCTATGGATGTGTCGATAGTGCAGGTAAGGTCAGCCACCTAAGCAATGAGAAAAGACAAACAATGCCTGTTCTCCTCCTGCAATTTTGGACTGCTCACTTAGACTGCTCATCTGAATTTCATGTTCCTGACTCCCTTGATTAAAGCCATTTATGCAAGCTATGAAGAAAGAGCTTGTATCATATTTTGTCTCAACTGATAACAGGGAACATCTGCATAACAAAAGCACTGGTAACAGGGAACATCAGGTTGTTTGTTTTCCTCTTTTGTCGACCTTTTCAACAACAAACAATAGAGGAATTGACTGAAATACAGACCATTCATTAAGTATTACAAATAGATTGCTTTGATGTAGCATCTTACATAAAGGATGTAGGGAGCATTCACTAGATACCTGTATTTCTTCTTCTGAAGCTGCCATATCATAGTTTCAGACAATTCAGTGGCATAGATTTCTTCAAAGTGAGGACTCATGACTTTAGTGACTTCGCCATCCCCAGCCCCTAAATCAAGAAGTCTGTGGGATTTCCATTCTGGATTTATTTTAAGCAGTCTTTGAAACTGTTCTGGGGAAAACACAAACATTGAGCCCCTTCCCAGCAGCCTGAAATGTAAAAAATGAGAAATAACCAATTTTAACAAGCTTTTAACAGGAAGGACAATGGACTAATTTAGAACATGCTCAGCAGCAACCAGTCACACATAAGAGTAGACAAGGTCACTGCTCAAATAAATTTTAAATCCAGTACAACTTGCCTTGCACTTGTCAGAGATCAAACAGATAGCCACATGCAGTGGTTAAGACTTCAGGAGGAATTTGATTAGGTAAGGAAGAGCTCATAGGGTGCTCAAGAAAATGACTGCGTAAAAGAAAAAAGGAGGGGGGAGATAAATAGAAGGAAAGATAAAGGCTGAACCTTATATGTCGTGTTTGCAGATCTGAATGTCTGCCATCTACCTTAAAAAAAAATAAAGATGAAATAACAGAGAAAATAAAATGGCTGCAGAGACAGAAGCACACACAATGAGTAAGGAATAGAACGTGGAACTAGGAGGGAAGCCAGGGAACAGATTTTAAGAAAGGATGGGGGTAACACTGCTGGAGTGGCAAAAGCTGTTTTTTTAATTGCATGTTACAATGTTTTTTTGCTGCTATCTGCAGATCTTGTATTCAACAGGAAAAGCTGTGAAACAGAAAGTAGGCAACTCATTAAGGAACTGGGTAGAGGTGACAGTTGGATTCCTTATGGATTGAGTCAATGACATATCTGCCTGTAACTGTTTGAAGACTACACAGTGACAGATTTCAGCTGTCATAGCAGAATTCAGAAGATGAAAGAGTCAGGAGAACAAGCAGAGGAAAAAGAACTGGTCAATAATAGACTGAAGGTAGATGAGTGCTATTCTTTAATGTTGGATAGCAGGTTAAACTTAAAGACAATGAACAGAAATCTTTTATGTTCAAGGGCAAAAAAAAGGTAAACATAGATTAAAAGAATCAGAGAATAAAAAAATGTGAAAAAGAAGCAGTCTAGGAAAGACTGACTAAGCAAAAAAAAATCAAGAAACAAACAAAAAGGATAGAGTATACAAAGTCATATAGAATAAACTAAAGCAGAATATTAAACGGATAAAAATAAACAGAATAGAGCCAATTTAAGTAGAGCCCCCTTGCAGCATGCTTGTGTCAGTCCACACTGTATAATTGGCTCATAGCTATTATTCCTAACAGCACTAAGAGGTGTTACTCAAAGCAGTGGAGAGCCTTTGAAATAAAAAAATGGAAGAGAAAGGAAAAAGAGGAAACCAAAGGGAACTCTATACAAAGCTATAAGTAACTAAGAATACCACAGGGAATCTCAAAGTCATCTGGTTAGAAAATAAGGAAAAAGAACATTTTTCTAGCCTAGTAGACAGCTACTATCCTCATATCAGACTGTGCAGAAGTATGTAGTAGTTGCGGAGGGTGGAAAGGTGAAGAAATCAGGTAAATGTAACAAAATTCATTCTTTGTAAGATCAAAACTAATAACCTGTTAAACATATGTCTGAATGGAGCAACATGACCCCCACCTCCAAAAAAAATAAGGCACTGGTATTTTGTAAAAAATACTAAAGCACCCCCAAACAGCTAAACTCCCTTGCAGCTGCAGAAGAGGCTGGGGCGATAAGACTAGGAGAACATTGTTTTATAAACTTCTCTTTCCTGCATTCCTGAAGTTTAATCAGTCAAACATGCTACATCAGAAGTTACCTGTTAAAGTACAGTTTAGACACAAATTGCAGTGAAATTATGTCTTACAGAATAAGAGAAAGAACAAAATTCTATGTGTTACCAGGCACAACACTTGGCCAACTTCTGCACTGCTCAGAAATGTGCCTAGGTTTGCACTGGGTGTGCACACTCCCTTGACTAGAAGGAGTTTTAGATGCAACACAGAACTGACTGGATACAGCCACCTTCAACAAGGACAAACACAACAGTGATACGGCAGTAGGTAAAGGGCAAGGAGGGGAGAAAGAAAACAGAAGGAAGAGGGATACGTTATCTAACACAAAGAGAATACCGGTAATGCTTATAAAATACAATTAGAGTCCTCCAACTATCCCTTATTAATTACAATTACCTCCTCTGTCTCCCCATACTGGAAATCGTGCACTTCATTTAAGAGGGCTGGGCACTAAGAGCACAGCAGGGCATTTCAGATCTGTTAGACTGGCAAAGGAAAAGCTATAGATTTAAGAAAAGCTGACAGATCAAGGGATAAGACTGAACAGTAAATCCAAACGGTATTTAATTTACCTAAGACTGACGTTTCACTTACCCATTGATAGATGTTCTAGACATAAAGAGGCTAAAAATTGAAGACACAAAAGAGTGATAGAGCTGGATAAACAGCCAGCCTGATTTCTCAATGCTGTTGTTCAAGAAGATCTGCGTTCCTTGGTCAAGGTAACTCTGGACAAAAATAGGCTGAAGGGATTCAGACAACTGTTCTGTATTGCAGATATACCACTAGAGAAAGACATAAAGGACCATTAAAAAGCTGAGCAATGTAAGACCGTTAAGTTAAAACAAACTGAACACACAGAAGGCTATTATCACTTTCTGCAAATAGAAAAAATCTAAGTTTTCCAACTGACTTTTCAACAAGCTTCAGGATTAATTTAACTCAGGTTTGAATTGTAGTCAAGAGAGGACACATTACCTGCTAAGAAGTAATGCTTTTAATTTGTGTCTTAATCATTACCCTGTACTTTGAAGAATTCTACAAAGTAAATTCCATAGAAAGCAAACACAGGTCCTCTCTGGAACAGCACCATGCTGACAGAACAGCATGAAATGCAATAACGTTCCCAAATCTGTCTGCCACATTCATAAACGCGGCCTCCAAACCCCAACCCAAAGCAGCATAACAGATACGTTTCTGGCCTAATCAGTCTCCCAACTGTACTTTCAAACACACTTGTAGGTAGCACAAGTACGTGATCCTTCCCTCTAAAAAGCAGAATGAAGCCTGGCAAAGGGATCCCCAAGACTGCTGATCAGGACTCCAGTTCAGGACTTTTCTCGTGGCATCACAGTGATACTTGAATGAATTTGCAGAGACCAGCAAATCCAGAAAGCAAACCTTAGCGAGCCATGAAAAACCATTAAAGCAGCAGCCTGTGTACTCGAGCCATCTATCTTCAGAAACCAATTTTAAGAGCTGGCAGAAGCAAACAATCCCACGGAGCTGAAAAGCAGGCTGGCATGTGTCAGGGTCATTCACAAGGCTGCTGCCCAGCTACACTGGACCAACTTGGAGCAGCTCAGACGACCTATCTTGTATTGCCATTTTCCATACAGAATAAAAAGTGTTCAATTATCAAAGCTTTGGGAAACACGGGTATCGTACAGTCATAAAATGGTGACTAACCTCACTGCCATGGGCAACCCTCCACCGGATCAGGTTGCTCAAAGCCTTATCCAGCCTGGCCTCAGATCTTCAGGGATGGGGCAGCCACAACTTCACTAAGCAACCTGTTCCAGTGTCTCACCACTCTCACAATGAAGCATTTCTTTCCTACATCTAACCTAAATTTGCCCTCTTTCATCTTAAAACCTTTAGCCCTTGTCCTATCACAACATGGCCTTGTACAGAGCCCCTTCTCCATCTTTCCTGTTGGCCCCTTTAAGTATTGGAAGGCAACTTTGAGGTTTTCCTGGAGCCTTCCCTTCTCCAGGCTGAACAAGCTCAACTCTCTCAGCCTGTCCTCGTAGGGGAGGTGCTTCAGCCCTCTGATCATCTTCACGGCCTCCTCTGGACTTGCTCCAACAGATCCATGTCCTTCACTGGCTGAGGACTCCAGAGTTGGACACAAGACTCCAGGCAAGGTCTCATGAGAGAGGAATCGAGGGGCAGAATCACTTCCCTCAATCTGCTGGTCACAGCTCTTTGGATGAAACCTACAATATGGCCACTAGTTTCATGACAGGAATTGTATCACTCTCTTATACCACAATCACAGAAAAAATACAGCACAAAATGTGAAAAGCTATATTAAGACCTTTGTTGTAATGAAAATATTGACAACTCTGGCCTAATATTAGTGAAAGGAAGAAAATGTTCTTTTAGCTACCTTGCACAACACTAATGAAGCCAGTGAAAGTGCCGAGCGCGAAACCACCTGAGGCCTCAACACATAATCCCTGCTTATGAGTAAACCCACGATCTCTGTAAATCTTACTAAACAATCAATACTTTAGGTTTAAAATCTAGATCCAATAAATTAGAAAAGGAGAGTGTTCACTGCAGACCATCTACCTGCGAACGGCAGTCACCTCCGCAGCACAATTCCTTGGTTGACTTGTTTTTCTAGTACAGTTTCTAACAAGACTTCCAGATCTTCTGTTCACAAAAGTAAGTTCTTTCTATGAATCTGGATTTTGCTTCTCTTTGTCATCCTACCTTTGTACAAACTGTATTAATTACCTCCTTGCTCTCTCCAACTCCCTGAGAGGAGGTTGTGGAGAGGAGGGAGCTGGGCTCTTCTCCCAAGTGACAGGACGAGAGGGAACGGCCTCAAGCTCCACCAGGGGAGATTTAGGCTGGACATTAGGAAAAAATATTTCACAGAAAGGGTCATTGGGCAGTGGAACAGGGAGGGGGTTGGGTCCCATTCCCTGGAGGGGTTTAAGGGCCGGGTGGACGAGGCGCTGAGGGCCATGGGTTAGTGATTGATGGGAATGGTTGGACTCGATGATCCAGTGGGTCTCTTCCAACCTGGTGATTCTATGATTCCCTCCGCCCCGGAGCTCCCCCGCACCGTCCCCCGCAAACTAAAGTTTGCGGGGGACGGTGCGGGGGAGCTCCGGGGCGGACGCGGGTCCCGCCGCTCTTTGTCTGCCCCCCCACCCCCTCGCCCGTTACCTGGTGGTTCCCCCCGCCTCTCGGGGCCGCCCCGCTGCCCATGCCGGCGGCGCAGAGGGCCCGTGCCGAGCCCCGGCGTAGGCTCCGCCGCAGCGCCCACAGCAGCAGGCTGTAACAGCCCAGCCAGCCCAGCCAGAGTCTCATGGAGCGGCGTGAGGAAAGGGGAGAGAGCGCGGTCAGTCCCGGCCTCCTCCTCCTCCTCCTCCTTCTCCTCCTCCTCCTCCTCCTCTTCTTCTCTCCATGGTAGCGAGCGGCGGCGGCGCGGAACGCGCGGCTCCGCGGCACCGCGCCCGCCCGGCGGACTTCGCTGCGACACCGAGGTTGCTGCGACTCTTCCCCCCCGCCCGCCCCGTTCTCCCTCGTGAGCCAATGGCGGGACAAGAAGGGATGGGGACGAAGGGGGGATTCCTGGAATAAAACCCACATCCTTAACGCAACTCAGGCCCTCCCGAGGAAAGCTGCCTTCCAGCAGGCAGCGCTCATCACATTTAAGCCAAGGAAGGGTCAGGCTGGGTAAAAAAAAAAAAAAAATCATAGAATCACCAGGGTGGAAGAGACCCACTGGGTCATCGAGCCCAACCATTCCCTCAGCGCCTCGTCCACCCGTCCCTGAAACCCCTCCCCGGGCAGCCTCTGCCAGTGCCCAATGCCACTTTCGGCAAAAGATTTTTTTGTGAATCTCCAGCCTGAACCTCCCCTGGAGCAGCTGGAAGCCATTCCCTCTCATCCTGTCCCCTGTCTAAAAGACACACAGATATCTACCCAAAATCCTCTCTCCCAAACGTAACTCGGGAAGGCCAGTTGTGGGTTTGCTCAGCTCTCTAAGACAACTCACAGAATCACAGAATAACCAGGTTGGAAGAGACCCACTGGATCGTCGAGTCCAACCATTCCCACCAGTCCCTAAATCATGCCCCTAAGTACCTCATCCACCCTCACTTTAAACACCTCCAGGGATGGTGACTCAACCACCTCCCTGGGAAGCCTGTTCCAGTGCATAACCACCCTCTCCGGGAAGAATTTTTTCCTAATCTCAAGCCTAAATCTCCTCTGGCGGAGCTTGAGGCCATTCCCTCTCGTCCTGTCCCCTGTCACTTGGGAGAAGAGGCCAGCACCCTCCTCTCCATAACCTCCCTTCACGTAGTTGTACCGTTGTTCCTTTACAAAACCAGCTATAATTCTTACGGCTGCATGTATTACTGAGCTTTTTCCTGAGCTGGCTTAGTTCTGTAAGAAAGAGCTCAGAGGTGTTTGTGGAAGTGTGGCTTATCTCAACTGTTCCTTTCCCTTCCTGCTTCTCCTCTGACAGCAACCATTAAGCTGTACAACCGCATTCAAATGTAAACATCCTACTGGCCATGTCAACACAGCCTAGTCATGAATTGCTGAGCAGTTCCCAGATCAGCACAGCAGGTCACTGGGAAGGTAATTTTGTACAAGCCAAGCACAGAGGCAGGCCTGTGAGCCCCACAAAACATAAATCTAATTTTTTTTTTACTTAAAATTAAACATAGAATCATAGAATAACCAGGTTGGAAAAGACCCACTGAATCATCGAGTCCAACCATTCCTATCAAACACTAACCCACATCCCTCAGCACCTCTTCCACCCGTCCCTTAAATCCCTCTGGGGAAGGTGACTCAAGCCCCTCCCTGGGCAGCCTCTGACAGTGCTCAATGACCCTTTCTGTGAAAAATTTTTTCCTAATGTCCAGCCTAAATCTCCCCTGGTGGAGCTTGAGGCCAATCCCTCTCATCCTGTCCCCTGTCCCTTGGGAGAAGAGCCCAGCTCCCTCCTCTCCACAACCTCCTTTCAGGTAGTTGGAGAGAGCAATGAGGTCTCCCCTCAGCCTCCTCTTCTCCAGGCTGAACAACCCCAGCTCTCTCAGCCGCTCCTCATCAGGCCTGTTCTCCAGCCCCTTCCCCAGCTTCGTTGCTCTTCTCTGGACTCGCTCCAGAGCCTCAACATCCTTTTTGCGGTGAGGGGCCCAGAACTGAACACAGGATTCGAGGAGCGGTCTCACCAGTGCCGAGTACAGAGGGAGAAGAACCTCCCTGGACCTGCTGGTCACGCCGTTTCGGATACAAGCCAAGATGCCATTGGCCTTCTTGGCCACCTGGGCCCCTGCTGGCTCATGTTCAGTCAGCTACATGCTTTGTTGTCACTTATTCAATGTTTTCACTCTATCACTAACCACATATTATATTACTATCATATTAGACTAACATTTTCCAGTGTCTATTAGATAACATCCTTTTAAATCTAGTAGACTATTTTACCTATTGATTTTCAATAAATAAAATTAATTTGTATACTAAGGTCCAAATTCTCAAATTCATAGAGGAACTCTTAGAATGGATTCAAGCATGAAATTTCTCATTCTCTCATATTTTCTGTTATATACACTTAAATCCACTTTATCACCTATTTTAGAGACACGTAAATTATCAAGATTATATGGGAACATTTCTCTAGCAGCTGGACTTTCAGCTCAGATACTCTTAGCTAATAAGGAGAGAAAGCAGACAAACCAGCTGTTGCAAGATACTGAACTTTTGCCCTTGCTCATCCTTTACTTGGTTTGTGGACAAAACCAATCATGTAGGTTTAGCAGAAGATAACAAAGTTTAGTGGGTGACAGAGAAATGACAGAATAAGTGATGTCCATCATAACATACCACCAATCTTCTATCACTAAGTCTTGTAGTAAAACCACCACCTGTATTTCAAGCAGTTTTCCAGCCCTCTTTTGGATTGACTATTGGTGCGATGAAAGACACTTTCGTACAGCAAGAGAAATAGGACAGACAAATGGAGATTAATAAATAATAAATTTGATAAATTATTATTTTACACATGAAATCATTAGTATTGTATTGCTCAGGTTTGTCTTCTAACTAGTTTATTCTATGCAGTTCTATCTTAAAGCTGTCTTGCTTAGAAATCTTTGACCATTTACTTCTCCTGCCTTAATTCTGAAGATGCAGCAGTTTTATTCAAACGGTGCCTTCAGCCCTATCACCCCTTACTCCTTTCTTATTTCAGCAAATAAAATGATATCTTTGCCAAGCATTTTTGAGAAAAAAATAATTCTGATAATTTCAAATAATTCTTGGTATAATTTTTACTCTTAAATCCACAAATTAGTTTTCCTGTTGTATCACACAGTATTCTCTGTACGCTATATTCTAATAACTTATTAGAACTATGTAATAAACACAGTCATCTTAGAAACCGTGTTTACAGAACAATAACATCTTCACCTGTCAAAATATAAATTCTATGAGGTCAGGATGAACACATGAAATTCAGGAACTATAAAAGCAGTAATGAAAGATAAAACTGTTTTATTTACTACCATTTTAAAGGAATTGTCAAGGAGAAGACAGTTTCACATAATGAATCAAAAATTACATTAACTTAAAATTCCTTCAGACTTTTGTCCTTTGGCTTTTGCTCCTTCCGCCTATCAGGCACAAAATGCATACATACAATGGAGTAAATCTTTTAAAGTCTAGAATATAAACACACAGTCCACATCTGCTCTGGTATTAGTGTAAATATTCTTTGGACATGTAAATATGAGTGACATTGGCATGTACAAGGCAAATGAATAATGGTTTCTCTGACGAGACAGAGATAAAAAACAGATAACGCAACTTAAAACTTCATCACACTTCTGGCTCCTTCCATTTTAACATACATCTTCATATTCCTATCAAAGGGTTCATTCGGATTTCTAAATATTTAACAGTGCTTTTTCACTCATCGCTTTGAAAGCACTTTGCACTTTAAAAAAGGCAAGGAAACAACATGGTTCCTGCTCTGCAAATCTAAAAACTGAGACACACAAGACTTTTTTTCAACACTGGCATTTCAAACCACTTCATTAAATTATGCCAGTGTCCACCAAAACGCAGGGCTTATACTCCTTTCTTTTCCAGGTTATGTAGTACCATAAACTTAGAGCTTTGGAAATGAGCTGGCTCAGCGCTTTAAAATCAGGCTACATATAAAGCATCTTCTTATACTTTCAAGTGACTGGCACTCCATAAGAAAGGTGTTTCTGAAATTATGTTTGCCCAGGCAAAACAGAGGACAAAAATGAAGTGGCTATACTATACCTGAACTATCTATCATTACACAATTAGAAAAAGAATATTTATTACACAGGACTAGTGTAAAGATGCTAATGTATCTTATTACGTGTGAAATAAAAAGAGGACTCAATGTTTTTGGAAATTTTGTAAAAAAATTCAAAATTCACATGTTCAATTTAAAAGCTTAACTGAAAAGATTTTGGTAAGAATTAACTAACTTAACTCGATTAATAAGAAATTACCTTCAAATGTCAGCAATTAAATGAGTTTGCCAATGCATCACTACTAAGAAGGTGGAGTTTGATTCAGTTTGTGTGTGCTTAGATTTGTCCAAGTAACTGCACACTACACCCACACACTAAGCTCTCCTTATCACCAGAACACTCTGTATGAAGCACCAACAACACGGCACCTGCAAAATAATTTTCCCATTTAAAGCCAGAAAAATACATCTACCCACCACCAACTAGAAGTATTCGGAGAGCCAGCGAAGACGTATGGAGCTCTTCCATATTCATCAACGCTGTACTGGACAGCATTTTAATATTTTTCTTCTTTAGCTTTAGACTTTTACAGTTAATTACTCTTGGCTCTTCCTGTGGATTTGTCTTGATATTGGTCAGTTAGACGCTATCTAAACTTTTCTCATCTCCCTGCCATCCATGAGGGATCTGCACTCAACTCTTCCACTTTAACTTCAGTGAACTGCCATTTCATCAGTACAGCAAAACCGAGCCAACAACATTCAGAAGCCTGAAGAAAATACAGTTCCCTTGAATTCCAGGTGCTGGATCAGGATCTGCCACATCCGTTCTTCAAAGGAGTTAATAGTGACAAGTACGTACCAGAAATTACTTAATTCAGTAAGTAAGGGTAAAGCCCAGTAAAGGCAAACAACAGAGCTAGAAAAACCTCTGTGTTGGTGCAGCACCTAGGGCTGAATGTGACCTGTGTTGTAGTCTATATGGACTGAAGAACAGCTCAGACTGCGTTTGGTCTAATAGTCCATTTAATGCCATCTTGCTTTTTCACCTTTAAACCACACTAACTCTCTTTGTGGTACAGTTCAGCAGAAGATTTACTGACCAACTGTCACAGCTTTAGCGTACAGCTGTGATGTGACTGTTCTGGATTGAAAAGGGAGTCCACATCAGGATCTGTATGACTGTAACGCACAGTGGAACCAGACAGATCAAATAGAACATGGCATGGTGAAGACCTAAAAACAAACTGGTGAAGAAGATGAAAACACAGCTTTCCAAGATGAAGAAGATGAACTTTCATAGTCAATTCACAACACATTATTTTTAAAGCATTCATATTACACACACATATGCAGCATATACACAATGCTGTGTGCAATCAGTACTAAATAAGAAAAAAATAAGTAGGTCAGGTATCAAATGTACTTCAATTATATTTTCTACTTCTACACACAAATATATATTTTATGTTGTTTGCTCCTTTCATAATAGCTGGGAGGAAATGAGATAATTCGCACACAAAAACTTAATTTTAATGCACTATAGGCAATCTAAGAAATCCTGTTCACTACTTTAGTACACATCTGTACTATGTAATATAGAAATCAATTTAAGCACTATAATCCAATTATAGAACACAGCATATGAAAAAGTTTGTTAAGACTGAAAAATATGCAAGAGGAAGAAAATTACAAAATGGAAGCAAGCATTTTAATATTAAATTTTTTAATTTAAGTTAAAATCTGTGCTACTCATTGTCCACATAGTGTATTGTTACAGTTGCTGAGTGCTAGATGGAAGTCATGATTAATGCACATAATTCAGGTATGATGCAAAGGGCTGTTTGAAATATCAAGCCTTATTTCATATTCTTTTAAATAAACGGTTACAAGATAATATAAACCATAAGAAGAATGCACGTGAAACTAACACTCATTTGTCCTCATGGATGCATGGTATTTCCTCATCTAAATCTTCTCTAAGGAACGGCAGATAAAAGCATCAGCAAATAGGAATCAAAAAAGAAAAAAACAGGAGTTAAATGAACTTCGCCTTATGAATGGTATGGCTTCTGACAGCTCAAAGCATACACTTAGGCATTCATCTAGTAGCTAGACTCACTATCTACTGGCATTCTGTTGATTATTAGATTCTAAGTACTTAAATATCAAGAAAATCAACTCAAGCTGAAAAACAGCCCCTAAATGAACTTTCTCTCCATAAGGCAGTTTACGTTATTTCCTAATTTTTTCCCTGCAATTTCCTAATTTCTGTCTGCACACTGAGGACTGCAGTTTTCAGTACTGAAATTATTACATATATATGTGGACTTTGGGAAGGACAAAAAAAGAAAGCACATCTGCCAAATTACTCACACTGGTACAATCCTGGTTTGGTTTCATGAATGAAGCTTGAGAAAATATTACCTATTGTATTGTTAAAAGCTTATAACTGCAGCAATTATGAAAAATATCTATAGCACACAGAACAAGGAATGGGAAAATATTTCACTAAGGGTCTGGGATAAATCAAAAGCACAGATCAGATTTCATCGTAGTAAGAGCTGAACATTCTGAAGAACGAATTAGAAAAGCAAACGTTTAAGAGAAATTAACTGTAGTTGCAGTGGCCTGACAGAAGAGGGAGCTTTTAAACTAGGTATCCTTTCCATATCAAAAAAAAAAAAAAACAGAACAAAAAAGAAACCCCAAAAAAGAAACCCCAAACAAACCAGCCCCAGTCGTCCCTCCCTACAAAAAGTCCAGACAAAACAAAATAAAACCCCTAAACCATATGGGGCAGGTAGCGCTTTGCTATGACAGACCAAAAGAAATAATAATTAAAAAAAGAAAAGAAAACAGGACCTCCATCCTGCAAGCTGTTACTCAAATTTTAAGGATATTAAAACCAGTTAAGCTAGCTTCCACTACAAAATGTTTAACTGGTGTGTAGTGACCACGTTACCTAAGAATATGGTACAATGTGAATGCTAATGGATACAGAATCACATGTAACATGTATGGAATTGTGTGCAGCATATAAACAAACGTCATGTGTGAAAAAGGTGACGCCAAAAAGCAAGAAGTCTTCTGGAAGAGCAATACACTGTTCATAGCAGAAGCCACACTTCAGAGGCAAACAATACCACAGGCAAAACCAAGAGATATTGCGTATGCTATTAATAAAATGCTATCAAATGTATAAAATAAAGTAGGGTGTAAAGACACATCTTTCCTGCCTCGACCTTTTTTTTTCACCTTTCAATCTGCAAATTGAATTAATCCAGGAAGTTTGTGAGCTCCAGAATTGCAAGTGGTTTTGAGTAGGCAACATAACAAGAAGTGAGGAATGACGAAATGAAATGACAACATTACACAAAAATCAGTGTGAGCAGGAAAAGATTATTTCCATAATTTTAAACTGTAAACACATTGCTAGGAAATGCTTTACTACAGCAAAAGCTTGGAAAGTTGCTGTGAACACAAAAACTTATGTTCAAATTTTTGGTGCTGGAGGAAAAGGTAGGGGAAACATCTGGACGTTTCTGGTCAGCTAACATTTTTCTTCATTCACTACACAGAACATTAACATACAAACCACACAAAACTAAACAAACACACGTAATAAGAGACATCTTACTAAGGTTCTGCTCTGTAAGAAGCTCTGTGAAATAACTATTGAAGAAAAGTAATGCAACAGACAATATTTGTATATGGTGAAACTATGATGACTACTGCTGTTGATTTTATTGTCCTTAACGTGTCTGGAAATGGTCTGCAGGATTAACTGCTCTGTCATTGTTGTTATGGTTTAACTTCCAGTTCAAGAAAAAATGTTTCAAATCTGAATTTCTCTGAATCATCAAGATGAATATATTCAGCCCTCTCACATCCACAGTCAGTTCAACCTACTGCTTTTCTGCAAAAATCACTCATCTTATTTGACATTATCATATGGTTCATGTCTTCTTCACATCACCTCGTGGCTGGCTATCTACAGAATGCATTAAAATAAAATCATCTGTTCTCACACACAACCTCAAACTGAAGCCTTCTTTATGTGTGTCAGGATGCTTTTCTGAGGACCACCTGTTGTCCTTTCGTATCATGCTTTTCCTCCTACGTTTTTTTTTTAGAAAATTCCTCAAATACAAAACATCCTCCAAGACTTAGGTGACACAGTCATTTCTCCTTCAAGAGCTATCACCACAGAAGTTCATATACAATTGTCTTCTTTTAAGGTTTCTACTCAAAATCTGGGAGAGCTGTGCAGTTCTCAGGATATTTGTGTTGCTCTCTCAAGCAAATACTAATCAAGACTTATTTTTTCCTTTTAGTCTTGACTCAGGTATTGCTTATGTTGCCAATTCCTCCTATTGGCCATAAATAAACATCCTATGACCCTTTCAGTTTACTAACTACCTGTTAACTTATTTTTATAAAAGCCCACGTAGCTCCAACGTGCTAACTAGCAACCACAGCTTTATGCTGTGTTAAGGTCTCCAGGGACTGCAATGAAATCATTAGCATTAGAATGGTAATTACGTAGTATTGAAGCCAAAAATTATACTCCTACTTGAAGTAAATTCCCAACCTCCAGTGATTATGTTTTCTCTCAAACAAAACTGTACCTTAAATGGAACCCTTTTAGGATTAAATATTTAAGGAAGCAGGTTTATGAGATAAGCAAAACAAAGATGCCAGGATGTGTATCTTAATAAGAGGTATTAGGTGATCTCAAACATATTATTTTGCAATAGAACAGGAGGTGCTCAAATACTGAAATGCACCCTTTGTTTCTCAAAATTAGGTAGATATCCTTGCGTATTGCTTAATAAATGATTTATTCTTAAAAAAAAAATCTATTTCTATACAGATAATAAAACTTGGAAAATATTTTTGAAGTGCAGTTGATGCAAACTAAATACACATTAATTTATTTGTTAGATGACAGGACTATTTAATGTTTATTTCTATGATTTAAAACATCCCTTTTGAACTCACCTCGGATCAGGCTGAGCAACTTCATTATTCAGGCTCTCATATCCAAATTGATTTAGTAGTGTAACCACAAGCATTGGAGCCAAAGACTGAGCAGGCTTGGTAAATAAAGCATTGGTACCAAAAACCATAGAGGAAAGTGGCGATCTAAAATATTTAGGGAGGAAAACAAACAAAAAAAAAAAAATCAAATGCACAACACAGACTTACGTTAATTACAATAGCGATTTAAAAAATCCTGTTGATATGCAAATGCTAACTATCATGACACTTAACTTCATAGTTCACACATTATAGCAACTGGATCAGCTATGATAATGAAATTTAATTTTCTTTGGAAATGAAAGGTAATAAATCTCCAAGATACATACACAGTTTGGCCTCAATTCTGAAAGGATTTACACTCAACTTCAACTTTGTGCACATGGAGGGAGTTATTATTGAAGTTAACTTAGACTGAGCAGTGCATGGAGGATTAAATACAACTTAAGACTTTATATACGTGAATAGCCAGAAAAGGAGGCTTTTTTTTTTCCCTCATGAAGGCAATATCTCTTGCCCTTGAGGGGCAAGTCCTTTAACACAGTGACCAGGACTGAATCTGCACTTATCTAAACAATGATGGAACCAGGAGGAAGTAATCTGCACTTTGGTAAAACATGAGTTGTAATACGCTACATCATAGCACACTTCTTATCAATTTTTATTTCAGAGAGAGAACAGCAACCAGTTAGACTTTGAAGTTTGCACTTTAAGTAGCACAGGCAAAGCTTCCCAAGTGCTTTTGCCATGTTAGAAAGGCCTCATTCAGAAAATTCTGTAAGTGACAATAGATGTATATGATTACAAAGTAATTCAACTGAAGCTAACAAAAATAAACACACAAAAACCTTAAGGATTTGGCTTATACTGTAGTATAATTAAAACAAGAAATTACATGATAATCTGTTTAAATTATTCTGCTGAAGTAATTGCAGGAAACTTTATTGAAGTCCTTATCTTTAGTTATGGCAAGCTGCTCTTGCAAAAAGTACTTGTGTCAAGGATCCAGAGTAAAACAGCAAATACCATATTTAAAGAAAACCAGTTAAGACTGACATACCTCCGCTTGTGCTTTATTAGATCTGCATCAACAATATCTGCCAAAGGCAAATTGAACAAACTAAATGAAGCCTGTACAATTACCCTAAAGAAAGACAAAATATATAAGATACTCATAGTTCTCATATACACGTTCACAATGAAATCATAACTGATGTTCTAACACAAACACCTCAATACTGGCATTTCCACAAATATGTGATTTAAAATATTCTTTCAAACATAGTAATTTGTTTATAAACATCAGCTCTGAAAGCATTATTAGATGTGTTCTTAACTGAGAATTAGAAATCAATAAACAAATCTAAAAGTTTGGGTTATTTCTGTTTTGGTTTTTTTTCCTGGGCACTGGTGCAGAAGGTCATAAATACTTGCTTATCAGTAAATGTGATTTAAAATTATTTGCAGAAAATAAACACTCTAGAAGAAAGAGAAACTAAAAATTCCTCTTGAAAGCTGAAAAGAACATGAGCATTACTGGAAAGACTCCATGGAAGACAAACTAGTAATAGTAAAAGAAATGTTATTTGCATTCCTATTTATGTATTTACATTATATATAAAAATGCATTCAAAGACACACACACAAAATCAACTCAACAGAGTTAGCTGAAACTGTAAACTCACATTTTAGGATTTCTATGTCTTATTAAATGTTAGGTGTGATTAGCTTTTACTTACGAGAGGCTTTGAACAATTAACACTTCATATATGTAGTCTTAAGGTACCTTAGAATTTTTTCCAGGGGAATTCAAAATAGATCTTCATAATTTATAGAGGATGCAGGTAATGAAATTCAATTTATTGTTACAATTCAGTGTTACAGTAGCCCATGATGGAAGTACTGAAAATATGAATGAAAACGGGGTAGGGGGAGAGGGGAAGGGAGGAAATGAAGAAAAGGTGGGTAGGAAAGAACATGTAGAAAGAAAGTAATGAAATAGAAAATGAAGAAATAAAAACGAGCTGCTGTAACTACATTCTAATGCAAATAGGTCTTTATTTTCCATTGAGGTTTTCCATGCATCATACTATATTTGTTCTGTGAAAATACTAATTCTTGGTGTTCATACCTACGCAGTACCAGTGAAAATGTGACTCAGTATTGGTTACCTAACAGACAGTGCTACATATAAGCATCTGTGCAACCCAAGTGAGGTCTGAGCTTTCCTAGCAAACTGTCTTTGAAGAGTTCCTCTACTGAGATCTTCTGTGTCTATGTGGATGAGGTTCTGCCATCATTGAATCACAGAATAACCAGGTTGGAAGAGACCCACCGGATCACCGAGTCCAACCATTCCTATCAAACACTAAAACCGTGCCCCTCAGCACCTCGTCCACCTCGTTGAATCTCACATTAAAGCAAATAATGTGGGTGGAAGCATGTGACTGCAAACCTTGATTACTTTTCATTTTTAAGGCTTTTTTTTTGTGGGTGTTTTTTTTAAGCAGAAAGGAAAAGCTGAAGCAGAATAAAACGAGTGCTTCAGTTTCAACTGAAGTTTCAACCCTTCTGATAAGTGAAACAGAACAGAAAGAAAACCATAAAAGCAGCAGCAAAATCTTTGTGCTATTAGAAGCAAGTGTCCACTGTTAGCATTGTTTAAGCTATATCTATGGAGAGGGAAGTGTATTTACTTACATGTTTGTTGTGAGATAAAATGCCAACAGATAGTAGTGTTCTGGCCCTAGAACAAACATGACAGCAGCAGCTACTCCTTCAAAGTAAAAGGAAAACAAGATGATTCTGTAATAACCGATCTTCTTTAACGAAGCTTGACTGAGAAGAACAAGGCACTGAAAAGATAATATATAGACATATATGAGGAAAAGATATAATACAACGCCTCAACATTAGGGCAGACACAAAGCACAGACTAGACATAAATTACTACTAGCTGTTAAAAAAAATTAAAAAAATCAAACAGCAGTGCTTTCTGGGAAGTTTAATCCATGTGAAAAAAATAAATAGGAATTAAACAAAGAGAACTAACTATTGGCTCATTCTATGCTACCTCTCCCAGGTAAGGACTGTTTCCTTTCACTCAAAGCTCAGAACTACTGTATCCTGAGGAAAATACTGTTTCCCACATTGCCTAACTATTATTTTTATTCTTCACACCCCCCACTAAAAAGAACCTAAGAAAGAAGCTGAGTTCTAGTTTAGCGCAGGCCGCTGAAGGTAGTTCATAAGAAGGGGCTTTATTTTACATGGGTCGGGTGTTTTTCCAGTAAGTAAGTTCAGGACATTGCCACCAGAGAATTCTCTTATTATATCTTGAGCTCAAAGGGACAAAACCTGAGAAAAATAAGGTCACAGCAAACCCTCTACGGTTCAGTGACCTTCTAGACAAAGAATCTCTGGGGAGCAGAGGGAGATGCATTTTCTGAAAGATCGTTCGTTTCACACTGTCACACTGATTTTGCCAACAGCAGTGATTGCTATATAGTGAGTGTAAAATTATTTAAGCATTCCTAACTTCTGCAGTTTCTAATTTATTTCCAAAGTTCAGCTTACCACTTGAGTTACAGAAAAAAAAAAAAACCCTATTAAACCTGTGGCAAGGATAGAAATTGAAATTATAGCTGTTTAGGAGCTATGGAACAGAGAAGGAATGTTTAGGATTCGTATGCTACATATGCAAAAGCCAAAAGAGTAACTGAAACTGAGCTGTGAATTGAGCTGCACTTTGATGAATCTTCTTTTAGATTTTACTTACCGAAAACATTACAATTTAACAAACACAACAGCCTGATTTTCAGGCATTCTGAACCTCATCAGCACCTACAATGAAAGTCAGGATACTCGGTTTTTGAGCAATCCAGCAAGTAAACACGGTGAAAGTTTCAAAGATCCAATGAAAGAAATCAGAAGGGAATGGAGAGGAGGACTTTTTTGTGCGCTGCAGACAAGTGTGTTTACATTTTGTGGGACACACTTCTGCTGCTTTTCTTGTTCTCACACATTACTTGTTTGGGTTCACTTTCTCTTTTCCAGTTCACTACTCCTTATAATTTGAAATTAAAAAAAAAGTGCCTACCTGAGGACAAATAAAGCCTGCTCCATACATGATACTTCTTAACGAGGAAGAAAGGACATCCTTAGGAATAAGATTATCAGCAAAGATCATCATAAAGTTGTTGCAGAAGGCTAAGTGGAAGACTTGGAAGAAGTTCATTGTTACAAAAAATAAAAAGTTTTTCTCTGTCATAATCTGTTTGGTCAATGAAATTACAGAGGCCCAGGAGAGAGCTCCATCACGGTTTTCCAGATTAGCATTCTCTGCACAAATTTCTCTCTGCTCATACTGACTGGTGCTATATTTGCCTGTGTAACACATACAACCTGTTGCTAATACTGCGACCAAAACAGCAAAAGCCTGAAAATAGGCAAAGTTTTCCATATTATCTGATATAAGACCACAAAACAGGATGCTTGTTGATCCGATTAATGTTGCAACTTGGTTGTATTTAATAAGCTGAAGCCTACTTTCATGTCTTGTTGAAATTTCTGCAAAGAGTGCACACTGTGCTAGAAGCACAAATGTAAGCAAACCATCAAAAGCACATAATGCAACAATGAGGTGAAGCCCACTTAACCAGTCACCTTCCTCATAATGTTTCCAAGGAAACCAAGGAAGCAAAAAGGCTAATGCATATAAAGGAGCTCCATATAAAATGGAAAACTGGCGCCTTGAGCAGCACACGAATTTGGAATTGTCTTGAATATACCCAAAAAGAGGATCATTAATGGCATTCCATATCATAAATAAAACCTGTGACAAACAAGAAATACAAGAGAATTTATCATTAGTGTGAGCTTTCTGCTAAGGTTATACAAACACAGAAGTAATAAACACCATATTTATTCAAAATAAATCTCTATTCAAAGAATAAAGAAGGATGAAAGCTTCTCAGGTCAAAACAGACTCCAGACCAAATTCTAAAAGGTATTTGCAGATTTATAGTAATTTTGAAAAACCAGATGAATTAATAGGCAAGTGCCCAATTACATGTCAAATAAAATCCTGGCTATAAGTCTTCACCCCATCACAAGATTACATATCTGGGCTTTCATCTTGCTAAGCCCAGATTTTACTCTCACAGCAAGTAATTCAAAACGTGAGCTGCCCCATTACTTCCAGGAGACCATTTACCACAAGAGTTGCTCACCTGGATAATGACTTGCAGAATAAAGGCAGTATTTGAGCACTTAAACAGTCCATAGGAAAGCACTAATGTCAAACATATCAATGTAACTGACATGCAAGATTAGTTTAGAACATTACTTCAAGCTATCAAAGGTAAAATTCTTTACAGCAAATTAAAGTCTGGACATTTTTTGTCTAAAGACTATAAACAACCTACTTTATGGGTACCTTCAGTTGCTTATGGGTTAACTAAATTTAATCTTAATTTACCATATAACTATTTGTGATGCATCCAAAACTAATTCCTAAGTAAAAAAAACCAAAACGTAAAACTTGATTTTGATAACACAGACACATAGCACAACACGGTAATCAAAATATTCATTGTACGGTACCTGTGCTTGATGAAATGCTACTTCTGAAATTTTGTATCGGTTTAGGAAAAGCTTAACGTAGTAGAAATTAAAGATACTGTTCATCATCCCAGCACCTAACGTAGTCATGGAATATGCCAGCGCGTTAGGATGAATTCCCAGAACGAACTTCATCTTCTACAAGTACAGCTCTCTTCTTCCTCAAGTTATAAAAAAGAATTACAACAGTTGGTAGAATAATTCTCCAAATTAAAATGACACGAGAGATTTGCTCGTTTCAGAAACTGATTCTTAGAGGAAAATTTCCCCATTCTTGCTCCCTTTCTTTTAAAAGGAGAAACACATTTTACTGAGTTAGAGGACACTGAGCACAAAACTGACTAGATGCAAAATACTAAGTCAGTGACATTTTTAGATATAATCAGTGCTCTGGAACAGACAGACAAAAATGTAAAAGAATCCCTTCTGAACTGGTACACAGACTCAATACAAAAATCTGCTACTGCAGACAGTAGTCTTGGTGTGGAGTTCCAGGTAGCTGCACACATTTTACATGTTTCTGGCTAGCTAAGTAGTCTTAAAATTATGGACTGTGTAGGAATGAAATGACTCAATTAGTATCCTTACACATGCCATTGCTGTGAATATAAAATGCAGTGTGCACTTAACTGAATGTTTATTTCCAAACAAATACCAAGTTTTGTCTTTGTACTTTTAAATGTTGTTAACAAGCCATGGAAGCAATATGTTCACCTAATAAACTAATGAGCTATGAATAGAAATTGTGAAACAATCAAAACTGCTTTTAATAGTTTAAACACTTTCATAACATAAAAGACTCCGTGTATATAAAATCTAGCAAATAAAACATGTCCAGCATTTGAAGAACATCCAAGTAACAAATTTAGCCCAAGAATATGGAGTTCTTTGATACATCAAAGAGATCTTCAGCCAATGATTTTTTTAAGATGCTTTTTCCATCTATCTAGCAATTAACTCAAGTACCTTGGTATAAACTATCCTATGAAAATAGCTAGCTCCAGGGAACGTCTGCCTTTTTAAACAGTAATAACTACCTTGATGGTCCTTGACTATATTTGATTCCATAAGCATAATACAAAAACACTTCTCCCAGGCACCTGTTTTTAACGGAGGCGTTACTCATCTCTCTATCTTTTTGAAGAAAGCTGTCTGCCATTAGTATGGAGATGCTTTAGGTTCAAATTTCAGCCTTACTATACACCCTAACTCCAGAGCTTTACAACCTGCTTTCTGTCAATAGCCCACACTGCTCCTCTGCATATTAACAATTTTATCCTAAATTAAACGTTCAAATATCCATCCAAATAATCAGTTTGAATATCTGCTTTTTCAGCAGATCAAGCAGATCTATTAGCAGCTCCCTAAACTCCTCATAAAAATGACCATGAAAAAACAGGAAATGAAACTCAAGGCTGTTTCCAACCTCCCTGCTGCCTGTGGTTTACGAAGTGGCTGAAGACAGGCAGAGGATGGAATAGCAGCTTTTCCACTCCCCAACACAGAAAATGAACTCTTGAAGAGCAAATAAAATGGGGAGGCATTTTTGTGCATAGATTTAAGTGCTCAAATATGAAAAAGCATGCAAAGACTGGATAACCTTTTTACAGGCAAGAGAAAAATTTCAAGCTGATGAACAACTTGAATCAAGCTTTATTTTCTAAAGCAAATTTCTTTGTAAGAATGTGACTGAAGTTTTAGATACTCAAGGATGGCTGTGGTATATTTTTCCAAGATCACTTTTCACAAAGCAGCAGCTGTAGAGACACTTCCATTTTCAGGTGATGAATTTTTGCAATTCTCTAATAAGTTTGCTTTTGCAAATTTTTACTGAGAAACATAAAGCGAAGAGTAAGGTCATTGAAAAGATGCCCATTTGAAATGTGTATTTTTAAAAATAAGTTTGATATTACTAACTGTGAAAGTCATCACAGTAAGTATGCTACTGAGGAGTGGCACTTTTTTTTGTAAAAGAAGTGTGTGTTCAAGGCTGCACAACTATACTTAACAAACTGATTTAGGTAGTAGATTTAAGTCGGAAAGCTACACAATTCATCTCTCCTTCTCCCTGAAGCTCTCTGTATGGGTCTTCGAATGGACAATTGGGAGACTCTCCCTTCCCTCAAATTCCATGAGCACAAAGAATAAATGTGCTGCACGCTGACATCACCAGCAGACTCACAGTCACTTCTCAAATCGTATTTGACTCAATTCCTTCCCCACACACAAAGTACAGAAAAAAAAAGGGGGGGCCCTCTCAACTTCAGAAAACTGGAAAGAAGAAATTTGAGACTTCTTCAACAAAAGCCTTCCAACAATGCACAAACAGACCTCTAGTGCCATGACTAATTATAATACACAGGATCTGACACAACTCTTTATACTAATTGGTACATCTGGCCCCATACCTTGTTTATGAAATCAGTTCAATTAGAAGTTGAGGTACCACACTTCCTTTCCCAGAAGACGTGCTCTTTAATTCAACTACAATGAAATCACGCATGAGTATCCCTTCCCTCTTCGTAGTAGTCGGCCTTTATGTGGAACTGGCCAAGGTGCAGGTGGTGGCATTTTGTGACTCAGAAGGCAAATGGGTTTCAGAAATTTCTAGTGGTTACGAGTGTGCAAATGCAGAGGAGACCCACGAGCAGACTGGCTGCACCAGCGGGATGCAGAGAGGCATTGCTGTGATCCTTCCAGAGCGGGGTGGCACAAACAGAGCAGGAGTTAAAGAAGAAGAGGGGGTTCCCGGGAGGTCACAGGCTGACCCCACAGCACGGAATGGTTTGGGTTGCAAGGGAACTCAAAGCTTATCCAGTTCCAACCCCTGCCCTGGGCAGGGACATGTCCTACAGGATCAGGAGCTCAAAGCTCATCCAGCCGGGCCTCGGGCACCAACACGGCTGGGGCAGCCACAGCTACCCTGGGCCAGGGCCTCCCCGCCCTCGTGGTGAGGAAATTCCCCTCATGTCCAGCCTGACTCTGCCCCTCTCCGGTTCATCCCCGTTCCCCCTCATCCTCTCCCCACAAGCCTTTGTGAACAGGCCCCCCCAGCTCTCTTGCAGCCCCTTCAGGCACCGGCAGCTCGTCCCGACAAACCGGCTGGGCACAAGCTCCTCCTCATCTTTCTCCCGTGACTCGAACCCCACCAAGAGAGAACGGAGGCTTCCCAGGAGCAGCGATACCGGGGCTACCGCTCCCTCCACGTTCCCCTCGCTCCCCTCAGGGTCTCCCGCGTCCTCCCGCCATTTAACCCCCGGCGCCCACCCACCTGTCCCGCCCCGAGGCTGCGCGGGGCCGCTGGGCGGGGCCGCCGCCCTCGCCGCTCCCATTGGCGGCCGGGCGGGGGCTGGAGGGCCGGGGCCGGCGCGGGCCGCCCGGGCTCGGCGGGGCGGGCGGTTTCCCCATTGGCCCCGCGCGGGGGGAGGCGAGGGCGTCGGGTTTGAATCGCGGGGGGGACGGGCGGCCGCCCGCCCGCTTGCCACGTTGCGGCCGGCGGCTCCGCGCGGCCCGGCCAGAAGGGGGAGAGGGTTCGGCGGAGTCCGGAAACGCTCGGCCATGGCCGGAGGCGGCCGGTAAAGGAGAGGAGCGGCCGCCGGCCGCGGGGGAAGCGGCGCGATGCTGGCCGACAGCCTGGTGGAGGAGTTCGAGATCCGCGAGGATGAGCCCTGGTACGACCAGCAAGACCTGCAGCAAGGTGAGGGAGGGATGGGGCTGCCCGGGGAGGAGGGGGCTGCGAGAGGAGGGAGCGAGTGAAGGAAGGGGCTGCGGCGCCTACGGGGCGTGTGGGGAAGGGGCTGCGAGGGGAAGAGGGGCGTGTGAGGGGAGAGCGTGTGGGGAAAGGGCTGCGAGGGGAAGAGGGGCGTGTGAGGGGAGAGCGTGTGGGGAAAGGGCTGCGAGGGGAAGAGGGGCGTGTGAGGGGAGAGCGTGTGGGGAAGGGGCTGCGAGGGGAAGAGGGGCGTGTGAGGGGAGAGCGTGTGGGGAAGGGGCTGCGAGGGGAAGAGGGGCGTGTGAGGGGAGAGCGTGTGGGGAAGGGGCTGCGAGGGGAAGAGGGGCGTGTGAGGGGAGAGCGTGTGGGGAAGGGGCTGCGAGGGGAAGAGGGGCGTGTGAGGGAAGGGGGTCTGAGGGGAGGAGAGGGGGGGCTGCGGCGAGGAGGGCGTGTGAGGAATGGGCTGGGAGGGGAAAAGGGGTGTGTGTGAGTGTGTGTGTGAGAGGAAGGGGCTGCGGCGAGGAGGGCGTGTGAGGAGGAGGACTGAAGGAGCTGAGGTTGTTTAGCCTGGAGAAGAGGAGGCTGAGGGGAGACCTCGTTGCTCTCTCCTCTACCTGAAGGGAGGTTGTGGAGATGAGGGTAATGGCCTCTTCTTCCAAGTGACAGGGGGCAGGACGAGAGGGAATGGCCTCAAGCTCCACACCAGGGAGGTTCAGGCCGGACATCAGGAAAAAATTTTTCACGGAAAGGGTCCTTGGGAACTGGAACAGGGAGGTGGTTGAGTCCCCTTCCCTGGAGGGGCTTAAAGGACGGGTGGACGAGGCACTGAGGGACATGGGTTAGTGGTTGGTGGAAATGGTTGGACTCGGTGATCCGGTGGGTCTCTTCCTACCGGGTGATTCTGTGAAGCCGCTGTGAGGGGAGCGGGGGGCGTGGGGAAGGGCCGCGGGTCCCCGGCAGCCTTTGTTGCCCCCTCGGAGAGCTGCCCCCTTTCTGCGCCGCTGCTCGGCTGGGCGCGGGTCCGTGGTTGAAAAAGTCGAAGTTCTGAGTCTTAAAATATACGAATAAGGACGCGGCGCGTCTGTGGCGGCCGCGTGTGCCCCTGCCCGCGGGTGACCGAGAGGCGAAGGCGGCTCTCGCTCCACGGGCGAGGAAGGAGAAACGCACCGAGTACAATCGCGCTAAACATCTCCGGACAAGAGATGGAAAGAAGGCGCAGTTTCCTTAAGAGCTCAGGGCCGTTTACAACTGGTATCGATTTAGTTCTACTTGGTAGCAGTGATCCCGAGTTGGTTTAAAAGGCCAGCTCCAAGCTGTGAAGTGGCGCCTGCAGAGCTGCCCCAGCCCCTCCGGCTTCTGGCTGTGAGGTTGGAGTCCATCACTTCTTGGGATGGGTAGGTGCTACTGTATTGTCAACGATAAAGAAAGATCCTTTCGAAAGCTTTCCTAGCTAAGCAGTTTCCACACCGAGATGAGGCGATCTGACTGCAGAAACTTTTTTTGAGACTGGAATAGGTCTCTAATTGTATGCTTGGGCTATAAAATAGGTAACTGCTTGAAAGCTCTGTTTAAGTACTCCTCGCTTGAAATAGATGTTTTCATGGCTCTAGGATATAAACCAATCAATTTAAATAAGATCCTGAAACTGTAGTTTGCTGTTAAAGGGAAGAGAGTTGAACATGATTGAACAGTGATTTTATATGCTGGTATTTACAGGACAGAAGGACCTACAAAGAGATTTCACAGTGTATGGCAACTGACTTGTTTTCTTATTGCTGTTTCTTTAATTAAAGTTTTTAATTAAAATACACAAAACAATCACCATTTGGCTCTCTGCTGTGAGCTTTTAAGAAACAGTGTTCCATTCTAGAGGTTAGTGTATTCTGAGGGTTGGTTACTGCCATCTCATTATTTGAGCATGTTCTTCCTGGGGATTATCTCTTCACAAGCCTAAAAGGAAGTGACCGATAGCCTTGCCAAAAGGGAAGGATAAACTGGTGGGCAAGTTGAAACGCAAAGAATAAATTCCTTACACAAATGTTTTTTAAATGTTCTATTAATACTTTATTCCTGGAGTCTAAAGACTCTCTTCCTTCTCCTAAGACTAAGCAATTAGGTTTAGGATTGGGCTTGATGATCTTAAAGGCCTATTCCAACCTAAACGATTCTGTGATTCTTTATGTAAACATAGTAGTAGTAAGATTGCTTATCAAGGTCTCTTTAAGTTTTTCACAATTCAAACAACCAGTGCACATTTAAAAGCCGGGAAGTAGGTTTATGAGAAAACTGATGTTGTAAAACATTAGGAAGCATCCTGAAACAATGTTTTAGTCCTTGCCAGCTGGTCTTTGAAAATTAAAATTAGGATAGGTTTTGAAAAACTTACAGTCTTTGTATGCACCAAAGCTTTTGACTTGACAATGGAGGTGGGCTTTTCTGGCATGCTGTTCATGAAAACACAGTGCTCATGGAATTCTTTTAAGGATGGGGATAGTGATCCTTCTGCAACGTCCATATTGTGCTGTAGTATGCTGACCTTTGAAAAAGAATTCCTTTAGATGACTGCTCTTTTTAACATCTTGCTGTTACTCACTTTAACAGAACAGAGGGTAATCTGAGCGTGGAGTAGGAAATGTGAAGCTAAGTACAACATTTAAGGCATCAATTTTGCAATTAACTAAAATTCAACCAGGCTTTCTTCTATATCTTGCACTACTAACAGCTTTTTTCTGTTGACAGGAACAGGTTTATTTTACATTGAGAATTCTCTGAATCATGTTGTTATAAAACTTAAGAAAAAGTTGAAGAGAAGGATTTTGGTACTTTTTTTTTCCCCTCAATTACAGCAATGCTGTCAGAAGAAATTGTGGAGAAGTGCTGCTAAGCAAGGACTGTTTAGCATCACAGAAGACCTATCACTGAAGTCTTGTTTTGATTTAGAGATTTCCGATGCAACTATTAAACTCCAGTACAACCGATCAGACTCACTAAAATGGAGATCTTAAGATCTGCACGTATGCAGTTTGCATTATTAAAAACCTCTCTGCTTACATCTTCCTGGTGAAAAGGGAAAATGCATGTCTGTGGCAGAACTTAGCTGTTACTTTGCATAAGTTTACGACAGAAAATGAAGTGTGTGCTTCTAGTATTGTATGTAGAGTAACAAATAAATAAAAAGTGTTTACCTCCTGTATTTGGAGAACACATATATTGTACATCTGACTCAAATTATGCCCTTTACAGGGTTTATAGCTACTTAACAATGTAGATAAATGGATGCAAAGCAAATTCTTAATTTTGGAAGAGGTCAAATAGTTATTGCTCTCTCTACAGGTAGGAGTTAGAATTTTATTGTGTGTTCGTGAGCTCTTCCACTTGTCTTGTTGCCCTCAGAAACAAATTGCCTTAATTACAAAATAGCTTGCTTCTCCCATAGTAACTCATTTGTGCTTCTGCCATTCTAATGAACAGAATAAGTATGTAAATATAATTACATGAATTCTATGATTCACATTGTGTTCGAAGTACTGTGTGGTATGTGCTACTTGATTTAGTAGATGAGAGGGCATTTAAGAACGAAACTATCAATTCCTAAATGTACTTACACATCAAAACAAACTTTCACTTTGGGAAGGGAAATGTCAGCACATAATGCCATTATGTATTACGTCTTTAACATAATCCTAAAGCCTTTCTAAAGCTCTTATTCTACTCTATTAAAATAAAAGAATGGACTGTTTAGTCTCTGCCTTGAAGCCAGTATTGTTGACTAGCTTTAAAGATTGTGACTCCTAGTAGAGATCTGTGTAGTATGAGAACTTGGGAATTAGGATTCCATTTTATATAAGATGATAGAGTCACTGGATTTGAAGACTACAATATTCTGTAATATGACAGAACAAACAGCCTAGTGTTTGACTGAGAAGTTATTCTGCCCATGGGTAAACAAGTACACTCTCCTTTTGAAAATGGGTAAAACATAAGCAGGACACCTTAAGGTTTCCTTATCCAAATGTTTTAAACCTCAGCTCTAGAATAGGTTGTGTTTCTTAACAAGTGGTGTTACAAAGAAAAAGCTGTGTGAGGATAAGCTCCTAAGTACAAATCAGTATGTCGTGTGGCTTCTGGTCAGACATCTTTTGAAACTCTGAACAACTCTCATGCACTGTAATTTGTTTTAAACAATTTTTGTGGCATTCATTCTAAGAATCCGACCTTAAGGTAGGAAACAATGCCCTGTAGCTGTAAAGAATATCACAGCTGTTGTTTTGCTAGACTGGGACATCTGCAAGTTAATAGGCAGATGCTCCTACTCACTTGTCCTTGCAAGTCTGAATTTGGTCTTTGGCTTACATGTGTAGATGGAGTAATTGTTTTGGACAGGCTGCCAAACTGAAGGTTAGCACACAACAATCTTGGAACAGTGTTCTATCTAGTACAGTGACTAGTGATAAGATAATTGGGAAAGGGCAGGAAGGAGGTAAGAAGGGAAGATAACATGTTAATACAAGGGCATCCTAGTCAAACAAAAATGGAATGTGTTTTCTCATCTAGCTTCAACTAGTGATGGCGCAATACATGCCTCTTATGTTATTAATTTAAGTCTTCTTGGAGGAAATCTTAAGTTTTTCTTGACGTTTCTTCTGTTGCTTTCCCAGTAGTGATGCTAGTTCTCTGTGAAAACTAACAAGATTGTATTGTATGCATGCAGGAAGCAGCCTGATCGTGGTCTGGGTGGCGAGAAGGAGGTGGAAAAATCAGAGATTTTTAGAGATCTGTTTGGTTTCTAACATGTAATACCCTGCACAGAGTAACCACAGTTTTAGCAATGACACCAAGATTTACTTCTTTGTCGCATTATGTTAGCTTTTAAACTACGTGTGTCATCAAACATAATAATATGGAATATCTAGCAGTACCAATGCTGTTGAGCAAATGTCAAGCTTCCCCCTAGAAAGGAACGGAGTGTTCAGATGACTTATTTCTCAATTTGAAACTACTCCAGTCACTGCACCCTGGAGGTAACTGAAGATGACTGAAGTGAAACTGAGATTAACTGCCTGAGAACGAATGACATTTTAAATGATGTTTTGGAACAATTCTTGCCTCTTAGGTTTTTATGAGCTTGAAAAGCAGAATAGCTACGTTTCTTTGTCAGTTTTATGTGTTTCACCATAAAAAGCACCTGAAACTTTTATTTGGCACTTTGATCCTTTATGACCTGAGCTCCTTGGTGAGGGGGTAATGGGGAAGAACAATAAAGAAAGAGTGCAGTCAGCTTTGGCCTGGGTCTAGCCTGGTGAATGTTTACAGGGTCTTTGTGGCTTATTCTTCTGAAGTGCGAGTGCTGGAAACGCGGTGAAGTGTAGCTAATGGACACCTTGGATAGAGATGCTGGTGCAGTACTAGGCAGATTGTGGAAAGTGAACATGGCTGGATGTGTCTGACCTGGGCTGAAGGACCAAAGGAGGAACGAAGGAAGCTTTATGAAATAATATTTCCTAGGTTTCAGGACTGACTCAGACTTGCATTATAAAATGGTACAAGCTAACTTTCTTTTTGGGTACTGGAAATAACTTGGAGCGGTTGTTACACCGATAAAACCCCATCTCAAGTATTGGATTAAAATGCTTTAAAATGAGATTATATCTTGGCTCTGTAACTCCCACGAAAACATGATTTCTTTGTTTAGATCTTCACCTTGCTGCTGAGCTTGGAAAGACACTACTGGACCGTAACACTGAACTAGAAGAATCTTTACAGCAAATGTATGCAACAAATCAAGAACAATTACAAGAAATAGAGGTAAGTATTTAAGAGATCCAAGTTTTAAAGCATCTAGGCCTGCAACATAATAGTAGATAAGTTGAGATTTTAATTTCTTGACATCTGATGGATGCTTTAAGGAAAAATACTGAAATCTTTAACCACATCTGCTACTGTGAGAATCTGAGAAGCTAGACAGGCTTGATCATAGACCCGTTTGTCTGATTACCCGTAGTTGTGTGCAATTAAACTTCATGTTGGATTTGGACTTAACTTGTTTGATGACAGACGACCGGTATTTTTCCTTTTGTACAGAAAAGTTACTTTGGTTATTTTATCGCTAAATATTGCCAGGTACAGTGACCTTAAATTATATGATGATAAATAAATTAATAATTTGTGTCATGATACGAAAATTTTAGTGGTAACAGCACTGAAATTTAGATGCTTATAAGTGCAGGAGAGTGATTTAAGTAAAAACTGAGGATAAGTACTTCTAGTAAACTGAGCTGTGGTAAAGGGAGCTAAAGTCTACCCCCTAAAACCACCCCAATCAAAGAATGAACAAAATGCAGCAAAAACAAATAGTGTCTAAATACAGGATGTAGTATAGTATTGTTCTGTATTTTCCAGGGAGGAGGAAAAAATAATTTAACCACCCTTTCAAATGCACTTGTCTTTATGTTACTTGATGGGAAAACGTGGCCAATTTTTGGCAATCCATTCTTTCTTTCTTTCTCTCTTTCTTTTACTGCTGGTGTTCTTGCAGACCTAGCATTTGTCAGCATAATGAATTTTTTCAGCTATTAGACAGCAACGCATGGTCTGTAATAATTAAATTATTAAATATTCAGTACTTCACTGACTGACAGCATATTGGAAATGGAGTCAGCATTTCAGTTTGGTTCTGTATGAACTGCAGGGAAGAGGCTTTGACTGCTATACGCTAGATTATTACAAAATCTGAGTTCCTTTGTGCAAGCAGTACTTGACGTAGTTATGGATGGTATGTGGATTTTGTACAGCTGCAACTTAAGGCTTAAAACAATACTCATTGTAATGGTAACAGGTATCTTCAAGAATCCTAAGCTTAGTACTTACAGATATGTAAGTGTCTTTAAAGTAGCCATGTTAACACAAATGCAGCATTTTGGTTAGCTGCACAATTTGGCTCTTTTCTTTGATATGTGCTAAACATCATCTTTGTTATCTTACTCATTCTGTGACAGAATGGTTGGAACGTCCGATGTTTTACTGCCACAGCAATAAAAATAACTATTTACTTATGCAGACTTAAAATAAATCATTGCTATGAATAGTTTTTATAAAAAGATTAATTGTTAAGATGTAGAGAGGACAAACACTTCAAGGTGTTCTACAAATACAGTTCTACTTAACTTCCAACACCTGTATGACCAGCCATGTTTAAGGAAGCGTTTAACACAGCTACAACATACCGTTTGAAATAACACGGCATAATGTTGTGATAGATAACTACCCTGGCTCATTGAGTGTAGCTACTTAATAAGCAGCTGTATTTTAACGCTGTCTTGAAATATGGACAATATCTTATTGCTAGGCTACATTCACTTATAGAAATAGTCTAGTGCCATTAAAGAAGTAATATCCTGTTGGTTTAAGCCAGTTGATTTACTTAAGCTTTTTTGGTGGGTTAATGTTCATTGACTACGTGAGAGACCTTCAGCACCAGGAAGTGATCGGAAGTGTCCTTCCTCCAGTGATCTATAGTTGGCACGTTGCAGGGTCAAGTACTGTCTGAAGTTGTCTGAACATACAGTGACAGGATAATTTATTCTCTAAATATCTTGCTTTGCTTAGGCAATCAAAAACCCAAATGATGACTTGTGCAATACTACTCTTTGAAGGCCTTATCTGATACCTTTTTCTTCCTCTCCTGCAGCATAGGTAGGAGTGGAAGTTGAATTGTCCCTCTGAGAGTAGAGGGGGAGGTGGGAGAGCAGTTTTTGTGACACTTCGGACAGACAAATAGTGCCTGCACCTTTATTTGGCCAGCTTACTGCGAGTCAAAGAACCTGTAGGCTGTATTCCTATTTGTTGT
Organism: Clamator glandarius; assembly: GCA_033459285.1. Taxonomy (NCBI): domain Eukaryota; kingdom Metazoa; phylum Chordata; class Aves; order Cuculiformes; family Cuculidae; genus Clamator; species Clamator glandarius. The sequence continues at coordinate 2,675,151 of JAUNZM010000157.1, read as the reverse complement.
AATAACATACTGTCTCCTCAGTTCCACCACCTGTCTTATCTTTTTCCAGTGCAGTTTAAAAGTGTTAAAGCAACTCAAAACATTTCATTTGGAGTTCTACTCCAAAGTAGTCTCTCTCGCATCTGGGCTTCTGGTAGAAAAGGGAAAATCAAATGAACCCTTCTTCAAATACACAGATGAACCTCAAGATGGAGGAAATGAATATATTAGCTTATTGGCACAAGGGATTGTTGCAGGAACTCGCTGAAATAAATGGGAATAAAGTTAGCATATGCAAGGTGCAGTACTGTCTAGCTGGTAAAAGCAGTTTAGTCTGTTATTTCCTATATTTCTATCTTTTTGGGACTGCAGGATACCCTGCTGTGCAGCATACATATGCAAGTGGAAGGAAAAAAATTCTTCACAGAGAGGGTGGTTAGGCATTGGAACAGGCTGCCCAGGGAGGTGGTTGAGTCACTGTCCCTGGAGGTGTTTAAGGTGAGGGTGGATGAGGTACTTAGGGGCATGATTTAGGGATTGGTGGGAATGGTTGGACTCGACGATCCGGTGGGTCTCTTCCAGCCTGGTTATTCTGTGATTCTGTGGCATATCCAGTCTCTATGCTTAATTTTACCTAATTTTCAAGTGCTTGTCTCTGTAACCTAAAGCTAATCTTTTGTCTGCTCCTGTAGCTACTCTGCTGAGTTTTTGACCTGCCTTTTCAGTGCAGTTTATCAGTGTAAATCTTTGGGGTTTTTCTCCTATTAAGTCACATCTTACAGGCAGGAAAGTCTAGAACTGGCCAAGAAAACATTCTGAAATATGGTACTACCTTGTCTGCACTGGAAGGGATGGGCCAAAGGCTTTGTGATGCTTAAGATTACATCTAATAAATTAAACGATAACATATTAAGCATTTTACAGCCTTGGATCGTTATATCTGACCTCTGTGCTGACACGTGTGCCACTACCTAATCATTGTAGATGTAATAAATGCTGGATTAAAAGGGCAACTTCATTCCTGTCTGAATCTGTTCTCAGCAGTTGGACTTAAGAAATACCGATGCTTTCCTTTTATCGTGTAATGGAACACAGGAAACCTCAGCTGCTTCTTCATGTTAGGTGCTCAGCTGCTGGGGAGCTGGGATAAATGTGAACTTCTAAAGTGTGTATTACTTCATCTTTACTTTGTTTTGGGTGCCTGGTTATACCAGGCCAACGTGACCCCAGCACTGAAGATATTGGAGATGCAAGGTGGAGAAGATGGCACTTCACCTCTTCCGTTCATCTAAAAGTTGCAAAAGCCCTATGTAATAAATGGTAACATGCAATTCTGGCACCAAAGCTTTGGTTTCTGTGCTTAGCCACCCTTGTGTTGCGGAAGAAAACCTAAAGATCTGTAGCTCTTTCCAAGAATAACCAATAGGGAAAGTTAATCTGAAACGAGTCACATTGAGATTCTGCTGCTAATCCATGTACTATTTTTGTGTAAATCCTCTGTCATGTGCGCAAAGGCTACAAAAGGATCTAGCCAACTGCTATCATGTTGATCTTCTAGAAGTCTGTATGTAGCAGTTATTAGTCCTAGATAAACTTATTATCTGTTCTTAAATTGCCTAAAATGTAAACCCATCAATCTTCTGATGAGGTAAAAGGTTAAGTAGAATATTAGAAGTTTTGAGTATGTAACAGGCCTCTGTATAAAGAAGTAATTCTGCCTAGAAGTCTGCTGGATGTTCCTTTTCAGCAAGTAGCATGATACTGTCTTGCAGTACCTCACAAAGCAAGTGGAGCTCCTGCGTCAGATGAATGAGCAGCATGCAAAAGTCTATGAACAGCTGGATGTGACAGCAAGAGAACTAGAAGACACTAATCAAAAACTAGTTGCAGAGAGTAGAGCTTCACAACAAAAGATACTAAGGTAACAAATTTATACTAGATGCACCCCGCCCCAGAGCTGATAATGTGAAAAAGAGCAGCTACTGTGTGGCTGTCACTGTCTAGTGGTGTTCTACAATACTGTTAAATCAAAAAGATGTTTTTATTTAAAAGTCTTTTGGGACTAAAGAGCAGCCTTTAGCGAAGAAACTACAATGAGGAGATGAGAAATAGTCACGTCCTTGACTAAGCACTCAAATGTTTTTAACAGCTGTCCTTCACCTTTTAGCTTGACAGAGACGATTGAAAATCTGCAGACACACATAGATAATCTGCAGCGACAAGTGGAAGAACTGAAGAAGTCTGAAAGAGGCCGGATGAGCCACGAGAGATCTGACCAGCCAAGATCAATGCGTAGTTTCTCATGTTTGAAGGAGCTGTATGACCTTCGCCAGTAAGACTTTTTACCTCTTGTAGCAAAGAGAATACTGAGATGACATTAAACATAGCTTTAAAAACCAAGACACAAGCACAGATGCCAAACAAGCTAGTGGGAAAACACGCAGTGTTCACAACAAGATATCTGCACTGTCCTGCACTGTGTGGTGTTGCTGCTGCTTCCAGTGCTTCTCGACCACAGTAGTCCTTGCAGAGAGGAGCTGCAGGTTTCACTTTCTGTTTTCAAAGTTTTTCTCCCACAGTCTTCAGCCAGTTAAAATTGTAGCCTAGAAAGCTTACAGCAATATGCACCCTGCTTTTTTCAGTCAGATAAAAGCACACACACACAGCTCATCTGAAAAGCAAACATCCTAAATGCAAAATATTTTTGGTAACATACCTTTTCCTTGAATGTCTGTGGATATTTTCTTTTCTAGGGAGGCAGGATGCCTGAAATAGCTTTCCTGAACTTAAGCTGGTTAAAATGATGCTTAAGCTGGTAAAATGGTGCCTGGAGCTCTGGGCTGCTTTTTTAATTTAGAGCAGTTTTACCCAGCTGAACTGCATTAGCGTGCCTATCAGGACATTCACCTGGGGTAAAAGCTTAGACTGGCTTCAATCCTAGAAGGTGATTTCACAACTGAAGCACCTCCACAGACAGGCAGAACAAGCTTCTGTGTCTGGGCTTCAGCACTACAAGGAGGTAGGCTGTAAAATAAATCTGCACATCCAAAAATGTTATTTCTGGACAATTCAAAAGACAAGTGGATTCCTTCAAATGGCCAAAGGCTTGGGGGAATACCAGCCTACAGGACTGCCCTGGCAGTTTTGAAGCTTGTTTCCACAATCAGTAGTGACAAAAGCAATGAGAACAGAGTACAGCAAAAAAAATCTGAGTGTCAAAGTATTGCATGATGCATGGAGGCAATGTTTATTTAAACATAAAATTGTAGATCTGGTTATTTAATAAGCTTGTCTGTAACTTGAAACTGTTAATGAGCTGCCATTCTGCTTAAGCTGAGAGTCTTGATTTGATGGCATGCGAGTATTTACAAACTCTGTTCTGATTATAACGTGGACTGATAGGTTAGTAAAATGACTACTACGTATGCTTCGAGGTGTGTTTAAACAGTTGCACACAGTTTGAATCTGTCATTAGTTACCCAGGACGGGAAGGCTTGAGGAGGTGTGGTCAGCTGTACTTCCTACATTTGATAACATTTACTTTGTTTCTGCAGGTATTTTGTTTATGATCATGTGTTTGCGGAAAAGATCACTTCGATGGATAGTCAGCTAAGTCCTCTAGAAGAAGAAAATGAGAATTTAAAAAAAGTAGTTACAGTTCTGCAAGCCCAACTTAACGTAGAAAAAGAGAAGAGGATAACGATGGAAGAGGAATACAGTCTTATGGTAAAAGAAAACTGTGACCTTGAACAGAGGCTTGTTGATATAGACTTATATCGGGCTCGTGCAGAGGAGCTGGAAGTGGAGGTAGCTGAAATGCGGCAAATGCTTCAGTCAGAAAATACATTCCATAATGCAGAGAAATTGGTGCCAGAATCCTTTTTCATTTCATTCAAGGAGTCTTTAGAAAGGGAGCTTGGTCAGAGCCCGGCAGATGATGGACTTCTGACTGTATCTGAGCTTGAGAAGAAGGCACTGAAACGGAGCAGCAGCGAAACCTTCCTAAGCAGCGCTGCAGGGGGAGACATTCTAAGGGGCCATGAAGAAACGTGTATTAGGAGAGCTGAAGCTGTGAAGCAACGAGGGATCTCCGTACTTAATGAAGTTGATGCTCAGTATAACGCTCTGAAAGTGAAGTATGAGGAACTTTTGAAGAAGTGTCAGATGGATGAAGATTCCTTGAAACACAAGGCTGTGCAAACACTGAAGCAGTATTCCAAAGACCTGAATGTGGGGAATACCCAGTATGAGCTTTCAGCTAGCAATCAAGAATTCACAAATGTGGAGCTAAGTGACTCTCCCACAAATGCTCTTCCTGAATATAAAGCACTCTTTAAGGAAATTTTTAGCTGTATCAGAAAAACAAAGGAAGAAATCGATGAACACAGAGCTAAGTACAAGTCCCTTTCCTCTCAGCCATAATACTGGGTAGGCTGGTGACCCATTTTCTGTCGATGACTGATCTGTTAGTCAGGAAGGGGAAAAACTTGATACAGATGTCAGAAGACCCCCTTGTATTTTGTGAGCACTCAAAATGAATGTTTTGGATTGGCTTGTAGACTGTAGTTAACAAGCTCGTTAGTTAACAGCTAGTCTCCCTATGTAGCAATAGATTTAATGTTGTTTAGCACTGTCACACAAACTAGCGGTTATAAAGCAAATGTCATGATCTTACTCTCTAGCCAGAGCAGTAAGTGACACTCGTTTCCTTAGTCTGCTTCAAAGTTAAAAGTTAAGAAGTCCATACTGTATTTCTTAGAAGGAACCGAACCAAATCTTTCCTCTGGTTCGCAGTGAGGATCTATCCCTGTAACTGCATCTGTGCAGAAAACTAAAAACCAGACCCTGCCCAGGGTGAGGGGCAGCCTCTCCTCGAGTGCTGAGCGTGAAGTCCGCAGTCCTGCTGAACTGCCTTTGGCAGGGAGGTGGAGAGCTGGCGCAGCAACCTGCACTGGGCTTGGTTTAAGCTACTACCACATTTTCACACGCACTAAGCTCTCCCACCGATTACTATAAATGTCTTCCTACCAAGAGAGGATTTGATGTAAAGTTTGTGTGGCTTTTTAGATATGGTTTCTTACGTAGGGCACTTTGTCTAAAGGCAAGATACTGTGAATTGATGATGTATGTTATTTGGGACCTGCAGTTCTCTGATGGAATGTCTGCAGAGTACATTTTTATGTGTATTTGGTAAGACAGAAAGTTGCAGTTTAGCTATTTAACTTTACTAGTAGCATTGACGTAGCAGAATAGCTTTTAATCTCGCATACCCCAAACTCCCAAGTGTTTGAAGGAGACGGGCCAGGTAGAACTCTAGATTATAGTTTTGTCTGTCGCTTCCAGTGTCGGCGTCGGGGCCTGTTCTGAGCTGCCTGAGGGTGGGAGGACAGATACAACACATCTCGCTGAAAACAGGGGACTGCGCTCTCGTTCTTTCCACTCCCTAATAACAACTCATAGGTATTGAAATTCTGAAAGACAACACAGAGAAGTACGTTCCTTAAAACTGCTTCAAAGTGTGAGGAAACAACGGCTAAGAGATTAAGGGGGAGAAGAGACAATGAAAGGTGGCATCGTTTTCCTTATAAAGGATCTCACGGCTTAATTTGTTCAGCTGGTCTTGGGAATAAACTTCCTGCCCATCTGAATTGCTGCGATTGTACCAAACATCGACACAGAATGTTGTTTCTCAGCTTTAGTGCAACTGCTGTTGCCGTTCTGCCTGCCTTATGTTGTACCCCATGAAGCTCGTGCATAGCTGTCCTGTCCTTCAGCTGCAGTATTAAGACTTCATGTTGTGGGAGTTTCTCTACAATGTACTGCGTTCCGAGAATTATTTAAAAAGGGGGAATCTGACTCTTGTGTATCTAAGCAAATACATGATGTAGTCAAGCTACAGGTGTAACCAGCAATGATGCCCACCTGTGCCGGTCAGGATACGGTACCCTCAGTGCAGGTGGGACCTGCCGTGTTTCCTGCATAGCTTGGATGGGGTTCCCATTAAATTTGTATTTTATAAAGGTTATGCTACATGGGGAAGAATAGACCTGCCTGGGATAGAAATCCAGAGGATCCAAGCAGTTTTTCCTCACTGTTGCAGTGTTTGTCAATGCTGTTCAAAACCAGGGGTGGGGCAGGCAGAAAAGCTGCTGTTCTGCTGTTGGGTTCACTGTATTGTCACGGTATCACCACTGTTCCTCTGACACTTGGATCCCATCACCTGGAGTTTTGCCCCCGTTCCAATATGGGAAAGGAATGAGAAGGGCACGACACTTACGTCACAGCTGCTTTACTGATGATATTCCTCACCGCTTCAGGGGAAGGGGGACCCACACCTGCTGGATCAGAAGATACGTAAAAGCAATTCAACATTTTTGGTTTAACAGGAGATCCTCAGTGGTTTGTGACTGTTGGCTACTTCAGAGCACTTTCATATATACAAGTTTTGTGCTTTAAAAATATTAAAGTTTTCTAAGACTTCTGCAGAACTACTTGATTCTTCTCCCGTGTAACCTCTCGGCTCCCTGTGCCGTCGCTAAGCGCTGGCTGTACTGTACTTTAACACTTCATTGTACACGTTGTACAATAAAAAACTCCCAGGCTGGGTTCTTTCATAACCTCTGCGGGGCTGTGGCCTTCCCAGAGGGGAGCTGTGGGTAACTCGCAGCAGGGCTCGATGAGGGACGTGTAGCCGTGGCGCCTGCAACACAGCACGACGAAGGCTGCAAAAGCTGCCTGAACATAAGACGCCTCCCAGTTATACTGATGGAGTTAATAAACTACATTTGCCTACTAATTAAAGTAGAGTTTTAGCAGTTTAAAATTAGATATTTTCCACAGAAATGCGAAATGCCATCAGTGCGGTAACAATATTCTTAGCCAACCTTATCTGGATTAACTACCTTAATCTGCTTATTGTAGTGAACGACTCAGCCTTTTCTGAGCATAAGTAGCTGAAATCAATAGAATCTCCTTGAGCTCCTCATGTGATGGAAATTACAGCAAAGAACAGGTCCGGTAAAGCCCCTCCGTTCTGCAGCAGGATAGTCCTTATGCTGCTCTTGGACTACAATGATAAACTTGGAACAAAATGCTCGGTTGCTGTACCTGCCCCTCGGCTCAATGGGCACCTCCAGGAACCCCTAAGGAACACGGTGCAAGCAGACGGAGGTGAAGCACTTCACCAGCTACCTCTGTCCTCTACTAAAACATTCCCGACCTTCGCGTTCCTCCGTGAGCCACAAAGGGAGCACGTGCAGCTTCCGTTTCCTCTTGGACAAACAAGGCAGGGTAGACTCGGCCTTTGAGATAAAATTTTATTAAAAAGTTTACACAAAATAGAGGTTTTACATTGCTGTGTGATAACTCCATCTGGATGCCTTCCAGAGGGTGCACTCGCTCGCTTACCTCCTTGTACCTGCATCCAGGAATGCAAAAAAACCCCTCAAACCAACCCCACACCATGAAAAGAAATCCGGCGGTCGTTCCACGTCTGGTTCAAGGGCTGGTACTTTTCCAAATAACTCACTGCACAGACAACAGGGGAGGACAATTGCTACGTAGAACAGAGCTCAGGGACAGCGAGTTTGCTCCCCCCTCCCTGGTCCGACGTTTCCATGAACACAACTCGCCTCTTCGCAGGAAGAGGGATCAAGGGCTGTTGCCGTGCTCCGACTAAAGTACGAGCACCTAGGGATTTAACAAAAACTGGGATGTTTGTAAACAAATTTAATTTATTGGCATTACTTACAAAATAAAATGTTAGACCATGACTTTCCATCATGTCTGTGTCAGTATATGGTTTATTTTTTCATAACGAAACGGAACGAGAATTGAAATACATTAGAAATCCCAGATTAATCAAGCTGCAGACAGGGTCCCACGTTGTCTTCCTAGATGCTCTGGTGCCTGGGCGGCCGTGCAAACAGGGGTGTGAGCGCTGGAATGTCGGTGTCTGCAATGCCCACGTGCCCCCGCGCAGGGCAGATCCTGCCCCACGCTCCCCAGGCCACAGCCTGTCTCTGTCTCTGCCGCCCGCTGAAGGTTTCCTCTCTTGTCCCGGAGATCCCCTGAAACCACCACCACTGTCAAGACTGCACCGTCCCCTTAAGATACCACATTCCACCGTAGCTCACACAGCAGTCCTGGGGAAAAAGGGAAAGTCCGTAAGGTCTAGGGAACCCTCGTCTGGCTGCGAGACAATGAATGGGATCAATAATATGAGTCCTCTCTCCAGTACACGAGAGAACACGAATCCAGAGCAGGAGCTCATCTCCACAGAGCTTCAACGAAGAGGAGAGAACAGGCACAAGAGGGGAAAGGCCGAGAGGCCAAACGATGTAATGGCAGCAAGAAACCAGGGAAGATCGTGGAGAAGGCAGCTCAGGGAAGGCTGCAGGGAGGGGTCAACAGAGGCTGAAGCTCAAGCAGAGAGACTGGAGGGAGCAGCAGGATCGGGCTGCAGCGTGAAGGTGCCGCCACAGCTGAAGCCTCTGCAGAAAAAATGTTCTGTGACAATGACCTGTCAAACCTCCGGCCCAGGCTGCGGCGCTGAGACCACACCTCTGCTGAGCAGCACAGCAAGCGAGTGCAGCCAGAGGGTTCTCTTGGGGCCGGTTCTATTAGATGAGGAAAATCTCAGCAAATGGCTTCTTGTTCTTTTGCTCCGACCCTCCCTTCTGGGTCATTCAACACAGGTTTCACTACTGCTACAGAATGGATACTGTGCAGCTCAAAAGGAAAGAAGTACCTTTTTTTAGGACTCAAATATTGCAAAAAAAACAAATAAGAAATTAAATGTGGGGGCTAGAAAGAGGGTTTGCAGACTCAATCTGCAGATGCAAAAATACAAACCCTGTCAGCCTGTTCCTCTGTGGTTAAAGATGGACGCAGATGGGGGGATAGGAGTCAACAAATCCAATTTCATTCAAAGAGGAGCCCCATCTCTTGTGGCTTAAAGAAGCCAGAGGATCTTCCTATTTCATTAAATCACACTGCTAAATTTTATTTCAGAAGCGAAGATCATTTCACATACTTTTTGTGACAAATATATTCAAGGCAAAGCAGCCTGACACAGCAGGAGGCTGGCTGTGCGATGACGTAGTGACTCACACAAAAATAGTAGCCAGTTTTTTAGGGGAAGGTATTTTTTCTAGAAACACATTATCTGCTAAATAGCAAGGCACAAGGAACACTAATGCCAGCCCATTGTCTAGATGTTCCAGCAGCCCCGATACTTGAGCTCATCTTGACACTGGACAGATCAATCATAGAATCACAGAATAACCAGGTTGGAAGAGACCCACCGGATCATCGAGTCCAACCATTCCTATCAAACACTAACCCACGTCCCTCAGCGCCTCATCCACCCGTCCCTTAAACCCTCCAGGGAAGGTGAATCGACCACTTCCCTGGGCAGCCTCTGCCAGTGCCCAGTGACCCTTTCAATGAAACATTTTTTCCTAATGTCCAGCCTAAATCTCCCCTGGAGGAGCTTGAGGCCATTCCCTCTCGTCCTGTCCCCTGTCCCTTGGGAGAAGAGCCCAGCTCCCTCCTCTCCACAACCTCCTCTCAGGTAGTTGTAGAGAGCAATGAGGTCTCCCCTCAGCCTCCTCTTCTCCAGGCTAAACACCCCCAGCTCTCTCAGCCGCTCCTCATCAGGCCTGTTCTCCAGCCCCTTCACCAGTTTCATTGCTCAACGTTGCTCTCCCAGTACAGAGAAGCCACATGAAACACTGTCCAGCAGGCAGAGACGCCTGAGCTGCTTATCAAACCAAGACAACCATTTTTTTCAAGCAAGACCAGTTTGCTCATTATCACAGCAACAGATCTGTAATTTTTCAAATATGCTATTATTCCGTTTGCAGATCCCAATGCAATAAAGTACTTTGGCACTTGTTGAAGTGAAGTGGGTGACACTGAGCCCAGCAACAAGGATCAAAGTACTACAGTAGTTGGCAACTTTCTACTTAGCCATCCTGCGTCGCTTTAAAGCTTGGCATTCATGGCCTGCGCAGTCCCTACTTTATACCTAAAACTTCTTTAGCAAGTAAATGGTGCACCTTCAAAGGCAAAGATGAAAGGATTCAAATAAACATCCCCAATGGAATGTGTTAACTACTACTTTGCCTGCTTATTTTGGCCAGGGGTTTGCTCCGTACACTGCTGCACGTCCTACTGTAGAATGAAAGGCGTTTCCTTCTCCGTACGCGGCACTTGTGCTCCTCAGCCCTAACCAGCAGCAGGTAAATGTGCCGCACCGTGCAGAACCCTCCCGCCTCCGCGGTGTTTAACTCCACAATATTTAAAAACAGCTCTCGAGTATCACATTTCCCACACTCCATTCTCTGCTGGTCCCAGATGACAAATAAAGACTTGTTGCAATAATAAAAAATAACAAGTCAAAATCACTACTCCTTAGCAGGAAGGAAGATAGAATGAAACAAATGTATGTTTAAGGAAACAAGCTGAAGAAAAGGATCTGTCCACATCCCATCAACTGTTCCATCATCCTTACCGTTCGCCAATTAAAGTAAAATATGACCCTTTGCTCAAACCAAGCACCACATGTATTAATCGGATCAAACCCGCAAGGGAGCAGAAACTTACCTTTAACACTCTATCCACCTCCTGCTTGTTTAGATCTTCTCCACACTCTTGACTCAACTGATTGTGGATGACGTTCCTACGCACTCGATAATTTTTCGAAAAGATTTCAAGCAAAACTTGGCGATGCTTAAAAAAAAAAGTATCATAAATATAGAGGGAAGAACAATCATTCCTATGTATCAAAAGCGTGTGTGCTTTAGTCTGTCCAAAACATTCACTGAACTGTAACAACTACTCACTCTAAGTACAAACATTTACATCAGGTAAAAACATTGTTTCTCCAGCTGCAGTACCAAAAGAAAAAAACACAAATGGACTGGATCCTGGTGTGAGGCCTGCAGGGAAGAATCCTTTCTCCTCACACGTTCAAACTCATTTGTATCCCACTGGGTATTGTTAGTGATGTGTGTGAACAATATACTGTGTTGTTTCTGTGCTGTCATGTCGACACAGCAATGATCACCCTGTGAGCAAAGAGCTTCCTCTCACCTGGAAATAGGTTGGTATCAAAAACCGGACATTTCCAATAGGGAAGAAGGAAAACCACCTGTACTGCTCTCCCAATTCCAGAAACACAAATTCAAACAACACCAAATGCTTGATACACATTTCTTTTTATCTTTACCTGATCGTAAGTGTCACCAGCTTCCCAAAGTGCATAGACCTTTAGTTCATCTGGCGAAGCAGCAGTCTGCGGAGGAAACTGAGAACAAGAGGCTGTTAAAAATAACCATCTATTTAATGAGTTCTGCTTAATGATTCCATGATACAGCATCCCCAGACACCTATTGCTGAATCAAAAACGTCGCTGCCATGTAATGAGAATTGCTGAAACAACATAAGCTCCCTCCTACCCCACACTCAAAGGGATAACTTTGCTCTGGCCTGCAGCCCCGGCGCAGACACCTTCTTGTGGGCCTGATGACCTCAACAGAAACAACGTCAGTATCAAACCTGTCCTGCTGAGTGATCCTGCAGCTCACAGACCCCAAATCACTAATTAAGGGGTAACCAAAGCCTCAGGAATGGAACAAACACCACAGGACTCAACTGAGCACCAACTGCTTTGTAGGGGCTTTCTGAAGGTTTTTACATTTACAGTGGCAGGTTTTAGAGATTCAGGCTCTATCCTGCATTTATCTGTTTCACCGATCACAAGTCAGCGTTACTGACAAGCACGGTGCTTCTGCTGCATTTGTCATCTCTGTTTTGGGGCAGTTTAAAAGGCTCCAGAGGACTGAGCACTGATGGACAGTGAACCAGACACTTGCTTGTTTCAGGCTCCAGAAATGAAGTGGTTTTGTTTGGTTGGCTGTTCTTTTCCCCCATATGCCAATCGAGACAAATACATTAGTTTTTTTCTGAGGCAGTGGCCTCATACCCCTTCCCACAGGATGGAACACAACTGTCTCCCCTCTGTGCCCTGAATTCCTAAAAAAAATAAAATACCATCCATTTGCCTTAACACTTCCCCTTGGAGCAGTGACTAATGAGCATTTCTGACCTGTCTCTCCCTCTCTGTCACTGACGATTTATTCCTTGCTAACTGCCCAGATGACCTAAATCAATCAGCTGTGAAAAGCTAACAAGCCAGCCCTGATTGTTCCAGTATCGCTCAATCCCGGCTGCTGCTACAAACCCAACCTTTCCTCCCAGCCTCCCTCACACACCGAAAGGCTTGTGCATCGCACAGCCCTTCCTTTCACGCTTTGCCTCTGACCTTACAGCAAAGGGGAAGAGTTTTTCTTCCAGTGGGAGCTGCCTGGTGGTATTAGCAGTTTTGGCTCTCACTTCGGTCTAAATGGCTGGAATATAACAAAGCTTTACGCTTAGTTTGGAACCAGGATTCAGGTTTATTAGGCTGGGAACACCTGACATAGTTCTCGTCTTGTACCAACATTTGCTTTTGAGGAATAGCACCTCTCGGATGCTTTCAGCCCAGATAAAATCAATTGCTTCAGCTCCCCTCCAGAAACAAGCTGCAGCAGGAAAGGCGAAACCAGGGCACCGGGAGCACCCAGGCACAAGCTGCCGCACTCTGAGAAAGTCACTCACGCAGAACCAGAGTGCAAACTGCTCCTGCCTCAGCCGCGTCTGAGACGCAGCTGTGTTTATCTGGCCGTTCTGTGAGGAAACGGCTTCCAAGCCAACACAACACTTAGTTGGGAAGAAAAGCCCACAGAACCTCCGCCTCTCGTCCAGCCTTACTCTGTGAAATGTTGCAAACACCGCTGCCAACAGCACCCTGCTCGCTCGCTGCTCTCACACAGCCTGTTCGCTGAGTGGGAAATGCCGTCAGCAGCTCCTCACACAGATGCTGCTCGTCCACACAGCTTTGCTGTCTTGCCATCCACTCTCCCTTCGCCACCTTATGTTTGTTATTTTAATCTCTCCAGTCTCACCTTGAAACAGCTCTTGGTGGCCTTAATTCCTTCTTTAAAGTATTTGTGCTCTGCCCCTTCCTGCTCTAAGTCCCCAGAGCCAGCTGCAGGGCTTCTGGAGATGAATCGCTGCCCCGGGTCCCCAGGGCTGCCACGTTAAAACGGAAGATCTCGGGGAGGAGCCCTCGGCTTTGGGACGCGTCTCATTCCGAGCATGCCCTAAAAATAGCCACCGCCAGGCAGCCTCGCACGATGGATAAACCAGAATGAACGGGGCTGAGTTCACAGAAGAAAACTTATCGTCTGCAATAATCCTAGAGGGAAATCGCTGATCTTATCTCTCTAGGAACCTGGCATCGCAACTAGCCCAAAAGGCTCACCATAAGCACAGAGCTGCATTCCTCTCCTGTTACCCCAGCCAGGCAGGATGCCCGCAACGTTTACATCATTTCCTGATGCCTCAAAAATATCCTTAAGATCTGGGCAGAGCTTTGCCGCTCCATGGGCCACGAGAAGGGAGACATTTTCAGCAACATGTTTTCTGAAAGAGGGCAGCATGCAAGCCAGGAGTGTCTTCACCCCCCACAGAACATTATTTTGATTACCTCAGATCATTGATTTTTATCACCAAAGCAGCTTCAATTACAGAGAACTAATAAGCAACTATGAAATTCCACACTAAACAAACCTCCAGGCTTTCCCTGAGCTCAGGCGCTCTCATCAGGTTCTCACAAAATTGTCCAGGGAAAGAATGAAGAAATACCCACATGTATGAGCCCATGCAGCCCAAAACCAGCCCCAGCCCCTTGGCCATCTGCACAGAGCACAGAGGGGATGGAATAAATTCCAACATCCCAACATTTCCAAAGCAAACAAACCCCAGTCACAAGCAATGGAGCAGCAAAGACCTCAGTTATTTATCATCAGCACGGTGAATGGCAACGCTACGCCGTGTACACAGGAGAGCCCAGCCTGTCCTTGGGCAGCTCCAGGAAAATGTTATCCCAGGACCTGGAAGCTGTAAAGGAAGAAAGCGGGAAGTACCAGAATTGGTGGTCTCCCTAGTGGCATCTCCAGTCTGTTACTTGGTTCCCAGGTGCCACAACACGTACTTTGCACAAGACTGAACATATTTTTTTCTGCCCCCCTGCAGCAAACCTTATTCCTTAGCTGGGCTTAGCTCCCATGCTCCAGGCTCTCTCTTGTCAGCCTGCCTGCTTCCTCCTGTTTCTGCCTTGCCTGCTCTTCCAAGCAGCTCACACGCCTCTTTTCCTCCCTCCCCAAAGGCAGCTGACTCCCCAGCTCCTTCTGGTTGCAACCGCAGCAGCACTGCCAGATGTCTTGTAAAATTAATTTCCTTTTAGGTTCTTTCCCATGATGCCAAATTCTTTTTCCTTTCCTAAGCAACCTGCCGTCATGCAAACCTGGCTCTGTCTCATGCAATCACACACGTAATTTCCATAAAGACAAAGAAACAAAGACGTCTCTGCAGAACCTGGGAGGGTAACGACTGACCCAAGAAACCTGCTGCATACAGTTTGTTGCTTCATAGGTGGCTCTGCTGGGTGCGCTTTGCTGCTCCCAGGCAGTCAATGTCACCTTTGCTCTCCCAACTGCATCCCTGTCCCTGACAGAAGGAGCTTGTGCAGCTCCAGGCAGGCGGATGGGAATCCAGGGTTGTCTTAGATCATGTTAACACAAGCAAGCTGGGACAGGGAGTCACTGCAGCCCAACAGTCCCAAAGACAACTAAGCTATACAGCACAGCGCACAACAAAGAAAACAGAGCGCAGGGCTTGCCAGAAGCAGGACGCCAGGCAAACTTCCAGCAGCTTCAACATGTCCCATATTGGGTAGTTACTCAGAGCACATCTGTTCTTCCGGATCCACCAGCACAGGACACAAACATTTCACAGCTCAGACATTTAACTGCCCCCGCAATCTCTCCTCCCCCAAGTACACCAAGGGAAAAAACATACTTACAGGCACCAAAATCTGTTTGCAGCCAGTGTCCAGCACCATGTCCTGTAACATTTTGTCCGAAATGCCACTGAACAGTGTATGTCCTGGAGGCAGACTGGCTAAGTGAAGGTTAAATAACCGTTTAAGCTCACTCAGGGTGAGTACAAATTGTTTCTTAAACGTTGAGGACACAAAAGCCTTCAGTTCTTGGGCTACTCGGTCAACGTGGTCTCCAGGCAAGTGGCCATTCAGAGAGTCCATGGAGTTGTCCTCGGTATGGAGGCCGTTGGCAATGCCGTTGTTCAGGCCCTCATAAGCCAACGTTTCCATCGGCTCCTCATCACTCACAGGCTCCTCTTTAATGCGGACATTGGAAATGTCCATCTTGGCTGAGGTGTCATTTGATTTCATCTCTGCCTTTTGCTTCTGGAACTCCTTCTCCAGCTGCCCATAGTTCTGCTTGACTTTTGCTTTAGCCATGTTGACCCTTTGCTCCCCAGAAACCAGCAACGGTTGAGCTAGTAAGAAACAAAAGAGAGCATAAATCTCCCCATAACCAGGGCTCCAGCCTTGCAGAATATCTCTTGGAAGGCTCATAGAGAAATAAACTCGGGAAACATCATCTGCTTGTGAAATCTAAAGCATAAACCCAGTCTGTTGATTATATTTTACTTCAGTTTTGTGGGTTTTTTTGGAGGAGGTGGTATTTGGCTTTTTTAAAGGATAAACATGTTGACAACTGTAAGCCAGATGCGTGGGAAGGGTGTTTCCCCAACAGCTCCTGGGAATTTTTTACAGTACCTCATGGCCAGTGGGGCTGCAGCAACTGCCAGAGCCAGCACGAGATGTCGCACAGGTACAGTGAGGAGAGGGAATCCCTTTTAGCATGAGGTGCACATTATTAAAGTCTGAGACCCTCTTCTTAGTACAATTACCCAGTGACAGGGAGAAAGGGACAGGAGGGAGTCCTGTTCCACCCTGTGCCTCTTCTCCTGTGTCCTCCCCACACGCAGCTATCTGAAGGTGAAAGGAAAGGTGAGACTGGATTCCTTTGTGAGGTGGCAGCAGAGGAATCTAGTCTCAATGCCAAAGGAGAGTGCTGTGTTTAAGGCAAAAGCATGCACAGCACACATGCTTTTGTCTTCTCTGCTGTTAGACCTGCTAATCCTCTCCAAATAACCCAACATCTAATCCTTCCAATCAGATCAGACACAGGGTATTGAAATGGATTCATATGCTCCTTTGTCAGTTCTGCTTATACTCGTCATTGACTCCAGTGTCTGGCAATGAGCCAAATGCCTAATGAAAAACATCCCTGGAATCTCAAGTTTTCACCATCTTCTAGGATTATAGAGCAGCTACTTTAATATTCTTCCTGTCATCCATGGTGGAGAAGGATGTCAAAAAGTGAGAGCTTCACACCTCCTTGCAACCCCCTGCCCAACAATTTCTTCATTAATTACTCAGCCTTCAACCACGCTATGGAATCCAGTGCAAATCAGAGGGGAAAAAAAAAAGCACATTAGCTTGAAAACTGAGACGTGAGAATTACTTATGCACTTGCCCTGTCCTCTCTTCAGGAGCTGCTTACATCCTTACACCTACAAGTTTCATTTACCTGATTGTGCCTCTTGTTTCTTTGGTGTCAAGTGTTCCTTCAAGAGATTATAGACCTTTTCTAATCTGAAAGACAAAGATAAAATATAACAGGACCGTTTCAGCTGTTATGCCTGCATGCAGCCATGCCAGCTTTGGTTATTAGCTAGAACACTCCACTTCTCCAGGGAGCCAAGGAACACGAATGACCTGAATGATGCAGTGACACTCCCCACCTCCCAGCCCTGCACTGCCTGGTGACTATAAGGGGGGAACTTTAGAGGCAATACAGATTAAATAATCAATCAATATCTACAGAAACTTTGTGCTAGATAGTTCTCTGGTTTTAGCTTATTCCCCCAAATAAAACAAGTTATTTACTTGGCCTGAATGCCCATCCACAGCATATGTTGCCTCTGAACTATATCTGGATGCTTCTTAACAAAGTCTTCATCATAAGGGAGCATGAACTCCCAACCTTTGTTTATTCTCGCCACAGACATGTGCTCTAGGAAGTCTTTCACATCTTCTGGGCAAAGCTAAAAGAAAACACATAAATAATATGGAAGTCAATTTGCACAGGACACATGCAGCCACCCAGCAACGGGCACTGCTGTGTGAGACAGGAAGAGTCTGGCTGATTCGGCACGTGCAGGGCACCTCCACGAACACACACCCAGCTAGGGCAGAGCGAGTCATCCTTCTCTGCAGCACCAACACTTTCACACAAGGTTAAAAGCACAGCACTTCAGAGAGCAGTGGTGATTAATCGCCCGCCAAACAGCTCACGGCATGTTTTGTGAAGAAAAGGGAGTTTCCAAACTGAGACCAAAAGACGCTGTTGTGAAGAGCAGCATCCTGCACAATGTTAATCTTATTTTAGAGCTGCAGGTCAGACGTGCCGCACCTACACACGCACAGCTTTTGAGAAGCACCGGATCTAACATTCCAAAAATAGTTTATGCACATATCATCTAACTCACACTTTATCATTTTACTGCATTTTAGGGAAATTATTATTGTTCTCTTTAATGTTTCTCATCCATTCGCCAGTTTTCATAAAGTATTTGGGTGCCTGAGTTGCTTTAAAGCTTTTATTCAATATTGACAGCTGCCAAATACTGACAGAAGAGTTGTTCTTTTTTAACACGCCCAAAGCAGAGCAGCTAGCGAGACTGCACAGCCCTCCCATGCTTTGGTGCATGAGCTTAATTCACACAGTTCCCACTGAAACAGGTAAGAGGACAAGATGCATTCCAGCAGCTCAGCTATAAGGCCAGTCATATCCTGGGAGTCACGGTAACTGTAGGAGCTGCTTAAAACCTTTCTAAAAAGAGCAAGCACCTATGCCTGTTCCAAAGCAAAGGCATGCTTGGTGAGCCCATCAACAGTAATGAAGATGCTGTGAACCTGAGAAAAGGCTTGCAGCAGCATCCAACCTACAGACAATGCCCTGCACTTAGCACCGACTTCTCATTTAGGAAGAAAAAAAAAAATCACTCACTTTTGTAACTGCTGCCACTTCCTTTCTCACAACCCAGCGGTCCTGTGTGAACTTCCACATCTAAGAAGGGAAAAAGGAGAAAAAAATAGTAGTTGTATTTAGCAGTTGCTTTACTAAAGTTGTAGTAATGATCCTGTTCAATGACGTTACCAAAAAAATGGAAGCCTCACTCTTTTCAAGACTGTGGAAGCAGGTGACTCTTGGCCAGACAGTGAGAAAACACTTTCTGGCCTCTTCTGTCCTCAAATGGCCATGAACACATTACACTTTTTAAACTAGAACACACACTTTCACCATAGATGTAATACAGAATTGCTCCCTATTTCTGAGCCTTATAACCAGACATTTCACTTTGTCTGAAAACAAGAAATACTGATGCATTCTACTTTCTAACATTTTAACTTTTTCCCTGTTGTAAAGCTAATCAGCACATTACTTGCCTTTGCAATCAACTCAGATCCATCTCTCATGCAAGGTATATTTGACATAATTAAAATGAAAATAATTTATCTTTACGCTACCATGTACTTAACTGAGCATAATAATTTCTGGTCCCTAGAACTTTATGCACGACATGTCACCTAATCTGCCGTGTCCTAGAGACTTATGTCACTGGGTGACACCTGAATCCAGGTCTCCATCTGGCAGTCTTGCACAGACATCAAGACACAATAAAAGGTCAGCTTCAATCATCATCAGTTTTATCTCGCACTAGTACTGTAATATCCTTAAAGTCTCTTGTAGAACATGCTCCTATTCAGAGTTAAATCTCATAAACAAACTTTGCAAACAAAGGCAACAGTGAGGTCTAACTGAAAAAAGCTGAGCACAATGCATTCAGCTTCTCTTTAATGGGGCAGAAGCCATAAACTAAATACGAACTTAGGAACCACTTAGGAACTTAATTTTTTCCATGGTTAGCGAAAATAAACACAATAGAGAGGGTGTTCACTTTTACTGTGGTTACGTGTGTGTTTACAAGACCTGTATTCATTTCAACTTCCATGTGCAGCTACTGCTCACAAAAGGTGCCTGGGAACAAAGTCCTTTCACTGATTAGCGGCTCTGGGGAATAAAGTCCTTTTTAAAGATCAACAGTGCAAGCTCAGGGAGCACAAGGCTTACCCACACTGCCCTCCCGAGACCTCACAGTCCTGAGTCCACAGAACTATCTCTGGAGAAACAAGCACTTCATTATCCCGTCCCAGCTCTCCTGTAAGCCCTGCATTGCGAGGGCTATGTGATAGTGGCTCTACAGCATGTTTTAGAAAGGGATGAATACCGCTAATGACAGATGATCTGAACCTGCCAGCCAGCCTGAATGCCAACCTACACCAACACTCCCACGCCAGACTTGTAGGAACACCTTCAGGACTGAAGTACAGATCATTTCTCTGGAGGAAATCCTTACTTCAGTAGAGCAGCAGAGTTTTGCAATGCTGTGGCCTCTTAGCAAACTTCACCTGTGTTTTCTCTTAAAAAAACCAAACATTTTTATACTTACAACAAAGTCTCTCCCTCTACAGAGCACTTCTGCAGGGACTCCACTATGTGGACTAGAAGTATCTTTCGGGTAGAGGACATCACTGTTAATCAAAAAGGAAGATGAAGTAGTTACTAGGTACTCCAGAAAAATGGCACTGGTGAAGATTAACATAACAAACACGTCCTCCCTGTTCTGCAGCTGAATTGCACTTGTATCCAAAGCGTGGTTTTCATTAAAAGGATTAATATTGGTGTAATTACACTAGTGCAAAAAGGCTTAGAGCAGCAAAGCATAGCCTTGTGGCTAGCATATGTGTGCAGCACAGGTACAAGCTCTGCTTTGTTCTTGCACAGCCTATCCTCCCTTGGATTAGCGTAAACAAGCCCAGAATGATCCCAAGAAATGCTTAGGCTAACCTGGCACGCAGCCTTGAAGGCAGCGTTTAGCCAAAGTGCTGAGGTATGGGCGTTAAGAGCTTTTTATTTCCTTCCCAGCGATCAAGGTCTTAAAAGAACAATACTGCAAAATGTCACGCTTGAACCAAATAGCCCTGAGACCAGTAATACTCTGTGTCCTTGTCCGCTTGCGAGGTTAACTGGATGCCATTTGTTAGCATGCTCTCCGAACCCTCACGGTAACCCAGGTTCATGACCTTGGTCCTACCCAGGCCAAAGAAATGAGTGCTCGCTCCATTTAAAGCTCTGATGCGTGCACGTGCTGCCCTGTGCCCAGCCATCCCAAACATACATCTGCTAGAGATACAAATAACCTCCTTGGACCAGTAGCAAAGAGTCAGCTAGAACACAAAAACAAACTGAATGGTAATATACTGTCTTTTAACTTACTTACAGCTTCCTTCTGCAATGGTGGGAAGGACAGCATGAAATGGCTGGAGGGACAGCAAAGGTTGCTGTAAAAACTGTTCATGTTGCTAATACAGGCCTGCATCACAGTAGCAGAAACAGATCCTGCTAACAGACTTGGACTGGTAGCTGGTGCCACTCATCTTAACACAAAGAGCTATTCCAGAAACTACAATTCTCCACACGCAGTACTCCACCCAGGTAAAAAGAAAAAAACATACTGCACTTTAGGCTTCAATTCCCAGTGGGATGCTTTATCCTAACAAACAGGAGGATGACACAGAATCCATTTCATGTGGTGCATTCAGTGTACTATGCTTGATTTATTAAGCAGGTAATGCCTTCTAGAGGGTAGCTTTCAGCTGACAAGAGCAGCATCCACTGATGAACAGCAAGGCGACTGCACAAAGATCCTTAGTTTCATTTTCTGCGTTTGTATTTCACACTAATGTCTGAGAATAATTCAGGACAGTCCTCTCACAAAAGAACATGCGTGAAGATAACATCAAAAATCTGGCACAACTCGAGTGCAAAAAAAAATTACAGCACTGCCCAGCCATAATTTTAGCTGGGGTAGGCACTAAGGTATTATCATTTAACATCAACCCTCTGCATTTTTAATATCTAACTGCACTAAAAAGCAATAAGCATTTAATCTAGCTTTTACACTACTGCGAGTTAAGAACACGGCTACTTTGAGACACAAGGAAGATGAGTATATAAAATCCATTGTTCCGATCCTCTCCTTACAGCAGAAAACCATGTCCTGGTAACAAAGACAAGCCATACCTCTTCACCACCCAGTTTCCCTGGACCAGCATTGCCACCTGCTGTATACAGCGCAGAACTGCTGTAGAGTCAGTCCCAGAGCCCAGCAAACTCATCAGATTTGCAAACGGCATAACCTTCACTGAAAGGCAAAATGCACACATGATTAGGGGTTTCTTCAGTGCACATGGCACAGACATACATTTATAAATCCAGGATACTATGATTTATGTTGAAGTTCACGGTCAAAGCTACATCTTAGAAAAACTCCAAATTCCAAGTTCTACTAAGTCCTCCCTTGCTCTACAGTCATCGGCTGTTCTAAAAATATCTGCTAGCATTGCACCAAACTTAATTAGCTTAACTGGTGCCAAATTAATGCATAAATTATTGCTTCTGGCAATATTTAGAAACAGAGATACCTAACACTGGGAGCTCCTGAGGCAAAGTCCTCAGGATTTGCTCTCATCAGGTAGTAACTTGGAAGACACAAAATAAAATCCCTAGATGACATATACGAAGTATTACTGAAAACGTCCCAGAAAACGCTGAAGCACAGTTTGTTGCATTAACCTTAGGATTCATGCTCAGACCCCACATTCTGAGAGACACCTGATGAAACAGATGAGTCCAGAAACCTATCATGAGATTAGAAATTATTACTATTATTATTATGAAAGTATAAGCTGACTGCAAACATACATATCTTTTCACTGCACAGCAGATCTTCTTAAGCAAAGGCTCAGGATGTGGATTCTTCACAGAATCAGGGGCGCCAGACACGCTGTCTGGTAAGGTGACAGAACTGGTACTACTAGGGAATGGTACCTTATCTGAGGCAATTAGAAGCCAAAAAGTAAAGTGCAAATGTATTAGAAAAGCCACAAACCATTCTTCATCAGGATCTTAATCTGATCGGCAAGTGGTAAAGTTCTCAGCTGGGCCATAGAAAGCACGTTGCTCGGAGCCACTGGTTTGTCACTGCAGATAAACAAGCAGATTTGCAGCCCATGAAAAAGAGCATCCAGCCAACATGGACTTTGAACATTCTGTACAAACACTTACTTCTCTTCCTCTATGCTTGGAGGCATCAGCATCATTAAATATTCACTAGAAGAGAAGGAAACACATCCTTAAAATGCTTGTCTTGGGACTTCCCAGATTTAAATACAGTTATTTCTTGCTTAGAGCAATCCTGCTTGTGTGAATCTACAAAACAAACATTAGCCTGAAAAGAGAGCTCCCCATTTCCTTTCCCACCTTCCTCTGTGAATTCAATACTAGTAAAACCTACTGACACTCATCTGCCCAAAGCAAAGGTATGAAATAAACAGGAGTCGGAATGCCAGCTCTTCTGTACAGAAGAGGTGTCCAAAGGTACTGCAAGAGTAAATATATTAAACACAGGTGCCCTGACACAGCAGTTAAGAGGGGCCCTGTGAAGTCCTGTAGGCAGAGAATCAGGCCAGCAACAGGCAAGAAGTCTCTTCCACCCATGTAACTACCAGTGTCTGCGAGGAAAGAATCAGTATCAAAAGACTCCTCAGAACACATAGCACTATTCCACTGAGATGTCAAATAGAGAAAAACACACCCACACCATTAAACAGTCTGCCACTTTCTTATTACTTGGGCCATGGTCGTACCAGCTTACAACGAAGCGTTAGGATTGACTGCATCGTGGGGAGATTCCTGTACAGCTGCAATCACCAACAGACAAAACCTAATGAGTTTTGTAGTTACAGTTGTCTTTCACAAATCACAAAAGAGAGTTCTAGAAGACTTGCTAACAATGGAAGTTATTGGCCTTTGAGTTTTACTTCATTTTAACCAGAATGAGCTTTTGTTTTACTTTTCCTTTACAGTATTCGCAGTCCCAATAATGCAGGATTGTGATAACATACAAGAGGCTACAATCCCAAGCGAAAACAACTAGTTTTCATCTCAGAGTACAGGGGAACAAAGAAAGGAGCCCAAATAAGCTGAAGGCTAGTTTGCTTCTGTGTTTTTTAAACAATTCAATTTTTATCATGAATAGAATTATTAAATATCAGATTTCTAAAAAAAATATACCCATGTATTACTCTGAAAAAAATGCAAACAAACTACTGCAATTTCTGTAGAAAATCATCAAACCATTACCTGGGAGACTTAATTAATTCCGTGTTTTCAGCAAGGCCATGACCTTGACTAAACAAATACTGGCGCTCGTGTTCAGAACGGCTATCCTGGGGACAAGGGAAAAGGAAGTCACTACAACACACTGAAAACATACAAAATGCTGGATTCCTTGTTCCAAACAGTCACCACCTTGTCATTACTGCACCATTCAAGTGTTCCGCCTTGCTAACGTGATGTTCAGCTTTCACTTTCTTGAACAATGTTCATGTGATGTGGGAACATTTCTGTTGCTATGACTTCAAAATCTCCTGACAGACATACACGTAGGACAGCCAAAAGGATTTCCAACACTCAGCTGATTGAGTTCCCCAAGTCTTTCATAAAGTCCATTTCATAATCCAAGACCTGAGCGATTCTTGGACCCCTATATGTTTGTTCAGCTCAAAGTTTTATACCTTTTCCAGCGTGGAGACCCCATAGCATTATCCAGCAGAGGAGGTACAGAGCATTGCAGCGTCTGTTCAAGTCTACAGATCTACTTTTCTTCATTGTCTATGACGATTCCCTCGATTCCCATGGGCCCAGATTTAAAAACAGTGCCAGAACTGGCTGAGCCTTCAGGCCCAGGTGGCCTCCTCAGCAGCCACCACACACCTACCTTTAAGCCATAGTAATGTAGATGAACCCAGTGCTCTTCTGCTTGTCTCTTCTGCAGGAACTCGTAGGACTGAACACGTCGTTGACGAGCTTGTTCGGTCTCAGGGCGGGAGAATCGTACCTAGAATATTTGAGGATCGTTACATACAGCCCCAAAATCCTTGGAATTAAACATCTATTAATTATTTGGTATCTAAGTAACAGAAGCTAGGGACTCTAGTTCAAATTAATCACCCCTTGTTGTCAATGCCATCTTTACGCTCTTGCAACAACTGCAAGTCCATCTTGCTTCCCCCCTCCCAAGTCCACAATCTTCAGGACTTGCTGAGCTTTTCTGTCCTTTTATATAGGTGTGAATTGTCACACTTCCTTGTGAATTGTTGCCTGAACTATCACAAAAAGGAAATTTGGACATACAGTAATTTGCTTAACATCATCTTCAGCTTCATCCTGGGATGAATCACCACCTACCAAAAAACACAACACAATAAATACGTCACTGCAGTAAAAGGGCCAAAGCAAATCTGCAATTATCTGGGGGTTCATGCAGTTAGAAACTGGCGCTAGGAGCTACAGGGGTTCAATTCCAGCTTCCCAAACTATGCAATGACAGCACAACATTGCTCCTCTGACAGGAGAAAGTGTCTCCACGAGCTCTGCAGTGCAACTCTGCAGTGGTAGTGGTGACACACTCCTTACTGCTGCCCACTGACACTACCCACCCCCTCCTACGCCCCTGCCAATGCCCCAAACTGCGCTCATGGAAGTATTTATACAGCTACACTGAAAATAAGACCAATGAAACAATCTGAGAAATGGCCTTATAATCTATATGTTGTTGTAATAAACACCTTCTGTACAGAATGATTCTTATCAGTAAAATTATAACTTGAATCTCATCTTCCAAAAGAACACAAAATTCACAGAGCATTTACCTTCATTAGCAGCTTCTCTCTCTCGGTGCTTTGCATCAGCCTTGTCCAAGTAGGTGAAGCTTGGTCTCAGCTGAAGAATTCCATGTAGTGGAGTCAGGTGTAGTTCACCTGAAAAAGAGAATTAACATTGGTTAAAATTATTTTTTCCCACTGCACAAGGACAGCACTTTTCATTATCTCCCTATCTCTGCAAAGGCACAGCTTCCATTTAACATAAAAATTAAATGCAGTAAAATGTAAAAAGAGATTGAAGTGAAAAACTCATCCAGCACTCAGGATTTCAAAGGAGTGTGAAGGACCAAGACCTATTTCTGTTATTTTCCTTTTTGTATTGAAATCAGATCTTGTAGAGAGCCACCTCCTGGCTCAGACCTGACCTGTAGTTCAGGAGACTCACAGTAAAATAGTCATCACTGAAGACAATCAATTTTCATCTCTAATGATCCTCAGATCAAAACTGCGAAGGCATTAGGAGACAAGAGAGGTGCAAAAAATGTTGAACAGGAAAATTAAACAGACACAGCTAGATTGAGACAACAGCATAAATGACAATGATAAATTTACGCTACAAATGTATATTACTTCAGGCCATCATGCCCTGGAGGCACCTACAAACCCACAGTGTTCTGATAAAATATTTACAATTTTGCTAGGCTTTCTCAAGGTCTCCGAGGGCATGGATAAGGAAAAACATTTCTTTCTTTAAAGATGCATCAGTCAATTAAAACCTAGGCTAAAAAAAAGAACAAACCAGGTCTTACTTTAACTCTGAAATGGGCATATGCTGAGGGGTCAGCAAAAGAAACTTACCTTTTTTATAAACAGCAGCTGCATAGCGGGAAACGTTACTCACAGCTTGTGAAGAGCAGAACGTTTGCTTGTCCATCAGCTTCCTGCGGACAGATGAATGCTGTGAGATTGTATTCTACAGTAAATGTGGCATAGGAATGTTAAAGGTTTGAAATCACTAATTCTCAAAATGGAATATCAACCACTGTAGCAAACATATATACTCATCTTTCTGTTTGTGATAAAGAATTCATGACAGACCCCAAAAAACAGAGGTTACTTCCAAGAATTCTTGCTATGTAAGTGTCCAAAGCAACCCCCAAGCATGTACTGCCACTTGTTCTCCCCTTCCCCTGAGGCTCTGGTGGTCATACATCTATCTACGTTCACCACAAAAAGCAAATGAAAGCAAAAAGGACACCTACGAGGAATAGGTACTTGTTTCATCTGTACACGTGCCATCTACATTGAGAGCAATCTGTTCTCCTTTGCTGCGACAGTAGTTAGGATTCAAAGTATCGATGGCCATTTCAAGTTCAACCTAAACAACGAGAAAGGAAAGACAGCCGATTCCCATTGCAGAACCCCAAACATATAAATTAAAATTGAGTCCCCCACTTGCTAACGTTTCCATAGTTTTACAGCAATTTTAAATACATAAGCAGCACAACTCAAATCCACAGGGCAAATCGTATCCATAAAGTTGAGCATATAAGGGTTTTTGCAGGATGGGGATGTATTAACAATTGGCTAGAAAATATAAACTCCCATGGAAATGAATGAGATTGCAAAGAAATGAGAGTTCTTGAGGCAGCCCTGAAAAACACCTTTATTTTGCTGGATACCTTCCACTACATTATCAGTCTAGTTTACTTGTCAGTAAAGAATCTCTCCAATTGAAGGTATATTTCCTTTTAGTTTGGGTACCAAGCAGTATAAAGTATGTATGTCCTCTTTGGAGGCAACTCTTTTGAGCACTGTAAAGACACTTTAAATCAAGCTTTATTAGCACATACAGACCAAATCACCATTAGTAATTACATTTCCCTGTGTGTCTTTTCCATCATGGCTTTAATTCCTCTCCTTATAAACTACTCATTCTAAATTTTGCTTTACAGACACAATGAAACTCTGCCCCATACCTCCAAGAACAAATATCTCATCCTGCAAGTAGTTGCATTGTTACAACAACTTAATAGCACAATGTGCTTTTCCTAAGTACATTCTGCACAACAGAAAACAACTTGTACAGACTGGACTCAAGTGTTAACTAACCTTTTGCTGCTTTGGTTTTATCTTCGCAGATAAATGTGTAACATCATCATACGTCATGGAAGCTGGACGAATAGGATACTGGAAAACAAATCCATTTTATAAACCCCTCTTCACTTAAAGATCAAAGAACTTCACGGAAATTACCTCGATTTTCTCTGTCTTATCACATGTAGATCAGTTGCCAGATGGATACAAGACATCCAGAAAAAAAATTAATTGATTGATTCGTGAGTCATCAGAAGACTTGGGAGTATGACCTAGAAAATCTCTTGCTTTCCCTCCAGTCCCCTGCTTTCATCACTGCACACCCCCTCCTGCCCCTCACGTGCCACAATAAACTGTATAACACAGGAAACCACACATTAGTCTATTAGAAAAAAAGAAGTGTTACAAGCAATTAAAAACTCATCCCTCAGCATTAACTCTCTGGACAGTTATTACCTAAAAGTAAAATATCTGTGGGTTTATACAAGTAGTGTTAGCTTACAGGACACATACAGCTGATCAGGACACCAGACCCAGGGAGAGCTGTGGGGGACTCTCTTCTGTTCTGTTTAGGAAAGCTTGTTAAGTTTTGTCTCCACAACATAAGGGGGCTCTGCTGATAACTTGCACTAATTTATGAATACTGATGACATTTTAAATAGGGCCAGTCCTAAAGAAATACTTGTTCAGTAAAGATGGCAGAAATTGGCGGTGACAAAAGACGGGTAAGAGACTGCAGATTTATCCAAACCACAATAAAAAGACATCATCTACTAAAAACATTCCCTTAGGGTGGTTAAAGGGAGCGATTCAATAACAAGTCTGTGCCATAAATGACCCCCTATTTCTGGGCAATGATTTAATACTAAATATGTCAACTGACTCAGATCCAAATAGGCTTGCCTATATTCAAGATCCTGGCAGGCTGAAGTAGTAGTATCACTCTTTGAATTTATTTTAAACAAACTATCACTGAAAAAAAGTTAACTGAAATACCTGAAACAGATACAGCTTCTCCAGTAGACTTCTGGCCAGGAACACGTCAATCTACACAGCAAAACAAATAACTTGAATCAGATGCCCAGCTGTTAACTGACGGAGCCTTAGATAAAAGTACAATCCCTAGAGCTCAAACACTAACAATTTCAGATTTTCATTATAAACTCTAACACAGAACACATTCATGACTCTCTTGTCAAAGGCATCCTCTCTGCTGATTTCGGCATGAAATCCTGCACACAAAAAACCCCACTATGATAAGGCAGCAGACTGTGGCTCTAGCTGTGTTTTTTCTCTCTAAGGAAACTTGGCAGACAAATCCGAAATGAAAGAGGAAATTTTTTTCCAAGGGGCTGAAGTGAGTCTGTTACCACAGTTATAGAAAGAGGAGGAATTTCCTTCTTTGGCACTATGACTGAAAGGTAACGTCATTACTAGTCTTTTGTCACAAAGCCTTTCTAAATTAGACTAGGAACACTCACATCCCAAATCTGATTCAATATTAGCACTTTGCCACCAGCACTGAAAATCCACAGACGTTTCATGAATATCACACATGGAAGCTGCCATTTTAGATACCTTTAGACACACTCCTGACAATTCCCACTCCTTTTCTCACAGCTTTTCTCCTTCTTATGAGCTTGCCCTTCCTTATGTTTCTGATGTGTAAATTCATAGACATAAAGCAAACAGGACACTGTGGCTACTCGCTGGGGCATAGCAGTCCTTTAAAGAAGTCCAGAATAAGAAAACAATCGCTTTAGCAGAACACGTGAAACATCTTGCCTACATATTTAACAGATATTAACTCAAAGCCATCCCAAGTTTTACAGCTCTCACTGATATGCAACAGGGTCACTGGAAACACTCTGTGGTAGAAGCAAGTTCCCCACCCCAAGTTTCTCTTCTAACATGGAAAGGTGACAAGGGTGAAAAGTCTGAGCTGAATCTGCCAAGACAGACAGCACAACTTTGGCAAAACAGCTACCCTGAGCCATCTACTTGGCCCACGTAATATATTTACTTGCACAGAGCAAGCCACTGGTCAGAAGACACAACCACTGATGTAGATGACCCATTGTTTCAGCTATATAAGAACACTGGGAACAATAATAATAATATTATGTACAGTCAGTGCTGCCACAATACACTTTTACCTCTTGTATAATTGGATCATCTTCCTCATTTGCCATGCTAGGATACAAAAAGCTTTTTATTGGCTTATTCCTTAGCACAACCTGAAAGAAAACCAGAAACGTCGTATGAGTCATTACATCTGTGCCACGTACCACATGTCGCCTGGAGTATTTGTTCAAGTTAACTTGGTTCCTTTCAGTGGTCATCTGCTTAGTCCGT
Organism: Clamator glandarius; assembly: GCA_033459285.1. Classification (NCBI taxonomy): domain Eukaryota; kingdom Metazoa; phylum Chordata; class Aves; order Cuculiformes; family Cuculidae; genus Clamator; species Clamator glandarius. The sequence goes on along the minus strand of JAUNZM010000157.1, from coordinate 2,645,888 downwards.
TTTTCAAAGGAATGCGTGTGTTTGCAGGATCAGGTCCCTAAAACTCCATAACCTTGACCTGACTGCCACCAAATTCGAGAGACAAGCAAACATCTCAAAATAGGTACGATCTTTTAACTTTTTGAAAGCCAGCAGTTATGTAAGAAAGAATAGCACCTAATCAGTGCTCTACGGAGGGAAACACAGGCCTTTTGCACTTGCATAAAGTATGTATTTCATATACTGCATAACAACGACTCGGAGACAGCAGCTGGTTTTCCAGCCAGCACATCTACAGTGGCCGGGCTGGTCAGTCAGCACGTCTGAGCTCTGACACTCCCAGACAGTTCACTAGCTTCCGTTCTCAGAATTCCTTGTAAGCAGGTAATGGAGAAACTCGCAGCTGAAGAGCGGCAAGGAGAAGAAAGCCTGAGCAAACCCTGCACTTGGGATCAGACAATATTTCCATCTGTGAACACGCTGACCTTGATTTCATCTTCCTGACATGCTGCAGCCTTTTCTTCTGACCTGCTACTCTTTAGACTGTATTGCTATATGAGAGCTCCAAAATACACTCTCTGGCCTCTCCTGCAGTCCCCTGAAATCACCAGAACAACAGATTTTAAATCCTAACTAAACCAACTCCAAAGAAAAGAAGACTCTGATATTGACTGGGGATCGGGTGCTCTAGAGCAGAGTCATCATATTCAGTGCTGGAGTCAGTGCCATGCCTGGATCAGACTTTTGAATAAAAAATGATCCCTCGGCTAAAGCAACGAAACAAATCAAACAAAAGGATTTACAAATTATTTGTGATGCCATTGCAACAATGTCAAATGGTCCAGATCATTTAAGACTACATTAATCAGGCAGTACTGGTCAAGACAGGTGTAAAAACCCAAGACATCTCACAAACTAACCAAGGAAAATCTTAACACCAAAGGTGACCAGACAAAGAAAGAAGATCTACATTTGAGAACTCTCCCTCGCTGTCTTCTGCTCCCCAATGCCAGCTCATGTCTTTGCTGAACCTCCTACAGAGGAAGAGAAAGGGGCAGCGCCCAGGATCAGCTGGCAATAGAGAGGCTGCAAGAGAAGGAAGCCACCATCCATGTCACATCCAAAACAGTGGCTTTTTTGTTTTAAATACACATGCCATCACACAGTTTAAGCAGCCCAGTATATCTCAAAAGATGTGCAGGCCTCTCAAAACGTCACGCTAATATACACACAACTATTCAATAAACCCTGCAGAGAGGCTGGATAGGATTCTGGATAGGAGTGTCACTACACTGGCAGTTTTCCATTCAGGGAACACCTCTGGTTTGCTCACTCTGTTTCTGCCATTACACCTAGAAATATGAGCCTGTAATTTTCACTTGCAGATTCTCCACTACCAAAAAAAGTGCCCTTCCCAGTACTGAACTGGAATTGTCCCTTCCCTTATGCATCCCAGGCTTCTCCCACTAAACACACCACTTAATAATTCAGATTTATACTTTAAGTAATTCTGTAGAACTGCAAAACATACACAGCAAAAGTCAGTTAACTACAGGCTGAGGCTCTTACTGCACAGCGGTAAGCATGTCATATCAGGAGTGCTTTCTGTGATCAGGCACTCGGTTCTTCCAAAAAAATACATGCGCAAATATGTTCTAAAGAAATTAGATCGGTCAACTCCAATTTTGCTTTCCCTGCTGATGTCTCCTGGGTGGCCTGACGCTGCAGGATCATGTGCAGCGAGCCTGACAGCTCCGCACAAAATGGAACAACTGCAGTTTTCATTCAGAACAGAGCTGATGTTGGGAGGAGGCCCTGGATGTGCAAGAGCATGGGATAACACCCAAGAGGTGGGAGGCTTCGGTACAAACCTTCCTTCCTTGCTCTCCTGCACTTTTCCCTTCTTAGTGTGAGTACCAGGTACGTGCCAGCTTACTCCTTCTCTCCTGAGAAAGTTATTCCATTTCCCAGAGAGAAATTAAGATTCCCTGGGATAAGGAGAGAAACTTAGCCTGAAGGACCTGGTCTCTCGTCCCTTATCTAACTCTCTTTGTGAATCCAGCATCAGTACACAAAGAAATATCTTATTACAGAGATTACATCCTTTCTTACTCATTTAAGGATAAAGAGTGACTACAGTTCCTTTTACTGGAGCATTAGACTGACAGATCTATAAATAGGAAGCACTGTGTCCCAGCCCAATTTGTAATACTTGTGCAACTTGAAGGAATCTTCTGAATCAGAATGAAGCTTTCACTGAAGGCATATAGACATGATTCTTTGCCTACAGTATACATACATACATATATATATATGGTGGTGGTCATTTCTACATTTGTCATATATATATTACACTACAAGAATAAGAGAATGGAATTATATATGATGAAGCAGCAAATGTGGTCAGCAGTTTCATGTTCCCCTTTGGCACAATTGTTTTCTTTTACAAAGGACTTTCCTTCAAGGTGCAAATCAATATTAATGCAAGTTATTTGTATGAATCATTAAACTTTAGAACTTGCGAGAGGGCAAGAGAGATAAATCTTCTCATTTCTCCTGTAATGCAACCTACATTAAGACCAATACCACTCGTTAGCTGCCCATAACATCAGCAATTTAGAGGCAATGAAGAAAAATATCGTAGCTAAAGAACTGCAAAAATCAGTGATGATGTAACTGAATCTACCTCTGAGTCTAAGCTTAGAAGGGCATTTGGGTACTAGAGTTACCTGGTTTTATTACCAACGATTTTAATATAACTGCAAGAAGGAAAATTGCAAATCTGCACGTCATCTGACACACGCTGTTCAGCGAGGCCTTGCGAGAAAAGGCTCCAGCGCTGCACTGATACTTGAACCTGCCAGCAACAACAGACCCCAGAAGAGCCAACACTGAAGCTTTGAATATTATTCATATATAATGGCACAGCGCAGGGAAGGCCAGGAACTCATGCAGCCTCAGTGCCTTAAAGCCGAGGTAATGAACCAGAGGAATGGGAAAAGTGCCATCTCCTGAATTGCTGCTGTGATTCCCTCTGGCACCTGGAATTTCTTCTGTAGGGCGGGGGGGGGGGGGGGTCTCACAGCCCCAGCAGCGATCCTCAAGCTCGGGCGGCCCGCGGGACCTGCCAAACGCTGGCGATAATTACAGTTTTGACCCAATTACTTGCTTCATTTTCCCCTCGCTCAGTAGCTTTTGCACAGTCATCTTCTGGAGGCGACACGGAGAGGGCTCCAGGACGGAGGTGCCACGGAGCCACGTCTTCAGGATTTAAGCGATCACGCGCTAATCGTTGATTTTTTCAATCTAATATCTCGATTTTAACGGGGGGGGGGGGGGAAGCGCCAGGCCCTGTCCCACCGGGGCGGTGTGAGCGCTACCCGGGGCAGCTCTGGCCCTCGGTCCCCCGTCCCCTCCGCCTCCCCGGGGGCTGCAGCCCCCGGGGAGGCGGAGGGGACGGGGGACCGAGGGCAGCCTCAGGCCTCCAGGGAGATAGAGGGGAAGGGACCCCAGGGCAGCCCTCAGGGAGGCGGCGGGAAAAGGGACCCCGGGGCAGCCCTCAGGGAGGCGGCGGGGGACGCCGGGACGGCACCGACGACAGCGATTCCAGCGTGAGCGGCACCGACGACGCTTTCCCCCCCCCCCCCCCCCCACTCCCTTCGCCCCGAAGCAAAAAGAACCGGCGGGTACCTGCGTGAGGCGCTCAGGCGGCGGCCATGTTGGCGTCGCGGCGGCACGTGGGGACGCGGCCCTCCTCCTACCCACAATGCTCTCCGGCGGCGGGACGGCGGAGAGAAAAAGAGCCGCTGGCAGCGGTGGGATTCGAACCCACGCCCCCGAAGAGACTGGAGCCTTAATCCAGCGCCTTAGACCGCTCGGCCACGCTACCGGGTTGCGAACGGAGCCTCCGCCAGCGCTTTTACTCCTGACGAGCCGCGCCCCCTTTTTGTTCCCGCAAAGCTACAATTCCCTGAATTTGCACAGGGAAAAAGGCCACGGGGTGGGAGCGTTTTCCTCCCGCAGCCAACGTGGCAGCCGTGAGCACAGCTCTGCCGCCTCGCCCCCATCAACGCACCCCGGGGAGCCCCCTGCCCGCTGCTTTCCTCAGAGCCTATTAAGTTTTCTCCAGGAATTGAGGTTATTCTCACCCGAGCTAAAGGGGTTGTGAGTGGAGAAAGAATTCCAGCTCCGCTGGGATAAGGCCACCAAGCGTTCATGGAGCCTGAGGGAATAGTTGTGGCAGGACGGAGGAAAAAAACAACATCATGGGAAAGACGCGGATCGGTGGGAGCTGGTCCAGCACAAAAATGAGCAAAGCCCTGAGGCACCTTCCTTCTGAAGAGACACTGAGAGAGCTGGGGCTGCTCAGCTTGGAGAAGGCCCTGAGGGGACCTTATTGAGGCCTTTCAGTAAAGGGGCTTGTAAGAAAGATGGGGAAAAGCTTTTGAGCAGGGCCTGTAGCAACAGGGCAAGGGGCAATGGTTTTACACTAAAGGAGGAAAGGTTTAGATGAGATATCAGGAAGAATTCTTCTGTACTCTAAGCCTGGCCATCCCTGCCACGCCAGCTCTCCCCAGTAAGGCTGGACAGGAGCCATCAAGAGACTGCAGCCATGCAGCGTCTTGCTAAAAACTTCATTCACTGCCTACGAGTGCTGAGGAGAAACAGCACCTGTGTAAGCACGTGGGATCCTTCGTCGCTGCTGCAGTTTCACACTTTAAGTTCTCTGCCTTTTCAGAAGGATGCGGGGCTTTTTTTTTTTTTTTTTGAGAACGCAGGGAGCTCACCCTCCTCCACCGTCCTGTCTTTGCAGAAACGCAGGGGAGGTTCAGGAAGAAGAAGGTGAGCAGACCTGAACTGGCTCCACACAGAAAACCACTTGTAAACTCTCCAGGCAGGAAAGTTTAGGGAAAGTCCGATTTATCAGTCCCCGAGCACTGGTCCATGCAGCAGTAGACACAGGGTATCATCCACAGCACCGCACGCTCCGTGTTGGGGAATATGGTATGTGAGAGGCTGCACGGAGCATATCTTACAAGTTATTTTTCTCACTGCAGGGGCTGCTTGGCACCATAGGTCTGTTTCCCCACGCAGCAAGACCTACCAACAGAAGTGCTTTTAGGTCCTGCTGTGGGTGGGCTCAGCCTCTGACCCCAAAATGTCTGTGTGCCTGGCCACAGAAATATTTCTGAACGGCCACGTTTACAGAGGACATTTACAGGGGTCAGAGCACAGGTCACCCCTCAGGGCTGGTAGCTGGGTCACCAAAAATCTCGTTTTACCAGTGTGAGGGAAGATGACAGGTATGTGACTTTTTCCCAATTAAAAGAATGAACTTCCAGATCTCACAATATAACACAAGCTGCTTTCCCATCTTGGGAGTTAGCAAGAGAAGAGCAAACACCCAACACTTCTATCAGTTATGCTCAGACTAAGGGACTAAAACTCTGCTGAGAAAAGTGACAAAAAGAACAACTTTATTGACCAGCCAGAATGAAACCAGACAACATATATCAAAGGCAATCACTAATGCAGGCAATCTGTTATTTGCATGTCTAACATGCACACAAAGGCTTCCACCTCGTTGTCCTTACCCAAGCAATATTCCCACCGACATCCAGAAACCCTGAACGCAAGTAAGTTCTGGCAGACTGAGCCTCAGATCTGTTTTCACATTTTTAAAAAATACAGATTTTTATTTATTCATTGTGAATAGATTAAAAATACAGCGTATATCGATATCATTCCAAAAGGCTGTCAAATACATAGCTTTTCTTTTCAAAAGAATGTCATAGAACAAGTTGTGCATATTTCTGTAAACAATTTCCATTTTCAAATTATTGACAGACCTATTTATTGTACAGCTAAATAATATGATACCCTCTTAGGAGTATATTCTGCCCTCTAGGACAGAAGGTAGTCTGCATCACTGAAAAAATAGTATTTGCAAACAAAGCACTAATCGTAATTCTTTCACTGAGCTCTGTGCACTTTTACATACTAGCTCTACAGAGATCTGTCTGCAACTTTAACACCTACTGAATTTAGCAAATTACACCAAAAAGTGTCAATAATTACACTCTACGTCCTTTATTACACCTTTTGGATGGGCAAATTCAGGCTCCTCTCCTCCCTACATGGCTGTTGGTGGTATTACACATGCTTCCTTCTCAAGGAGAATCTCAAAGACTCGGCATCAACACCTTATGAGAAAAACAAATCCTTTTTTCTGAATCTGTCATTCTGCCTGTGCTGTATGGGTTCTGCACAAAATGCTGACTATTCAGCTGTCCTCAGAGGCAAATGGCACATTCACCTCTCATTGACAGCTGATATTTTAATGCTATGAACTGAAAGAGCACAAGGCCACATCCAGAAGACACTTTAGGCACCTCAAGCATAAGTTTGGATAGGCACTTAAAACATTCACCTGACTTGCATACCTGCAAACCCTGGTTCTATTTCAGTATATTAGGTCAAAAAATATTGGTTATTTTAGTACCTAGCTTAGTATTTACCTAAGCTAAACTGAGATCTAGAAGTAAGATATTCCTCCATTAATGGGTGGAAAACTTAACCTTCCCTCTCAAAACAAAACAAAAACCAAAAAGAAAATGTCATGGGCACGACTTTCCTACACTCCCTGCATTACACAGCAAGAAGTGTTGCCACTGGCTACTGAGAGCTACAACTGCCTGGTGGTCCCAGCACCCATCTAAAAGTGTGATATCCAAAGATAACCTTTCTACTTTCCTAAAAAGGATTCGGATCTTCCCATCTGACTTCATAGGGGCTGCCCCTTATTCACACCACTTTACATCCTCAGGAGACTGTAGGGCCAAGAAGGCAAAAAGCTTCCATCTTATTTTCCTGCAAAATGACTATTAACCATAACCAAGAAACAGGAACAACTTCTGTACTATCTATGTAAATGGCACAGTAGCTTTGGAAATAAATACTGAATTTGGAAGAAAACTTATTTCTATGCAAGAATTCAATCTCCACCATGTATCTGTCCTCCCATTAATCTCAGGATTATGCAAATAGGAGACAGGAATTCAAGTGTTTGGGGGATAATACTGTTTTCTCTTTTTAACCAGCAATTTTCTGTAGCTGTTCTAAACCACTCACAGATAAAACACTATTTTGAAAGCAGTTTAAACCAGATAAGTTATTTTCTATACATAGAAATAGGTGAGTCAACACCCTCCAACCTTTGCAAACACCCCTCTGGAAATGGTAGAAAGTATTCTCATTCTAAGTGAGATGATCTAGCTTCACTCGAGAACTGAGATGTCACTGTAAAAATAACTTCAAAGCACCCATATATTACAGATCTCGCTACCGTACGCTGTTGGACAAATACCACAGGGCTATTATATGGTGCAAAATGTGAAAATGAGAGAGGTAGATGCATGCCTCACCTTATCAGGAACACCAGTGATTATCTGATGGTAAAATCTGCAATGCTGGTAATGAGTAGCACATATTCCACTGTGAATATCCTCACTCTTTATCGGAAGCATCTTCCCTGCCCTTCCCCAAACTGTAAGGATTTAATCTGGATTTGTTTCAGATGAATAACAGAAGTGCCCAATAACATCAGTATAACAGAATGGGACTACTTATCAAAATGAGTAGCTACGTGCTTAAACTCAAAATCTACATTCATATACAAATTTGGTGAGACACACCAAAAACAACAAAGAAATGCTGACAATTTAGGAAAACATTTTCTGTATGTGGGGAGGAGAAGAAAAATGTAAACATATTCATCATTTGCTGTGTAGAAAACAGTACATGGGAAACCTAAACAGACATCAGTTTCATTCATTGACAAAAAATCCCAGGCCTCTCAGTTTTAACAGTTCCAAAATACCCAGGGTCAAGTGTATCCGTGTAACAGCTTTAAAACACTAGCAGAAGTACGCGATGGCACCCCACATACCACTTACATTTGGATTTCACCCCTTTCCCCAAAATTAAAAAACTAAAAAAAACAGAAAAGAACTGGTAACGCCACAGAAAAATATATCTTTTTAGCTGCAAATGCAGCAAGTCCATAAAAAACTTATATAAAAACTGCTCAATTGCAGTGTCATTCTTCCATCATTGCCCAAACTTCTTCTGCTTTTTGGTAGTATTGATTTGCCAGTCTGCCTTTCATGGCTTCCATTGCTGCTTCTGCTGCTTCTGTGTACAACTCCCCTAGAGGAGGAAACAGTATCAGTTATGATGACAGAGTTAAGAAAAACCATCTCTTTATCCTGAAACAATTAAAGGACAAAAAGATACTGAGGTCAAACTCCAAGGCCGCATTTCTACAGGTGCATTTTAATTGTGTCAGCAGTTACACCAGGTGGGAGCACAGCTTTTACCCTTGAAGTTGAAAGTTGTATGATCGGCTGCTGATGGCTCTTCAATATATTTGCAAGGATTGGAAATATAACTGGTCCATAGGAGTCTCTAGAAGACTCTAAGATTTAGATGTGTGACATGTTGATTACACAACAACCAAGACACTGTTGTGTAGGGCCTGGGAATAATGGGTGTAACTCAAAATACAAGCAGCAACCTGCAGTTCAGAGGCCTCACAAGGAATGGAGGTTGCTTGCTGGTGACTCAGTGTCCCAGGACTGGACGTGGCACCACCCCTACCCTTGTCAGCAGCAAGGTCTCATATTTCAGTTTCCAGCCTTGTACCATCCAGTAATCACAGAATCACTAGGTTGGAAAAGACCCACAGGATCATAGAGTCCAACATAACTGTAATGTTACAGCTTCATCCACCAATCTGAGCGTACCGATCCTCTGTGTTTCATAAAAGCTGAAGTGAGAAAATTTTTGGGGGGGTATTTGTTTGCAAAAAAGCAAAGAAAAGCAGGACTATCAATTACAGAAACAAAATGAGGACTCACCTGATCTCTGTGGATCCTTATTCAGGTGGAACCCTCCAATCATTAACATTTCTGCTTCCCTGGCCAGGAGCAGATACCGAGGCTCATCCTGAGTGCCATCATATTCACCTCCCTCATCATAATCAGTCATGTTCAGTGCAGCATTGTACCAGTACAGTGCCTCCTTCCAATCCTGTACTCTGAAATTAAAAACAATTTTTGAAGATGGTTACCTTAGGAAACAGATGTACTTTGCACTGGAGACTCAGAATTCAATTTTGCACTAACTTCTCAGAGCCTTGATGCTTTCCTGGAAAGCAAATGTTATTGGGGAGGCTCTCTAACACTGTACTGCAGCATCAGGTCACTGTATCAGAATGAGACTGGGGCCATTTTTGCAGTAATTACAGAGGAGAAAGTATCATATCAAAGTGTCTTGCTGAACTCCAGAGTCTGAGCTTCACTCTAGTTGTATGATTTTGGTCTGGCATTTATATTTGTTAAGATAACTGATTTAGAAGAGCCTTGTTTCATAAATGCTTTATAAAGAGCAATTCTCATACAGAGAATGCTCAGGGCACTTCAACGAGAAATGTTACTTTAAATTTCAACACTGTCGTGCAAATCAAAAGGCTTGTGTAAATAACAAAGACATGCTACAATAAAAAAGCAGAATAATCACTATTATCAACTGCTATACTTGGTACTTAAGGAAATGAATGTTTGTCCACTTTTAAAAACTCATCTAAAATGATAAAAAAAAATAATCAAATCAGAATGCTGTCTAGCCTGTTAACATATCACAATTTAGTTCTTAGTCACAATGCTGCTCCTATCCCTCCTACCAAGATAGGAGGGCTGGCCAAATTCAGAGAGACTTACTGAGGTAAAAACATTTTTAAACTTGAAACAAATTAATCCCTGGAGTACCACCAAGTTAAATTACTAAGTCATGTGCAGTACCTGTCTGAACCAAGATTTACACCTGTATCATACGCTCTTGCTACCAGAATCATGGAAGGCCGGTCTCCAGCTTCTGCTGCTCTCAGCAAGTACTCAAATCCTTTATTTCTGTTCTCCTTTGTGTCCTAGTAAAACAAAAGAAACCTTTAAAATGCATGTTTCTAAGCAATATCATCCCTTCCTTCAACACTAAATGCAGTTTCTCCAAGTCAGTAATGTCTGCAAATGTTTAGTGTGTCTGAGAAACAGGCCCAGCCTCAAAATCTAAGAAACTGAATTGCAACCATCAATTAAAAAAACTCCCCAAAGGTATGCAGTAGTATGGTGGCAAAACCAGGAACATGCAGCATTTTTTGCTACTTTACTTTGTTCAAGTCCTTCATTAGGAAAGTCATCCATTTTCTCTGAAGTGGCTACAGAACAGCTAATTAGGGCAACTGTTTTGTTTCCATCTCCTGCTATTCTTATTTTTACAATGGCCCACAGTTCTGCATTTTGGCACTGTCTTCGATTTTTCTGTTTACCTCCACAGTGACCTCAGAAAGAATGTGATGTGGCAGCTGAGAGTACATGAGCCCTAACCCAACGATGGCTTCCAGCTCCCCGCAGCCTGCAGCTTGCTCCAGGTGAAACAGGGCTGACTCCTGATCCCATTCCTTGTCTTTCTCACAGAAACGCCCAGCTTCATGATAACGAACCATGGCCAAATGAACCTAGAACACAGTTGTATAGGAAGTGGATACAAATATTAACTGCAGATCTCCTTCTTCAAAAGCCCTGTGGTCATACTTAGGCACAAAAATACCTCTCTGAGGTGACTACTTAATTAGAGCTAATTGTGTATTTCTGTGACTGAGCAGAGGACTAATTTGATAATACTCAGATTTGGGGCCTGATTTGTGCCTGAACAGATTAAAGAGGCAAAAAGCCATGATTATACACAGTGCAGCTGACTCTCGAGTTCTGTAAGCTCAGGCACATACAACTTTATAAACTTGACTACTAGGCATAAAAGACGTGATTCAGCAAGAGAGTAGCTGCCACAACATCTTCCCACATCATGTGCCCCAGGCAGTATCCCAGCAGGTTGCCACACCAGAGCACCAGGACTTTGGGACAAGTCCCAGCACATCTGCAAGGGCCTCAGAGACCTCTGGGAGGGAGTTGTAGTTAAAGGCACCCAGCCTGCAACTGCCCAACACACCAGCCAGCAGGGCAAACAGCAGTGACCACAGGTTCACAGGCTTCTACAAACAGCGAGGCCCCTCACAGGAAAGGAATTAACCCTAGGCACAGAAAACCAAGATGATTATCCAGGGTAAAATCCTTATACCACTAAACCCTTTATTATCAGCAGGGGCAGTACTTAATTCCAAACATGTCATGGGATTTTGAGGGTCTTATTTCCTCTCTCCAAGGTAAAGGCAAACTGAAAGGTGCAAGAACATCTGAGACTCTCAGGATGCTCAGAAAGATCTACACCCTGTGTTCTCAGTGTGGGCTTAAGCCCATACATTTAATTCACATTTGAATTGTATGCGATAGTCCGGAGTATAAAGAGTTCTTCCATGTTACCATCTTGCAGGAGCCCAAACTTTCACATCTGCAAGGTATGCAGGTCGGGCCTGCCACACCTATCCCACTGTATCTCTGTGGGTGTGATGCCTCTGCAAAGGCAAACAAACCAAGAGCAGGGGCCCTAAAGGAGGCCAGATGTTGCAAGTACAAAAGCAGATGGAATTCATGGGTTCCTGAGCTTAGATGTCCCTTATAAACTACAACTAGGTAACAAAAGCTATAGACAAGTTATTTATTTTCACCTGCACAAGTAACTCCTGTGAGGAAACACAAGCTGTTTCTTTCCAGTTGGAAAGAACACGATTACTAGAGCCATCCTACCTTCCCAAGGATTGACTTCCCAATTTTCTTTTCAAGTTCTAGTGCATTGAGCCTCTGAATTTCTTGGGCAACACAAGATGGTCTGTGGATGTGGACTCTGGAAGAGTTGTAGAGATTCCATTTCTCCACAGCGACCTGAAATAGGGAGTATACTATTATTTTTATCTAGAATTAAAATTTGCACCGTATTCACGTGGATCTCCATCCATAAGTAATATTATTACTTACTAGTAAATATTGTAATTTAAGACATAGCTTTCAAAGGTCATATTAGTAGCTGAGTGAATGGTTATTATTTATCATTAAAGAAACTGAGTAAGGCCTTCTATTTCTAGTTTCAACATCAAATTTATCCCCGCAAAGCAAAGCATTATCTCTAATTTCAGAATGAGAAAAAAACCATAATTATAAAAATAAGCACCTGAAGAGCCTCATTTGCAAGCACGGAGGTTATCCATACATAGAAAATTAAATTCGTACTTTCCTGGACAGAATTTCTGTTCAAACTAGAAAAACGAAAAGTACCAACGCAGAGATGACAGACAGATATATGCACTGGTGTTTCTCAGGATGTCCAACACAAATGAGAACAGACAACTTTTCAGTATAAAGGATGGATGGGAAAAAGTAGCTAAAACAATCCTATAAAAATCAATGCCTTTTGAGATATGCAGGGGAAACACAACAGAGAAGGTTACTGGCATAGACCTTCAGGCTGTTAAAGCTGTTTCAATTTCCTGAAACAACAATATATAGTAGTTACAAGGAAATTCTGAAAAATGTATCTAATTACGTTAGTAATTATTGTCAAAGCTCCATTTTTCATTTCCTTGTAGAACAGAGTTTATGGCCACAGAAAATAATGAGTGCAGAACCTATATAACCTATATTTTGTAAAAATATACAAGAAGGTCTGGTCTTCCCTAGCTCAGTTAGGCACACAGTGGACAGAGCTACTGTCATATATTTTAAACTGCATGCTTTAAAAAAATAAACCAACCACATATAGGACAATTCCAAAAATAAAGCTCAGAAAGGAAATACAATCTAGTTAGGCAGAAAAATAAAAAAGCCACAAAGATATAATTTTTTTTTAAGTGAGAAATCCATGCATCATCTCTAATTTATGTTAGGGATCAGTTACAAAGATGACAATTTGTTTATAACAATACTTCTTTAAATGGAAAGTAAAGACAAAACAAAAAAGGAAACAATACAGAGTGTTACGTTAATATTAATAAACATAACCGACATCTGATTTAGTGATGTGGAGTTAGATGGCAAGTGAATGGAACCAAGGACAAGCAGAGTAGCAAACTCATCTTTGAACACTTCTGCTTTACTTACTCTTGCAGAGCTTCCCAAACTGTCTTCATCAGATTCATGTCTTCGGTTGTTGTTGTTTGAATGACCCTATGTTAATGTGAGGATTTGCATAATTTAATTTGCAGCAACTGATGTGAGCCTGTTGCCCCTTTAGCCCATTCCTATCCAGCAAAAAAAACCAATAGTGACAATGACCAAAATAGTTCCCACTGGATTCTTTTCTCTCAGTGATATCGCACTGTATAAAGAAAAGTTAAAGGATATGGCACAGCCAGACTTTAATCCTGTAACCTGGATACCTCATGACAAATACCTTGCCACTTCAAAAGTGACAAAAAGAGTGGTACTTTTGGAAGCTGTGCTCTCTTCCCTATATTCTAATTAAGTGCCTAGCTAAGAACTTCAGGTCAAAAAGTATTTGTTTAAAAGTTTATCTTTTAAAGGAGTAACCAAGTAACTCATGGGAATTCTAGAGCTGAATGACAACAACATTAAGGTTTGTGGTATCTTAAGCCATATATAGCCACAGAAAGCGGAGAGTGTAAAAGCATCTGAAAATAGATTCATAGATTCTATATGACAAGACTCTGGCCACCTTTCCTCAAATGCAGCACTGAATACTTTAAATAAATCCCAAAACTATATGCAATCAAATGTGATGTTCGCAGTTAAGCTCCTCATCATAAATAGTCTCTTTCCTGTAGAAGTGTCATTAACATTCTCAAGGTGAATAATTCTGCAGCTTGTGGGAACTTCTTTCCAATTGTTTCCTCTGCTTAGGAAGTCCAGATCCAGAGGGATAAAAATTAAGATTCTTCTATGGAAACACTTCAAACATGAGCAGGGCCAACCCTGCTAAATTCTTACCCTTTCTTTATGATCTAGATCTTCTAGCTCACTTCTCTTTTCACTGGGATATCCACTGTCTCCACCATTTTCAAAATCCTACAGAAGATACGAAGAAAACATCACAACATTAGCACTACCCTTTGTAAAGACCTCGGCTTGTCATTTCCCAAGGAGAAAACCTTCTCGTTCAAGGAGATAAGATAGATAGATGTATTGAATGAAAATGATTGTATGATGTGCTACCTCAGACAGACAGAACAGGACTTAGTGACCCAAGAAGGCACCATCCAAGTTTGTGTTCCTACACACATAAAAATATTAGAAACAGAAAACACATGCAGGTAACGGGACCTGCAGTAATGAAAGCAGGCAGAGCACCTTTATGTGCTTTTACTGAACAAAACCTTCAGGCACTCCTTTAAAGACACACTCATTAAGGAACTGCGGTCTTGTTTTTTTCTTGGAAAGACACTCACCCTTTGGTTGTCAAGCTGATCATAGTCTTTTTGAACCAAGTTATCTACTTCATTGAACACAGGCCAATCTAGGAAGAAAAACATTTGCTTCTTATTGCAAGGATAACACGCTTGGGGAGAAAGCTCTAGGTACCATTATATTACCACAGTTTTTTCAAAGAAGTAGCTGTGCATTAATTATCTACATAATAGTACTCTTAAGTTTTACTTCTGCTCAAAGAGGAATGCTAGAGACAAAGATTCTGGACTAAGTACAACATGCTGTCATGTTTAAAGCCAACAAAATAAAACAAGTCACTGTCAAACATTCAAGAAGCCCCAAAGTGTGTATGAGGCAAACTCACTGAGCATGTCCATCTTTTGGCTGTGAGGGGTTGCTGAGGAAGGAGAGCAGGGTAGAGAGTCAAACGCCACATCGCTCATGCTTTCATCTCCAGAGTTTTCAGACAGGCGGAAGAGCAGAGGGGGGCGACTGCCAGAGATCGTTCTCACCCGGCTGCTGCCACATTTCTCCTCTGTGCCACGGAGAATTGTCTGAGCAGATTCCTTGGCAAATTAACAAGGAAGTCCCATGAATAATGCTTATAATGCTTCTCTGTATTCTAAGCACGCTACGTAAGCCAACATGAATGTTTATTAGGGGTCCTCTACAAAAGGGGTGGCATAAATTAGGTTTGTGAGATAGAAAATTTATTAATGATTTCAGCATTCAGTGGTATATACTTGGTCCTACGTACACACATGTTACAAGGTTCCCCGTTTAGTAAAGCTACAGCATTAATTCCGAGACAAGTACAGATGTCAGCTCTACATTGCTGGGCTTTAAACTGCAACATTAGTGATTAAGGTGGTTTTATTTGCCATGTAAATAACACAACTGACTTTTATTTACAGTGCTTCTGAAGTTAGAAGAAACCAGTTATACTGCTTAGTTACACTTTTTCATCAAGCACTTACAAGCAATTTTTTGTTATGGTCCAGGGCATCTTTCTCTTTGGATGAAAGATCAAATGGTGCAAGTCCCATGCTTTTGCAAATCTTGTTGCAGGAATGAGAATGAAAGAATAAGGCCATACCTCGAACACCTGTGGCATTAAAAGAAAGTGAAGAAAGGGTTTACTAAAAGTTTCTATGACTGTTCACTTATTAAAAGCTGCAAGTGCAGAAGTATTTTCTAAAAAGTCAAGAAGGAAAGAAAGAGAGAAAGTGATTTGTAGCACACAGTTCAACTCACTTCCATTTTATTTTAAGAACTGTAAGAGCTTTTCACTCTCTCTGCAGGAGTATAAAAGGAAGTCTGCTGAATCTTCAAAAACTATGGATGCATAGGATATAATAATAAATAAATTTGGCTGCATCATTAAGAAGCATGACTAAATTTGATCCCAACCACAAAATTTGCTGTGTACTATGAATAACTTCATGCATGAACACTTGGAGCTATAAAAATGTACAAGGTTTATCTCTCCACATTCAGCCATATCCATTCCTGCAACGTGGTGAGGAAATTGAAGGCTACGATTATTGCTCTCATATTGCAGGAAGCTACCTAATTTCATTACATTACTTGTCTGATTTAAGAGTACAGCAGGAAACAAGATAAGCTCTCATTATAAATTCGCCGTTGTATGACAGCTGTCCTGTTGAGACACTCCTTACAAGAGAACTTTCCCAGCTGTTTTCAACACCCTGCTCACTCATCCACGTAGCAGCTACACTGCAGACAGCCAGGAAGAGAAAATAAGCATCCAATAGTATATGAAATGGGATAATTGATTTTACCTAGATTGCCATCTCCAAAATCTGTACCGTTCTCTGTATGGATCTGAGGGTCCGTGTAAAGATCTCCAACTCCCTGGATATCAACAATAATGAGTTGGTGTCCTGAGCGCTCAAAGGTGAAGTGACTAAAGGCCTAGGAAGAAACAGAGATGTCTGAGAAAAATCTCCCTTGGTTTACTTAAACAGCAACACATACTCACCTCATTAATAGGCAAAGGAATCCGATAACACTATTCATGAAATATAACTGCTATAAATATTGCGATGAGAGACTAGAAGCATGTAGAAGATTGCTTCCTAAACCTGGCTCCACTCAAGGTAGGGCTAAAAGAGGTAGGGTGATGAGCAGCAGTGGAAACATGCAGGGAAGAGGAGACTGCTTTATTCCTCCCTCCTGTACTGGAGATTCTGTTTTCCACCACACTCTTCACCTGAAGAAGTGGAGAGCTGCTTAGCACAGGGAACAACAGTGGGCTCTCAAGCCAGCGCAGAATCACATCTGCATAAACGTCCTGGCTGTGCCTGTGGATCTCCAAGCTCTGCAGCCCTGGGACACTGCTTCCTTCTGCCAACAGGCAAAGCTCTGCCATATTTTTGGGGAGGAAATTAAAAAATAAATAAATAAAAAGAAGAGCATCCCCACAAATTCTCCTCCCCCTACCATGTCCTCTCTGGGAGGTCCTCCCAAACAGCTGATCTGGCTCTACACGCAGTGAAATGTATGTTTGTACTCTAAAAATGCAGCTCTTCACGAATCAGGTATAAAAAGCCTACTCTTTGGCATAAAGCTTAGACATTAGGAATCTTCTCAGAAGGCATCCAAAAAAGCGCTGCCAAGCCTGGAGGAGGTGACTGGCGGTGACAGACAAACATTTAACTGCAGCAGATCTCAGAGAACATTTTGTTCCCAATCTGTAACAGTACAGCACTGATTCAGTGTACAAAAGAGAGCCTAGAACATAAACCCGCTGCTTACATTAAGCATTATGACAAATACCTTAAAGATAGGGGGGAAAGAAAAGCACAAAATCCTCAAGCCCTAGTAAAACACTCCTCTACTATGCTCACCACTTCACACTTTTGCCAGTATTTTAAAGGATCACTTGAAACCTGTACTTGTATTTCTATATGCAAGCTCAGATTCACCAATTTCAGAGGTTGCAGCTAAAAACCAGATTTTTATGCAAACCTTTATTTGCATAAGCTCGATATCTGTCACCTCCTTTTGTATATCATGAGGCACCAGAGGTCAATTTAGCACACAGTACATAAGAAGTCTCTCTCCCTATCTTAATTTGAAGAGAGCCTGAAGTATGTCGATGCCTGCAATTATAGTCAGTCAAGGTTTCCAAAGAGTATTAATCACATTCGACTCAACTAAAATCAGACAGTGGAATGCAATAAAGAAGCACTTGGTGCTTCAAAGAGCAGGCCCCAAATAAGGCGTGGACATACTGCAAAATGAGAAATTAATTTGGCATTGCACTGGAAAGTCTGCAGTTTCCTTTCTTGGCGGTAACACAAGACCTCTGGATAGAGCCAAGAAATTCCCTGATGCAGACTATGGAAAGTGTTAAACAAAGCCTCACTTGCGGAGTAAGACGAATGTTGTCATCTCGCACAAATCCAGAATTTGAGTTGTATTTGATGTATTTGCCCTCAATGTAATGTTCCAGGTGAAAGAGAGGCTTTCCAGGCCTATTCTTCATTTCAATAATACAGGTCTGCACTATGTCAACCTGGGGAGGGAAAAAGACAAATAATGACTAAGAGAACACTGTCTTCGGATCAAAGCGTGTGTGAACCCTCCAGCTGTGAAAACCTTCTCAGTGAAAGAAGCTGAACAACTGCCAAGTATTGGCTTTCTATTTTATTTTTGTGGGTACGTTAAGAGCACACTGCAGTCTATACCCAGAGAGTAAAACATACAGTAACTACTGCACAACTTGTAGAGATGCCTCTTCAGAGAGGGATGGAAGACACCTACCATTCAGCTATTTCTGTATTCTGCCTTGCCTCCTCGCTGTCCCAGACACATTCCTAAAGGAGAAACCATCACAGCTCTCACTTTTTTTAAAAAAAATTCTTGACCACTCCTCAAAAATCTGTATTTGAATAGCTATGTAAAGTTATTCAGGCTTCCAGTTCTTCTTAAATATCAGTGCCAGGTAGGTATTTACATAGGTTTACAAGACTTAAGCACCTACCTTCCTGGATAACTAACAGTTAAGTGCTTGCTAAGACTGCTGTGGGCAATAAGTGACATCTCTGGTTATCTCAAAAGCAGCTGGGCAAATATGAAAAAGAGCAATACAAACACTGTTTTATTTTGGTTTTCAGTCAACAGCTGTGAACAGTCAGACATTCACAAACACGCAGCCCTTAATTCTAGAAATAAAAAAAAATTCTGCATTTATTTCATTAGATATCAGCTGCCATTTAATGGAAAACACTACAGGGCAGAATAATCTACCTAAGCAACTAAATTTAATGGAATGTGAACAAGTAATTCCCTCTTAACTAATATGAAAATTAATCTAATAGGAGAGATGGACTGCATTTTTGCTTAGCAAGAACTTTGAATGTACCTGTTTTGGTGGCTTGTGCCGGTTGTACTCTTCTCCCCAGAGTTTTGCTTCCATTTGAAGTCGAACATCCTCAAAATACACATCCCTGCCCACGCTCTCTATGTATCGTTTGGCAACATAATTATAGGCACCCTTCCAGTTTTGTGTGTGTACGAAGTTGGACAGCTTTTTCCTGAAAAACAAATCAATTGTTGGTAAGAGGAAAACTAAGAATTTTAATTCAATCTTTCCCATGGAGCTAATGCTGTCATTGTCATGGCTTAAGACTTGCAGAGCTGCAAACTAAGAGAGAGCACTCCAGATGGGAAATATCAGCACACCACTGAGCCTTAAGGAAAACCCAGCAGCAGAAAGCTGATGTACAAGTTATGCTTTCTTTGTACAAGAGGTTAAGACAGAGCTGCAAAGAAATTTCTGTTTATGGCACTGCTCAAGATATTCTGCAAAGGGGAATGTGGTAAATAACATGAGCTAAAAAGCAATGTCAGCAGGCTAAGATTTGTTACTTCCTAGGCTTCATTCACTGCTGTTTCCATGTGACTTTGCAAGAAAACAGCCACCAGCATGAACTGATACTGAAACAACACCGAACTGGAGGTCTGAGGGGTTACTCTTCCTCTTTTTTGTTCAAGTTCAAAACACCATGTTTCTGTCATTCAGGAGTCTCTCTTTCCAAAAGCAAAACCAAAGTTAAAGTGCTATTTCTCTGGATTCCACAGCTGGAAAGAAGGCAAAGCAGCCTTAAACACACACACATGCACATTTTCCAGGAAACATTCATTTCCAGAGCCTGGAAAGGGTGAGGTACTCTTCTGTCATGAACTGATTCAAAGCTAGATGCTGATGCCCACAATCATATTTGCTAACACTCTCTGAGGAAAGAAAAGTTCCTCCTCCGTCTTCCCACACACTTTACCCTTCTGGAAAGAGTAACTGTTAAGCGTTCAAGCTCTGCTTCACTCTGAACAGGATTAATCTGGCACACGTTATCCAAAGGAAACTCTGGGAGGATAACCTTCTTCACTGAGGGAGGCTTTCGGAGTTGAGATTGCACCATCTAACCGTTCTCTCCCCTCTTCTCTGCCTACCTATAGGCCTCAGGCTGGTTTTCAGGTTGCACACATCTACAGCCCCATTTTCAAATTTAAAGATATTTCATCACACCAGGAACACAGAAACGAAGCAGCTGCTCCTGTACTTTTACGAGCATTTTGCCTCCAAGAGATTGTGGAATAGCATAAATTTATGAATTGCTAATTGATAGGCTGATTATACTTGCTGGAACTGGATATGACTGCACATTATATATTCCATTGCAGTTCCAGTACAGACTTGACTTTTCAAAGCAAGCCTGCTCACACTTGCTTGTGCTTCCCTTAAGAGAATGTTCTGCTTTCTGAACCTCACTCCCTGTTCTGCCGCTGGAGTCACATAAACAGGAATAAACCCCTCGACTACGGTTTTTTAGAAAGGCACTTCAGGAGCTACTGGGGAGCTGCACTTCACACGCTCTCCATCACATGAAAGTGAAATTCCAGTCATCACGGAAGTAAATACTGCATGGAGGTCAACAAAGACAAAGCCAGAAGATACTTACGTTCTGAAACATTCTCGCATTGCTCCACGGCCAAAAGGCTAGGGAAAAGAAAAAGAAAAAACAAACCCTCAGCACACAAAATAGTAGGACTATCACCAGGTAGGGAGATGAAGCCAGACAGAAATGGGAAAGGGATCGCCGAGAAAGGAACAAATGCCTCTTGTTGCTGATGGGGAAGGGCTGACTCAGTGTTCCACTCTACCTTGGGGAGAAATGGCTGTTGGGATAATGGATGAGCTGGAAAAACAGATAGGAGAAAAGAATGACATCGGGACCTCAAATTTCTGTACGAGGACAACATCTTACTGCCACTACTCAGTAACAGGAAGAAAATGACAAATTTGACTGCTAATAAACGTGAAGAATAGTGCAATCTTACTTGTGAAGCCATCTTGATGAGGACTTCATCTTCAACCCAGTCTCCAGTAACTGCATTGTACCTGCAAAATTATTTTGCAGCAGACAAAAGAGGTGAAAATCAGAATATCAGAGCCATCCCTTTTTAATAAGTTATCTAAGTAGCCCTAAACCAACATTATAACCTATTTGTATTTTAAAATATGCAAACTATTTTAAGACTGTGTGGCTGACCACGAACAAATGCAGCCTATGGGGAAGAAGAGCACTGCGTGACAGTGTTACATGCCTCCCCAAACACCACTGCTAAGTAGTAATTAACCGGCCCTCTAACTCCTACCCCTTCCACCCAGAAACCTGTGTCAGTAGGGTAAAAGTTTTGGCAAAGCCTGTGCTAAAGCACTGAGAATAGTTTAGAGGCCAGACTCAGTTTCAGCACGTACACCACGCTGAGCTATTCTGAGCTTTATAAGGATTCAAATTCCAGCCACATGCAGCAATACTGCATGGACAGGCAGCAGTGAAACTGCTATTTTTGGATAGGCACAGAGTGTTATGTTGCTCTTGTTTTCTAAACTATTTAAACTAAGCATGTTGCCTCTTTATTTGGATTAATTTCCTTATCAGATTAAATTTACAGCACTAGTAAATCAAGTACGAAATACTTCTCAGCCTTGTTTCCTGTCCACATGGAGAAATTCAGATACTACTTAGGTGGGAGAGAGAATGTGATACTGGTTTGCTGAAAGGTTAATTTTTTGATGACATGCAGTATTTACATATTCCTGGGAGATTCAGTTAAGGCATTACTGAAAGTAATTCACTTTGGGCATTACTGAAAGTTCTTCAGCCATGTAATTAAACGTATCCTGCACCACACAAGTACAGCCCTTGCACAAACCAGCACATTCTGTTTAACATCAGCAGACAGACCCACAGACCTGTAACGAGTGGCTTGTTCCGTCTCAATGTCCTCAAGATGAAACTCTGCCCATGGATCAGGCATGTGCTTAGCTTTCTGAATAGCATGTTTCCAGGCTTCCTGAAGAAGTCACAAACTGGCAGGTTATTTATAATCAGCAGTAACTCACAATAACGGCGTTTTCTAGAGCACATCATAATCCCAGTGCTACAAAGATGGGCAGCTACACAATCTCCTCAAAAGCACTATTCACAGCAGGGACCGCTCTGACATTTTATAGCTCCAAGTATAATGAATCACAGTTCAGAACCACAAACCTTCAGGTTTCAGGTCAGTTTGCATTGCCACAAAGTTACCGGAGATCAGAATCTGGTCAAGTATACACCAAATATAATTTGCAAAATCTGTTGCAATTTGCAAATACCTCTAATATATGATGTAAACAGTGATAAGTCACACCTAGATTATATTAATCTACTTTTACTGCTTTGAATTCTAACTTTTTTGTAACTAACAGCATATGCAGGCAGTGTAAGCATAAAAAGTCCATTAGTGATAAAGAAATACAAATGAAGAAAAAAAAGTTCTGTAAATTCCAAGGCACCCAAATTGTGCTCAGCTTAAACAAGAAGAGATGACAATTTTGTAAATCATGTTGACAATAAATAAAACAAGTTTAAAAGATTTGCTCAGAAAAACATGTTTCATAAGAAAATGACATTGTCTCAAATCATGCAATGATACACATTTCATATGGAACTGGGAAGTTCCATATTTGAGTATTTATTTAAGAAACGGAGAGACAGAAATAAGTAGAATTGCTTGGTCATTATCTATGTCAAATCATTCTTGAGTAGAGTCCCTCTCCAAAAGGTGATCTGTATCCACACTAGGTAATGATTTAAATAAATTAATTACTTGTGCTTGATCTTGTGAGATGCTTCATGCAAAAGCTGTATTCTAATCGTCAGTGTTCAACTGCATGGTCATTGCTGCCAACAGTGCATTTTTTTCTCCTACTGTAGGCATGTGGCTGCCACACAGACTAAGTAGATGTCTTGCTTCCATTCTATTCTTGCCCACAGTAGGAAATACTGTGAAGAAACAACTACAGATACGTGCTTTAAAAGCAGTGATATTTTTGGAGTAGAGAATAAAGATGGCTACTATTTAATTTAACAAATATCTTTTTAGTTTTGACATGATGACTTTTAAAGCCTGAGGCGAGCAGTTCTCCCAGACAATAAAATAATGAACAAAAAAAAGGCCATAAAAGGAAAACACAACAAACCCCCCAAAACTGTAATGCATCTGTTAGATATGGTGTTCACGTTTGCTTTTTAACCTACCCGACTATGGTCAACCACAGAGCCGTGCTTAGAACGATGCTGTGTGCCATTCTAAAGGATGCATGAGAAACATAAAAGTAGGAAAATACACGTGATAAGACAAATGATCGACAAAGATTCTCTGTTCTCTTTTTTAATTAAAAAAATAAAATTTTTTTCCCACTTAAAAGCCACTCTTCAATTTATATTCCTAATTAAAGTTGATGCTTAAAATGTCTCTGAACAAACCTCTTGAGGGAAGCTGGCAATCTTTTTTGATTGGAAGACGCGCATTAGAAGGTTCTTGCCTATGAACTAGCTAACTCAACATTGCCGAGTCCTGTTTAAAGGCAGAGAGTATTGGAAGTCACCATCTCTGCAGCTTAAGCAGCAGACTGAGGCTGGCTTGCTCAACTGACTTTGCACAATGCTAAAGCAGAAACTGCAGGGCCCAAAGCATGGGCACATACATTCTGCAGAAGCAACACGACAGCTTAGGAAGGAGGAAATAATTGCAGTTTCTTAGGTCCTTATCAGGTTTATCTCAGGCCACATGACTCAAAGCTCACACAGTAAATACTTCTGTGTTTGCAATGTCCCAAAATGTACATGCAAATCAAGAGTAAGCTCCCTGCCAAGTCATAACTTGCTTACAAAAGCACACACTAAAATCTGCCCCCTTGTCTATATTAAACTTCTGTTCTTCACCTTCCTTAAAAATATGTACCTTTTAATGTTTCTATTAAGCAGCCTTGGCAAAAACCTTCCTGCAGACAAGATAGTTTCACTTTTAATGTGTTAATGTTAGCTGACTGAAAGAAACCACCTGCTGTCTCTCAAGGAATAAAGCATGCATTAGGCATAAGAAGATTTCACAGTATCTATTGAATAAACGTTAATATTTATAACAAGAAATGCGTTAATAAAACACATTAAATCCTAGTCTGGAGAAAATCTAAAAGACAAGCCAGTTTACCACAAATGGTGCATATTTGGAATACATAACCTATAGAGCGAACGTCACTTGGGTCCTTGAGGCTCCATTGCCTGTGGGTTCATTTCCCTTTGCCTGGCCTGGTCTGTGCAAAGGGAGCAGAGTGGCACACAGGACACCCTGCCAGGGCAGCACCAACTACGGACCCTTGGCCTCTCTGCAGTGCTGGGACTGCTGTTCATTTTAAACAGGCCAGATACTGCTCAAGTACACAGTACTGCTGGTGTGACACTCCACAGCCACACACAAAAGCCAACACATTAAAAGCTCCCCAAGAAGGACCTATGACGTGAAAACCACTTGTTACAATTTTATCACTTACTGTTTTATTTGTCCAAAGAAAAATATTATGGATTGTTAACTCTGCTTGGCAAAATCCACAAAAAAATGTATCTGCTTCCAGGCCTCAACTTAGCTTACAACAAGTATGATCTTATAAAAGCTTCCTATCGATGTGTTGCTGTTTTAAAGGTTCAGTCATAACATCAGTGAATTGTTCGCCTGGAACCTGACGCCTTGGTAGATGAAGATCTTCCACCCAGCTATAAGGGACGGTAAGCAATTCAATGGCAGTGTCAGACTATTGGATTAATGGAATTAACTGCAGGTCTGGAAAAAACAGATGTATTTTTAATTGTAAAGTGTTAGTTACAAGAGATGAAGCAGTTCGAAAATCTCTCATGCCCACTAAGTAAAACCAGTACCTTATGGAAGGCTGGAAGTAATTCTTACCTTAAAGCTAAAAGAGTTTCTAGGAGAGGAGCTTGAACTGTACTGTTCGGTTTTTGCCAAGCTGCTATAGTAATTGTCAACTTTGATAGTGGTGGACTTGTTAGAAACCGGATCATCAGTTATTGGACAGATAAAGTAATTGTCTTCATCATCACTATCGGCATCGAGATAATTTCCAGAGTTTGCTGTAGTTGATCTGGCATTATCAATCCCTTCCATACGAAAAATAAGGTCCTCGTCTGCCATGTTTGCGGTAGGTCGGTTTAAGTCCAGCAATCGTTAAACAGCCACTGCTCCAACACGCAGGCAAATGGAAGAAGCTGGTGGGAGAGAATGGAGGAAAAAAAAAAAAAGAGGGTTGTTACTAAAAGAACAAATGATGCATGGAACTGATGTCAGCACAATGGCAGAAAATAATCATTTGCACGTAGCAGCTAGTTTTTAAATTGGTACGAGATTCAGAAAAGAAGATAAACAAGTATAGAATAAGACTATAAAATCTGAGGGACTGCAAACACCATCTGCTGCCCCTGGCTGACATTTGTTAATGCTCCTATCTCCCCCTCTGAATGGTTTTGTTTTTCCTTACCTGAGTGAGTTTTGCCTCACTACAGGTTGGGTTTTCAAATTTTTCAGGGCAAGTCTTCTCAAGGATATTGCACACAAAATTAACAGCATGAGGAGTTACAGAGTATTATTGCGACAAAATAGAAAATTGTTGCACCACTGCCGAGATTTATGTTGACTTTGAGCTCACATACAGCACAAAGCACAGTGCTGAAAGAGCAAAGCACATTGCCCAGGCTACCTGTGACATCCTCAGAAGGACAAAGCACATTGCCCGGGCTACCCACAACATTCTCGGAAGGACAAAGCACAAAAGAGGCCAAGAAATGAGGCCTGCCATTCCACTGCTGCTGCCCAAGTGCACTCGCTATTAGTCTAGAGAGACAGGAGGTACCTCAACCCTTCTGTCTTCCACAGTCTGTGAAAGGATTTTATTTTGGACCAGTCTTGTGTGATCTAAACAGTCCTCTTTCCATTTCAGAGAGCACATATGGCAGTCTGCTCAACAGCACCAAGTCTCTGAGCTGTGTTTGTTTCAACCATAGAGCTTAAAGGAAAAGATATTCTCCCTGGTTAATAATTCTTTTCCAAAGATGCAAGAATGCTTGATTTTCTCACTGGTTATTTCAATTTTTTTGTAGCTTCCTGGATCCTAGGAGAACAGAATAGGTAGGGTTTGGCTTCTCCTGGGTCCCAGCTCCCAGGTAAACTAAGCAAACTGAAAGTAAAAGCAACAGCGTGAGGCAGACAGTCATGGGTTTTTATTAAAATCTGATCAACTATTCCTAGGCCCAGAAGGCGACATTCTCGGTAAATATTTCACCGAGGCATTCTGACACATAAAACAATGTTACAGTAAGCGGTATGGGGAGTTCTATATGGGTATCAAAACCGCAAAGGCTTCTGTCCCACTGTAGCTTTTCCAAATTAGTGCCACCTGTTTCAGGGAGCCAGAGCACAGGCACTGCACAGCCCGATTGTTGCAAGCAGATAGGTGAATCATGGAAGTACTTTCCCTGGAGCTCAGTTTTCAGCCCTGGAGTTCTTATAAAAGGAACATGCCCAGTAGCCTCCACCCAGTAAATAGTTTATGACAATTCAGCAGAACTCAAACAGAAATTAACTCCTACAATCCCATCTCACAGAATCTGCTCTTCTAGCAAAGACCACGCGAGAGCTGTCATTTCTGGAAAGCATCACGGAACTGGAAAGGACATGTATCCTCAGTTGCCACTAATGTTTTTACTGTGATCATCTTAACAGAGTCTAAGGAGTATTTGAGAACACTAACCTCTACCACTTGTCAGTACACACAAATAGCAGATGTAAAATGATGCTTCAAGCATGGGACTAACTCCAGGATATACTGTAGCACTGGATCAGCCTCGTTACCCACAACTGCTGCCCCGCTTTCATCCCTGCTGCTGTAGTCACACACACATCGGCAGATCCACCACCCCCGAGACAGTCCAAGAATCCGCAGCAACAGGCATGAAGGTTTGTGCAGCAGTGATTGCAAACATTCATGATTTCTGTGACTTGCTGTGTCAATAGATCATCATCACAGTTTGTATTTAAAGCTAATGGTGTTCATAAAACTCTTGTAAGTTTTTCTTGGAAAAATACTTCTTGTAAAGGACTTGTGGTGTTTACTTTGGAAGTCCTTACATAACATGCTCTTTAAAACAGAATTCAATAACCAGACTTCAAACTCCACAAACACTGCTCTAAACCACATAGCTCATTTGACCAAAAGCCCTATAAAAAAGTCAAAGTTTCATCCCAATGCTTATACTCTGTGCTTTTGTATAAAGGCATAAAGCCTATGCTATCTAGGAACCCCTGTTTCTATTGCTGCTACTTTTTTATCATTTAGTCTTTAATATCCATTAGAGAAGCTTTCCTAGGGTTAGGCAGCAAAGAATCAGACCGCATGGAAGCTAGCCTGCAAAGTCAGCTTTATCACATACAACCTACTCTAATCTACTTTGAAATTTTATTCTATTTTTTAAATCAGCCTTGTACTATGTGATTCAAAATGAAGACAATCTAAAACACAGTCAATTTTTTTTTGGCTTTTCTGATGCCTGTCTGGATTATTTTTCTTCCTTTTGCCTTCATGTCCAAGAGCCACACGACCAGGAGGGGCAGGTGAGCTGCAAGGACTTTGTTAGTGACTGCAGCACATGCAAACACAGATAAACAGAGGTGAAAATTCACATCACAGCGCTGGTAAAACGCGACTTGTTTGTTGCAGGGTGTCTGCTGTTATGAAACACTCCTGGTTTGGCAGGATGATTGAGGAAAGATGCCAAGCTCTCTCAGCATTGAAACTTGCCTTAATTCATCCCAAATCGTGGAGCCATAGGAATGCTCTACTCTAGTCAGCAAAACAAGGGAAAACCGCAGCTGCTCCAGCTCAGATACAGCCCTCCACAACGCTTAAGCATAGAAGGGAACAGGAACTGCCCTAAAGCAGAAGTCCCACCTTCTGCCTCAGAGAAGAAATAGAAATTCATAGAATCACCAGGCTGGAAGTGACCCACCGGATCATCGAGTCCAACCATTCCTATCAAACACTAACCCATGTCCCTCAGCGCCTCATCCACCTTAAAACCCTCCAGGGAAGGTGAATCGACCCCCTCCCTGAGCAGCCTCTACCAGTGCCCAGTGACCCTTTCTGTGAATATTTTTTTCCTAATGTCCAGCCTAAATCTCCCCTGGCGGAGCTTGAGGCCATTCCCTCTCGTCCTGTCCCCTGTCCCTTGGGAGAAGAGCCCAGCTCCCTCCTCTCCACAACCTCCTCTCAGGTAGTTGTAGAGAGCAATGAGGTCTCCCCTCAGCCTCCTCTTCTCCAGGCTGAACACCCCCAGCTCTCTCAGCCGCTCCTCATCAGGCCTGTTCTCCAGCCCCCTCACCAGCTTTGCCGCCGTTTTCCTCCTTCTGCCCAGTCTAAACCAGCCTCTCTCCAGTCTGTTCCCACTGCCCCGGTCCCCTCACCCCCAGGCCCCGTGAGCCCAGCCCCTCGGCTCTATCCCCGCTCGGACCCCTCAGAGGCTGCAGCCGCCCGGACGACTCGCCCTTTCCGCCCTCAGAACCGCGCGCCCCAGGGCCCACAGCCCAACCCGAACCCCCCATCGCCCCGGGGCCCACAGCCCAACCCGAACCCCCCATCGCCCCGGGGCCCACAGCCCAGCCCGAACCCCCCATCGCCCCGGGCCCCACAGCCCAACCCGAACCCCCCATCGCCCCGGGCCCCACAGCCCAACCCGAACCCCCCATCGCGCCAGGGCCCACAGCCCAACCCGAACCCCCCATCGCCCCGGGGCCCACAGCCCAGCCCGAACCCCCCATCGCCCCGGGGCCCACAGCCCAACCCGAACCCCCCATCGCCCCGGGGCCCACAGCCCAGCCCGAACCCCCCATCGCCCCGGGGCCCACAGCCCAGCCCGAACCCCCCATCGCCCCGGGCCCCCCGGCCCAGCCCGAACCCCCCATCGCCCCGAACCCCCCATCGCCCCGAACCCCCCATCGGCCCACAGCCCAGCCCGAACCCCCCATCGCCCCGGGCCCCCCGGCCCAGCCCGAACCCCCATCGCCCCGGGGCACCTACCGGGCACCCACCGGCTCCGCCGCCCGCCCCGCGGCCCCGTCGCGCAGCCGCCTGCGCGGGGAGGCGGCCCCGAGCCCCGCCCGCCCCGCGCCCCGCCCGGAGCCCATCACACAACCACCAGGTTGGAAAAGACCCACCGCATCATCGAGTCCAACCGTTCCCCTCAATCACTAACCCACGTCCCTCAGCGCCTCGTCCACCCGTCCCTTAAACCCCTCAGGGAAGGGGACTCAACCCCCTCCCTGGGCGGCCTGTTCCCGGGGAGATTCCGATGGGATTCCAGACGGTTGGATCAGACGATCCTTGAGGTCCCTTCCATGATTCCTGAGAAAAAGGACTAAAATTTGAGGCGAAACCCCCTTGATTAGCACCGTTAGAGACAGGAGAATCCTGTGGCTGGCGGGAAGGCAGCTGTGCTGGAAAGCCACGTGCAGCCAGGCCGCCTTGAGAGCTGCTGCTCACAGGAACAGTGCCTGGACTTCTCCTCATTCCTGCTTCCGTGGGACGAGGCTCCACGCAGTTCAGGTTGGTCCTTCCAGCTCAACTCACCTGCACGGGGCTCCGTTTCCCCATGTGAAACATTAAGAGCATCTGCTCCCAGATTTCCTCAAACCACCCACATTTACCTCCTTCCTAAAACACTGGCTTTCTGGGCTGAAAACACCCATGTTTAAGCTAGAATTTGTGGAAAATTTAAACAATACTCCCTATCTTTTCACGGGTTACATGGAAATTAATGTAAATAGCTTCTGGTTTAATTGTATTACTTGGCAGCCTGCCCCTTTTACTCTCTTAATCTTGTATTCATGTAAATAATCCTCATTAGCGCTTTTTTTCCATAATTAGGGGTTACAGAATCAAGACGGAAGATACGAGTACGTCCTTTGCGACAGACGGGCGATCTCTTGTGGCATCCCAGGCAGAAGAATGCACAATCCCTGCTCTCTCCAAAGAGGGAAGCAACACAGAGAGAAAACACTGCTGCAGCGCTAGTGGCTGGGATAATCTTCAGGAGGAAGATTACTAATATTTAATTAAAACCATACAGAGCAGATGCTCTGACTCTCTGCCAGGAACACCCGCCTACCACCACAATTACTTACATAAATTAACTCTGGCTTTAGCTTGAGGACTGCAGGGAGCCACACACGCTTGCAGCAATGCTGCTGTAATTTTGAGAGCAGATTCCAGTGCTCTGCTGAGGACGCAGCCGTTGTTTGAGAACATAAAGCAGAGGTCTTCATGCATCCATCATCTTTCCCGCATCACAAGAAGGATGTTGAGGCTCTGGAGCGAGTCCACAGAAGTGAAGAAGCTGGTGAAGGGGCTGGAGAACAGGCCTTATGAGGAGCGGCTGAGAGAGCTGGGGGTGTTTAGCCTGGGGAAGAGGAGGCTGAGGGGAGACCTCATTGCTCTCTATAACTACCTGAAGGGAGGTTGTGGAGAGGAGGGAGCTGGGCTCTTCTCCCAAGGGACAGGGGACAGGACCTGGTGGTTCTATGATTCTATGACTTACCAAGCTCCGGTTTAACACTGCTTCCTACAGTCACATTTCTGGGTAGCCTCAAATTCCCGCAGAGTTTAAGCTTAAATTAAACACCTTTACAATGTTTGTGGATTGTGCAGAAAACTTGTGAGGTTCTGGAGCACCACCCCCAGAGGCCAGGCTGAGAGCTGGGGCTGTTCAGCCTGGAGAAGGCTCTGAGGAAACCTTATAGAGACCTTCCAGTGCCCGGAGGGGCTGCAAGAGAGCTGGGCAGGGGCTGTTCACAAAGGTTTGCGGTGGTAGGACTGGGGGCAATGGGTGTGAACTGGAGAGGGGCAGGTTTAGACTGGACACAAGGAGGAATTTCCCTGCTATGCGGGCGGGGAGGCCCCGGCCCAGGTTCGCTGGGGCTGCCCCGTCCCTGCAGGTGCCCGAGGCCCGGCCGGGTGCCCTGGGGCAGCCTGGGCTGTGGGGGGTGCCCCTGCCCGGGGGAGGAGTGGGACTGGGCGGGCTTTGAGGTCCCTTCCAACCCAAACTATTCTCTCATTCTGTGATTTGTCCTCCTACTCACCGGTCACGGCCCGAATCTGCCTGCGGTGGCGGGTCGGGCGCAGCCGCTCCCTGCGGGCCCCGCCGAGACCGGGCTCCGGGGGGCGCTCGCGCCGGGCTGGGGGGCGGCCGGGAGAGAGGCCGGGCGGGCAGCACGTGGGGAGCGGGACCCGCGCTGCGCGGGACGCCGCCGGCTGGGGGCTGCGGGGCGGCCGCGGGGCCCGGGGCTCGAGGGGCTCCGCCGGAGAGCGAATAGGACGCGGGTGGGCGGAGAGAGCGGCGGCGCCGCCCCCGTTGAAGAGCCGGGCGGGCGGGTGAGGCGCCAGGCGGTAGCGTGGCCGAGTGGTCTAAGGCGCTGGATTTAGGCTCCAGTCATTTCGATGGCGTGGGTTCGAATCCCACCGCTGCCAAGCTGTTTTGTCCGCCCCGCGGCGGCTCCTTTTGCCGGGGCTTCAAGGGGGGGACCCTGCGCAGACCCGAGCGCCTCCGGGACCCCGAAATCCACGTGGAATGACGCCTCTTCCCAGACGGCGATTCCTCGGGAGGCGCGGGGAGCGGCCTTGGGTCGGGGCGGCTGCTGAGCCGCGAAACGAGGGGAAAGCGGGACGGTACCTGCAGTTAAACCCTCAGAAACCGCTGGTAAAGCCGGCGGTGCAACCACCGATTTTTTGGTTCCAACCCACAGGGGCGGATTCCTGCTGTGACAGAGAATCGCAGAACGGTTTGGGTTGGAAGGGACTCCAAAGCCCAACCAGTCCCACCCCTGCCCTGGGCAGGGACACCTCCCGCTGGATCAGGGGCTCAAAGCCTCATCCAGCCGGGCCTCGGGCACCTCCAGCGACGGAGCAGCCACAGCCACCCCGGGCCGGGGCCTCCCCGCCCTCCTGGTGAGGAAATTCCCCTCATGTCCAGCCTGACTCTGCCCCTCTCCGGTTCATCCCCGTTCCCCCAGTCCTATCGCCACAAGCCTTTGTGAACAGCCCCCCCCAGCTCTCTTGCAGCCCCTTCAGGTACTGGAAGGTCGCTATGAGGTCTCCACTTAACTAATGTAACCGAGTTAGTAACTTCCCATTTTAACTAAAATACATTTGGCTGGTGTAAAACCGCAGCCGGTCGGCCTCCGGGGCCTGCGCGCCCTGCCAGGGCCAGAGCACAGAGCACAGGGCTGCCCAGTTTCAAGGACGCTTTTATTTTCCCTCATATGCAGTGAGCCAGATAATTCACAAAAGAAATCCACGCGGTGTGAACTCTCTGCGTGCCTGTGTGTTATTTACAGTAGCCCGTTCTGTCCTCTCTGCGGTCGCTCCTCAGCTCCCCGAGGCTGAGCCACAGCCAGTCTTTGTACTTGGAATCATAGAATCACCAGGTTGGAAGAGACCCACCGGATCGTCGAGTCCAACCATTCCCACCAATCCCTAAATCATGTCCCTCAGCACCTCATCCACCCTCACCTTAAACACCTCCAGGGACGGTGACTCAACCCCCTCCCTGGGCAGCCTGTTCCATTGCCTAATGACCCTTTCCATGAAGAATTTTTTCCTTATCTCAAGCCTAAATCTCCCCTGTTGGAGCTTGAGGCCATTCCCTCTCGTCCTGTCCCCTGTCCCTTGGGAGAAGAGCCCAGCTCCCTCCTCTCCACAACCTCCCTTCAGGTAGTTGGAGCGAGCACTTCTAGCCGCTCTTCTTCACCTGTGACGCGCTCCCAGCTGCCGTTGCGCGTGTTCCTTCTGCAGGTTCTCGTTTCTCTCAGCAATCAGTTTGGAAAGTTTGGGGGTTTTGTTGTTGTTGTTGTGAAATAGATGCAGCAATCTTGACTCCAGTGTGTTTCAGTGATTTGGCTGTAATTCTTTATTTTAATTTCTCAAATACAGCTGCTGATACGTTATCATTTTGGTTTCCAATCTAAAAATAACAGCCTGTTTATTACATTGGGGCCAGTAACTGAGGTGGAGATGAGTCTGATCCAGGCAGCTGCACTGCGACCACGTACATGTGGTTTGTGCAGGTCAGTGTTGTGTCTCTTTAAAAAAGTGCAAAACCGAAAGGCCATCAAAACGTAAAGAAAGAAAGATCAAGCTTAAACTAACAATTAATGAAAGCAAAACTTTGAGGAAGATGTGATGATTCTGGGCTTCTGGTCTTGTTTTAATGTAATGGTCCACGGAATCAGCAAATGCAAACTTCTCTGGGCTGTATCCCAGCTGACTCCGCGCCTTGTCTATTCGAAATGTGTGAGTTATTGAAATGTTCTGCACCTGCCGGACAAAAGAGGCAACATACAAAGACATGAATACAGAGAAAACTGGAACAAAGTCTGTCAGCAGCATCAAAGACACAGTTAAAGGAAATGTATGATACCCCCCCACTATATCATCGTCCTATTGACGTGTGTCACATTCTCTTTA
Organism: Clamator glandarius; assembly: GCA_033459285.1. Classification (NCBI taxonomy): domain Eukaryota; kingdom Metazoa; phylum Chordata; class Aves; order Cuculiformes; family Cuculidae; genus Clamator; species Clamator glandarius. Next base: position 2,612,579 of record JAUNZM010000157.1, on the reverse strand, counting down.
AAACTGGTCACTCAGAATAAGGATCTCAAAAGCCCAAAGAGGCAGTGAAAGCTGAATCTTCTAGTCTTGAAAAAACCCACAAGAAATGTTTGTACTCATGTTTACATACCCAAGGAGGCAGACAAAAGCCATCTCTTAGGTGCCTAAATATTTTCAGAAATTAAAGCCCAACTGATGGGCCAAAGCCATATGATTTAGTAGTGAACAGGTATGGTTGGATTCAGTGATCACTAAGGTCTTTTCCAACCTAGTGATTCTATAATTCTAAGATACTAGGCCTGAGAAGGAAGGAGCTAAAACAGCATAAACTCTTATCTCTTCAAAGATTACGATAACAAGCATAATATATTTCCTAAACTGTACACAACACACACATTTGCCTGAGAAACGAGAGGCTGAACTAGTACTGGGTGGATTTTACTTTCTGCTGGCTTAACCTTAAATTGTTCCTCAGTGTTAACATGGGTGTACGCATCAACGTGTACGTATGCATCCTGTGAGCGTGCAGAGACTTTACCTCGCTTCTGGTCAGCAGTGGGGACAGTTCAACAAATGGTTTCAGCATCAGATGAAGATATTCCATTACCATGGCTGCAAAACAAAAGATTTTTACTTGAGGTAATGTTGTGGTTTAACCCCTGCAAAATTTTTTAACTCTAAAAAAATTTTTTATCTGTTAAGTACTACAAAAATCCTGGGTTTGTGGGACTTAAAAGTAACCTGTCATTCTGGTTTACATACACAGGAGAGAGCTGGGCTTCAGCCTACTGTATGTTATTTTTATACAGGGAAATTAAAATTGTTGGCAAAGAAAAAAAAGCACATTATATTACAATTAGGAATGAAGGTATGTGGACAGGAAAGAGAAATGTTTGGTAAAATATTTTTACCTGATGCATAAACTAAGGAAGTAGGAATACGTATCCATGGTTTACTGCAGCCTAACCTTTCAAACTGGAAGAGATTTAAAAAACAGTAACCAAAAAACCCCAGAAATCTCAAAGAAGTTTTTAAGGTTCAATTCAGAAGCTATTTGTGGAAGTATTTACTGATAAAACAGAAAAAATCATCATTGCTGTCACTATTTGAGTTTTCATTTTTCAGGGAACTCCAGTTAAATGTCACATGCAGACACTATGACATTTTTGCGCAGCAGTCTAAAAAAAGGGGGAAAAAGTTCATAATAATAAATTGAAATGTCACAGTGTGATGATACTTAATTTAACAGTTTACATATTTATGGTTTTGAGCCCATCATTAACAATAAAATGATATTTTTAAAAGAATCTATGTTACAGATTAATAATTAGGATTTATATTCTTTTTCCACTCAAAATAACCACCGTTAACAGATGCAAGAAATGACGATGATGGCAGCTCAAAAGAGGATACTGACTTAGATGCTCCTTTGGCCTCAGCGCTGGCAGTTGCTTTAATGTAGTATTTTAGGTTGGCATCGTTACAGCACCAATCACACTGAACTACAAGCAGGAATTAAAAAGCAGAACTCCTACACCCAAAGCAAACATACCAAATGCAATGTGCACACAAAAGCTGCAGTTGTACACAGTCAGAGATTAGTGTATTTGGAGATAAAGTATATATAAAGCATATATTGTACGTACAAGTGGAGTTAACCATTCAAAAAGGTTGACTTTTTCGCCATCGTTAATGAAATACACCTGGCCGCTCTGTTAAAGAGGCAGAGAAGAGACAAGTCAGTAGAAATAATACTGCATATATATTAAGTTCTTTATCTCACTCCTTATAAATAGCTTAAAAATAACACAGCATTGTAAAATACGCATGGATGCACATGCAAGCCAACAAACTATCTAAAATTGTTTCAGTCACTTGCACTAACGTTTGCAATGAAAGTGATGGACCAGTGGTTTATGTGATTAACGTGCCTTGGTATAAATTCTTTATTACAGAGGTGCCTGTTAACACAGACTCACCAAATGGTGGGACACGTTCTACTCTTTGTCTAGGTAACAATGGCTAAAATCTGTAAGACTCCATCTGTGTAACCAAGGCCCAAGATACCTCTTTCCCTTTTGCTTTTGGGGTTTTAGGAAAAAAGTAATTTATTCTACTTTGAAAGTCTTTCTAATGTACTTGAAGGGTGCTTCTAGGTCAAATAAAAAGTGTGTTTACAAGGAGGAAAACAGTTAGAACTATTTTTTAAAATCAATGAACTCAAATGAAACGAGCTTTTATTTGCACATGGTATGGGAAGAACTGATGATCGGAGTTTAGAACATTAAGCTGGGACATATTTATAAGGGAATAGGGGACAAATCTGCCTGAACTTCCCATTTAATTCCTGACACAGCAAACGCTCTTTGCCTATCTTCCAGAAATGACAAAGATTATATTACAAAAATGCAAAGATGGAGATATTCCAGATTTTAACACACTGCACAGCCAATGCTTCCAGGTTCCACACTGTTCATAGCGCATTTGTCAGCTAAAACCACAGACAACAACATAAGCTGAAGTACTATAACACAGGCATTAATTACTGCTGCTACAGTTGTTACTGAAGTTCGGGATACACTGCCAAATGAATCCTGTGGTGCTTTTATTGTTTACTTACAGCTATGTAGTTCTTCTCAGGGGTGAGAGCTTCAGCAGCGAGAATTTGAGCTTGTACAAGATTCTCTGCGTGCACCCAGTTCATCTGAGCAGCAGGATCCCCGAACTTGAAGCTGAGTAGCCCTCTCTCGATATCCCTCTGCAGACATAAACGAGAAACCAAAGCAAAATGGGTTTTTAAAGTGACGTGCACTTTCTTGTCCAGCTAAATGTAGCTCTGTCTCTCCTTTAAAAAAATACATGAAGCAATTAAACAGAATCGAGAAGTGCAGAGAGCTCTAAAAATATTGCTCGTGAGGAAGGAGTGAAGAACGTATTGAACACTATATGTCCTTAATTAAAAAAAAAAAACAAGTCTATTCTAGGGATGAGTAAAATATTGTATAAAAAGGTAAGGTAGTTCTGAATGGATAAAGTAGTCACAAAATTGAATCAAGTTTAACAAGTAGTTTTGGCTGGAAAAAAATGGGAAGTAGTGGTAGGTGTCACATTTTTCATTTCACAGGTGCATTTTAGAAACTGAAATGTGACACGTGCATGATGCCTTAAAATGGGCTCATAATAAATAAGCTTAAAATCTTAAATAGAATTTTTAAAATACTCTAGGAGGGCTAAAGAAAACACCTCAGGTTTAACTAAAATGACATCTGATATTCTTAAAAACATATTTTATTTGGAAGATTATAAAGTGTATTTTGGCTGACTTCCATATAATTGCCTACCTCGGCCACAAACCAAAAATATTTATGATGTGGTAAGCTTGAACCTATTCTTTCTTCAAAGCCACGTGTAACTTTATATTGTACTGAGGCTTCTAAAATAACTGACTCGTATAATTCTACAGGGATCATAGTTTAAACGCTGCGCTAGTCCTACAGTTTAAAACAGAGCAACTGCAAAAGGGTAAAGCACGAGCACCTCAGCTGTTTGCCTGTAGTAACCTATTGTACCAGAAGGTGCTTCAGGCTCCTTAACTTGTTTCATTGCATAGTGAAAGCTGTTAATAGTTGAGGCTGGAAATAGGATATTTTGCTGTATCCCTTCTCATTAACGTTTTAAACCATTTGGTGTGAGTTGCACGCAACTAGACATTTGAAATATCATAGAGTGGCCTGAATCTTATAATTACAGAAAGCAATAAATTATAAAGATGGACTTACGCGTATCTATATTTCATAAAAAGGCTTTTAAAATGCACTATGTTCTTCACAGAGATAATACAGTGCCTGTTAACAAAAGTTATGATATCCTCAGCAAACAACTGAATTGTTGAATCGCTGCTGTTGTATATCAGAGAAAATTCTGCTGATTACAAACTTAAAATACGTACTGCTAGCCTTGGCAAGTGTCTTTGCTCTTCTGGTCCATAGATTCCTGGTGGGCGAAGAACACACGTGTAGAGTCTTCCACCTCCTAGAAGAATTAATAAGACCACTCTTAAGTGACTTTCAGATGACTACGGCCTATCTTTATTTGTATGAAAAGACTGCGGTACCAGAACTTACTCTGCAAGAAATTAACTTCACCATCTTAAAAAATAATACATACCGAGAGATCTTGGATTAGTAGTTGGCTATTAAGTTTGCAGAATCAGAACACGCAAAATAATAAGATTCAGAGAAGTCCTGCCAGCACAGTCAGATTCCTAGAAATTATTACATGTTTCAAAACCTCTTTCTAAGCATTTCTAAGCATTCCTTTCTAAGCAGTCTTTGTCTCTGTGCCAAAGCAGTGAATGAATGTACCAAACGTGGTGGTGAGTTTGCTGAAGTGTTCAAGTTCTTGGTAAGAAAGTGGAATGAAATGAACTAAACGCATACAAAATTATTGATGGGAAACAGCGACTCATTAGCAGCGCAAGACAGCTGAAAGTTTCTCTCGGTAGCAGGCACAGCCAGCTCCCACTGGAACTGCTGTGGAAGCTCTTGATAACTTCAGAGGGAGAAAGGATGGACCATGACAGCAATCCAGTAATTTCCTAAGTGTATTAGTGGGCTGGTTCATCATCTGCCAATTACAGCTCTTAACAGAACTTCAAAACATGCAAAATACTCAATGCTGCTATGGCACAGGTTCAACATGGGATGTTTGGAACTAATTGCGTTGACGAACAACTGTGTGTTACTCCTAAAACTAAGAGGGTCTTTGACATAAAGAGCTTGTAAGAAAAGAGGAAATAAGGAAAAACCCCACACCTTTATTTTTAAAACAAAATAATTCTATTGGGATGGAATACCCATCAATGACTTTATATCTCTTTATAGTTCTCTGCAAGTATCAAGTGAAGAGAGTCTTTTCTGTAAGCCGTCTGCAGCTAAATTTAGCTCAGTATCACCTGGTCACATAGAATCATGTTGCACTTTACATTAATTTGTTTTGCACTGGCAGTTATAGGATCTCACAGGTGAGCTTAAGTATTCAAGTGTATAACTGGCTTCCTCAACATGGAAAACTTTGGGAAGCAGTAATAAATAATTCCAGGCTGTAGTATCAGGTCACTTCTTCAGATTTTAATATATAAATTGGGGCCAGAGCAGTAACAATTTAATCAGCATTCATGTTTTACTTATGTTGCATAGCACAGTGACATTAAACACTTGTTTTTGTTTAATTTATAGCTGTCGCTATCTTTTCAATTAACATACTGAACTCATTGCTACGATGCTGAAACCTTTTACGGACACTGTGGGAACAGTTTGAACTACTGAAAGTAATTTTAAAGTGAAAATCTTCTTATTTGTGAGAGGGGGTAGATAACTTGATTTCATAATTGCTGGACAATCTTGTCCCCTAATGATTGATACAGGACGCAGGATGTTAGTGAGGAACAAGAAGAAAGGGAGTAAATTTTACTGTTAATACATGCTAAGACAAAAGTACCTGCTAGTGGAGTTCCATTAGCTGCTAGTACCATTTGTTCTGCGATTGATTTGGTTCTGGAATAATGATCAACGTGCTATAGAGAAAAAGCAAATAAGTTTTTATCTATTCTTGAAATGACAGAGCAGAGGGACATCTCTTCTCCATTAGGTTTCACTTAGCAGATGGCAACAAATACCTCAAAATACAGAAACTGTGAGGTGTTATTTTAGGATAAATCCATGCATATTGCTAAGGTAAGCAAGCATTTTTGTTTATGCAAATCCAGTTAATGAATTTCAGCACATTTGAAAAGCAATAAATATATGTATGCTGTGAATGCTGCCAAGAATGTAATCGATCACTACTTTGTAATCTGGATTTCTTTTTCAGGTAATGGAAAAGTCAAAAGCCAACTTTTGAAGACATTACAAGCAGTGTGAATTATCACGTTCACTTTCTTGTGGCACTGTCCCAGAGAAAACATTCTTTGATATATTATTCAAAATATTAAAAATATTTTCTCTATCCATCTTTAATTCTTGAAAGCCTGTGAAGAAGCACTTGATGGAGAGAAGAGGGACGCAAAACCTGTGTATGCAAAACACTCAGAAGTACTTTCTCCTTTTCAATTAAATGCAATAAACTCAAATAAAAATAGGCTGCTTTTCCATATCAGGTCTACAATGAATATACATCATCTTCAATAAGGGAGAAACAGAAAAATCATACACATAATAAATGGCTAAAGAGGCACAAAGCCATATAATACAGTTCCTGTGTCCAAGTTGAATTTCATTAACGTTAATGGGACATTGTATGAGTTATTTTCAAAAATCAAGGCCTTGATAGGAAAGAAAGAAAGAAATACTGCAATGTACATTAAATTCATGTGTCAAGGTTGTGAATAACATCTACAAAGAGTGCGAAGAGTTTCCTTTCTTCCTTCTTGGCACTGGATGCTGGCATCAGGCAAAACATGGTCATGAAATCTCCAGGCTTTTTCAGAAACAAGAATGTAAACAGACGAAACATGAAAATATAATACAAAGAAAATACCTTTTCTATAGGAAAGTATGGCACGGTTTCCTCATCACCATCTTCAATAGGAAGCCCTCCAAACACCACATTTACTGTACTGGTGTAGATCAGTCTAGTGATGTTCCTTTGTTTGCAGGCTGCAGCAACATATAAAGTAAATTAGTTTAGTGGTAACTGAAACAAGTGGCTTTTTCTGAGTGGTATCATATTCTGATATGCTAGGCCAACACCTCATGGCAAGGTCAGATACGCACCATCTATAATGAATCTTGTCCCACAAATGTTTACGGTTTCAATCTCTTCTCTGTGCAGCTAGGAAAGTAAAGAAATTGTGCATATTTTAATAATAAGGCATTTTGAATTCAATAGGGGGACATTACAGATATCCCCAATTAAAGGTAATGAGTTTAGTGCTTTGATTATAAAAAAGAAGATCATTTAAGATGCTGTTTCAGACTTCAAGAAGTCAAAGAATAATTTTTAAACTATGTATTTCTTTCTTGTATTTTTGCTATTATTTTCAAGTCTAGCCTGCTTGAAGCAAAGACAGTTGTGGTGCTTCTACAGATACATTTCCAGTTACTGCACATAGTGTAGCAGTAAGTTACACATCCACGTTTCAGCAGCAGCGGTGGCCTCTACCCAGAGCAATTCCAAGTACGCATTGCTCAATTGCAGACATACTTGAATGCATGGCAATTCCTGAAGTTCTTTTTATGTTAAATAAGGTAAGAAGTGAGAGGAGGGGTGTTCAAGGCTTGAAATACAGCTGTTATTATGCTTTAGTTATATAGAGATCTTATACCAAGGAGTTCCATGTGAAAGCTTTCGGGAAGGATTAGGGTTTTGGAAGCAACCAGCCTCCCTTGTCTTTCCTTTTGTTCTCATGCTGTTCCAGACCTGTTTAATGCCATTTCCAACTCAAAAGCCTTTCCATGGTGCAGGTGGAGCCTCTAATAGGGAGTAAATAATTTCACAACTACGAAAACAGTACTGTCAGCAGACTGCTTGCAGCTGGCACACCAGTTTGCACAGAGCAGTTTACCGAAACAGGAGGGACGTGGATTTAGGCTCTTAGGATAATGTGAAGAGAGGAAATTTAACATGCAGTGTTACAGCATCAAAGCTCATCCTCAGTGTGGGCAGTCACACAGAAAAAAACCCCAAAACTACTTGGACTCACTTGCTCTCTGCCTGACATTCCATATGAAGCTACATGAAACACACAGTCAGCCCCTTCACAGGCTGCAAATATGGCATCGTAATCCCTGACATCTGCCTGCAATGCATAAAAAAAGACATTGGGACTTTAAATCAGAGCTGCAGGTTAGCATTTGTCATACAGAGGGAATACATCTCTATATATACTTGTACTTTCTGTACATCCTTGGAATGAAAGCCAGGCCTATATCAGTACTTGCTGATAATAACAATTCCTTCAGTAGAACTCAAAGGACTTTAAAAGCGTTCATTAAGCCTCATAATTTGCCTGTGTTCATTCTACAGGTTGACTAAGCTAAGGCAGGGGTGGGGACAGTGACTGGGTCCTGGGGAGTACTTCAGAGTCAGGAGGTGAAGAGGGAACTACAGGTTTCACTGTTTTCCTTATTTCAGACACGCTAAAGTCACTTGACCAAGAATCACGTAGGATATTCACATAGCTAAAAGGTTACTGAAATTTGCAATAATTTGCAATTAGGTATTTGGGTTCTGTGAAAACTAGTAAGACGCTAAGGAAGAGGCAAATGAAATAACTTCAACTGTTATGACGATATAATTTATCATACCTGGACGCACACTACTCCGCTGGGAATTTCCCAGATAGGCCTGTGTATGTCATACAGAACAACAGAGGCTCCTGCGCTAGCAAGAGCACATCCCAGCTTGTATCCAAAATAGCCTCCACCTCCTGTCACCACTGCTCTCATACTCATTTCATTCAGCGCTCCAGCGTTTCTGTTCACTTCAGAGTTAGAGGTTTGGGGCCAGGTTGTTGCTGCCCCACTCAGTCTAAGTTTTCTGTCCGTGAAACACTGTCTTTTGTTACCGGACACGTGTAACAACTTCTCCTCCATGTTGAGAATTGCTCCATAGTGCTCCTGGATGCAGACCATTCCGGTGACTTTCATGTTAGCAAGCTCTATTTGCAACAGCAAAGTTTTACTTTAATGCAACCTGTTTAAGAGAGATAAAAGACAAAAGCAAAACACTAGCCACAAAATTTCCAGATTTCAAAGATTTCTTTTAAAATTCTCATTTAAATTTTCTGCTTAGATTGTTTAAGAGTTTGTTTAATTGTAACTTTCACATTTTACAAACATCTACGATGCTGTATTCTAAAGATGAATAAATTGCATTTAAGTTTCTGTGCTTAAAAAACAAGCAAGCAGGGCCAAGCAGAATAGCAAGGGAGCAAAAATTCCTCTAGAGAAAAGAAATCTTTAATGCTTCTTCCACTTGTCCCTAGTTTGTCACAAGGACATCTGAGAAAAGTGAGGTTTTCAACTCCTTTATAAATAATGGCAGCTGAATGTAAATCAAGAATATACTGTGTTTTTGTCATTGGTGGTGATGGAGCTGAGATACAGGAGGATTTCACATGGGAAGAGGAGTGCCTGACACCTTATATCTTTAGAAGGCTATCAGAGAACAAAGCTATCAACCCTCTCTTCTCAGGGCAGCTAGGAGAAAGCGACTGCTCTGTGACAGAAGGGTCACAGGGAGTGGCACCAACAGATCCCGCTGCACCACAGGGGCCCCACGTCCCCGGCCCGTGCCAGGCTCTCTGGGGTCTGCAGCACCCCTGAGTCCCACCCATCCCACTGCACCCCCAGCATCCCACTGCACCCCCAGCATCCCACTGCGCCCCCAGTATCCCACTGCGCCCCCAGCATCCCACTGCACCCCCAGCATCCCACTGCACCCCCAGCATCCCACTGCGCCCCCAGCATCCCACTGCGCCCCCAGCATCCCACTGCGCCCCCAGCATCCCACAGCCCCTAGAGTCCCGTGGCACCCCTGGGTCCCACTCATCTTGCAGTATCTTTGGGATCCCACAGCCTTCCTGAGACATTGCCCATCCCACAGCACGCCTGGCATTCTGCTATCCTACAGTATTCTTGAGTTCCCAGAGCATTCCTGGGCTCCCACAGCTTCCTGTGGTGGCTCTTACCTCCACTTGTCTTCATCCAGCCACGACCACTGCAGGAAAGCATCCTGTCGGTGGCTAGTGCTCCGTCCGCACTGAGACACCTGCTGATCACGTTGTTCAGGAAAAACACACCATCTCCTGATTACCGGTTGGATCGGCGGCAGCTGGACACGGCTCAGAGAGGTGCAGAGCATCAGAAGCGCCTGCAAAGCAGCCGGGATCCACAAAGAGGAAAGATAATCATAAACAAACAGGCACTAAGGTCCCTGCCCACCTGAGCAGGTGGAGGGTTCCTCCTCGGCTCGGTGGTCGCTCGTGCCCGCGAGGATGTGAAGAGGGTCAAGAACTGCAGAATTTCAGAGTTACCCATTCCAGGCAAAAATCAAACTTGGAACACGTTCACCTCTTTCGTTATAGCTGTGCCATGTCCGAATGCTCATATTAAATATTAATCATTTAAAGACACACTTGCAATGACATTAGAGCAAAAGTAACTCAACCAATAGCCAGCTCAAAGCAAGACTCAGTAAGGACTGACAGAAACAAGCTGGCTGTTCCGAACCGATACTAAAAGGTGTCTTAAAACTTCAAATACTGGGTTTGTAATAATGATAAATCAATTGAACAAAGCCAATTAGTATTAATAAGCACTGTTATAACAGTGATGTAAAAAGCATCTTACCTGAAAGAACAACTCATAAGTTTGGTGTTAGAGGGCTGGAATGGCAGGACTCGCTATCACAAAGCCAGGGAATTCCTTGGTTAGTCCTTACTGAGGAATATCCAGAAGAAAGGCCCCAGCCTGCACTTCCCCCTGGGCTGCAGGTGCCTCTCCCACGTCTCTTCAATGGCATGATCTGGGATGCAGTCCTGAGCTGTTAGTCTAACATAAGCAACATATGAAAGATTCATAAATAACTAATTTAAAAGCAAATTGAATGTTTGCATACAGTTAAAATGCTCACATCGGGAAGTAACGTTACACTTGTGGTATCTTATTCTGCATTTCTAGGGGAAAAAGGCTTACACGGTATCACCTGCTTGTCTGTCAGTCGGCTGCATCTCCATAGCAATAAATTATGAACTTAACAAGTTATAATCAAACTTGGATAAAGGTCTCATATTACTGAGTTTCCGTACCTGACAGGTAGTCAGGAACAGGAGAGAAGGCTGAGCAGCAACCCTGCCAAGGGAAGATGTACCCTGGCAGCTCTGTTTGTATGGATGAGGACAACCTCCAAATGCAAATCTGCAAGGGGCCAGGATTCACTGTTTTCACTGCATGTAGAACTGCTTGTTTAAATAAAGTAAAATAAAGTAAGAAAAACTTTGCTCACATAAGCTGCAGCGATAATTTTGGTTGTTCACCCACTTTCCTGTCTCCATGTATTGTCTTTTGCTTAGAACATTTCATTCTTGTAGGGTTGATGTGAGCTGTCCTGTGTACCCTGTAAATTTAAAGATACAATGAGAGACCCTCCTCAAACTTACTGGTCTTAAAAATCCTGTAAAATACTGACACAAAGGCAAAATAAATACAGAGTAGAGATAATCAGATCTCAGAGCTTTTCTGTTGCTTTCTCCACTGACCCACCCTGGCAAGTCCAGCTCTCTTGACCTATGTGGGGTGCAAGAAAGGGAGCAGCTGCTTCTTGGTGAGAGCAAAGCTGGTCCCTGAAAAAATCCTTGTGACAGGAAACCTTATGAAAATTTGCCTGGGCTACACCTGGTAGCTCGTTGAGTGCAATCCACCCAAGAAGCAACTAATGGAAGTCTTAAGAAGGGGAAAAGAGAGAGGCTGGATCCTCACTTGGATCTTGGTGCTTGGCTTGCCCACTCACCCTGAAGTGGCAGTTCACTGAATGAACAGAACGTGTCAGCACTTGTACAGGATTCCACGTAGCATGACTAGACTTCGTTTACAAGGCAAGGTAGCACTAACAGCTTGCTGAACTCCAGGGTTTTATGTGCCCTCCCTGCCCTTTCCCACAGACTCCTTAAAACCAGCATTGGGTTCAGTTATTTTTTTATTATTGCATTGAAAAGCAACTAGTTGATTTACAAACACGACATTTATTACATTTTTACAATGCTTGTAGATGATAAAACTATTTTATATAAATAAGACTTTCAGTCCTCTCACCACCTGTTATTTAAAGACATTTACTTTTCATAGTTTTTGTACTGTTTCCCAGGTCTTCAGAATTCCTCAGGCTGACCTGCAGTCGCTATAGCAGCAGCTTCATCAGAGGAATTGTTTAAGCCAACCTTTTCTTCATTGGAGCTACCGGATTTCTTACAGCACTGCAATCCCACATTTCCTCTTCTTCCAATTTCTTACCCTCCTGAATTATCATTTTTAGAAAATGGTTTTCAGCATGAAGCGATCCATTCATGAAGATCCATTGAAACTATTTCTGCACCTGCTGGTGGCGAACTCCTTTGGTTCTGTGACACTGCACTGCCTCTAGGAACATTTCCTGATGTGTCCCCTTTTTTTCACTTTCGTGAGGTTTTCTTTCTGTTTTTAAAATGGGATCAGAGGGATGTCATCGTAACACTAAGAATAATGAACTCCACAGTGACGGAGGAACGTATGATGACCGGATCATTAGTACTCGGACAAGATTAGGTTTTCTGAAACAGGTGGGTAATTTAATTTTAGAAGAAGGAAAGAACGATCAAACTTAACAAAACGCCGAAAGCAAACACCATCTTAAGGAATGTGTGATCTTCTTGGCAAGCAGGTCTTGTTTTAAGATAGTGATCCACAGAATCGGCGAAGGAGAATTTCTTCGGTTTGTAACCAAGCTGATTTCGTGCCTTGTCTATTCGGAAAGTGTGAGTGACAGTAATATTCCACACCTAAAATCCAAAGGGACAGTTATGGAAGTGACTTTAATATCTGATTTTCTAGAACTTGGCTGAAAATATGTCAACAATGATATTACAATGGAACGGAAAACATGACTAAAGATAGACATGCGGAAAAGTATCCATTTTGGAGTCAGACTCTGTCCAGAGTTGTTGGCTTTCTTCTTGTTTAGGTGTTTCTATGGTTTTTAATTTTTTTTCCAGAAAAGTGACTTTTCATTCTAATTTAGAACTACTTTTAGTGGAGTTTCTGATTCTTGGCTAGCCTGGCACGATGCTAACTGCTACCACTTTGCCTCGAGACTCTTGCTGTGTATCCTTGGACCACTTTCCTTTAACCAGCAGTTCCACAGCACAGGACAGCTCACCAGAAATGATGATGCTGTGCCTGTTTTCCTCTTTGTGCCAGCTCCACATAAGTCATTCTGTCATGCACCTCTAGGATGTTTCTTTGGATCATTTTATCTTCAAACAGGGATTAATTTCTAATGGTTTTATATGGGGTGGCCAGGATGGCTTAGGAAAAACAGGCTACAAAACGACTGTGTATGACCTGAATGGATTACACTCTGCACAAAATCAGAGCTCTAGTGCAGACAATCCTGTCTACCTCAAAGGGCGCATCGTGTACTTGGTGAGAACTTTGGTCAGAAGTATGTAAACATTCTCTCTTTGTATATATTTACCTCATTCCTTGTCAGGAAAGGTGTAAAGCTAAAAACTGGCTCTAGTATCAGGTGTAGATATTCCATCACAGTGGCTGTGAAACAGAAAGTTACTTAATGAAACAGTTGGATAACAATAAACTGAAACAATATTGACATTGCACATCGTATAATTCCTACTGATATTAGAGGATGCGAGTAAGGTAGTAGAAGGCAGTGCTTAATTTATGAAGTTCATGACCTAGCAGCCTGATCTAGTGAGAGGTGTCCCTGCCCATGGCAGGGGGGGTGGAATTAGATAATCTTTAAGGTCTCTTCCAGCTCAAACCATTCTATGATTCTATAATGGACTCAGTTTATGAGCAGCCTTTAAACTTTATCTGGTATAATAATAATGCCAAATGGCATAAGCAATTATAAATCATTAGAACAACGTTAAGTTATATAATTCCTGCAATTTATAAAAATAAATTCCTGAATTTTATTAAACAATTATGTAGCTTTATAGGAATAAGAAAGCACATTTAAAAATAAATAGAACAATAAGTATGTATTTTACTACTTTTTACCTGCTATATGAACCAGGAGAACGGGAATATGCATCCAGGGTTTCCTGTAGCCTAATTTTTCAAACTAGAAATGGGTATAAAAGGAAAAAGTAACAAAGAATTTGTACCATACTGGGTGTGTCAATAAAGCATGAAAATGGAAAAATTTATCTAAGCTTGTTTTCTAGTTACTCTGCCTACCAATACGGGTAGTAAGAAATGTGATTGAAACCCACGACTCATTCTTCAGTGCCCACCTCCCGCCCTTCAAATGCAATTGGATGGTAAAGGGGAAACAAGCAGAACTTGTGCACTTTGAGCTTGCTTTACAGAAATGCTATTGTTTAGCAGTTCTACACCTCTCAGTTAAATTCTCTCAAAACAATCAGGGCCAAACTCCACAGTTATGAATGTCCAAAACTGCCCTTAAAGCCAGTGGAACTTTGGGATGTGCAGGGAGAACAGGACTGACTTTAAAGTTAAATAGCTCAGTAATTAACACGCACTGAACTTCATTTGGTTAGTGTGGTCTTTTAGTTAATGATACAAATAGGGCTCATGTGGTGCATTAGAGCTGCACGTGTGTGCAATACTTACTAAAGGGACTATCCATTCAGAAAAGATAACGTTTTCACCATCATGTATGTAATACGCTTGACCACTCTGTTAAAGAAACAGAGAAAAACAATTAGAAAAACACTAAAGATAGGATGGCATTTACTTTCTCTCTCAATGACCTACCTATCTTTGCCGATTCTGTGAATAACACATCAGCCTGCATACAGCAAGTGTGTAAAAAACAGCTCCACAAACCACCCTCCCTGGACTTCCCTGTGAACTCCAATATGTCTCATACTTGGGGGTAACCCCACAGTGGCAGCAGAGCTAATCACAATTAACCATGATTTAATGTAGATCAGCGCTTGACTTCACTATGCAGTAACCAGACTGTCAGAGCATTAAGTTCTTTGTGAAGTGCAGGGGACAGAATTATCTTCTCGAGTGGTGACTGACAGCTTTTAATAAACACAGCTTTTTGAAGTCAAGTTCCAGCTCTGGCTGATTTTCTGATTAAAACAAAACCAGAACCCAGGAAGCTGTGAATGTAGCAGCTGCTGCAACAATCAGTTCTGTGGTGCTTCACGGTCCTCAGATTGTTGTTGCAATTATGACCGTCAGAAGAAAAAGTAAAAAACTTTTAAAATTGGCCATTAATTTTGTACATCTTTTTGGCATTTTCAACCCTGAAAGTTAAACTGGAATGCCTCACAATAGCTGCTCTAAATAACAGAATGTATAGATTTGTATGATGGCGAATGTATTAACCTAGTTAAAAATACTATTTCCTCCAATCAAACAGGAAATTATATATTTTCAAAACAGAAAAAACCAGCATCAAAATATTAGCAGAGTCTATTTGCGTTTGCACTGTCCCTGTGCTTGAGAATTTAGCACATGACTTTTTGGAGAACCTTTGATCTCAAAACATCAAAACTTAAACTTACTTGAGAGCTAAAGCTACTAGGACACAATGTTTATGTTGTTTACTTACAGCTACATAACCTTTCTCAGAGGTGAGAGCCTCAGCAGCTAGTAAGTGAGCTTGTACTAGGTTGCCTATGTGAACCCAGTTCATCTGGACTTTGTGATTCCCAAAGTTGAAATTAAATAGTCTCCGCTGGATATTTTTCTGTAGAGAGAGAAAACATGAAGTTATTACGTTATTCCTTTGTTATCCAGTATCATGTATTCATTTTGGCTCAGCCTGAATACTTGGAATTTCCTATACTTGCGTTACCATTACAGCACAAGAAATTTGTCACAAGAAAAAAAGACCACTGGCTGGTTGTTTTTATAAATCAAGGACTGTTGCAGTGATACACAGTGGTAAAATATAGTGACATTATAGTGAAAATAAAAGAGCATATTTAAAAAACAATATTTCCATTAAATGATCAAGGATGCAAACCTAGTTCTACCACAGCATTTCAGCCTTGCATTTTTTTCTTTTCACTTAAAAGCACAGCTTGATCCTTGCCATTTCTGCAACACTCAACTCATGCTATCCGTTACCTTGCATCCTATGATCGGTCACCAAGCTTTCCCAACAGTTTTCCTGGAGAGATTGCTAAGAACTGTAATCAAGATACTTCCACCTGTGTTATGCCCTTACAACTACTTGTAGTGTCCTCCAGAGCTGACTACATAACACATACGGCTACTCGTGGCAGGTGACGCTGCTCTTCTGGTCCGTATATGCCTGGTGGACGAAGCACACAGGTATGGAGCTTATCCCCTCCTTGGAGAGAGAAGAAAATTTGATTTACAGATAGCTTTGATACCAAGATGTGGCTGACACACATTGTCTGAATTTTACATTGTGAAAGTAAAGGATCAGTCTGGCCATTCCTTGTTTTCATTACTGTATAAAACTGAATTCGATACAGTGAAAGATTCTTAGCAGCTTGAAAAACTGCATCCCTCTGACAACAGAAGTTTGGATGGGGACAGGACAACGCAGCTTTCTGACAGATGTGCCTCCTGCTTGATTGACTTGTACTATTTATTGTAGATACAAGTTTATAATATACACGTTTGTCCATGATTATAGCACATGCAAAAGAAGATCATTCAGTTTGCTATATTTGGACACCTCGCTCGCTTGCATCGCACAATAACAGAAGAGGTCTCTTAAACAGAAGCTTTCAAATGAGTTAGAATATTTTAAATAAAAATACTTGAATAAATATTTCTCTTCCCATATACAGACAGATTTTTAGACACAGCTGTTCCCACACGTGTGACATTAGAAGCCAACACAGCCCTGATATTCCCAGTCTGTTTCAGCAACTGCAATTACTCTTACCAGACACCTGCAAGGCTTTGGGGATTATGAGAATGACCTATTGGACAGCCCTTAGAGACTGGTATTGTCAGAGAAGCTCAGACTGATAGACTGAATGGGAAATAAAAGCACAAATCCTGTAGCTATTGTAAAACTGGTAACCACTTAAGATGATTTAAAGAAGTAATGTTAAATTTTCTGCATTCTCCCATTTATTGTTTATGTAGAATATCATATCTGTCTGTGTATACACTTAAAAAAATCAGTCATCCAATGAAGTGAGGACTAGAAACAAACAAAATAAATCCTTATTTCAGTTAAAGTATACTATTTATTAATAAATGGGTAACCGAAGCACTACTAATGATAGGCAAATCCCAGATGTTTTATATGTACCTTTGAGTAAAGTTCCATTAGCAGCAAGAACCATTTGGTCTGCAATTGCCTTTGTTCTAGAATAATGATTAAATTGCTATAAAGAAAGGCAGAATATGATCAGTGTTTTAGTCACATCATTGCATCCGTAAAGGCAAACTTACTGTTTACGTCTGATAACCTCTAAATCTAGCCAGCTTGTAGACATCAGCTGAGTAAAATCAAACTAGAAATAACAAGATATAGCAAATATATACTTTGTTTATGACAGAGAAACTTATCAAACTTACATTTTATAATTGCATGCGTTTAACTACAGAGCAAATTTAAATCCACTAGTACGAGGGTTGGCAGGAGGCACCAACAGAGTAGCAGTCAGTACTATTTAGGACTCCTGGACACAGGATGTACTCTCTAAAATTACAGCTTTTAACTGCAGGCAGTGTGCTGGGAGCAGGAAAGAACAAAGGGCTGGTGGCCAGAATGTATTGAGCTTCAGATTTCATCTAGAAAATATTTCCTAAATGACCACAGCGAAGAAAGAAATGGTATTTCAGAGTAACCATGAGGTGGCTGTCACCACCACCTGGCCTGCGGCAAGAAAACAACGTTTGGGAACTTCAAAGAAACAAAAATAGGTGTGAATAAAAATGCAGAATTTGGTATTTAACAACATAGTTCAATGAAGGGGCTCACAGGGGCCATAATATTCAGTATTTTACATAGCTGATGGTCCCCTGAACGACCTTCTTAAAATATTCTTGTTACATGTGACATCCCACTTTTTTTAGTAATTTTTAGGTATTTTGTAATCTCACATATCTCTAGTTATAGCCGATTAAAGCCACTATGATTTGAGTGTTTCTTCATTGATCATGGGTTAATTTTTGTTAATGAAAAATAATTTCATAGAATTCAATGCGACCTAAACAGCTTCTGCTCTCAGAACATCACGTATCCTTTATAGCACAGTAAATGCCCTTAGATCACATGAACAAAGTACCTTTTCCAGAGGATAATATGGCACAGTATCTTCATCTCCTTCTTCAATAGGATTCCCTCCAAATACCACATTCACTGTACTGGTATATATCAGCCTAGGAATATTTCTTTGTTTGCAGACTACAGTGGTAGGCAAAATAAAGTATTTAAAACCAAAAAAAGGAGTGAGAAACAAGATATGAACTGGAAGCTTCTGCTTTTGAAAATAAACATTACATTCATAGGAAAAGCAAGCTTTTCATTTAATTAACTTATCATTTATCATACTATTATCTTCCATTCAGCTGAATTTTTTTTCAAATACCTGGTATGTAAATTATACATATTGTGGTCACCCAATGTTTTACGATTAGGTATTACAACTGCCGTATCACTGCTGGCTTCTGGTCAAGGAATTACCTTGGCAGGGGAAAAAGTTCCTCTTTTACTTCAGAAATACTCTTAAAACATGTTCATTTTACCAACTGAATAAAAAGGAGGGGAGTATGAGTATTTCTTACGATCAAACAGCACTGAAAACTCCCTGCTCCTTCCCACAGGGGCAGTGCTGCAGAGAACTGCCTCTGGACCATTATTTTTGGCCTCATTTCAGCAGCAAACTTGTACCACAGCTTCACGGACACCTGAGCAGATGTTAAGTCACGTGAGAAAATGCACTAGCTCTCTGTGGTGTGTGACAAAACTGCTTTCGTGTCAACCTGCTTCGTAAGTCACAACTGACGTGTTAGCAGGAAACAAGCTGTTAGCGTGTTGTCAGCAGTACCTTAAATACAAATGAAATTAATGATATTTACAAAACAAAATCTTAATTATGGATTCCAGCTAGGGCTTAAGATGTTATATCTAAAGCCTGCTGCACATATGTCACTGCAAACTCAAATAACAGAAAATTTTCTTTTGATTTAACAAATGCTTCTCAAGTTTGAATTTATTAATATTCCAGGTCAGGGATTTTCAACACTTACACAGCAGCTGGTCCAGTTAGCTCACTTAGAAAATAATGAATGTAATTACTGTGTTGTAAATATTTAGAACAAAATACAATAGTAAAATCTCTCATTAAAATGTAGATTAACGGGTTCATGCTCTTCCCAGATTGTTGCTTTGTTGGGAGCCTACAGAAATTTGACATAATATGTTTCTGAGGGTTCAGAGGTTGGGGTAAGGAGAAAGAATATGTGGCAACCTCTTCCATCTGAGTCGTTTAGAGTTCTACTTGGCTACCATTTCACTCGAAGTATTCCTGCTTTTTTTATTAAATGAAAAACTGTGTTTGCCATTTTGCCTACCAGATTTAATGGGACCTGCACACCTAGCCTTACATCACAGTCTGAAAGGGGAGAGAGAAGAGCCTCATTTTATTGCCAAATCAACACCAGAAGCATGCAATTAAAAGTATTTTTTAATTAATGGTTTGGATCAGACAGAAATAAAGAAAAATCTAGGTACATACCATCAATTATTATTTTTGTGCCTCCAACATTTATGGATTCAATCTGGTCTTTCTTTTGAAGCTAGAAATAGAGTTTGCACAATATCTAATTAATTAAGTCACATTCACATTACAATTGTTACAACTGCCAGATCTAGAACAGCTGTGACCTTTTTTATGCTGTAGTGTCAGTTCTCTGTCCCTCTGACATACAGCGATTCCTAGCAGTTCTCATTTTTATCGTCTTGCTCAGTGCAAAAATAAAGTTGAAAAATGAATAAAATGACAATGCTTTAATTTTTCGTTGCACTCCAGATAGTCCATGTTATAGAAACAGGAATTACAGGCAGGGGTTGTGCTCCCTGAAAGCTTTCATGTATTCTTGTCCCAGTGGCAATCTGTCCTGTTCCTAGAAATAAACTAGCACTTTCATTAGGTTTTTGATAACACCCTCTGTGGATATCGCTGTTCTTTAGGGAAAACCATACTGAATTGCTGGTCCATTTCCTCATGACTACAAGTTCATAGGAAGAAGATCAATCAACATTACTTCTAGAGCAATATTGTCACACTTCTTCAGATTAGATTAAAAATATATGCCTGCTTTTCCAAGATCTGAAATCTAAGATCTCATTTTTTCTAGAGTATTTTGTGTAGTGCAGTAGTTTCAAGCTTTGACATTCATTATTTAAGGAACACCTCCCTTGTTGCCTGTATGGATGACTTAACCTTTATACCTAACTTCTTTCTCATGTATATTTCATATAATTACATTCTTTGCTGCATGCAGACAAATTTTCCCTTTCACAAGGATGAAAAAAAAATAATTTCAGGAAAATTGTACTTGCTTGTTCTAATCCCGACATTCCACATGCAGCCACGTGAAAAACACAATCAACTCCTTCACAAGCTTTGAACACTGCATCATAATCCCTCACATCGCCCTGTAAAATGAGAAAAAAATGGATTTTTGACTGGTGCAGCTCATTACATTCTCTACAGAGTAAGTATAACCTATGGCTGTTAATGAAAATCTGAAGAAATTCTGATCTATTTTTCACAGCACTTCACTAGCATTAAATAAAACATTATAAACATAGAGAAAAATCCATGACTCTGAATTCTGTCAGTATTTTGTTGCAAAACAAATATGACTCTTGTTGGCTTCAATTATAATGCATATTTTCACACTTAGTCCTGCAGCCTGCATGCTGACCAAACTTGTTTGACTTGAATGGGAGCAGCAGATGCTTGAGGGCTGGAGAATCAAGCCCCGAGGACATTAAATCATAGCAGGAAGGGCTCAGCTATTTGATGATTCCATGGCAAACAAGTGAACCCTTTTTCTCTTAGCACCCTGAGATCTGACTTGTGCAATCTAGACAGATGTCTCTTTGTCCATCTAAGCTTCATTTAGGCACACTGCATGATAAATTTAATTATAGTTTTGTACAAGATTAAAACAAGAGTACACACTATACACATTTAATATGGTATTAGTAGAGATTAGTGTGTTATAATCTCATTTTATGAAATGCAGCGTACTACTGAGGACTGTCCACATACTACAGGCAGCACCAAATGCTACACTGGGCTTTAAATATTATATTGCATTTTTGTATACAAGGTAATACTACATGAATAACACTCCACATACACACAGATATTGATAAAAATAGAATACTTTTCAGAATTACCATATTTCAAAATATTAGATATTATTTAATTCACTGTAACTAATAGAAAAATGACAGAAATATGATAAAAGAAACGGCTGGAAGTAATATTGAGAGGTAATCTCATCAGTCTTTAAATCTCAACGTTTTTCTTCTGAGGTTGCCAAGTATTTCACAAATACAGCTGCCCTACATGGCCTACCTTTAATCACATGCTGAAAGAGCTAACCAGAATAAACAGTATCAGGAAGCTCCAAACCACTGATCAAGGCTCTGATCTCTGAAGTGACTTATTACTTTATTTACTAGGACCCTGTAGTTCCATTTCCTAGGTGATTCACCAATACTTCGTAATACTTATTCTTTTTAAAATTAAATTACAAAAAATCTATTCTTAGAAGACTGTTTGTCAGATCTCGAGTGACCTTTTAAAAGATGTAAACTGCCATCAATCCACCAAGTTAAATAAAATTATATGGATTTGTATCAGTAACAAATCAAGTTTATGCTTTTTGAATGTTTCCTCACTAATACTTTCTCTTTCATATTCTGTAGAAGCTGTTTATAAAATCAAACCTAAGAACAACCATCCTGCGTCAGACTAAAGGTCTGCTTAGCTCAGTATTCTGCCTACTGCACAGCGATGTAGAGCTGTATTTTGCATTCCCCTTTGCTTCTCATACTGCTTGTCCCATGCGGCGACTCAGCCAGATTGAGAAGATCTGGTATCATCTCCATAGCTCCTGGGACAAGGATCCTGTGAGCACTTTCAGCTTTGCCATTAACTTTCTAGTTCTAGTGGTGGTGTCAAAGAGTTCTTACGCTAATGCTCAAATGAGATAAGTTGACTGATACCCATGTCTTGCTAGAACTTGCGCAAGACAACAGGAGTGCGCAGAAAATGCTCGTTCACCCATACCCCAAACCTGAGTGGGCGAACCAGCTGTGAGGAGACGGTCCTCCCCACATCAGGGAGCAGCGGGCAATGCTGTCCTCCACAGATGGCTGTGAGCCATGAAATATTTGAGGTCTCTTCCATTTCCTCTCATTTGCAGATATAATGCATTCCTTGAATCCTTAAGAATCAAAAGGAATCAGTGGTCATAAATGGGTGCTCTGGGAACGGAAATAGGGCAAGCATATATGACACTTTCACCCAGAATACTCTTCCAAATATTTTAATTCAGAAGATTTCTTAAGCCTAATTTAGTTTACTTAGATAGTAATCTCCAATGGAAGTATATTTTGGGTGAGGCTTTGTACACACCTTTTACCTACTCCATGAAAAATACTCTCTCTGTATTGAACTGACTCCCCCTCGTTTCACCTGGTGGCCCTTCCTTCTTGTACTGGAAAGGACAGTGAACAGTCGGTCCCTGTCTATCTCAATGCCAGTCAGTTTGTAGAGCTTTGCTGCTCCCAACTCATCTCTTTCCCAGACTAGAAAGTCCTAGTTTCCTCTCTCATTCTGTCATTTGTGATCACTTTTATTGTCCCGTCTTGCTCTCATGGTGTTACTTGAAATTGTTCAATTGAACAATTTCAAGTAACACCATGAGAGCAAGACGGGACAATAAAAGTAAACTCTGTCAATTGTTGATTCATTCCTTAATCGAGGTGAGCTCTGAACACACTGATTTGCACTCCTAACGCAGGACTCCACGGGACTCTTCAGAACTTCACTGGTGACACAGACAGAACTGACCACTTGGTTTCCTGTTTGCTAGATCCTCATCGGTCACTTCTGCATTTGAGGACCTTTGACAATGCCCTCTTTCTGTCCTTACAGGCTTTTCAGTAAATGCTTTTAACAAAAATACTTCAGAGGAGGCCTTTCTAATGTGCGTAAGAGTAGTACAACTTTATTTCACTGCTGTTAAATAGGTAATTTCAACATACCTTGCAAAAATCTGCTCCATTTGGAATTTCCCATTTAGGTTTCCGTACATCAAATAGAACAACAGCAATTCCTGACCTGACAAGAGCACATCCCAGATGGTATCCCAGGTAGCCTCCACCTCCTGTCACCATTGTCTTTCTGCTTCTGGTAACCGGTAGTCCAGCATGCTCCTTTAGTTTGCTTTCACATGGTTGGTTGCCATGAGGCTCCTCCGTAGATCCTTCTTGTGTCATGACTGCAAGACAGAAAATCTCTTGAAAATGCCTGCACGACATTCTGTGACTGAGGAAATTTCTGTAACTTTCATGTCACAATGCTCCTTTTATGACTATGCTATTTTTACTTATATATTTTTATTATCTTAACATGTTTAAAATGCATAAATTCGCAATTCCACAGGAGTTACCCATCTCTATGCTTTGTTCTGTATTAAAAATTAGGTTATTCTGCACTTCCTTTAGAAATTAATTAATATTCTACAGTTAAAATGACCAGTCCAGTTAATTTTCCCCACACAGACAACTCCTATTGTCCCAATTCCTTGCATGGCGTAGGATCCAGGTCTTCTGTCCCCAAAAAGAAATCTAGAATAAATACATCTGAAATCAGTCAAATTAAGTCACTGTAAAATGAGAGCCAGACTGGGTGCCTGTCAGTCCAATATAGGAATATAGACCAAATTCCAAGAGATTATTAAGGTTTTCTCATAGTTGGAGTGGGTCCTCATAGCAACATCCCCACACATGAGAGTCCGTCATCTTCCACCTGCTGGGCATCAGCAGTTATGCATAGTTTGCTCTCAGTCATTTTACACCAGGGTTCAGCAGAGATTGTGCAGAAGCTGGTCATGATTGGAAGCTGCATCGCTTCCAGGGTGACCAAAAATACTAGAGAAGCCACAGAAAACGCAGCCTACAGTACGCAAAGTTAAAGGCTACTTCTGACATTACCTAGTTAAGAAAGGTATCACCAAAACTATATATAATATAACATTTTATATGGTGTCTCTTATATTTCAGACACAGAGAAGTAAGTACCAGATTCTCCATGCTGTTATTTTGTTTAAACACCAACGCCAGCCCACTAAATTCCATGAACTGAGTAGCGTAACACAGTGGAAAATATGAGCTCCTTGTGCTGAAAAATATCCTGATATCTCAAAACTGAAAAATAGTCCATATTCCAAACCAAAATTTAAATTAGAACTAATACAATAAAAATTAAAACAAATATGCTTTCCTGTTTAATCAAGGAAAGTTAAATTTGCATCTCTATATTATGCTATGCAATAGTTTTAAGCCATGGAAAGTTTTTTCACCTTGTCTTCTATGAAAAAGCATCTTTTTATTACCCAATAAGGAGAACTAAGGTCAAGCTTGCCACAGGCACCATAAAAAGACATATCTGAAAAATGGTATGTATTTGAATACTTGTCATTAATATCTCCTTAAATTTTAAGTAAGCTGGAGATTGTATCATGTTTGAAGATTTTGCTAGAATTTTCTTTCTTAAAAAGCACTGACAGCATTAATATGCTAATGTTCTTCATGAATTAGGAAATCATTATGTAAACAAACTCCTGTAAGAAAATATTTATTTCTAGGATCAGTTACTTCCTTGTTTCTCAAACTTGCTAGGAACCATTCTGATTTATTAAGGCATTCTACATGATGAACACAGCCACATCTTCTGCAGTGCATGCAGTGCAAGTTGCTCTTAGCTCCCCGCTATGATTTCAAATATTAGAAATGCAGAATTTCCTTCCCATAAAAAGTTAGAGTCAAACATTCCAGGTTTTTAAAAATAGCTAAAGAAGTAGTAAGTACCCTTGATAGAATCCTGGACGTCAGCTTTCTCCCAGTCCTTCCAGTCCAAAGAAGATGGTGAGTCTTCTCTTTGCTGGACAGTTAGTAACGTACGAGCATCACGGACTCTCAGAGAGACAGAGATGTTCACGTGTGCTCAGGTGCTTTTGCTGTTCCTGCTCCTTCGTAGCTAGTGGCTGGGCTAGGAGCCAAAAAAGGGCAGGGCTTAATTCATACATAATTTACGTTCCTTTTCAGGAAAAAATGAAATATTTTCTCCAAATCAGACCTTAACAGGATGGTATCCCTTACTGCTACCTGGTAAAAGTATTGATACAAGGCTGGAAACACAAACCCACTATTAGTATCATCATTCTGTTGAAAAATTGTACTTGACTACTAGAACATCCCACACTGTTTTTAAAAAGTGCAGAGATGAGGGTTCTTCACTAAAGAAAAACAGGAAAGAAATCCTTAACATTAATGTTCAAAGGTGAGCAAGGGCTGTTCTGCCACCAAGTCGAATGAAGTACAGGCAGCAAACTAACTGGTACACAACAAAAGGTGAGTTACTACTAAATAATGCACTTAAAATTATTAATGAATTCACTTGTTAATAATTACAGAAGTTCTCTGATCCTAAGATTTTAAAGTACTTTTAAAACCCATATCCTTTTGTAAGTTAAACAATGAGAAGTCAAATCCAACATTTCCAAACGGGTGTGTCTAAAATTAGGTCCTAAAGCAGTAGTTAAGATGCAAAAGAAACAATCCCAAATCTAAATATAAATGACTACAATTTAAAATGGCATGTTAAAAATCTCTCAGGTTCACAGGCGACTTTGAAATGTAAATGTAATTTAATGGTCATGTGAGGACAAGAACACCTGGGCAAACATACTGTAGCATAACATAGATGTATTTGAGTCCCTTTAGTCTGCATTAGAATCTTGGGACAAGTCAAGCTAATCTACGCTTCTCAGATTGCCGGATGAACCCCCAGGAACACAAACCCCCAGGAACACAGAATTCCCTCCTTTGAGCTGTCTGCAGCACTGCTAACTTCCACCATTTAATCCAAGGAAGGAAGTGGTTATTCCACCCCTGTACTCCCTGCAGACGTCCTCCACAAGTCAAAGCAGCTGATAGATCCACTGATAAATCTGAATTGAGTAAGGACTCAGCGTAAGACAGACAAGACGCTGCATTATCTCCAGCATACAAAGGAATACTCTCGTCTCCATGCTAGATCTGTGGGCAGCAGTGCTGGCTACTGGACCACAGAAAGGTGCTGAACCACCTTTGGTTGGACTCGATGATCCGGTGGGTCTCTTCCAACCTGGTGGTTCTATGACTCTATGATTCTATGAAGTAACCTGGGGAGCAGGTGTATGGAGACGAGGGCTTTGTCCCTTCATTCAGCAGGTCCCACTAACTTCACAGGTCTGCATTTTCAAACCGCAGAACAGTAGCAGTGCTCCAGCTGTGAGGTAATCAGAACCTGAAAGAGGTTTTTTAATTGTATGGAAGGTACTATGCAGAAAGGCTTTAACAGATACATAACCAAAGCATGAAGAGCTAGACAGACATCTGAGTTACAATGACAGCTGGATGTTTGGCCTGTCACAGGCAGGATGGGATGTTCTGCAGTGCCCAAGGGCAGAAGAATACCAGGAAAGCTTAAGAGATGAAGCTCTTTTTTAAGCTATCCCAAGGACAGGATTTTGTTGAAATAACTGCAGCACCAAAATATCCACTCGTCACTGGACTTATTACAAATTCTGTAGCTAAGCCCTAGATTAGTAGAATTGTCCTGGCTCATCATATGTTTGAAATCCTTGGTCACTTGTTCACATCCAGATGCCCTGACACAACCGTATGAGCTCAGAGTGGCAAGACTCGTTTGGGCAGCGCACCAAATCACTGATCCTTTCTGCAACCCCAAAGAAGTCTGGACAGATCTGCTGTAGGGTGTGAGGACTTTTGACTAAAGGTACTAAGCTCTTTGTGACTACAAAAACAATCATCCTCATAACAAGGACTGAGTCTAAACCAGCAGAGAGCTGAAAGAAGCAAAGTGTGAGGTGTTCACATTTTAAGAGGTGACAGAAAATGTTAAAAAGCATTTAAATCAGAAAGTCTTGCAATGTTAATAGAATAGAGGAAAAGACTAGAACTCTATTCCATTTTTTCCTTTTTTCCTGTGACTTCACGTGTTTATTTGTGTTACCATTCCGTACATTTCACTGTCTCCTTCACAGCACAGCCTTGGAATTTCCTATAAAATCCTTTTCAATTTATGTTGCTCTCATTTACTTTACATTCATGGTTGCTTTGCATGCTACACAGACTGACTTACTGGTCAACTGAAATGATAACTGTGAGACTGCTTTGCCAAGTCAGGGTGGAATTACAGGAAGAAACTATGCAACTTCTAACAACAACAATGAACAGGCCCCTTATCTGCTCTTGTGTGTCCTTAGAAAAGCAGACAGTTCACGCAACACTTGAAGGGAAGCAATACAAATGCCTCATGAGATCATTACAGATCATTACTCCCACATGGTTTGCTTTCACGCCCAAAACACATTGGAGGAATTACAAGGGCATGGGAGGTGGCTTAGGATGGACGGAAGAGGAGGATCTGTCTTGCACAATGCCAGTAAGAGATCATTTAAAATCTTGTCATAGCTTATACCAAGTTTCATCCATTCACCTCTATTTTTGCTACTAACGCAGATAACATAATGTAAGCTGCAGAGCTTTCCAAGCAGGAAAGAAAAAGGAAAAAAACTCAAAAAGATTTTGTCATTTGTTATTTCTCTATTAAGAAAGAGCCTCAATACCACATTAAATGTGGCCACGATGACAGAGGCAGCCCATATCACTGAAAGGATGTAAACTTGTGGCTTACTAGACCTAATCTACCTATCGAATTCTGTGTAGTATTAAGATGCTAACTGATACAAGTCTCACATGATATGAGTCAGAGATGATAATCTCCTCATACAGTAATTCTACCAGTGCATTCAAAATAGTTACCCCAAACCTAGATCCTCTTTAATTTAACAGAGACATGGAAGGAACAGGGTGTTTCCTGATGCTGCCAGGTTTCTGGAATTGTGTTTTCTTCTCTCTCTTTTTTTTTTTAACTATTTGGAAATGCTTTGGCACGCATCTGTTTGAGATGGTCTCTCAGAGGACTGAGGTTCAATGGAATGAGAAGTATCCTATTCACATGCAACTGGCCAAGATGCATTAAAATAGTTCCATGAAAATTCTTCTAACTTAGTATTAACACATTTGAGTGCCTAAAGTCTTGGAACTTTGTAGTTACAAATATGGACACACAACAATAGAGAAGTTCTTACCGAACGGAATTTGAAAGGACACAGCACAACACATTTGTTGCTGTTCTCTTCCTCAGAAGCAGCATAAGATTCCCGGGGTTGACTGAAATTCAGGCATACACAGACGGAGGAATTTGCTGCAATGCCAAGCTGTCCCAGCCTTCAGAAGAAAGTTGTTGTCCCCTGAAGCAGGGAAGGCTGAACGATGCACAAAGGAGACGCTGAGCAGCCAGTCCCTGCTAAGCTTCTATGAACATCTGCACTAGTTAAGTGTAGCAGATGGAATTTGACTGTAAATTATGGCGGTACATGACCTGTTCTACATGGAAGTCACTCACTCTTGCTGTGAAAACAGCACTGTTCTGACAGAGGGCAGAACACATATTCGAGGTAGCAACTGTTTAGCTGTTTGTCTTTAATTCGTTGTATGGAAATCGACCTATTCAGTGAGTCACAGCAATGACACGACTTACAAACAAGCTGGCAGAAAAACATACATCTTTGTCCATTATAAAGCTCCTCTTTTATTATGCCTTGATCACAGTGAATTTCATTTCAGGAAGCACAAACCAGGAAAGGAAATGACATACCTGACGGATCAACACTGAAATGTCATTAACAGACCACTTGATTAACCAGGTCATCACAGCTGAACCATCTCATTAAGATGTTTTCCTGACTAAGTAGCCCACACATTGATGAGAACAGGTAGGACGGCACTTTCCAGGTAGGTAATAAACAGGAGACAGAATCTGTATTTTAAAAGAAGAAGCTGCTCTGAGTAGATAGCAGAATTGACCAGCCTGCAAGACAACAAGGATTCAGAAGTATGGAGAGAGGCTGTACGCCCTGAAAACACAAAAGAAGTGAAGTTGGATGGGATGCAATGGGTAATTACCATAACACCCGACTATTTTATACCTTCTGTGGTTCCACAAATTCTAGCGTCAGCATTTGTTCAAAAGTTGTGATCCTCGGTAACTACTAATTATATTAGAAATACATACACTTCTTAAATTTGTATTAGCTTTATTGAAAAATATCCTGTTCTTATGTTTAAACCTTGGAGAGTTCAGGGCTTGATTTACTTTGAGTCCTACAAAGTCTGTAAAGTCAGCACCACTTATCATCTGTAACAACTCTTGCCAGAAGTTTAGAAACAGAGTGCATCTTCCCTCTTGCTGCTTGAAGCTGGAATCTTTGAGCGCACTCTGACAAGAAGCAGGCTAGTAGTACCACTCCAAACTGCTGTAGCATCTTTTCTTCGTCTAAAATTTAATCCTACAAGTCAAGCACACAAATAGTTTTTCAACTACAATTGCAAGTATATGAACTGCATAGGCTCACCATCACCCTTGACAAAATGGTAATGGAAAACCAATACAAATTAACTTGCTTAACTCTCAATTTTCCTCACTTACATATTTAATCATGCTACAATGCTAAGTACTTCCTGAAGTACAGAAACGCTATTTGCTTTACAAGCAACACAGTTTACTTTGGAAGGCTGAAAGACAGAGATGGCTGTGCAGCACTAGCCTCTGCCTCTGTAGGCCTCCAACAACTTCCCTGCTGCTACAGGACAGTTATATATCCATTTCCTCTGCAACCAACTCTTTAGTGATTCAGCATTTATCTGCCAAATTCTGCACATGCTTGACCAGGCTCCAGGTTTCATTCTCCATGAAGGACGCATTCTAAACCAACGGGTCTGACTGGGTTGGTTTTTTGTTATCTCTGAATGACTGGGCAATGTTTGTAAACAAAAATACACACAACGGGTACAGAAGTGAGGATTTTAAAAACAGTCTCAGCATATATGCGCCTTACTCAACTCTGATGAATATCTTGGCAGGCCTAAGCTCCTTAGTGCAACTCTCTGTAATAGTCTGCATGTCTGCTTTCCCCTCAAACAGTCTCTGACAAATGCTCCTGTCTTGTTTAACTCTGAAAAAGCATTTACACCCAGCAATTTCTCTTTTGCTGGAATTTTTACTTTATCAGTTTTAAAAGCAGCAGGTTGGCTCTGTAAGAGGTTTATTTTGTCCAGCTGCCTCCTTCAAAACTATGTAACAATAGTTCAGTGTTTGCTGAGGCTGCCTTTGCTTTTAGTGGAGTGTTTCAGTCAACCTTGTTCATTTAACTGATAAATCACGCAGCTCATGTAGCAATTGTTACTCCAGTCCTTACATCTGGTCCCAACCCTCTGATGTGCTTACGTGTTTGCTCTTAGAAAGAGTTAAACCATCAATAACTACAAATACACATCTGCCTTGCTCCTTTCACCCCAAACACAGTTCTCTTTGAAATGTTCTTTGAGAATATTAGATATACTGTGAACTAGTTCAGCTAAGAAGTAAAATTAATATAAATGTTTTCATCTTTGGAAAAAGTCCCTGCTGGAAACTAGCACATTTTACAGTTGGCTTCCAAATTATCATCTTTCTACTGAAATAGATGAACTATGATCTATTTGTGGTGACTATTTACCTGAGCACATTTTTAAAAGCCAGAGTTGTCCTTTTGTTTTACATTCCATTTCTGAAGTAATAACCTGTTTAAAAGAAAAACAAACCCCAAAGAATTAGAGCAGCTTCTTACACAAACATTCACTACCTTTGTATCTTTGTTCAGCTATGTCCTTATGTGACAGAAAATCTTTTCATTGAAGAAGAAGAATGCATTTTAAGCTCTTCACAAGTGCTTTTGCCTGATATTACTATTGAAATTACATTTTCTGGTTCTGGATTGGCAGCTAGGAAACATAACAATGAAGAAACATAAGGATTAATACAATTCAACTGTTCTTCACTCCAGTTCTAGGTGGGTAGCATAGATCTTCCTAAAGGAAGAGGTACTATAAAGAATATTGCATCACATAAACAAAAGTAAATTTTCTCTTTTAATAAAATATATAAAGAGAAATACATTGATTTGGCAGATGACAGAATTCAGTAATGAGAGGTATAACTTAATGCAATTTCTCTTTGACATAAGAAATGGAGGGACAACAGATGAGAGAAAATAACAGCTCTGGAATTTAACACAGTGTTAGGCTATCTTCACATCCCTTACTGTGATGGTAGGTAATTGTGTAAGACCTGAAAATAAATCCCTCTGAAGCAAGAGTGGTTGCTTACATGGAATTTTGCAAGCCTCAAAAAACCCACTAAAATTGACAGTACAAAGAAAGAAACGGCAATTTTTTTTTTAAAAAATAGTAGGCATAGGAAGTCAGATATTCTTGTCTTCCTTTAATGAAAGCAGTTATTGAAAGATTCTTGATAAATACTTACCTCAAAGATTTTGCCTGCTTTAAGAAACTTCTACCTTTTGCTACTTCTTGAGTAAGCTTCTTTAAATCATCTCCTTCAAAGTGAGGGAAAACTGGATCCTGAAAGCGGAATTCAAATTTTCTACTTTAACTGGTGCCTATCCATTATTTTCAATTTCTACCAACTTAACTAACTGAGCCTAAACTCTAGATCTCGCTGTTCTTATACACTTGCAGAGAAGGTCTTGGTCTACAAGGGGAGAGCAAAACAACTCTGGATTACATATAGTTCTGGATTAAATATTTTCCTACTGTGGCAATCCCTGAGGTCTCCTGCTGAAGCATTGCCATGCTAAACACTCTACAAGGATTTTACCAAACCCAGCGAAATCAACCCATTTAACATACATCTTCATCATCAAGCCCCTCTGTCAACATTCTGTGTGCTGCTAATTGTCCATCCACATCTCCAGAGCTGCAATGGTAGCGCCCCCCTGTCTGGGAAGCAACCTTCTTCAGAAATTCATTAGCTCCCCTGTTAACAGCAAAATAGCAGGTTACTTAGGAAAATTATTTCTCTGAAAGCAACAACAATAGAAAAATAATTTCTAAGAATACCTATAAAAGTCAAAACAAGCAGTTTGGAGGACATGATGATAAACTCCTGTATCATTTCTAATTGTCCGTTGGTAATGAAGAACCAGCTGTCATAACCTTCAAAGACTGGCTATTTTTGGACAAGGGTTTCAGTGTAGCAACAGAACTAAAAAAAGGAAACTAAACCAAGAAATCCAGAAGCCAGGCCGGCAGGTAAAGGGCAGTAATATTTTACATAGGGGAAGAAAACCAAAAGCTGGGAGACTCAGTGAGAAGGAACATCTTTCTTCCTTATGAGCAGATTTCCTTAACAGAAAGTTATTGGCTACTGACTAGATAACCAAATTATATGCAAACAAGTTAACTCAAAACATTCATAATTAAAAGACTTTTCAGGAACATCTGAAGTTGTCTTTTTCAACTTGGGACCAGTAATTCAAATTTTTAACCAAAAATTAAGATATATAAATAAAAGCTTATAAAATAACACCCCTTTCCTGTCAGACTTCACTTGCAAAATCACAGACCACAGCTAAGTATCAAGACTCCTACTTCCTCTCCCCCTGATGGTTTGGAAAATGACATGCAAATTAACAATCACCTTTTGTGGGATTTAGCTTTAAGATCTACTAGCTACATTTTGATAAACCAGCCTCTGACAAAAAAAATGAACTTAGGAATTTAAAAGATTTTTTTTTTCGTTCTTGCAAAGCATCATATACCTGTCTGTGCAGCTAAAAGAAATGGTGTGGATTTTAATATCTTGCTTCTTTTTCATTCTTTCAATTTCTTTCAAAATCAGACTGCAACTGGTGTCTGGTTTTCCATCAGTCAATACATACAGTGCCTCTATACCTTGGAAACTGAGAGCCTTCTAAAAAGCAGAAAATAAGCTTAACTAATTAGTACATTTATACAAAAAGTTATACTTAAGAATGAAAACACTATTGCAATGATTTAACAAGGCTTTATATCTACCACAACATCAAACATGTTTGATATTGTCTTTTCATTTTCACTAAGCATGAAAGGGATCAAGGATACAAATTTGAAAAACAAACAAGTGGATAATTTGTAGCATAAGGCAATAAATTCACAAGCAGGACATCACCAAAAACTGACTCACTGAAATAAGCAAATTACCTGGTTTTGCAGAAATGTTGACCAGACATTTTTACATCACATTTCTGTGAATTGAAGATGCTTTATGTCTGAAAATCAGGCTCACTAGATCTTGGCCTTTTCACATTATGAAACTATATTATGCTACAGTCAGATGGAAGTGTTTTATCACCGCAAGACACTACATCTTCTCCAAAATGTGGTACACGATTTACTAACCTGTAAAGCCATAAGGATGCACGTACTACCACGAGCGTGGAATTTGGACACCCACTGCACAGCATCATGACAGGTTTCATCAGTTGCCTCTACAAGACACTCCTTCCAACTCTCTGTATTTTCTGCAAATCTCAGCAGGTTAAACCTAAGGGGAAAGGTGGCCCGCAACATTTAACCCTTACCAGTGCTATCAGTCACTTCAGATAAGCCAGCCTTGAAATAAAAAAACAAAATAAAGCAAACACAAAACCAAACCAAATTAAAAAAAAAAAGCCAAACCAACCAAAGAAAGAAAATAAAACAAAAACAACACCCCACCAACCAAAATTCCTAAACCAAGATCCTAGTATTGGAACATGGTATTTGGCTTTGGAAGAATCAGAAAGCCTATCTCACTCTGCATGAGAAGAAAATCTATGGGAATGCTAAGCTCAAAAGGATAAATGCCATCAGCCTGTGTCAAATGAGGCTCAGATCTCAGAGAGCTGAGAATTAAAAGCTCTCTGAATTAAAAAGAGCAACAGAAAAAGCACTTCATGCCACATGCATATTATGCACCAAAATATAATTACTTCTATTGTGTTTCAGTACAGTATTGTTATAATTATTAAGTAATCATGTTACAAAATAAGAAATAGTGTAGATTTCAGTCTTTATCAGTAGCACATCGTACCTGACTTCGTTTTTTCTCAGCTGTTCCCAGATAAGGGATGTAAGTTCTTTTGTGATATGCGGCAAATATGGGTCCATGGAACCAGATGTATCAACCAAAACACAGACATTTGCTTCTAAAATGGTGCCAAACAACCTTCGGCTTCCTGGGTCAGAACATTAGAACTAATTAAGTGTCATTACATAAGCTTATTTTACTGAACACATGATATTACTGAGCATGCTGTAAAATCTTCAGTCTTTATGGGTTATTCTAGGCACATTTCTTCATAATAAATTCTAATCTGCATGGAAACTAGGGAGTTCAAAGGTTAATGACAGAAAAGTCTTCTGTCATTTCAGATTTAGCACTATCAAGTATTAATTACTAGCCAACTGTGGCAATTTGCATTAAACAATTTGTAGCTCCTCCCTTACAATCTAGCAAAAATAAACTGTTTCCCAACAATCATCCTTATGAGCAACAGAAGAATCAAAACACTTTTCACCAGCAGCGATGCTGAACTTCTAAATAGAGCACAGTTTTAGCAAAAGAAACAGAAAAGCTGATTTTGCTTGTATGCTGTTGCATGTATTCTGTTGATAGAAAGCATTTGACAGCAGGGACTTTCTATTAATGAACACAACATTCATAAAGGAAAAGCTTATCTCACAGCTCTAATTATTTCACATCAAGCTAGCTGTTTATCAGCTTCACAGATGTCGATTTATCTTGCACTCTTATTTTAATGTCATACAATATTATTTAAAATTTCAGTGAAATGCAAAAAGGGTGACCTTTATTCATAGCTGAGGTCCAGACTGATTGCATTAAAAATAGCAAGCGAGAATATTTTATGAGTGTTTAAATTGTGCTTTACGGAAAAAAAGCTGCACACCAATACCTGACAGAAGCCACTGTATTCTTTGTATATAGCGCTGCAATACTTTCTCCAGTTGTTCAGTGTAGATTTCCAGTTCTTTAGGTTGAAACTGTAGATGCTTCACAACCCCCTGGAAAAATTCAGTTTGTACAAGAGAGTCTTACTTCAGGACATCTGACCTCAGCTGCTTTATATATGTAGCGTCTGCATTAGAAATGTGGTTGATTTTTTTGTCTTTACCTCTAAGAAATAGCATAAGGAAACTTTTGTGATTCTGTTGCTACCAAAGAACTGGTTTATGCAAGCTAGAAAAGCCTAGCTGCCACCTCAGCAAGCCGTGCCAGACAACAAAATTGTATCATTTAACTGAACAGATGCATCTATTGCATTATTTCTGACAGTTTTAAAGATATAATAGAGGAATAATATCCTGGACTTAACTTTCATGCTTCCCTCCAGTCATTACACAAACCAAAACAATCGAGATCCAACATTTTCCAAATTTTGACTCATACAGGACTTTAAAAAGCTTTGCTTAAAGTTTTAAAATTATTTTTTCACACTGTACGAGCAAAGGAGGTGCCATGTGTTCTGAAGATCCCATGCAGTTTGCACTTCAAACGTACCAAATACTTTTTGTGATCCTTCTCGAGCTTAATAGAAAGGTGATTTAGAAAGAAAAACAGGGAATAGCGGAGGGAACATCACAATACAGGCCACAAACACTGATCAAAGTGTATCACCTTATAACAAATACAAAACCTTTCAATGATGTAGGTATAGGACATCTGAAAAAGCTTACATTGATTTCTACGCTTGGGAAGATAGCGCAGTATTTTGCCGATACTTTCTTGTGCAGAGACTCCACGGTTTTCTGTTGGTGAGTACAGCCTGGACCAAACATCAGTCTGGGCAACTCTAGTTTAAGCTTTTTAATACTGTACTTGGTCAGCCACTTGTAACACAAACAAATGGAGCAAGTGATTGTTAGTAGGTATTAGAACAGTTTAAGAAATGATACATTGTACAGAATCACAATTAATGTTTCACATCGATTCACAGGGATAATTCTAAAATGGCAACTTATCGGTAAGGAGTAATATACCTCTTTGCTTGAGCAGATTTCCTCCGTTTTTGGCAACTTAACAGAGGGAACAGAGTTTCTTACACATCTTATCTTTGGATACTCTCGGTATACTGTACCTAGTTAAGAAAAAGAACAAAGAAATATTAGGAGCCCCAGTTTTAAATCATGGTCTTTTTGAATCACGTATAGCTGATGATTAAAACAAACACAACCAAACAAAAAAAAAAATCCCAAACCCATAGACTAGCATTTCATACACAATTCCACATCTGAAAAAAATGTCAAGTTTCTGTATATCAATGTACTTAAGAATCTCTTTATTTTCAAAAATCATTGCCTTCAAAAAATTCCAAACCAAATCTTCTGTAATCACTTAAAAACATGATAATAGCATTTTTCCTTAGAGCACCTTTGACCAAAACATCCCAAAGTACTTTACAAAACCAAAAATAAAAACACCCACCTCCCTAAAATACCAAAACAAATCAAAAGCCAGAGAGTCAATACCCTCAACCCCATCCAAAATCAAACATCAAACCAAAAAATCCCACAGCTGTTTGATAAGTGAAACTCGCTTCCACTCACTGTTTAAAGCACACTCATTATTGGTGACTTAACATCCTAACAGTTCTATAATATAAACACGGATCATAAAAAGGCTTTGCCCATCATATCCTGATAACACATACCCACATTTCTTCCTTTATCAGTATAAAATACTGACACAGAAACTTCTGGCTGTTTCCTTGGTTTATGCTTTGTTTTACTCTCAGTCTGAGGCCATTCTTTTAGTGTTTGTGCTACAAATAAAATAAAAAACGTGATGTTGACTGATTTCAGCTAGATAAAACTCTTACATCCAACACTCTTCTTCAGTTCATAGTTTCCTACTGCCACAATTACAAATACTTAATTTTCAATACATCAGTAGATCTCAAGACTCAAATTTAATGTAAACATAAAAAAAATAATGCAGGTATTAGCAAAGATAAACCACAAAAAAATTACTAAAATGGAGGAGATAGGAACTGGACTTTAAGGAATCAACAGTAACTGGAACCAATTTAGGAGCTTTTCTATATACCAGCAGCAGTTGCAAGAGTTAGCACTTCAGATAACCTGACATCTGTGTTGTAATTTTCCTTCATTACTGGATGATAAATAAATGAAGTGGAACAGCATATTAATTACAATGAGATCTAACAGCATTACCAGAAAAAAATATATATTGAACATAACAAATCTCTGAATTTTTGAGCCTTTGGAAAAAAATGGAGTATGTATTGAAAACGAAGAGGAGTGGGGTTCTAATTATGATTTCAGGGGTGGGACAAAGTAGGACTCTGCTTTCCACCACACTCATTTGACATTTCCTGGTGGAGGATGGGTATTCTGTTAGATGTTCTGGAAACAGTTATACAGCTCTGCAGCGTTGCTTTCACCCACGACCTAAGAGAAAGCTAGATAGATTACAGCCAAAACTCATATTGAGGTAATTTCAAAACAATCTCTATGTTTCCTATCAATCTGATTAAAATTGCTAGTGTTTCTAAAAACTTGAATGAAACCTGTAATTTAATGTTTTATTTGAAGCAAAACCCAAAGTACCCAAAGACAAAAAGCCCCTAATCCATACAGACCTGGCGGAATGTCTGCTTTAGCACTAGGAGGACGCCACGCCAGCACTCGTGAGGACACGTTCCTCTCCGTACCATGGCTGTCTTTCATATACTAGAGCAAATAACATAACACATAACATAACACAACACAAGCAGTATTTCAGTTGGTTCATAACTGCATTACTCAAAACTAGAACTATCCTTCATTATTCCACCCCTGGAAGTGTTCAAGGCCAGGCTGGATGGGGTCTTTGGGGCAGCCCAAACTGGTGGGACATGTCCCT
The DNA here is from genome assembly GCA_033459285.1 of Clamator glandarius. NCBI lineage: Eukaryota > Metazoa > Chordata > Aves > Cuculiformes > Cuculidae > Clamator > Clamator glandarius. The sequence goes on along the minus strand of JAUNZM010000157.1, from coordinate 2,574,721 downwards.
GCCCATCGCAGGGGGTGGAACTGCATGATCTTTGAGGTGCCTTCCAACTGAAACTATTCTATGATTCTATTCTCCCATTCCTGTTCTACAGCAGATTGCCATGATTGTAGAACTGGACTTCTGCTGTGGCACAGAGCATTCAAGTAACTGACACCAAATTTAATACCTAGATCTACCACAAACATCACCAAGCACCTACAGACAAACTTGTATGAGTTTTCTACAAGTTCAGCCCCTGTAACTCTTTGCTAGGTAGTCGTATTTCTGAGTGATTACTTTTTTCCTGCAGTTGTGAACATGTGTTGAGAATATATGGGTTTTGACAAGATAGGATTCCTGAAATGGACATAGTTTACTACAGCACACTTCTGTTTTGCCCTTGTTTTAATTAAACACTAATTTTTTAAGGTCAGAAGAGGGATTGATTAGCTAATTTTAGACACTACAATGTGATTCCACTACAATTAATTACTTTGCAGAAGTTAATAAGATATACATTTACATTTATGTAGCATTCTGAATGGAAATTAAAACGCAATTTCAGAGTGCTATCACAATGCTTCCTTCAAGTTTTCAGCCTGAACACTTCTCTCACAACAAGCAGCATCTGATAGTTGGGTAGGATCTCTAATCAAAACACACATAATCTTAAAACAGGACCATTTCAAACCATTCTAGCCAGACTCAGAGCTGTGGGTTTAGGAGATGGCAACTTTTGTGGCCTTCTTTTCTCTTTCTTTGTAAGCATGCTGGAGTCTCCTTCTGGTATAAATGCATTAACAGGCTGATGTAATGAATGTTGCTTTAAGGATTCCACTAGGAATACACACTGAAATGGAAGTTCACATTGGTGAGCAATTCACATACATGAAATTTAAGTAAATGGCATTTCAAAGACAGGCATTCTGTATTTACTGCTTTAATAACAAATGAAATCCATACCAAATATTAATCTGGTAAGGTTTAACATCTCTAAGTGAACAGAAACCTCTTTGTGCTTTGATTGCTGAAATGCATAGGAGGGAATTCCTTGTGTGCAACAAGATGTTCAGACCTCTGAACATGTATCTCACTGTAGGTATCACTCTAATCACGTTTATGTAAGAAACAACAGCCGTGTTGCCAGGCTGCCTATATTGCCTCAGTCACTTTGTTAGATACCTTCTAAAAAAGTAATGTGCGTGTAATGTGGAGAGATACAGTCCAGTTCTACACCCTTAGTACGCTTCAAAAAACAAATTGCTGTAGAACTGAACAATTTATTGTGCCAAAACTAAGCCCTCCCTCCACTGTAACTTTTTTTTATATATTTATTTTTGGATATGTAATTATAAAAACCAATTAATTCTACTTGAAAAGAACTCATCATAGGATTGGCAACAAAAAAAGAGAATCACTCCAATTGTAAATGGCTTCTGTTTGAGAAGGAATCGTGGCCACTCCAACACCAGCCACTTCAGTGCTATTGTACAACTGCTTTCTAGTCCCTATTTACTCTACGGTGACTACTCTCATGCTCTAGAGCATTCCTGCCCATCTTACAAGGATTTTAATTTTGTCCAGTCTTCTGCACTGTCAGCTGAACAAACACTGCTGAATTATTTTCTGAAGAAAAACATAACTTAAAGATACATACAATTCATACCTTTTGGGAGTAGTTGTTTGCTTTTTCCATTTCTGACACAATAATAGTGATATCATCACTTTCAAAAATACCTGATAAACAAATACATGCTAATAAGTGTGGGGTTTTTAAGTGTACAAAATACATCTTTTTTTTAGTGTACAACAATTGGTAGATCATGCCAAGTATCGATGAAGAGAATCAAAAAGCCTTTGTTTCTTGTAAGCCAGGCAGTCTGGACCTACCATATCTGTAACTGCATTGTAAATGTGCATCTTTAAAATACCCAGCAGAAAACAATTACTTCAAATAGGGGAAGAAATCAAATTACTGCATTAAGGCTGCATTACAATATCCTGCAATACAACTGTAAGACTCAATCAAATTAGGACCTCTGTTCATATCTCAGTGCTAGTGTAGCATCATCACATCCTACAAAAGTAAATTACTTGATTAAGGGGAAAAGGCATTAATAAGTACTATTCAATTAATAAAAAAGAAATATGTGCTGATTCCTTTTCACATACCTGCTTCTCCAAACCAATGAAATCTCCCACCGGCTGCCTGTGCTATTTCTTTAAAAGCCACGGCAGTTTCAGTTGGGTTAGCATAGCGAGCTGGCATAATCCTGTTGGAGTCAATGTCCTCCCTTACACTGAACAGGCAGACGTGAAGATGCAAATCAAAACCTCTGCAAACCTCAGCCACATAAGCACTGACTCTGTGCTGCAAGACAGAGAAGAAAAAAATAAGAGAAAACAAAAGAGAAAAAAATCAGTAGTGACCTTCTGCCTCAGACGAGCTTCTATCTACTCCACTCGTTCTTGAACTGATGGACACACTCCCAGCCTGAGCAATTCAGTACAGGAACACATCCTGGGTAGCTGAATGCCTCCTCAATTAACGCATAGAACTGTCACTGTTACTAGTGACAATGGCAACAGCATTGCTGCAGCCAGTAAGTGAGACTGGGTAGCTATGGGAATCAAAGACTCAGGCAATGGACTTCAAGGTAGCCACACACTGAAGCAAAGAAGTAGGAATGGCAGCATTCATTTGCCTGTTTGTATGCATTCTTTGGGTTTTTTTGTTATCCACATGGGCTTTTAATGATTTCTTAGGTTTGCCCAGAATTTCCAGAAGTTCGGTAACAAGGACAAGTGACATTCTAGTGCACATGCAAGGTTATTGCACTTGGACTACTACGTGTTCAGAAACTTGAGGCTGTGCATGAGGTTTAACAGCCACAGAGCACATGCACTACAATTTCTGCAATTGCAGAAATGGAACATTGTGATCCTGCCAGTTGTACTGGCTTAGATATGTAAAGAAGTATCCTACCAACAAAGTATGGTGACTAGCCAAACGGGGTGGGGGGGAAGAAAAAGAAAAAAGTTGATTTTAATTCCAATAGGAACTTAGAGAAGAGCTGCGAAACCTGTGACAATACTTACTGTTTCCTGATCAGGTATTCCAGTAGTTAGCAGGTAAAGTCCTTGTGATTTGTATTTCTCTTTGTCTTTGAAGTCTACTTCCACAGCTCTCCTGAGAGCACCCATGAGGTTTCTACTCCCTTTGCACTGCAAGTTCAACACCCATCTAAAAGATGTTTACAGTTCAAAGAATGAAGCAACAAAAGCTTTCGTTTCTGCTTGAAGCAGTACAGAGAACTAAGAATCTCAAATAACACTGCACTGCAGTCTAAAATTTTGAAAATGACAGACAGCAAAACCAGATTATACAACGACGAAATTATTTAATTTTGTTTCTGTACTGCCACCACAGTGAACTACATTTTAAGGTAAGATTCAGAGTTTAGGGATGAAACATTTCTCTCTTATTTAGAAAAAAAATTAATATAGTAGAACTTATAGGAATAAAAATGAAACCACAGAAGAAAAATAAAACCACCAAGGGTGTAACCCCACAAACAGAAACCCAGGACTTGTGTCTACAGTGTAAGGAGGGGGGAAAAAAGCATATTTTAGCTTTCATATCCAGCTGAATTTGAAGCAGTTTTCAATTCTTTGTGCAACCTGCGCATTTCTTATACAGCCACTTCTATATCTCTGCACATATATATTCTGTATACATATGAAATACAAAGTCACTAGGATATGTTAAGCTTAATTATGCTGTTTTCACTACAAACCATCATGAACAATCACCGCAGAACAGTTCAGTGTAAACTATTTTTGCAAGATGATAAATTTATTAATTTTCACAATGTTGTTTAAATCTGTTTCTCTTTTATCTGTTTCATGGTAGCTGCGATCATTTAATTCAGGTGTATGGATAAGTTATTCGATCCTACCTCCAAGCATTTTCTAAGTTTTCCGGTTTGGTAGGAACGAGTTCAAGCTGCCAAGGCACAACATTGCTCCCAAATCTTTCATGGAAAGAACAGCAATTAATTTCCAGACTATGCTTTAGAACAAACAAAAGGACACAGTAAATACACTGAACAAGAAAAATCTGATTTGGGGTATTACAGATGTAAAATTGTCTCCTAACTATTTTCTGTTTCAAACAATTTAATTATTCACATTTATCTATCACTCAGGGGTTGTCCGATTTTCAAGGTAGGGAACCAGACTAAACTTTTCTTTCCTGAACAGGATCCTAAGTGAGCTGATAAAAGCTTAGCGGAAGGATTGTGACAAAAACAATCCCCATCTTTAGATACTGCCTGTTTCTCTCCTGTGAGGGAAAAGCTCTGCTCTGCCACCAGCTTTGGAACTGCTGACTCTCTCTCTTTGTTCCAGGCACGAAGCAATCTGTTTCGGTGAGCCTCACCCAAACCAGTGATTTTTTTATTACTAATCTTGTCACTGTACAACTAATCCATACACCTATCCAAAAAAGATAAACCAATGCTACTCTTGCAATTACTTCATCATACAACATTAAATACATTTAAAAAAAATCTAAAATATAACCATTATTTATTACATTCTGTCAGCAAACTTCTTTCATTGCAATATGTTACAATTACTTTAAGAGAATTTTAAATAGTTGCTTACGCTATAATATCGAAGTAATCCTTATTTGACATTTGTTCCTCAAGTAAAAGTCGCAAAGAATGTTTGATATGGATGATGTACTTGGAGTTTGTCACTGATATATCAACAAGTATAACCACCCTATATAAGAAATGTTATTTGTAAAAAATCTCATTTATTTACATATTCTTACCTTCACTGCCCTCTAACTCCACTAGATACCTATCAAAATGTATAAACACTGAATCTATAACTACATCTACATCTACATATAAAAGTCTACAAAATATAAAATGAGATTCTAAAAAATGGTAACAATAATGGAAAAGTCTCTCTTCTTTAAATTATGAAAAGATCAGGGTACTGGCAAATGTAGTGTCACAATGGCTGTTGAACCCCAAACACATCCTCTTCCTTCTCTGTACTTCAATATCCAAACTGCATCTGAAACATGTGGTTTACTTGCTAGATAACTAAAACTTCTAAGTCTCATGGAAACCGCAGTTTTACTGGAAAAGCTGAATATTAGTATCTGTTTTCAGAAGTGTTTTCAGACTGCTACTTCTGACTATTTTCTGCCGTGTATTACTTGGTGCTGACTTACACGCAAGAAAAGGCTGGCAAATAAGAACTATCACCAATATACAAAAAAAGGGTTATCAAGGTACGATACCTCCTTTCACAAACACTTCCCCATATTCTTCTGCTAGCAACAGAGAGCCAGTCAATCCGTTTCTCATAGATTCTTACCATTTTAGCAAGCTGTTTCTGTGAATATAGAAAATTTTAGTTAAAAATAAAAGGTTCAAGTAAATCCAAGCCTGCTGCTACACTACTTCCTGGAAAGTTCCTTGTATGCGTTGAGTCTTTCTTGGTCTAGCCAGTAACAATTAGACATTATTCCTCATAAAACGACTTTCAAAGAGATAAAGTGGAATACAACCCTCCCCCTTTTTTTATAGGTAAACCCAGAGGAAAGGGGATAGTTCTGTTAGATCAAGCAGAGGTTCTCTATGGTGATGAATCCTTTCAACGTACAGACTAAAGGATTCATACACATGGGTAAAAAAAATGTAAATGTAGTCTTATAGATGGATCCCAAAACATACACTGCTGTAATTTACAAGCAGCACTGGAGGACTCTCTTACTTCACCTTCTTCCTCACTATCATAAGAAACTGGGTCTAAAGTCTGAAAAGCTCTTGGTGCATGAATTCCTGCAGTATTTATATGGAATAACTAGATGGTAATCTAGCTCTGGCAAGGCCACGTCACTACAGACAACTCGCCTGATAGTTGTATAATACTGGCAGGTCAACGTGGATATTCTTCACGGTTCCATCATACCATTCAAACTGCATCATCGCTTTCTAGAAGGATAAATAAATACAGTTGTGTGTTTATAGAAGCTGATACAAGCTCCACTAATATGAAATGCCTCCCTGAATCAGTATGAAGAACGGTATAAGTATCTGACTTGGACCTACAACTCAAATTTCACTTTCTCTAACTTAAATCACTGATCTTAATTAGAAAAAAGAATGTCACAATAGGAAGGAAAAAAAAGAAAAAAAGGAAAGAATCCCCATCACTCACCTCGTGCAAAGTTGATGATACTGTTTTTTTAAGAATAGGTACAAATTCTTCCACAGGAGAGAAAGCGTTGGGAGCCAAAACTTGATAAAGGTCTAACTTTCTTGCTACAGCAAGGAACAAAGATTTTAAATAAAACACATGTCCTTAATGATTTTTTTAAACTGTTAAGCATTTATTTCTGTGCTACCTTTCAAACCATTCGTTTTCAACCACTCTGTTGAGGTTTTGGCCAGAATGCATGGTGTTTGAATAACTAATGGTCCTTTGTGCTCTTGAGGCTTTGGTAAGAAGTTGGAAGGTGCTGTATTTGCAAATTCTGTGGAAACCTAAAACAGATTTTAAGAAAAGCTCTTGCAAGTTTTAGCATTTTTTTTTTTTTACCCTCAATCCATAATATCCAGCATGGAATATTAGTTTTACTTATGTTCATCAAGGCATTGGGATTTCAACCAGCAAAATACTTTGAAAATACCTATCATTGGTCCTCCTATGAAAAAGCTTTGGAGGGCAATGTTCCATTAACAGATTGTAACTTCCTAACTTCAATTGTAATAATGGATCTAGAGAAACCTTGAGGATTTTGCAACTGATTTAAGTGTTCACCTTAACCAGGTAGGAGCAAGTATCTTTTCACCAATTTGAAGGACTGTTGGAACTTCATTTGCGTGATCATACATACAGTTAGGCTAGCAATTCTCTTAGATTTCCATTACGGTCTTGGTACAATGTTCTTTTCATCACATTTTGGTTGGTTTATAAAACTTGTTGCATTTTGAAGAATGTCTTATAATGTCTTAGCATCTTATAATTTTTTTTCATGTTGTTAACACTACTTCTGATACTTCAAAGTACACATGAAAATAAAAAGATACATACATCTGCTATTCTACTTATAACTGGGCCACCGGTTCTTCTTTGAAAAGACTGTTTGATGCTCCTGAGTAAGTCCTCAGCCTTCTGGGACTCCTGAAGTAGCAGATGAAGGTCACTGCTATCAAAATTCTGTACACAGAAAAACAAAGAGGGAAAAATAAGTTAACTGCTATTCAAATACCAGCCAAACACAGGTTCCTTACTTTGATGTGCATACATCTATACAAGACTGCCTAGCACAGCAGAATGTATCATAAAAATAGCATATACGTTATTGATCATTTTATAAACAAGATACTATTTTATTGTTTTGAATCAGTCTACAACAAGACACTGCTTTCATCCTATTTATCAGCTTTAAGTCAGGGAACAATATCTGCAAAATTTATTGCGCTTTTCAGTTGCAGAAAGAATTAACCATAGGTTTACTGACCACATTCTCAGCACTTCTATGAGAGAGACTTTCAGCATCAGGTTTTGCTATGAACATCTACTCAGATTATAATTAGTTTAGCTTCTCAAAGGGAAGAATCATCAAAAAGCGAGAAATGGTTGTCCCTCTAGCTGTCACCTACCTCTCCCTTTGAAGAGTAGCAATGATAATGGCCTCTCACAGCTTCTGCAAGGTTCTTTAGAACTGCCTACACATGTAAGTAGGAAGAAAAATAGTTACTTTGATTTAGTAGTCTCTTTTGATAATACGGGTTATTGGCATTCAATTCTCAATTGAGATGAAGAATCTTTGAGCTACTGTAGTGACAAAGCCAAAGTAATTACATTTCCTTGGCTTTCTTACCAGTCTTATTTTAATACTTAATACCACTTTAATAGATCTGAAAAGCCTTTCTTTTGAAAAGAAATTTACAAAACATTCAATAAGGGTCAGGTTCATTCACCCTGTGCTAAAATGCCAGTCACATTCTCTTCCTTTGAAGGCAGGCCTGTGCTAGTCAGATCAAGCACATATTGCTGAAGTCTACAAGTATAAAATATAAAGCTATACTTCCCCTGCCTTTTGCTGCCTTTTTTTTCACCTTTCCTATCTCCTTCTCTCCTACCATATGCCACTGCAATCCCTTCCCCATGAAGGCAGTACCCTTGCTGCATTCAATCTTCTCTTCAAACCACAATTTTAGCTGTGTCCTCCCTGTCACTTATGTCACTGCAGGAAAAAAGCTTAAACAAGCCATAAACGCCTAAAACCAGGTTTCTATCCAAAAGCTAATCAAAAGTAACTGCTTATCCTTCTGTCTCCCTCCTCTTTCAGGCAGTCACTGCTAACATCCAAACTGTTGCTCAGGATCAACGCTAACTGAAAAGGGCTGCCAGGTCTTGCACTGATGCTATTCCACACAAAAATATTCCTGTCCCAGAGACTGTATCATCTCACTCCCTGGTCCTTGTCTGTCTTACATCTCTCTCCCAACCCACTTGTCCTTACTGCCATATGGCCTACCAAGTCCCCTATTTTTCTGTTTTCACCCGCAAAAGAGCTCTTAGACCCAAGGTGTTCTCTGTAAATACACAGGATGATTAACTGGAAACAACTGCTTCCTTTGAGCTACCAAGCCTGTCAACTTGGTTGCCACTTCTACTCTTGGTAGGAGCCAAGATGAATGCTCCAAACAAATCCTTTCATGTGTGCAAATCTGCTCTAAAGAGAATACAATTCTAGATCAAGAGCTCTTCAGAAAGCAGGATAGCCTCCCCACAAGTTTGTGAGGGAAGATGTTGCAGCTGAATAGTAAACAAATGACATGATGCTTCAGGAAGTCATTCTGTTCATACTTACAAGAGAAGCAGGATTGCTGCAATCATAGGCAACAGCATGAGCCTGTAGTTTTCTCCCCAGCATACACTGCTGAACATAGTTAGACAGTATTTCTGAAGACTGATCAGGGCTAATATAAATAAACAGATAAAAAATATTAAAAAATATTAACACTGGCAGTAATAAAATGAGGGGGGAAAAAGCCATAGTGAAAAAAAATAAAACAGGGAAGAAAACGAAGTGGGAAAGAAATAACAAACCATGGGAATGTAATCCAGGTATTTAGTGTAACTTGGCCTCCTCTCCCTCTTTCAACAATTACTGAGGTTTGGTTCTGTCCTGAAAACCTGAATGATAATAAAAGCACTAAGACTCTACTCTAGGTCAGTATAGCCTGTGCATGAAATGTTCTAAATTATTCCTTAGTAGCCCTGCAAGCTAAAAATCAACAATTGTGGGTCTGTTTTTTTTTCCAAAGGCACTAAAACCAGTAAAATGGCTTTGTGTTTAGAACTTAGTGGCCCACACAGCTTTCATTCCCTGAATTTTGATGGTTTTTCATGGCTAGTGCCAAGCCTACGTCATCTCTTTTTTGCATATTTAAAATAAATACAATGAACACAGAGGAGAAATAAAAGAATGCAGTGGTACAAACTATAGATACATAAAACCTCAATCTGAATTTTTTTATTTATTTTCATATCAAGTTCAGATTCCTGTACCAATTCTGTATCCAAGTTAAAGCTACTTGTTAGGACAGATAACAAATTTACCAGCTTCCTACAACAAGGATAAGAGAATTCAGTTCTTTCATCGTAAGGACACATTTTAAGGCTTTCAGGACATTGCAGCCTCGACCAGGCTCCAGCTGTTGTATCCACTGTCTTGCTTCATGCAACCTAGGGGAAAAACCAAAAGAAGTATGTACACTTAATGTGCAGGTGCTAAATAAGACAGATCACAAAGATTACTACAAACCACAGGAGCTACTAAGATATTTCACACACGAACAACCAGCTTGAAATCACTGACTGCACTTAAAATTGCATTTTTCCCCTCTTATTAGCCACTGCAGGCATAAGATGAAAAACACTGTTTATTATCGAGATTGCTTTAATTAACTGCAGACCTTCTCTGAAACATCTTTATTTTTCAGAGAAATTAACTTACTTACACGTGACCACTGACGTTTTTTGGATTCTCCCACAGAGGTGAAATTTCTGTACTGAATGACAGGCAGTATAATTGTTTCTTATAACACAGCTGTTCATCTATTAAGCACTAATAAATAAAAAATTGTTAATGCATTAGTATCCATGCTACTTCTAATAGGTTTATTATGCAAAAGAACAGAAGTATGATTTCCTAAAAATAGTTGACAGCAAGTACAGATTCAAATATTTAGTAAGGATTACATAGACAAGACCTGCAAACCCATGGTAATCCAGGCCATTTGTTAATAGGGCAAGAAGCAGGGAATATTTGTTGTATTCTCTCCAGTCGATGAGCACATGAAACAACATCCTGACCTAGAATGGTGATGTGCACCCATTAAGCAATTACTAAAAAATGTTTAACACATATTCATGGATAGGGCTAAACAACAGTTCAAGTATTAAGGCTATGCAAACATATGGAAATTGAGTTTTCTTGAAGAAGTTTCATTTAAAACGCACAAATGAAAAATGCATATATATAAATTGAAATTAAATAAATCTTGAATGCAGGAAATTAAATTATACAAAATTTCAAAGTTAGGCAGTAATCCACATACATTTTATCTTTTTTTATATAGGTAAGATGCTAAGTTTCACAAAAACAATGGAAATCTTCTATTCTATTGCATATTATGCATTTAAGTATATTTTTTTCCATTTACTTCATGGCTTGTAGTTATATAAAACCTTGATTGGTATTTTATAATTGCCTAAGTCTGCTTTATTATTACTTACCAAAAGGTCTTTCTGAAAATCCAGTAGTCTAGGTCTGTGACTCACATGAGACACATCAACCACAAGTCCAACTTTGGTTCCTTTTATAAGGCCAAACAGCTTAAAAGACAGGAGTCATTGTAAATGCTAATCTTATCTAAAGTATAAAAACATTACTGTTAATTCTGTACAACACCATTTTAAAATCAGGTATCAGGTCTTGATTTTCACCTCAAACTTTTCAGCATCAAAATGACACAGAAACAAAGCTGGGGCCAGTGGGAAGAAGAGAGAGGCTCCCAGTTTATGCTTACCAGTGAATCCCATTCCCTCCTACCCAAGCAAACCGATTAATGATATGAGAGGGTAAAAAATAACTTTGCCTACAGCACCTCCTTCAGGTCAAATCAAGCAACTTCGTGGAAAACTGGGGTTTGGAAGCTGCTTGTTTCTCTATCCACTTTGAGAAGGAGTTACATCCTTTTCCTATTCCTGAGCATCAGCACTGCTAGGCACAGCAAGGGATTAACAAGCTCAGCATTGTCTGCTTGTGCTTACATTGTGCCCAGAGGTCCTGACGATTAAGATTGCAAAGAGAAAGAAAAAGACTAGATCTAGAAAGCAGAAAACCGCCCAGCAATGAAAGATCACGAAATATCAATCCACAGCCAAGGTAAGTAACACTGCCCATGATATCTTAGCTCACAGTAAATAACAAGCTTCCCGGAAGCCACTTTTCACTGGTATTCAAAAGAAACTTATCTTTAATGTCATATACAGTTCTATTCTAAAATATACTGCAAAGTTAAAGTTACCTTTCTGCTGTCCTGCAACAGCCACTGAATTCGCTGCTGATAAAGTTCAATTGCTCTGACAAAAGGCACAGTGCATATTTAGCTAAGGCGTTCTCTTGCAATGCGTATCAATGTAATATTCAACCATTACGCTTCACATCCTTTTTATCAAAGGCACAAAATTACCTTTAAAAACAGTTTTCAGTGTTCTCCTACAACAGGAGAGGGCTAATCATTTAAATACTTCTTCCCCTAAAGTTGTTTGATAAGACACAAAGTTGTCTGAAAAACTGGATCACTGAAATGTTTTCTAACCAGTTGCTGGCTTATTCAGGAGAGAGGTATTCACTATGTGTATGTGTGACCAACACAAGCTCAGACAAAACTGAGTTTAAGTCATCACACATAGATTATTTTCAGGTATATTTCATACAAACTGCACAATTGCTTAAGACATTAATGAAATATAACTTTATGATTGAACGGCAGCACACCCATTGAAGTGCTAGACTAACTGCAGCACAACTTTCAACAATTTAATTTCAAAACAGGAATAGACTCAAATAAAAAAAGTGCTTGCAGTCCTTCAAAACTGTATTACTTCAACCAGCTTGTTTTTAATATCATGTGCATAATTTTTACAATTCAGTGAATGCATTTCAAAGGGGAAAAAAAAAACCTTGCTTTTTCAAAACATAGAAGATACTTATTTTTAAACCAGATTTGCTGACAGTTTGATCAGACGGTGCCAGGCACACGCACTGTGGGTGGACTTTTTGAGGATTATGGATCTCCATGCCTGACACAGTGAAGTGATGAAGTAGCGGGATTCCTAGTACAGTCTAACAAGAATTATGAAAACCAGCAAAAGCATTACAATTACTCTGCAGGTTATTCAATCTAGTCATTAAGTGTTTTCCTCAATTTAACTTTCCTTAATTTTATAAATTTAAAATTCACTTAGAAAACCTTTTAACTCTCACATAGCATGACCAGATCCATGACTTGAAATTAATCCAAGTTACAGTAAACATAACTCACAAACATGTAGAATTACCTATGAAAACCCAACCATTCAATAGCTGCCTTTCTAAAATGAGCTAACTGCTTCAGTTCAAAACCTGGTTAATTGGCACCTTCATTAGAAAATAAAAGAACTCAGCTGTAGTGATGTATAATTACCAATTCCCCCAAATCTCAGCAGAAAGGATTTAATGCTATGACACTCTCAAGTTCTCAGAGATAACAATCAAGACTTAAGGGAGCACCTGAAATCATGACGGATGGGGATACAGAATCAGTTATGCATCAAAATGGTAAACAAGAGGGGTACTTACTCAGAAAGTCTGGACTCAAAATTGGTAACAGTGTCTTCTGTAAACTCTACCTCCTCAACACCCGTTCTTGAATTCCTGGAACATTATGCATAATTAGCATCAGAGATGTACATAAATTAGGACCAACTAAAGAAAGGGCAATGTTGTACTTACAAAATAATATTGCCTTCATTTACCAGATGCTCAAATGTTAATTGCAAGGACTCTAAACTGTAGTTTCTTAGCCATTCTTCTGTGGTTTGCACCTTTTTAGACTGTATTTTATCCATTTGTACTTTCTATAGATCAAGTAAGAAAAAATTAAATGCCATACGAGCAATGAAATATGCTGTTCAAATGTGACAAAAATATAAATCCTAAGGATAGCAGCTGGTAGGCAGTGTATATACAAGAACAACATAATTTTAGGTGCTGGCATACTCTTTTGGATGTGGGAAGCAAAGAAAAAGGTTTCCAAATACCCCCAGACTGTGAGCTAAATGAAGGGGAAGAAGAGCTTAGTTTGGAGGAGACAGGAAGGAAGAGAAGAAATAGACTTGAAAGAAGAAATAGAAGAAACAGCCCAGTGATCTACCAGAGGAAGGAAAATGAAGCATCTCCACAGCCCCCTTCCCAGAGTTTGAAGGTGTATATATTGTCTTCTGCTTTTCTAAGGAAAAATACAGTACCAACACTTGATCTACCTTTATTTTTTTTTCTCAATTTGTTCATGGGCTGACTCATGTCTTCAGAGAAGTTACATGTAGTTATGTGATGTTAATGACTATAGCTATCAAATTTTCTCTGTGTATATCCAAATACATACAAGGAAATACGTCAATTGTCTATTTCCCACTATATATATATATACTTTTATAGTGGGTACGTGTTAGTTTTCTAGTTGCTTCACTTAGTAGGAAAACTCGCCTACCAACAGATCTAGTATCTTATTGATATATGTTACCAGCAATCCATTTTCTGGTCCCTGATGAGACCTGGTAAAATCCTGATGTGGTGGCTGAGCAGCCTGTAGACTGGATTTTGTCAGCACCCTACAAGACAACGAATTTTTTATGATGACTTCATTACCCATAGTATTCCTATATAGCCGTAAAGTCTTTACATTTTTTTTGTGTCGGAATTGGTGGGAATTCTGTAGGGATACGTGGCATTTGTTTACACATTCCATTTCATAGAATCATAGTATAACCAGGTGGGAAGTGACCCACTGGATCATCGAGTCCAACCATTCCTATCAAATACTAAACCTCAGCGCCTTGTCCACCTGTCCCTTAAACCCCTCCAGGGGAGGTGACTCAACCCCCTCCCTGGGCAGCATCTGACAGTGCCCAATGGCCCTTTCTGTGAAAATATTTTTCCTGATGTCCAGCCTGAACCTCCCCTGGTGGAGCTTGAGGCCATTCCCTCTCGTCCTGTCCCCTGTCCCTTGGGAGAAGAGGCCGTATGACATATGATTAATGTGTACCTAAGGGTACCTAGCTTAGAGCAGCAACAGTTATTTACTCTGTATCTACTTGTGAAGTCCCACGATTTTATAAGAGGATCCTTACCCAACTTGTTCCAAAAAACGATCATTGTCCAACAATCGAGGCATTTTCCCAATGCCTGTATCCATTGTTATCCTTGTTAAAAGAAAAAAAAAAAACCAGCAAAAAGACAAAGAGAGTATAAAGCTTAAATCCTCAGGAAAGCACACTATTAAAAAAAAATTTAAATATTCATAGAATCATAGAATGGTTTGGGTTGGAAGGGACCTTAAAGCCCAGGCAGTTCCACCCCTGCCCTGGGCAGGGTCGCCCCTCACAGCCCAGGCTGTTCAAGCCCCAGCCGGCCGGGCCTCGGGCACCACAGCCACCCCGGGCCGGGGCCTCCCCGCCCTCAGGGTGAGGAAATTCCCCTCACGTCCAGCCGAACTCTGCCCCTCTCCACTTTATCCCCCTTCCCCCTCATCCCATCACCACAAGCCTTTGTGAACAGCCCCTCACGCCCTTCTCCGCGGCGCTGCTCTCCGCCACCTCTCGCTGCCAATCCCCACGCCGGCCCCACGGAGCTCGCGGGGGGGGTTCGGCCCGTCCCGCCGCTGTTACCGCGTCGCCGATGGAGACGGGGCGGGAGGAGCCGCGGGGCGGGCGCTGCTCCCTCCGCCGCCAGCGCCGGCCTCACGTCCCTCCCGCGCCTCGAAGGGCTTTGATGCTTGCCGCGTTCACCGCCTCCAACACCCCAAGTTCCCTATGAAACCTCCCCTTTAAACAGTTAGCGTGGCCGACGCCGCCTTTACAGTTAAAAGATCATTTTTTACGTTACCAGACTGAGATCTTGCCTTGTGCTGCAACTCGATTGCGATTTAGAGAATCATAGAATCACCAGGTTGGAAGAGACCCACCGGATCGTGGAGTGCAACCATTCCCACCAATCCCTAACCCGTGCCCCTCAGCACCTCATCCACCCTCACCTTAAACACCCCAGGGAAGGCGAGTCAACCCCCTCCCTGGGCAGCCTGTTCCACTGCCCAATGACCCTCTCCGGGAAGAATTTTTTCCTAATCTCAAGCCTGAATCTCCCCTGTTGGAGCTTGAGGCCATTCCCTCTCGTCCTGTCCCCTGTCCCTTGGGAGAAGAGCCCAGCTCCCTCCTCTCCACAACCTCCCCTCAGGTAGTTGTAAGGAGTAATAAGGTCTCCCCTCAGCCTCCTCTTCTCCAGGCTGAGGTCGCCCCACGTGCCACACGAAAACATGAGAACACTAACATGATGTCTCTGAAAGTCCGGATCAAATGCTGAATTCAGAATATAATCTCCCTCTCCAAATCCTACTGGACTCTCCCTAGGGCTCTGGTGTATTCTAGCAGAATTTCAAACAGAGAGAGCGTGGGCGCTGGATGTTGTAGGATCCCCCCCAAACGATACAGGAGAAAAATTCAACGTGTATGTACACGCTACCCAAACACAGAATACAGACTAATGCAAGGGCATGATTAGGGCAACCTAATTTTATTCCTCTGGCTTTGTTCATAATGTGACTTTAATATGTTTTCTGCCATCTCCCCCCGCCCCAGAAACGAACATCACTGAGTGGAATATTGTGTCTTTTCTCATCATCCACCATCCTCCATCCATCCATCCATCCACCTCGTGCGGTTGCAGTGAGCGCAGCAGGGGCGGCGGGTTTAGTAGACAATTTATTTTGATAAACTTGCTCAATAACAAAAATACAAGTGAAGAAAATTATGTTCATTTTATACAGTTTGTATTAACATTTGTTCGGAAAATCATTAATTGAAAAACGCTCGAACCAATTAGAAAACAACCCTCGACAGCACCGGGGACGCAGAGCGTGGGCGTCGAGCGGGAGCCGCGCGAGGCATGAGCGGAGCAACCCGCTCGCGGACACCGTTTCCTTCATTATTTTCATCCTTCACAAAGGTTTTAAAGGACAGCTTCCGTGTACGTGGGGAGGGGGGCAGTCCCGTACGGTTGTGTTTCCATGCGGTTACCCAGCGTAAGGCAGGCGTGAGGGAGGGTCCCGCTCTGCGCTTTGCCGACGTCTGCAGGAAACCAGTATCACTCGCCAGCAAGATTAACAACGTGAAATGATGTGAAATGGTTAGACGGGTGCGTTCAGGGAAGCGCATCCTCCCCAGGTCTGAGACAAACAGCTTCCAGGCGGTTATTTCATCTCAGCTCAGCGATAAGGTTTACACAGGCAAATTGACTTTGTTTTCCTTCTGAAGCCATTTAGTTCCCAATCTTATATTTTGTTAGCCAAGTAAGTGACAAAATGT
Source organism: Clamator glandarius (assembly GCA_033459285.1). Taxonomy (NCBI): domain Eukaryota; kingdom Metazoa; phylum Chordata; class Aves; order Cuculiformes; family Cuculidae; genus Clamator; species Clamator glandarius. The sequence continues at coordinate 2,558,014 of JAUNZM010000157.1, read as the reverse complement.
GCACAAATTGCAGTATGATGGGACATCAAACCTTTGGGGAATTCTGAAGCAGAAGACTAAATGAGAACTTCTACTGGTATGAAATGAGCTGTCCTTCAAAACGTTAAAAAATAATAATGGCTGGCAGAATCAGAAAAGTTTATGTAAACACTCAACACTAGTATGGGGTTACCTTTGGAGAAGATTCATATGGAAACATTTGCATTTCATGAACAGAAATGTTTACAGATGCTTAGGCACGTTCAATACGAACTTCCTGTAGTTTAAAACAAAAACCTTGTGCAAATAAAACCTATAAATAGTCTTCAGCAGATTTTACAGTGATGCTCTTAGGTATGAAAAGAATGCACACAACTTTAAAACAAAAATAACAGACATAGGTTTGACAAATGATTGCACCATAAAACAGTGTTTTATATACAGTTTACAAGATATGATTTTCTGCTATAAATTAATACTGTACTGTATAGTACTCAGTGACCTTATTAAAAGCAACTGTTGACAGCTGTCTCTTCAATTACTGGATGGGGTATTATTTAGATGCAGATGGCTGCATCTATTTCTGGACTTAAAATGCTCAAATATTTAATCAACACTCTGCTCATTAAATCTCCACTATCATTTAATAATTCATAGCAATGGCACTGGCACATCAGATAAATTTCCAGCCAGCCAGCCACAGTCTGGGTATGCTCCAAGATAAGTGTTCATGTTTTTTTATTAACTGATAATCCGTTTAATATGAGCCTAAATCCACTGTATATATGATGTTGCTATAACTGAAATAAGTAAACTGGGTTGGAGTGGGACAGGGAGGGAAGAAATCTTAGCAGCTGTGAAACTCTCCCCCCCACCTGTGTTCCAGTTACAAAAGTCTTCTAGAACTATTTACAAGAGTGACATTTCTGGAAAAAAAAGAGTTTGGGTTTTTTTTCCAGCATAATTTATGATTTAAGTTTTAGTGAATAGCTTAGGATATAGCAGTGGTAACTGAACATCTAGACACACATCCAGCAGCTGAATCCTGTATTTTATCTCCACCAACATCACTGGGGTCCTGAGACTACCCATGCAGATGAAGGCTTAAATCAGGAATTAAATCATATTTAAACCATTACTTCTAAGTAGTATTTACAGATGACTGTACTTTAGACAAAATTAGTGTTCCATAAACACTCCCATCTACCTGTGAGTGAGCTGACTGGAGAAAAAAAAAGAAAAAGGTCACTTTACACACCATTCCAGCAACATATTTGTTCAGAAACATCAAAATAAAAAGTACTTAGTACAGCACATAACATTTTTGCATTGAAATATCCTGGGAGGGGGAGTGGGAAGAGGTGGAGGAGGAGGACAGGGACCCACTAGGGTCTGGATGGCACACAATTTAAAAGAATTGTGCAAATTTTCTCATTTTCAAACAGGTAAGCTTATCTGATAAGTGACTATTTTAGAAACTAGTGATCATAGTTTAACAACGACCTCATTCTAAAATACACTTGCATCAAACATTTTAGAAAAATGTCTGTTTAGCAAGGCAGTTGTTCTAGTAAGCTCAATGAAACAGTGCTTGAAACATACACTTTAGTTTTCATAATGAATCACAAGTAAAATACATATTAACTGGAAATTAAATACTGGTAGTGCAGACAGCTTCCCTTGGACACTAAACTAAACTTTCTGCAAGGGTAGACTGTGCAGTGAAATTATGACATCTATGGATTCAAATGTTTATCCTTGTGTAAGGAATTCCTTACCCTTAGTAAGGAATATTTACTCTGAATTTGGGTGGCCCTTAAATCCACATTTAAAGTAACAACTTCACTAAACAGTGAACATATTATTTAAACAATTATATTGCTTTTTTTTGTAAAGAGAAATTAATACTCAAATAGAAATGCGTCCATCCATCTTTGCAGTGGAATAGTGTTTGCATTACTTTAAACACTGCATTTTAGACGTGCTAGAGAAATGCTTACCTATGGTACAATGCTGTGCTTAAACGTGTATGAGTGCTAATGTAACAATGCAGTAGAAAAAGAGGCTTTCTGTACAACAGTTGCTAATAATTTAAATAGTGTCAGTTTCCCAAAATTAGGATTTTTAAACTTTAAGGTATGACATGATCTCACCTTCTACCCTCATATACAAATAAATTACCATAAAAAGAATTTTAGCTTAACTTAAAATTGCACCTAGAAAGGCATGGGATCATTTGTACCTATTACAAAAACTGTTAAAATCAAGGGCTGCTACAAAGAATGAGGTAAACTGAAGACTCTCAGCTATGTGGCCTTCAGAGAAATGGCTTTTGTCTATCGAGTTCTAGTTTTGCACACCACAGTGTTTTGCTAGCAAAGCGTTCTGAGTTCTTTTCCAGGAACCATTTGTGTGTATATACATATACGTACATATATGTGTATATACACACACACGTATACACACACACTGTATACTGCATCAGCAAAATATATATATATTTATATATATATTTATATAAATATAAGGAAGAAATCCCTCTCTAAAATGTTCCTTAGTGTTTTTCTAGACCTTATGGGGGAGGAGGGGATGTATGTCTTCTTGCTGTTACATACATTTAGAGAACACGTTTTGATCTATTGGCTTCTTGGTGCAGTAACACAAGATTGATCCACATTGGTGCCAAAGGCTTTGCTCATCAGAAGGAAGATGTAAAATACTAATCTCCTAAATAGTGAGGCCAGCCTCACTTGAATTCCTCTGCAACCCTCTGGTCTACCACAGAGTTCATAAATACTTGGACTTCCAAATCATTACGACGTTAAAAACAGGAACAGTACAGTAACGTGGGGCATTATGCTTCTCAGTGTAAAGCATTCTTCACTAGTTCCTATCACAGTGCAGACCTGACTGCATTAAATATGCTCAGGAGATTAGTCAACGTTGTCTGTATTTGGTTATGGGAAAGGCTCTCCTTTTTTTTATCCAAAGTGCATAGTGAGAACAAGTCAAAGCATTCCTCTTTTCAGTACACGTTTGATAGTCTGATGAAGGCATCCTCCCGAGAATGCAACTCTGGTGTCTTGTTCTTTTCCGAAATAAAGTCCTGCAGTTCAGACATTCATCAGCCAGGTAAACAAACTTTGCCAGCAAATAGAAGTCCCACTATTGTAAAGAAAATGGATAAGACAAACAGTACGTATGAAGACCCAACTACTGTGTTATTGGGTAGTTTATATGGTTGGCCTCCAACTTCATTGATGTAAAATCCTATTGGAAATATTAGGGCTGCCATACAGAATAGAATCACTGCAAAGAAAACAGAAAAGAAAAAAAGGTCACTGCTGTGTTAAAATATTTATGAGATCATAGAGCAGTCCAGAAAAGCAAGCCAAGTATTTTGACCAAACTGAAAAGCTAAGAATTCCAGTACCCAACTAGCTTGACATGGCCAAACAGGCTTTTTTTTGCTTTTAAAACATTCCTCATCTACTCTCGAGAAAGACTGAAAGACTCTCATTTGACTTCAATTTCAGTCTCGTTCTCTAGATCATAAACTGTCTTTTACAGAATGAAAATTTGGTGGATGTACTTCTACCACCACCCACAAGTTTAGTCACAGAGTTCATTGCTTCTCCGGTTCTTTTAGAGTAGTTTTTCCCTAAAGTCAAGATAAACTAACATACAATACTCATTATGTATTATCAGAGTTGTCTTTTTCCATTCTTCCATGTAAATTCCTTTTCTGTACAAGTTTTACTAAAAACAGAAAACAGACTGTCATTACAGTTTCTTTTAGCGGCATATTTTAATTTAATTTCTTAAGTAATGAAATATCCTTAAGATTTTCCATTTGAATACACAGGAATTTTTCTGATTCTGTTTAATCTAAGCTTCTTACTGAAAAACTTCAAATTCAGACTCCACGAACAAAAAGAACCAAGCGATGAGGCTTTTAATTTTGGCTGAACAGTCAGGCTTGGGGACATGTTTGTGCTCACAACTGACTGTGTGGGTGTTCTACAGAAAAGGCTAGTTACGGGCATGATAAATCTGAATTCAAAGTGTCCAAGTAGGACTGGAGCATAAACAAAAAAGGACAGTTCCACAAACCACGACTCGCATCATCTGCTTTGTGCTTTCTGAAACTCGTGGAGCAGTTTACACAACACCTCGAGTCAAGAGCAGCTACCATCAGGACCAGCCTGTCTTTCATCTGACAACAATAAGCAGGGAAAAATTAAACCTCCCACTAGAGAGAACTCGTCTCCTTTCTCATGCACCAGCGCTAGCTGATTTGTTTCACACAGGGGGAGAAAAAAGGCACAAACAAAACATCTAGCAATTGCATCGTTAACTACATTCTTGCTCAGTGCTACCTCATTAGGCTATCTATTAGAACAAAAGCAAGGAACCAGCACCCAGATGTTAAACATTAAATAACGTAGATGTTTTTAATCTACATGATTATTCATCAATGTAATCCAACAAACTACACAATCTAATCCTTAAAGAATGTTTCCCCTTTTTGAATTGTCTCCTAGCCAACAGTTGCCCCATCTGAGCAGAGAGCGCATGGGTAAGTGGTTCCTGAGCAGATCTGTGTAAGCACAGGAAAGCTCCATATTTGAGTCCAGAACACAGTGACTGATCTCTGATTAGTGATACGACATACAATTAGTAACAGCTCAAGCAATATCCTGAGGATGAGCCACATTATCATAACTCAGCATGCTTCCTCTTACATCCAGTTTGTCCCTGAGGAGCATTGCAGTTATTTACAAGCCTTCTGTTTTATCTTAATAACAACGCATTTATAGGCAATAGCTTGAAGATTCTGAAAACAACCTGCACTTTCATGATTAAATCTCCTTTATGATATTCAATAGCTACACAGCTGGAAAAGTTCTCATGCCATCACGGATATGGTTGAAGAATGTTCATCCCTCTCTTCTAAAGCACTGTTCTTTGAGGTGTGTTATACGCGCATTCACCAGTCCTAGGTCTGAGATCTGCCAAGTGGAGTGTGTGCCCAGTGTCTCCTGGTGTTCCTGCCTGACAGAAGGATGCAGGTATCTCAACTCTCCCTCAGTTCACAGAAGGAGGAAAACTAGACCCTGCACGTGCAGGCAGTGTGCAGCATGACGATGTGCACACACATTTCAAACAGTCAGTAAAGAGGTGACCATCTTTTCTCTTCAGCTCTGCTGTGAGGGTGTCCATGCAATTTTTCTCAGTGTGGTCTGAATTTTTAATCTACTGAAACAGCAAATGAAAAATGGATTCATCAAAGTCTCTGTAAGAATAGGAAGCCTGAGTTATGGCAAAGTTTTGAGAAGTCATTAAGAAAAGACTGCGTGATAAATTTATTTAAAAAGAAGAAGAAACTAAAGAGAAAATCTAGACAGGAAGTGCTTGGTTAACTTAATGTGTATTCTTTTAGAAGGAGTTTTATAAGCTAGAGGATAGGAATTTCTTGTACAAGCTGTAGCCCAAATGTAACTCTCCATATCTGTTAGTATCAACTCAGTGAATTTCCAGCAACATCGTCAGCAACCCATAAAGAACTTCTCCCTTGACAGTACTTGCTTATGATTTCATATTCTTCCTTGCGTAGGAAAATTTGCAGAAAAGACACTTAATGATTACAATTTCTATTAAGAAAAATATTTAGGTAACAACGCATCATCATTTCTAGTCTGCTTCTGAATGGTGACTGTCAAAAAAGATATAGTTCCTATTATTCTTCAGCTTGAAATTGTTTTGAGCTTCCAATGACAGCATAATAAAAGAAGGGGAAAGTTATGATTTAGTCTTTAGAGGGGTCATTGTAGTGCCTGCTTGCCTCTTAGAGATGCACAACATAGAAAGCAGCACTACATGTAAATCTTTTAATAACTCGAGCAGCGCCTTATTCACTGGGGAACACCAGGGATAGACATAGCTACTGTTAGTTAAGAATGTGATTATCCTGCCCCATTTTTACTTGCATTCCAAAAAGCAAGTCCATTATACTCATGAACATTTAAATCTGTCACAGACAAAAAGAATAACAGACTCTCTGGTAACTGCTGGAAAAAAAAGCAGAAATACCATTTGTCAGTCCAGCATCTCCTCCCCCGATAGATCTCAGAGAAGCATGCAATTCAGTGGCAGCAGAAACTGTATTCATTCCTTTTCTAGTTGTAGCAGATGGTAAGAGACCTGAATCTGTGCAAGATGAAAACAAATCTCATGGGAGCTCTGTGAATTTCTGCAATAGTCAAGATCATTATAACATACATAAGACATACATATATAAGATATAACATAAATAAGGTGGTCTCTGCAGAGAATAAGCACTGGACGTTTTTTCTAATTATGGAACCTAACAGTATCTGTTGTTCCAAGCACGATGGAAATCACAACACTTGAGATTTATCACGGGATCACTACATTCTATCTTTTAAACCAGAAGGTGGCATAACAGGCACCCTGAAAAGGCAAGGGGTTTAGACAAATTTGAAGCAGGGCCAGCAGAAAAGGAGCAGTTTCAGAGATACAGAGAACAACACTAACACCCAGTTACTTGTGCTGCTACCAACTTACGCCACTATGGCACTGGGCATAATTGGTGATGAAGTGGTACAGAAGCTGGGGTGGTAACAGACTGTTAGCTCACACCTGAGCAACAGCTAAATAACACTACATGAAGGAGTAGCCTATCAGAGTTTGGCTGCTATCAACACACAAGGCACAGCTATGAGTTTGCAGAGCCCCATTCATTGAAGAAGCACACAAAGACCTGGCCAGCACACAAACAATATGAAGGAATCCACTCTCCATTACATTGTATGAATTCGGTACTACAGTTAAAAGGACTCAAACAGCAATTATCGGTTTGATAGTACCCGTGCCTGAAGTGATAATTCCCATCACACCAGCAGGAATACTGCGATTCTTCAAAGACGCTTCTCCCCAGGAAGCAGAAGAAAACTTTCACATTTACCTTTAAGGAAACTTTTGTCACTCATGCAGTATGACCTGGAGGAGGGAAATCTCTCTCCTCTCTATAATGATGTTTTTCAGTGAAGCCAGAAAGTCACATTTCTGTGCAGTCACACCAACAATGGCCAGGGAAGGATGCAAATACTGTACTAGCAAATAATTTCTCGGGTATATCCTTTTAAAGTGTATACAGGAAAGAGAACTGACAGATCAAACTTTTGTCCTTTGTGTGTCCCTTAGCTAAACTAGACAGACAGCACCACTGTCAGCAATAATTCATTTATAGATGCACAGCTGAAAAACCTGGAGTCATCCCAGATGACAGGACTAGAAGCAAGAATTCCATGAAAGAAACAAGCTATATATTTATATATAAATTCCAGCAAGAACTGCACGCAAGAGTGACCTTGTACTAGGCTCTCCATGCTGCTGTCAGGGTTGCAAGGAAAGGGCTGAGCAAGAGGATTCCTTTGCCCTTGGATGACTGACTCTAGACCTCTCTGCATTTGAAGAGAACGGAGCTGCCAGTCTCAGAGCTGCCCTTGGCAGTCCCAGCACTCTTCCCTGTCTGTCTGGGGTGGCATGTCTGATGTGCTCAGAAAGTTCTAAGACAAGTATCTGCTAGCAGCTTGTGGCAGGCTGTTGAGTCCTGAAATTGCTCGCAGAAGAGAAGTAATAACAACCATGAAGTTTTCCCTACTCCCTCCTAACGAGTTACATGTTTTCATCATACAGCCCTGGCACTTCACAGGAAGGACCTATTCGTGGCATTCCAAGCTGATTCCACATGACTACATGTTTCCTGCTACTAATCCACAAACATATTACTAATTGCCATTCAATGAACCACAGAAATCACTCTCAGCAATTTTTGGAAACAAAGAACTCTTCCCATTCACTTCCTTTCCAAAAATGATTTTTCTTACAAAGGAGTTAAGCAATAAAATTTTGCATCATTGTTAACGGGAATGCAAAGGTCACAGTTGTGCATTTTGAGATGAATACTAAAGATGATGAATTTTAGAACTTTGGCAACACAGCAATTATATCTTAATATCATATTAATAACTCTGAGTTGCAAGAGAACAAATTAATATGTTTCATTATTAAACATCTCATAACAAAAAGGCAAGTGCTGAAATAAAAGAATGTCCTCCTATATTTAGACTTTGAATAATGGACCTGTTGCGAGCCTAAATAAATCAGCTTTAGGTTATCAGTTTTTTTGATGAAAGTAACCATCACAATTGTAAAAACCTAAAGATGCAGGGTTGTGGTGACTGGATATATTTAAAAAAAAAACCTTAAAATACATAGAGCCAAAATATAAGCCCTGAATTAAGATAAAGCCCTCAGGAAATAAATTGTGGTTTCAACTATTAACATACAGTACTCCAAAATGCCTCTTTACCTTAGTTTTTCATCTCACTGCAAGCATCTTAATTTTATATGACATTTTGAGTTTAAGCCCTTCCTGCATACATTAGATATACATGAAATATGTATAGATAAACAAGGGCACTGGAAAAGTTGGAATGGAATATTCAGCAATACTCATGTCTGCTATTTTAATCATTCACTGGAAAATAAATACTAGTCAATCATAACAGATACAGCATTTCAATAGCTCCGTTGTCTGCAAGAGCTGAACTATTAATTTAATATGCTGTGCAGCAATGCTGTCAGAAGGATGGCTTTATTGCACAAATGCCTCAGTGAAATACCTTTGTTGAAGCTGAGCACCTTTTTATATTATTCCCTCCCGCAAAGCAAGGTTAAATCTCATTCATATCAGATAACATTAGACCTTACAGAGTTCCATTAAACCTGATTTATGCCTGTGCACACCACAAACTTGCTTTTTCTAGTTAGCGTTCACACTACCTTTAGTGGTATGTCATAATTCAAGCCAATTTAAAAGCCCTCAGGTTTTGAGTTTTTTCATGTTGTCATCCCCTCCATTAAGGCACCGTTTCATAGCTGGGCTAAGCCTGTAACACCACCAAGAAAAGGAATTTTGAAAGTCATTCCCCTTACTCATTACAATAACAATTGTTTTTCTTCTGCATCAGAGTAGCCATAGGATACAGCCTCTCTGTGGAAACACAGGGTTCTAGAGGAGACTCAGCTGTAAGGACCTATGCCAGGGCTTGCACAGAGCAGTATCAAGGGATGCAGAAAAACACTGGTGCTCCTCCTTGCAGCTAAAGCACCACTGCGGGTCAAAGTCTCAGTGCTATGAAGCAGAGCAGATGCTCTGCAGTGGGCAATCCTTCTGCATAGCCAATTAGGATGCAGATATTCCAAATAACACACCCACTCGCTGTCAGTATGAAGCAGGACTGAACCAACATCAACCTGGAATAAGGTATTCAAGAGACACGTGAAGCAGTGATGAATTTCAGACTGTATTAAGTCTCAGATGCATCCTCTTCCTGGGGGAGGGAATTTCAGGCATTCCGTTCTCCAAGGAGAAAGTCTGGATATATGGGAGTGGGGAAGTAGGAAAGACTATCAGAGGCACAATTCAGGACTGACCTTTTCTATCCCTGCTCATTTTCTTCAGTCAATTAAAGGCACTGCCCAAGGAAGGTAAAGTCATGCCTTCCTTTCCGGGCTCACCTTGGACCCACAGACTATTCATCCCTCTCAATTCCAGTCACTTAGGATAGCAACACCTTGATTTTGGAAGAATTTTATTTTTCTCTCAGACATGGTATTTAAAGAGACGGAATGTTTTATACAGTAAGAGCCCTAAGCACTGCTCCTCAACAACACTGTGGTGTTTAACTCTAGACTCCACCAGTTTATCCTGCATACAGGTCAACTGTGTAGCTGAGGTCACTTACTTCCAGTGAAAGCTATCCAGCGGGCATATTTAGTAGCTTCTCTTCGCCAGTGGGAAGCCACCAGCAAACCACATGTGACAGTTAGTGAAATGATTCCCATAATGATGAAAAATAACGTAGTGACCCACTCAGGAGGCAGCCGTGGAGGAATACAGGTCCTGTCACGTCCATGGATGGTTTGACACTGTCGCACAAGGCCAACTGTGAGAGCACCTGAAAATACACAGCAGAGAGGCAAGTAAACTTTCAAAATCCTCTCTGAGGGGCGCTCAATTGCAAACCAAAGCTCAGAATTGTCCAAAAATAAGGAATTCTTTCTCTGATGAACTTTAATAAGCCTTTCAAACAACGAGGATTTTGGGGGGCATGCTTTAAGCATCTATCTTCATGTTCTTTCATCATACACTTGCACAAGTTGAAGTGAGATGGCTGCAAGCTGTATCTGGTTCTTGAGTGGCAATCAAGGTCTAATCAAAGAGATAAAGCTCTCCTATAAAGCCTGCTGATACCAGCTAAAGTGGTAGCTGAGTTGTACAAAGCATCACTCCCTCATCTCTGCAAGTCGAAACACTTCTATAAACTAACAAAATGAGCTGCATCCCCCTAAAATGCCTTTAATTGTCTAATGCCTTTTTCCCTCATCTGTAAATACAGCTTTAGTCCTCAAAGTCTTGCAGCAGAAACTGCATTAGTTCATGGCAGGATTTTAAGAACATTAAAAAAAACCTACCCACTTCTTGACAATAACTCTTTAGGAGTTCCTCTAAGCAAGAGACTGGTCAATTCTTTTGACAGCTAACAAGAGTTACTATATTCACAAACTGGGATATCTACATAAAATATCCATCCAAAACATCTTAGTAAAAGGATAAGATTGGTATAGGAGCCATCAAGTTTTACACAAATGAGGTATTTTCTGTTAAATAGAAATAAATGTGATTTAAAATCCAATTCAGTGCTTTTGGGTCTCATAAAGAAGCTCTTAGTAATCTTTAATAGTGAAGTTCTCTTTATTTGGAAAATTCTAATCTGAAATAACATGCAAGATTAAAATCAATTTCTTCCAGTGTCTCTTAAGCATTAAGTCATATATCTCTCAATTTTGTCCCTTCTTCTGAACTGTTTCCTAGATTATCACAATTGTCCTTCATCTAAATTAGGAGCAAAAAATATCCAGTGGATAATATTAGGGTCAGCACCAAAGTATTGTAAGTAAATATTGTTACAGCTGACCTGTTTAAAATAAAAAGAAGGCAACTTAGAAACAACTACAATAAGACTTGGAAGTTTAGGGTTAGCCAGTCTTTTGGAGAAAGAAACAACTGTCATAGTTTTTAGCTTCTTTTGGAAAAAAAACAACCCAAACAAAACAATACCAAACCCATCAACAATGAACAAAGAAGAAAGCCCATTGTGAAAAGGGTAATCAGTCCTAGCGCCCATCTCCTGGTGCCCTAGAGGCAGTTTCTACAAGCATTCAGATCCTCTCTGCTTACACCTCAGCCACGAGTACCAGCAGAATCGGCTTCTAAGCTCAGAATCATTGGGTTAGGAGGCAGAATATCCCATTTTATTAGATGTAGCACTTCTGATATACTCCTAGGAAACAAGCCCAATGGTGCATCTCAAGCCAGTCACCAAGTTCCACTCTGATCCCTGGGTAAAAGAGATTTTTAGTTGTTCCCTCAGAACAACGCCAGTGTATCTGCTGAAAATCGAAGCACCTAAAGCAGGTATAAAACAAACAGCACAGCTAATGCTAGAAGATTATGCAGCTTAAAGATGGATACAGCCCTAAAATGTGCAGCAGAGTAACTACACTGGCCCATTCTCCGCCTCCCAATGCCTGCACTGCACAGCCAGGCAGGATCCAGAATGACAACCTGGAGATGCAGAGGGCTGCTCCCTTTCTCTTCTGTTCCTCTCCCTCTGTTGCTTCTGAGCCTGGCATTATGCTAGTCAGCACAGGTAGTGTGAGAGGTGATTAGGACATATATTTCTAATTATTAAATATGAGATTCAGACTTATTAAAAACAGAGAATGCTGCACTGAGCAAGCGTCAGTGAAGTGGTTCTTAGTCTTTCTTAGTAAATCTATTCCCTGCAGTTGCAGTGTGTTTCAAATACACTAACCAACCTTCCAGTGTTGACAGCCTGACTATAACCAGGGCTCCAGTTCATACCCATAAAAGACGTCATGATCATAATTCTATGCCCCCTCACCAAACTCCTCTAGACCACCAGCAAGGCTCATTTTTCGACACTGCATATCTTCACTAGAACCACTAATAAACAGACTCTTTAACAAACGCATCAGCATGCAGGAGCATCACCTGTTTAACTATTTCACAAAACCACTGAGGTAGAGGGGAAAAGGCATCAAACCAAAGAAAGGCAGCCCTAGTTTTTGCCCTTTGTACAGATGTGCAGCTGCCACAGAGCCAACCCATGAGTCTCACTCCAGCCCCACTGTTGCTGTGCCATCCCTGTCCTGTCTCCCTGGTAACTACAGAGACACCAAGGAGGAATCACACACTAACGAGAGAAACAAAGATTGCTGCAGCCCTTTCGCTCCCCACCTCTCCCATCGCTGCTGAATTATTAAAAAAGGCACAGCGAATCCATGGCTGGAAGGCAGTAGCATAACACGAGCTGTTCAGATGTTTGCTGCTCATCTGTTATTTGATTGCCAGAACAGGTAGGATCAAGCGTGCCACTTGGATACTGGAAAGATGCCGTGAAGAGCCATAGCAAAGAAGTAACCAGTATGGTAAAAGCAGGAAGCAGTGAAGGATCTGGGGCTCACACATTACAGGATCACAGAGTTCAGCAGCTATCACATAAACACACAAAAAAGAAATCCTCAGAACTGCTCTTGCTCATACAGCTTGCGGTACCCATCCCTTCTCTGCCCTCCCTTACTCTCCCCACATGAAATTGTCTTTACTCTTTCCCATCATTTTAGAGAAAATGCTATTTCCTTGGGTTTAAAAGCGTCTGCAACCCTTCATATTCCTTGACAACAGCTTCCTCACTATTACCTTCCCTATATGAACCACATCCTTAGCAAAATGGTTACTACTAACACTAAATAAATAATAAGGGCCAATATACACAGTGAGGAGGTTAAAACATCCAACTGCTCCCAGACAGCCCACCCTCCCTCCCTTGCTGTCCTGATGAGATGGCGTGGTTCTGCTCAGCATCCCACTTGCGACTGCCAGATAAGTTCTGCTCAAACAAGATCTTTTCTTTACTGCACTGGGGACGTGTCAAACCATCTTTGTTAACTGAAAAGCACATTTTAAAGGGTTCCTAATGAGGTGTTGGTGACGTAAATCTTGGAGCACCACCACTGTAGCAAGGACACTGATAAGTTTTATGTTTTAGTAATGAGCACAGTACATGGAGCTGTGTTATTCGGGCACACTAAAACATTCATCGCAGCTGCTTAGGTAACAGTTACATGCCAGGGAATGACACGTGAAATAAGGGCAGCTCGGTTAAGTCATTCCCTGTAACTCTTATTGGGCCACAGACAAGGACAGGAGAAAATGAAGTTTGTCCTGGAAAGTGCTATCCAATGAATAAACTTGAATGGAAAAAGGTCTAGGTCCATGTAACAGGAGGAGCAGGGTGCAGCTGCCTAGGGCAGAGCCGTAGCTTTCTACCTTATCCACGTGGAAGCTTCAGAGGTCTAAAGAGAATGCAGTGATTCGCTCACGGCAGACTAATTCCCTGCACCAATGTTAAGGATAACCATCAAGTTGACTTCAGCCACCTTGTCTTTAAAACGTCTGCTGCTCCTCACCTGCAGCCAAGCCTCTCTGACAGAAGACTGCTTTCAAAGTGAGTGAAGCCTAGCCGAGGAACTCCTGAGAGGAACAAACAGAGCAAGGTAAGAATAGTTGCAACCCAACTGCCCGTAACAGCAAACAAGAAAGAGGTATTTCCAAGAGGTTTTTTTCACAGCCATCCAAGGATTTCAGCAGTTTTAAGTGGTATGTTTCCAAGTATTTTCCTGCAACAGGCACTATAAGTAATGTTACTATACAAAGGGGGAAGAAAGAATGACTTATATAGGCTAGTTTATTTGTGTTTTATTTGGGGGAAAATTTCTATTAATTGTATATTCCTTGGAAACAGGGTATTCTCCCTTCTGCCTTTTCCAAAACTAAGGGAACTTAACATTGTTGATCTTTCCTGTCCACAACTTGGCAGTTCACTCCAGGGCACACAGACAGTTCTACTTATACAATCAGAAATCAGGCCCTGTACCCTCGCTCACAAAGAGATTAGTCATACTTAGAGTAATCAATACAGCAGGTTAGGGAGAAGGCTATGTTTTTGCAGGACATGCACCACCTCTGAGCTGAAGAGAAAAAAGACACGGTGCCCTGCTGGTTTGTAAAGCACTTCAAAACTGGGGAGAAAAAATAAGAGGATTAACAACACTGGCGGAGAATTCCTGATTCTAAAAGGCATGGTTCATTTTGTAATAGTTAAATAGCACTGCAAATTCTCTGTATGTAAGGTCCCACCGAATGGCACCCACAGGCATAGAACTTCAGCTGCTCAAAATTACAGACTCGTAAAAGGAAGTATAGTTAGTCCTCATCTACATTTTCAGCCACTGACCCATTGAAACAATTAAAAAATGTTTACAGCCTCAAATACTGTCATATCAGAGCGTTTTGTGAAACAGCACATACACATAATTAACTGCAGCTAAGTAACTATAAGCAAGTCAAACACCATTTCCTCCACTTTTTTGTTTAGGTCATAGTTGTAGGACAATACAATAACTGGATTATACCTAAATAACTAGAAAGGGTATATAAGAGGATCAAAATGTAAGATAGGATCAACTGCCAGTTTCCAATCAAGTATGAGAATACTATATCTGTTACTGTTCTTACGTAAATAATTAATACTTTTGTGAGGGATGGGGGGCAGTTTGAACAGCACCTCGTTAGCACTTAAGACACCAAAATAACTTCAAGGTTACCATGCAAGTATAGTGTTCAGGATGTGGCAGGCCAGATTGATTCTTTTACTGCGGATGTTCCAGCATGTTGTTCAGTTAGCAGATTGAGGCAACCGAGTTCAGACTTAGTAAAAGAAGATTTATGAATGTTAAAGATGATCTAGAGAAAGGCTTAAAAGAATAACAGAGGATTAACTGCAAAGGCACAGAACACAGAGGAGTCAAAACCGAAGGGATTATAAATTATCTTTCCTGTCCTTTGTATGCCAGATCTTATGTTTTTGGCACTCACTCTGATTTGTCTCTCAAATCATCTAATAGATATTGTAATCCTGGAAGAAAAGCTTTGCAATTTCTCACTTTGAAGCAGACCAGATATAAGATTAATTCATATGCCCTCTGGGTATTTATTGGTATAAAATAAAAGCTTGAAAGGTATTCCTACAATGTTAAAAGATCAGTTTGAAAAACCTAGATTTACTTGCAACATCCTTGCTATATGTAGAGTGACTCTTTTAAGAGCAATTTAAATCAATATCACAAGATAGAGCATGTTATTATATAAGCTACTATTTCTCTTCTCCATTTATCCCCTTTTCTCAAATCAGTAAGTTCTCTCCCTTTTAAACCAACTTTGAAATACACCATCCTTCTTGCTCGAGAGACGTATAGGAAGTTTCCTCGTATCATGAACTAACTGATTCTTAAAAATACTCTTAGGGGCAATGATAGGTGAGGCAATGTCCCTAGCTTCAAATCCAGCTTATGCTAGCTATAAGGAACCTATTAATAGAGTCATATTTAACAATCTAATGTCCCCAAAATGTAATTTATTAGGTGCCATTTTGGGCACTCTTTAGAACTCCATTTTTGAAGTCTAAACTCAATGTTAAAAGAGTTGTGGGATATCAGCAGAAAAGCCTGCCTTACTACTGAAGACCATCTGGTGCCTGAGTCGTCTCAAAAGTTTTCAATTCTATGTTTGTATCACATTTAATTCAAACCAAATACCCCCTCCACAAAACCCACGGTCTTTCCCCTCCCTCCTCCTACTCGCAAAGAGGAAAAACCATCACGGGGCCACCTATTGGCAAAGATCCTTGATTTACATGCATTAGAAAAGTTTATATCTGCGGATGACAATCGTTATAATAGTCATAAATGATGTTTTAATTGCAGACATATGCACCAATAAAAAAGCTAGTTTATTGCTGAATTCCAATATACAAATGCCATGTTGTCTGTGTACTGGGGTGGATTTCTCAATGTTTAGGTTTTGGTTTGCCGTTTGTTTTTTTTAGAAGAGCTGTCTCCAGCGACAACGCAGGAACAACTGTCCTGAGGACACAATAAAGGCTCTGTGTGTTCTCACACATCAGAGCCAAGAAATCTGCCCTCACTGAAGGTTTTCTTTCTGACTTCAGAAGACAGCATTAATTAAATGTTGGTAAACAGGATCTCTAATAAGTTGCATCCTTCTGGTTGTTTGTTTTCTGACACTGTAAGCATTTCCACAATGAGATAGTGTTGTCAGTGACTAGAATCTTTACAATTTCTCAAGTGGCAAGGGCCTGGGAAAAAAAAAAAAAGAGAACTTAAAGAAAGAAAATGTAATGTTTTATTTAGCTTAAAAAGCAAACAACAAATCCATAGTCATTTCGATTTTTCCCTCCAACCAAAATAAAGCTACTCAAAGTTGACAAACTTCACTGCCTAAAAAAAGAAAGATCAAAGCCAGTGTCGATATTTAAAAGTGATTTTTCTAGTCAACTACACCACAGTTTTATGCCATATGTTCAGTTAAAAGCCAGAAGCTCTGACACCTACAGCTGTTCTGCCGTTTAACATCTGATGAGCTTGTGTTCTTTTTATTTTAAGAGTTGTATTTGGCTTCAGACAGAGCCGTAAAATGATACCTCTCCACCAGATACACCACATAGTTCTACCCCAACCTTCTCAGAAATGGTCTGCTGATCACTTCACAATCATATGGTTGATGTGCAGGTTCTTTACGGTGGCCAGGCTGGGTCAGGAAGAGCAGCACCAGAGTTTGACACATGGTACAAACACAACATAGCCTGCAAGAATACAGAAATTCTCTATCTCCACAGTTTAGTGGGTCATCTTCCACACTGATGTCTTATGAAGCAATCTGTTCACAGGCTGGCAATAACTGGACTTCACTTTCTATTTTTAACTCCTGCACATCTAAAAGCATAATTTCACCAAGTCAGTAGAGTTTCAAACTTAATAGATGCCCAAGGAGATCAGAACAAATATACGAAAAACCCCCAAATCACACCAAGTCAAGTAGCCTATTGTTCTTTCTCTCTTTATTCATGAAGATGAAATATCTGCCAACCTTCCTGGTTACAGTCTAAAGAAATTTCTCTAGCCTAGTGATGAGGGCATTCAAAGGTAGGGGGAAAATTCAGGTTCTGGCCCTGCCTTCAAGATTGCTTGTGCATTTTACCAAATGAAATTCAGGAGGAATAAGGATCATCTTCCTCTGTCAGCCATAACTGCTGTGCTCTGTGCTGATCTCTGCTTGTGTCAGGTATAATCCAAGGACACTCACTGATCTTGCTCTTCCATGGCCTTATGAATCACCCAGTGAAAAGAGAAGCACTGAAATGCCTTTTGGCATTTATATGGTTAGAAACATATTTACAAATTTCAGATGTCTGCTCTGCAAACACTAAATAGACCTTGTGGGCTTGAATGGTTTCTTGCAGCTGAGCCTGGCTTTCTCCCGGTCCACTGCTGAGAGCAAATTTTAGGTCCAGGTTGTCAGAAAGTTTAAAAGACCTTGTAAAATAAGGAATAAAATACTCAAAAAGCAAATAAAATGTACTAACAACATGGTGACAATTTCTTTAGATCACGTAACTGATGGCAGGATCATATTTATAGCAATGAGGTCACAAGAAAGGAGGTTTGCAGGCAGAAGTAAATACCTTTTACCTAAACAAATAGAATAATTTGAAAGATTAAGCTTATTTCTGGTCTTGCACCTTGGACACACAAGTTTCCCCTCACTCTGCTAACTGGGGATATAAAAGATACTATCTGTCTACTAGACTTGCTTTATTCCACAAGACATCTTTGTCAATTGAAGAACTGCACCTAAATACCCAAGGCCTATTTCATGGCAACTAGAGAATATTTCCAGTAGAATAAAACCTAACGTTAGGATTTATTCCTAAAGGCACTTTTTGACTATTGCCAAATCTGTGTATGACACACTTGTAACAACCGGCAGTACAGGTTAAACTGCACTTTAAATAGGGATTGGGTACAGGGCCAACAAAGAATTTGCTCTCTACAAGTAATGCCTCATGTTTAAAGTCAACAGACATACAGATAACTACATACAACCTGTCCTCAAGCACAGCAGGCACAGAGCTTCCTGACTGATGAACATTTTAAGCCCCTCCAGTATAAAAAGCATCTTTAACTTTTCAGGCAAACTGCAAAAAAAAAAAACAACCCCAACCTTCTTCCACACCAATAATTTTCAAATTTAGGCATTTACTTGTTCTCATTACAACAAAACTATTCAAAACAAAGAAGAATATCCTTTTTGCTAGAGTAGGTCATTGTTTTAAAAACCTGTATTATTAAGCCTGAATTATTTAGGCAATTAACAGGTGCTGCCTGTGTGGCGATAACACTTTCTTCCTTATCACAAATTGGCATCTACAAAAGTAGACAGTAGAAGCCTGGAGACTTTTATTTTTTTTGGCTAGAACAACAGAAGATAGACCATTCTTGAACAGTTAACTTTTTACTTTACTAAAATAAAATACAACTTCATCTTAACAGCAGGGCTCAGTTCTTTCTGAACAAATGGGACTATTCTTAAAAAGCAATCAGGTGCTACATAGTGCTCCAAAGAGCATATCTGTTAACATATGTTTGTGCAGTTGTTATAATGACATTCTGAAACAGCATTCTATCTAATTTCAGATTCAACATAAAGAGGCAAGGAGTGCTCCATCTTTAACACAGACTTCATCTTACTGAACATATACTTACAGAGACATTCACTTCAGGTTACGTTAGGCATGAGTCAACAGACTTCTGTTTGTAAACCAACAACTACTTCTAGCCTTTACTCTCTCTCTGTCTCCATTTTTCATGTATTAAGCCTTAGGGTGCTTCTAGTAATTATAAATGACCTAACAATACCCCACTGGAAGAATTTATGAGAGCATGTTAGAAATTCTCAGTCATTCAATCCTTTTAGGCATCCTGTACAATCTTGTGATATAGTTTTTAAATTGAATAAAGTGAGGGTTTAAAAAACAAAGTGAACACGCCTCTTCCCACACAAGTTTCTGCAATGGAGAACTACATTGTTAATACATTCATTTAGGTGCATGATTAGTTTCAGAACAGAGTCCAACCTAAGGAAGAAAAGATTCTTTCCTCACCCCTGTGACTGCTTTTTCCCCATAGCACACAGCACTTACAACACTCCTCGCATCAACAGACACAGAAGACACGACGCATTTTCTTCTCTGCAAGAAAGGAGATCAGAATCTCCCACTGCGGCAGCTCCAGAGCTGACGCTGCCACTGACTGTGGGAATACCACTAGTTGCTGTCTATGCTCGAGAAAAGATCTCTTAATGCTGCAATTTATAATATCTGTATTTTGTACACAGAAGGCAACAACAGAGCAAATTTTCGAGTCAAACCAGTCACCTTCTATACAAAAGTCATCCTTCAGGAAGCTTGAGGTCCACAACAACCTCTTCTCAGTTTTCTTCACTTTACTTTGGTATAAAGACATTACAGTTAACTTTTCTGTATGCTTGATGCACTAAGCTCATAGTTATAGAATATATATGAAGTTATAGGTAAGGCTGCCCCCCCCTCACTTGTACATTTGCCCTGAAGGACATATACTAAGATTTTATTGCAGAAAGCAAATAGCTTCACTGAGACATCCTAATAACATTAGTGTATTTGCTATTGATTTAAGAAGTGTAGAAAGAACCTAGATTCAAAGCAGCTCTTTTAAAGTATTCATGGCAAAGCAGTTCTGAGGTACGCTGAACAATCTGTTTGTTCCACTTTCTCTTATTCTTATCCCATACTTGTACCTTAAAATGCAACTGAATTATGTTGCCACCAATAACTTGAAGCAGTCACAGCAAGAGTGAAGAAAAAGGGAAGAAGAACCTTGGCAATGACTGGAGAGCAAGAGAACGGGAAACCCAGGAGTAAGAACTGCAACATTATAAACTGGGAAGTTGGCTCAATGTTGAGCACCATAAAAGTAAACTCCTTGACTTCACTGCCCATGAACATTGTCATTTGACTACTAAATTATTACGCTCAGACAGCTCAGCCCTGCTATTGCTATGTCTAAATAACTGCAAAAAGAATTGCTCATAGTCAAGTTCTAGGCCTGATGTGGACTGTCTTCAGCTGGACAAATATTTAAACATTTAAGTGGGTTATTAATCATTACACCTTGAGATACTGTCATCCTTCATAATCCCAAAGTGCTTTCTAACTTATGGCACAGAACTACAGCTACCATGCCGACCATGGGTAGCAGCCAACTGTTGCTTATTGAACTATTTTGCATGCATAGGAAACACTGTGTTTTGCTCAAACAGAAGGACTAGATTCTACATACTCTGGAATTTTGAACATTCACCTCTTAGCAGCTAGAGTTATATACCTGATTAGCTCATCTCGCAGAAAAAACACCACCAGCAGACTGTTTCGTAAGGTACCTGAGATCAAACTCTTGTAATCAATTCGATTTACAAAATTTAAAACCATATGCAAGATAATACATCAAACAGGTAATCGAATATGATATAGTAGGAAGAAACCAAGAGCTCCATCCTGAGAAAGGATGTAACTACAACTGTTAATTCCATATATTGGCCTAATTCCACAGGAATCTATAAGGGTTTTGTCAGTCATATACTCTACCTTGTTTCCCCTCTCCTTAAAATAGGCACCTACCCTGCACAGATCCTCTTCTTGGCCATATCTCCAGTTTTTCAGATCTGTGTATATCTCCATCAGTCAGAGGCTTGGGGAAGAAAAGCAAGATTGAGAAGAGCAGCTGGAGCACACAAGGGGATTGGTGCAAAATTACCATAGAACTTTTTACCTTCATATAGCCCTCAAAAAAAGACTGTCCGTTACTAAGCTTGTAGGCACTGTGAATGACAAAATAACCTTATAATTATATAATAATAAATAGATTTAAAAATTCTATAGACTATAAATGTATAATAATTTACAATTTTCCCAAATTAATTTATACAACGAAAAAAACCTGCCTCCATATCATATTTGTTGCACCATATTATAAACAATATTTTGTATTTTATTTTAAAAGAGATAGCAGCATTTCACATCTTTAGAGGCCAACATTTCTTCTCATCCATGAGTCACTCCAGGCACCTGCTTCTAAAAGATGCCGGCACTAACCACTGCTGGAAAAAGATACCTGAACTAGGCGAGGAACGCCTACATAAGATGAAAATCCTACGTGCTGTACTGCAGCAGGCAAGACAAGTTCATTCTCTCTACTTTGTTTCAAGATGAGCAAGAAAATAAGTGGGAAAAAGTTGAGCGGTTGGGAGGTACCTACAAGAAAAGTAGGTCAAAGCTTAAAAGTTTGACCTACTGATCTTCTTGGCTTTGGCAAAAGTACAAACAGAGCTTACATAATGCTGTTCACATGTAAGCGCTGTCTGGAAACTAACCGATACAAGTGTTTTTAATAAGCCTAAGCCATTAACAGAACCCTATTTTTTGGATTTCAGTGAGTTTTAAATCCCTGTTTTGCAGCACAAACTACTGAATGCTTACTTTTAAGATGCATACATTTAGGTCATTCTTGTGTTAATTTCAGTGTCCTAGCGTGTCAACAAATGGAATACACACCCTAACATCAGCCCGAAGGCAATTTAAAAAATCATTACTACTAGGGAAATGCAGATAGCTCCTGAAGCCACAAAGCTGAAGTCTCAACAAGGCACCTTTCCCACAATTTATACTGTCTATAAAGCAGATTTACAACTATGCACTTCAGGAGTATAACACAGGAAAAACCAGAATACAGGATCAGCATCCGCACACACCAAAGACAATTTACTTCTGTATTAACTACACACTTCTGTGAAATAAATAGTTTAAAGAAAATAGTTATTCCAAATACCTTAAACTCAAGTATGTTAGTAAAAACACCTACTGTCAGAGGAGACAAAGGAACTGCCTGTTTTGCTTACATTTTCCCCCCCTTTGTTTAATAAAGTAAAACTATTATAGGAAATAAAAGTTAAAAAAACCCCCAAACTCTACTGAAGCTTTGCTGCTAATTCTGTGATAAAGACACCGTCTCTATTTTACAGAAGCAGCTGCTGAGGCATTACTACAATAACTTCCCAACATCCACACTTAGCCGTGCCAGATGCTGGATTTGAATAGAAAATACATGTTACTGGCTCTGTACTCTAAAAATATGTACTCTGCAAATCAGATATTTCTTACCTAATTTTTTTAAAACTAACTAGAGAATTAAGAATTCAACAGGATTTGCTGGGAGGCAAACTAAGAGACTTGTACCTTCACACACCAAACAGAAAACAAAATGTTCACCTAGCAGAAGCAGCATTGATTTCTATTTGTTAAAAAACAGATGTAAAACATCTCTGTGGACAAAACCAACCAGCTCTCTCATCTCTGTTCTGGCAAGCTCAAATAACCAGGCTGGCATAGCTCCCTTTCGTGAGATTCTTCCTACACATAAAATAGTTCCATATGTTTAAATGTTGAGTGGTTGAGCAAGCACAACATGAATTCATTACAACAACGCCTTACTATTAATTTTTCTCGTGCCTCAAGGTCTGGTCAGTTACACAACTCGAGCACAATTCAAGCACCCAGCCTCGTCAGATTTTTACATCTGTTTGAAAGACAAGGCACTGGCACTCCCAGTCCAGGCTCATCTACTAACAGACTGCTCTGGTTAGAATATTTGGCGTTTAGATTCTTTGCCAGTCCTTACGAGTTTTTGTTTGGGTTTTTATGGTTTTGTTTTGGTTTTAAGGCACTGGCAACAGGTCTAACATGGAAGTATAATTAGCAGTGCCTGCATCTTAAAGGAGCTCCTATTCCCCTCATTGCCCAGATCAGCATCATATCACAGAGCACCACCTTTCACTCCCTACTCACACACCTGGGGGCATCTACCAAAAGGAAAGTATTTTCCTAGAAATTATGTTTCAGAACCTAATTTTCACACTCTGATGTTCAGATGGCTTTGGAGATTGCTTTCAGCAGCCATTCCTTTCTAAGGCATGATAGCACATCTTCCTTCTCTGTATTCTCAGCATGCAATCTAAACAGGCTCATGAAAGAGAAAATAACTTCTCCTGTCACAGTCACTGCATGATACAGTACAAAAAACATTAGGAAAAAGTAATTTTGTAGAATTGCTTCCTATCTTGCCCCATCAGTCTCTACCGAGAAGAGCTGGAAGAAACATACTGTGTTGCAAATATATTGCAAGGCGCTTAATAAACAATCACCAGAACCCATTTATGGGCAGTTTTGGAAAAGCCAACTATCCATACATCAAAGAAACAAACCACAACAGTTATCTACTTCAGTAGACAGCACAACGATTGCTCTGTACCGTCATTCCTCCACAGAGGAGCACTGCACATTAACAGTTTCTCAGCACAGGCCCTAAAGGGGCAGAAGTGGTAATAAGCCACAGTGCTTTTTACACATCACTACTTTTTGAGCAGACAACTGCATTTAGAACACTGCTACTAGCTGGAACTCAAGTTTATATCCTCTTTTAAGTTGTTGATGCTTTACTTATTCTACATTATCTGTTCTATTCTGTTTAGAAACACTGCTTCATTTGAGTGCCTTCATGTGGTCTTGGGTTTATTCCACATATAGTCTGTACTCCAAGTGGAGAAAATTACAGCCAACATGATCTCAAGCGCTGAGAGTTACTGCTTGGTCATTAGCACCTGTAATAGCTCACGCAGCTGACCCCAGCAAAGCTACAGCTCCTGTTGGAACTGTGGGGCAGAGTTATCCGATGCAAAGGAATAACTCTGAACAGCAGTGATTCTCCACTTTGCACTAGGCAGCTTATCTCACAGGAGAAGGGAGTTCTACGCCTCAGGAGGAATGGCCCGCTGGATATCGCCTGCTCTTCAATAAGGCTGTAGGTACCACTGCACCTGGCATCACACTTCACAAATAAAAAAAGCCACCAAGCAAGCAAAACTAAGAACTCCACACAACACTTCAGAAGATAGACACAAAGGCAGCATTTGTAAACAAAACAGATAATTTAAAGTAAGTGGTATGTTATAGATACACAGTTTATTGTGCTACTGCACAGCACGGTACAGAACGCAGTTTAAATGAAAAGTATAATTCCCAACATGAGTGACCTTGATGCTTATGTCACAGAAGCAAGATGAAGCTGGGAACTCTGCTGAACACTAAAATCACTCAAGACAGCACTGCTGCACACGCATTGAGTAGCCTGGCTTTAGCATTACACTATGTGCCCTGCTGTGCTGTATGTATCAGCATAAGATGATGTGATAAACACTTGCTTTAGATGTGACCCATCAGAGTTGAGCAGCCTTATGTTCTGACATCCATATTAACTTAATGACTACTATAAAAAAAGTACACGTTGTTCTGTAAATTGGAATCAAATGAACAATCATGCTACATAGGAAGGGATGACTAAGTCACAGAAACGGATCGCTTAGCTTTATGAAGGAGGATGGTATTTGATTAAATTCTCCTCTTGAATTATTTGACCTATCCTAAAAGCATTTCAAATTGTCAGGCTTCACATGTACAGCTTTTAACCCGTCTAATTACACTGCACATATTATTCATACTCTTTTCCCTACTAAAGAGTTCAGAGCTGCAGCCAGAGCAGCGTAAACCCTCCCTCCTCACCTACTGAAGGGAAAATATCAAAATCATTGAAGACCCTCACACGCACACTAAAGAATATATGGAGATAAAACTAGTGCTTGTTGCAAAAGTGCAGGGATACAGGAGCAAAATCCATCACTACTGAAATCAATGGGAGCTCAGGAATTAGCTGAAATTAAAGCCAACCCTGTCCTTATTTCTCACATTGGTTTGATAAGAAAAGGATGTGAAGTGCAAGAATACTGAGAAGCCACTGGTTTCCAGATCGAAGTTACCAGTGTATTGTACTTGTACACCATGAATAACTAAACCTCACTGAGAACCCTCTGAAAGTAAAGACCATTTAGTTTATCTTTATAATAACTTTCCTTCATAATCTTAACTCTTTCCACCATAACCCTAAATATCCACAAAACAGCTGAAACCAAGTTAGCAAACAATTCTTACAAAACTACACAAAGAAAAAGCACCCAGTGAAGACCTGGACCCATGTCCACAAAGGTGCAGTTCCTCGAGCTTAAAGACAGATAAGCATCTGAAACCTTCAACGATCTCATGATTACAGTACTGGAGAGGAGCTTTGACAGACAACATTTTTCAAATGACTGTAAAACTTACCTTTAAGAGTAAGATGCGGGAGACTAATGAGCCCTTCCCCTAAAACGATTTCCCCAGAACGTAAGCATCTTTAAAATAACTTCTTAGTGGCACAAATGGAAGTTGGATGGCTTGAAAGTGGCTAAGTACAGTAGCCTGCTGGGAGTGCCCAGACCTCACCATCAGCTAGGACAGGTTTCACCCTAAGGGCTGTGTCCTGCCATGCCATACTTCTCCACAGCAGTCCCTGGGTAATGAATGGCACTCATAAAAGCATTTACCTCACCATTCAATACCACAGTGTTTGCTACAGGAAGCCCTTGATTCAATGGACATCGTCATACTTCCTTTCCTTGCAGTCCGGGCGAAAGATCTCTACAATGTGCCTGAGTACTAGAAACATACATTTATATTGCTTTAAACCAAAAGTCTTAAGAGTGCGTTACATCCCATATCGATACAAATTTACCAAAGAGTCATTAAGGAAGGATGACAGGTAGTTCTCCTTTATGATTTTATCAAGTCAGTAATTGCTTGGCTTCAAAATATAGCAAAAAAAAAAGCAAGCCTTAAGTCTGTCAAAACATTATTTAACTAGCGAAGTTCTTCAGAAAAATCCACACATTTTGTTTGCCAGCCTGATGAAACTGTTATTTGTACTTCTTAAAGAAGTACAGGAGAGAAAAGGCAGACAATTCTTAAGTAATCATCAACTAAGAATCACTTCTAGGAATAATATTTCAGGAAGCTATTTTTACATTATAAAGAGATATTACACATTTTTCTTTAATGAAGAATCTAATGGACTGTTCTTAGCTCCCAAAAGACCCTTCTTTCCATCAGTAATTTCTTTGGAATAGTTTTTGTTATCTCATTTCTACACAGGCAGAGAGAATTCAACTTCTCACACGCTGCAAAGGATCTGTTAACACAAGGCGTGACTTAAGAAAGACATACTTAAATATTTAAAATGAAGATTACTTTATTTGACTGGAAGCTCCTGAAGAAGGGCTCATTACTGTAGCACTGCTGGTGCTAGGAGGAATTTAAGAAGAATAAACCAACTATTTTATGTAGCCATAGGCAGGAAGTTCCTCACAATTACCTACTGGAGGGATGGTGAAGCCATCTAGGGAGTTCCTGAATGCTGCACTCTGGGAAGTGACTCATTCCTCTCCTCTGGACCATGAGGAAAGGCCAGGTTCTAGACTACACAACTAGAAGCAAGTCAAACAGACCCCCAGGAACAGTCTGGTCAGAGGGAATGCCCAGTCAGCAGTCCCCAACAGCCAGCGTTTTTAATACTCCATCAAAACAAGGGAAATACAAATGCATTTCAACCAGTTCAGTTCCCTTACAGCACCTGAATATTCGGCACGGAAGATACAAGACGACAAAGAGAAATTGTTAAACCGCCTACAAGAATTCATGACAGACGCCGTTACCCCAAGGCCCCTTTTCTCTACCCGTGCTTTGCGAGAAGGGAGCTGAGGTAGTTCCCTCTGTCTGCAGGGAGGTCGGTGTCCTCCCCTGACTCTGAGATTCGGGTTTCCCTGGGACAGGAGATCAAAGAGCCTCCTCTCATCTCTCCCTGCTCCCCGGCTAATCAACAGGCTGAAACGAATTATTCATGCAAACAATTACATCATTAATAGAACGACAGATACACGAATCCATCTTCTTTAAAGAAAACGATGTCACGGTCTAAAATAAAACCCACAGGGGATCCAGGCTTGATAAAAATCAGCGTGAAGGAAATACTCTGGGAAAGAGAGGAAGGGAAGCGAGCTCTTCCCCGCGACACCTGGAGCCCCAGGACAGGGCGAAGGGCTCGCAACCCGCCCCACCGGGACGCAGCGGGGCCGGGGGCCGCTCCCCCGGGGCTCCGGGGCCCTGCCCGGCCGCCCCCCCTCACCCGCGGACTCGCCGGTGTTGATCCAGTCCGGGTTCGCCAGGCTGGCGATGGCGAAGATGTCGGCGGCCAGGAACAGGCATCCTGAGATGATGGTCAGTTTGTCCATCTCCGGCGGCTCCGGCGGCTCCCGGGCCGGGGCGCCTCACGGCTCCATGGGCCCCGCGCTCCCGCGGCAGCGGCGCCAGCGACGGGCGCCCCCGGACGCGGCCGGAAGCGAACCCGGCGGGACGGGGGGGCGGGTGGTGACTCCGGAAGGGAAACCCACCCCCGCCGCCTAAGGTACCGCTAACGCTCTGGGGCCTCAGGCAGGGCTGGTATTGGCAGAGGGGCAGCCGCAGTGAGTTACTCCTCTTGGACTGAACGTAGCGTTAAATACTGAGGATGTTGAGGCTCTGGAGCGAGTCCAGAGAAGAGCGACGAAGCTGGTGAAGGGGCTGGAGAACAGGCCTGATGAGGAGAGACTGAGAGAGCTGGGGGTGTTTAGCCTGGAGAAGAGGAGGCTGAGGGGAGACCTCATTGCTCTCTACAACTCCCTGAAGGGAGGTTGTGGAGAGGAGGGAGCTGGGCTCTTCTCCCAAGTGACAGGGGACAGGACGAGAGGGAATGGCCTCAAGCTCCACCAGGGGAAGTTTAGGCTGCACATTAGGAAAAAATTCATGGAAAGGGTCATTGGGCACTGGCAGAGGCCGCCCGGGGGGGGGTTGAGTCACCTTCCCCAGAGGGATTTAAGGGACGGGTGGACGAGGTGCTGAGGGACATGGGTTAGTGATTGATGGGAATGGTTGGACTCGATGATCCGGTGGGTCTTTTCCAACCTCGTGATTCTATGATTCTATGATAAGCAGTCTTCGCCAGTGACTGGGGATGAAACTAAGATTGAGTTTTCCCTTCTTTTGTTCATTTCCTCCTCTGTTCACCTCCATCTCCTCACTACTACTCTTCCAGACCTGTATTTCGGCGTCTCAAACTTTATAAGTCCTTGTGCTGCCAGGCAGTTTATCTTCTTCACAGAGTCCCCAGTGCCCCTACTTTTCTTAGAATGAAAAGACATTCCTGGTCTTGAGGTTGAGTATTTGGAACAGAATCATAGGCAGACGACACTTCAGGAGAAGGGGATTGGATGAGATCCTATGCTGCTGCCTACAGAAACTGCAGAGCTGAAGCGTGACCTTGGAGAAAAGCAGGACAATGTTAGGGGAATTCTATGGGTTTTTTTAAGTCCTTAACAGCTGACAGCTCCTCTGTCCTGTTATTCTGTACCCTGTTCTCTATCTTCCCTGAATATATCACCCTGTGCAATGAATACCTAAGTATCAGCAGTATTGGGGTTTTTTCTTAGTAAAATATGTGGCTTTTAAAGAAATGTTTCTAAGTAAAAACTACTACCAGTATATTTATTTGCAAAGAGCTAATTTGTGGAGTACACTAACTTCTTATAAGTATTGCTGATACGGCTTTTTGGCAGCAACTCAGCAGGTAGTGACTATCAAGGGAAGCAATTAAGGATGAGGGACTTAACTGTTCAGACAATTAAGGATGGGTACAGCAACTGCTGAAATGTCTCCTTAAACATTTTATTGAAGAACGATACCACCCTTTCAACTAGTAAAATTTTCCTCTCACTTTTTGAAGGGCTGTTGCCAGCACTGGAAAACTCTCAGCACACACTGATTGCATCACTGGAAGCAAATATTAGGATGAGTGAGCAAGGATTAGATCTCATATTTATACAGAATGAGCCATATCTCCAGATAATAAGCCTTGTTGAGAAAAGTTCTGGGGCAAACGATGGAAAACTAAAACCAGGTAAAAAGAAGAAATGGTGATATTCAGCTTTAATAGCTTTGAAAATACTCTTGTTCTGCATTTATGCTTTCAGCCTGTCTCCGATTTATTTACACTTATACAGATCAAAAGAAACTCGATTTAAAATTACAGAGAAAAGAAACTAGGAAAAACTGCATAAAGCTCGGTGCCAGCATTCCATTGTAATGAAACGCTTGTGATCTTAAAATAGCTGATATGGGTGACTGTTTCATAATCAGATCAAGATTTAAGTCTATATATTGTTCTCCAGCAAAAACAGATTTCCTATTCATTGTCAGGTTTGCCTAAAAATAGTTTGATTGCTACCTTTGTAGAGCAACTAAACTTGAATATTATCATTCTTTGTTCAGTGCATTATTGTTCAAGTAATTTCAGTCTACAACTAACACAAAACTTCTCAAAGGCTTGTAATTAATTTGTCTTATTGTTTGCTTTTTATTTCTCTTTATTAGTTTCAAAGGGGCAATGGACTAATCTCTGTGCTCTAACAATAGATGCAGGTGTTCATTTGCTAAATGCTCTAAACCTGAAATGTGCCATATCAGTGCTAACAGATTACTACTGGTTATTAGGGTTTCTTGTGGAACATCAGACATCTATATTAAGCTTGTAATTGAAAGCTCTCTAAATTGGACTGCTTCGTATGGGTCCCTAGACCAATTACATCAGACTCATAAACTACAGTTTGCGGATGATAGCATGCTATGTTATTACCAAATATTAAATTGTCTCTAGCATAGAAATCTATGAAGCTAAGACTTGAGTGTAATGAAGTAATTTGGAAGTTTATTGGCTGTACAGGGAAAATGTGTATCTTTAAATTAGAACAATTTTCCTAGCATCGCTATTATAGTTTGGACAGTCCTTTCTTCTGATACTTTTCAGAGAAAATTAGAATTCCAAGCACTAGGAAGAAAGATCTACTTGTTTGATGAAATAAAAACCATTGAGTGGAGTTCTTAACCTCTTTTTAGAAAAGGCTTTGCACTTTTGATCCAACTATAAAATTCAGTGGGAGAAGTCCAGAGTATAAAATAGAAATTGATTTGGATTTAAACTAAATGCCTTTTTTTTTTTTTTTTTTGTATTATCTTAGAAGCTGCTAGCTTTTATCTATTCCCTAAAAAACCTCCTCTGGTGTACAAAAGCAGCTGGTGCCATTCTGCTGACTAACAGGGAGGAGGTAGGAATTAACAGAGGTTGCGGGAGGCTCCAATGTCTTAAAATCCTACAGTTAGACTCGCCAAACTCCTACGTAAGCGTGTCTTATTCTCCATGCCAGCAAGAAGAAACAGGGCTGCTTCAAAATACCTTTACAGTGCAAGATGTTATCTCAACATGGATCTTGAGGGGCCACTGAAGGATATTAATCACAAAACTGATAGCTGGACTGAAAAGCTGGTGGTTCAGGCTCTATCTGCTGGAGCAGAGAAGCTGAATTCTCTCTGCAGTTCAGAGATAGCTTTGATTCACCACAACAGTGTTACCAGCACAGCATGGGCAGAAAAAAACCTGATTTCTGAAAGAATCTGTTAAAAGCCAAAATTGTCTAGCAGATATTTTAAAGCAGAAGTACATTTATGTCTATACATTTTGAAACACTTAAACTGGGCGCTTTAAGTTTCTGTTTGAGACTGAGAACTTATAGCGAAGAGTTTTACAATCTGTAAGTTTTTGCTAGAGGCGTTTTTAACCCAAAAGGGTTACAAAGAAAATAGAACAGATGAAGAGAGGCTCCTTGCTCTGTCTAATATGGCAGCAGACAGCAGTACTGCTTGTTTAAATCCCCTGTGCTGTTCTGTTGCAGTTCAGTACACAGTGTTTACTGATGCTGCTCCTCCCTGCACCTGTTTCTACCAGGCTGCTGATAGAGCTGTAGCCTGCTGCAGACTGATTCTGCTTGCCTTTTGCGGTCTGCAAAATTACAGGTTTACACTAACTGCAATTCCCCCAACCTCAGGAAGCCCCTCCCGCTATACCCCATGGCAGACAGAGGTGCTGGGGTTTCTGGACTCAGCTGTTCCTGGATGCAGTACTGCTTTTTGCAAAACTGCAGCTCAGTGCTTTCCACTGGCAGCAGGTAATAACATAATTTGCAGCCTTATCCCTTAAAATAAATTAAAAAACACAGAAACAAAACCGTCACTGGTTTTCTGCTGGAACTCCTCAGTTAGATTCTGTGCCAGCTCTTGTAGGCATCTCCTAATTCTTCCCTCTCCTTGCATGACATTGTCTTGCAGTGCATCTACGTGTGCTTAGAGTGGAGGGACAGGCACCAGCCACCAAGGAGTCAAACCCTGGAACCCTCCCAGGGCCCAGACAAGCATAAAGTGACACAGCTGTTACACGGATTCAACTGAGCCACTGCAGAGACAGGGTGTGCGTGGCTCCACACCAACAGCTAAACAGTGAGGTGATGTACAAGGGCAGGCAGCAGATACGCAGAGACAGGGTATTCCAGCTGTGAAAAGCTCCAGTGAAGCAGTGGAGGTGTCCGAGGCCAGGCTGGATGGGGCTGGAGCAGCCTGATCCCCAGGGAGGTGTCCCTGCCCGGGGCAGGGGGGCAACGAGATGATCTTTAAGGTCCCTTCCAAGCCAAACTATTCTATGATTCTGTGTAACCTCAGCTCAACCTTGCTGGAGTCTGTCTGGTCCCAAGTAGCAGTCCTGATTAGAGCATTCACCACTGCACCTTTATCTTGCCTAAAAACCCCACAGAAATGGAAGGTAAGCTTTTAAAAAATACATTGCTCTCAACACTATAGGTGGTTCATACAGCAAGTATAATTAACATAGGTGAGATACAAAGCACTTACAAGTTTTCCTGAGGCACCAAGTTTTAATGGAAAAGAAACTTCAGAGTCAAGGGAAGGAAGAGAAATATTAAAAGTAATTAGGCGAGAACAGCAGAGGAGAAACTCACACAGCAAGAAGCTTTCCAAGAGATTAAACATCTAAGCTTATGTTTAAATAAATCAAATAATATGCTATTCTGAAGGAGCAGAAAAAGGATAGCTTCGCTGTTGACCAAATTAAAACTTAGCTGTTACTTTAGGGTCCAAAGGAAATGGTGTGTGAAGGACTAAGGATAACACAGAATCATAGAATCACTAGGTTGGAAATGACCTCTGAGATCATAGAGTCCAACTCTACTTATCTGCCACTAAACCATATCCTTAAGTACATCATCTACCCGTCTTTTAAACATCTCCAGGGATGGGGACTCAACACCTTCCTGGGCAGCTCCCCCCCACTGCAGAAACACTGCCTCTGCCAGGCCCAAACAAGAAGCAGTTGCCAAGTTCTAACAAGGTCTAATATATTCATCCTTTGAAGGCAAGTTTCTTCATTTACTTAATATAAGGATGGTGCAGACAATTTATCAAGAACACTTCCTGAACAGGCAAGAATACATGGGCAACAAGTGGCAACGACAGTATTTGTCTGCCTCACAGCGATCATTTTTGATATATCTATTTTTTTATATCAACTACAAGTCACATTATTTCCTCACTGCACAGAGCCAGACCTATCACTGTGAGAAAACATTTTCAGTGAAAAAACTCAACACAATGTATGAACTCAACACTTTATTTGATGAGTGCAAGCCCACAATTACTTCAGAATTAATTTTCTGAAAGAACTGAATTCATAAATAATAAGTTCATAGTAACTGATTTAGAACATAGGTGACTTAGAGCTCAGGTCCACCTTGAATCCGCATCCCAGTTTTGCTTTTACAACTCATCAAGAAAAGGAGTATTTCCCAAATCCCCACTTGCTGCCATTGATTTCTTCCCACTGACAAACTTCTTTGCAGCCTACAAACAAATCAGAAAGATGAGTATAAGGAAATATTCGCTACAGAGCTTATCTTGCTGCTCACAGCCTCAGCTTCAAGTTTTTAAAATAAACAAATCCCACACTACTACAGCACATCTTCAAGTAAACATTTTTCCTTTTGCTGTTTAAATTTCTTTGCTTCTAGTCCAGCTCCTCAACATAAAATTAGTGGTGACTATGAAAAAAACAGTTTTCCATCTCAGAATTTCTCTTTCTGATAGACTTCTGTATGAAAGTTGCTTCAAGTGTAGGCAATGAGGTATTCTGGAATAGCCATACAGTTGTGTAAATTTATAATTGGAAGCCTAATTGTTTTATTAAGCACACCACATATTCTAAACTCCAGAGTCCTAAAAGCCTTGACGCAGAAATACCTGCACTGGAACTAATATTGAGCTTGCTGTGAATACTAGTTGGAAGTTTTAGTAAAATTTAAGTGAAGCATGTGAGTAGACGAGTATTTCACATGCTCCCAGGTATGCTAGTTTTACAGTGTATTAGAATTAGAAGGTCTTCTCTTAATAAAGTAAGTAAAGATATCAAAAGACAGAGATCTGGAATTTGTAAATAAGTTGCTGTTTTGTGAAGATAGTTTGTGTGTGTGTGTTTACAAACACACACAAATAAGCACCAGTTTTGTATAAAAAAAGCTTATGCAGTGATTAAGGAACACCTGTAGATGTTGACCCATACTCACATTCACAACATCAGCAGTGGTTACAGAGTCGATTTTCTGAGCCACAACAGATGGTGATGAGTGGGTGCCAGAAACCAGTGACTCGGAGCCAATTTCATTCAGTAACCCTTCTGCAGTTTCCACTGACATCAAATAGGTGGCTTTCAGCTGATTTCTGCCATCAAACAAAGCATTAAGAATCAGTGAGCATCTAAGCCCCACTGTTACCTTCACCACCACCTTTCATTGCGCTTAAGTTTTCAAGATTCCTCTCCACTTGGAAATGTTTTCCTTTTCAGGGATGGCAGGTTCTGTAGCTCAGAAAGAGGCACCACAAACAGTCCAAGCATGAACACGGCAGGGCACTCAAACACTTACTGCTTTGG
The DNA here is from genome assembly GCA_033459285.1 of Clamator glandarius. Lineage (NCBI taxonomy): Eukaryota > Metazoa > Chordata > Aves > Cuculiformes > Cuculidae > Clamator > Clamator glandarius. The sequence continues at coordinate 2,524,006 of JAUNZM010000157.1, read as the reverse complement.
CAGGATCAGACAACCCACATTATCTGAAGATCTTTAGCTCAGACTTTGTTTCTGTTTGAAGTAATGAATGCAGGCATCCCAGGAATTAGACAAACTAATCTATCAAGTTTAAAACTTCATTTAAAATCGATTTCACTTTCTCATCAAGAGCAGACATACAGAGATCAAATATTCCTAGGGGCACATATTTTGAGTACTTGGATGAAACATGGCTGATACAGAGCTTTACAATTGCAGTCTCTCGTTACCACTGTTCTTTGAAGATGCAGCAGACTGCTTAACATAATTGTTTGGGGAATTGTGGCAGTGCAACTGTAAAGGGAATTACCTAAATAATGCAGTTTAGGATTCTAATTTAAATACATCTTAATACTACAGAGTACAATTAAAATGACAGCATCTGCTGATACTTGCTAATTTCTTACATCAAAACAGTTTTCTGAAAATATTAACACTTATCAAACAAGTTTTTATTAGGAAATACCGAAGCGTAGCTTTGGAAAAGAAAAAAAAAAAAAAAAAAGAATACTGACAGTGCTTCAATTCTAACACAAGGAAAGCAGTTCCTCAAAGAAATAATTTCCTGTACAGAATAGTCCAAGTGTTTGACAAGTACCTACATGTAAAGAGAAGTTTCTTAACAACACAGAAGACAGTCCTTTATGTACTTACTTTGCCCTTGTGACATCATCATTGGTGATGCCGCCCTGAGCAACTGCCTTTATCTGGTTCAAAGCCGCTTTAATGACCTGAGGATAATTAAATCATATAAGACTTCTTTCTGCATTAAATTCCAACATTAATTCTATTATCTGCTATCTTAGAATCTTCAGGGGAGAGCAGCTGGCAGTGTTAGGACTGTCTGCCTGAACTGAATTTTGAACAACCTTACAAGGAAACTAAAACCACTGTAATAAATGACCAAGTGAGACATAAAATCAGCGTGCATTTAAATCGCGCCACATTAATTTGTACGGTCACAGCATTTTTTCTAAGAGTATCCAGTTCTGCCGGCTTCAAGCATGTTCCTCATGATATGCTCAGACTTACGCGTGTAAATCAGCAATTACAGTCAGCGATTCAAGGTGTTTTACCAGCTCTACCTCATATTAGGTATTTGCACTTCCCAGAAGGCAAGCTGCATTCTCAACTTACAGAGTTAATTTGTAACAGAGCATGCAGCACTCTTACACAAGAAACCAGATGAACTAACTAGTTTTAGATCAGTTACCATCTCAAATCAAAACGCTAGTTTGAGAGTTATGTTTGTTAATGCTTAAGTTCTAATCAGCAACTCACCTCCCCTGCATTTTGAGCCTGGGATATGGTATAAACTCCAAAAAGCCCAGAATCAGAGTAATTCACATTAAATGCAGAAGCCTGCAAAACGAACATAATCATCAATGGTTTCAAGTTTCAGAAAAACTCAGCACAGGAAAATAATTACTATTGCGATCTAAAATACTGTAATTCAGAACACTAAACTCCATCGGTCCACAGGAAATTTCAGACTGGAAGGTCTTGTCTAAAATATCATAACTTGTGCAAGAATAAACTAATTGAGATTCTAGCTGGAGGTAGTAACCGTCCAAAGGATGATACGCATTGTACTTATAATATCAGAATTCACCAACCCTTTGAACTTACGTCAAATGGCTGGGTAGTTGCTTTTGCAATACCCTGGGACAATTTGCTGGTAGCATTGCTTCCCCTCTTGATAAGAGGTCCAGCACCTAAAATGTGCTGAAGGACACTGAACGCATCTGCTTCTGCACTTCCAACAGCAGCTCCCTCTGTTACAATAGCAGCATGGACAAGGCTATCACCGTTTTGTTCTCTGATTTCTCCTAAAAACACAAAAACAGAGTAAAAAGTAAAACTACTGCATGTTCAGAGGTATACGGAGGAAACATTTCTAGCCAGAAATTGGTTATCTAAGAGAGGCCAGGGTGTGAAGTCAATGCGTGTCCACTAGGGAAGAGAGTAAAAAGCTGTGAGTATACTGTAGGCCATTTTAAAAAGTCCTTCACATTCAACAATTTTCTTGCAAGCACAAGAACAAGTACCATATTTGAACCTGACCCTAAACCATATATAGCATAACATGATAAAACTTAGTGAGGCTCCAGGTAACAAATATCCAGAAAAGCAGCAGACCTTCTGTTCATAGTAATATTTATCCTTTTTTTTTATAGAAGCTGAAGTCAATCTTGTCAAATATTAAATGTTGAAAGCTTTATTTCTTCCCCTTCTGTTTACAGAGTGATCCAATACCCCAGCTAAATAGCAGCCGGTGGCATTAGCACAAGACACTGCTCTGAAAGAGCTAAGCACTGTTTTGTCTTTTATTGAAAGACTTACAAAACTGTAAGATATCTTGCCTAAAAATAAAACCTACCACCACTTCTAGATAGTCCTTACTCTATTCTTAAGGGAATTTTCCCAAAATTGCCATGAGAAACTATACACCAATTCATTTTTTTCTTCATGGAATAAAACCTTGTTGTGGATACGGGTTCAGTTTTATCCCAGAACTTTGCACAGTGGGAAATAATCCTCTGCTTATTTACATGGGAGATGCCTCCAACGGTCACATCCCGTGTACAGCATTTAATACAACTACACAGTTTTCAGCTGCAACTTTGAATAATGCCACGTTTATAATGAACAGAAAATCAGTCATTCTGAAGAGACAAAAGGAACATACTTACCCCCTCGATAGACAGCCTTTGCACCAGAAACACCAGCTCCACTCCGGATATTTAGGAAGTGCTCAGCAACTTGCTTTAAATCAGAGTGCTTTACACCTGCAATACAATAGTTTATTCAAACTAATGTAATGGCCTGAAAAGCTACAGCAGTGACACTGAAATGTTTTAAGTGCACCATAACATTTTATTTCTACAGAGAACTCAAATTTCTACAGTAGTTTTTCCTTACAAATTGTAGTGTCCACTAAGGAACATACGTACCTATTCCTACAAGAGCCATTCTTGCACTTGTGAAATTGTTCTGTACAAAATGGTGAAGCTGCAACAGTGAATTAACATTTTAAGGTATTTTGTATAAAGAACAGCAAAAACAAAAAAGCAAGCGTGTTTCTGACATCGGCTGTTCAGACTTAAACTTCTTAATGCAGCAAACTCCAACACTCCCAAAGGAACTATCTGTAGAATGGCATTTTATATATTCTCTGCTGACAATTACAAAGCCCTTTTATACAAGAACACATGCATTTTATTGACAGCCTTCCTGTCCATGAAAACCCACTGACATCAACCACCTCTAAATATGAACTTGAGTTCTGAGCCCAATACTAAAAGCTGCTCAGAAATAAATTATTTTAAGACCAGACTAATATGGTAGTGCACACTAACTGTATATTTACTAAATCTATCCTTGATACAGAAACTGGAATAGATTTATCGCAACATGAATAATCCTACCTGCTCAGAAGTGATTTTTCCAATCTTGTAATCTGGACAATACAAGGGGTTGGCCAGGGCATTCTTATAAGCTGCAGCGTGCAAGTTCTCAAGGACTCCTGAGAGGAACAGAGTTTCAGCGACGATGATTAACACAAGAGCCACTTTTAATGAAGACTATGAATGAAGCTAAACATCACCTCAGTGAAAGAGAGCTATGGTCCCCTTTAAGGATCACAAGACCTGCAAAAGCAGGTCTGGAATAATCTAACACACATGGAAGTTTCATCCAAATCCTTCAACAACAGAACCTGCTCTTGCTCTGAGGGCCTGCATTCTTTTGTAACATATATATAAAAAAAAAAATAGTAACATGCATATGCTCGATACTTTTTGGCCTCAACAGCAAGCTATAAATGCAATCAGTGTTTGTGGGAGAGAGGGCAATAGAAAGTCTTTCATTTTGTAGGAACTCGAATGAAGCCAAAGCAGCAGATCAGAAAATGTACTTGCCTACTTGAGGATGCTGAAACGCGACTGCTTTGTCAACTTTTAATCGTGGCTGAAGATCAGCTACTTCCCACGGTCTGAACTCTGACGCTGTGGTGACATTAAGAAGGTACTCCATTACTGTATCACTAGATAAAAAAATGTTACAAAGGCATTAAACACGGCAGAAGTAGCATGTACTTGTTTTAAAGTAGAAAGCAATTCAAATTCAAACTAATCTATAAGCAGCACATAAACAACAAAACGTATCACTTGAGCCAGAGTAGCTATTGAGCTTCAGTTCCCTAGTATTTGTATGCTCAGTAACATGATACGGAAGTTGAATATATTAAAGCAATAATTTATTGAATTATTACAAAGAGATGAAAACAGGTATTACTGTTACCCTGTGACATGATAGGTCTCTGCTGCACAGCAGTTTGTCAAGAATGTGAAAAATCAGTTTATTTAGATACCTACACGTAGTCACGCAGGCATTCAACAGAGTAAGTCATTTTCTCTCTTGTTGAGTAAACGCTAAATAAGAAAAAATATAAAACCCATTTCAGCAGACGACATAGAATTGCATTCTCACACACTTGTCAGCAAGATAATGACTAGAATATCTAGTGAACCTGAAATCTGATTGAGATGACTGTTTAAAGAAGTGGTACTACACACAGAGCAGAAACAGACATAACTAAAACTTGTATCTCAAGTACTGAAGTAATAACAAGTATCTTCTGACCACTGGAAGATGAAGGAAAATGAACAAAATTACTAGCTTCAGGAAGTTTAGTCTCAAAAGACTAAAAAGGTAGAAAGTACCTTAAGCTTTCTGAACAAATTGAATTTTTTTCAAGGTACAAAACATTTAGCTGAGCTTATCTACCTGTGCACATTGTTACGCTTATTGTTCTAGGCTTCCTTTAGTCATACAGCTCCTCTGCATTTTACCAAGACAGATTATCTTTGCATGTGGTTACAAACCTTAGGTTACCCCCAACAGCTTCAATGCCACGAGTAATCCGGAAAGAAGACGCTCCTTTAGTAGTCTATTAAGAAAAAAAAAAAGAAAAAAAGAGCAACTTAAAATTCTCACTATTTTAAGAACAAATTTGCCTGAGGTTGTTTAGTGCTCAAGCAATTTTGAAACAGTATCTGCTTATGTGCATAGCTTTACGTATACACATAGGGGCTTAAGACACCCCTGGAGAGCATAATTCTAAATATTACTGCCTGCCTTCCCAGAAGTAACGTCACTTCTCCAACACTCAAACCAGGTGACCAAGAATCAATGTACATCATTTTCCACTTTGTAGGATCTCTTACATTAAATTTTATCATAACAAATTGTTTCTCTCTGTGACCATAAACCTTCCACTACTTCATCTAATGCCAACAAAATAACAAAGAGAATAAACACTTACCAAATTAGATGCCAGGCGAAGCAAGTGAGCAGTTCCCAAGTTGCTAGTGGTTTCATATCTGCTGCCTGCTTTAATAAACACACCAATTCTTGAAGCTGGAGAAAAGTTTTCCAAGGATGCAATAATTAAGCCATTTGGTAATTTTGTGATCTATGTTAAAAAGAAAAAAGTTGGTTTAGTCATCCACTGGAAGTACTGTCACAGTTCTGCTTTGACTGAGTTTTAAAAGATAAATAAAAAAGAGTGAAGAACAAAAATAGCAGCATTCATACTGACCTCAAGATCCTCAGACTCTGGAGATAATTTCACTCGTTCTGCAGTTGCTGAGGTTGCAACTTTGGGAGCTACCTTAAGGGAGTAAAGTCTCTTCTAGAAGAGAAAGCATGAAAGAATGGATTTCCTGAATCAGTCCATCGCATGTCCTATTACATACTGAAAAAATAACTGATTTTAAAGTAGAAATACAATGAACAACTTCAAGTCCCAGAGTGAACACAGTCATTCTCTTGCAATTCCTCAGGTCATTTTTTACATCACTCTTAGAACCTGTGCAATAACTTAAATGAGATGTCTGGAAGTTCAGGAAATAGCACTGTAAGAAAACTCTTTTTAAAGGTGTTTGTTTTTTTTTCCTCTCTTTGCTGTTATACAATGAGAATCTCTACTGATACCAGACAGCCTGTGGGGCAAAGGTACAGCAATTAGCTGAATAAACAGCTACAGCGATCCCCGTTGGCAGAACACAACTTTGCAGGTATAGATTCAGTTCAGGAAAATATAAATATATATATAATAGTACAAATCCTGAAGAGTCACCTCTTGGAACACCAACCATTTACAGTGATGGCTGCCCACAAAGAGGACAGGTGTGTAAGGCCCCAAACTGCAAAGTAACCACAAGACGCAGGCCTTCACACTAAAGAGGTGAACATCGCAAGAGCCTTCCCTTCAGTAACTGGCAACAGAGACAACAAGTCTATTGATTCTGAATCCGAAGTGCTACTCCCTTCCACCATTTGGAAGTCTCTTTTACAGATTTTTTTATATAGATTTGTTTATTATACTTCCTTCAACATTAGTATTTGATAGGAAGGGTTGGACTTGATGATCCTGTGGGTCTTTTCCAACCTGGTGATTCTATGATTAAAGAAACCCAAACAACCACCCTCATTCCTGTACAACCCAAAGTTAAAACCATGTGAAACTGCATGCAGCTGTAGAGTTACCAATGACAGAATTCCCTTCACACTGCCAGACTCCGTTCAACACACGAGTCTAGGAAACACTCCTTTCATGCCCCACCACAAACCTGTTTAGACACCCAACTGTAACCTCTGCGCCTGCTCATTTATGACTTACGAGTAAGCGCACAAAACTGCCTTACTAGCACGCAGTCCCCAGAGGTCTCTCCCAGTTCCAGAGCTCTCAGCAGAGCCCCAACACACGCCTCTCCTGCCCCTTCCCCGGCCTTGCCCCGCTCGCCAAGGGCACCGCCTTGCCCAGGCACCGGACGCTTCCCCCGGGAGAACCGGTCCCCGCAGAGCGCCCCCCGCCGCGGGGAGGCCCCGGCAGCCGCCCCCAGCTCCGCAGCCGAAGATAGGCCGCCCCAGGCCCGCCCGACCTTCACCCGCCGGCCCCGGTGCTCCCGGTGCCCTCACAGCCGCCCCGGGCCGGCCGGGGTCAGGCCCGCCCGCAGCTCCCAGAGCGCGGACAAGCGCCGCCACCACCGCTAGTGCCTCTCCCCCAGCGCGCACGGCGCCTCCAGGTCCCTCTCACCGAAAGGGAACGCGCGATCACCGGGAATCCCTTCATCCTTGTGCGCCCCCCGGCCCGGCCCCGGTGAGGAGAAGATGGCTGTCTCCGAGGAGGACTCCGCCTTCCCGGCACACCCTGCGCCGCTAGGACTTTCTAGTATGCGAGCGCCCAAACTCTACTGCTTGCACATAAAATCCCGCCTAGCGGGTAGAGCGACGCCTCGCGGCGGCTATGCGCATGCGCAGAAGCCACCGCCTCCCGGTCACGGCGGGGCACTTCCTCTCCTCCGCTAAGCTCCGTCGGTGCCTCCGCGCTGTGGCGCAATTAAACCCTAACAGACAGCGTGGGGCCTGAGCGGCGCGGCCGTTCCCCGGGGAGAAGGAACTGGGCTCGAGCCGCAACGCGGCCCCTGGTGGGGGGGCGGTGTACGCTGGGACCGGGGCGTGCGGGGACACAGCGAGGCAGAGGCGCTGAGCTGGGCCCGTGGGCGGGAAGAAGAGGGGCTGGAACGGGCGAGGGCAATAGGGGGCGGGGTCTAGGAGGTGCGACCAAGGGCGGGGCTATATGGGCGGGGGCCACGGGGGGGCGTGGCTAACGAACCTGTCGGGGCGGGGCCAAGGGGCGGGAGATAGGTGGGCGTGGGCGCGGAGGGCGTGGTTTACCCTGATGGGGCGTGACTAGGGGGCGGAGCCAATGAGCGTGGCTGTGGGCGGGACTGGGCGTGGCTCAGTGGGCGTGGCCATCGGCTGAATGGGCGTGGCCTCAGGCTCCTATTTATTGGCTCCACCGCCGCGCGCCCCCGTGCCGTCCCTGAGGCGCTCGCCATGGCCTCCGCGGCGCCCCTCTTCATCCCCGCCGAGGAGGTGGAGCGGCACCTGCACCGCGCCAGCCTGCTGCTGCCGGGGCTGGAGGCCGCCCTCGCCAACTTCTCCGCCGGCGCGGCGGGCGGGGTGGTGCAGCCGGTGCGCACCGTGGTGCCGGTGCGGCGCCACGGCGGGTGAGGCGCGGGGGGGGGGGGGGCGGTTCGGGCCTCAGGAAGGGTCGTTGGTGCCGAGTTACTGGTTAACCGGGCAGCAGGCTGCCCTGCGGCGGCCCGGTAACGGCGTGGCTCTCTCCCAAGGTTCCTGGGCGTCATGCCCGCCTACAGCGCCGCCGAGGACGCCCTCACGACCAAGCTGGTGACTTTCTACGAGCACAAGCAGGACTCCGCCGTCCCCTCTCACCAGGCCGCCGTCCTCTTGTTTGACCCGCGAAACGGCACTTTGAAAGCGGTGAGTTTCACGCCTTCGTTTTGTCCCTTCCCTCTCTTCATCATCAGAACCTGGAGCTGCTGTAAATTGCTCCGAGTTTACCTATTTTATCATTGAAAACGTGTGTTTGCCAAATGAGGATCTGACCTAAAGCCTTTTGTCTTTCATAAGTGATAAACTGTGCTCTGCTCCTTTACTGCTGCTGGTGATTGGAAGGGAATTTGTTGGCTTGTGGGATGTCTGGGAGAGAGAAGGGATGGGGAAAAGTTTGCCTGGTGTCTGGAAGGGAAAACGCCAACAACTTCCCAGCATGAAGAGTTGATCTTGAACCATCTTAAACTGAATCTGAAGGTTAAGATCTTAAACTGAATCTGAAGGTTAAGATCTTAAACTGAATCTGAAGGTTAAGATCTTAAACTGAATCTGAAGGTTAAGATCTTAAACTGAATCTGAAGGTTAAGATCTTAAACTGAATCTGAAGGTTAAGATCTTAAACTGAATCTGAAGGTTAAGATCTTAAACTGAATCTGAAGGTTAAGATCTTAAACTGAATCTGAAGGTTAAGATCTTAAACTGAATCTGAAGGTTAAGATCTTAAACTGAATCTGAAGGTTAAGATCTTGAACCATCTTAAACTAAGTCTGAAGAGACTTGTAATTTGTATGATGGGGAGGAAAGTCCAGAGTTTAATTTTTCTTGTTTGAATTTGAAATAATATTGACTATATTGACAGTTTAATGATGCTTAAAGGGCTGGAACTGGTAAAGAAAACTATATTGGGACTTTATTCCTAAACTGTAATCTAAAACACATCAACTTTTGAAGCCCCCTAATCCATCTGTAAGCAGTAGCTGATATAGGAGGAAGGAGAGCCCCACTGTATTTGAGATTTAAGGAAGGGGCTCATGGCTCCCTGTCATCCTTTGTACAGAGACAGTGAATAGCCTGTGGACTCCTGCTAGCTTCTCTGGTCCCTGGTCCTGCTGCAGTGCAGGGGATTGCAGTTACATTGATCAGTTCCCTGTGCTGGCGAGCCAGGGAGGTGCAGGGCACAACGAGCTCTGAGAGTTAGGGGAGAGTCAGCTCTGACAGGTCTTTACTCCATTTGTTCTGGTGGAAAGACATGGAAGAGCTGAAGTAGAAAGTCTGACCAGTTTAACTCTAATTTTGTATGGTGTGATTGCTGTAGTAGTACTTACTAACTCTTACATTATATGCCCTGTAATATCACTTAATTTACAAACTGGCAAAAACATTTGGTATTTACCCGTGTTTCTAGTGTTCCTTTCAGTCTGTTTGAACTTTTTCTTTGAAAGCTCCTAGATGGCAGTGTGATTACAGCGAAAAGAACGGCTGCTGTTTCTGCAATCGCTACCAAGGTACGTCTTCTGTTTCCTAACTCGGGGCAGACTTAGTGCTGCTCTATATAGAATGATTACAGAGAGTTATGTAAATAGCTTGCAGCGCACATGGATTTTCATCAAATAGAGCTTTAAATTAAGTATATGATAACGTATATACCTTCAGGGAAAGCTTAAAGGTAGAGTTTTCTGTTTGGAGTGAGTCATGCCTGGCTTTAACATTTTGTGTGTGACTGGAGAAGGACTTCAGGCTACGTTTTTATGGTTTGTTCTGCACCCTCTGGTTTTCTTTGTCTTAATGTCTTCCTCTATGGCTTTGAGTGATGCAGATGTGGTGATAAAATCAGGTATAAGTTTTCTGCTGTCAGGCTTGGACAGGTGAGTTTCTTTCTGGAGAAAGAAGTGGGAAAAAAGCACCTTTCAAATGAACAATATGAGTCCTTAAAGTTCATGCCCAGGATAGACAGATGACTTGTCCAGAGGCAGGTATCTTATCTGTTGATTTCTCTGTCAATGGAAGATGTCCAGATGACTGTCCCGGACTACACTCAGACTTCAGTGTCTGAAGACGGGTGAGTTGTGCCTTGCTGTACGTTGCTCAACGTCACTTCAGTTGTAGCTGGAATTTAGGGGGTTTAAAATCTTGTTTAAAACTATATTTGGCTGGGCTGCTATTAGTGGGAAGAGAGCAAGTCGATGTCCATTGCAAAGTAGGTTTTAGCCTTCACCTCAGAGAATGAGGCAATAAGGGCCAGAGTTGAAATAGATGTTTTTCACCCATCAGCTTTGCGTCAGCCTCAAGGCTGATCTCACCGCTTCATTAGTAGCAGTTTTCATGCCAGCGTGACTCTCCCCATGGTAATAGAGCTAAACCAACATAAAATTGGAGTGAAGAACCTGTCCCTGAGAGCTTCCCCAGTCCAAGGGGCAGAACAATTTACAATGGATTCCTTGGGTATGAGCTTATAGGACCTTGTTCATCTCAGTTGTTCTATACTTGTGCAGTTCTGACAGTTTTTACACAGAAGGCTCTGCTGGTCTCAAAGGAGCTTGGCTGCTTAAGGGACTTCAAGATCAGATCTTTCATTGTCATCTGCTGTTTTGGGACATTTTCAAGACTGTTTGAGTTTACATCATAGTTGTCATCTTGTTCTCTTAATGGCATTTGCTTTTCAAAGACCCATGCTTTTATGCAGGGAACCTTTGAAATCAGTGCTTCAGAGTCTTTGAAAGGAACATTAAAATGAATCTTTGCTACTGAAAAACAGGATAAATTAGGGTTTTTTCAGTTATTTGCAGCAGAATAATTATTGAGAGCCTAAATAATTCTAAAGCTTTCTATACAGAAGCAAGTGGCCACAGCCAATGCGTAAACAAAACACGAGGCTAGCTTAGGGCTGGAGTCCAGCAGCCTTCCCTTTGCCAAGTGCTGGTCAATCACAGGCAAGAACTGAACCAGGAAAACAAAAGCAATTGCAGAACCGAATATTTGTTCCTCAGAACCCTCCCTATTTTTGCTGTGTCTGATGCCTGCAAATCCTGACTGTTACAATGCCAAGATAAGTTTGTGGGCTGATTTACAGCTTCAGTGAACTGAAAAAAAGTTTAGTTTGGGGCTAGCAGGACCAGTTTACCCATGCAGCTATGGATTTTAGGACATTGCTTTTGGTATTGAGCCCTGTTTTCAGCCAGTGCAGAGAACCAACACTAAGATTTTACATTTAGTCACCTAGGTGTAGCGTGTGATGCTAATTGGTGCTAGCTTTTGCATTTTAAAAAAATATTTGTAGTGGTAATGGAATACTGCTTTACAGTAATGTGAATCAATACTAGCTTTTACATAAAAAACATAAACATTCTCTGTTTTCCAAGGATACTGCTTTCATTTGTAGTATTTTAATATATATTTGTTGTTTCTGTTAATATAGTGCCCTTAAATATTTTTTTATATTTGATGCTGTTTAGTTGCTGATGCCAGCTTCTGCAGAAGTGCTGTGCATTTTGGGAGCTGGTGTTCAAGCTTACAGCCATTACGATATCTTCATGGAGCTGTTCTCTTTTAAAGAGGTAATGGACATATCTTAACAAGATACATCTATTTTTCCCTGTTTCAGGAGCACTTAATATAAATAAACTGCACTACAGCCAGTAAAGTTAAGGGATATATCATGCTTTTACAGAACCCAAGAGTAATCTGAGCAGCTGTAGAATTTTTTGCTCAGATGTTGATCTTTTCTTAAAAGTTTGGAAGTCAAGTTTTGGATGGCTTTTTTTCTCTGTAGGAAAACATCCTACCCTGTATGCCATACGTGGAAGAGTTTTGTGTTTTCCCTTGAATATATTTATTGGAAATGTCTGTATTTTATAAAAATGGCCCTACAAGGAGCTTATTTCTGGCATTGCAAAGCAGTCATTGTAGTGTAGCTGCACACATGTGAAACTCAGTCACTTGAATGGTGAGAACATTAAAGGTGGGGAAAAATAACCCCTGTTTAGGATACACTAAAAACTGAAAAGTGTTCTGTTTCAGAAAGGAGCAATTCTCCTAGCTAATCTGTTTGGGTTTTTTTCCTTTGAAGGTCAGGATATGGAATCGCACCAAGGAGAATGCAGAGAAGTTTGCTAATTCAGTTGATGGTCCGGTGCGGGTCTGCTCCTCGGCTCAGGAGGCAGTGAGTGGGGCTGATGTGATCATAACAGTCACTATGGCAACAACCCCCATTTTATTTGGAGACTGGGTAAAACCAGGTGCTCATATCAATGGTATGCGCTGTTCCCTTTGTTTATAGGATATATTTATTATCACATTGTTTAGCATCAAAATGTTGACAAGCAATACTCTGTGCTTCTCGGAAAGAATGTTCTTTCCATTTCAACTTTTCTCCTTTAGTGATGACCACTTTTCCAGTCCTGTCTTCCTGGTTGTCTAGAGCCAGAACTCCTGCGTATTCTAGAACTGGATGTTTGGTAGAGCATGAGATGTCTTTTCCCCTAGGGGTGCATCATCTTTGCCACCATATTTTCACTCGATGCTCATCTTACTCTCCATTTAAATAACCCATACAAGCATGTTATTTGCCAAGTGATTCCTGCTCATTCTACTGTTTTCCTTGGTAGCAGTCTTCACCCTGTTTTGTAAGTTCTATATGTTCCTTTTGGGGCTGATCCCTTTCATTTTTTTTGTTACTACTAGAGTTAGAAAGACGCAATAACTACATTAAGAACTTCACAATGTGACCTCCAATGATGGTGAGCTTTGGGGAGCTTTTTTCTTTTTGCCTGCCTTGTAATGATGTTGCCAGGCTATTGTTTGGAGTCTCTGGACATGCCCACATTTGTTTATTTTGTCATTTGTGGGCCTGGTTCAGATGACCTTGTGCACTTTGCAAACGGCAACTTGTCAAAGGGAATCATTTAACAAAAGGTCCCATGTTCCAGCAGCATCCTACCAGATTTTCAAGCTCAGTTTAGTCCTTTGTGATTGAATGTTGTTGCTTTTGTTGTGTGACTGCATGGAAGCCAGAAGTAGAACCAAAATCAATTAAGATCTGTGGTCACTGAGGCGACACATACACAAAACCCTCTCTCCTTTCATTGCCTTTTTTCCTCTCCATAAAGGCATTCATGCTGTTTGAAGAGGCAGTCGAGCAACATGGAATTTATTGTTCCGTAAGAATTGGGAGCTTTTAAAAGCATTTGACTGCAGTGTAACTGTTTTAGTTCATAGCAAGCTGATAGTATCTCCAGTACTAACATCAGATTGTATCTTACTTATCTGCAATAATGTCCATTGTGACTTCATATGTCTTGAACAGATTGTGGTTTAAGTGTGTTTTAAACATTCTTCCCAAGTTCATTGGTTTTGTTGTCCTAGCTGTTGGAGCAAGCAGACCAGACTGGAGAGAACTGGATGATGAACTGATGAAGAATTCTGTTCTGTTTGTGGATTCTAGAGAGGCTGCTCTTACAGAATCAGGAGATGTTATATTATCAGGGGTAAGACTTAAAGTTATGAACTTCATGTTTGTGGCAGTTGGTTTGTGTTTGAAACAAGTTGGTACTGATGATGTGCTGCATAGAAACTTTATAGAGCATCAAGTGTAGTTGTTAACACTTTCCAGGCACAGGCACAGTTTTCATACTGAGACTTCTCTGTATCAATGCCACAACAATTTTGCAGACCAAATATGGTTTCCACTTTCAAAGTTTAATATAGGAGATGTCTAGATACCGTAAGATGTGTGGAACCTCATGTATTTTGTTGTGTAAGTAACAAACCATCCCCTAACTCGATTAAAGAGGGGAGTCTGGCAGCTGCTTTTCTCTGAACACTATTCCTTTCTTCTGGTTTCTGTCCATTTTCTGTATTTGTCTGAATACTGATCTGCTTCAGTGTGGAAAGGAATTGGTCCTAGGAGAGCATGACTGGAGGAGTTCTTTCTTTTGAAGTAACTCAGAAAAGCTTTATTTCTTAATATGCATATGGGTATTATGTTTTTGTATAAATATGTATTTGTTTTACAGGCAGAGATTTTTGCTGAGCTGGGAGAGGTACTGCAGGGTACAAAACCAGCCCTGCCTGAGAAAACAACAGTGTTTAAATCACTGGGTAAGAACAACCCCTCCTGTGTACAGGCCTGACAGAAAACAATGTCTTTGCAATTTATTAGTTCAGCCATGCATGAGAAAGCTGCTGATCATCTTCAAAGCTTCTGTGGCAGTGCACTGTCCAGAGAAACTAGGATGTGATTTGCATTTTCCCTTTTTATTTCCGTTTTTATTTATCTAACAGGACTGATTTAATGGAAAGTGATGGGAAAGCAAATAATAGAAAGAAGTATGTTTTCCATTTCACACTTGTTCCACACATGACTGCAGTGTTGTTTAATGCAGCTCAAACCCAAAAGCCGTGCTGTTATGCCACTGGAGTCTGTCTGACCTACAGACAATGTGACAGTGCTGTAGGGTTGGAGTTAATGGCTGGGGGGAAGGAGGTCTGGAAGGACCAAATTGTGATATGAACACTGAAAATGAGTTTCATGCTATTACTTTAACTGCATATAGCACACCTAATAACCATGGCGGCTATAGTCTTTGGTGTTTGGGATGGGCAATGATTCTTATTCCTGTCCAGTGAGATGATTTCCTGAGTCCTTCTGTTCCTTTCTGAAGCTAAATTTTGTACACATGAAGTACTGCTTGAAGGTAACTTCAATTATTTTTCAGGGATGGCAGTTGAAGATACAGTGGCAGCAAAATTTGTTTATGACTCGTGGTCAGCTGGCAACTAAAGAGAAGTCTGCAATGCCAACAAGGCCAAGAAAATTGTTTGCACTTAATTTCCTTGGATCTTAACAAGAAAGGCACCAGTCCTCTCTGCATGTGGACTTTCAAGAATGAAAAGTAAAATTTTGGCACTAGATTAATTTCTACAGTTTTCTAATGGCAAGTGTTAGATACATTTAGCAGTAATACTGCAGGTATCTCATGTAAGAGGAGGTATTAGATGTTTGCAGTGACACTAACCAAGAGTATTTTATGTACTTTGGTATAATTCTGGAATTGATGCCTTTCCTCCCTGATTATTTATGTAGCAGAATTCTGTGGGTAGATTTCATGAATTTCAGAGAGGTAATTGTATCCTTACTTTCACTGCCCGCTATCTCCCTTCCCTGTCCTCAAACCCAGTCTTTTTCATTTAAGAGCACATGCCTGAGTGGAAATTCATAGATGCCTCCGTACAGTTAAATTTTTCTCTATTTTCCTGAAAGAGCTGCCTCAGGAAGACTTAGAATGCAAAATTTGGGCTAATATTATATGTCTTAACTGGGATGAAACTAAACTCAGTGCCTCCCTTAGTACATTCCTGGGTGGTATATAGTCATTTTTGTATTCCAAGGAGTCACCCAAAATGTGAGCACTAAAATGTGTTTTGATCTAACTTATCTATATTCTGTGGGGAGATTTTTTTATTAATCTGTGATGTCTGTAAGTTCTTTCTAAGTAACTTGAGGTTGAAATCATGCAAACTGATTTCAATAGGATAAACTTAAAGTATACAGGCAAATATTTTTACCTTGGCTGTACTGTGCATGAATTGCTAATTGTTCTTCTGTCCCAGTGAGTATTTGCTGGGGCAGGAGTTTCCATTATCCTTTTTTGACAGAGGAACCCAGTGATGTTCTACATAAGGAAAAGTTCCAGGGTTGTGTTATGTGTATTGCCTCACAAAAGATTAAGTATCTGCTGAAAAATAGCTATTGCCTCGGAAACAAATTCCTGGCTCGGGGCAGAGTTGTGCCTTGTGAAATTTTATTTCTACTTACATATTTCATGCAGGGTGTTAAATGTTTCTTCATTCCGTGGAAGGATTAGATAATATGGTCATTTTATAATGATGCCAGTAGAAGACAGTGGAGCGACAGGAAGGAGCTTCAGAAGCAGTTAGTGCTTGATGATGCATAAGTAAGTATAGAAAAAGTCAATGAGTACAGTGCATGTGTGACAAATAATACTCCAAGTTATAAGCCTGGTGTAAGCTAGTTGGGAAATGTAGTAAGTGGCAGAATTTGTAAACTGGAGTTTTAGTATGGAGGGGTATCAGACCAGTAAGTGAATAGACCTGAAGGATTTGTTTGTGTGGGTAGAAATCTCCCTTGATCTTGCTTATATCAGCAGAAACAAGAACAGAAATTTCTCTGTTAGCTTTTGCATTTAATTGTACCGAAATTACTCTTCTGTTTTTGTGGGTTTTTTACATATGTTTCTAAAGTATTCATAAATGTACGTATTGTCTTAGCCTCTTACTTCAGCAACAGAGGAGTCCATTAATGTGAGAAAAGTGTGATGGCCATTTTCATTCAAAAACTGTGTGGGAACTTGAACTTGGTGTTCATGACAATATTATCCTGGTTCTCTGCCTTTATAAAGCAAGTTTTGTAATTTGAAATGAGATTGTTTGGGAAGAAGACAAATACCACGTATTTTCACACTTACTCTTCTACAGACTATGAACTTTAAAAGTCAATGGAACCAGTCCAAAAACCTGGTTCTGAAAACCCGCAGTGATCTCTGCTTTCATAGGCAACAGGAGGTTCTGGGAGCCTGTCTTCTGCTTTGTACCTCGGCATTCACAAAGGGCTTGATTCAGTTACAGTAGGAGTTGCTTGGATGCCATTTTAGAACTTTTGGAGAAATCATAGCCTTAGTTCCCACGTGTCCTTTTCTTACAAATCAGTCTCTAGAAATTGTGTGACTTGCACGTATGTTACAATTAAACAGATACTTCTGGTTTTCTCTGAATTTAATTTTGTTGTATGTTACTTTTATCCTGGGGTCGGGAGGAGTTTGAATATGAACAAGAAATTATTCAAGCTGTTGCAGTGACTGTTTTCTCAGTAAATGAGAACTGAATGTAAAGGGAGGAATAGAGATTCCTCTAATCCACTGTGATACTCAGTCTGGCAGTCAGTGTCCAGTGCTGCACATTCCCTCCTCTTGATGTCTGTCCAAGGCTAAGTATTAAATCCTTGTACTCAACTGGCCTGTGACCATGTGAGGTGCCGTGGTTTTATGGTTTGGGTTTGGATTGGGCTGTTAAAATTCTAGATGTGTTGCTTGTATATCTAAAGTCTCTCTAGTTGAACTGTGCTGTACAAGAGTGAAAAAAGTAAACTGTGTGGACTGAGATAAGATTAATAGGACAGAGAAGGAAGCAAGGAGAATAACAAATGCAAACCAAACAATGCACAAGGCAATTGCTCACCACCTACTGAGTGATGCCCAGCCAGTCCTTGAGCAGTGGCTGCTTCATTCCCAGCTTTACATGTTGAGTATGATGCCATGTGCTGTGGGGTAACCCTGTGGTCAGTCGGGATTAACTGTCCCAGCCATGTCCCCTCCCAGTCCCTTGTTGCCATCCCACCACTTGCTGGTGGGCAGCGGAAGAGCAGAAACAGCCTTGACTGCAAGGACTGCTCAGCAGTAAGGAAAACATCCCATGTCTTATCAACTTTATTCTCACGCTCAATCAAAACACAGCTCTATACTAGCTCCTAGGGAGAAAAACGGCTCTATTCCAGCTGAAACCAGGGCAGCGGAAAGAAGGGAAATGTGAGTCTTCCTTTTTATTGTATTTTTCCCTATTGTTCCATGTGGCTACTTTATCCCAGAGGCCAAATTGCAGGACCACCCTGCTGGAGAAGTAGTAGCAGTATTGGATTTATTAAGAATTTAATTTTAAAGGGTGTGTTAGGGTTGCTTGAAATGAAGTGTTGTCTGAGGCTTCTTATTCAGTCTGTAGATCCAGCTGCAGAAGGACAAGGGTCTTGTGCTTTATCTGCTGGCTTGGGAGGGTTACTGCGAGTACCTAAGGACATACCTAGACATCGGATGCTTGTGACAAATGAGTCAATTTATGTGCTGATAGTCTCTACCATAATTTCTAGCTGTGAAAAGTCACAGCAGCTGGGCAGATTGACACATGGCTCTGCACAGAGGCAGTTTTTTGGTGCCTTTTAGAGATACTTGGAGCCTATCCCAGGTTGGCTAAAGCAGTTCTGTGATAATGGCAATTACTGGACAGGTTTTCTGTGACACCTCTTGCTGATGTTTTGATCGTGTGCTGTGGGCAAGTGATAAATGTTTGCTTGTTTGGGTAACTGACGTATTAATCAGGTATGTGACCAAGAATGACAGAATTTGACCCCTCAAAATCCATATATGTCCATATATATATATATATATATTTCCTTCTTGCTTTGTTAAATACTTGGAAGTTTCTTAGCCACTTTTAATAAGAAAAACCCAACAGGTTAATAGCACAGAGTCTGGGAGGATGCAGCCTGATTTAATTACTGCACAGATCAAGGCAATCATTTAAGGTTGCACAGACCCCAGGACTGTGATGTGACTGTTTAAAAGAAAAGAAAACTATCAACCTGCTCAAGCTGGAATCCAAGGAGGAAAGAATGCAGTAACAGTCACAAGTGGCATTCCCCAAGGCTTAGTGTTGGGGCCAGTTCTGTTTAATATCTTTATCCATGATCTGGAGGAGGGGATCGAGTGTACCTGCAGTAAGTTTGCAGATGACCCCGAGTTGTGTGGGAGTGTTGGATCCTGGGCAGGCTGGATGGATTGGGCCAAGTGCCAGGTCCTGCCCTTGGGTTCACAATAATCCTGCAGGCAGTGCTGCAGCCTTAGGGATGAGTGGGCACTGGCAACTGCATCCAGTTTAATGAAGCAAGAGAAAAGAATATGCAGCTCACACTGAACATCTCTTGGCAAGCTACTCTGTATATTTTTAAATTAATGTCAATACAACAGCAAAACACTTTACTGGCAAGAACACAAGATTTGCTGTAAGTTAGTCTTATTTTCATTCACTCAGAGGCTGTTAAAATCAATCAGCTGTAGCTGAAATCAACATTCAGATGCAATTTCTATCATATCAGTACCAGGAAGGTTGGTTTGTAGCAATCAAACAGAAGCAAAGGGAGAAAACTCAAAGCTATCAGGTGATGGAGAATGCTCTTTGCATTGTGGTTTTGGAGGAGAAAGGAAGGGCTTTATTAAGGAATATAATGTGGCTGGCCTTCACTGATGTTTAAGTTATTCAGACCAAAAGAAATCTGATCTCCATAAGCAGTTCAGGAAGAAAAAGCTTTAAATTGAGAGCTTTCAGTTTTTTACCTTCACAATCTTTCTTTTGGGCAGAATCTGCTTGAATGAATATCCTGTGTGCCACAGCCATCGATCCAGAGAGAAAAATCCTTGTCCTTCTAAACCAATTGGTAACCTCTCTGCCTTTTGCTTTAGCAGATGTCTGAAAAGAATTGCATGCTCTTTGGAAAGTGGAAATGATAATCAATCAGTGTGCAGGTTACAGCAAGAGGTATTGTAATTTATAAGCAAGTATCTATAGTCTTTCCAGGGTTCTTGAGGGCTTCTTTTCTTTTATTCACAGCATTCAGGATTTTCTTTCTTGGCCCGAGCTCCATCTGAATGCTCTGTAGATCTTCATCAGAACATAGCATCAGGGCATCTAAATCAATTTTTTCCCTCATGAAGATTGGAAGAAATTCATCCAGCATCTGTGATGCTAGGAATACTTCCAGGGGCATGTTCTCTGCTTCCTCATCATCCCAAATGACTTCTTCCTCATGCCATGGGCTAGCAACACCATTTTCTGCATCATCTTCTCTGTCATTCTCAGCATTGTCATATTGAAAGAGCTCACTGGACATATTAAAGTTTATGCTTTCTTTCTCAGAAGACACATTTCCAGGATTTAGATCTGCAGCCAAATTCCTTCCAAAAACAATGTTGCCGAGACCTGGCCGCTTAAAAATGGATAGTTCGCTGTCATTACCAGGAAGGTTTTTCTCTCCCAGGTCATTCAGCAACTCATCCTCCTCTTTCTCATCGAACAAATGCATCACACTTTTCCTACCTCTATCATCATCTTGGTCACTGCTCTGTGTTTCCTTGCTTCTTGTACTGTCAGCTGTCTTTTTAGCCTTCAGTCTGAAGGTGTCTTTCAAATTTTTGGAGAAAGAATTTGTTGTATTTGAAGTAAAGAGACTAGGCAACTTTACTCTGGAGTAGGTCCCTCTGGAAGAATTTACTGTGCCAACCTTTTCTTTCATATAGTTCCGGTTCATTTCATTCTGATGTTTCTCTTGGCGCCTCTCGCATTCCTTGATTTGTTTCTCCACGTTCCTCTGGGCCTGCGCTTTGAGTTTGGAGACCTTCTTTGGGTTCAGCATATTCTGCTCGGTGGCAGCTTTGTCCAGGATCTGGACACACTCGTTGCGGTCTCTGCTGGCAGCTGCCTCCAGGGGCGTGCGGAGGTCATTGTCCAGAGCAAAGATATTGGCGCCGAAGTTGATCAAAAAAGAAACGCAATGGATGTGACCATTGCAAGCAGCGTAGTGGAGAGGCGTGTTCCCCCAGATGTCACATTTGTCTGGATCACCTCTGAGAAGGGAAATCGTACACAGTGAGCTGGAGGGAACCAAACACAGCGCTGCAGTGGGATTGAAAAGATGCTAAACATTTAGCTCTGCTTTGCTTTGAGGAGTGCAGCCCCATTAAAAACGAGCCAGCTTAGCTCCATCCTCTAGGACAGCACTGCACCTACCTACACAAGGATGCAGTTTGGCTCTAATTCCTGCCTGTCTGTGAATTAAGCAAGCTCAGGGCTGACTACAGCTGTGACTCTCCACAACAGAGCGAGGCTGTTTCCTTTGTGTTAGCCCAAAGTCTGGCAGGTCTTATATTTAATGAACCCATGCAGTAAGGTTTTTTTGGTAGGTAAATGATTGAGAATAAAGCACTGCTTGCATTTGTCTCTGTTGCTATTAGATTAAGCTAATATAGTTGCAATTGGTTTTCTCCAGCTCTTTTGTTCTCCTGAAGCTGCTTTTTCTCATGGGTCTTGAAAAGCAGACACTCATTTAGAAATAAAATGCCACATATTTTGGATTGAGTTTAAAGCCAAAAAAAAAGGATTGCTTTCTGTTTAACTCTTGCACTGACTTCACACCAAACTACTGCCTGCAGATGAGAATTGACTCAAATCTTGATTTGTATTTGGCAAGATCAACATCAGCAAAGGTTCAGAAGGGAGCTTGAGTAGTCTGTGATCAATAACCAAGGCAGCCATGGTGTGCCAAAACCTTCAGAGCCAGGGGCCAAATTTACAAGGAGAATTTCTACTCTGGGGAGATGAAGCATTTCAATGTCTGGCAGATTTATTCCATGGCAGCTGTACTGTGAATGAGAGGGCATGTCCTGTCACAAATTTGCCTTCAGGCATTGATCTCTGGCTTTGAGTATCTCTGAAGAAAAGCACTAACATATTTGTTGAGGGCCAAATCTGAAAACATCCTTCAGCCTGAAATGCCCCAGGCAAGGGGGATGTCAGAGGTCTCTGCAGAGCTGAGACAGAGCTGCTCACACAGAATCCACGGCAAAGCCCGAGCGTGCCAGACTGCCAGAGCGCAGGCACTTCTACAGGGAGGCGGCAGCTGGGGATCAAAGTTTCTCCACTTAGACATATGGAAACCATGTGTATATAACTCTCCTTTTGAGGCTCTGCCCTGCGGAACTGCCTGACTGGGTCTGAGTGTGCCAGATCCCCTGATTCCCACAATAGCAAACAGGCTGCATTATCCCGAGCCTTGGGAGCGCTGGGTGATCCATCCTCCCCCAGGTCTCTTCATAGCTGTTTGTCATCTCTTTTCTCTCTGGAGCCTGCCAGCCTTGGAGCCTCAAACAATTTGCAAACTAGAATGTTTGTTCCTAGCTCAGTGGTACTTTAGATAAGGTGTGACATCTACTTTGGGTTCTCATGCTCCTCTTTTCCCTGCTTTCCCAAGAAAAAGGCTGCCACAGGAGAGAGCAGATCTACTTGGTCTTGACTTTATATGTGTACCTGGAATGCAAGTAAAGAAAATGTCTCTTGATGCCTGGGAAGACAAACTGTTTCAAGATGACAGGAGTTTATTGTTCATGTTACATTTCCCAAGGGCTGAATGTGTTGCAAGCTTCAGAGCTCCAAAATCTGCATCTACTCTAAAGAAAACCATCCAGCATCTCTGTGCCTTTTGTCAGGAAATCTTTACTTCAAGGAAAGGATGAATTTGTTAAAAATAATGCAAATAGGTTTTTTAGGAGAAAACATTAATTGACCACAGGACAGATTGAACACCTTCTAAAATTCAGCTTCTTCCAATAAAGCTAGTGGTACTACAGTCATACCTCTGACAGCACCAGCTTGCTGGTTGTGTCAAGAAATCTTGGATTAAAATAAAGGTAAATACATGTGTTTGAAGATCTTGAGGGCAATATTGTCCCAAAGATGTCCTCTACCAAGAGAAAGAATTAGACATACATTAAATAACAAATACATATAAGTTCTGATGCCGGTGTTGTTGGCTGTGACTTCTATCAGCTTACATGGCAGAAGACATATTTTCACTCAAATTTTGAAAAATATTATTTTGTTATCTGCTCCATAACTAGTTGCTCTGTCTTCTAGGTGTTCAGGGACAAACCTTTTTCAATTTTAGATATTTCCTTGGAGCTACCTTAATTATAAGAGCTGAAAAACTCTCAATCTACTTTTGCTTCTTCTGGGGACCAGGCAATAACCATGCAGTCCAAAGGTCTCTTTTATTGTGTTATTACAGCCACACCAGAGCTCAATGATCTACAAAGTAAATCTATGACAAATCTATCTGTAGTCCATATTTTCAACTCTGTTTTTAATAAAAGAAAACTCAGATACATCCAAATAGTTATTCAACTTTTTCCTCCAATCTTCTTTAAACTGTTATTATTGAAAATACAGATGAACTTCATCTCAGCACAGAAACAATATTTTATTAACTATATCTCTACACAGCAGAAGACTTTATTAGATCTTGTTGCAGAATCACAGCTTAAAACGTAGGCTCCAAGGAAGAAAGTGCAGAGGGTGGGGAGGCAAATACCATGTCGATAATACATTTTAAGCATGCAGTGCGTTTGAATGATGCCAAACAGAAATATTGCTATTAGAAAATAAACTTGTAGAAACCTGCCTTCCCCTCCTCTGCCTTTGGAAGAGATCCTACCATAGTTTCTGAAACAGTATTATCATTTTTAGCACAATTGTAGTTGCTAATACCAAAAAAGTGGGGAAATAACAATTTTAGATGTTGCTGTCTTAAAATTATCAGTTGTGACTTGCCTCTGGAAAGCATTAAACCTTCACAGATGTCTACTAACTGCCCTTTGGAGACAAATAGGAAAGATTTTTTGCCAAAAATGTTTCAAACAATGCATTTCTCTCCAGAGCCAGTTTCAAAGACATGCTATCATCAAAAGTTGTTGGCCAGCTTCTCCCCCGTGACAGGGAGGTAAGGTCCCCAGTCCCCTAACCATCCCCTGCCCCTGCAGATATGACACGGTCCTGCTGATGCCGATCTGGCTTCGTCAACGGCAGGTACAGACTTGTTCACAAGTTCTGGGACTCAACTTTTGCCACTGAAGAGAAACAATTGTTGGCGATGCATTGAGGGACATGACTGAGATTTTCAGCCTTTTGGGTCTGAGGTAGTTGGGGCATTAGAAACAGGACATGCTAATCGTAGTTCGGAGCCACAGGCTTTAAGCAATGGAGGTTGGTTGACTTACCCTCTCCGGCATATGACTTCCAGAGCTTCCAGGTACCCATGGTACGCTGCCAGAAGGGTAGGTGTCATCCCATCTTCATCTGAAGTATTGAGATCTTTCCTTGTGGCTTCTTTCAGAAGGTCCAGATTGCCATCAGCTGCTGCTTTGTGATACCTGCTCGACATTTTCAGCAACTTCTGGTTTCCTAAAGCAGCTCTGAACAATACCCAGACTGTACAGTCAGCTTTCCATTACAGGGATAGTTTAATGATTACAAGTTGAGACGTCCCCGTGAGGATGGAAATGAGGAGGCAAAGTTCATCCTAGCAGACAGCTTATCTGGAGCTCTGCAGAGGTAATAAGGCGATGGTGTGGCGGAGGCTTTTGTTTTCTCAAAGGTAGCCCTGCAGTTTACTGCTTGTTGTGTATTTGACCACTTAAATGTAGAGGAGATTCATTCGTCTTCTCTGTATCTCTGCTTAACTGTTCTGGGAAAACTTCAAGAGGACCTTGACATCCAAAAAAACCCACAAAAATTTCAAAAGTCCATGACTGTCAGTATGACCAGGTTTCACTTGAAGTAATAAAGCAGCCCTGTGTTTTTGTAGGATGAACTGCATAAGCAGTTACCTTTACTGGTGAAGTCCTTTGTAACCTATCGTCTCCTGGTCTGCCACATTTGAAAACAAGCCTCTGCCCTACCAGGCTGGGCAAAACCATAGCCTGGTGTGTGATCCATTTAACTGCAAGCTGCATTTCATCAGAGGATATTAAGGCACTTGGCACATACACATTCATCTAGCAGGCGCTATAATCTCTGCTTTAGATGCAAAAACGTGCAGGGTATCCTCAGGATAGTGCAAAGAATTCAAGATGTGGGAATGCGATGAGTCTGGACCCACTGCCCCAGCCTGGGTGCTGTGATCCTTGCCTGGGAACAGATGGGTCCAGTCCCCAGCTCACTTTAGAAATTATTTCCAAGTTAATTAATTTCTGCTACAGGAGTACTTTGTTTGCTTTTCTGTTGATTAATTCTGCACACAAATTGTTCATATTGGAGGGATTTTTATCATCTGACATCTGAAAATATCAATTTAAAAAGAAAATTACTCTGTATGATGCTAAGTGGGAAACTATTGTTCCAAGTTTTAATTAGAGGTAAAGCATAAAAATCCCACCACGTCAGTTGGAGAGAATTCTGGGATTTTGCAAGTTCTGTTATTATTTATATCACAAAAGTGGGCATCGCAAAAAAGAAAGAAAAAAGGAAAGACCAAACAAAATTTCCATCTGTTTCTAAACTCTTTGTATTTGTTCATTTTTGTCCCATCCAAAAACTTCAACTTAAAATGCAGTAAATGATTCGACATCAAATGAGCTAAATTTCTCAGCCTGAATAGAGATTTTTCTTTTGAGACTGAAGCTCAAAATTGCGAACTTTTAAAACTCCCTGTGTAGTTAGAATGAAGCTTTTCTTTGGGGATTTGAAAAGAACTTCAAAACCATTCTACTCCCAATTGAGACGTCTGGCTAGGCGAAACTCTGTTGTAATGGTACATAGTGCCGTAAGCTAATGAATTATTTAACTAGCAGCTTTGATTTGTTATTGGATTTTGCTGTGTCTATGATTATTGCTCTGGGTTTTTTTTGAGAACTATCTTAAATAAGCTATTACCAGTTAAACAAGCTACTTAGATTGAAAGGCTACAGAATCTTTAGTTACATTGTTCTAGATAACTCAGACTCCAGTCTGAGCAGCGATGTTGGGCCATCTGTTTTGCATGAGGTATTATCCAGCACAACATTTCCTCATTGCAGCTTTTATAAGCGTCACAATGGGGTACGGTAAAGGCCATACAAGGGGAGGCAAGTGAGCCTCTGCTTGCCTAATGAGATTCTTGGAACTAATGGGCTTAGAGAAGAATTAGATTAGTCACGTGGGGTAATTGTGGATACACAATTCAGAGATGAGGACAACGTTTAAACAACAATAAAAGCTTCTTTCTTCATTCCTTAGAGAGGCAAAACTGCGGTGCCCAAGGACGGCGTTGCTGGATACCCTCCTGAGAGGCGGTTCCCACAGTGAGGTTGCGTGCGGCCCGTACCGCACGAGACCCATCCTGACATGATCGTCGTTCAGGTGTCCCCACACCTGAGTCAGGGGTCCAAGGGCAGCCCTCACAGCCATGTGTCGTTTCAGGAGCAACGTCCTGATCAATAGGGAAAAATATTTAAAACTGAAAGGCAATAAGGCCATCTGTACCAAAGCCCTGTCTCTCCTCACCCACGCACCTTGAGGCCTGGCCATACTGGGCACAGAAAAGCAGACTGGGAGGCTTTTGTAGGGCTAGAAGCAGTGACACTAGTTGCTGCACCATAATGATGTTTGCAGTTAAGTGGTTTTGCTCAAAAGTAGAAGGTCTGTCCTGGCATTCGTGTGCTTTGAATTGCTAAAGCAATCTTAGTTTTGTTTGTTTGTTTGTTCCCCACCTCCAAACACCCTCGTCAGTGCTACAAACAGTCCCAAGAAAAGCCACGTTGAGCTCATTGATGTCCCAAGCGCTGTTCTGCTGACCGTGTGCGAGGGACGGGGCACAAATCTCCCAGGGAGGTGCATCTGCGTGATCTGATCTGTGCTCTCCAGAGACTGTGTGCAACACCCCGGTGCTCGGGGGTGTTCAGCACGGCTCTAGCATGACGCCTTTCCCCTCAAAAGCTAAAAGAAAATCAAACAAGTAAAAGAGAAAAGCAGAAAATTGAAAGGAGAGGTCTTGCAGGTTTTTGCAGCAGGAAAAAAAAAATAAAGCGATGAAGATAGTTTTGTGTTTCAGGGCATGAATTAGATGTTTACCTGTAACTCAGGCCTTAGTTACCCTCACAGGTGCAACAACTCAGAGGAGGGGAATGGCCACGCTTTCTCTGTGGCTTAAGCTGCAAATTCAGACGTGTTAGGTAAAGCATCAACTGATCATGTTAGCACAGCCTGATTAATTACTTCCTACATATTCCGAGACACCGTTGGGGCGCCAGGGGCAATAGCATTACTCTAACTATTGAGTGTTGTCTGGGGCCTACATCACCTTTCACCTACACGAGCCACAACTTGTTACGAGGCCTCTGGGAGTTGGCAAAAGCCTGAGTTGACTCTGGAGGGGCAGGACAGGCTGTCCTTCTGCAGAGGGACCGTCCATCACTGCTCAGGCCTCGGCCGGTGTCGCCCACGCCAGCAGCACCCCTGGCACTACGCAAGATGGAGCTTTGACCAGCCCAGAGTCATCCAGGCTCTGGAAACATGATCCAAAGCTCCCCGGGGCTTCCAACCTTTCCCCAGCTTAATGAAGCCGAGAATCAGGGGCTGGGAAATTATAAGTCAGTGCAACTTTATATTGGATTTGATTGCCTGGAAGTACCTCACTTATGTAAATCTGTATATTTGAAGCACTTTTTCCCTCCCTGTTGTGTTAGTTAAACCTATGCTAATTGATAATAGATACATAAAGCATAATGTATGGCTTCAAAGTTTCTTTCATTACTTTTTTGTGTAATTATTGCTTTCAAAACCAATGAATCTCATTATTAAAAAAATGAGAGAGAAAAAACAAGGTAGGTAATGTATATTTGTGAATTCAAGAGTCTCTGGGAAGTTCATTTCTTGCCAAAGGTCAGGCACACACTAATCCTATTGATGGCAAAAGCAGAAATGTAATTGCTTTTTGTGCTATTAACACCGGGTGCTGTTTACTCTGGTGTATTTACAGATTCTTGCTGAGCAGCATCGTGAACACTTGGTATCCCCACTTGCATAAGAGCTTTAACTCTCCATTTGCCGTGTTCTTAAAAGGATGACAACTGAAGAACTGTTTCTAAAGAATGTAAATTCTTAAATTACTTGTGCTAGCGATCTTCTCTGCCTGTATGGATCACGTTGCTTTGCCGCACAGTGCACTGATGGCAACCGCACACTTTGCAGCTACCTGCCTTCACTCACACTGTCATCCCATCCAAGTTCCCAGCACTTTGGTACCTACCAGCAGCAGACAAGCTCCCTCTCACAGCTCTGAGTCTTTAAGAGAATTGAAACTACTATCATTTGGGCTGGGAAACTCTAAAATCTGCTCTAGGCACAGGTCTATGACGTCAGAAGAAACATAAATTAATATATTTTACACTTATACATGGCACATTAATATAAAATTTGCTGTTCCTTGAAGCCAAATTCAACATTCCACTCTGAAATTA
This sequence comes from Clamator glandarius, assembly GCA_033459285.1. Taxonomy (NCBI): domain Eukaryota; kingdom Metazoa; phylum Chordata; class Aves; order Cuculiformes; family Cuculidae; genus Clamator; species Clamator glandarius. The sequence goes on along the minus strand of JAUNZM010000157.1, from coordinate 2,495,897 downwards.
CCATCTGTACTATTAATTTTCTTCTCTTCCTATGATCTATTTTTCTGCTTTCTCACACCTCAAGAAATCATTTCCTTAAAAAAATGAGTCTTTGGGTTTTCTTACAAGTCTGTCTGAAATCAAAAGCATCGGAAAAGCTGAAAAACAGAGTAAATTTGAGATTTTTTTTCTTTCTAGATCTCTTCTCCACAGCTTCAAACAATGACAGTCCAACCAAAGCTTTCAGAGATTTTCCACTCTAAAGAGCTGATCTACAACTTCTCTTTCTTACACTGCCACTCATATTTTCCTTCTAATTAGACCTGTATCAGCACTGGAGATTTGCCCGTACAAAGGAACAAAATATTCTCAGTTGCATTCCAACCTATCAGTGAACTTGTTTTAAATTATCAGAAAATCAAAGTGCTACAGAAATCTCCTTTTAAAAAAATAACTGCCAAAAAGATGTGCATCTTTCTATGCAACATCTGGCCAGGGAATAAAGAGCGTGCACTACCAGAGCAAGAAAAAATGCCTTCAAAATAGAAGGAAACAAAAATTCATGACAAAGTCTTCATATCACCTTAAGGTCTCCTGCGAGCTCTCTTCTTCCCAGCAAGGAGAATGCATCTCAGCGAGAGGCAGGTGCGAGCTCTCTGTCCCCCGGCAGCAGAGAGGCTGCACCTGTGTGGAGTCTGACCTGGGTCCTACATAATCCTCCCTGGGCAGCCAAAGAGCAGGTTTGTGGTGTCAGAGAGAGGATGGGGCTCTTTGTGGAGCAGCAGATCTTGAGCACCTCAAGGATGTGGTGAGTAGAGCCTGCAAGGGGTTGGGGTGATGGGTCCTGATCTGCTCTCTTACTTGGTCCTCTTTTTGCTTTCAGGTTACTGCTCCTGTTTTGTTTTTTGCTGCCCTTAGTTGCTTGTGCTGATGGCCTGGGGGATCAGAATCTCTTGGGTAATGAAACCTCTCTGGGCTGCTGGTGGTGTGGGTGTGGGCTTTGGATTTGCTTGGAGCTGCTTCCCTTCTGCCTTGGTGTGGGATGGGGCTCTGAAGCGGGGCTGGCTAGGTGGGGGGCTTGTGGGGTGTGTGCTTCCAGGAGCCTGATGGTGGTTTCCCTCTGCAGAGAGTGTGACTTGCCATAGGGATAGGATGGAAGTTGAGCTTTCTGGAGAGCTTGGCAACTACTCCTGGCATGTGTGTATTGTTGGTATGTATTGCTCCTGCCCTGGCCCTTTTTGCTTGAGCCTGAAAGCCGGTCCCTGCCTGCAAGGCTAATATTCCGTGTTCTCCCTAGATGTGAATGGTGAGGAGATGGTGTCCTGTAACCGCACTGTGGATTATGAGAGGCTGTTGCTTAGTGTCCCATTTGTCAACTGTACTAGCCTGGAGGTAAAGGGGTCTTTATTCTGGGAAGATACTGTGATGGGGTGTGGGAAGCTTCTACTGGCCAGGAATGAGTTGAATAGGGTTTCTAGTTCTGACTTCAAGAACTCCTCCTTTTACATAAGGCTCTTAAGATGTGTGTTGTTCTTGTCCTTGCACTGGTACAAGTGCCTAAACCAGCTCTGAAATTTGAGTTAGGTCTCAATGGCTTTTAGTTGTCCTTGTGCTGCAGTGAGTACTTTGGCCTCTTTCTAATTAATGTCTCTTGTTTACAGCATGAGCAGCACCAGCTAAGACTGAGGCTGATGGTGAATGATACCATGGAAGATGAGAAGAATGTAACACACACTGCTCGCTGCAATAGTGTTCATGCAGATGAAATTATTACTCCTTTGTTTGTTGGTGCAACAAACTGCACAAAAGACTTTATGGCAGTAAGTAGAGGAATGCTATGGATCCTGCTTAGAGGCTGGCAAGGCAGGGTGGCTGTTTCCTGGTACTGCACGTCTGGGACCTGCAGAAAACTTGAGCAAACTCTAGCCAGCTTCAGGGAAGTCTGGCTGCATGTTCATCTGGGTACCTTGGAAGAGCTGGTTTGTAAATGGTTGTTGATGGTGCGCAGGGTCTGGCTCCAGCTCCGTTGCAGGGGAAACGGGGATGCTGGTGCCAGTTGTCTGCTTTGGAAAACTGTAGAAGAGACTTCCCTTAGAAAGTTGTAGAGTTGAGGCTGCTTTCTGTTCCTGTGGTCTAACCCTTGTGCTATGTTTCAGGTCACTTTCCCAGGACTCTTTCCGAGCCTCAGTGATGAGCATATGGTATGTGTTTTCTGCCTTGCAAAGGGAAGGGTGGGGGAGTGTCTGGGTTTCGGACCAAAACTAAGCCTGATGTCTCCAAGCCAGAGCAGGACCTCTCTGGAGTATTTGTATCTTGCTGGGAAGCTATCAATGTAAGAAACTTGAATGTAAAACAAGCGAGGTGGCAACGCTGCAAGATCAAGAACTGCATAATGATGTGCTGCTTCTGTGTGTCTGTGCCTTCTGTTCCTAAGCATGCTTCTCCTGCTTTGAAGGTTCCAGCAACTCCAATGACCTGGACCTTGTCAATTGACGATGGAACAAGAATACACCATCTGAGTCCTGAGCAAGCCATGCAGCAGGGCTATAAATATATAGCTGATGGCCACAACCTGATCTTTCAGGTGGCCTTTACTGCTACTGGAGTTGTTTCCTACAAGGTAAGTAAATAAAGAGTTGGGACTGAGGAGGAGACAGAGCTGCTCTAACAGAAGCTAAGTACCTCCCTCCTGTAGATCTGTGGAAAGCACTGGCAGATGCCAGTCAGAGCATCAAGATGATGCAGTGCTGTGTGTGCTGAGCTGCTGTGAACTGCTCAGCTCTATAAAATGAGGAAGCCTGGTGTGCACCTGGGACAGCCGCACAGCTGGTGGGCATCTGTATAGGGGCAATTCTAGCCACACTCTGTCCTGTTGAACATCTGACTGGCAGCCTTGTGAAAAGGCCCTTTTTGAGAGAGTGTTGAGATGGGAAGGCACTGCTGTTGCAGACATGAGCTGAGCACTCTGTAACAGCGCTTTCTATCTTCTTTGTCAGCACAATGATAAGGTTCTCCACACTGTGGCACTCCAGCTTGAGTATGGCCCTCCTGAACATAGACAAACTGTGGAGTCGAGAATGCTTTGTGCACCAGGTAATGCATGGAGAAAGTAAGAACCTGGCCTGCTTCTGCCCTGAGGAACCTGGTGTTATGTTTAACAAAGATGTCTTTGCAGGTCCAGTGATCTGTAATGCCACACACATGACTGTTGCCATCCCAGCCTTCCCAGGGACCCTTAGGGCTGTAGGTGTAGAGGACAAGACCATCCCCATGGACCAGCTTCAGGAAAATGGGATTGCCCTGGACACAAAGAGAGGGGTCAAGCTGTATATTAGCAGGAGTGTCCTGAAGTCCAGGGTAAGTTCTGATCCTTGAGTTACAGGAGCTGGTGTGATCACTATTCCTTGGTGTTTACTGAGAACTGGAGCACAGTAGCTTTGATCTTGACTAAGTACCTGTCAAGTCAGCTCTGGTTATCTGAGAGCACTTGTGATTAAGATTAATGCAAAGTGACTTTGTAGTAGGTGAACATCATTCAAAGGTAACTTTGGTATCTTGAAGTTATTTGGCAAAACTAGATGGAGGTGAAAATATTCTTCTTAGAGTTGACTGGTATTTGGCATTCCTGGAGCAATGCAATTTAACAAACTAGCTGAGTGAAGAGCCCTGTGGCCTCAGGGCAAGTGATATGGCTCTAATACATGCGTGTGTCCAAAGGAGCTCTTTGCACCTACACTCCAGGACAGTAAACCTTGTCTTTCAGCTGCCAGGGGAGAGCTGTTCAGGAGTTCAGTCCTACATATCCTCTTTGGAACTGGTTTTTCACTTCCATGGGGAGAATGTGTTAATGGTGATGTATCCAGAATGCCCCTGTGACCAGCAAACTCCAATAGGTGAGTGATTGACTTCTGCAAGGGATTTAGTCCAACGTGCTGCTCAGCAGCCCTTTAGGGTGGCTTGTTCTTGCACTTGTGAAGGATCAATCTATCTCTAACTAGAGCACAACAGCTCTTGGCAGACTGAGCTGTTGCTGACTGGCATGACAACTTAAGCTGAACCTCTGTTGCAGCTGCTCTGTGCACCCAGGATGGGTACATGGATTTTGAAATCCTTGCTGATGCTACTACACCACCATTAGACTTGGATATGCTTAGACTCAGAGATCCTGCATGCCGGCCAGCCTTTAAGTCACCTTTGAATGACAGAGTTTGGTTTCATGTCCCACTAAATGGGTGTGGGACCAGGCATTGGGTGAGTGTTGTAGCCAGTGTTACTGGGAAGGGCTTCCTGCATTGATTATACTCTTACTAATGATCTGATCTCTCATCAGTTTGATGGGGAGAAGATAGTTTATGAGAACGAGGTAAGGGCATTATGGACTGACCTTCCACTGCGTGGGATCTCCAGAGACAGTGAACTCAGGTGTGTCTGGAAACCTCTTTGGGTAATACTTAGTCCTGGCCATCCTGTGTATGAATGTAAGACTTACCTGCTCCTTTCACATTACAGGCTAACGATCCTCTGCTCCTTCAGCAATGGTGACGCTTCCCTCTCTGTGAGGGTGGAGAACCTTCCTCCTCCAGCTTCTTCAAGGAACAAAGGTTCCCTCTCCTTAGTTCTTCTAAGCTACCCAGGTAAAGCTAAGTCTGGGCCCAGGTGGCTGGGAAGCAACTGGAGCTTGTGGGAGGGTTCTGGGGGAATGGGCTTCTAAGGGCCTGATGCACACACTTCTCCCATTCATGCTGCTTGAGGCAGATGCCTTAAACGTATACCTCTAGCGTTAACTGCTTCTGGTGGAGTGCCTGCTGCTGAAAGGCTTCAGAATTCCTTCAGTTCATCTTTTTTTGTACACGAACTCATCTAACAAGCCTTTGGCTCTTGCAGAGGTGTCATACAGGCAGCCGTATCGTGATGACCAGTACCCAATAGTAAGGTACCTACGCCAGCCCATCTTCCTGGAAGTTCAGGTCCTGAACCGCAATGATCCCAATCTCCATCTGGTCTTGGATGACTGTTGGGCAACAGCTTCACAAGATCCAAGCTCACTTCCCCAGTGGCACATTGTTGTTGACGGGTGAGTGCCTTGCTAGAGAAATGGAAGCACTTTTGCCAGTGGGGAGAGAGATGCCCAAATTCTCCCATTCCACCTTGAAGAACAGAGCCCTAGGTACAAGGGTTTGATGTGCTGAAACTTCTGGGAGGATGGAAAGACCTCTACCTTGAATTCTAGCTTGCTGCTTAGAAAAAACAACATCCAAATCTTTTCTACTTTGCTGTTCTAACCTGCTCCTTACACATTGGCAGCTGTGAGTATGACCTGGACAGCTACAGGACTGTGTTTCATCCTGTGGGGCACGGTGTCAGCTACGCTAACTATCGCCAAAGGCTGGAAGTGAAGACTTTTGCCTTTGCTTCTGGTGACAAAGCCCTCCCTGGCCTAGTAAGTAACGTTCTCCTTCTACTTAGAGCAGTAAGTAGGGGTGGTTATTGTCTTGAAATGAATGGAGCTCTCGTTCTCTCCTAGGTTTACTTCCACTGCAGCGTTCTAATCTGTGACCGTTTTCAACCAGACTCGCCTCTGTGTGTGATAAGGTGCCCTAGGCCATCGAGAAGCAAGCGAGGTAACATCTGGGCAGGTGTTAGCTGTACTGATCCACCATTGCCCATGGGACTGCAGGTCTCACCTCTGCTTTTTTGCTGTTGTAGAGAGTGGGACGCCAGGTGTCAACCCCGCAGTGGCGAGTTTGTGGGGTCCCGTCCTCCTCGTGCCAGAAGGATGGTCTGCAACCCAAGGTACTAGGCCAGTGTGGTGCTGATATTTTGTTTAGATTTGGTGAAGAGCTGTCTCTACAAACAATGTTTCTGCTTGTGTTGTAGGGAGCACTTTCTTGAGCAAGGAGGCGTGGGCTATCATCACAGTGACTGCTGTGGTTATTCTCTCTCTGCTGGCCACAGTGCTACTCTTCCTGGCTTTTCTTAAATGCCTTAAGAGAAGAGCATCCACAGGAACTGTGGTGCATTAGTGCATATTTTACAAATAAACTTGGATTGAAATGTGACTCCAAGTCCTGTGTGAGGCTCTAGATTTGTTGCTGTAGTGTTTAAGGCCCTGAGCAGCGGCTCTGCTCTTACTGTCTTTGGACAAATCTCTAACTGATTGGAACTGAAACTTTTAAGAGCATAAAGTTTTTGGGTAAGACTCGAGTGTGGCAATGGCAAGGTTCCTCTCTGGTGGATGGCTTCCTCACCCCCTTAGTTCCCATTACAGGGTGACTTCATGAACTTCTATTTCTAGGACCAAAAAGTGACTATGTAAAAAGTAGCTCCTTTATCTTCTTTTGTGCTTCCAAACTGGTTTCAATGCTCTAGCTCTGTGATCATTAGGAAGGCTTTATGCTGGTTTTAATAATGCTTAGATTGCTAATAAGTATGATGAAGCTATTTATTATCATCCTGAATGATATTGAGGGTTGAAGTGATTACTTAGGCTATTGTCCAGCAAGCCCCCTCAGTCCTGTTGACTTAACGCTTGTGTGGAAGATGAAGAGGTTCTGTGAAAGCTAGAGAAGTGGTGCTCAAGCTAGAGGCTTAACCTACTTGATGGCATGTTGTCCTTGACTCTCAAGGCTTTTAGCTCTTCTGAGCCAAACAAGGCTGGTGTTCTTAATATTGCCTCCTCCCTTTCTCCTTTTTTTTTGTGTGTGGGAAATAACTGGTGCGTGTTTCAGGCAGAAAAGTGTTTTCTTGTTTCTCATTCTTCAGTAGAGTTTGAACCTTCACTCAAGGATGTCTGGAATTTACTAAATAGCACTACATTGGCTGTCATGAGTGCTCTGTAAAAGAATAATACTAGCCAACATTCCCATGAATGAATATTTCTAATAGAGCTTGTACCTGTGATTGACTGCACTTGTAAGGGTGCTTAACTTATTGCAGTAAGGACTTCTGCTTTTTGACTTTATCGCTCAGGCACTGTAGAACACATGACGGCTTAGATAAATTTTGACTCCATTTTAGGGTCAAACAGGATGTTTTGTTCGTGCAAGACTAGAGTATTGCAATATCTTAGTCCATAGCATTCTGCATTTTCTTCACACACACGAGAATACTCTGCAGTCTTGGCTGGCTGGTATTACTCAGCCACAAACACTTAAACATTAACTGAGGAGAAAAATTCAGTGCTAAATGTAGCTTCCCTAGAAGCAGATCTGGAAAAGTTGTTTTTACTGTAAGAATAAACAGAATCACAAGACAATCTTGTCAAATAAACAGCACTTTAATAAAGTAATAGTTAGATACTTTCTTAATGCTTAAAAACATAACAGCACTTGCAAAAATGAAAAAAGTTAAATAATGCAAGTCACAACTAAAAAGCAACCCAGGCAACTTAAATAACTAAACAAGTATGAAACAGTGCCAGACCTAACTGCATTGATGTGATGAGGTAATGAGAACAAGGAAAATATCCCTTCACAATAATATAACATCCAAAGGTAAAGAAAAGCTTATACCATGACTTAGCATATCATAAAACCCAGTTTCTCATATAATAAAGTATTAGTATGGTGTACTCAGGCTATTTTAACAAAGCCTATTAAGGCTTAAAAATATATTTTAGTATTCAAACATTTCTGGTGTTCTGAGCTTTGCTGCTTATTTATCAAAATGACTAAATGCTGCATACAAATAGCGAGAGTACACACTGAACTCCTGTACCAGATGACAAGTCAAATACTTATCTACTTTCTCTCACCTAACTGTCATTGACTTATCACTTAACTTTACCACATTCTCTGGAACACCCTCACGCCCACAGACAACATCATGATGTGCTGCTGGTCAGTGGTTATTCTTAGTATTATTTTAGGGTGACAATACAAGAGACACATCGACTTTTTCTTTTTTTTTTTCAGTTCCTTTAAGGAGTGCACAAAGTTGAATGCTCAATGAGTAAAAAATTGCACTACAACTGTTGGAGTAGTACAGTTAAGAGCCTATGAAGGAAGCAGGAAGAAACCATTTATTCATTCTTTCAATTACTGGCAGAAGGATCCAAGACAGGAGGACTCTTCTGTGGCAAACTTACATTAACTTCTTGCTTCCTTATCTGGCCCCTGTAGAGAGGAGAAAAGAATGTTTTTACAGTCTGTTCTTCTATAAGATTGCCTTTAACTTTTTGCTCCTAAAAGATGCATGATGTGAGATGTAAAACTGCTTAAGACTCCCAGAACACTCCCTGCCAGTCTACCAGAGCTTCTCTCAAAAGACAGTAACTAACAAGAGCAGGTATTCCCTGCTTTAGCATCAAAGCTGTAAGTCAGTATGGCTTTCCTGTAGGTGGGGCTGTGTACTTGGAGGGAAAAAAAAAAAAAATTCTTTTCTAGAACTAGTGGATGACATTATGGAGCTGGCACCTGTGAAGTGGACCAAAGTGAGAAAGTATAGGAAATAGTGGCTGTTATTTTTCCTCTTGCTCTTCCTTGTGCTAAAGGAGTGACTATGGGTTATTCACTCCCTGTCAGATACCTAAACAGGCAAGAGGTAGCACTCCAGCACAGCCTGCTGCTGCCTCCTGCTCAGAGACAGGTGCTTAGGGAAGGCCGGCTTGAGGCCACTGGGAGGGAAACTGGCCTCCAAAACTAAAGCACTGGGAGCTGGACTGGCAAGCAGCACAAGTGCCGTGTGCAGCAAAGCCTGTAACTTCTATTTGGGGCACGCTGTCCCTTTTTAAGTACCCCGTTCGTCTATCCCAAATCTACAACAGGTTCATCTTCTAGGCAAAGTCCAAGTGGAAACATGTATTAATAACATTTAAAACAGCAACCACTGCATAAGGCAAAGCTGTATGGTACTGCTTGTTATCATGGTGTGTTAGCACATGCACATGTAAAGACTATTTACATTTCCTCATTCCTAAACAGGGGAGAGGGTATGTATTAATTTTTATTAAAATACACATTGATGTTGAGACATTTATATGCTGTGCATCAGTGACCAGGGTAGCTAAAGATGCTCTACCATTCAAATAACATTTATTAAATGCTCAATTAGAAGCAATCAATATAACAGTACAGTTGCAGAGGTTGAAATCCAAGCATGGACCGAGACATTAAGACTCACCTTGAAGCACACCAGTGGTTGGCCAGAGTTGAAACGGCAACATAACAAACGCTCAGTATTCCAGAAACTCCCAAAGAAAGTGCACCCAGGCCACACAGCACACAAAGGAGGGTTATGCCACCTATGACTACTACAACAACTAATAAAAGAAAATCAGTTTGTTACTTAAACAAGTTTATACACAGGCAAGTTAGAAGAGCTCAAGTTCTACCACAACCTCAATTTCAAACCATTTGGAAAAGTCTTCTGCAATTAAACTACCTACTTCTATAAAAGCTCAGCATGGTGAATATAGCCAGTTTAGGCATGTTGTGGTGGTTGAGATTAGAAAGGGAAAAAGGATTTCCCCTGGATAGATTACAGTTAATGAGATTATTATTCTTGTATTAAGAGCTTCACTGCTGCTGAGATCTGAGGGCAACAAAGAAGTCCTCAGCTGCTTGAACTGGGAACTCCAGAAGGAAAATGTAAAAAAAAAAAAAGGATAAGACCTCATGCTTTAAAAGGGAGTAAGTAAGTACCTACATACATGCATACACTACCTTCCATGACTATCACACCAATACAGGCCATTATGGCTGTTGCAACAACGAAAATCAGGAAAAATGCAACAGGAAGAGCAGACACAGCAATGAACACCAGCAGTGATAGTGCAAGAAAAGGATGGTCATCTAAATATTGGCCAACACGAGAATTCATAAATGCAACAACCTGTGGATAAAAGAAAAATGTTTCAGATTTTGGTTTTATTTCTTGTTACAGATAACTCTGAAAGGTCACTGCTACTTTACTGAACTGCTGGTAGCATCTTTTTGTAAGTCTGCAGCTTGAATAGAGGGCAGCTGTAAACTCTATGATTCAAAGGCATGAGGGCTTACTGCAAATTTAGGTAGCTTCATAGCTAATGTAATTCTACTAACAACAGACATGTTTCTCTTCGACTTCTTATTTCAGTAAAATGCTACTCTACTATCTTGAATGGTTAAAGTGGTAAAACAGAAATGCAGAACACACTTCCCTTTTTCTTGACTACTGAAAGTATGGAATAACAACCCTTCCCACAGCCGCCTCAGTGCTCACTTAAAAAAAAAAACAGACCCCCTCCAAAAAATATAGTTTTAAAATAGCATGTAAATAAAGTAGGGTGTGATATTCTGAGAGTTAGGAAAGGAGTATCTTTCTAAGTACGTTATATAAAATTATACTTCAGACCCACGTTTGAGTTGCTGTGCAGGGACTGCACCATGGAGTGCCACTGCTTCTCCAGTTCTTGCATTTCTTTAGCCTTGTTGTGATCCTCAGCCGCAATCGTGAATCTTCTGAAGAACCAGTTCTCAAATCAGCCATCCAATTATCCTGAAAATTAAGGTACAATTAGTAACAGGCTCAGACAGGTTTTTTTTTTTAATTAAATCTATCTTTTACAAAACCAGTGAACGTAGAGCTCAGATATTAATGTGATGCACAGAGTCTAGGACATTGCTTGTACTGAAACACACCTGACACAGGGAGCTCGTCCCTGAAAACTCTCCTGGAACACCCAAAGCCAAGTATCAAGACACAGGGGGACTCTCACCTTCATCCTTTATAACATAAACTCTGTATTTGACTGCTGGGGCACTGAATGACCAGCAAGAAGATCAATTCTAACGCTCCGCAAGGACCATTTATCACTAGCGGTGCCGCAAAGTTCCAGCACATCAACGCGACTCGGCTTTGAGTCACTTCATGTCCAGAACTTTGAGTAACACTTACTCACAGGTAAAATACCGAAAGGAAAAAGTCTTTGAGGCAAAGGCAACAACATTTTTATTTTACAATTCAGTGCTGACTGGATGTCCTTCCGAAAAGGCCTCTTGTCCTACAAAAGCAGTGGGTATCGACCAGTTTTAGACACAGATCTGTGTTAAGTCCTCAAAGAATGTTTGTTTTTTCAGGTTATCCAGCCACGTCTGGAGACCTTTCAGGTGGATCCCTGGCCCAGAACAGCTGCATCTCAAGGTTAATGAAGCACATCAATGAGAGGGTTTATTCTTTCAGGTTGTTCCTCCACGCTTAGAGATTTCCTGACTATTCTCTCTCGACGCGAGACGGATTCACACGACGAGCTCGCTAAACGCACAAACCCGCAACCGCAGAGCGTCTCCATCCATCCTCCCAGAACCGGAGCGGCGCCCTCAGCAGCCTCCGAAACGCAAACGGCTTCCAAACGCCCCGAGCGGCTGTTAGGAGCCCGAACCCTCCTCAGCGCCCCAAGCAGCGCCCCAAGCAGCGCCCCAAGCAGCGCCCCAAGCAGCGCCCCAAGCAGCGCCCCAAGCAGCGCCCCGCTGAGGCTGCAGGCCCCGCGCCCGCGGGGGGGGAGCTGCCGCTGGGCCCCGCGCGCCCCGGGCCGAGGTGGGGACACCCCGCTCCGCCGCTCCCTCGCAGCGGGGAACCGGGCTCCGAGCCGGGGGCCGGAGCTGCTCCCCCACCTCACCCCGTAGCCTCCGAGCCGCGGAGCTGCCCCCCCCCCCCCCCCATCTCACCCCGTAGGCTCCGAGCCGCGGAGCTGCCCCCCCCCCCCCATCTCACCCCGTAGGCTCCGAGCCGCGGAGCTGCCCCCCCCCCCCCCCCATCTCACCCCGTAGGCTCCGAGCCGCGGAGCTGCCCCCCCCCCCCCCCCCATCTCACCCCGTAGGCTCCGAGCCGCGGAGCTGCCCCCCCCCCCCCCCACCTCACCCCGTAGGCTCCGAGCCGCGGAGCTGCCCCCCCACCTCACCCCGTAGGCTCCGAGCCGCGGAGCTGCCCCCCCCCCCACCTCACCCCGTAGGCTCCGAGCCGCGGAGCTGCCCCCCCACCTCACCCCGTAGGCTCCGAGCCGCGGAGCTGCCCCCCCCCCCACCTCACCCCGTAGGCTCCGAGCCGCGGAGCTGCCCCCCCCCCACCTCACCCCGTAGGCTCCGAGCCGCGGAGCTGCCCCCCCACCTCACCCCGTAGGCTCCGAGCCGCGGAGCTGCCCCCCCACCTCACCCCGTAGGCTCCGAGCCGCGGAGCTGCCCCCCCACCTCACCCCGTAGGCTCCGAGCCGCGGAGCTGCCCCCCCCCCCCCCACCTCACCCCGTAGGCTCCGAGCCGCGGAGCTGCCCCCCCCACCCCGTAGGCTCCGAGCCGCGGAGCTGCCCCCCCACCTCACCCCGTAGGCTCCGAGTCGGGGTCCTGGAGCTGCGTCCGCCCTCCCGCCGGGCTCCGAGCGGCGAGGCCGGAGCTGCTGCCCCCGCTCCCAACCTGCGGCCCGGCCGAGGGAGGCGCCGTGTCCCCCCCGGCCGCGGGCTGGGCAGGGCGAGGCGGCTGGGAGGCGCTTGGGAGGCGTCTCCGACCCCCTCAGGCCTTTCCGTGGTTTTTTTATTGACTTCCGTGCGGTGTCCCCTCGCTGTTCATCTCCCCCCGGCCCTGCATCAGCCTCACAGCAGCCCCAGCGTGTCGGGGCACGCAGGGTTTGGGATTAGGGAGAGCGAATCCGGAGCCAGAGGAGCCACAAAACCGAGCAAAAGGTGGAGCAGCCGCCTTGGGGAGAGCTGGGGCTGCTCAGCTTGGAGGAGGCTCCGAGGAGACCTTATTGAGGCCTTTCAGTAACGGGGCTTGTAAGAAAGATGGGGAAAAGCTTTTTAGCAGGGCCTGTAGCAACAGGGCAAGGTGTAAGTGGTTTTAAACTAAAAGAGGAAAGGTTTAGATGAGATATTGGGGAGAAATTTGAGTGGCAAAGCGCTGGCACGAGTTGCCCGGAGAGGTGGTAGCTGCCTCATCTCTGCAAATATTCATAATCTCTTTCTACTTTCTAACTTTTTACTGTTTCTCAAGCAGCGTTTAACTTCAGAGGGCTTCTAAGCGTCCCGGTCGTGCACGGAGGAACAGTCGTACCTGTTGCTGCATTGAGGTGGTGGTCCTGCCAGCATCAGCTCAAATTAGCAGGAAAACCTTCGTGTTGCAAACCAGCACTGAAATATTTGGAGAGGTAGAGCACGCGCTAGCCAAGCGGTTGCCCCCTGCATTAGGTTCCGTACCAGACGCCGCTGGCTTGTGTTTAAAGAGCAGCTTAATTTATGGTAGAAACTTTCACGTATGGCCAGGCAGGAACAATTTCCCATTTCTACTGATATTCGGTCAAGATGCAAGGAGAACTGTGCTGTTAACTCAAAAATATCAGCTGTGCCCACGGTTTAGAGAAAACAGAATGAAAACCAGCACCCGAAAGTGTTGGGGAGGAGTTTGATTTAAAATGGAAGTCTCGCTGTGGTTGGCAGAGCACATTTAAGGCCTCTCTTGAGGGTCGATGTAAGGAGACTGGGCTGGATTTCGTGTGGGGCGGTGGTTATTCCCACTTGTGAAGAAATTTGCAGACTTCCAGGACGTCGTGGTGGCTTTGAGTGGGAGGCGAATGTGTACAAGCAGACTTAGAGGAGTCGAGAGTACAAGTATCCCACCTGCTGTCTTTGGACAGGGAATCTTGATTTGACCAGTGGAGAAATGGTGGAGGTGTTTTGGTTCAAAATTTAGAATCTTTAATACTATTTTCCCTGGGAAAACTTGGTTTAATAGAGCCTTTATTGCCCTAGGAGCTCCCTTGCTGTGTGCAGTGTTTTCACACAAGTATCAGAGTATCTCGTGTGTCTTAGGGCCACGTTTTCATAGCTTTCAGAGGTAAAGTGAACCTGTCCAGTTGCTCATTGATTCCGCAATCGAATCTCCTTGACCACAGCTTGGCTCAAGGCTGTGCTTAAAAGGGTTGTCTTCACTCAGGGAGCGGAGGGAGGAGGGAATTGCTGTCTCCAAGCACCAGCTGCGCTGTAACTGGGGCAACAAAAGCTGAGGGCTGAAAGGCGGAGAAGTTCACCAAGCTGGAGCAGGCAGAGGGGCTGGTAAAGGGGGCCTGCAGGTGGTACCTGCTCTTATCCTGCTCGCTCATGCTGCCATGGATGTGTACGGCATGCTGGGCATCTCTTTTCCCATTCATTTTGACGTGTGCTTATTTCTCATGGAAATTAAGGTGTGGCTGCCTCCGCTGTAAACCAGTTAGGGGCCCAGAGTCTCTGGGGTGTTAGACAAGAACAGACAGGGGGGAGGAAACTGATTTTGGAGAAGGTGGAAGGAGCGGGGGGGGGGAAATTTTGCTCAAAGTATATCTGGAGAAAGTTGGAAAGATGAAGGTTAAAAGTGAGCTTGCGGAGGAATAGAGAAAAAGAGAGTGTGTGATTTTGAAAGAGGAGAGTCGGGGCTTTTCTTCTTCCTGGCAGCTGGGATAGGAACCTGATTGTTTCAACACCTTGTGTAGTATCTGAATTGAGTCTCTAATTCTTTTCCAGTGCATGTAACGACGAGGATGCTGATATTGGAAGGGAGGACCGAAACCTAAGCAAATGAAGAAACAAAACAAAATGGAGCCGACACAGGGCCCAAGGCCCCTGAGGGTAAGTTCTTTCTGCAGTGACTGTGAAAGCACTCTGGGGACGAGGAATTCTGAGAAAATATCCTTAGAGAACTTTGGTCCTGGAAGGGCACCTCAAACTACTGTCACCTCGAGGCGGTGGAACGTAGTCTTTAGAGGTATTAGGTATTCTGACATTTGTATTAAACACCTTGCACGGGCCTCGTGAGCAGTTTGTTCTTCCAGTGGTATCCGGGCAATATAGCTTCTTCTGGAGCCCATTTTGAGTCGTTTTCAGTGGCATTAAAAAAGTGTTGTTTTTTTCTTAATCTGACATTTATTGGCGATGAGCTTTCTCAAATCACTGCGAAGAATTGTGCAATCTGAAAACTCTTTTTGCTGAGGAACCCTCTCCACAGAACATCCAGTTCCTTGAAACTAGAAAAGTTACAATACATTATTTTCAATAAAAACTGAAAGTCTCTGTTCTTTCAGAATCAATCTTTTTCAAACCAGTGTATTTCAGAAATGTCTTTGAAGTTGTTTTTCGTTCCCCTCTAGTCACAACACGATTCTGTGTATAGCATGAGTCATGTAAAACAGTTACCAGAGTTACCGCCCCTACCAGCTTCTGCTTCAGATGAACCTTCGGAATTGTATCAGGTATGTGCTCTCTCCCCTTGTGTGAGGGATTAAAATACACATGCTAGCATGAATTTAGGACTTATATATTACCAGGTCTTCAGCAGATGAAGTAAAGATAGGAAGAACTATTTAAATTACTAAGTTAAAGTACTAAGCAGAGTGTCGAGTATTCCATTAGAGCTGTTTTTATTTAGGAAAGTGTTACAACCTCTGTTACAGTTTGGATGTTAAACTTCAACAGCTAAAATATGTTCTTTAAAACTGTAGTTGATTATTTGCTGCTGCATTTTGGATTAAATATTTTCAGTTTAATTTTCTGGGGAAGGAAGAAAATAGTAAAAATAGTTTTCTTCCAAACAAAGTATGATTTCCCCTTTCTTCCAAACAAATTATAATTTTGTGCAGAGCACAGAACTGGACTGTAAGTCTGCTCTTCCAAAACCAGCTGAGAATTTGGCAGGTGCAGTGGGTACCTTGTACAGCTGCACAACTACGGCCTCTGCTGCGTGATGCAAAGCAAAATTACTTATGATGACACTTAAGAGGAGGAAGAAGAGAGGGCTTGCTTTCCCCACTTAAGTGCCTCAGAATTTCTCATTTGGCTTGTTTGTGTTAGCACCTCAGTTCATCTAAGATTCTTTCTTTAGAAAAATACTGTTTCCGAGGAAATTGAAGCCATTTCTGGTAGAAAATGCATTATTTTGGTCTTCAAAACCAGAAAATTCTAAGTAAGTGAAACATACAGTCTGAAGTAATGAGTAAACTCTATTATTAAACTGAATTCAAATTATTCAATTAACACTTACATAAAAGATTTTTTTTCATCCAAAAATCAGTCTGACTTCTGGGGATATGTTAAGTGTTTATATAAGCCATGGGTGCTGGTTAAGCTAGTTCTGAATTTTTTTGTGTCACATAAGCAGAAGATTTTTGCTTTTTTTTTTTTCCCAATTCCAGCTTGTCCTGAGGAGCAGCCGTTATCCTCCTTTGATGCAACAGGAATCGTGGACCTTGGCAGCTCCATTCAAAGAACAGAGTCACTACCGGAGCCCAAGTGATTCCATAGCTAACAACTATAGCCTTACTGCACAAGATTTGAAATTGAAAAATGTGCACAAATTAAAGTCCCCTTCAAAGACAGGGACATCACCGGGTTCAGCAAAGCAGAGAACAGCCTCACCACGTATCCATATTTGAATATGTTTATTATTTCAGGCTTGTTTGCTCAATATATTCTTTTCTTTAACTGCTTTCCTGTTAAAGCATCGTCCCCTGGAAAAATCACATACCCGTAATGAATGCTTACAAGCTTATCACCTCAGGATCAGTGTAGACAAATTTCCAAAAGCAGGTGTAACTTTAACAAAAATAATGCCAGTTTCTGAGTAATTAGGTAGGTTCATGCTTCCAAATAATCACATGCAATTATTTGGAGGGAATTGTTTGCAAAGCATAAAATGAATGAGATACGAGTTAGGTCTTATTGCTAGAAGCAGTCATTAGTACCAACAGGAAAACAGAAACAACTTCAACGTGCGCTCCTCTTATGCTCATATTCATGTGTCTTGCATAGCAAAATGAGATGGGGGACTGGCATTAAAATGTTTACCTGAGGATCAAATTCAAGTCATGTTGCTTAATACACTGTTTATGTTTAAACCATGTAATGAATGTATTTGTTAGCATACTGCATACATATGTAAATCCTACAGTATTAATTATTTTATGCTGTCGATTTAATACAACATCGTGATATAAAGCAAATAAGGTTAAGAGTTGTTATGTTCTTGCTATTTAAATTTGCCAGGATGTGTATATGAAACATTTCATGAAAACAAGTTGTTTAGGCAGTAAGTATCTTACCAACTGCAGATGTCAAATCAACTCTATTACCTAGCCTGAAAATTCCAGAATTATTTCCTAATTATCTAGTTAGGTTAAGGTGAGGTATCCATAAACCATAGTTTTCTATATACAGTCAGTCTCTCTGTGAATATACTCATCCTGCATTGTTGTTTGCTTCCCTGAAGTGTTAGAAATCGTTTCGTACCCCTGGGATAGATGAGGCTTAATAGCTTCAATATCTGCATAGACCCTACTGTGCTATTTAAGAAGGGTTTGAGTTTTTTTTTTATTGTGTTTCTTCTTGATACACCTGATTCTTGTACTCCATGTACATAGATGGGATGTGGGAAGAAGGTGGTTGTGCTTTTTTTTAGTGAAAAGGCATGATGTATTAATTTTGTTCGAAGATCTGTTTATTTGGACTCTGAAAAGGACATGGTAATAGTTTGTACTTATCAGATTTTTCATGTGCGGTATATTTGGTGGAAGTACGCATTTTGAAGGAGAGCTTTTATATTCAAAATAGAAGGTCCCAGTGCAGAAAATTTGCTTTGTGAAAGGAGGTAAGCAAGCCCTGAAGTGTTAAACATAACTGAATGCTTTCCTGAAGCTAGTTTATAGTCCTAGAATCAGGAAGATTATTTAACACGTGATTTAATGTCATTCTAAATACTAATTTAAAACTAAAAGCTTCTTTGTGACATTGTAGTTTTCTGTTATTTCATTATCTGATTAATGGACTTAGCTCTGTTTTTCACCAATGTGAAATAATATCTTATTTGAAAAATATTCCTGACTGTATTTTTCTTAACTGATGTTTAAAGCTTCAAAAGAATTTGATCCTTCTAGGAAAAAGCTCAAACTTAAACAAAGAAGTCAGTGGAGATCTGATAGGTAATGTACTGTACTGTTGTAAAGATACAGGTAATTACACTCAGTCTAGATCTCTGAGATGTGATTTAATATTTCTTTTCGCTTGGATGCTATTTTAAGTATCCAAGCAAGAAATGTTAAGTTTCTACAGAAAAACTGTGTGAGCATCAAGGCTGAAATTCCATGGTGTGCAAAGCAAGCACATCATTGCTTCTTTTTGGCAGGACAAATTTCAGTCTTAGGCATGCTAAAGAAAAGGTCTTCCTTTCATGACTGCTGACCTGAGAAATTTAGTTAAGAGAGATGCATATAATCACCTGAAAATAAAGGGGTGATCTTGGACAACCTAAATAATGGAGCTAGTAGGTTTGGCACTGGTAGAATTGCTTCTAAGGTCCTGCCTGTCTGAGGGATGCTGCACAGTTGTAAAGTTTACATGATTGTGTTCCTTACATTTAAGTACTTTTTTTTATTTATTACATTGAAGTACAATTTTACTGAGACTTTTATGAGCAACTGAAATACTTCATAAGTCATACTTGGCCTCAGTGAAGTGTAAGTCGTTTATATAATGCTTGTTGTTTGGCCGTATTGGTTTAAGACTCCGTTACTGTTTCTTTATTGACTAAACTTTTTTTAATTTTTTATTTATGTATTCTTTTTCAGAAATGCACCGACCTTGTTGAACAGATTGGATCCCATTTCACTGGATGCACCGGCTCATATGCCGGAATCGCATGCCATGGATTATACAGACAGCCAACCACTGACCCCAGAACAACAATTTGCTGGCATGGACTTACGTGAGAAGGAGAGAAGTAAGAGAGAAAAGCCACCTTCAAGCAGGGATATAGAGGTATTTGTACGATTTCTTTTTAAGATAAAAGTATCAGCAGTAATCATGTGCAAAGTATGTTTTCTTAAAAGTAGTTGAGAAAAGAAGACAGTACATGAGATTTAGAAGATGTAGATATTCAATATATCAAACTGCTGTTAGGTAATGTCAGCTCCTTTCCCATTTATTTCTCTTTCTAGATGCTTGATATGGTTTTAATTCTAATGGATTTGCAAGTAGAAGTATCTTCTCAAATTCTTAACCTCTCACATTGTTGGCTAGTACTTCAGAGATCAGTTATTTATTATGCTGCACTTGGTATATGTTGGTATATATTGGTATATGTTCTCCAGCGAAACAGGTAGAAGTATTGTAAAAGTGGCAGGCATTGGCAGTGCTTTAAAAGGCAGCGAGAGAGCCAGAATCCATTATATTCAAGCACCTTTAATTGAGGAAAAGGCTCAAGTAATATAAAAGCTAAGAATATTTTGCAGCAATTTGTTATCTGTCAGAAAAATCATACAATAAGCGTAATATTTTTCACATTATTTTTTAGCGGTACAGTTACTATATATGTAATGGAGTGCAGGAAGACATGCTGGCACCTCAGGATAAGGAAGTGATGAATGGAATTTTAAAGAATATTTCAGCTCGACTTCTTGCTAACCCAGACCTGGAGAATTTACTTGCAAGTTTAAAAGAAGAGGTTGAGACAAACTATCGTATCAGCCTCATGAAAGCCATTGGTAAGGCTCATAATCTCTTACCCATTTGGGGTACGTAGACATTTGTTGCAGTCTGAAAGCAGGTCTGCATTTTATTCATAGCACCCGTGGAGAATTCCTTCAGGGTCAGTAGAACTGCAATACGTATTTGTGAGAAAATAATCTGTGATCATGCTACATAGCATTCCAGTATCAACAAATATCTATTTACTAAATCTCACCTCCCATCACTTAAATATATTATTTTCCAAGTTCAGTAGTTCTGGGTGCATAGAATCATTTTGCCCATACTTACACAGTTTTTCATTCTTAATTCAAAACCAAATCACATTAAGAATGCGTAATTCTGCGTGATTGCATCAGATGCAGGAAAAGAGGATTGATCAAATCATGGTAGACAAGGTGTAATCGTCTTAATTTGTAGCAAAAGATTAGAAAGACACTGTTACTATAAAGTTTGTGAAGCACTGCAGCAGGTTATTCGTTGATGGAGGCTTTGAAGAGCGTGATAGACAAATATCTGTCAACAGTAGTTTTATGTATACTTGATCCTGATGTGTGGAGAGGGTAAACTAGGGTATTTTAACAGATACTTCCCAGACTATCATATTGTTATTCTGCAGTGAGTGATACCTATTAACAGTCAAATGAACCTGCTTCATAACTCCAGTGAAGTTAGATATTACATTGGGATCGTGTCACAAGTTAAAAGGTTCTGTTCAGGTTTCATCCAAGACATTTACTGGATTATGGAAAATCCGATGAAACATTAATGTGCATGAGTGCATTGCTCACGTTCAACAGAGAAGATCATTGTAGCCTCTCATTCATGACAGCATAAAAAAGGAGAGATTGAACAGTTTTCGCTCTGCCTCCTATAGTGTCTGATATGTTTCTAAATACCCTTTAATTTGCCTTTTAACAAGATCACAATTTTGGTGTTTGAGGTCCCTTTTTATAGTTATGCAAATGCCAGCGAGGTCTAGTGAGGCTGCTTCCCAGCTTTTCTTAATCTCATATATAAAGGGTTGTTGACCACAACTGGTAGCACATGAGTTTTGGTGTTTAGCAGATCAGAGATCAGACCTTTGAATGTCATATTCTTCCTAGATGCAACAGATGATTTGCAACATTCCTGTGCTTCACAAGAAGCCTGCTAAAAATCATCCTTGAAAGGGAAATATTTCCTGCCCTGGTTTATAGATGATGAATCTAAACACAAAATAAATAGAGAAAGATGGCGGGGAAAAAGCTGTCTTCTTAAAACAAAGACCGATCCTTGTTTTCTTTTTCTGAATCAGTTTTACAGTCAAATTGGTAATTTGATTGTTGTGCTGTATTTCATCCTGAAAACATGCAAGTAACTATATGGCACTGTTAAAGTTATACATGTGCAGTATTCTACAAGTTGCTAAGCTGTGGAGATACCGTGTTTTCATATGTAGGCTTTGACCACACATGCGGTCTCACCATGTTATATATGATTTGTTCCAGTTGATTACATCTTGATGGATTCAGCTGAGAGAAAGAGGCTGTTTATCGAAAGTACCCCACGCCCTTTTCCCCAGAGAGTTGTCCGTGCACCAGTCCCATGGCACACCCCTTATAAAGAGGCGAAAAGCTGGAATGAGAGGAATCTATTAGTAGTGAATCCATTGATGCCCACTTTGCAACAGCTCTGGCTTTCCGAGTAAGATGTCTTGTTCATAGGATCTTAGTAAAATTCAGAATGAATTTATTTATGGCTTGGTTAGAATTCCTCTTCTGTGGAGATGCTGAGGGAGCTGGTAGAGAAAAACTGGCAAAATCTGTTCTGTTTTCTAAATAATTATTTTTTTCTGAGCCTGTCTCAATGCCAAATGATTGTTTCCTGCAGACTTGGAATGTGAACATGAACATGTTTTTCATGTCCACAGTGAAGAATGGATAACTTCATGATATGAAAAGATCATCCTCTTTATTAAAAGATGTTATCCCTAATTCAATCTTCAAGTAAATGGGGATTTGGAATTCTCACCTTGATTCCTGAAATTAAAAAAAACTGAACTCTTAAAACTGAGTTTCTTTCAAATATCTGTAGTTGGAAGTCATTCAAGGGACTTTTGAAAACTGAGATATGTTTTTCTTATGAAATTAAGTATGGTAGTTGGTAATCTTGAGACCTGTTTTTGCATTGAAATAACATTTGTGGGAATTTAAGCTCTTATGTATTACAGACTGTGATGTACGTTGTGCTAATGGAATTGTATTTGTTTTCCCCACAGGTTAGCCAGGATAGGTACTTATTACTGTTAATATGGAATAGAGGCAGTAGGTGTAATTCTGTATGTTCTTTAAGTGCCTGGATACACTAATGAATCCAGGAAAAGGACAAGAAATTGTTCTGACCATTTCAGCAAAAAATTAACACAATTTTAAATATAACAAGTACAAAATGAAAATTCTGAAGCCTTTTGTGTTTATCAAAAAATCCAATTAGAAATGCATTTGTGGGACAGCTTAGCAATGAAGTGATATGCACCAACGAAATGATATTATTAGTATTTGTAAATATATATGAGGCTTTTCTGACTATATTTCATGGGGCTTTTTTTTTTTAATCAGAATTCTGTAACATATCTACTGTTTGTTTTAATTCCATAGGTACTGTCATCTGAGGTTTGTTCGCACTGAAGAAATTCTTTGTAACGCTCTGCCACTCTTGCCTACTGAACTTGAGGAGGTCATTCACAGACACTGTGTGGAAGCTCACAGTATTCTTCAGAACAAGTCAGTGCCAATGCAACAGTGGATAAACAGAGTATCTTAGAGTCTGACTTACAAGAAGCTCCCTTTTTTAAACAGATCTTGGACTGAGATGGCACTAGTGCCAACCACAAGGCTGCCAGAACAGAGGGGAAAATAGCAGAGAGAAATACACATTTGGAGGCTGAAAGAGCTGTTGAAACTGCAAGAGTGCTAGCACGAGAGCAAATGGGAACGAACTGACTATGAATAAGTGTAGACTGTAACTTAGAAGGTTTCTAGCTGTGAGAGGAGTGGAGTTTAAACCTATGAAAATGGTGACGGAAAGTCTAACTATTTAAGTTACAGGAACTGATCAATCTAAGAAAGAAATTGTATGATGTAATGGCCCATGGTATTAGGTGACTGTGTTCTGCCACCTGAGATCTCTTCCAGACACAAGATTCCCATGTAATGCTAATGATTTTATATTGTATTATGCCCATTAATATTAATTTAACCTAATAATAGGGGTCCATTATGAAAAGAATCCTTAGCTTAAAAACTTAGGTTTCCTGCAAGTCCTGGTACATACTCTGATTTGTTTGACATCTAGTTAAAAACTCTCTGCTAGCCCTTTGAGTTTTGCGTATTTTTGAGGTAACTTCTGAGCTTAGATTTCATTGCAAGGAACAAAGTAAGACTAATAAGCCTTTAAAAACTTTTTCTCCGTATTATTTCATTGCAGGTGGATCCCAACTTGTGCATCTATTTTCCGTGATCAAAGGAGGAAATGGCTCCATTTTGCTCCTGAGAAGGACTCTGATTCCTCTGAGCAAGTTGAAAGCTATTTTCATTCAGTGGCCACTTTAATGTCATTACAATTACGTGAGATGGTTGTTAACTCCTTGGATGATCTTCTTGCGTTTTTTATGATCCACAAGGTATATGCCGTGAAGTATACCTGTAGATTTCAGTGTTACATAGAGACAATAATTCATATGGACGTAAAATGTAATGCTCTTTGAAGGCTAAAAAATTCTAGATAGCTCCCTGCATTCCTGCTTTTTAGTTCCATTTTTCTTAGACTTAAACAGGCAAATCACATAAATGTGTGTTTCTGAAAGCACGTGAATTTGAAGTCAGATATGTGTATAATCATGCGTGTAATCCTTTACAGAGGTAATTATGTATGTGGTGTCCCTGTCTATACCAAATGAGTGCCCTGTATTATTAAACATAATACAAGTAATTAGAATAAACGTTACACCGTGAGAATTTTTACCACCATCTTGGCTACAATAAAGTTGCCTTTTAGTGGAAATCAGTTCAAACTTACACTAAACCTTGTATATGGGTGATGATGGTGTTACTGATGGTCGTGGAGATGTGTGGATTAAGTTTATTTTCTCTCGTTGGATAATTTTGATCTGGTTTTTTGGGGTTTTTTTTTTTGTGGTTTTTGTTTTAATTATTATAACATCTACATTCCAAATCTAGTCATGGATTAGAACTCCATTACTGTGAAGGCAGTAGAGAGATGGGGCGGTTCTTACTAACCATGCATGGCAATTTAAAAATAGCATCTTGTATTTATTCTAGATGTTATTTCTTATACATGTTATGGATTTTTTTAGAGCTTTTGTTCTGTACTATAATTACAGCTTCACTTCTATTACTTAAGGGAAAATTGAAGCAATTAGATCCAGTTTCTTAATTCCAACTTTTATAGATTCAATTAGGAGTTGGCACCTTAAAATCTTATTAATTGAAGCATCAGTGTTTTGAATAAAAACCAGGGGTCAAGATTGCATTGGTGCTCTGTAGTTAAGATATTTCATGTTGTTTGAATCTTTTAAAAAATATTATAGTCATATCTGATTTCTTTGGCGTGTCCAATGTTCATTCTTTTCCCAAAGAATGGAAGTGATTTTACAGAACCATATCAAGAGATGCAGTTTTTTCTGCCTCCGATACTAACAGTCAAACTTGGTGTGGAAGGAGAGAAGATTGTCTTTGAGCCACCTTTGAAAGAATGTTGGGATTTAATGAGTCGTTGCTTCAGGTTGATTCTACAAAGTGCTGAGGAACTTCCAAAGGTACTGGATATCTTACAGCTGCATACAAAATATTATACAATATGAATAAAAACTGTCTGTTGTATAAAAAGTTATGAATGAGGCAGAAAGCTGACAAATAGAAGATAAAAGCGAGGGTTGTGTATCACAAACTATCAGCTTCTGTGATTATAGGAGATAGCATAGGAATTACTCTTGCAGATTCAAGTTATGTTAAAACCCTGGTTTGATTTTCATATAGTTTTCACAAGTGAACTCTGTGTGCAACCAAGTGTTATGAATCCGAGCCTTTTCACATTGCAGTATTTTTACCAAATAATGTATTTTTTTAAGTGGTGGGTGAATTGGTAATAAAATATTCATTCTGTTGTATGTGTTATTACAGTATTTGCAATGGTTCCCTTTAGGTTGAAAGACTTCTGTTTCCAGAATTAAAAAGAGATGATCTCACTCTCAGGACAGTCAAACCAGATGAATCATTGTTTTTGGAGTATGTGAACAAACTTGAAAAGATCTTTGAGAGCAACACACTTGGTCCACAGAAGTAAGTTTTGGCTGTTGACTCCATTACCCATCCAAATGCTTGGATTTGTAACTATCTGACTCAAACAGTTTGAGCTGAATTGTTTCTTGTTATAGAGAATCTTCACATGAGAATCTTATTCTCAATTTTCTGATTTTCTGTGTTTAAGGTATTTGAATGTATACAGGAAATACAGCGATCTTTTGAACAACAATGCACAGCAAGACGTCACAGATTTCTTGAAAGAAGGTTGTACTTTAGAAGCTTTAACAGAGGTAATTTGTAACTTACAACTGCTGCATATTCCTACGCAGCTGACACATCACACAACTCCATTCAAATCACTTGTTTTATGCCTGGGAACAGTGGGGAAGCCATCTCAATGTATATAGCTCCTCACTGTAGGGCTGCTGTGCACATGTGGAAGGAGGGTTCTTTATGGCTTTCTTCTGTGGGGTTTGTTGAGTCTTAGGAGAAATCCAGTGGAAAGTTGCCCAGAATAGTTGGTGAGTCTGCATCTTGCTGCTCGTTTGACTGTCACGGCCTTGGTCACCTATCTACTTTTCTTTCTGCATTCCGGAGTTACCCTCTGGCTAAATACTTCTTTAGGCAGCTTGTGTTGTTCCTTACTAAGGCATATTACTGTGCAAAACTTTCAGCCCTGGAATCTGTGGATAGAAGCTGAGCTCTGGAAAGATAAAAAGTAGGTTTTCCTTCTTACGTTTCGACTGTATTATTCATTTCTTCTATGGGAACTAAATAATTGTTGTTTTGTATATTTCATCGATAGACTTTAAGGAAAAATAACAGATGTATTATTTTCCATTTGTAGAAGATTAATAGCTTGACAAAACTGAAAAGAGATATTGCTTCCCTGCATGTCACTGTTCCCCTGGCCATGTTCTGTCTGGATGCTGGAAAACTGAATGAGGCACTCTGCGATCGGACCCAAAATCTTAAAGAGAGATTGATTGAATATGAAGTGATGGAAAACAGAGAGTTAAATAAAAGGTGTGTTTTGTTAGCATGCATGGTTCTTGCTGTCTGTGTGGACTGATGCTGTATATCTATGAACAGATAACCTGATTAATCTACTTGGTATTCTAGTGCTGACCAAAGTCGGTATTTAAAATAAACAGGTTGAGAAGTGCTTGTAAATAAATACCTAACTTAGTCTGTATGACGTGTACCTAGATATTAGACTGGAAATATGCTATTGTCTTTCATCCTTCAATGACCTAGGATTTGGGTTGAGGTTCTTGATTCCTCTGCTGATATCCAGCTAAAGCAACATGAATAATGCAGTTCTGTGTCCCTGACTATTTTTTTTCTTTTTTTTCCTTTTCCCCTAGGGAAGTAATGGTCCTGATTTTGTATTTTGGCAAATTTAAAGTTTTTTTAAAAAAAAAAAAGACCTTGAAAATATAATTTGACTCCAATGTAATGGGATAGTCCTGATTCTGTGAATTAAAACCACCCCCACCCCACCTGGCAAACACCAAAAATCCCCAACAACAAAACCCCAAACCAAACAAAAAATACTTCCCCAGTGAATGGAGAGAGACAAGAATCATAATGAAATTATTCAACCCACTTATCTAAAAGTCATCTCTAGGTGGAGGTGAACCATAGTGTAAGGGGACCCCTCTGCTGCCACTTATTGTGGAGAGGATCTAGACAATGAGGTTACACTGAACACCTAAATATTTGGAAGGCTTGTGTTGGTTTAAATGAACCTGCCCTTTGTGGCTGGTGACTGCTTGCATGCCTGCTGCCTGTATGGCTATTTGCAGTATTGAACTGGAATCTAGAACAGGAAAATGTATCACTGGGAAGAAGGAAAATAACAGTATTTCCTCCTCTCTGTATTTTCTATTCCCATGTGCAACATAAAATAAACTTGGATATTTAATAATTCTTCTCTTCGTAGCTTTGTTTCATAGCATGCACTTGATTTTGTTGTTGTGGGGTAATGAAATGAACTCTTGCTTACTGCATTCAAACACTTCTTTCTGCAGCAGATTGGGTCTTGAGAAGGAAATGCTAAACCTATAGGAAGGAAACTATTAATATGTCGTTAATTGTTATTTGGAACCAACTTAGCACTCAATTCTTATAAACATATAGGACAATAGAACTCATCATACAGAGTAAAAGGGCATCCTTTATAAATGCTATCTGCTCTATGTATTCAATTTGAATACTTACTCTACCAAGAAATTTAATGTTCTTGTTTAAAAGACAAACTTCATTAACAAGATCTTGCATCTCTTTTCACTGATGAACGCAGTGACACCTCTGTTTTGTTTTTGTTGTAGAATTTGCAATGAATATGACACAATTGCCAAGAGGATGAGTGAGGTGCCTCTGAACACTGAAGAGCTGGTGGAATTTGATGCGTACTTAGAGAAAGCCAGTGAAGTTACTGTTGTTACACTGAGAAAGGAGATCTCTGAAGCAGCACACAGACTGCAGTTCCTCATGGACTATGCTGATCTTTCTCGTATGTCTCAAATTACAGAATATAAAAGTCTCTATATGAAAATATTTATAGCCAGATATTGGGCTTTGTGTGCAGAAATACTGCATTTTCTGGAATGCTAATGGAAAGCTACGAAAGAGACAGAAAGGAAATAATTTACTAGAGGCCAAAATGTACCGATGCAGAAGGGAATGGCTATAAGAAGAACACTGACAGTGGTTTTTATTGCATTTAAGAATGTCTTGGGCATTATCAGGTTAACATTATGTAATCTAGCCAAATGGTATTACACCTCTACGTTATTCAATACAAAGTCTTCAGTGAAAAAAACAGCTGAAAAAGGCACATCCTGAAGGCTCTGTGACAGCTTTTGGAAAATGTTAGAACTGGCATCTCTGCAGGTGAGCACTAGATCAGTGGAGGCCTTTTGCTGGTTTGCTGTGAGATGGAAGAAGCCTCATTAGAAGTTAGTTTTAATTTGCACTTCTGTTCAAAGCAAAAACGCACCATTCACAGATACTGTATGTTATTTGCTGTACATAAAAATGAAGAGCAGTCATATGAAAACATATGCATTTAAGTGGCAGAATGATCCTTCTTGTTTAAACAGGATAAACTCTTAGATCAAACAGTGATAGAAATAACTAGGGTATGCTATCTTTATTAGAATTTATTCCTGATAAAAATTAGGATGCCTGTGGCAGCTAGGATGTTTTCCTGTTATATTTTCGACTGGAGTGTTTGCAAGCACAGTATTTCATAATTACATATTCTTGCTGCTGGGTGTATAAGCCTGTGTCCTGCAGTTAGTTATAATGAGCGAAGTGCACTGAACAAATACATAAATATGAAGAAAGAGATGTCAGCTTATTGTAGTTATTAAGGTCTAGCTTTTGTCAGTAATTCAGCATTTATGCATTGTAGACTAAAAATGGTTTAAACTTTGCTTTTATCCACCGTGTGTGTATATATATGTACTTAGGAGTGATCTGTCTCTGTCTGTAGTTACATATGCATTTTTTTCAGGGAACAGTTCTACTTGCAGTGAAAATAATTCACCCAGCAGCTTGAAATATGTAGCTTTTTAGACAGGTTATTCCTGAATGTATTTTTAGCTATCTTGCTTGCTCTTAACAACAGCAATTCTATTAGTTCATTGGTTAAAAGGTATTTTCTTAAAGATGCTTATATATCTTTTATTTTAGATGATGACACAAACCTGAATAGCACAGTTTTCCATTGGCCTGTTCAGATTGAGATAATCTTTGAAAACGGTAGAGAACTGGTATCCAACATGAGGAATCATGCAGAGATGGCTTTGCTTGAAAGGTATGATGTTAAGATATTTTCTTTCACTGGGTGTTTTTAAAGAAAAGAAAAATCTCATCAGGAAGAGGGATATAATGTCACGGAAGGAATACTTGGAAGGGAGCTGAGAAAGCGAGGAAGAAAACTGGTTTACAGTAGTGTGGACATTTCAGGAATATTGTTGATGGGGGTGGATTAGAATATTCCTGTAATAGGTCTGAAAGGAGGAATGAAGGATGCTGGTAGGATAGGCATAATTTAATTTTGTTATATTGCTTAGTACAGCATTACACATAATTTTGTTATGTTATTTTCACTCTTTCTTTATTTTCTCCAGGTAGTAAAGGTAGCAAATGTAAATGAACTAAATCAGTTGGGAGATTTAAAAATGAACCTTGAATTCTAATCCTCTGAACTGTATGGTACTGATATAACTGATTAACGGGTTTTCACTGTCTTCTATACTTACTTTACACTAGTGTTGAAATCAGATTTCATTTGACAGTACCTGTTATAATTAATAAAATAATTGAAACCTGAAAGGAAACAAAATAGAACATCATATTACCCCAGCTGTCTTTCCTTCAGGCGTTCTCAGTTTGAGAAAACTCTTGAAGTTTATGACAGACAAGTGGAAAACTTCAAAAAGCGGGATATCAACAACCTAGAAGAAATGAAGAACAATGCTGAGAAATGTAAAGCGTTAAATAAGAAACTAGATAATGCACTAGCAGAACATGAGGTTAGTATTTATTAATCAGATATAGAGTGGGTGGATATGTGCTGGATGAGCAAAAGTTTTGTTCCTTTAAAATTTCCAGATTCACAAACATGTGGCAATATCTTCTTGCCCCTATGTGCTGCTGAGTTGAGGAGCGTATTTTTTTGGAGAAAAAGAGTTTAGGGAGTTTTTTTAATTGAAATACAGAATTTCAGTCTTTCCAGGCCATCAGAAGTAGCAGGATGCTTTCCACAGAAAGCAGAACTCTTCTGGCAGAATTGGCAGGAGTAGAATGTTAGGGAGGTGATGTTTTCCCTTGAACTGTGGTTTGTCCTGCTGGACCTGTGTTTTTAGTCCCTCTTGTTGTCCTCTAATTAAAACCAAGTGGTTTTGAACTGTTAGTATCATTTCCAGAAGTTGTGTGTAAGCTTTAAATACGTTACATTACATAAAGGGAAGGTTCAGGTGCCAGAAGAAAACTGAAGACCAAGATTCTTAGATACTATTGGGGCTCTCCATCCTGTAGGGCGAATAGTTTCTTAGCTGTGTCTCTGCTGGGAAATGGGAATGGTTACCTTTGAGAGATCTCACAAGTATTCTAAGGTATAATTAATCTTCTAAATCACAGGGAAACAATGAGATTTCTGCATATATGGAGCCCTAAGGATCACAATTTTAATTATGTCCTGGCCAAAAGAGAAAACTGATCCAATTAAATAAGTTTAGGATTTAGATAAATTACTAGCTCTGTATATCAACACTCTTAATTTAATTTGGATTTGTCTAGTATATTTAATTAATGTGAGTTAACAGCACTGATACCTTGTTATAGGTAGATCAGAATAAGTAATTATGTTTAAGTTACTTCATACATAATAACAATGAGGCGTGTATCCACACAATTTAAATGGCATGACAAAAAGCTTTGCGAATACATGAAGTTAAGAATTATCTTGGAATCCAGATCTTTCATCTCACACTGAATGATTTAAAATTTTATGAAAGGCTTGTCAGTGTTGTAAAAGCACAGACTTGGGACTCAATTGGAATTCAGAGGCTGCATTTCAGACAGCATTTCTCTGTGTGTCTCTTCCCTACCTTTAAAATGAGTAAAGCAATATTTCTTTTTTAATCTAAATTGTCGCACGTTGAATTATACTGTAAGGATGTTGGACAGAGACAATGTCTTAGCATGAATAAGCACAGCAATTAATATATATTTTTGATTGGTGCTTCCAGATGTTATTATCAGAAAAAAAAAAAAAATCCCAAGTGAAAAAAATCCCCACAGGTTTACATGACTGTGCTTACATCCAGTTTTCAAAATGACTTGGTAACTTGTGAGCCTTGGTTTCACTGAATGGCATGGTTCATTACCTGTTTCTAATATAGAGATAGATTTTTAAAATTATTTGAGTAGTAAAAGACACCAATAAATAACTAGGGGAATTTACAAGAGCACAGTCTTTATTTACCCCAGATCCACAGGCCTAAACCTACAAATCTGGCTGGCTTTATGACATGTGAAAAATTGTATTTGATATTACCTATTTAAAAGTTTAAACAACAATAGGAATTTTTGATGGAAATTATTTTTGTTTTTTTCCTTAAAGGCTATTAATAAAGAAGAGGCGTTACTTGAGCAGGAAAAGAGTCAGTTTCCTCTACTGCAGACTATAATTGCAAACAAACAACCCTTTGAGCAACTTTGGTTAACAGCATATAATTTCCATATCAAATATGAGGAATGGATGAATGGTGAGGCTTTGGTGTTCATTTGAGGAACCGTGTCATTTTCAGTTAGTTAAGTAGAAGCTGAAAGCATTGGTTAGTTGTGAGAAAATAATTTTGAAGAAATAAGTGCTGTTAAGCAGTGTGAAATACTGTTATTGACTTGGATTTTGGTTTAGGACAATTTTTACTAGCAGAATTGATATCCAGTTAAAGGAGAATGATTATACTTGTAAATAAAACCTCTGGAAATCTTGTGCTGATGTGCCTGCTGTGATTTTTTTTTTTATACTGTTGTATTCAGGGTCTCTCCAGAACTTGAGTGCTGATGAAATTACTGAAGAAACTGAAAATATGTGGAGGATTATGTACAAACTTAGTAAGAGCTTTCCAGATTTGCCCGGGCCGAGACACATAGCAGAAATTGTGAAACATAGGCTCGATAGGTTTAAACAGCATCTTCCTGTCCTGTCGGTTGCCTGCAATCGTGGACTGAAGGAGAGACATTGGGAGCAGGTACTTTAAACTCTGCTTGAACTGTGGGAGTGTTCTACCACAAGGTCAATATACTGTTGCGTATCGTCCATGCTGTGAAGTACAGTAATAGTTCAGTGTTTCAAAATAAGGTCCTTTATCCTGTCACATGATAAACTGAGTTTTGAAATTTGTAATGGTATAGGCAGGAGCTTCTTTGGATTAATAATTTATGGTGGAAAAGCAAGTTAGGGGGTTGCATTAGTACCTCTTTAGCACTTATTTCTCACTGAGAAGTTTGCTAAAAGTATATATCTCAATAATAGTTTTTATTTCTTACTTATTTTCAGATCAGTACCATTGTAGGATGTGAGATCAGACCTGATGAAACTACTAGTCTTAGAAACATATTGGAATTTGGACTTTGGAAATACATGGATCAGTAAGAAGCTTGCACTATTCTCAGTTCTTGGGCTGTCACTGTATGTCGTATGTCAGATACAAAATCTTTGGGGATTTTTGTGGGCAGTTAGAACATACTGTGAAATCAGCTGTATTTTATCAAGCTATGGATAGAACTGTCAGTTGTTCTTGTGGCACAAAGGCACCAAAAACCAGAGCTGTATTCCTAAACCACTTAATTTGCATGTTCAGAATTTTCTGTCTGTATTTGTCTTCAAATTAATAGTAATACCTCTAACTTGATGAGTCTGAAAATGCAAAAATATTCCTTGAAATAAGAATCTGTGATATTATTAACAAATTCATATGAAAGGTAGCCTGATCTACAACTCTACGTACAACTGCAACTGCTTTTGTTTGCTTTTCAGCTATGTTGTGAAAGTATTTCAAATATATGTTTCATTTCAATTTAGGCTGGAATCTATTGGAGCAGCTGCAAGTAAGGAGTATTCCTTGGAGAAATCATTAGAGAAAATGAAATCGGAGTGGACCAACATACAGTTCGTGCTGGTGAAGTACAGGGATACTGTGAGTGAACACTAATGCAGTATAAATTGTAGAAAAGAATTATTTCAATTCTGAATACCAACTCAGCAATGTTAGAGGGAAGTTACAGCTGATTTGTTGTGGCATGATGGGAAGTAGTGGTATACTCCAGAGCCTGAGTGAATGTCTCCATTTCTATATATCCTTACATTTAGATCGTAGTGTCCAGGTAATGTGTGGTCTCAACATATTCATCCTAACAAATCTGTAAGCCTGAGAGCTTCTCCAGTGTTATATGGAAACCGGGGCAGTAGTGAAATTTTACCTTGCCTGGAAGAAACAAGAATCACAGTACAAAAGATTGAGTCAGGAGTCACTAGCACCCCTCAATAGCTTCCCTTTCAAAAACCAATCTACCTCTTGATCTTTGAAGCAGAGGTGTACAGTGAAGATAACATTTCATATCTTCAAACACGTTGCAGGCTCTCAATGTCTTACTGCTTTCTTACCTTCAACTGTCATAGAGAAGGGGGAAACAGGAATGAAGGTGAGGTTGAAGAACAGTGAAATGAAACAACGGCCATTTGCCTTATCAAAATATGATGTATTTACAGAACACCAGCATCCTGTCAGCAGTTGATGATATCCAGCTTTTGCTGGATGATCACGTTGTTAAGACTCAGACAATGTGTGGCTCTCCCTTCATCAAACCGATAGAAGCTGAATGCCGGGTAAGGAAAAGCTGATTTGACTGAGCTTTTGTGTCTTATAATATACTTTCCCTAAGTGCTTTAAGGTATTTTGGCATGATATGAAGTTATATAGTTTTTAATGATTTCTAAAAACACATGTTTGTATTTTTCCTCAAGAGCTTTGAATTAATGGTTTCCAGACCGAGGTATGCAGGGCTTGCTTTACAGCTAAAGAAATGACATTGCTAATCTAGTCCTTATAAGCATAGTTTTTTAGGTGAATGCTTTGGGAACAGGTGAGTTGTTAAACAAATCCTGCTGCGTAAAAAGACAATTGTGAGAGATAATTTATTTGTAATCTTCTGGGGAGAGGTAATTTGTAATCTACTGGTCCTGAGAGTTTCAAAGTCTTTTTTGTTAGCTGTCCTACTGTTTTGTGAAGATGTGATCTTTGTTAAAGATGATGAATTTCTAATAGGAAGATTACGCAGAAAGCAGAGATTGCTTTCCTATCAGTATTTAACATCACGTTTTCTGGCCTAATAGTGATGACTTGTAAGCAATGCTAAGACCTAAATTCTATACTTTCCTGTGGACTTTAGCCAAATCATAGATAAAGCTGGGCTCTGCTTTCCAGCAGAGCTGCTGAAATGAAAGTGAACTATTGCTGTAGAGCTGTCTTAATAATCTCCATGTACCTCTTACAGAGTAATGAACAATATGGGCTGGCTGTACTTTCTCACTGTATTCTGCAAAGAGTGCAAGTAGAATTAAAAGACAAAGTTCTGGCTTGCTGTGCTACTCATCTCTGCATTTCCTAGGCAGTTCTCTCACAACTTGCTATAAAAATGCTGCAGAAAGAGTATGTCTGTTGTTTACAAGAAATATTCAGATGTTTAATAGCGTGTGTTTTTTAAAAAATAGTTTCTTCCTATTTTAAAATAGTTTATTTGTTTATGTTTTCTTTTGTGGTTTTCTTTTTCATTGAAGCCAAGCAACTCACTCTCTCTGTTTCCTCAGTGTAGATTCATTCTCGATATAATTATACTTAAATATTTTCATTACAGGCTTGGGGAGAGAAGCTGTGTTTGATGCAAGATATTCTAGATAGCTGGTTAAAATGCCAGGCAACATGGTTGTATTTGGAACCAATTTTTAGTTCTGAAGATATCATAGCTCAAATGCCTGAAGAAGGCAGAAAATTTAAGACTGTGGATAAGTATTGGAAGGACATTATGGCACGAGTGGTAGGTGCTTGCATTCAATAAACTCTGTATTTTTATGTGCGTCTGATAACATGACTGTTGCTATCATGAAGATAAACTAGCTTTTTTGGAGTTAGATACTTGTATTTAAGTCACAAGAGAGTGTACTACCAAGTGGGAAATCCTTTAGTAAAAGTGCACCAAAATCTTGTCTTTAAGTAAAAGTGATAGATTATATCATTGTTGCTTTGAGATCTCTGTAAAGGCTGGATCTTTCAGGATGATTAGAGCTCAAGTAACATTTTAATGACGTATTTTCTGCCTTTTGTATGGTTAAATGATCAGAAGTAGGTAGAACGACGAATGAGTTATGCTTCCAGGATCTCCTTCAGAGTTCCCTGTAAATCCATGGAAAGTCTTCCCTGGATACAATTAGATTTTCACAGAATCACTAGGTTGGAAAAGACCTAGAGGGTCATTGGGTCCAACCATTCCCAGAACTGAACACAGGATTCGAGGAGCGGTCTCACCAGTGCCGAGTACAGAGGGAGAAGAACCTCCCTGGACCTGCTGGTCACACCGTTCCTGATCCAAGCCAAGATGCCATTGGCCTTCGTGGCCACCTGGGCCCCTGCTGGCTCATGTTCAGTCACTGCCAACCAGCACCCCCAGGTCCTTCTCCTCCTGGCACTTTCCAGCCAGGCGTCTCCTAGTCTGTGGCTGC
Organism: Clamator glandarius; assembly: GCA_033459285.1. Taxonomy (NCBI): domain Eukaryota; kingdom Metazoa; phylum Chordata; class Aves; order Cuculiformes; family Cuculidae; genus Clamator; species Clamator glandarius. Next base: position 2,460,864 of record JAUNZM010000157.1, on the reverse strand, counting down.
TCAGGGTTGTTGTGCCCCAAGTGCAGGACCCAGCATTTGGCCTCGTTAAACCTCATGTCATTGGTCTCATTTTGCTTAAGCGTTTAAGGTTTACACATTATTTACACATCAACTAAATGAATTCTTCTGCATATGATAGTTCTCTAATATGTGCTGACATGGTTATTTGAAACATTGATAAATGCATGCTGAGGTGTGTATCTGGACAAGGTAATGGAGATGGTAAGTGTAATTTGGTATCCAGTTCCCTATAACTGAGAAGTTGAGTAAGAGGCCACAGATAAGTAGTGGTAGGGTGGGCTGAGATGTTTGGCAAAAACGTTGGGAGTGTGTGATTTTGTGATAATGATGTTGAAATAGTCAGTATAATAAAATAGAAGTGGAGACCTGTCTAACAACTCAGACTCAGTGACTGATGAAGTTTTGTGTTTGTTTTTGCAAAGGCAGAGGACACGAAGGTACTTGTAGCAACTGAACAACCCATGATGTTAGAAAGACTTCAGAAAGCAAATGCTCTCTTAGAAGACATTCACAAAGGGTTGAATACGTACTTGGAGAAGAAAAGATTATTTTTCCCAAGGTAAAATAACTAAACAGGCCTGTTTTAGAGACAAACATAAGCTCTTTCAGTCTATTTCTACTAAACCGAAAATTGTATAAACGCATGTGGGACACAAGTCCCGTGCAACAAAAATTGAAAACATCCTCTTTTTGCCAGGCATTGCTAATTTTCCTCAGCTTCAATTAAATTTGCAGTGCTAGGAACAGGCAGAGGCGGGGAGGCAAGGTCTGTCTAGCACAGTGTAAACTTTTGGTTAGAGAGACGTTATCACATACAGGGCATCTTTGAAGGAACTTGCTATCTTCCAATGTTTGATTGCAATGATGTTTCTGTTCTAACCCCCTTAGTTGTGCAGAGTTGTGTGATGCATAGGAGTTATATATGATTATGAGGAACATGATTGTATGTCTTTACAAGGTAGTTATTGGCTGTATAGATATATCTGGTCTTTCCTGTGTGAGTTTGAGAAATCATATTGAAATTCTGAAAAAATAAAAAAAGTTATTATGAGTTTTACAATGTTAAAAATTGCTTAGGAAAATGGATTTGAGATAATAATTGCTCTTTGATATGGTAGTGTCCTAAGCAACAGTAAAACGAATCCCATCTATCTTGTGTTAATAGATTTTAATCATGAAAATCATCATTAATGAAGTGCATGTTCATTAATTGTATTTTTCTAACAGATTCTTTTTCCTGTCTAATGATGAGCTGCTTGAAATACTGTCTGAAACAAAGGATCCCCTTCGTGTACAACCACATTTGAAGAAGTGTTTTGAAGGAATCGCTAAACTGGAATTCACAGAAGATCTGGAGATCACAGGCATGATCAGTTCAGAGCAAGAAATTGTCCCTTTTATAGATAAAATCTATCCACGGAAAGCAAAAGTAATTTCTCTTTTTTTCATTTTCTTTTTGGTTTTTTTTTTTAACTACATGATACTACATTAATACATTACCAAAACTGTATATTTTTGGGGTTTGAAACATTTGGGATCAGATCATGAAAGGTATTTAGGAAGTGAGAGTGCAGACTGGTATTCTAGAACAAAATATATTTCCTACAACAAGGAGAAAGACATACAAGTTTTGGGCTAAATTCCTCTAAGCGCTTTTCTGCAGCTCCATGCACCTGCTGCTTTAAGAAGTAGATAGGTAGAAAAGATTTGGATGGATAGATCAGATACAGATAGACAGACAGACAGACGGATGGATTAATGGATGTAAACCAAGCTCCCTATATACCTACGTATGTAACATTGCACAGCGTCGCTGAAACAAAGAGGAATGAGAGAACTGATGAATGGCTGCCAGTGAAGAATCAGAGCGTTAGTTCAAAAAGGGATCTGAGTAGAAACAGTAGCATTATAAGTTCTGTAAAGTGTCTCAGTTCCAGCTTTTTCTGCTGTTTTCAACATGAAGGAATGGATCTGAATTGCTGTATGGTAACCCAAAAGAGATGAGAAGTGGGTCATGTTGTGAGCTACATATGCCTTTTTTCACTTAATTCTGCAGGAACAAAACGTGGCCTGGGTCAAGCTGTGCAAGCTGTGATCTGTGTTTTCTCTTTATGCTTATATGAAACATATCCAGCTGTTTCTTCAGCTGGATTGTCTTTAGAGTTAGGTTGATTTACCTGCCTTCAGACAGTCTTAAACTGCAGAATTGCCTGTCAGAATTTGGGAAATTTCAACCTTTCTTCCTCGTATATACCACACCCAGATCAGAAGAAAGCATTTTTAAGCCTAACACATTTCAAAGATTTTGTCCTCTGAGAGGAATATAATCAGGAGACGTGTACTGACTCTTAACTGTTTTCCTTTTTTGAAGGGCATGGTGGAAAAATGGCTTTTGCAAGTAGAGGAAATGATGCTTGCCAGTGTAAGACAAGTTCTTCAAGATGGCATAACAGGATATACAAAGGTAATTGTTCCTAAGTTATAGTATAAAATAGATTTCACAAGTAACTGTACGTGAACAGATTCCTCAAATTCCTAACTAGGGAAGTTAAGTGGAATCCAGCTCTCCTTGTTCAGTAGTACCAGTCTGAAGTTCTAACTGAATTTCTTGAAGAAAAGTATCAAAGCTTTCCATGCTGATTCTCATTTATTTACAGCATGATACAAAAGAAATTTGAAGAAAGTAATTGTTATCAGTGAGATAATCTAATGTGTTTATATGACTCTGTGTCTGAAATGGATCTTTTTAAGGTTCCACGAAAAACATGGGTACTTCAGTGGCCTGGACAGGTGGTTATTTGCGTTTCATCCATTTACTGGACAGAAGAAGTCTCTGAGTCTATAAGGAAAGGAACTTTACCAGTAAGATTTTCTTCTACCTTTCTATTAATCAGAGTTTAGTGCATAGCATTAAAAAAACCTCCTTTTAGCAGAGAAGATTTTCTGTCAACAACATATGGTTAAACATTATGTATTTTTATTTCTAATTCTTCTCTCTACATGTAAAGCCCCAGGGAAGTGTGTAGGAAGAAATCTCTCCTCACAGAATGGTGCAGTTGTTTGTCTGTTTATTGCTAGATTTTCCTGATGATAAAGTTTCAACAATCAAGCTTGTTATTGCATACAAGAGACCTACTTGTTTATAGTTTCCTTTTGTTTTGTATGTGGCTGATGATTTATTTGGGGATTAATTCTTTCAGCAGAGCGTTTGGGCTGTTTTAAATTTGGAAATAGTAAAGTTTATTAAAACTTCATGCCAAATTTTAATGTAACCTCCTTGTTTCTGTATCCGTACTGAATATCTTAGGTTTGATTTGCTTGTATTGTTTAATACCAGTTGAAGATCTCATTCTGTGTGTCCAGTCAGAACAGAAAATATTTATTGCTTTTAAAGAAAATATCCTGAACAATCCATAGGTTACGAAAAATGAGTAGGAATAAAAGAACAGTGAATTACAGAATGTAGGGGACCTCTGGAGTTCGATTCCTGTGTAAAGCAGGGCCAATTAAACGAGATTGCTAATGGATTTGCTCCAGTATGCACATGCCTGTCTTCTGGGGGAGCTGAAAACTGACACAGCTCTCCAGATGCGATGATATCAGTGCTGGTGAGAGGGGAAAGATCACTTCCCTTGACCTGCTGGTAATGTTCCTCCTGATACAGCCAAGGATGCTGTTGCACGTCTCTGCCTCAAGAGGACGTTCTTGACTTGTGTTCAGCTTGGTGTCTACCAGCATGCAGGCCCTGTTTTGCAGAGCTGCTTTCCACCAGAAAGTACTGGCACATGAAGTTATTCCTTCCCAGTTACAGGACTTTCCTCTTTGTTGAACTTCGTGAAGTTCTCATCTGCCTGTTTCTCCGGTTTGCTGAGGTCCCTCTTGGTGGCCGCGTTCCCATGGGGTTTGTCAACCTCTCCTCCCAGTTTTGTATCATCTGCAGACTTGAACAGTGTGCACTCCATCCGATTGTCTAGGTCATTAATGAAAACTCAATTAATCTTCATTTCATTAAACTTATTCATTCAATAATGAGAAAATACTTAAAAATATTTATAGTAAAGTTTTCAGGCCATAAGGCTTTTCAGGTGGTCATAGTAAAATAAAATGCCAGTATAACAAAAGAATTTTGAATGTTTGTGTAGTGCTGGAACTTCCATGAATATGGAATTCTGATGGAAGGGCTGTCTCCGATGACTGCACACATGAGAGCTTAGGAACTGCTAGCTACAGCATTATGTTAATGCCTGTGTTCTGTTTCTGTGACAGGATTTCTTGGAGAATAGCAATCTACAAATTGCAGACATTGTTGATTTAGTGAGAGGAAAGCTGTCCAGTGGAGCCCGGCTGACACTTGGAGCTCTTATTGTCATCGACGTGCACGGTAAACATGCAGTTGCTGGTACTCTTGGTACATCACAGGCAGTGCTGCTACCGTTAGTTGGGTGAATTATTTGAATAATACTTAGTTGAATAAATAGTGAAGTAGCTAAAATACTTTCTCTAACTTCAAACAACCGTCACAGAGTTATTGCATGGTGTCTTTGGGCAGATGGAGATTGTTCGGTCCTGTACAACAATCTCTCATTTACTTAGAAAAGGCACTGGAATCTAGATCAAATTAAGCTGATTCCCTACGCAAAACAGATGCAGATTCCTTTCTAAAATGAAAGACAGCCTAGCTACTCTAAATGTTGATTTACATAGCTATAAGTAAATATTTACTTAGGCATTGTTTTAAGTAAACTGACATAGAAGTGTTCATATTTTTCAAGTAATGTCTCTCACTTTGAAGCTCGTGATGTTGTTGCAAAATTGGTTGAAAGCAGAGTCACGGATCTGAATGACTTCCAGTGGATTTCTCAGCTGAGATACTACTGGCAAGAGAACGATGTAATAGTGCGAATGATTACAACAGAAACCAAATATGGTTATGAATATCTGGGCAATTCTCCACGTCTGGTTATAACCCCATTGACAGATCGATGTTATAGGTAAAGCCATGTTGTCTATGAATAATGTTTTCATTTTTTTGATTGGCCTATGTTTGCTTTCATTTGTTATAGTTAGTTAATAAGAGGAAGCTCTGCAGCTAAGATTTTTCCATAGGCCTTGGAGACGAATCTTACAAATCTTCTTTGCCCAAATACAGTAAAACATTTACAATGTCTAGGTTTCTACACCAGCAGAGTAATAGTCGCTATTGTTTCCAAGAATGTGCTTCTGAAAGGAGCTGGCAGTTTACGGTACCAGAACTGTGAAGAAGTGGTCAATTAATTTCTTTGAAATAAGACCTACAGGTTGGGTCTGCTTTCTGGTGAAATAAATGAGGTGATTATAGAGCCCTCCACAGATGCGTGAATGCAGTTAGCTTCCTGTTCCTCCGCTTGCTTGCAAGAGGTTGAAATGGAAATAATTCATCCCCCAACTGAATTGTTTCCAGGGGAATCTGTATAGGAAAATACTTATCTATCCTTTTGGAAACAATCTACTATTAAAGACTGATTTTGCTAATGCCTGTGTTCTTGTTTATGTAGGACATTAATGGGTGCCTTGAAATTAAATCTCGGTGGTGCTCCAGAGGGACCTGCTGGGACTGGCAAAACAGAAACAACAAAAGATCTAGCAAAAGCACTAGCTAAGCAGGTAGCAAAATACAACCTTGTTTTATTCCGTTGTTTGTTTGGCTATGTAGATATTTCTTTAAATGCTATTCTTAAGCAAGGACTCCTCGTTCTGCACCTATTCTTTATTCACAGAAATAGCTGGTAAGAAGCCCACGTATAGGACTTCGTTTATATGGTATCCTGGTGTGGTGATCCAAAATTAGCAATAATAATTACTTCCCATTTAAGATGCTAAGAACTTTATAGTGGTTGTGTTAATACTGAGAGATGTCCTCTGTGTGTTTTTGTTGTAGTGTGTGGTCTTTAATTGCTCCGATGGTCTCGATTACAAGGCAATGGGCAAGTTCTTCAAGGGGCTGGCACAGTCTGGTGCATGGTCCTGCTTTGACGAGTTCAATAGAATTGAGGTAACATTTTTATTCAGACAAATAAACTGATAAAGCTTTAATTTAAGACTTCAGAAGTTTATACACGACAGCATTATTGCCAATGTAGGAGCTGTAGGAGCACATGCCTACCTGTGCAGTATTCCAAAAGTTGCGTTCTGGGTTATTTTAGCTGAATAAATGGTTCTTGTGCAGTTTTCTTTCGTATGTGACTCTCACTTGTTGACAAAGAACTATCCTTCTCTTCTTAAAATTTGAGCTACAGCTAATTAAGCTAATTCCTGTGATGAATAGCTCAGTGTCACTGGCTGAGTGACCTGGTTTAACCACCTGTGTAACCAGACACGTCTAATCTCCTCCTTGGTCTTATTCTGTGGGGTTTTTTTGTGTTTGGTTGTGGGTTTTGCTGCGTGGTTGGTTTTTTTTTTTTTTCCAATTTGTTAACTAATGACTTTGGATGAATTTTATTGTTATTTTGACAGAGTTAGATTTAAGTAAATACCAGTAAATGTGGAAAATCCATGAAGTTCTATTTTGTATGTTTTAGTGCCCTTAACACCTTAATTTCTCCATTTGTCTGCTGTGACTTGCTTATTAATGAATTCAAGAGTTAGAATGCTCGTTTTCCAGTACTCTGTTTCCTTGATACTTTAAAGCTCCAAAGGCTGACCCTAGGCTGCCTTTTTCATTCTTTTCATTTAATCTCAATGTGAGGTGTGGAGTGAGTCAGTCTTTCTGAAGAGCCTAAATTCTTTGTCATCTGAAATGAAAGGGATGTGCTTTTGGAGGCCTCCTGTCCACCTAACTCAGATGTCTGCCTTTAGGCAGATGATCCTTCCCTTTGGAGGCTTCTGGAAGCCTCTGTTATCTGTCTGCATTGGTAGAATAGAGAATAGTGTCATTACCTTTCAGGGGATTGATTTAATAGACAGCTAAAATGTTTAGGCTCAGTTATCAGACACAGGGTGATTTTCACACAGAGGAATGCAAATATAGCCATCAAAATATGTAAACAAAACAATTTTATGTTGCCTCCAAGTGTCTTACGTTTTTTAATCTGTTCTGTCTGTATTAGGTTGAAGTATTATCTGTAATTGCCCAACAAATACTTAGCATACAGCAAGCTATTATCCGCAACCTCAAAACATTCATCTTTGAAGGGACAGAGATCTCTCTTAATCCCACCTGTGCTGTGTTTATCACAATGAATCCTGGATATGCTGGACGGGCAGAGCTGCCTGATAATCTCAAGGTAAATCTGCATTCCTGATTTCTTGTAGAGATTAACAGAATTTGCATCTTCTGATCTGTTATACTAATAAAAGGAAGGCAGCAATCAAATAATACAGTGATAACAGTATTCTGCTGTGCTTTTGCTAGGCTTTAAGGTGTTTAGGATTGAACAAAATGCACAGATGAAAGGTCTCAGTCTAATCACACTGATGCCAGTTCACAGCTTTAACTGTGCTCTTTCAAAGTGGAAATTCTCCTGATTTACAGTGGCTTGTCTATTCCAATCCCAATTTGAATTTATTATAACTTTGCAAGTTGCTGAGACACTGCAGACACTGATATGGTCTTTGTTCTTTTCCTAGCTTGGCCACAATTTTTTGCGTGGCCTTTTACAAGACATTAACCACACCATGTGCTAGTTTGTCTGTTATGGAAGTGAGAGGAAAGGCACCTCCTTTCTCCTCCATTAACAGTTTTCTAGAATTGTGAGTCTTTCTAAACATTCATTTTGATAGCGCTTAGCACACACCTCTTGAGCAGCTTGGTAAGATCACAGTTCTAGTAGCAATTCTAATGCAATCTCATAGATTTCAGGTGATTCTGTAAGTCATGAGAATGGAACACCGAGTATGGAAGTTTGTGAAGTTCTGGGGAGAAGCTATTCTTGCAAAGCAAGCACAAGTTATTACTATAGTCCATAGTCCAAGTTTATATCTTACTTTTTTTGTTACAGGCACTGTTCCGAACAGTTGCCATGATGGTTCCAGATTATGCTTTGATTGGAGAAATTTCACTTTATTCAATGGGATTTTTGGACTCTAAGAGGTAAGACATGCTGAAATCCTCCTCAGTTGAGTCAGATATACTGCAGTCCTCTGTAAGGCCGATACGTGTACTTGAGGCAAACCATTCTGGCAGGCTCTCTGTATTCTGTTTGTCCAGAAAGTACTTTTTCATCTCCTGCTTTATCCTCAGTTCTTATTTACCACCTCATGTTGACAGATATGCAGCTCTACACAGGACCATTTGGAAAATGTATCAATGTATCAATTTCTAAATGATGCACACATTTTCTGGCATGGCTAATGTGCAATTTTGCTTCTTAGGTGTTTTAAGCCATCTTATCAGCTGATACGTGTGATAATCACCGCAGTTGTTTTGTGTATATAAGTACTTAAGTTATTTTTCTTGCATAATGAGGTATTCTCATTCTACACGTGATGTTTTGTCCACAGTCTTGCCCGGAAAATTGTTGCCACTTACCGTTTGTGCTCTGAGCAGCTCTCATCTCAGCATCACTATGATTATGGAATGCGTGCTGTTAAATCTGTCCTGACAGCAGCAGGAAACTTAAAACTGAATTACCCAAGTGAAAATGAAAGCATATTGTTACTTCGGGCTCTGCTGGATGTTAACTTGGCCAAATTCTTGGCACAGGATGTGCCCTTGTTTCAGGTGAGCTGGCAGGTCTTTGTTGTGTGTTTATATTTTGTGATGACAAAATCCAGTGTAAGAACTTAGAGAAACAGGTCGTTATCTTTTAGATAATTTAGAACAGTTTGATCCACATGCTGCCGTATTAATGTTATTTCAATCCACTGATCTGGGTGCACTCCTTGGTTCTGTTAGTATTAATTTGAAAAGATTACTTTCGGAGTGGCTTTCAAGATAGTCTATAGAATGTTTTAGACGATATCTTGTGAAAGGTTACTACGTGTTGTTTCATTAATTGAAATCATTCTTCGAAGTTTGCATTCTGGCTTTGTTCTGTAAAAGAGATGGGGACAACTAAATTACAGTAAATTTGTTTTACAATATCAATGTGTTTGTGAAAAGTGCAGACACTCATTTCTGTCTTGTGCATACAGAATAATTTCATAGCTCAGTTTGCCTAGAAGTTAGTTTTCTCCCGATGAGGACATTTCATCTTAAGCTCCTGTTAACTCTATGAATATGGTCTTTCTTGAAGGTTTTTATGCTTTGGGATTTTTCCCTTTCTTTTAATCTATGTTTAAATACAGTTCTATTCTGTCTTCCCTTAACAGGGCATTGTATCTGACCTGTTCCCTGGAGTTGTCCTTCCTACACCTGATTATGACCTCTTTATCCAGGCACTCACTGAAAATATTAAGAAAATGAATCTTCAACCAGTTCCATGGTTCATTGGAAAAATCATTCAGGTTTATTTTCACATACTTTTGGGGAAGACAAGCGTGAAAGCAGAAGTGTTTTTCACTCACTGTCTGTGTCATTAATTAATAGCTATTAATTCCCATAATTAATAGACTATTACAAACAAAAGCCTGCTTCGCTCGTAGTGATTTTTTTTTTTTTAATTCAGCCAGCCTATGAAGGAGCTAACACGTGCACATCTTAGGTCTTGTGGTGCAGGACAGAAAACTAAACCAAATCTCTTACTAAACTGAGGCAGTGTATCCTAGTGAACAGTCAGCCTCTGCTCCCAGTTCTGCACACAGTCCCCTGGAGAAGTCTTGAAAGGGGTGACGCTTATTACCCTTGCTTATTCTTCACCTCCAGCTCTGTCTCCCATTTACTAGAATTAGTGACCTTTTAAAGAATGCTTAAATTTCTTTTGTCTTCTGAGTGGTGGAGCCTAGTGACCCTGTAATGTAAGAGGCAAAAATGCATGGCGTGTGGCAGGAGCATGAGGGGCCTCTCCAACAGCAGTTCAGACTTGGCTTATGCTGCTTTGCAAACTGTCCTGTATCTTTCATTTAAATAGAGGTAGTTAGAAATTTAAGCAAATCCAGAAAACGTGAGCCTTAACTTGAGACTGAAAACAGTAATCTCCTTAGAGCTTCTTCTTACGGGTCTGTTTGAAGGTGTTCTGTTTGGCTTTGACTTGAGTTCTGGAAAGATCTTGGAGGAGGACTGAAGAAGTTGCCACCCTTGCAGTCCAAAGTCAGGCTCTGTGGGACCAGTTATATGATAGATCCTCAGAGCCACCAGGGAGGGGGTTGAGTCCCCTTCCCTGGAGGGGTTTAAGGGGCGGGTGGACGAGGTGCTGAGTGACATGGTTTAGTGTTTGATAAGAATGGTTGGACTCAATGATCCAGTGGGTCTCTTCCAACCTTGTTATTCCATGATTTTATGATTCTAACTGTAGTTTCGGTTCCTTTGTTTTAACTTCATTGGTAACCATTGATTTCAGTTAAGCTTTTACACTGAGCTGTGATCTGCAGTGTCTGGGTAGCACAATCACAGCCTGTACAGTGACGCTGTTACAGTTGAGAGACAATATTTAGGAAGAAGAAACTGAGGATTGTCTGGGGGCAAGGGCTTCTAAATGGTGTCTGAGAATTGCCGTAATAATAGGACTGCCTTCTGACTTAGTTAATGCTTTGGTCAGCCTTAACAGAGTGAGGTATCTGGCTGATACTTTGTCCTGTCATGTCTGAGTGCAGGAAAGATTCCTCTAGTTTCACACACATAATGCTTGCTTTTGTGCTGTGTTAAAAGTGTCACTGCCTCGTGTCACTGATACAGATCTATGAAATGATGCTGGTGCGCCATGGTTTCATGATCGTTGGAGATCCTTTGAGTGCGAAGACCTGTGCATACAAAGTGCTAGCTGGAGCCCTTGGCGATTTGTACACAGGTAACATTGTTCAGCCACAAACCTCTCATTAAATGGAATTAATTCTTTGACTAATGCTTTTCCTTTGCAGAGATATGCTCAGGTTTCTAATTGCCCTATATTCTGCTTTCTTGACTGGAAACTTTCTATTTAGTGAACTGGTTTTGTCTTGAAGAATTTTTGTCTATATTTACTGTAGACTGCAAGTAGCTTCCATAAGAATATAAAATCTATTCTGCTCTGCTTTTTGTTTGTTTCACATGTATCTGCGCAGAGGAGTTTGTACTTTCCTGTACAATTAATGGAATTTCCTGTTTACTGCTACCTATCTGCCCCATATCTGGGGTTTTTTTTGGCTTGGGCAGCTAAAGTTCTGTCCTTCAGTTGTTGAATGAAACTAACCTATTGGGTCCTCAAGGTCATCCATCTGTTTGTCTTTTCACACAGCAAAATCCATGAATGAATTTGCTGTTGAATACAAAGTTATTAATCCCAAAGCAATCACTATAGGACAGTTATATGGGAGTTTTGATCCTGTAAGCCACGAGTGGACAGATGGAGTTCTTGCAAATGCCTTCAGGGAACAAGCATCTTCTACCACAGATGATCGGAAATGGATTATTTTTGATGGCCCAGTGGATGCAGTTTGGATAGAGAACATGAACACTGTGCTGGATGATAATAAAAAGGTAGCCTAATTTTTCCCGGTAACCTTGTCCTTGAATATACATATTTTATCTTACTAGTAGCAATATTGTTACTGTGTTAGTCAAAGAAGGTGTGAGACTAGGGGAAGTCTAATGTGCTTAAAAGCTTTGCTTTTTCCCCCAGTTCCATGAGTGGTTTTAGTAGATGTTATTAAGCTGTTACTTATCCATGGAAGCTTTGTCTTGTTTCTACTATATTGAGACAAAGTTGTTCACGGCGGCATTTTTATTGACCCTTTTAGGAAAGAGAAATACATAAACTCAGTTCTTTAACTGAAAACTGAACTTATTTAAATTACGTAGTGAATAAATTAACCAAAAAAACCCCCAAACTGCAGGTCATAACTGCTTTTCCTTGCAGAGTTGTTTAAAGATGAAGCATTGTTCTCTGTTTCTGTAAGCCATTACAGTAACACATGGGGAAAGCTGAGACAAGGCCAGAAAATATCGTATATTGTGAGAATATGAATGAGTGAATGAGGAGTGACACTAAGTAGAATGTTCAGTGGTTTTATGACAGGCATTGCTTTCACTGGTTGATTAACATTGACATGACTAGATCATGTTTACACGATGTTCTTCTTCTAGCTGTGCTTAATGAGTGGGGAAATAATTCAGATGAATTCAAAAATGAGCTTAATCTTTGAGCCAGCAGACTTAGAGGAGGCATCTCCAGCAACTGTCAGCAGGTAATGTAAAGGCATTCAAACTCGACCTGTCGCACCTTGCACATCTAGTCCTGTACTGTTAAGTTGTCTGTTCTTCCCAGGTGTGGTATGATCTATATGGACCCGCAGCAGTTAGGCTGGCAGCCACTGAAGGATTCCTACATGAAAACACTGCCCCCAAACCTGCAGGAAGAACACCGAGAGCTGGTGCGAGACTTATTTTTTTACCTGTGTCTAATTTGGAAGATTAAGGTGATGTTCACAGTTTGCCCACTTGAAGGCAGGCGAGCAGAACTGAAATCTTTTGAAATACTTCCCAGATTTAGAGGGTCCCAGATCTCCTAGAGGCTGTTGTAAATGGTTTTGTAGTGATGAATGTAAAATGTTGTTGCAAAGAAATGAGCAAAATATGCCAGAAGTATTGGAAATGCAACATGGGAATAACTAGAAGGCTAAAAATGTTTTGAACTGCCTCCATATTCTGTATAAGACATCCAGAGTTTAGCTTGAGAAATGCCTACAATAATGTTATCATCATTAACGGGTTGATCTTCAAAGCCTTTGTCACCACATGAATCCTTGCTAAATAGCCTTTTGTGTACTGGCTTTCTTGCATGAATGAGACCTCTTTGTTTGTGTATCTTCCATGTAGATGCAAATAAAAGTAGGTGGTGGGAATCAGCTTTTAATCTTACCAAAGTTAATGTTCCCTTTATTGGACATTAAAATCTAGTAAAAGAATCAGAATAAGAGTAAGATCTGTCCACAACAGGGTTGGAGATGGAAAAATCTTCGATTTCTGTGATTTGATAAGACTCTCTGAGTTTTTGCAGAAAATCAAGACCAAATTCAAAAGAAGCACCAAGCCTGGGATAGCTCTTAATTGACACTTTTCTTAGTTCATCAAAGCAAAATAATTATTCCTTAACCAGCAGATAGCTTGAGCCTTTAGTGCTTCTGCTAGAGCACTAGTCCCTGGGCAAAGATGAGGTCATGATTCCTCTCCTGTTTTCCTGATTGAGTTCATGGAGCAGATACCACCAGCTGTGGTCATTATCTCCCTGCGCACTGTGGCTTTCCCAGAGGTACCTGTCAGTTCCAGCTTTCTGGAATTTCTGCTGTGGCACGGTATCTGTGCTGGGCCTGTCCTCGTTAAGGGAGGATGAAGCCCTTATCTTTGTTTCTGTTGGAATAATTTTGTTGTTGCCTAAGCAAAGCAATAGTCTCCCTAGCCTGAGCTACTGCTCTGCCGTCTGGATAACGCAATTCCTGCTGAAGACTTCTCTGTGGTAGAAGCAACTTGTTCTTGGCCATCAGATAATGACAGTGTGACTGTGTGATCACCTCGGTACTGCCTCACACAGATCCTTTCCTGATCTCCCCTCTGCCAACGAGGAGAATTTCTGATGTTTATGTTTTATTGAGGGAAAATTGAGGGACAGTGGGAAGTTTCTGCCTTGTTTTAAAGCTATTTCCTTTTCTCCTATTAGGTCAATGACTTGTTCACGTGGCTAGTCCAGCCCTGTTTAGACTTTATTCACCTTCATTGCAAAGCTATTGTACAAACATCCCCTATTCATCTGAGTTACAGCTTGATGAAACTCTACGCTTGTTTGCTTGGTAAGTACCCTAAGTTTTATCCTTTTGATTTCAATTTTTCTTTTTTTTCCTGCTGTGTCTCATAACAAGATGCAGGTTGTCAGATGCAAGGAAATACCAATGGAATTCCTTACTCCTGTCATTATACACCACCATCCCCTTCCTGCTGATCAGTGTTAATAATAGTTCCTTGATTTAGCATGCAGAGCTTTCACATCTGGACAGTGTTGTCAGTACAAAACTGAACATGATCTTGTCAGTGTATTCCATATGTTTTGCTTGCGCTTTTCTGGCATCTGAAAAAAAGCATTAGGACCCTTTCTAAGTATTTTTTTTTCTGATTTATTTTTATCTGTAAACAGTATTTTACACAGACAGGATCCTTGCTCTTAGGTTGGCTTTGTTCCACTGAAGGTAATACTCTGAGGTTATCTCATAATACTTTTGCAGACATGCATTTTTTACTGGGATTTATGATAATTACTGGTATTTAACTAGAATTCAAATTATGTGTTTTAGATGAAATAAAGCAATCCAAGGAAGAGAAGAAGGGAAGCATGTCTAGTCAGCATATCGCCTTGTGGCTGCAGGGGCTTTTCCTTTTTGCTGTGGTGTGGACAGTTGGTGGGATCATCGATGCAGACAGCAGAAAGAAATTTGATTTGTTCTACCGCAACTTGCTAATGGGAAAAAGTGATGAAAACCCACGCCCTAAAAGTGTGAAGCTTACCGGGAACAGTTTATTCCCAGAAAAAGGTGCTTCTTCAAGTCTGTACTTGCCTGGCCTTTTATGAAGCAATAAGAAAACTTGGCTCTTTAAGGGAGAATAGAATGCCTGGCAGATGTTAAGTCTACAGCAGAGCCACCATCTGCCAGGCCTTGGGCTGCGCAGTTGGGTGCTCTTTCCTGGCTCTTTTAACCAGGAGTAGCATATGCCTCATGCTGTACTCAAACCACGTAGCTGACTCTGACCTAGAATGGTTTGGTGATGATAATGGCAGTGCAGGGGAAAGGGTATCTCATACACTAGAGAGCTTGCTTTCTCTCACAGTGTTGGATGTTTTGCATGAAAATGATTGAATTTTATTTTTATTCTCTAATCGATCTATTTTCCTATGTTGTGCTTTTCAATTAACAGGGAGCGTTTATGACTTCTATTTTCACAAGCATGGCAGTGGGCAGTGGAACATGTGGACCGATTACATCACAAAAGAAGAGCAAGTTATCTCTCCAGGGGCTAAGGTTCACAAAGCTCTCTTTCATTATAGAAAATAATTATTTGACTAAATGACTTGGAGATGTAAATCAACTACCTTAGCTCTCGTTCTACTATATTAGGCTGTTAAATGTTTGATGTGCAATATTTCATTAATCTTTGTAGGCTCCTTTTCATGTTTATGTCTTAATTCTGGTACTGTCAGTATTGAAAGTTCAGCATTGCAGATGAACATGGAGCCTGGAGGTTGGCTGGTGGTTAAAATTTTTAGTTCTGCTTTTGTATCTGTGATAGCACCTGATGTTGGGGAGGTCACAGTAGGAAAATGCCAAAGCCTGAATTTCCATTCCTGCATTTTTGTTTTCTGCATTTGACATCTTGATATTATAGAGTTAATCAGAGAAAGCAAGGAAGGGCAGCTACTGCTTCTTAGGGATACAGAGAGCAATACTGAGAGTCCTGAACACACACACACACACACACCCCTATTTCAGAACAGGGGCACTCACATTTTGAACGGCAACCGTGAACTGGAGGGAAGTGCAGCACAGCAGAGAACTGCAAAAAGTACCTATTCTGCAGATGAAGTTTGGAGATAATTTAAATGTTTGTTCAGCATTTCATTCTATTGTAGTTGCAACTATCTTGTCTATTAAGTACACAAGAGATGTAAGATAATATTTCATTCTGCTAAAATCTTTTGTTTACACAGAGGTCACAGCTGCTAATGGTAAGTGGAAAATGAGGATCATAAAAATTGCCAATGCACTGTTCCTTTTCCTTTGCACAGTAGGGGAACAGAATTAGGCCATACTTAACTCTGCAGTTCTCCTTCTGGGCTTTATATAGTGCCTATGAAATATAACATAGATAATACTACTTGTGCTGTATACTCTATAAATGCTGAACAAGAAGTGGGGCCTTATTATCTACCAGAGCCTTTTCCTAGCCTAGGTTTTCAGAGACAAGAATTTTTTAAAACTGCATTTGTGCTACGGGCTTCCTGTCATCGTTTGCAAATATTCATGTTAATTGAAGTATTAGCAGTTTGATTTTTCATGTGCTATTTTACTTCCCTCTGTAACAGGCATCTGAACTGATAATTCCAACAATGGAAACTGCCAGACAAATGTTTTTTCTTAAAACATATGTGGAACATAATGTTCCTTTGCTTTTTGTGGGTCC
Organism: Clamator glandarius; assembly: GCA_033459285.1. Classification (NCBI taxonomy): domain Eukaryota; kingdom Metazoa; phylum Chordata; class Aves; order Cuculiformes; family Cuculidae; genus Clamator; species Clamator glandarius. Next base: position 2,444,627 of record JAUNZM010000157.1, on the reverse strand, counting down.
CACTGGCACTGGGAAATCAGCTATAACAAACAGTTTTCTGCTACAACTTCCAAAGGAAAAGTACATCCCGAGCTTCATCAATTTCTCTGCAAGAACCTCTGCTAACCAAACCCAGGATATTATTATGTCCAAGCTGGACAGAAGAAGAAAAGGAGTATTTGGACCTCCTACAGGGAAAAAAGCTATAATGTTTGTGGGTAAGACAGCTTTTTCAGGGTTTTTATATCATTTTAGTTCTGGCTTTATGCAAAGGAAGCGATTCACTGAGAACTAGTAGTTTTGGATTGCCTCAGTGCTCTTTACTTTTCAGTCTTCCACAGAAGGATTAGCACTGCCACATGCTGAAAAGTTTTTAACTGTTTAAAGTGATGGTTTTCAGAATAGCTCGTACTGTTGCAGTGACATGAAATAAAGTAAAACAAAATCACCAACCACACTGAACTATCCCTTCTAAGTATGCCTGGGAAGTATCGTGTCATTTGTTTCTGCTTGGTTTAACGGGAAGCAAGAATAACAAGACACAGTCTTTTTCTACCTCTAGTGCAGTTATTTTTTCTTCTTAGCTTTGAAAGGAAACTGTCATTCGTAAGCACTGCGTTTGTTTTTATTCAATGTCTTGTGCTCTCTAAAGATGACCTAAACATGCCTGCGAAGGAAGTGTATGGAGCCCAGCCACCTATTGAGCTTCTCAGACAATGGATTGATCACGGTCACTGGTATGACAAGAAAGATACATCCAAGATCAACATCGTAGATGTGCTGCTTGTTTCAGCTATGGGTCCACCTGGCGGAGGCCGGAATGATATTACAGGTAAGAAATATATTGCTATGGCAAGTAGTTATCTAAGAGGCAGGTTCAGTTTGCTGATGACAAATTCTACATTTGTCTTTTACTTGTAAACCTACAGATACACTCAGTGCCTGGGCCATTCCAAATAGAAGTCTAAATGCTCAAGGTCAAATCTGTTCATCTTCCAGGCGGAGTTTAATCAACATTAGAAGCAGTGTTTTTAATGTTGATTAAACTATGAATGATGAAAATAAACCTAAAACTAGTGAATTGGACCCTTTCCATTTTCTATTCTTTGGGAGAAGGAGGAAATACATCTTGACAAGCCTTTCTGAAAAGGTATCTCCTGCTGCCTGCATTTACTAATGAGCACACTGCTTACAAGTCCACGGTTCCTGTCACATCATCATAAAGGAGGTTTTATTTTGTAATGAAAAAGTTAAGTTAGGAAAAGCCCTAATGTAGCTACGGCTACACTATTATAAGGCGCTTTGTGTTACTACAGTTATTCTAAGTGAAATACTGAAACAAAATATGAACCAGTTTCTTTTTCTTTTGCATCATTTCTGGGGCAGAAATTTGCCAGAAACAAAATCATGGAGCTGGAGCCAGATTCAAATGTTGTTGTTAGAGTGATAAACTCAAACTCCTAGACTGTGCTAGCTGAGAAATGTAAAAATGTTTCGACATTGCTAAAACTTTCTGCATCTTTTTGTGTGTATTACAGGACGCTTCACAAGGCACTTGAATATTGTATCTATTTGTTCTTTCAATGATGACATATTAACCAAGATTTTTACTGCAGTTGCTGATTGGCACTTCAGCACTGGCTTTGAGCCGGTGTTTCTAAGGTAATGAGATATATGTCCTGTAGCACCTTTGTCATCTTTTCTCCTGCGATTTCTCTGCAGAATTTAAAATTTTATCTCTTTTCCTTCTTAAGGCTGGGTAAAATGATGGTCCAAGCAACAATGATGATTTATAAAACAGCGGTTGATAATTTTCTCCCAACTCCTTCAAAACCCCACTATGTCTTTAATCTACGGGATTTTTCCAGGGTTATTAAAGGAGTGCTGCTCTGTCCACACACTCATCTGCAAGTAAGTGATAGTTTAATTATGTTGCTGTAAGAAAAAGCAATACAAAAAGTAAATTATTTTTATACTATCAGTAAGTAAACATCTCAAAATACATGAAGGTTTAAAATTAGGATAGTCTCTGAGTACCTGCTCTGTATTTTCTGTCTCTTAAAGGAAGATGGGAAATTTTTGTCACTCTTCTTTACATGTATTTAACTTGGGCCTAGAGGTCAAAGTCCCATCTGTTAAGGCCTGTACATCAAGTCAGACAGTCATTTCTCTGGAACTTGCAAAAGAAACAGATGTGGGAAAAGACTCAGTATCTCTCTCTTATAAATGGCAAGCTCGTCAGCAAACAAGACTGAATAATTCAGCCCTGAGTGTGCCTATTGCCACAAACTACAAGTGAATCCTGATGGACATATATGATTTTCAGCCTACATTTTTTCATCTGTTTTCAGTAAAATGTCAAAGGAGTATTAAAATTTTTGTTTCTGTTGAGGGAATGGTTTTTGTGCAGAAATGGAATAAAACAACTCCAAACAATTCAGGGGAAATCTTGGCCGGCATCAGTTTTGTGTGGAGCTTGGGTTAGAGCCCACAAGCTGTGTCTCTGAAAGATTTATTCTTTACTTTATGTTGGAAAGGTGGGGATATTTGATACATTAGAGAAAAATGCTTCGATATGAGTCCCAGTTTGTATTGGCCTGAAGGACAAGATGGTAGCTAGGTGAGGAAACTAGTTAAGTTAGCAGATGCTGAGCCATGTGCTGAATGGCTTGGAATTGAAAAGATTCCTGCTGAGTTTAGTACAAGGTACGGCAGGGTGTAGATAGATGTTTCTGTTTCGTTGGTTTTAAACAAGTCCTGCCTGAACTATGCTTACTGATTTTCCTGTATTTACATTTTCAGGATGGAGATAAACTGATCAGACTTTGGATTCATGAGGTTTACAGAGTTTTCTACGATCGCTTGATTGATGAGGAGGACAGGAAGGTGTTCTTTCAGATGGTACAAGAGACCACATCAAATAGCTTCAAGCAGAGCTTCAGTAAGGTATTTTTGAGGAATGTGTTGGGACCAAGAACGAGACTGATGGATTTTCAGAAGTGCTTAGATATTGAGATTGCATTTGTATTGAACACATTCTGAATTATTTCAATCACCGTGTTTAAAAAGTATGAATGATACTGTATCCGGTAATAAATATTCAAGTCATAAATCATAAATATTCAAGTTAATACAAATTGCTTCATATCAGAATGATTCATAACTTCAAAAGGATTCTGTGTCAATACAGAGGACTATCTGGAATAAATGTCTTACACGATATTCATCTGTGCTTTTGCTTAAGTTCATATTTGGATGAGCCAGTGAAAATAGTGGGTACCTTTCTGAGAAGCCTTTTGGGAACTTGTCATATATTTGACACCAAAATCTCTCTGAAAAGTATGCATATATGGAAACTTGCATGTCAGCTTACAGCATATTTCCCACCTAGGTGTTCTTTTTTGTGGTTTGTTGGTTTTTATTTTGTCACAAAATAAGGTAATAACTAGGGTAGCTGAAAAACAGTGCTTCTCACGGTATTATTACCATGTAGATAAGGATGATTATGACTTTAAAGAAAATCATTCATAGTTTGATTTATCTGCTGATTCTTGTCTTAACTCTAGGTACTGAGTCATCTCTCACCTACTGGAAACATCTCTGATGATAATATTCGCAGCCTATTCTTTGGAGACTATTTGCAGCCAGGCAGTGGCGTGAAAGCATACGACGAGATCACAGACTTGAAGCAATTGACAGCTGTGATGGAATACTACCTTGAGGAATACAACAATAACAGCAAAGCACCCATGTCCTTAGTCATGTTCAGATTTGCTATTGAGCATATCTCAAGGATCTGCAGGGTTCTGAAACAGGATAATGGGCATCTGTTGTTGGCAGGAGTTGGTGGGAGTGGTCGACAAAGTGCTACCAAGCTCGCCACCTACATGAATGACTTTGAACTCTTTCAAATCGAAATTACAAAGTCCTATGGAATCAGTGAATGGAAGGAAGATATTAAGCGAGTCATGCTGAAAGCAGGTGTTGGTAACAAGAATGTGTCCTTTTTGTTCTGTGATAATCAAATAAGGGATGAAGCATTTGTAGAAGATATCAACATGCTTTTAAATACCGGTGATGTGCCTAATATCTTTGCAGCAGATGAGAAAGCTGAAATTGTTGAGAAAATGCAGAGTGCAGCAAGGATGGAGAACAGGAAAATTGAAGCCACTCCCCTCGCTATGTACAATTTTTTTATTGAAAGGGTGAAGAAAAATTTGCATATTGTCTTAGGTGTGTATACAATGTGTTATTTCTTAGAATGCTTTTTCTTAGTCTTATTTTCTTATGCTTCTTATCTGCAAACAAACTATGTTTTTTTTTTTTTTTCCCTAGCCATGAGTCCTATTGGAGATGCATTTAGGAATCGATTACGAATGTTCCCGTCACTAATAAACTGCTGCACCATTGATTGGTTCCAAACCTGGCCTACAGATGCTTTGGAAATGGTTGCTAACAAGTTTTTAGAGGATGTTGAACTCGAAGATGATATTAGAAAAGAGTATGATTTTTATCTGTCAAGAAACATATGAAGCAAATGCTTGTTCCCCTGCCCCTTGTGCCTCCAACATACTGTATCAGAGCTAAGCCAACTCTAGGATTTTAGTGCAAGTCAAAGATACCTAGCTATATGTATCTGCTGTTTCTGAAACGCAAGCCATTCTTTGTGAGGAGTCTAAAATGATTCTTATAACGGGGAAAAAACAATTCTGCCCTCATTAGCAGTAATATAATTTCATAAGCTTAGAGTAATTTCCTCATAATTAACATAAAGACAGATTGTATTTTCATAGTAATGGGGAAAAATTTTCTCTAGGGTTGTGTCAATGTGCAAGTATTTCCAAGAAAATGTGAGAGAGCTGTCCATCAGCTTTTATGCTACACTGCGAAGACATAACTATGTGACACCAACTTCCTACCTGGAATTGATTCTTACCTTTAAGACTCTGCTGAATAACAAAAGGCGAGAAGTTGACACGATGAGAAATCGTTATCTTACGGGGCTTCAAAAACTTGACTTCGCGTCTTCACAAGTAAGTTTCAGATGAAAACCCTAAATATGTGCCGTACGCATACTTTAGTGTAGGGTCTCTATAAGCACTTTTAACAAGTTTTATTTTTATAAGTTTTAATTCTCTCTTCACTATATTCATGATGCTATGGATAACTTTCTATAGAAAACTAGCAGTAAAAGATTACTGGTTAGTCATTTTAAGAAATGGTGGTATGTAAATTCAGATTATAGCATTTAATAGAAAGCTAAATGAAATCAATGGTACTCATTAATTATTGAAGGCATAAACCTTACAAAAGTCATTATTTTCTCAAATCAATGCCTCAGCATCCTAATACCTAGTACTTGTTTCAAAATAGCCGAGTAGTTGCAGGATATTTAAGACAATAATAAGCATTAATTCCTGAGCAGATTCTAAATAGGAAATCAGTCAGGTTCCAGGTAAATAACAGCCTTTTTCAACCTGCGTGATCCAGGGATTGATCTTTCCAAGATGCCAAGTAAAAGGGCTTCTAGATACTAGCTGGGTGGAAAAGAACATCCAGTTTGCAGCTGTTGCTGTCACTAATTCTGTGTTTCTTTCCAAGTTGCGTTCTGGTTTTGTTTTCCACCTATGCAATAGAGGATTATTTGTTATTCTATAAACTGAAACTGACTGTGAAGAGAAAAATACTATTACTCAATTTATTTCTCATTATTGAAATTAAGTGGATGATAAAAAAAAATCTTTTTAAAGCATGTATTCAGTTAAAACAGCTCTTAGGTTAGAGAATTATTTTAATAATTATTTAGATCAAATGTCTTTGTCAAAGATTGTATTAATGTAGTGTTTTCTGGTCTTTCTTCCTATTACATCAAGATGTGAAACGCACGCAATGGTTACACAAATTTCTTCTTGATTTCTTGCTCTGTTCCACAGGTTGCAGAGATGCAGAAAGAACTGACTGCCCTTCAGCCTGAGCTGATTCGAACTTCTGCAGAAACAGACAAAATGATGATCAAGATTGAAAAGGAAACAACTGAAGTAGATGCCAAGAAGGCACTAGTGTCAGCGGATGAAAAAGACGCTGATAAAGCAGCAGCTGAGGCAAAAGCTATTAAGGTAGCGTACGAGGGCTTGAGCTTGGAGCATGATGGGTTCTGCCTCTTTACAAGTAAATGGGAATCGTGGTGAAGTGTTAAGGGTATGATCCAAGCTCTTAAAGTAACAAAGTCGCAAGAGATAATGAATGAGATATTCCTAGTATAAACATGGTAATTTTTAGCTGTTTGGAGTATGACCATATCTCACAGTACTGCATAGATTCCTTGTCTAATTCGTATCCCAAAAGCTGTGTAGCTCTTATTTCTCTGCTAATATATCCTCCTCCTCAACAGATTGAGTAATGAGGCTATACTGTTTCCAGGTCCAAAGATGGTTTGTTTAGAGTTAGCTGAGGTAATTTGGCATAGCTCTGCATGAAACTCTAGTAGGAATAACCTAAGAGGTATGCAATAGCCAGGATCTGTAGCGCAGAAGCTCCTGTGGGAAGCTGCAGGATTCCTCCATATTTTTTTGGGTTTTTTTGTGACTAGTTGGAAATGTCAGTGGTAGGGAAGATAGAATATTACTCAGACCTGAGTACATGAAAAAGAACTCAAGCTACATGGTATATATTTGTAACTGATCGGCACTGTAAGATTTGACTAAGAACAGCTAACCTGGGGTTTAATTCTCCCTGTTAGACCAAAGTGACTTTGACCTTGAAGGCCTGTCTGGCTTTTTCAGCTAGAAGTTCAGCTTAGGGACATTAGTAATTTCTCTACAAACTTTCCGTCTTCAAACTGCACAGACAAATTGTGAAAGCAGTTTACTTTCCAAGAAACTCAGTGTCATGAAGAATCTTTTTATTAATTGTTTATAAGCAGAGAAGGTTCTCTGTGGCATTGCAGGAATAGGGTAATCCACAATCAACTTGCAGACCTTGTATTGTATGAAGGTTTACAGGCTTCTGCCCAATGTCTTAACAGGATGAATGTGAAGGAGACCTTGCTGAGGTCATGCCAGCTTTGGAGGCAGCACTTGCAGCTCTTGATACCTTGAAACCTTCGGACATCACTCTTGTGAAATCCATGACAAATCCACCTGGTCTTGTTAAGCTCGTCATGGAGAGTATCTGTGTCATGAAGGGAATTAAACCAGAGAAGAAGCCTGATCCAAGTGGCAGCGGTAACGATACTGTATTTGTTATCCCTGCCCTAAGAATGCTTGGGGTACTGCTTTATTGTAGCAGTGAAGTGCTTCTGGTGTGACTGTAGCCATGTGCACCTTTATTTTGCTTGGCTGATTTAGAATTAATATACAGTTAATAAATATAACATAAGTTAGTGATGCTCAAGTTCCTGTCTGAATTACTTTAAGTAATAACTTTCCCAAACAAGTCAACAGTGGCTGCTGGTAAAATTCTGTTGCAAAACCATTGATGGTTTAATATTATGTTTCAAGTATTTCTTCAGTTTGAACATGCATGTTTTAAGCCTGATTTTAGTATTATTTTCAATACAGGTAAAATGATAGAAGACTACTGGGGGCCTTCTAAAAAAATTCTTGGAGACCTGAAATTCCTTGAGAGCTTAAAGGCATATGACAAAGATAATATTCCTCCTATTATAATGAAGAGAATTAGGGACAGGTTTATTGATCATCCAGATTTTCAACCAGCTGTCATAAAAAATGTCTCCTCTGCCTGTGAAGGGCTGTGCAAGTGGGTGCGAGCCATGGAGGTGTACGACCGTGTCGCAAAAGTGGTTGCCCCAAAGCGTGCGCGTTTGAGAGCTGCAGAAGGAGAACTGGACGTTCAGATGCAGAAGCTAAAAGCAAAACAAGCAGAACTTAAGGAGGTAGTTGATCGCCTACAAGCTCTGAATGATGAATTTGACAGCATGAATAACCGGAAGAAAGAATTAGAAAATAATATCGAACTCTGTTCACAAAAGCTTGTAAGAGCTGAACAACTCATCAGTGGCCTTGGTGGAGAGAAAGATAGGTGGACAGAAGCTGCGCGATTATTAGGAATCCGGTACACAGACCTTATAGGAGACGTGTTGTTATCATCAGGAACTGTCGCTTATTTGGGAGCCTTTACAGTAGATTATCGCCTAAAATGTCAAAAAAAATGGCACGTCCTGTGCAAGGAAAAGAACATACCATGCTCCAGTGATTTTAGCTTAAGTAATACGTTAGGGGATCCAGTCAAAATCCGTGCGTGGCAGATTGCTGGGTTGCCAATTGATTCTTTTTCTGTCGACAATGGCATCATTGTTTCTAACTCAAGAAGATGGGCTTTAATGATAGATCCTCAAAGGCAAGCTAACAAATGGGTAAAAAATATGGAGAAAACTAACAAGCTTTCAGTTATCAAATTGTCTGACACGTATTATGTGAGGGCATTAGAAAATGCAATTCAGCTTGGAACACCGGTCTTGTTAGAAAATGTTGGTGAAGAACTAGATGCTTTCATAGAACCCATTTTATTAAAGCTAACGTTCAAACAACAAGGAGTAGAATACATGAAATTAGGGGAAAATGTAATTGAATATTCAAGAGATTTCAGATTTTACATAACAACCCACTTAAGAAATCCTCATTATCTTCCTGAAGTGGCTATGAAAGTTTGTCTACTCAACTTCATGATTACACCTTTGGGTCTTCAGGACCAGCTTCTTGGAATTGTAGCTGCAGAGGAAAAGCCTGAGCTAGAAGAAATGAAAAATAAACTGATTGTAGAAAGTGCGGCCAACAAGAAACAACTAAAGGAAATAGAAGATAAAATCCTGGAGGTCCTTTCCCATTCAGAAGGAAACATTTTAGAAGATGAAACAGCAATTAATATTTTGTCTTCATCTAAAAAGTTATCTGAAGAAATCTCTGAAAAGCAAAAAATTGCTTCTGTAACTGAGGAGGAAATAGATTCTACTCGAATGAGGTATAAGCCAGTTGCTGTTCATTCAGCTGTTGTGTTCTTCTGCATCTCTGATCTGGCAAACATTGAACCTATGTACCAGTATTCATTGATTTGGTTCATTAACTTGTATGTTCAATCAATTGCTAAAAGCGAAAAAAGTGAAAATGTAGAAGAGAGAATTAAGAATATAACTGAGCATTTCACAATAAGCATCTATAATAATGTCTGTCGTTCGCTGTTCGAGAAAGATAAGCTGTTATTCTCCTTGCTTCTGACAGTAGGCATTATGAAGGGAAAAGACCAAATAGATGATGAGGTTTGGCATTTCCTGCTGACTGGAGGTGTTGCTCTTGATAATCCTCACCCCAATCCTTCTCCAGACTGGCTATCTGACAAATCGTGGGCTGAGCTCGTACGTGCATCTAGTCTGACAAACCTCCATGGACTAATGGAACATGTAAGAGAGAATTTTTTGAAGTGGAAACTCATCTATGACTCTGCAAGACCCCACAAAGAAGTCTTTCCAGATGCGTGGAACACACTGGTGGGATTAGATCGCATGGTAATTCTCAGATGTTTGAGACCTGACAAAATTATCCCAGCAGTGGAGGAGTTCATTGCAAAAAACATGGGAAGAACATTTACCGAACCGCCGACTTTTGATCTTGGAAGAAGTTACAGCGATTCAAATTGTTGTGCCCCTTTAATTTTCGTGTTATCACCAGGTGCTGATCCTATGGCAGGTGAGATTGGTATTAAATTTTTTTTTTTATCTGCTTAAATGTCACTGAGTGTGACTAAACTGATAACAGTGTGGGCCTCTTTGCTGCGTTACGGTTCTTTCAGTGGGTGTTTGGGACTTGGCCCAACCTTTGTTACAACTCCTCCTCCAGAACGCGTCCTCCCTCTGAGTTACTAATTAAATGATGTGTATGACCACACTTAAAAACACATCTGTTAAATGTCCTTTAAAAAAATAACTACCCAGGTTACTTTTAAACCTGGTTTTATGCCAAAAGAATTGTAATGTGGAGCCATGCAGTAGAGATATATTTCCAGGAGTTACTGATTTTGATGGCAAAGCTGGAGGGTTATTTTTAACCAGATCTAAAGAGCCCGTTTACAGCTCAACCCCCATAAACACTTGTGCCCTTGTTACAGAGAGAGTCGAGAGCTGTAGTGCAGGCTGGGACTAAGCACTTGGGGCTAAAGGAGAGGACAGATGTTTAACTGGGCTATTATTTTTTTTCAATATTACCTTATACACCTAAATTTACGTTATGCCTCAGAAACTGAGTGACTGGTGAAGCATTTGATACTGCTTCTGGGTTGTTGGTGTGGCTTTGTTTGTCATTGAGTAGTATTTGTTGAACGTTGCCCCCTTAATTATGTTTTATATTATAAAAATGACAAATACAACAGATCTATTTTCTAATACACTTTGTCTTTGCTTGCATAACTGAAACTTGCCATCGTAGGTTTGCTAAAATTTGCTGATGATGTTGGCATGGGAGGCACAAGCATTCAAACTATTTCGCTTGGACAGGGCCAGGGCCCAATAGCAGCAAAAATGATTGACCAGGCTCTTAGTGATGGAACCTGGGTGGTGTTACAAAACTGCCATCTGGCAACTAGCTGGATGCCTGCCTTGGAAAAGATCTGCGAGGAAGTTATAGTGCCCGAGAATACCAACGAGGCGTTCAGGTAGGAGTTTTAATAGTTTGCTTTTTTTTAGATGGGAGTATTTATTGTTTGCTGAAGACACTAGTAAAAAGAAAAGCTTCTTTTGTGTGAACAATTAAGTATGACAGTCATATTAGTTTAGTGCAGTAATAAAATTATCTAATTAGGATGTCATGTTTTCTACCTGTCCAATATAATCTACTTTATACCAGCATTTTAGGAAAAATTAGACGTTATCATTATAGTAAAGCAAGTAAAAAAACCTTGTCTTCTGCAGACCAGTATTGAGAATCTGCCAATATTGTTGATTTTTTGATAATGGGCATTTTAAAATTCTTTTCAGGTTATGGTTAACTAGTTATCCATCAGAAAAGTTTCCTGTTAGTATCCTCCAGAACGGCATCAAAATGACGAATGAACCTCCAAAGGGAGTTAGAGCGAACCTTCTTCGATCATACCTTAACGACCCCATCTCCGACCCCGTGTTCTTCAGCAGTTGCCAAAAGCCAGAAATGTGGCAAAAACTGCTGTTTGGCCTTTGCTTTTTTCATGCTATTGTGCAGGAAAGGAGAAACTTTGGCCCGCTGGGTAAGTTTTGGATTGTTTTGCAGGTTGTTTCAAAAAGATTAGTAGCTTTGAAACGCATCGTTTGAGCCTGTCTGTAAGAAGGCAGTATTGGTGTTAGCAATATTAGAAGGGTGCAACCTGTGTTGCACACAACACAATGAAGTTTCAAAGTTGTTATTTGAAGGGGTTCTTATTCAGGCAAAGCTACACTTGAAACTACTAAATGTGTTACCCCGGGGGAGAACTAGAAAGTACCAGATTTACTTGGAAATGTTATACAGTAGTTACGTTAAATTATAGCTCACTAAATTATTAATTTATTCTTACTGATTGCAGTAATTTATCCATCAAATCTAGTTCCATTTTAAATGTTCATAATTAAAAACGTGTCGTCTTCAATTCTGCTTTTGTTATTTATGTGTGTACTTCATTTTAGCAAAGCTAATGCATGTGTTTAGTTGGTGTGAGCATGGTTGTCAGTGTAGTGCGCCCATTGCCTCGTGTATCTTTTCTGAATCAAACAGGTTGGAATATTCCATATGAGTTCAATGAATCCGACCTCAGAATCAGCATGCGACAGATCCAGATGTTTCTGAATGAATATGAAGAAATCCCATTTGAAGCTCTGACATATCTAACAGGTACAGGCACTGCACCTCTAACACGTGTTGTCTTTGCTAGGTACTTTCTGTCGGTGCAGCGATAAACTGATAAATGCTTGACAAGCGCCGTGGGTTCCATTCAGCTTTACTTTCTTGGCTTTCCACAGACAGACAAGTTCAATCCCAAGCCCTCAGATGTCATTGCTGTCTGGGCTCATATATATCTTAGCTAGAAGAATTACTGATGGTCCAGCAAGCCTTCTGGTCTTTGTTTTGTAGATGGCAAATAAAAATGTCAGTGGCCTCTGTTTCACCTTGGCTGATCAATATGACTCTGACACAATAAACACTGGCACTTTACCAGAGGGTGTGATAATACTTATCAGTTTAAAGCAGGAGGTGTTGAAGGTGTTGACCTGTGTAAATAATATGGTTGCTGTGATTACTCAGGTCTCTTTCTCCAGAAAGATTGCTGCTTCTTGGCATCTCCTTTGTCAACCGTATAAAGGTTATGAACGTTAAAAAAATTCTGATTTTTTTCTATCATGATGATTGGCTTTATGAAAAAGAATTCCAGATAATAACTCTGAGTTTGTAGCTGTTTTTCTGTATCAGCATGAAATTCTCCTTGTCGCTTGCCCACTACTTAAATCTCTTCGACCCCTTCTGCACAGGGTATTATGTATTTGTGATCCCTTATTTTCTACTGTCTACATACATAATCAGGTTAAGTCACATGAAAGGAACAAGACAAGGATCAGCCATATAGCACTGTTCAGATTTTGACGGTTCTAAAAATTCTTATGAGAATTTCAAGCAAAAGAGCTGTCGTTCTAAATATGAGATTATTTACTGTGGTATGAGTAGCAGCTTCTCAGACCAACTCAGAGTATTCCTTAAACCTTTCATCATCAAGACACATAATTTTGGCCCATAGTTCCAAAGGTGTTAAAGTGGCTGATTTCCATTGAATCAATTGAAGTATAGGACTTAAAAATTTTTGAAGATCTCGAGCTTCAGAACTTCGACTTACTGGAGCTACACATTATTGCAAAACAACTTTTATTTGTCAGTTAACTTTCAGTTTTTCATTGTGACTTTCTTTATCCTTTCCCAGGCGAGTGTAACTATGGAGGGAGAGTAACAGATGATAAAGACAGGCGTCTTCTCCTGTCCCTTCTTTCTATAGTCTATAGCAAGGATATAGAGCAGGACAAGTATATGCTGGCAGCTGGAGGTGACTACTATATACCACCACATGGTCCATACGAGGTGAGAAGATAACAGCTGTAAATTCTCTCTAAGTTATTTGGAAAAACCTTGTCAACACACTCTACTTTGATATGCTGGATACAATAAATAGAAAGTAAAAAAAATAAGATCACAAAGCCATGCCAGAATGTATCTTACGTATGAAATATGAATCTGGTACTTAATATCTGATGCAACCCAGTGGAGATAGGAGTGGTTCATCCAGTATTCTGATGCGTATAGGAGCCAGGCTTTAGGAATTTACAGGGTACATCTTCACCCTTTTGCAGCCACTTCTGTCTTGCAAGCAGTGATCTGGATGAAAAGGTGGAATGGCAGGTGTACACTCAATTTTCATCCCCTTTTTCCCTTCTAACAACTGCATAGAGATGATGAATGTGCTCAAATCCCACCTGCTGGTGCAGACAGCTGTTGTAGGGATGATAAATACAGCATCCCACCCTCTTCTGTGACTCCTAACAGTGCTTTCTAATGTACATTACTTTTTCTTGCTTTCTCTTGCTGCTTATATGAGGGTGCTAAGGACTCCTCAGTGAGTCTTTGAATCATTAAAAAATTTTTATATGTATCTCTGTGGAATGAGTAAGTCGATTCATGGATACATTTAAACGATGAACTGATATGTTTCACTGTAAATGAGAAGGTTCTGTCCAGGCTGGGTTTCCCAATCATTTATGAATATATCATTGCGTGATTTCTGGTATCTAAATGTTTCTTTACAGTCTTACATTGAATACATACGATGTTTACCAATTACAACACATCCTGAAGTGTTTGGACTTCATGAAAATGCAGACATCACCAAGGATAACCAGGAGACTAACCAGCTTTTCCAGGGAGTGCTCCTTACTTTGCCTAGAGAAGCAGGAGGAGGTGGCAAGTCCCCTCAGGTAACTGGTAAAGAAAGATCAGCTAAAGCTGCTGTCATGGCTGAGAGATTCATGTGGTTTTCCCATCATTTTCCCTATGCTGCATGGTTATCTTTACTTTCATTGTGGGAGCAGTAGGATTGTGCTTGTCTGCCCTGCTTCCCCTTTCCTTAGAAGATGCTCAAAACGTTTTTGTAAATTAAACTGAAATTACTAACAAATTTAAAATTATTCAGAAGGGAAAAGGAGCAAGGAGGCACATGCAGAGGCAGACAGGCAGGATGATGCACAAAAAGTAAGATTATATAAGCATTATTTCTTTAGGAAAATGGTTATAGAGAAGAAACAGAAAATCTATAGTGTTTTGTGGAATTTATTGAATAAAAATAGGTGGAAAAAGGGAAATTCTTAATTCACTGCAAACTTGTGATTTCAGGAAACTGTTGAAGAATTGGCGCAGGACATCCTATCCAAATTACCAAGTGGCTTTGACATTGCAAAGGTTATGAAGGCATACCCAGTGCTCTATGAAGAGTCCATGAATACTGTTCTTAGGCAAGAACTAATTCGATTTAACAGGTATGGCTCAGTGTTTTGTGTAGCACTGCTGATATTGAAACATGCTTCTCTTCATTTGTGCTAGCCACGCATAAGCCTTAAACTTGTAAGCTTTTTACAGTACATTGTTCTTAAGATGATAGATTCTGGTTTGGATGAATCTTTTAAAAAGACTTGAAAGAAATAGCACCTGTGTTGTTGGAATATAAACTTGAGTCAGATTTGAGTTTGTTGTGTTGGTAGGGCAGCCTACTTTATTCTTTTTAAGTCATACCCGGGACCCAGTATTCACAGCACACTATGTTAATTAATGTTACAATCGTCAAAGCTCTCATCACTTGATTTCTCATGTTTAGAATAGGAATTTTCACTGTTTTTCATTTCTCTGTGTGTTTGTTTCTTTGCTTTTCTGAAGTTAAGTAAGAGTTTTGATAAGTACCGTTGAGATAAGGAATTTCTGACAGGACGTTTACCAGCTTTGATGGGCGCTTCATTCAAGCTGGACTCTAGCTAGGCTGTAAGAAGTAAATAACGACGTGACAATTTCTTTATTTGATCTGCAGGCTCACTGAAGTTATCCGGAGCAGCCTCATTAATTTAGGCAAAGCCATTAAAGGCCAAGTGTTGATGTCATCTGAACTTGAAGATATTTTCAACAGCATGCTAATGGGAAAAGTGCCATCAATATGGGCTGCCAAATCCTACCCGTCACTGAAGCCACTGGGAAGTTATGTGTCCGATCTCCTCTGTCGTTTGGTCTTCTTCCAGGTATGCTAAGGACTTGGTAGTTGAAAGCTGAGTGGATAAAACGTGTATTGGTGTTGTCCCAGCTCAGCAGTATCCTTATAGCTCCAGATTGTGAACTACTTGCACGTACATGGGACCAAACATACACTGCATTAACGGCACTTGGAATTAGCTGGGCGGTTGCTCAGCGGGGCGAGTTGGGTGTATAATCCTTTGGTGCTAAACCAGTGCTGCGTTTGGTATTTCCATTTTTCTATTTCTACAAGATGCACTTTACTTTGCATTGGTGTCTTAGCAACTTCCCTGCTCAAATGGCCTGAGCCAGGTGTGACAGGGCTTTAAAAAGAGTGCGTAACAAGCACTATTAAATTTTATATATGTGACTGTAAATGTCTTTCAAGTTTAATAAAAGTGACACCGCTTCCACACACTTTTAAAACAAGCTCTTTTATTCTTAACTCACCCTTCCATTATTTTCCTTTCATTCTTAGTGCTGTCTTCAAATTACTTAAAATTTCAGATGTACCTTATATAGCTGAGGTACTGAGATGTAGTGGAACTCCATACAAGTCATGGGGGAGAAAAGCTAGAAAGAAGTGTCTGAAAGATTCGTATAAGCGGCAGTTTCCTGTTTGCTGGATCAGAGCACCAACCGGGCTTCTTTTGACTCCATATGGTTTAGTTTAGTGTGGGGACATTCTGTCCTTGCCTTGTTTCTCCTACAGCCTTTGTGATTTCCAACAGAGACACTGGCCCGAGAACTTGTTGTCTGGCGCCTCAGTAGTGGCGTGATTTTCTCTCCTAAGATTGGATGTGTTGGCTCGAGCGAGTGCCCTCGCAGTAGCGAAGGTACAATGTGAGAAAATCTGGCCTTTTTTCATGCTAGGGGACTGATGTTTACAAGACATGGGGACATATTGATAAAAGTGTCCAAATTCAATCACTTTTCTTTTTTTTTTTTTTTTTGCTGGCTTGTATCTAGACTTAACCAAAATATGCTCATGCTACTTGCTGAAATGTCTTTGTCAGTAGCATATTCGTTTTTTTCTCTCCGTGTTCAGGATTGGATCATTAATGGGCCACCCACAGTCTTTTGGCTGTCAGGATTCTTCTTCACTCAGTCTTTTTTGACCGGTGTTTTACAAAACTATGCCAGAAAATACACCATCCCAATTGACCATATAGGATTTGAATTTGAGGTAAGAAAATACACGGCAAGCTGGTTTTCTCTAACAGCTTGACTCGTGTTCTGGGGCAGCAAGGAATAGTGTTTTTAAATGAAAAGAAATTTTATTTAAAGGATTAATTTAAGACTATCGCTCATAGGATTTTATGTGCTGCAGATAAAAAATAAAATCAAGCAATGGTTTAATCATTTTAGGTGATGAAACAGGAGCACACGATGGAGAAAATGCCAGAAGATGGGGCTTATGTGAGAGGCCTTTTTTTGGAAGGTGCACGATGGGATAGAGAATCCGCAGTAATTGGAGAATCGCTTCCAAAAATCCTTTATGATTCTTTGCCCGTAATTTGGCTAAAACCCGGAGAAAGTTCCAAATTTCTTCATATGAACATCTATTCGTGCCCTGTGTACAAGACAAGTGCAAGAAGAGGTGTTTTATCCACTACTGGCCACTCAACCAACTATGTTCTCTCAATTGAACTCCCTTCAGACAAGCCTGAGAAACACTGGATAAATCGAGGCGTGGCAGCACTGTGCCAGTTAGACGACTGAGAGCGTGCAAGTCAAAACACTCACATTTTGTTATTAAAAGATATCTTCTACTCCCTAATGGCTGCAATTATTTTTTTTTTTATATCAGGATTTCCTGCTGACTTCAAAGCAGCTCCCTGATTCTTGGTTTTTAGCCATTATCAGCGATTGAGCAAGAGTGAGTGAAAACAGAATGCTACAAACTGACACTTATTTCAAAAGCCTGGGCTGTGGCTGGCAACAGATCAGAATAAACAGAACTCCCATCAAATTGTGTGCTACCCACTTCATTACAAACCTTGTGAATCCTAATATTAACCCACCTAGCTGCTACCAGAGGGCTTTTTTTTTTTTTTCAAATGAAACGGGGCCCAAAGAGTTTTGCTGCTGATTTTAATGGGAATCTAATCCATAACTCTTGCAAATAAGACTCTGTGGATTTTCCTGCTACTTCTGTGTCCCAGGGGTATGTAGGGCAAGGAGGGAGGAGATGAGACAAGTCTTGTTGTCAATGTGTAAAGCTACCCTCAGCTAGAATGAACTACTAGAGTTTTATTATAAAACTATGGTAACTGACACCCCTTGAAGATGTGCCTTGGAATTTCCATGGAAAACAGCTAGACAGCACATGCATTGGTTGCCTGCCATTTCTCAGAGCAGTATGCTTGTCTCAATTTTTAAACTTTTTTTTTGTTTCAGTGTTGTTTACTTATGTATCCCAGGTGCCTGATAAATGGAGCTGATTCCTTTCTCCCATAATCTCATCTTCCTTCCTTGTCTTGCCCTCTTCCACGCTGAACTAATAATCACCTTAAATTTTGTTCTTACTTAAGCTTTTTCATCAGAGAAGCTCAAAATAGCATGCAAACATTAATTAAGAATAAAATAGCCTGAACAGCTTCAAAGAGCTGTGCAGTCATTAACTAATCCCCACAGCATGCCAAGAAGGTTCTAAAGACGGATCACTAGACTTGTTGTGTACACAGCAAAAGAGAAGTGCAAAGATCAAGGCAAACATTTAACTCTCCCCCCTGCCACTGCATAAACATCCACTAATTTAGAGTCCTGTATTTTTTTTTTTTATTGCCCAAATTGCAGCATTTTAATTATTTGCTCAGGGCCTCACAAGATGAGAGATGCAGCAGTTCCTGGTTTTCTGCTACAGTCACGAAGCGATGCGGTCATAGGAATTTCTCTGTTGTGTTGTGCTTAGCTGTTATAGTTGATAACAGTGTTAATTATTGTTTTATTAACCTCTGCTTTGTTTTATACAGATATTCATAAAACAGTAACTTTTGAGAACGGTGTCATACAGGTAAACAAGAGGTGTTACAGGTGTGTAGTACAGTGCTGCTCTGCACAAAGATACACACAGGTAATAGTAGAGTGTCTCCAGGTACCATACTCGATGCCTCATTAGCCTTCAGGCATTTGGAGCATCGTTATTGTTACATGGTGACTGCAGCAAAGATGTCAGGCCAGGCCACTTCATGGATATTTGTTTTAAAACAGAGGACAGAGATGTGCAGGTGTTATTGCTTATTGGTAGGAAGAAACTACTCTTGACAATTTAGAGTAAATGATATTTGGCGCCTATTACAAAAATAGAACTTGTTTATGAATGTTACAGCACAGTGACCCAAATTGACAACAATTTTTAAGGGAAGAGTGTTTCAGAAGATCTAGAAATAAATTAAGATTAATTAAAATAAAAATTTAAAACGGGTCTTTTCTTAGGCTTCATAAAGGTAACACAAATACTTTACACTTTTTGTATAATTAAAAATGAATTGAAGTGTACTATGTATTTTTAAAACCATTGTGGTAATTACCATATTTTGAATGGCTGCATCTGATTGTTGTTATCACATCAACAGTTCAGATCACTGATTAGGTCTCTGTGGCATCAGAGATAACAAACCAGTCATGAGCCTCCTCCTACAGGTGCTTTGCACGTGGGGCAGAGAGGGTAGACGTGGCTGTTAGTTTAACTTAAGCTGTGAAAGAAGGGGTTTGCTCTCCACATTTGACAAAAGAGCTGATCTAATCCTTCCTTTAGCTAAACAGGCCAGAGCTTTTCATAAAATGTCGTTCTTTCCTTTCTGGTGCTGGAAAGTCATGAGATTTGGGAACTCGTAAATAATGTTTTGAATACTTATTCTGAAAATCAATGGTCTGTCTAGCATTTTAAAGCGTCTCAAATAATGTGATGCTCTTATTGCTTTTCAGTTAAGCAAGTGGATACTCATTTGAGTTACTTAAGTCTACTTGAGACTTTTAAAAATTGCTTATTTATACTTCCCTTTAGGAATAAACTCAAACTTATTTTGTTATTTCAAGTAAGTGTAAATTTTCTGTAATTTTAGGGACATTCTTCTGAAATAATTTACAGCTTAACAGTATGTGCTCAGGAAAGAGTTGTGACTATAATACAGACAGTAAATTTAGACTGCAATTTACATAGCTATTTATTCACCTGATGAGTCACAGCATCAGTGCCTTCATTAGCCACATGAATTTTAACAAAAAGATTCAAATGATAGATTAATGACAAAGAATGAGCCGAAGCTTCCGTTCAAAACCCTGATCTCTGCACATTTTGAATTGCCTCGGTTGACACGTCTCTGCACTAGTATATGAGAATGAGGATAGGAAAAGACTGTATTTGGACTTCTTTCAATGAAGGATTAAGCAGCGTGTATAACCATGTTACTTTTCACTGATTTTATTCCATCTTCCTTTTCCTAAGCTAAAGTTTTGGTTTGTGTCTTCCTGGCAGCAATAAATTTGCAAAGCTCCCACTGACAGGCAGAACAATGGCACACTACATGTCATTCCCACATGAGGCATTCCCAGGAAATAATTAGATGGGAATAGATACCCTTGTGGACTGGAGCCATAAAGGGTAGTGAGAAACTGGGCTAGCCAGTACCTGTCAGGATGACTTGCTCTTCTCATTGTTTCTTTAGACTTTCTCATCCGCTTGTATTTTTTCACTCTTACAAGTGCATTCCTGGGGGAGGAACTGTCATTCTGCTCTGCACATCAGACTAGTTTTAACTTATTTTCAAGATAGATAAGAGTGTACCTTTAAAGAGCGTCTCTTTCTCATTGTCTGTGAGGGCTTGGAGAGTTTAGGATGAGTTGGAGGGCTCAAAAAAAAGAGATTTCATTGGCTTGTCCCTCTCTGATAGGAAATAATATACAATGCATTTTTCAAATTTGCTTTTTTTTTGCCACCATTAACTTCTGGCTGGAGTAGGTTGCTGCTTATACCCTCTGTCCTTAAAGCACCTGTGGGCTGTGCTGATGTAGTATCCCAGTACTGTGTGGCTCTGGCCCACAGCTTAGTTTCGTTGGTACTTCTAGCCTGAAGCAGAGAGGCTCCCCTAACTTCCTTGAGGAGAACTCATAAACAGCCTGGTGAAGCCAGAGGACTGAAAAGGAGCCAAAATAATTGGTGGCCAGTGAGGGGGAAATTAATTGTGTTTCAATTCCATTTATGAGGTAGCTGTGAAACAGAAATACACCTTGTACTTAAGAGACTGAAGAGATAGTTGTAGATACTTTCTTTTAATAAAGTTGGGGCTCTGTCTGTTACGTAAGACTTAAAACCCAACAGTAAAATAATTGTTGAGAAAGCCAATGTGCTGGTGATGTTGAAAAGCTAACAATGTAGGAATCCACAGTGAAGAGACCCAAAGCATCTTAAGCTTGCTCCCCTAGTGATACCCTGAAGGGAGAGTTTTCAGTCCATCCATACATGGGAACCTGAGGAACCCAACACTGGAATGTTTTATTTTGAGTTGTGTAATGGCATTCCAAACTTTGCATTTCACATCCACACCCTCTCCAAAGGAAGAGGGGAAAAAGGCTGACATAGAGCATCTAGGCCACTCCTCTGCAGTTTGCAAAAAGAGAAAAAAGAAAGAGTGGCAACATTTCTGCTGTCTCTTTGCTACTGTCCATTTAGAAACAACACTTCACTGTAAGGATACTATGAAATGAATGTTTCTCCAGGGAAAATAGGCAGAGTTGGGACAAGTAGAAAAGAGTGCAGCTGCGTGATGCATTCACTGTATTCCCACTCGCATTCCAGAACTCTAGAGGCACTGTGTCTGCTTGATTCTCCCGGACTTTCTTGATTTTTGCTGACCCGTACATAAGGCACTGCCTTGAATCACAATTAAGCATATTTGATCCTCTAACCACCAGACAACCCTGCAATAGATTGACAGTGTTTGAAAAACTGCTGTAATTTGTCCTGATGTCAAAGTAATCTTTGTATCAGGCCTCACTCCTTGAAAAGTGATACCTTTATTGATGAGTCAGTGGTTGAAATGTAATAAATACTAGACCAACCGTATCCATCAAATGCAATGTATCAATTAGCGGAGCAAGTGACAAAACCAGCTTCGTTCACAGTTACGCACGCAAATCACCTGAATTGCAGTCCACAGCTTAAATGATGTGATTACACATCACAGCTTAAATGATGCGTTATGAAACTTCATCGTGGGATTTCAGGTATATTGGCTTAGAAATCTTCCTTAACTTTTCCTGGTGTCGCAACATACGGCTTTGTTTATGAGCAAGACCCATAGGAGGCAGATGGATCTGGAAAAGAAAATCCCACCCGTTAGGTGCAAATTGAGAGGATGCAAGAAAAAGATGGCATCTATACAGAGTAGGTTTCACCAAGTTTTATATTTCTTCACACTTTGGAGAGGGCAACTGCGCTGTCTCAAACCAGGTTATTAGATTTCTATGTGAAGCAGTCTCTGAGTGATTAGCGGTGTAACTAATCAACAGGAGCAGAGAGAAAGTCTCTGTGGAGAAGCATAAAGTACTACAGACAAGTGTCTCAGCAGCGAGGAAACTATATTGAGTGGTGCCATAGAATGTATTGCTGCAACTTCCAGCATTTTGGCAGTCTTGGACACGCTTTTCTTTAGGAACAGGGGAAAAACCAGCAACATAGGCAAGTGTTTTATAAGACTTGATTTAGGAACAGAACAGTTACCAGTAAAGTAGGCTATGAAAATGTCTTTATATATGGCAGATGATGAAATTAGGTATTTTTATTCTCTGACGTTCTTTTACTATGTGTAATGATTAACAAATTTGATCCCATCACTCTCTTTTCCTACATTCACTGGTTGGGCAAGACTGCCTAAATATTCACAGGGAGTTTAGGTCATGAAACTCCAGTTAGGGTTTGACTCCTTATTTTGAGAAGAAATTAGCCAATTTACAGTGAAATAGGACAGATGAAGAACATTCTGATCTAAATTTTGCTAATTTGCCTCTGATTTAGCATAGCATTTAAATATTGCCTTATCTAAAAATGCAGCATGGTGATAGTGATGTGAACTTAGGGTCTCATTGTCCAGTCAGAGCTCAAGACTTGGTGACTCGATTTATACTCACAGGTCTCGGGTAGGGGATGTTATAGTGAAGTCCAATTTCTATTCTTGCCTCACATTCTTCTATACACTGCTTAATCAACTTTGGATCTGTTACCTAAGATCATACAAGCAAATTTTTTTGTACAAATACAGCAAATACCAACTGGATGTTCAAGGATAAATGATGCAAGGCCACATGACTCTCTTCAGCTTTTTTTGGCAATCCCAAGGATACAGTGATTACATTTTTCTCATCCATAAAAGGTAACATTAGTATATGCTTTGACTCAACAGTTCTGGGCTTGACGGTGCTGGGTATTAAGGCCCAGAGGCTGTCATGACTGAGGCTGTAGAAGGAGGTTTTTACCCAAACATGGTATTTTCTCTGTAAAAAGACAATACATGTAAACTACTAATATATCTATCAGCAAACACATTCACCCATTCATCACTCTCATGGTAGTTAGAGGAAAAAGCAAAGAGACTCCTTGGTCTACATTCTGCTATCATCCTACCCAGAAACACCTTTTGAAGTCAGAAATGTGGTGTAGATTGTGGCTTAAATTAATTTTTTGATTTTGCCTTTCCTCAGTTTAGTCCCAGACCAAAATGGGATATAAATAAGGATAGTGATCTTGAATTACAAGAAATACCTTTGATTGCCATTGAGTCTGTATCGCCCCTTTCAAAAGGGGTTTGAAATTTCTTCCTTAAAAAAAAAATTAAAGTGCTTCTTTTAAAAGCAGAAATTCCAATAATTGTTGCTTTGAAAAGAAAAAAAAAAAGAAGTATAAGAAGCTACTGAGCTCTCTTTTCTGCTGCACGGGTAACGATATACTTGGCTAGCTTTCTGAAAGATCAAAAGCTGTTTCAATTACAAAGGCAGCATCTTTGGATTTCAATTTTTTCTTGGCATTTTTGTAGTGAAAGCTCTATACTTTTAGACTGCTATAGTTGTTAATGAAGAGCTGAAATTATTTAAGTTTTCTTACTACTATTTTGGGGGTAAAATTTAAACTATAAACCAAATATACCCGCATTTAAGGTGAATGAAATTATGGGAAATCAACTCTTATATCTTAGCATCCAATCAATCACTAAGGCAATGTAAAGAGCAAGAGGAGAATAATTTAGTAATTCAAAACTGTTTGAACACTCACGTTTTTGTTCTTTCGGAATAATGTTTTGGCTTCATTTTTAATGTATTCTTTCTCTTTATACGTTTCTTCTATCTGTCCTGATGCTGACTGCCATTTTTTGGCTATTCTGAATATCTTGCGGTAAAGGCCAAGAACTTCTTGTCGAGTAACTGGTGTCATCTAAAGAAAACAGCACAAAACCCCAAACATACGCATGAACATTTGGGCTGCTAAAGGCCAGCAAGCAGTATAATTTTTCACACAAATGAATTAATTTAAAACTATTCCCACCATCTAAAGACATGCTGAGCTATATGAAAAAAAATGAAATAGCTGTAAACAATAATTAGCTCTTGAAAGCTTAAGACCGAGACCAGCAACGTATTTAAAATGATACTTAAATGTGTCTCCATTCAAACAGCTTAAGCTCTTGCTGGAAGTTAAGCATTTGGTTTAGCGCTTTGCTGAATTACAAGCTGGATACTAGAACATCCAGGTTGTGTTTCACTGCTGTTTTGCAATAGACATTGGGCAAGTCACCGAAATTCTGTGCATCCTCCTTCCTGTGAAGCTGCTGTACCAATGCTGACCCTATCTTTGCAAAGCATCTTGAAACCTGTGAATAAAATACCTGATAAAACCACCATGACACTGCTGAAAACCAGTATAGGTTTCAGAGGCTGAGAAGCTTATTTGTGATAGCACTACAGTATGTAGTAATGATTCTGCTGGAGTTTGATGTGATGAAAAGGTGATGAAAGCTATTTTATCTAAGCACTGCAGGAGAGGCAGACTAACTTGGATTTAGGAAAGTCCTGAGTGCCTTGATTTTCAGAGAGCTCTGTACCTGCTGAGCCCACTGGATCAGCCTCCAGGTGAGAATCTTTGTAAGAATCAAGAATAAAATCCTATTCTTATTCTGTGTAAATGAGTATTTTATCATGGAAGTGGTGACACTATTTCATGCCAGACCACAAATATCCCTGAGACAAATCCACTGCTGGAACACTTCCGACATGGATTAGATATGCAGAAACAATGACTGCTTAGGAACACCGCAGCTGTCGAGCTGTTGAAGGTACCTTATTCTCCAAAAGGAAGTTGCAACAGCACTGAAAAGTAAGTTTATAAGATGCAACGAGAAGCAATTCTCAGGGACAGGACATTACTTGACTGTCTGAGGACCCATTTGCCATGCTGGAGCTTTAGTTACTGCAGCTGAATCTACCCTGAAATCAGATGCGTGCACTGGAAACAGCTCCAACAGAGGACAGTTTGGAGCAGGGTAATTCGGACAGCCTGAACTGCCCTCTGGAGAGAGCACTCTCTCCCTTGGTGATAGAGGAAACGCTGCTTCCTAATGCGTGCCCCTAAACCACTGCGGAAGGTTTGGCAACGTGGCTGTTGCTCACCTCCTCGTAGACTGGGGCAATTCCTGCTATTGTGTGTAGAGGAAGAGTGTTTCAAACCAAAGCCTTCTGGGCCACACAGTTCTCAGACGGCTGCCTCCAGCACAGCCGCTGACCTCCGCTAATACTTCAGTATCAGTGCGGCAGCTTCAGACAGTCACATCGTCTCTTCCTCACCAAAGTCAGAATTACAGGTGCTAACCCAACAACAAAGTTTGGCTCATAGTTCTTGCTAAAAGAATCCTGAAGTATTAAATCCTAGCCTTTTTTTTGTCTGAACTGTTGCTGTGATCTGAAGACATTTTGTTGTTTGATGAACTCCGTTAGGGATCTTGAGTACAGTTATAAAACCGTTTTTCTCTGATTCTTAAGAAAGAACACTTTTATTTTGCTATTTATGTTTCAAAATGTTTAACCAATCATGCATTTTTCTCCCAGATAGAAAAGTGCTTCTTCCTACCCAGCAGAAAGTATTTATAGTAAATGTTTATGGTATTTCTAGGAAACAAATATCCACAATAAAATCGGTAGGTAGTCCCAGCTCGTCAAACACTTAGGAATAAATGCTTCACTTCATCCATTCTACAGTTCCATTTCAGGCAATAAAACTAGTTATACATGAAGATATGTATGTAAGTGTATCTGAAAAATCATTGCTTCCCACTGTCAAAAGTTCAGAAAGCAAACAGTTCAGTTACAAGGGCTGACCTAGCACAAGCCGAGGCCCAAATCACATCCTCACCTAGAGCCCCTCCTGACAGCCTCACCCCTCTGCTTTTGTTTGAAGGTGTCACCTCTGCTGGAGCTGGTAATACTCTTCTTCCCTGCTGACAGGCAAGTACCGCACTAGACACTTTCAGCTTAAGTTTTCATGCAATCCATGCAATGATGAATAATATCAGGTGAAAAAAAGTGTTTAAAATACAGGTTTAAATTCTGATCTACAAGTCAGACAATTTCCAAAGCCACAACATGGGATGGTGCATGACCTATGCTTTGAGCTTTATTCACACCTGTTGCTTTTGGATTTTAAACATACCAAGAATCTTTTATAAAGACTTTGTTTAAGTTCAGAACTAACAATTTTTTTTTTTCAATAGTTGCTTCTGCTCCTCCACCTAGAATTTAAGTTTTTCTTTCTTTCATTTCACAGTGTTGGAACAAAGCTGGTGAAGGGGCTGGAGAACAGGCCTTATGAGGAGCGGCTGAGAGAGCTGGGGGTGTTCAGCCTGGAGAAGAGGAGGCTGAGGGGAGACCTCATTGCTCTCTACAACTACCTGAGAGGAGGGTGTGGAGAGGAGGGAGCTGGGCTCTTCTCCCAAGGGACAGGACGAGAGGGAATGGCCTCAAGCTCCACCAGGGGAGATTTAGGCTGGACAGCAGGAAAAAAATTTCACGGAAAGGATCATTGGGCAGTGGCAGAGGCTGCCCAGGGAGGGGGTTGAGTCACCTTCCCTGGAGGGGTTTAAGGGACGGGGGGACAAGGTCCTGAGGGACATGGGTTGGACTTGATGATCCAGTGGGTCTCTTCCAACCTGGTTATTCTGTGATTCTAATTGATACAGAACTGTGTAGCCCCTCATCTAGCATAGGCTGTGCTTTTCCATTACTGCTCTACTTCCCACATATGCCTGCTGATGTAAAAGACGTTAAGCAGCTTTTCATACATACTCAGTAACCAGCCACTCCTGTGGTGCATTTAGTCAACAATTTCTAACACTGCAGACCTGCAAAGGTAATTAAAAAGGTGTAAGGAGCCCTTCAGAGGCTGAGGACCCCCTTCTATCATGGGAAAGGATGACAGCAACTAGGATAAAACTCAAAGCCTAGGACAGATTCTGATCTGAGTGGGAGCATAAACAGGGAATAATTTCACTGAGAGCCAAATTACTTCCAATTTAAAATGCTGTAAATGGAAGTGGGATTTTTTTTTTCCTCTGGTATAAACAGAGCCCACACTGACAGAAATGTTAGTGATGGTACAAGTCATATATCAAGTGTAATTTCATCAAGTGACACTGCCTGTATTAGTTTTGTGGGTGTGCAAAATGATTCTGAGTGGGACAGAAAGGAAGATAAAGGAGGCTTTCATGTCCTTGTAGTTACTCATCTTGCAACTTACATCTTTGGCATTTAAATCATAATCATATTTCACATCTCTGGAATGCTAAGTGGATGTTACACCACTTTCCCACTAACACTCATCTTGCGGTAGTCACGCCCTTTGTTTAACTTCTACCACCCTTCATTTTGCTGGGGAATGCAGCCCACAGAGGTTAACCACAGGCGTTTTTGTCAAAAAGTACAGGGCTATTGTATTAGCTGAGCAAATTTCAGGTGTTTACTGCAACAAAACACACCAGCAGAGGTCAAAGACAGGTCTGCACGCACAAGCAGTGCAATGGGAAATCAGTAGGTTGCAGGCTGGTTTTGAGCTGATTGTTAGAATTAAGCCTTTGGAGGGAAGCCAAGCGCTGCCTTCCACGGAAGCATTTGCTGGATGCTGTGGCGGTGTTCCGACTACACAGGGTTGTATCCTTCTTTTGATCTGCATGCAAATCCCTGCTATCAACATGCAGATCAAGCACATGAAATGCCCATTGTATCCAAACTTGCAAAGGAGGCTTGAGCTGTTAATGAGTTACTATGGTGAAGATGCAAACTCTTCTCATTGTTAATTAAAACAATCCTTCAGACTATAAAATGCAATAACAAGTTTTTCTTTCAAGAAACTAATACACGTTCCTTTGGATTCTTAGATGGTTGACCCAAAAGTTCAGTAATCAGAATAATCAGTGAAATACCAGTCTTCTTTTGCTATTTGCAGCTTTGTTTAGAATTTAAACTAATATTTTATATGAAAATAAGGAAAGGAAACTGTCAGCTGTTCCATGGTGACTGCAGTATACACTGTCAAAACACAGTTAGCACAGAGGGCAGGCTGCATGGAGACTGACTACTTACAGACCATCAGCTAAATTACACTTCCCAGGGAGGGATGCTTGGCTAAGAAGCACCCGGCACTCTCCACCTATCTGCACAGCTCCTTTGCTCAAGTTGTAAGTTTATTTTATTTCATCCTTTCTTTTCAAGTAAGCGTGAGCTACC
This sequence comes from Clamator glandarius, assembly GCA_033459285.1. NCBI lineage: Eukaryota > Metazoa > Chordata > Aves > Cuculiformes > Cuculidae > Clamator > Clamator glandarius. The sequence goes on along the minus strand of JAUNZM010000157.1, from coordinate 2,416,614 downwards.
CACTTCAAATATAAAACCTGCCAGTAGTGAGTACACAGAGGATTTCAGGAAAAAAAGGGCAAAAGTAATAGCCTGTGGGGAAAGAAAGGATACTTTAAAATAATGTGTTTCTTCTTTTACATCCCAGCTAACTAGGACATGCATTAGTAATACAGTTAACTGCTGATGCTGAAACCATATTTGCTCAGGGGAGGAGAGGGTGGGGAACAGAACTCTGTGAAATAATTTGAAAAAGCAGCTTTGAACTACTCAGATGTAAAAAGTTTTACTTAAGAGCAATGCAACTTCTATTTGACAGCTGGTTTGCTACTGGCAAGGAGTCCTAAAGACACAATGACAAACTTCTGGGCCGATTGCCTTCTCAATCAAGCTATGATCATGTTTCTGTTATGGAAATCGAGGACATAATTCAAAAGCATAGTATATCAACATTATAGTATAGAATATCATCAGCTTCAGCCTGTATGACAACTTGTATCTCACATTTTCAAATATACTCTTTGGCTAATGCTTAGTTAAAAAGATGCAAAAAACCTGCACATATCTGGCATTTTATCGTTGGATTTTCACGTGTAATTTAAAATAAGTGAAATTGCAGAAAATCAGGATTCTACAGTTTAGGAATCTTCATTGGAACGAATGGAAGTGGAAACCTTTAAGTAATCCCTTTTGATCACACAGTTTCCATTCACTTCAGACTTCCACTCAGTCTGAAGTGGTGAGGGCATTATCTGGTTTTAGTAGGATGTGCAGACTCTTCCTCTGGGAGCGCCTCCTGTTCTGTAGGAGCTTCAGGAAGAACAGAAATGCTGACTTAGATTGTAGAGAGGAGGAGGGGAAACATACAACAACAAAAAAAGCTTTCCAGATTTCTTAGCGCTTTCCTTCAACGCACACAGTGTCCAGGTAACTCTAAAGCAATATGAAATAGTTTGTAGCCTTGTGCAACCCCGTCACTCATGCTATCATTTATTTAGAACCATTTTCTCCTCCTTTGTGTTTAGTTCTCCATTTCTTACAAACAGAGAAAAGAGGTTTTAATGCAGCGCAACAAATCTTGCAGAGAAAATGAAATCTCATCTCTCCTTGGATGGCCTTACTTATATAACCAATATAATACCAATAATACACCAATGTGGACACAACACCCAGAATGGATTTATGCACCTTCTTCGTACCTTGGCCTGAGCCAAATGCAAGTGAATGCACGAAGAGGAATATTTCCCAGCATTGGAAAGGCTTCCAAACTCAAGAACAGGTATAAATACTGATGCTGGCAGAGAAACAATCCTCCCTGCCCCGCTTCTTTCTTAGTTCTCTGGGTCATTTAGTGAAACTTTCATCAACCTTCAGTCGCCAGGGTGTTGATGGATACCATTTTTAGTCAATATTGGACAACTATAGCTGGGCATGTATGAAAAAAAGGATCAGATTTTCGGACCTCAAGTGTGTGAAACCCATTCAAATTTGGGAGTTTTGCCCACAAAGCCTCACACAGTGTTTGGACTCTCCTGAAGGGTGTCTGGGTGAGCCTTTGGGGCCCACTGCCTCACAGAGGGCAGGGGAGAAGGGCTGCTCCATCTCCAAGGGGAGAAGGGACCTCGGTGGGGAGAGGACAGGCTGACAGGGGCCCAGCTGAGCCGCAGGCCTCCTTCTCTAGAGACCACAAGATGGCGCCGCCGCCTGAGGGCGCTGCCCGCGCGCGCCCCTCTGCCCCCTGGCGGCCGGGCCGACGCTGCCCCCGCGGCCGGGCGGAACCAACGCGCCAAGTGTGTGGGGGGGAGAACACGGGCAAGACCCACCACCGCAAGCCTCCAGTCTCTCCCCTCCCCGCCGCCTTCCCCGCGCGTCGCTCGCCCAACCTCCACTTTCTCTCTTTACCTTCGGGAAAACGCAAACCGCTGCGCTGCCGCCCCTCGCCGGGCTCGGTGTCCCCCCCCGCGCCTCCCGCGTGGGTGGGCGAGGCCCGCGGCGACCCTTCTGCCCTCACTTTGCGTGCGGCGTCGGGCACGTCGGTGACGTCACATCCGCCAGCTGACGGCACTCCCGGAAGTGATGCGGGGAGGGGGGCGGCAGCCTCGCCGGGAGCCGCGGAGGTGAGTGAATTGGACCGCGTCTCTTCCCGTCCGCGCCGCCGCGGGCGGGGGGCGCCGGGGACCAGGCCCGCAGCCTCACCGGGGGCCGACAACCCCCTCACCCGGCTCCTCGCCGCGGGGAGGCGGCGGCACCACGGCCGGGCACGCCGGGACCGGCGTGCCCGGCCGTGGTGCCGCCGCCTCCCCTCAGGGCGGCCCCGGGCTCCCTCGTCGAGGGGGCCTAGCGGCGTTTGGGTCGTGCCGTCGGCGGGACCCGCGGGGCCCAGGCCTCCCGCTGCTTCCTCGGCTGCTTTGTTCCCCTGCTCCCCTTACACGTGTGAGGCTGGAAGGAGCCGTGGCGTTCTCGGTTCAAAGAGAGTTCTCGCAGTGGAAAGAGACCACCCTTGCCCAGCCGCTTCTTTTCTTCCTCCGGCTCTCTCCGTTCCTCCTGAGCGTATTCAGAGAGCCCCAGCCTGCGCTGATCAGCTGAGAGAGCTGGGGGTGTTTAGCCTGGAGAGGAGGAGGCTGAGGGGAGACTTCATTGCTTTCTACAACCACCTGAAAGGAGGTTGTGGAGAGGAGGGAGCTGGGCTCTTCTCCCAAGTGACAGGGGACAGGACGAGAGGGAATGGCCTCAAGCTCCACCAGGGGAGGTTCAGGCTGGACATTAGGAAAAAAAATTTCACAAAAAGGGTCATTGGGCACTGGCAGAGGCTGCCCAGGGAGGGGGTTGAGTCACCTTCCCTGGAGGAGTTTAAGGTGAGGTGCTGAGGAACATGGTTTAGTGATTGATAGGAATGATTGGACTCGATGATCCGGTGGGTCTTTTCCAATCTGGTGATTCTATGATCACTCTTTGGGGCATGGAGGTACTAATGAGCCTCTCAGAACAGCTCGAATTGTAACCGCCGTGGTCAGGATTTCAAGCACGTATTGGTCGAAAGGATATGCCTTTCCTGTCAGTGCTCCGGTTGCTGGAAAGAATCATTGATTATCTTTTAAACAGTTAACGCTGCTTGTATGCTGTCCTTCAAAATGTTACATTGATAACTGAGCTGTCTGGTGCCAAGTATCGGAAAACAACATTGATCCCATGCTGGTAACTTTTCTTTTTAAATAGTAATGCCTGCCGTGTAATTTAAAGGACTGATAGGTTAAGTGCTCCAAGAAAAGGGTATATCTGTGGGAAGAAAAAGTGCAAAACTGCCTTGCCTTTCTGAAAATCACAGACAACGCACTAACCTGCCTCACTGACAGTTGCACTTTTACTGTACAGTCCGTCTTTTTTTAGGAGAACAGTTGATCAGAAGATGCCTTTAATAAATATATTCTTATTGTCTGTTTAAAAGCATCTTTGTGGAACAACTGATGTATAACTACAGTATTAGTGTTTTGTTTGGGCTAGTGATGGGAAGAGAGAATATCAGTACTGGCGTTTCTCAGGTGCTTCGCAACGCTGATGCATCTTTCTCCAGTGAAAGATAATCCTCAGAAAAGGAAGCACAATCCCTTGGTTAAGGCTGCGTGTGTGAGTAAAGTGATTTGGCTTCATGTGCTTGTGAGTTCTGTGCTTTGTCTTTAAATCTTGTGCCATCCCTGCAGAGGTTTGTGTTAATGGTCTGTAGAAAACCTTCACAGCCCTTTACAGGAAAGGCAGCACACAGACTGAAGCAAAGGGTTTCTACACATCAGCAGAAAAAGGAGAGCTTGTGATCTGTGTTGCATTAGTTCAGATTCACAAAGTACAACTGCCTTTACAAACTTACTGCAAATGTAAGCTCTTGTAATGATTCCTAAAATTCTGATTTTTTTCCTAATAGCAAGCTCTGTGATTTTACACCTTAAGCAATCACACAAAGCTACTAGTTGGGAAACTTACAGCTTTGATATTACTTGGTTACTCAGTGTGATGCTTTTGAAATTCCTTTTATCTTGAGATTGGCAGCCTCCAAATGATCTGTAATCTGCTCCAGGGCCTTTCAGACTGGGTTAGGGGCCTTCTGTGCACCATGGCTGGTGGCTGGCTTTGGTTTGGAGTTGAACATTGTTGTGTTCGTGGCAAATTCAAACTGATTTGTGTTGTACCTTTCATAATTTGTTGAGCTTGGAAACTCGTTTGTAATTACATCTTGCTTCCATTTAGTGTTGACTGTATTAAAATCACCTGAAAGGGTGGCTTCGAGAGAAGGCTTAGTGCAGCTCTTTTGGAACACTTTCACAGCAATTGAGCAGGAGGGACTGCCAGGCCTCTTGGACAAAGGGGCTGGCTTTGTCAGATTTGTGTGTGGCTGAGGGAGAGGCTTGGTTCAGCTGAAGGAGCAGGAAAAGGTTCTGTGTATAGTGTGTATGTGTGTTAGGGTAGGGGAATAAAGAGTGGATGGAAAGCGGGTGAAGAATGGGGGATTCTCATCTAAACTTGCATTTCTTCCTGGCAGAAAGTGATGTGAAGGTAGTTGGATATAAAGAGATGCACAGCTGCAAGTCGGTAGGAGTGTGAGTCCCCAAGTGCTACTCAGACCCGTCCCACACTGGAGCACTTGGATTTCTTTACTGTTGTTAGGGAAGTGTTGATAAATTTAATATAGCCTTGGAGCACTATAGAATCCACAGTGGTGGAGTTTTGGCGGTTTGTAAGAACTTGGAAAGTGCAGAAACAGCGTTGTTGTTCCTTTAGACATAAGGGTCTGTAGTGACTAGTGTAACAGGAAAATGCTGTGAGTAAGAAGAGACTGTAAAAGCAAAGGCAAGGGATGGTAGCAAAGCAGTCCATCCTTCCATCCTCCTTAAAAATGAAAGAAGGAGCCGAAAATTGGTAGCCTCAATTTTTGGAGACTGGAAGAACAATCTGTAAACACTTGAGGGACTTGTAACGCAAAAGAAGATAAGGGGGACCCCCCCCTTAACAGCCTTCCTCAGAATTCCCCAACTTGGCTCCTTCTCTCCGGCTGCTTCTCCCTAGGGGTATGCATCTTATCTCGCTGACTTCCTTTCCTTTATTTGCCTCTGACTAATAGGCTTTGTCTTCTGGTTACTGGAAGTCTAATAATTTCTTTTGTCTCTTCCCCTTTCTTCCTTTTAAAAATACTAGATTAAATGGCTGTTTTGCAGATTATCTGCATTGGTGACATGGATTAATTGTATGCTTGACTCTGACTTATTCAGCAGTAATGACATAGTAACTTGACTTGAAACAATAGTAATTTCATGGCAAATGTTCAAGGCAAATGTTGCCTTCTGGTAAAGAGCCACCTGCAATTTACCCCCGTAAACATGACATGAGTAAACTGTCTGTGCTAGTTTTCTTGGTGTCTTCTATACAGGGAGGTTTCCTCAAGTGTGTCTTTTGAAACAGTCAGCTATCTCTTTTTCTTCACGCCCTCCTTTCTTTTGACTCCGGTTTGAGTCAGGTAATTACAGATCTGGGTTGAAGCCTTCCCAGGGAGTGATCAGAAAAAGCCAAGCCTTGCAGAGGTGCTCCCATCGTTCACTTGTACCTTGACTTCAGCCTTTCGTGAGAAGGCGTGGAGCTTCTCAGCTCTTGCGTGGAGCTTCTCAGCTCTTGCGTGGAGCTTCTCAGCTCTTGCGTGGAGCTTCTCAGCTCTTGCGTGGAGCTTCTCAGCTCTTGCGTGGAGCTTCTCAGCTCTTGCGTGGAGCTTCTCAGCTCTTGCGTGGAGCTTCTCAGCTCTTGCGTGGAGCTTCTCAGCTCTTGCGTGGAGCTTCTCAGCTCTTGCGTGGAGCTTCTCAGCTCTTGCGTGGAGCTTCTCAGCTCTTGCGTGGAGCTTCTCAGCTCTTGCGTGGAGCTTCTCAGCTCTTGCGTGGAGCTTCTCAGCTCTTGGCTGTCCCAGCGCCCCAGGAGCGATGGTGTTGGCAGAGCCAAGAGGAGCTCTGCTTTCTCTCACACAAGTGCCAGTATTCTCTATGGTGACTTAAGGAGGTTTTCCCTGTTACACATGGCTTTGGTGTGACAGTTGGATGATCCTTTTTCATTCTGATCTCGGAGTTAACCAGAGCAAATAGAGGTAGAGAAAGTGAATCAGAGCATCTTGCCTAGAAGGTAATCTTTGAAATAACCCATTTTGACTCATTATGTGTTCGTTTCATCTGCGCGTCTTAGGGGCAGCTCTCAAGTCCAAAGATCTGCATCTTGAAGGAAGCAGAAAAATCAGGATTTTAGGTAAAGGTTATTTAACTGCACTGTATTGTTACTAAAAGAGTAGCAGTTAGGGGTCTGCTTTGTTGTGAGCATTAAAAACCTTGTTCACAGAAGTAGGAATACTGTAGAGAAAACAAAAGCATAGATGGTGAGGCTGGGTTCCAGTGAAGAGAATGAGCTAGTATAATCTTCCAGTGTCTCAGGAAGAATAGTTACAAATGCTGTTCTGTCTGTGCAATCTGTTTTGTGAAAGGCAAAACTTACTTAGCAAAATGTGAGAATGCTGTTACTGACCTCCTGTCACAATCGGTTATTCCCAGAAAGTCAGACTGCCAAAGGCATTCCTACAGTCATAGTTATTTATTGTCTCACTTTTCGTGTTTAGTGATCAGAAGTGTTTTTTAAACCAGAAGGATTATGTGTGCCTGAAAAATACCAGTCTTATTTTTGCATCCGTATAGTAGCAGACAGTGGCAGTTTTTAGTTCTTACTCTGAATATTTTTAGTGGAATACAACTTTTCTTTCTGCAACTTTGAAACATCGAATCCAGCTAGTCTTATCTTCTTGTTCTAAACTTGAAAGGGAGGGAGAGAAATCATCTTAGTGCTTGTGATTAGGGGAGATGGGTCGCTTAGTAATAGGCTTACAAACACAATGTCCTAGAACTTGATTTTGGTCATATGCTGACTGTTCAATATTTTCATCAGAAATGAGTCTGTACAGAAAGCCTCGAGTAGTCTGGATCAGCACAGAAATGGGCTGTCTGGGAGTGCCAAAGGTCTGATGTGTACCAGCTTCAAGCATGGTTACCTGTGCTCGGAGTTAGTGATTGTGTCTCATGAAGCACAGGATAGATACCTACACACCTCGTGTCTCTTGTGAGGCACAAGACACCAAATGAAATCAAGGATACCTGAAAACTTATTAACAAAATGGGTGTGTTGGTTGAAGCTGCCACCAGATTTCTTAAGGAGAGATGAGGTTCTTTGTTACAACTGATTACCTAAGATCAAGTACTCAGAGGAGGTCCTTTGAAGCTCTTGATACAGTTAAGGTCTAAATACTGCAGCATCCTTTGTACAGTTTAAAGGGATCTAGTCATCCACTGCAGTAGGGAAGCCAGGATTAGAATCAGTACAGAAAACCAGGGTCTCTGCAGATGGCTCTGTGTATTTTCTGCTTTAAAACCTGTAGTCAGATTAAAAATCCAAGGATATGCTCGTAAAGCACTTTTAGATGTCAGTCCTTTCACTCAGAACAATTCTTTGTACATAACTTAAATATAGTTCCAGTATTTGCATGGCCAGCTGGTAATGAACTTCCTACACAACTGCATGAAGCGAGCGATTCTTTTGGCTGGCAGCCTGTAAACTGTGTTACACTGACTGAGATGGGGAGCAGGCCTTCTGGAAACTCCTTATGAGCATCCGCTGCCAGAAAAGATCTTATGAGGTGGTCTGGCTCTTGTCTTTAGACTTGTCCCTTTGCTGCCCTGTTAGGCAGCCGTACGGGTCACAGGTCTCCCAGCTGCTTTGAAATGTGTTGGAGAGGAGATGCTGCTAACTAGAGCTACTTGCAGGACTTTCTTCTGTTGTGTGATTAGCATGGTTTTCTCCATTGTTGGGAGTAGAAAGAAATATGAAGTTATTCACTTATTACAATTAGTTTAAAGCATAACTTATTATTACAGGAATCACTTGAGATCTGCCTGACTTCTGTTCAGATGAAGGTGAGGCGTGAAGGTGCTTCGGCAGCTTCAAGGTGAAGCCTGCTAGCTGAACTCAGTGGAAAAGAAAGTCTCTGCACACTTAGCTCAGTTTAAAAGTAATTTTTTTTTCCATTGCAGCGCAGTTTGTAGACCAGTTGTGTTTTTGTCAGTGTTATTCTGGTTTGGCTACAGGATAGTTGCAGTTTTCCGTAGATTAATTTATGGAATTGACTGAGAGAGAATAGAATAAATATTTGTAGCACAGCTACTTTCAGAAGCTTGCAGCAAGATGCATCTGTGTCAAATATCAGAGGATCATGGTTTCTGTTGGCCCCATCGCCTGCAGTTTTGCTGTAGAGATGTGACTTTTGCCTGAGAACAGAGGCTCTTCCCCTCGCTGCTTGAATTATTCATAATACTTGCTGAGGTGCTAAAGGCCTGTCATGCTGTGCAGAAGTTAGTGTCCCCTGGAAAAATACTGAAGGATTATCCTTCTACAACCCTTTGTACATTAAATGGAAAAAAACCCCCACAAACCCTCATGAGATGGTGATTTACTTTTTTTGTAAGTGCTGAACCTTGGGTTGTGTGGCCTTTTGAATGAGGATCTTGGGGGAGAGAGGTAAGACTGATAGTTTTTGAAGAGATGGAAGTGAATTGCTTAGTGGCTGACTGCTTTTTGAAGGTGATAGGTTCAAACTCATCCAGAGTTTGAGTTACCTGCACTGAAAAAAACCCAAGTTTATTATGTCCAAGTTACATATGAGGTAGGGAATTGGAATCCGGTTGGGGTTTCAGTTTCAGCTTTACTGAAATGTAATGGTGTGATCTTGAACAGCCCTGTCATTTGTCTTGATTTTGCCTCTACCTGTTGTCTTGCTCATAGCCTAAACAGACATCTTAAAACAAGTATTGCTGCTGTGTGAATTAGTTAGTGAATTTATTTCTATTACAGAAGTACCTGAACGCTCCCTTCCAAGATATATGCCATTTAGCTAACTGCACTTGGGTTCACTCTGTGCAAATACAATAATCCTAATAAACCATTGCACCCACCTAATAAAGTAGGATGAAGGACATAATAGGAAAGGATTTAAAGCTTTTTAATGGGGCCAAATAGAAAAGACAATGAGAAGTACTTGGCCAGTAAGGTATTGGGTGGTTAGAGAGTGTACAAGAAAGGGGAGGATTCGAGGATGATGCATGTGTACATGCTAAAAAAGCTTGCTTAACAAATGTGTTTTCCATGAGAAAAAGTAGTAAGGTACCTTCACTCTCTTCTTCCCCTCTCATTTTTCACATTATTAGCAATTTTTTCTTAGGCTAACTTTGTGTAGTTAACTGCACGCAATGAACTACAGACATAAAACTTCTATTACATTTTCTTTAAGACTACTTGTTGCAGTTTGAACATGATTTTTTTTTCTACCTAGCCCTCTCTTCCCTTCCAAGCAAGTTAAGCCTTTCCAATATGGTCTTTCTCAAAGAAGTCCACATCTCATTTGAGACCAAGTGCTCATCCTTCTGGCGTAGGTGGTGTTGGGCTAGTAACCTCTTGGTTTTCCCATCAACTGCTGTTTAGCCTTCTTCCAAGTGCCAGCCAAAACCTGGCATGGTCCCTCTTCAGGAGTCCATAAAACTAACTTCTGCTGTGATACAGGTGTGTTCTTCAGAGACAAACTTTACCCGGTTTGATCAGATTTCTGAATACTCTGAGTGGTTTTGAAAGCTCAAAGCCAGGTTTGTCAGAAATGGTGCGTTATCCTGATTTGAAACAGATTGACAGTTCCCATCTGTATGTTCCCCAAATCATAACTTGACTTTAGATCATTGAAAGGTGCCTGAACCTCAGGAAGACCGACAAACTAATAACTCACTTTAATTGCAGCAGGACTTTCCTGCTTTGAGACTTCCTCTTAAGTAAGTTTGCATAAATTATTTCCGTGGTAGAGACGCGGAGCAGAGCTGTGTGACAGACTGGTGCGAGCGTGGAGCTTGGTTTGGGATGTGGTGAGGTGTCTCCTGCGCTAATGGAAGCCTAGAGTGTGCCCTCTGTGCTGGAGTTAGAGCACTTTTGCTGAGGAGGTTTCATTGCAGATTGACTTGAAATAAGCATTTTGGGTAGTGTGATGGCTTTGCTGACCAAAGGTTTGTTTATGCATTAACACTTACGCACCAAGCGCTTCGGTGCTGTAGTGTGAAACTCCTAACTGCACAGTAAAATCTTCCACAGGCAGTTGATCTCGATTTCTGCAGGCTGAAGAGGGAAATGTTACTGCTAATTCTTCTCTGATTCCCTACAGAAAAGGAAAGAAAAGCTGCCTTTTGTGAGAACGCTGTTGGAGAGAACGAGAAGCTGTCGAGGACAAGTGGTGAGGGCAATAGCAGCTTTGGCACCGCAGCGTGATCTGTGCACCGGTGCTCAGGAGAGCCGGAGCCACAAGGGGGGGGCAGACGCAGGTGCAGAAAGTGGCAGGTGTGCAAAACAAAGATCTCTGGAATCCTGAGGGTGCACACTTATTTCCCTAGGGGGCCGCTGAGTGGGATTGCTAATGAGCGATGCAGGCTGTTTTCTGAGTTTCCGTAGCATCGCGCTCCCCCCACGCCAGCGAGGAGGGGAGCTTGGTGATCATCGCGAATGGCTGTACCTCGTAAGCCTGACCCACGGACTGAATTAAAACCTGTGTCGTGGAAGTGTTGATGCTTCTTTCCACCCCTGCCACAGTTGCCTTGTGTGATTTAGGATGGAGTCAGCCACAACACACGGCTGCGCTGTGATAGCCTTTAAGTACAGCCTTGAAGGGCTCGTTTTTTGAACTGCTAGCTCATATTGACTTTGTATTCCACATTTCATAATTGTGTTGTCGCGGAAGTTTAGACTCGCTTCTGCACTAAAAATTTTAAAAATGGTGAAACGGGCAACTTGGTAGAATAAAATTAGTAAGAATGGAGGGAGAATTGTAGCTGGTGGTTCTAACAGATGTTAAAATTTCTAGGTCCAGACACTGTGTATGTGCAGGTGTGTGGAAACTATGTCAGACAACCTGAAGAAGTTGGGCTGTTGCTGGGTAGGGCTTCTTTTCAACTTGAAGCAGTTGCTTCAGGTATGTGCTGTAATCAACTGGAAAGGTGGATTTGTTGGATCATAGATTTCTTCCAAAGAAATACTAATCTGTTTGAAAAGTAGCTAATTTGCTGCATAAAGTTGCCAGGACAGTGGTTTTTTTTTTAAAATGTGAAGTGTAAGGTTGCCTCTCCTCTGTTCAAGCAGGTTCCTTGGATGAAGCTGAACAGCGTCCTATCCCTCCGGTCTCTTCTTTCCTCCCCTGATGATTTATAAAAGGAATTAATTTCTTTTGGCCCCCTGCAAGTAAATAACATAGAAGTGCCAGATGTTACGTTTTCTTAAATTCTTGAAAGTCATGGAATGCTATGGTCAAATAGAAAGAAATCCAAGCTAGTCTTTCCACCGCAAGAGTAGTGGCAACTCCTCTGTTCCTGAACACGTTTAAGCTGGCGGGTGGCTGTGTGCCCCCACAGGGCAGCCTTTTCAGCAGGATTGTATGCTAAAAGAACTGTGAGGCCATCAGAGGAGCAAAAAGGTTGTTTGTGTGGAAGATGAGGTTTGGAAGTGGAGGATATAAATCCAGAATAAAGTAGACTTTTTAGAATATCCAGCTTAAAAGTAAATCCCTGAAAAGGGTTCAGCAGAGATAAGGTTCAGCTCTGTGTGTCTGTTACGGGCAAAAGTACCACCCCACAGGGGTTTTGAAGTGTTTTGTGTGCCTGTTTCCTTGGGCTTACACCTTTTTAAAAGCTTTCATCTGAACGAGGTTTTATTTCTTGCTCAAATTTGTCCTATTCTGCATGTAGTACGCAAGATCAGGGAAAAGAACTTATGTGGAGGGGAGCATGTGTAATAAGGACTTGTTTCATGGTTGTCTTTCTACATCCTTTCCCTACTTTCTACTGAAGAAAGCACTGAACAAGCTAATGCTGATAATGTTCCCACTTGTTTCCTAAGAAGCAGGTCTCATGTAAAAAGTAAGTATACAGAAAGACAGCTTTTGATCACCTGTCTGCTCCCTAGATGCACCAAGAGCTGTAAAAATGTGACATTCTAGTGTTTCTGTTAGTATGATAGAACAGAGCAGCTTTGCCAGAGCTTTCTTCTGGGTCGGATACAGACAGAGGTGTTGACAAGGTGCTGCAGTTGTAGCTTTTGCTACACAAACCAGACATACCTCTGTCTGTCTCTTCAGAGCTTCTTAGTTGAATAGCAGAGCTGGGAATGTAAGAGAAGCGAAGCTGAGCCAACTCAACTGGACATGGGAAAACAAACATGGAAAAGAATGTGCTAGAGAATGAAAAAAAGAGAATTACTTTCTGGACACGAAGTATGCTTTGCTAGGTAGCAGCTGTCTGGCATTCAGAAATTCAACAGCCGCTTAGCTGACGTGCATTGACAATGATAGCGTGTCCTCTGTTTTGCTTTGAGCGCGTGAAATGAGGAATTAACTCTCCCTGCTGAAAGCCATAAAAGTATCAGGAAGTGTGTGTTTATTCCTAACAAACATTTGAACTTGTCTGTTGTGTCCAGTACCTCGTCTATGCTTTATATGACAACTCAGAGATAGTGGCGCTATTGCTACTTAATAAGTATGAAAGCGAAGCAGTCTTATAAAATTACTCTTTCAACAAATGGATTTTGGCTGTGAAGGGTTTTATTAAATGCATAGTGGCTTCTGAGTGATTTGGTGCATTTTATGGTTTACGCGCTCTTCTAAATGTAAAGATTTGTGTCGTCTTTTGTCTTAACAGCATTTCATGTGTCCTGAAGGAGGCTGTGAAAGCTAGTGGAATGATTCCCTGTGTAGCTGAAACTATGTAAGTATTAGATGTTTGCTTAAGAGATCACTTGCCCAGCATCAAATATTAGATGAGCGATTGCTTCTTGTTCAGCAGTTGCAATGATCGTCTCGTGCTTTCCCAATGGAAAGCTCTGTGTGCCTGTTCAGACCTCAAAAAGGACGGGACACCCAGGCTACTGTTCTCTACTCTCAGCTATTTTAGAAGTTGTACGTTCCTGTCCACAGCAAGGTAGCTAATGCCTAGTGAACGTCTGTAAAATTCTTACAGACTATGCTCAAATGTATGTGAAATTTGAGGCTAGGTTGAGGCTTAGTTAAGCTCTAGCAATTTTGTCTTTGCCTTAGCTGATGAACTGCTGCTTGGGAAAGGATTTAATCATTGGCTAAGCTATGCCCCCCTTTTTTTTTTAAACTCATTGTAAATACCTTCAGATGCAATACTTTATTAAACAGCATAATGCTTGGCTGTGTTTTGTTATTCTCCAGGTGTATTCGATAATTTCTATTACTACAACAATACTAGTCACCAAAGAAAAATACAGGGTCACTTAAATATCTCTTTTGCATCTCCTCTCTACCTGCCAGCTCTTCTCCACCTCAGTTCTGCTGTTTTCAAATGCACCACAGTGTGCTTGTAAGGAAGAGTTATTAGTGAGTCACTTTGTTGTTTTGCTCACTTTGAATCTTGGGTTATGCCTGATCTGGTCATTTGAAAATGAGGAAAACCTAATTTCCTTACAGCACATAAAAAAACCCCATAAACCTAAACCACCAAAACACAAAACAAAATAACAAAAAAAAACCCCACAAAACCCCCAGCAACTGTCTCCTCCCCCCACAAGCATCCATTTAAGCATTGACAAGGTCTTTCCAGTCGTCTCTAGGTTTCCCGATTTATGTCTTGGGCAATGCAGTTCTACGCATCCTTTGTCCTTAGGGGGTGGCTTCCCTTTAACTGGCTGCGGTCACCAGTACCAGTCTTCCTGTGTTTCCAGTTACTTGCTGCCCTTTAGAAAGGCCCAGAGAAACATCATTGTTGATCTCTGCTTTGCAGTTCCTGTGATGTGGAAGATGGGCTCAAGGCATCTTCGTGAATCATAGTTACTGTAGGTTATTGCTCAGTACTTGTCTGAGTAATCAGACTTGTTTAGGAGCACTGCATCCTGTACCACTGAGTGCATTCCAACCTTAGCCCTGAATTTTCAGCTTTTTTAGTGGAATGGCAAAACTAGCGGTCAGCGCTGCCTTTTGTGTCTTGCTCTTATACTATACAAGCCTTTTGCAGTAATTTTGCTCTTGGGAACTGATCCTTATGGAAACTGGTGCTTTGCCACCAATCCAGTATAATCTTTGGGTATGAAAGAACTTAATACTTGTAGATCCCAGTCCAGCTGGGAGAAATATCCCTGCACGTCCTTGTGCTCACTTAACTGTAATTGCCATGACCTAGAGGTGACATTTGCTTTGCTCTACAGTGAAATGAGTAGCTCTGTTCGTTTTCCTGAGAGTGCTTTTTCATGCTTCTTAAACACTGAGCTCAGTGCAGCCCCTGACACTGCAACTGGATCCTCTCCCCAGCCTTCCTTAACAAAGGCACTGAGTTCTCCCACTTGTTTCTATCTCCTTCCGAGGCGCTTGTTCCTTTCATGCCTTGAAACCTGAGTCATGTAGGAAGCGGAGGTGACTAGTAAGTGAAGTGGATCCAGCTCAGTGAAGGCATTTTATAAAAGGGTAACTGATGGAGCCCCAAAAGACTTGTCTCTTGCAAAACTAGATAGGTGCGTGATTGCCAGTGGATGCAGTCTGATTATTTTTTTTTTCCCAAGCTGGTTTTGCTATTTTTGGGGTAGAATGCTTCAAAGTATCTGGCGTGTGGCATCAAGTTTCATGTAGTAGAAAAGCGAGGAATTGCAGCAACCGTACTTTGGCTTCTAGCGTTTGTTCATAACGAGTAGGATTGTGCTCTGAAATCCTCCTCAGCTGGGAGGAGGAAGGAAGAGCTCTTACTGCAGAGAAGAGCAGTGCTAGCAGAGCCCAGGCAGTGGCTGTTCAGGAGCAGCAGGCAGCTCCTTCTAAGGCAGGTAGGTTGGAGTACAGAAAAGGTGTTTGTAAGAGGGGATACGCTGCGGGGGATGTGGGTAACTTGCACTCCAAGGGTTGACGTTACTGTGCTCTCCAGTGGATTTTGGAAACAGCCAGACATTTCCTCACATTCAGATGTTTAGTAATGCTGGATAACCTTCCCTGTAGGTGTTGTGTGATGTCTTTTCACAATGGCAAGTGACAATAAGCCCTGTCTGCCTCATCATGCAGGTGATGTCACTTTGTAGAATTGCATATTAAATTATTGTCATTAATCCAAGCTGTTGCTTAGGAAGCATGACAGCATGAATCACTTGTGGTAGGAAAATTTATGAAGAGGGTGTCCAAGTTAGACTTGCAAACTGTCTTTTTGTCTTTAACTTTAAATTTGGATTACTAAGATTGGATTATCTCTGTCCATTATATTCTGCTTGTGATCTGACTGCTACCAGCATTCACTAATAGGCAGCTGTTCTTTAACCTGCCCATAGGGAAAAGCTGTTCCGAATCCCCAGCAGCTAATAATTGCTGTTATGTGCTCGAGCAGAGAGTTTTATAAACTCGCTAAGCTCCTCTTTAATATTAGGGGTTTTTTTTCTGAGGATTTTTTTATTCTGTTCCTTACATGCATGCTGCTCGCTGAAGAAAGACTTAGCCAGACTAGCACTAGCTGCCTTCGGAAACTGGTTGAAGAACAAGAATTAGTGTAGATTGAGCAGCTGAATTCTGGTGAGTTTAAAGGATGGGTGAGGAAGGCTGGTGTCTGAGGTTAATTGCTAAGCAGTAGTTTGTACTCCCTGATAATATCCTTGAAAAAATGACCGGGGTAAACTGGAGAAGATGATGTTGCTTAGACGTATGGCAGCACAGGACCCAGTGCCAGACTGTACTCTGCAGTTCACAAAGAGCTGTGGAAGTACCAAGGACCAGTGAAATTGTCTTTTGAGTTGTTTATGTGAAATGCATAGTTTAGGAAATCCTTTAAAATACAGCTTAATATGAAATCACTAGTGAGTACATTAAATTGAACTTTACTGGCCTATTAAAACAGTGCTACAAAGTTTATTGTTAAAGCTGTTTGATGAAAGGCCATACCAGCTGTTTGTTCCTCCTACAGATGAAAAATAGGTTTTTGTCAGTGTTGTTTGTGGATTGTGGGGGTGGGGAGGGGAAGTGAGGCCAGGTAGTTCAAACTGGTGTCTTGGTTGTTGTAGTTGTACTGGCAAAAACATATTTTCTTTGCTTCTGGAACTGTATGGCTGATGTTTTGCTGAGACAGGTATAATGACTGAGAGAAAGTTTGTTTCTAATCCTAATTTCTGGGGGATTCACGTGCACTTGGTGCTGCTGTTCCAAGTTGGTTTACAGCTTCAAACAGGGCTTTGGTCTTAGAAGAGCTTTACCCAAGAGAGAACGCAGATAAACTGACTTGATATTTACTTTATTTCTTAATTTTTCATTTATATCTCTCTTCTTTCTAGCTCTAATTCTGTAACCTGGAAGTAGTAAGCAAAGGCAAGGCAAACCCTGTTTTTATGTTTGAAGCTTTTGCCTAACTGACAGTGCAGATGAAATGCAAATAAGTGGGTAATGGGGGAATATGATAAGCAATTGCTTTCTTGGAGTTGATTTTTCTGAGAAATGGACTGTCCTAGGTGTGGCTTGCATGCTGATAGGATAGTGTCAGAGTGTTTGTTGTGTTTTAACGCAGAAAATTTAAGAAACCTTTTCTGTGGTTATAATATCTTTTCCAAATATTTGAGACTTCAACATTGTGATTTATAAAAAGAAGGTATGATTAAATAATTTGGGCATTTTAATTTTGATTTTATTTGGAAAAAACTGAACTGGAATTACTACTTCTCATCTGCATGTGTCTGTCTGAGTTTCATTAAAAAGGCCCTCTCCCGTCTGTCTCCTCACCTGAAGGGAGGAGCCCACTTGAAACAATGAATAATTCCTAAACACCATCCTCCCTGAAAAGTGAGCGTTGCCTCCTTTCTGCAAACGTGCTCTCTGTATGCGTTAAGAACAAAAATCTAGACTCCAAGCTCTGTTAAGAAAAGGAGACTCACCACATACAGCCCCCCCCCCCAATAACACCCCAAACTTCCCCAAAACTGCTTTTGCCCATTTGCTGAAGGTCCAGTCTGAATGTAAACGCTTAAGTCTGCCAGGCTGCCCTTCAGTGTCGTGTGTGTGTCCCCCGCATCCCTTTCTTTCTCTCTTTTATATTCTATATATAAAATGTGGGTATACTTTTAAAAACCATTTCCTTTAAAATGTTTC
Source organism: Clamator glandarius (assembly GCA_033459285.1). Classification (NCBI taxonomy): domain Eukaryota; kingdom Metazoa; phylum Chordata; class Aves; order Cuculiformes; family Cuculidae; genus Clamator; species Clamator glandarius. The sequence continues at coordinate 2,399,435 of JAUNZM010000157.1, read as the reverse complement.
TGGGTTAGGGCAGTCCGTCTTGATGAAGCCTGTACATGAATCAACCTCTTTGTAACCTATGTTACAGTAAGAATTTTAGGAATTTCCTTTATTAGTACCCGTTAGTATACTGCAGCCACTGAGTGAGCTGCATTGATTTCTAGGTAAAACAGCCTGAAATTGCCTGAAATTTATGGCATATGCCAACCTTCTGTACACTGCTCCTTTTCAGTATGCAGAACTTGAATATCCTGAAGTCGCTCTCTTACTGGTGAATGTTATCCCACATTTAATATTTACAATATTCTTTGTGGAGAAACAGCGATTTGACTCTGAAACTGTTTTTCAGGTTAGTTGACTGCCGCTAATGGCATGGTGAGATGTGTTGAAGAGCAGCTGCCAGGGTGTCCGACAGCGAGGGGACCACTCTAGAAGCGGGGCTTGCAACATCATGGGCCAGTGTGTCACCAAGTGCAAGAATCCTTCTTCTACCCTTGGCAGCAAAAATGGGGAAAGGGAATCCGGCAGCAAGTCACATAGTAAGAGAAGTGCAATCCACAAAGATGACCATGGTTCAGCTTGTGGGAAGTCTTCGGTCGATATTCTTGTGAATGGGACAAAGAAAACGGATCCTGCTGTAGAGTCTAGTCAGCCCCCAACGTTTTCTGGAGATACAAAGAAAGACACTGTTGCCAGTGCAGAAGAATCTTCGCTCCAAAGGATTGGGGAGTTATTTAGGAGGTATAAGGACGAACGGGAAGATGCCATACTGGAAGAAGGAATGGAACGATTTTGCAATGACCTCTGTGTTGATCCCACTGAATTTAAAGTGCTAGTTTTGGCTTGGAAATTCCAGGCTGCTACCATGTGCAAATTTACAAGGTTAGTTCTTGTAGAACTTGTAATTATTTTCATATGTTAAAATCTATCTTGTCATCTGTATGTTGGAGAGACAGTCTCATTGGCTTTGCTTGCGTTTTGACCACATCAGTTCTACTGCTGCAGAAAATAAACCTTGTGTTGTTCTCTTCTCTGCTTTCCCTCATAGGGGCTTTCAGAACCAAAAATGAGAGTATGGACGTTATGCTGCAAATAATGAACAGGGTAGTGAGATTCTGTAGATTTTTGTTTATTCTCGATTTACCAAAGGCAGTTTTACTCTATCCAGGATTATCTTGGTGATGAGATTGGACGTTGAAATTGATTTTCTCTTTTAAGTAATGTGAAATTCTTTAGTAGTAGCTACCAACTCTGTTACCATCCTGTGAAAGAACAACGAACTGCTTCCTAAGAATTGTTGTACTTTAATGTCTTTTTTACAAGAGTAATCCTGTTAAAGCACAAAGAGGGAAAGTACCGCAAGGTTGTTGAAACGGTAGCTGTTTCATACTGACTGACGAGCATTTTGTATTTAAAATGCTGTCTGTCCTTCTGGACAGGAGGTCAGTCAGCAGGCTCATAGCATTTGTGATGCCTGGGGAAATGGCAGAACTGCTAAAACTTACCAGAAAAAAAACCTGAAACCAAACCCAAAACTACAACACCCCCCCGACCTTGATTATCAATATCTAGTTAAGAGTGGGTTAAGGCTTCCTACAAGGACTTGCTGGGAGAGAACCAATGTTTTATTTTTTGATCTATCTAGATTGGATCGAATAATGTTGCCTCTTTTTACTGTGCTTATAACTTTCAAAATTGCATTGGTGTTCTGAGCCTTGAACCAAGCCTCTGCTGCGCACTGAACACAGGTAGCTTTTCCAGCATCTTCAGAATCTGTGGATGTGGGGCTGTGTCAAATGGATGAGTTACTCTGGAATGCAAATGTGGATTTACTAGAGGCTGACGGCACAGGTATTTGCTGACACGGTAAAGGGATTGCAAATAGTGTCCGCGATGTTGCAGAACCAGCGTGAGTTTTGTTAACGTAGTTTTGATTTCCTTGGCGAGAGGACAGATCTAGTGGTGAGAGGTTACCATTCGCTAAATGGCGCACTCTGTGGTTCGGATACGGATCGACTGCTTCCGTCAAGGAAAGCCGTGAGGTCTCCTGGTCTTCCAAGCTCTGCCCCATCTCATCTCTTCCCTCCAGCTCATCCCACTAAAGAGCCTGCTGGCTGTGGTTAATATTGGCTGTTTGTAATGCTTGTTCCTGAGCATAAGAGCAATCAGAGCTAACCATCTACCCACTTGGCCAGATTATTAGTGGGCTAATTAGTATAGGACCAGTGCTTTGAACAGCGTCTATAGGTTGCGTTGTAGCCTTTGTGTGAGGCGATGCTTTCTCCCACTCTCAGCAGATGCCTTGCTGACCATCGTGGTTGGCACGCTTTTTATTTTGCAGGCTAGAAGAGTAACCAAAAGCCATGGGAAAGCCACCAGTGAACTGCTCTCTCCTTGGAGAACAGCTCACCCAGAGCACAGGGGATGATATTTAATCCAGCTGGTTTATATGTGATACTTCAGTGCATAAATGTGTTTTCAAACGTGTGGCATTTCTTCTGTGGTAAATTTTACTGGCTTTTTGTTGTGAAAGGCACTGGATGTGGTATTACCGACTAGTCAGAAAGCCAGAGAGCAAAGTCTCTTTTGAATGCTAACAGTGCCTCAGCAGGTCTGAGTGATGCCTGTGTCTGGGGTTCCCCAAGCTGTGACAGATTTTGTGGAAATGTCTCCCATTTCCAATAGCTCCCATTGCTGCCACGTTTTTTTGTGCCACACAGGCTGAGAGTGCACCGTGTCTTGTCCAGATAACCCTCTTCCACTGTGGCCTAGCTGAACAGAGATGGGAAACGCTTGGTCAGTGGTAAGCACTCTGGCTAATTTCTCTTCTCTTGCTTAATAGGAAGGAGTTTTTTGAAGGCTGTAAAGCAATAAACGCGGACAGCATTGACAGCATTTGTGCAAGGTTCCCCAGCCTCTTAAACGAAGCCAAGCAGGAAGACAAATTCAAGGATCTCTATCGTTTCACCTTTCAGTTCGGCCTGGACTCTGAAGAAGGACAGAGGTCACTACATCGGGAAATAGCCATTGCCCTTTGGAAACTAGTCTTCACTCAAAACAAGCCCCCCATTTTGGACCAGTGGTTACATTTCCTCATTGAGAACCCCTCAGGAATCAAGGGAATCTCCCGGGACACGTGGAACATGTTTCTAAATTTTACTCAGGTGATTGGACCGGACCTTAGTAACTACAGCGAAGACGAGGCCTGGCCGAGTCTCTTTGATACCTTTGTGGAGTGGGAAATGGAGCGAAGGAAAAAGGAAGAGGAAACCAAATGTATCGCGTCTTCGGACACAGAGGGTCTGTGTGCGGAGGAACAGACTTAGCGGCATCGAAGCGGCAGTGACAAAAGCAACCTGTTGCCCTTCAGAAAATGTAAACTCTGGATGTTTCTGGGAGTAACCAAGGCTCCAGATTTTTCTACTTTACACCTTTTTCTGCCTTGTCTTTGAAAGGGCTCTAAAATGCTGTATCATATTTTAGGCACTTTCTTAATTTTGGTTATTCCTTTTATTCTTGCCCTGAAATATTTGACCCTGGATACAAGTTAAGCATTTTTGGTTGTTTTTTTTTTAAGACTTCAGATTAGTATAAGTAAGTCTGATATTTCTTGCACAATGTAGATCTTTTTAGTTAGGTTAAATTAACATTGCTAAATTATACAGTGCCAGATTAAGTTTTTCATACTACATCTGTCAGGGCAGGTCTGTACTGCGTGTAGTGCTGTTTACATTGTTGAAATTTTAGGCTGTAATAACTTTAAGGTTTTATACTGAGATGAACAGCAGTGTTAACTGTTAACTATAAATGCATTAATCCCCTTGGTAATAAGGCTCTAAAACCAACATAAGCGACAGCGTTTTGTGATACGGCTAATTCCCATTTGAAGCTAACTCTTAGTGAATGAGTCCAGATCATTCCATTTTTTTTGGAGTTTCAAAGTAAGTGTTGGGATTGTTTTATAAAATTACTGTACCTGTCAGTCAACTGAGTGGTAGATGATGGTTTGTATCTAAATCTTTTACACATGGCATAATAAAGGAGCAGTACTACCTCAGTTTTATTGAAAGTGGACTTCTTGATGGACTTCCGTTTTCTCTGGAAGTTGTATTTTTGTGGTTACACGAGAATATTTTTACTTGACTAAAAGAACCAAAGGTTCTGCTTCTTAAGTTTGCTAAACATTGACGGAAGCAACACGCAAACCCTAAGTCTTCAAGGAAAACTGTGGTATAATTCTGCTTTAATTTGTTTGATTTCTACCTAAAGTATTATCTTACTTGTCTGGCAAGCACAGTACTTCTCTGTAAGGAATTTTGCATTAATATTGATGAACCAATTTTTTAAAACCTATGTGTAATTGCTGAATTGCAGTTAATACTCCGCACTTTCTGGAGCAACAATATCGGCATCTGATGACAAAGTGAATTCTTAATGTGTTCTTAATGACAACAGTGTAGATGAGTCGTTTTTAGACTGATTTGATAATACTTGGATAGGAGACCATTTATTACTTTACAATGCCTGTATTGGGACTATTTGCTTGTTGAAACTGTTGTGACTTAAAGGGAGTTTTATTAACATTGGTTGAAACTTTTTTGGTTATTGATGCTACCTTTTTTTAATTTCAGTATGTCAACTTTTTTACACCTTTTGGTAAAAGGGATGATTGCCAAGGCTTTCTGTAGAGCCAAGGATTGGCCTCACCAATTTGATACACTTCCATTGCACGCCTTTCATTTTCAGAGCTTGCATTTCAGGATCACAAAGCAGCTTCAATTTAAAAAAAAAAAAAAAGAAAACGAAACAAAACAAAAAAAAACCCCTGGCCACTTATCCATAGCATCTAATGACTTTGGTGATATTGGGATTCTAAAGCTAAAGGGAAGCAGTTGAAAATGATGAGCTTCTCGGTGGATGCAGGCTGGCGTGCTTCGCCTCTGCTGTTCCCCAGAGGGTTTAGCAGAGAGAGGAGGAGGATCTGTCCCTGGCTTTGCTGTGTGCAGCCTGTGCAATAGCTTGGGTCATAAATCACCAACAACATGTGGGTATTGAAATCTGTTCAAAACCAAACCCGCAAGCCACAGATAGCGTCCCTTTCATCTAATAAAAGGAGAGCTCGGTCTTGGCTGCTTCTGCAGGCTCTTGCCAGGAGATGTGTTAAACTCTGGAAAACAAATGCAGTTGTTGTAGGTGCAGTGGAGTCTATCCCTTGGCAGGAGACGAGCCCTGAACTTGTTATATTCTGGGCAAATACACCCAAAGCTTCGTTTGTCCTCGTTACTGTAACCTTCCCAGCTACCATGGCACAAGCACCCTTGGGCAGCAAAACCGTGTTCTGATTTGGTGAGCAAAGCAGGCCAAAGCACTTGTGCTGATGTCATTTAATTAAGACTTTTTCTGGTGCTATTATTTAAAAAAAAAAAAAAAAAAAAAAGAGAGACAAAAATTCCCCCAGAGAGGGTACTTTGTTAGCAGGAGTTCCAAATGGAGATGGATTCAAGAGTAAATGAAATCTGTATTTATAAGGTTGAGACTACTTGTTCATTCAGCTATTAAATGCTTTGTTCATCACTTCTTTTTTTTTTTTTTTTCCTAAAGGGAATTTAAAATATCCAGCTGGATAGGCAGCGCCTGCACATCCACACTGAGTCGTGGCAGCGGCTGCTGCTGATTTGTACCCTAAATGCAGCAGCTGCAGAGGATGAGGGACAGAACTCTCTAAGGAAGGTGTTCATCTTGTGGTCTGTCTGGGGATTGCAGTAAGGAGATGGGTTTGTAGCACATCAAGGCTTTAGCCCATTTTAATACATCAAATGCAATACAGCTTTTTGAATGGGGTGGTGGTGAATATACTGGAAAGGAAAAACCTTTTTGCTGTTGGGGAAAGGACATAAAATTCTCTGTAGCTGAACTGCCGTGCTGTCAGGATGAGAGGAGAGCCTTGCTCGTGTTCCGCTGCTCCCAGCCTTGCAGGAGCAACTGCCCCTGGTAGAATATTTGCAAAAATAGCCAAATGATCTCTCTAGTGAAGTACCGTATATTTTTAGCCTAAGTACAGTTTCTTAATTACCATTTACAGAGCGCAAGCCCCACCTGTATCAGTTTTAAACCCCTGAACCAGGAGCTTGAAGGTGCAACTCTTTGACGGTGCTGAAAGTGAGAGAGGGCATCAGACCTTCCCTGGGATCGCCTGGTGATTTTATGCTCGTAAACGAGAATAGACAGTACTCTGTAACGCTGGTGTCCCTGTGTGGCTCTGGGGTTTTGTACATGTTTCTGAGAAGCCTTTAACGGTATTGGAACCTCTGAAAATATGCTTTTTTAATGGTTAAACTGTGAATATCTGTGGAACAGGCCAAATACATTCACTCTTCATTTTTATGTAATTTAAACCTTTATTGTGTAGGGCACAGGACTGCAGAGGGCAGTGATACTGATGGAATCCTTGAAACCATTACAACTATTTAATTTTTTTTTAAATTAGAGTATGCGTTAGAAAACTTGATGCATGTGGTGAATCTGCTGCAACTTGGGATAAACAATTATAGATAATTATATAGATAGTTTTAGTAATATACTGGAAAACTGATCCACACTCTGTGGCATTTTATTGCTTTCCCTTATATGCAAAGAAATACAATTCCTATAAACTTTACTCCCTAGTAATAAAACACTGACCACCTGCACCATACTATAGTTTGCAACACCTTCAAAATTTGGCTCGCAGATCAGCTGGAGGCTCAGTTATGCTAATTTTTACATGTGTGGGTGTGTTTCTGAGGTCAAAGATTCAGTCATTTATTTAAGTAAAAATTTGAAAGAGTCTCCCTGTAAAACATGACCGAGGAAATGAATTGAACGCTGAATTGTGAGTTCACTTGCTGCTGGTGCTATTCCATATAGAGAATTAGAGCTTTTTAATACTGTGCAATTGTAGTGAAAGAACCACGGGAGTAATAAATGAAGGCGTAGCAGGTGGCATAAAACCCAAGTAGCTGCAGCCTGCGGTGGTTCGGTTGGCCCCAGGAGCAGCGCTGGCTTCCCCAGGCTGGCCCAGCAGATCTGCTGGTGAATCATCGCAGCTCCTCAGCTGAGCACAAGAAAGACGGTGAAACAAGTTCACCCTGCTCTGCTGACGAGGGAGTGACTGGGGTTTGGTCCCAGATAGGTGCAGCCTCTTTTCCCGAGGGCAGGGAGGTTGGTTGTCAGCTGAGGGTCGCCTGGAGTGCTGGGGGCAGCTGCAGGTTTGCCTCCCTGACTTTTATTTTGCTCCTCGTATTTCTGTCAGAGCCTGAAGGGTCCCAGGACAGGCACTGGGCTGTCACCTGTGGTTTCCAGACAGGGCCATGCACTGACTAGGGACCTTGGTATTTTCATGACACTGTCAATTTAAGTATCTTCCTTACAGTTCTAAGCCTTGTTTCAAAAAAACCAAACAACCCAGCAAAGGTAAACACGATGTAGTTAATAGCCACCTCAGTCCTGATGTAAATTGTTGGCTGAGGTTACGTCGTTCCCAGTCATCGGCAAATAATAAGTCTTTGTGAGCTTCTGGGTCTCGCAGCCTTGTGTTCTGCAATGCGATCCATTTTTAGAAGATCCTTAGTAAACTGGGCACCCAGTTCTTCCCTTGAGCTGACTCTGCTCAAAATACGTGCATGTAAATTTAGCCTTTCATATTGTAGAGGAAGATGCTTAACCTGAAACTCAAAATTCTTCAGGGTAGTGTTTCAGTATACAACAAAACTTAAATACTGTTTTCAAGTAAGTGTCGAAAGCGAAGCATGAATTTTGTTGTGTGCACACAAACCCACCAGTGTTAAATAGAGAGTGTTTCTCTCTGGACTATTGAAGAATCTTTGGTTTTATTTTGTCAGCTGAAGTGGAATAGGTGAGATTGTAAGACAGAAGGCTGCAATCCCTTCACCATGAAGTACATAGGTATCTCTACCTCTTATTCTTAGACTTGAATAGTTTAAGGTTACCATCCTTTTCTCCCAGGATTTTATGCCTGAATGAGTAATCTATTTTTTTTTTAATTGACCCAAGTTAAGTATTATCTCTTTGCCATACTTTTTGGCATACTGCTTTTAATCTGCATGCAACTGACCCTTTGAAAGGGAGCCGAGTTAAGCTGCAAGCAAAAGTGTTGGTCCTCCTGGGTGCTAGTTTTGGAGTGCAATAGAGCGACCGACCAGAGCTACATCGCGTGTGGCTCAGGGGCTTTATCTTCACACATCCTCTTCCCTGGTTGGGCTCCCTGTACTGACAATAATGGGCGATGGAGCGGCTGCTCCCCATCAGCCTTTTTCCTTTGCCCTTGAGGAGCCCGTCTGATGCAGTGCCATGAGTGTGTTTTGATGAAAAATGTTGTGTTTTGTTCCGTTGGGCTGGGTCTCTGACACCCGGCAAAGATGGGAGCTGCAGAAATGCAAGGACTGTGCCCATCCTTGTCCTCCCTGGGGTCAGACTTTTGCTCAGGACAAAAGCTTCACGCTTCAGTGAAGCTGGAGAGGTCTTGAGTGTCTTGGAGATGCTGGAATGGATTCAGTGCTCAGTTGTATCATTAATGTGTTTGGGTGGAGTCTCTTCTTCATGCGATGCATCCGTGTCCCCTGCTTTCCTCCCCCAAAGAAAATGACAGCGCAGTTACACTGCGAGTCCCACGTAGATGCTATGTGGTAGCAACTGTTGCTACAAGATTCTTCCAGTTTGAGGGCTGTGACTTCTTGCGCTGTCTGTGTGGGTACGTATTTCAAGAGAAGGGTGTGAGACGATGGGTAAAAGGAGCACGAACACGAGTCCTGCTAACAGCTTGCCTTAAGTTGCTGAAGTGACAGCGGGTTCTCACTACTCTTGTAATCCTCAGTCTTTTTGTAGATAGGCTTTAAAATCCAACAGGTTCTGGAAGCTGTTATTTTTAAAAAGCTTCTATCTGCATAATTGCACTCTTGAGATGAGCCCTTTCTGGATATCATCCTTTCACACGCAGACAGAAAAAACCATCTCTCTGCTGTTCTTGCTGTAAAGTGTTTCCCCCACCCTGTAAATTATATTTGGACTAAAGGTTGCCGACTGTTGGCTCAGTGTTTACTTGAATGTTGCTGTTTTATGCAGTTACGGCTGCTGACTCTGGCTCTTCGCTGGGCCCACGAGAGGGGAGAGCGTGTGACCAGAGGCAGCGAACCCGCAGGGGATCAGCGGAGCTGCAGGCTGCCTGCTGGTTTTATGCCCCCGTGTGTTACATGTTAGAGGACGTCACAGAATACTGCGTAAGAGTTTGAAGTTGGGACTTCTTAAGTCACGCTGAACATAGTTATCTCAAAAATATGCTTGTTTTTTTCTCTATAAGTTTAAAACGGGAGATGGGCTGGCAGGAGTGGTCAGAGGGCCTGGTGCTGTTAGTTGTTGAGTAACTCGAGTTCCAAGAGACAGGGATGCAACTGGCAGGAGCAGGTCCTGACCCAGCGCCGCTGGGGTTTGAACTGGCTGGTCTGGAGGGCATGAAGCAACTGCGAGTCCTTGACAGGCTGCACGGAGGAGAGGGGTCAGCCTGGCAGAGCCAGTTGGTGCAGCTGGATTTCTTGGAGTACTCGCTTGTGGATCTCTGCCCCAATTTAGCTCTGTCACCCTTTATGGAAGGAACACATTTTGACACGTTTGCTCCTGGAGAGCAAATAATAAGAGCACGTCTTGGTGCAGCTTTTATCGAATCATACGTGAATACAACTAGGCGATTGGTCTCTCGGTTCCTAAGTAAACCAGCAAGGGTGGATAGGATCAAATCTGCCATTCTTTGGGTTAGGAGTGGTTTTTGCCTTTTCAGACTTGCCCAAGAGAGAACCACGTATGATCCCGTTTTCTCATTCTGGGCAATGATGAATGTATTGTGTGTCGTGGAGCAGATCCTGCTTCCTCTTTCAGACAGCAGCATCAGAAGTGCTGTGTAAATATAATGCTTGAAAATGGCTGGAGTATATTCTGTTTCATGTAGGATCCCTTTTTCAAGGGATGTGTCCAACTTTAGAACAATGATGGAGAGGAAAAGTGGGAGAAGTTCAAGATGATGCATCTACTGAGTCCCATTTGGTTCACAGTTTTGCAATTTTATCAAATTTTGCTCACCATTGTTGTCTGGAACAGAATGGAAACAGCGTCTTATCGAATGTGCAATCTAAGGCACAATGCAAATCGGTTGTAACGAGAAGGTTGTCTTTACTTGATAGCAATCCTGAGTGCAATGTTTTTGTCGTGTCCCTTCTGGAAGAAGAGCATTAAGTGCAGTCTGAGGTTTTTCTTTTCTTATAAGCAAAGCATTGGTTTGTCCATTACTGACTTCTTGTGGAATTTGTGCCAGATGTATATTAAATATTTTGGTGCTTTTTCTAATCCAAGCTGCCATTCATTTACCTGTGAGATTATTGTACTTCTGTATATTTAAATGACCGATCCCTAAAGAAAAAAAAAATAATCCTTTAGTCCCAATGTATCCTGACTACTGTAGCTTTGTAAATGTTCCAAAGCCTCTGGGTTTCCTGTATTCCAGTAAGGTCTGAGGGGAGGGAGGGGAACAGCTACAGAAATCTAATCCATTGGAAAGGGAACTTGCACGCTGGTCTGTGCGTTACTGAACAAACGAGTAACATTTGTGGCGTTTACATAATGGCACGGTGGTGGTCACTTTTGTGCTCAAGCTTTGTACAAAATGTCTTATTTAAAGCTGAAGTCCTTTTTACATTTTCAATTAAAAGGGGAGAAATTAATTATTTTTTCATGCCTGTAAATAGGACTCTTGCTAGTTTTATTTGTCATCTCGAGTTTCTCTTCCTTTTTTTTCAGGAATCTTGGATACTTACTAAATCCCACCTAGTCCTTGCAGGGAGGTGACCACGTCATTTTTTTAAGCGTGTGGGATGAAAACTGGCTGATTTTTTTTCCCTGCTTCACCATGCAAATGTCTACAGCAGAGATGCTGGATGTGAGTGGTCTGTGGTCAGTCTGCCATCCCCTCCTTCCCCGGCACCTGATCCCGTGCTCCCTGCTGGGGACGCGCAGGGCTGGCCAAGAGGCACTGACCCTTCCCCAGCTCGTAGCGGCACCGATGCTGGTGCTTATCCTAGTTTGCAAGAGCTACAGCCGAAGGATGCCAGCCTTAGAGTGCACAAAGTAACTTTTTAAAAGAAAAAGAAATGACTGCATTCATCTCACAGAGTATATTTAATTTCAGGAGTTTTAGAGGCTTTAAAGTTAAGTGTGAACAACACCGATGTGAGCATCTGCCACCCACTCCCTAGTGCTGCCTCAGGCTAGTGCTGCATCTGCCTTTCTCTCCCCACCTTTATTTTTGCTTGTTCCTCCACACAGCTCCCAACATCTATTCCATAAGCTGCTCTTTGCTCAAGAGCCCAGCACAGTCAACTTGGGAAGTAGGAGGCTGTAAATATTCTATCAATCACCAGCTGTGTTAATAATTTCTGGATTAATAAGTATTTAAACTTTATTTCAGCCTGTTCTAATTCGTGTTTCAAGAAATCCTTCGTCTCGCGTTCAGACCTTGTAACAAACATTTCCTTTTTAATTTTTGGTTTGGAAAGCTCTCCTGGGCATCCTTGCGCTCGGCACTTCAGTGTGCTGACAGGGGGCTGGCCAAGCAGCCTTTGGCAGGTGGCAGCGGCTGCGAAGCGCAGGCCTCGGAGCTGGCAGGTAGCAAAGCGCCTCATCCCGCTGCCGGGAGCGCCCCGAGTCTTGCTGCTCTGCGCTTCCAGCTCCCGGCCATAAGCGATGGGGTGAGGTTAGCACAGACGGGTGCTCTCCCTAAAATGGCTCTTGCCCCTCCCACAGCCACACTGCAATTGCTCTTTTTTTCTTCTTTTTTTTTAAATGTGTGTGTGTGTGGGGGGGGGTGGACAGGGAGGGAGGGGAAAGTGGAGATTGTCCAAGAAGTATGAATCACCAGTTCCTCCTTTCCATGGACTAAGCACAGTACTTTCCCAGAAAGGAGGCAGCAACTCTCCTTCAGAGCTGGCACAGAGCATTTCCAGAAATCCACACAATTCCTGAGAAGAGCTGTTAACCACTGAGCTGCTGCTGCGGGTTCCACGTTAACCTGGCTCACTGGCCTGTCAGTCTCCCCAAGGAACGACTGGCTGCACTGCCTCTCGCAGCCTTATACCGACTGGTTTTTATGCAGCACTCCCTGCTTTGCCCCTAGCTCTTCCTAGGCACTTGCTGAGCTCATCTGTTGCCAGGGGAAACTGCCACAGCAAGAGGGGTTAATAGAAAAGGGTTTTGCACTTTCAGATGTTTTAAATAGCTTTTATTTTTAGGCTTGTAAAAGATACAGAGTGAAAGCCTATTGTTCTTATGGTAAGAGACCTTCACAACGACATCAATATTTAAAGTAAAAAATATCTTAACAAAAGACTTTGCTTAAAGACTTGGCAGTTTAACAAACGTTACTCCCTCCGTCATCTTTTATTCCCATCAGACCAAGACCAGATTGTGATCCACACATGCTGCAACATAAACAAGAGGTGTGTTATTCCTGCTCAGGGTAGCCTTGCTGCACATCTGCTTCCTAGCTGAGCCGTGGCAAAGCCTGCAACCCTGAAGGTCAGCACGCTGAAAAACTGTGTGTTTCCCACCCCTACCAATTATTTGGCATTCTTTTTAATCAAGCAGCCTCCTTTGGACTGTCAGTCTTCTGCGAGCCTGTGATACAGGAACTCCACTTGGAAGAAACCTTGTCCAAGCCTGGGATGGGGCTTCCTTCCAACCCACTGAGCAGCCCAAGAGACGTGAGCCCAGGCTCTGTGGGCTCCTGTAGGCTCCTTGTGGCTGCAAACTCCTGAATCCACCTGTTCAGCTGGTGGAATTCATACCCCTTGGTGCTACAAGTCCAATCACTGCTGCTGTAATACAGTAGGAAGTGCTGCTATCTCATTTTGTATTAATCATTGGTCTGTGGGAAAAATAGCTTATTGATCTATATCTAAGACAGTACATTATTAATGAAAAAAACCCCAAACTCAAATCTAAAAAATTTTATAAAAAGGAATAAAGTTATTAGAAACAAACAATTGGAGCAAATCATGGCAAGAGCAGCCCCTGGCATGCAATCTTCCTGAAATGATTCATTACTAGCTTTAAGCCTTAATTTACTCTTGGCTTGGGATGCTTGTCCCTCCTTAGGAGCACTGGTTGGTGCAGAGGATAAAACAGCATCGTAGTTCTTCTCAGGAAGCTCTGCAAGCGAGGGGAAGCTGGCCTGGCTGCCTAGCCGGGCAGAAGAGAGATGCTGAGCAGCTCTGTCTCCCTGCTTCTATTTCAGGGCATGTCTCTGTCTCCACAAGGAATGGTTCCCCCTTCTGTTCAAGGGAAACTGAAGCAAAGCAAGGGTAGCTGTGGCCTTTATTTGACTGTCTGAACATTGACACAGCGGGAGACAGAAGGAAGACTGCTGAAATAAGTATGTACTCAGTAACTAGGAATGCCTGGGAAAGATTTAACCTTTCTGGTTAATATTTAAGCAGTGAATGACTGTGGCAGTTCAGGCCCCAGGGTCTGAAATGCAGGCCCTTCACCCCAGCTGGACGCATCCCTGGTCTTAGTGCTGAAGCCCAACACACCTCCAGGACTTGCCCCTTCCTATGGAAACTTACGGGTTTGGCGTACGTGTTCTTTTTTTTCAGTTGTCTCTCTCACATAAGAGTGAGGGCATGAACCACCTCCCCAATCAGCTGTAGCTGAAGCATGTACATGACCACAACCCAACAACTGGTAGATGGTGCCACGGCTGCAGCAGTTAGGTGGGTTTTAAAAAAAAAACAAAACACTCAAAAATCTGGCTGCTGTGGAAACTTCTCAGTTCTCTCATGAGCACATAAAACTTGCCTCATGAGCAATAGGGATGAAACATCCCACAGGGGAAGGCAGGTGAACTGAGAAAGCCTGTACAAGTAATCAACACTGTGTACTTCAGCCTTGCTAACCTGGACCCTCAGCTACACAAGTGGTCTCAGCACTTGTGCTTCTCTTGGATCAGGCACAGCTTAAAATCTGCTCTGGTGTTATCAGCCTAACATGAAAGTTACGAGTACAACAACTTCTACAGGCCTTCACTTCCTTGTGCAGGAAAATATTTGGTGATTTATTTTCCCTGGCTCTTTGCAAAATAGGTAGCAAGTTAGTTACCTGTTCACTCCAGGAAAGAGAACAACACACAGGGTGTTATTCTGCAGCCTTCTGTAAAGCTTTTTGATATGTTGGTCTAACTTCTTCACCTCTTTCCTTAGATCCTGCTCCTATATAACAGAATATAAGCATTAAAATCCCTGCTTCATCTGCAGATCTGTAGCAATCACACTGCAAACGTTGTGTGGCAAGACTGACCCTCAGACAGTGTCAGAGACTGAAAAGGGGAGGGCAGCAACGATTCTGTTACTGGCAGTGCAGTGGCTCAGCAGCAGGCAGAACCACATGCCCACGTCAAACGACACTGCAGCTTCCTCCAGTAAAAATAAAAGTTTCCTGCAGGGCCACACAACTTGTCGCCTCTCCCTCTGGCTCCCATACCACTCGCTACACTTGAGCACATCGCTCTGTTTGCTCTCTAGTTGCAGGCATCAGTACCTGGGTAGCATCACTCACTGCCCTGAGCAGCTATGCTCGTTTTAAGGTTATACAGAACCCTGCAAACACTGCATTATCTCATGTGATATTACTCTTCAAACGGCCTTGTGGGAACTGATCCTTGGCAGGCTCTCTGACCCTCCTGTACATGCAGCTCTGCACTCAAGTCTGCTCAAAGTTTTCACTCCTGGTTCCTACAGCTTAGTAACTGCAACGAACATCAGCACAGCCTGATACCTACACAGTCAGACAGTTGCACCATTTTCTCACACAAGCTGTTTCCTCCTTGCTTCCCATTGCTGTGATTCATTTGCCGAATCCAGCTCCAGAGGTGACCCGAAGCAAGAGCGTTCCTACTACTTAGTCTGCTACCCTTCACAGTCCATCCATTTATAACTTCAAGGGCATCCAGAGCACTCTGTGATTTCTGGAATTCTGAAACACAAAGAGAAGAGGAATATGCATTGGCAGCAATGTTTCTTGGCACCTGTAGGGCAGGCTAATGGTGTGGAGAAGGAGGGAGATGAGAAACTGAAATCACCGCAGCAAGCAGCTCCTCATTTTGCTACAGGTAAACATCAGGCTGTAGAAATGCCAGTTAACTGCAAGCGAGCTCATGCAGCTTTGTAGAGGTGATTACCTGTCTGCACGAACCTCACACTGAGGTATTGGAGCTAATGAATTATGCTGGAACTTCTCTATGTAAAGATTACTTTTTAAAAACATTTTAAAATACTTAGCTGTAAACTGGTCCTCCAAACAATACCTGCTTTCACAGGAGTACTTTAAACATGACTTTGAGCATGCCTGAGTTTCAGCGGCTCTTGCTCTGTCTGTGCAAAGTCCCAAGGGCTGCTGAATGAACTTACTTGAAGGAAATAAGCAGGCTGTATGGGAAGTTACTTACTGAGGAAACAGCAGTTCCTGTGCTTTCCAGTCTGGAGATCCTTTGGCAGGAACAGTGTTTCCAGGTCTTTCAACTGGCTGAATTCTTCTTGCAAGTCTGTCTCTGTTAATGACTTCTTTAGACCCGCCACATAAATCACACCTTCATTTTCTACGTCCAGTTCTAGTTCCTTTATCAAAACATCACAGTCCAGCATTGATGCAGTGACTGGTCTCTGCACCTTGGGTGGATTCAGCAGGAAACAAACACAGCACGTCAGGCCAAGCAGCTCTGTCTTCTGAGCTTCTATTTTCAATTATTTTTTCCCATTACCAAAAGTTTACAAGCTATTTTCCCCCTCCCTTGAAAAAAAAAATATGACTAATAAGGGCTAACTTAATCAGTCATAAAAAAGGAAGAAAGATCATTTTGTAATGCAGAAACATCATAAAATTAAGAACCTCATACTTGGTAGATGGCATTTTAACACCGTGTTATTTGGCTCTTCCTTTTAAAGCTGCAGATGGAGATCAGAATGCTTTCTAACCCTCTTCTGCTGGCAGGCAGAAAGGAAAAAAGAGAGCTGTAACTAATTCCTTTCTGCCAGTGGCTCTAAATTGTTCAGGGACAGGGAGATGTAACAGCACAACCAGGCAGCATTTGCCTAGATGCTGTGCTGTGAGTAGGCATTAGAAGAGACATACGGGTGCTAAACATAACTCAGCCTTTTACTATTTGCATTGTTTACCTTAATGCAGGAACCTGCTACCTCAGCTCCATTTAGGCTTTCCACAGCAAGCTGGGCAGCTTCCAGCACCTCGTATTGGACACAGACGTAGGGCTTGAAACAGAACAATAAGATACTTCAAGTTTACTGATAAGACACATCAGCCCTCCCTTCATTAAAAGTCAGGTCTCGGTAAAATTGTGTTTTCTTTTAAAAGCATAAAAAGGTTTGGGGGTAATAAATGTAACACTACATATACCACAGATGTTAAAACCAGTCTTCGATTAGCTCATCAATTAACCTTTATTTTTCTTTGCCATTGAAGGCCTTAGCGTATCAGATCCCTTGAGAGGGACAAAAAGCATCGCAGTTTCTTCAGTAGTCAGTCCTCTATTCAAACAGCACAGTTAAGCTACGAGCTGTGTTTATTCTTGTCATTGTGTGGAGCAGCTCTCAGATGCCCTGAATCATTGTGGCTGATGACTAAACCACCAAAAATCCCCAACCAACCAAACCCAGTATTTCAGTGGTTCTAATCCATATCTTTCTTAGAGATCACTCAGGCTTTCCATGTCTGTCAGCAAGCTCAACGCTTTGAATGTTCCTCACCTGGTTTGTTTCAGTTACCACTGTAAGACACTGGATTGGTCCACACCTCCCCAATTCTTTTTTCACAGACTTCAGGCAAAAGCTTTCTTCAAAAGGACCTGCGTAAATTGTCAGCATGTCAGTCAGCTTGCTTCTCACCTGTGGGAACACAGATTAGAGAACGAACTTCACAAAGCAAAGGAACTAACTACTTGGTCCCTCCAGATAACTAGCATCTCTTTCCAAGCTCAGCAATGAAGACTATTCTCAAAAAAAAAACAACAGTACCTTTTCAGAAAGTCCAGCAAGAAGGTGAGATGCAACATACTCTGGACCCAAAGTGAACTGAATGATACTGAATGTGGACAGGGGAACATCTTCTAAGGCTCTCTGAAGAATCTGGAGGGAAAAACAGTATACAGGGCTCAAAGAAGTACAAGACAAAGGAGCAGAAATAAATCTAATGCCCAACTTGAATTTTCATTATTGTCCGTGGAAGCCCTCTGGCAGAAATTCTTCTTCAATGAATCACGAGAGGATGCAGAGGATCAAAGCTTACTTCCGAAATGTTAAAACGGATTTAGCTAACCTGGCATTAACACTATTGCTAACAGTAGTGTCAGTCAGCTTTTCAAAATAGGACTCAGCTACCCACCCCCAGAACAAGAACAATTTTGAACTACTTTGATGCTTGCTTGAACCAACCCACTCTAAGCCCATTCACCTGTTTGTTTGGAGTGCTTGTGTTACTCTGATGCCGACCAGAATAATCCAGTTTCTGTCCGCCCAAAAGGAGGGGTTTTTGGCCAGTCACCTGCAAGCAGTCTAAAAAACTAGCAGGGAGAAGAAAGCTGTGAATCACAATACTTATCAGTATGGTGAGTTAAAAGCTTTTAAGAAGTGCTTGTCAGCGAAAAACTGTAGAGTTCATTAAAGAAATTAAAAAGAATATTTTTGTCCTCAACATCAAAAGAAGCCTAGAAAATGCTTTGTGAAATTTAGGCTATAACTTCTTAAAGTTTTTCAGTGCTAAGCTACAATTATTTGTGTCGCTCTGAAGATCCTGATGTCTTCTGAGGAACATAATACACTTCTTTGATTTTACTGAGGATTAACTGAAGGAAAAACAGGCGTATTTGGGAATCTAATTACCATGGTTTGGGTAAATGTGGAAGGCCATTCAACTGTTTCTGCACGCTACATCCCTGTGGCTGTAACGCAGCTTTGCTCTGTGAGACCTCGGCCAGTTTTTCAGTTGTCAGAAGCATCTCCAAGTTTAGTTCTGCTACCTTGGGGAAGGAAAAAGATTAGTAGTTGGCTTTCATCTCAGCTAATTGTAGCTAATCAAGGGTAGCATGCGCTTTCTTTCTGAGTCACCTAGGCTCACTCCACAGTAGTGAAGAAACATAGCCATTAATTTCTTGCCTTATTATTTTCTGTTGTCATTTCCAAGCACGCGGCACATCAACCAGCAATCATCTCCGAAAAAGTTCTCTCAGAAATCAACAACACAAGCAAGAGACTCATAAAACCAGCTGAATCACTGCCACAACATACAAGATCTCTCACTTCTTTCATCTGGAAAATGACAGGCAGTCCTGTAGGCTGGAAGTGTCTGAATCCTTATCTACCCACTGCCCCCCCTCCAAGATCAGCAGCAATGCTAATTCACGTCAGTGAATCACTGGTAACGCTTCAGGTTATTAAGACACCTGGATATATGCTGAAAGTAACAAGCTGTCAAAATCGAGGCCTCTACCACAGCTCTATTTTCTCTTTTACATCAGCAAGAAGATGGGCAGGAATGTTTTTTGGGCAGGAATGTCCTTCATAAGCACAACTACTTGTGCATTCTGTGATTAAGGAGAGAAATCTCAATTAGATATAGCTACCTTTGCTGGTCCTTGCTCAATAAAGAACTGAGCCAATTCCAATGCAGCTCTAGCATCTTCTGCAGGATCATGCCCAAGCTTCTGTTCACTCTGAATTTCCTTCCTAGGGCATCAAAATCAGGTGTACAGTCAAGTTATCTGGTTTTCCACACTGACCAACATCCTGTCTTTTCTAAACTGGCTCCTTTTCAGAAAAAAAAATAGCTTTTCCATCTCCAAAAAGCATTTCAGTTCTGTGCAGCAACATTTTTGTGAAATATTCCCAAAAGTTACTGCAAGAAATGTTTTTGCAATGCTCAGCAAAACACTGTTTACAGACAGAAGCAGTAGTAATAGCTGGTACTCCAATATACGACTGTTTTAAATTTTACTTCTTCCTTATCAGTGACCCAAATCACAATTTGTACACAAACAGGGAAATATCCTCCAACTCAGCGCAGTTTGGTGCTGCAGAGTATTAATGTTCACTGTCTGAATGGTGAGAACTGTATCACCAAGACACACTGTCCAGTGGGACCCAGTACACTGAGGAATATGATTTAAGTCAGTACATCACACTCTCATGCATTAGCTTTTCTTTCTTGCTAACAGCAGCAGGTCTCACTTGTGTGAGTCACAGTGTGTTTGTTGCTCTGCAATCCAATGCACCTGGTGCTGCCACAGACCTGCAGAGAAGCTAGTTTTACTAGGACTCGAATCTGGCTGGGTCACAGCATCCCTGCTTGCTCAAAGATGAGCCAATTTATTATGCTGTCTGATGTTCTGAGCAGGCAGGTAAATTCTTCCTTGCTACGTCTGTTTGCACAGCCTGCTCTTTCTTTTTGAATTTTATGATGCTCCTAGAGGAAGAGCAAGATCGTATGACATCCATGGCATCCATGACAGTTTCTAGTATTCCTCATGACAATACAGTAATAATCTTACCCTAGAACAGCTTTGGCTAGAAATTTTAGCTTAAATCGTCGACCTTCATGTCTGGCAAAAAGCAATGAAGTATCAATAACACTGGGGTGGATCATCTGAAGGAGAGAAAACATCACCAGTTTAAGAACAACAGTCACACAGAACTGGGCAGTAGCTCCATTGTTACCTGTGCCTCTGCCTTTTCATTTCACTTGCCAGCTTCTTACTGTTACACAAGAGAGCAAATGGGAATAACAAAACAAGCCCAAATTTTGTTTCCAAGACTCTACGAGGAAGACCTAGATTGGGTTATTAATATTAATTATGATTCAAGTGTTTTAGACTGATTAAATTAAATATAGGAAGGACTTCAGTTCTTCCTGTGAGAGCTTTCAGAAGCATCTGGCTGAAGAAGAGAGGTAAAGCTTCTGTTGCAACCGTATCTATGTCTCAACAGACTCCTTCCTTCGAGTTCTGAACAGCTCCTTGCAAGTTTATAGATGTAAGGAGAGTCTTTATTATTTAAATCCATACAGACATAAGGCTATTCATAATAAAAAGCAATTAACAAGTGTTCACTAATAAAAAGAGGAATTGTTTACAAAGTTTTCAGGTCTGAAATGAGTATCACAGGGTTGGGGAAAAACACTCCTAAAAGCATACTCACTTCCAAAGCCTGAAGATCACCGTTTAGGGAATGACCCACCAATACTGCATCACGAGGAAGCATCTTTTTTAGTCTGTTTTGGATGTCTGGCAGTCTTGTTTTCACTGGAAGCAGCATTTTCTTTGTGATTCCTGAGAATCTTCAAAACAAAAGTAGGATGAGGTAAAACAACACATTAGCAACAGCACCAACTGGAGAATATTACAAGAAGGGCACGTAACATATGAATCCAGTGTGACTAAAGACAAAATGCTATTAACTGCTTTTTGTTCCAACAGAAGAGAATATACTGCAGGTATACTAAACTGCTATTATTGCTACCACATATGTTTCAAAAGTTTATCTCTTTTAAGTGTAACTTCTCCATAAGTGATGCAGTTCTCAGATAGGTGAGGGAATACCCCAGACCAATGGTGGAAGGAGAGGCTTCCAAGTAAACTGAGAGAATTGGCACATCTCCTCCTGGATAAAGATGGGCAAAGTTTTGGAGAAGACAAGGCTTGAGTTTTGTCTGCTTTTGTTATAATCCTGAGCCCAGCACTGGAAGTGTGGGAAGGCTCCTCAGCTCCTCCATTAGTTTTATTTAGAGATGAGCAAGCCTAGCTGTGGAACAGAGAGACACAGACTGCAATACTGTACTCTTACCCTATATCTTATTTTATAGCCAGCAGTAAAGAGTAACTTGCACCATGTATCATTAATCTGTAAAACAACTATTCCTAGAACGCTGCAGAATGATGGGCATTAGGTAGCAGAGAGTGAATACTTAGTGCTGGTTTCTCTAATCACATAGCAAGAACTGCACTCTTAACACTGCATAAAATGCAGTCAATGATTGTGCAAACCAAAGCTTTCTGAAAGGTCTTGTGTGACAGGTTTAATTTCAAAGGGCTTCAGGTCTTAAAGAAGAAGAGATAAGAAACTTCCATGCGAGTCACCTGGTGCGGTAGTTCAATACCGTCCTTTCAGGTTTGACCAGTTCATTCAAGAGGCATCGACCCTGGGCATCCACCAGAGAGACACGAGTGACTTCATTCCCTTTTGCAGTGAGGCACTGTCAGAAAGAAGCAGAGGTGGTTGTGAAATCAGCACTCAAAAACCTTAGCAAACATCTGCCTTAGACTGCTGCTAGCATCACTACTAAGGAATTACTCAACTACTCATAGCTAGCTTTTTATACTGTAACATGCTTCATTTTAATTGTTAAATGTCCACCAATAAGCACAGCAAACAAACAGGCAAGCCCAACGCAAAGACAACAGTTATAAAGAAGTGCTGCTTTCACAGAATCAGTTTGTGCTCTACACTGCAGAGCTGTCACGGAGAGCATCTTCACCAGAAATGTACAATTTGAAAGCAGGGCCCAGGCTGTATCATTTAGTTACTCAGTGCTGATGCCACATAAGCATCTCTGCAAGGTCAAAACTGCACTAAATGGGGAATCTTCACTACAGTGTGCTGCCAGAACTGTGATTGCTAAAGGCACGATATGTGATATGGAAGTATCTTTCCTTTCCCAAACCTCGGGGACGACTGGGAGGAGGAATCCCACAGCAATCTCAAGGGTTACTGCAGCACTAATGAAGGATCTGGCAGATCCAGCTGCTGCTCTGACAGCCAGTGCAGAACTGAGCTCTCTGCTGCACTGCTCAAGGTGATAGTTTTGTCTTGTTGGCAGAACCACTTCTCGAGTCCTTCCCACGACTGCGTTTAGCACTGAATCATCAATGAATGGACTGGTAGCAGATATTAATTTATCAGAAGTAGTTTAGCAAATACAGAGGCTGCTTGGCTCACTTTGGAATGGCTGGTCAGAGCCTGATTGCTTGAGTTTGTAAGGCCACACACATTATTTTTACCATTTCACAATCCAGGCCAAAGAGGGGGCTGCTGTCCGTCCTTGGCTGATCACACTCTGTATATACATAGCCCTTACACTCAGGGGAGCCTAGAACGAAGAGATACCCATGAATTAGATATATACTTCTCTCTTCTACAACTCATCACGTATCTTTCATGACCAAACAACAAAACAACAAAACAAAATCCCTCAAAACCAGACCTTTTATGGGATAGTCATTTTTTTTCTGCTCTTCTAAAGTTAGAGTATAGCTGGTAAGGCCTTGTTTTTTTCCTCCGTATTTCCGAATGATGGGATCACATTGCAAATCTGAGCTTTTAGGAACACATTCACCGCTAGTGGAGGTCAAACCTGTAAAATACAGAAGCATCAAGCTCAGACAGCGCTCCTGACTCATAGTCAGTTTTCTGCATTAGTATATACACTAAGAGGCTACAGCATTTCAAGTGAAAACACAGCCTGGAACAAAAAAATGGAAATACAGATAGACAAGATAGATAGATAGACAGACAGACAGAGATACTGATCTGTCCATCTGCAGCTTATTTCTATCTCTCTCTCCCTCCAGTTTATACATATATCTCTATCTTCTCCAGTTTCTACCTCATTTATTGTGTCTATATATATACATACACACGCACTAAATACATATTTACGTATACAAGATACTATATATAATTATATATAATGCGTGCATATATATATATATTATTTTTGTTAAATAATTTGATACTTGATATTCGGGATACTTGCACTGCTGGATGACTCAGAAGTAAATCACATCACAAGTCTCTCTCGTATTCCTTTCAGAAACAGAGACAACAAACTTGCCTTATAAGCATGACAACATAATCATCTGCTACTTCATGTAAGCTGCAAAATAAGTTTCTTTTTAATTTTTTTCTACCTTCTCTGTGAAATTATTTCCCGTACGTATTATCAGGAGAAAATGTGCTCTAAGTGCAGCTCACAAAGAAGCAAGCACTGAACTCACGCCGGAATCTACAGCTGTAGAGTTAAATTATCCTGTAGGTGATTCTCTGAAGATCACACTTAAAAGAAAAATATACCTGACATCTCAGATCTGTAAGTGTGCAGTAGGTTTACAGTCAGGATGCTAGAGGACTTTCTCAATAAACTGAAAGTAACAGCTGTTCATTCTCCCATTTAGGACTTGAATTCAAGATTCTTTGTTACACTTCTAACAATTTCAGTGAAGTTCACATGGTAGTCTCTTGCAGGTTTTGTACTAGCCTGTGGGATTACAATCACCTCTATAAAGAGTGTAAAAATAGGAAATTAGTTGTCAACATGCTCATTCCTTTAACTTAATTTGCTGCTCAGTATAATAAAGAAAATTAAGAAGAAATGAGTAACTATGTAGCATGAATCTAATTTATATCTCTGTATCACAAAATGGGTAATGAAGCATCAGAGGTTTGGACTAAACTTGTTAAAAACTTTCTCTCTTTTTAAAAATACTTGTGACAATATGCCTGGCAGAGAGTGACTGAACTAGTTAGAGTAACAAGTCTCATGGTTTAAGCTATTCCCTATTTCCCTTTGTAGACAAGCTTACCAGAGCAGCACGCTGGGATTGTACAGGACACAGAATCATAAATTACTGTTGAAAATGAATCACTGTGGTTGAAAAGGATGATGCAAACCCAAGCAAAATACCTTGTGCAATGTTTTGAGGTTCTGGGTTTCCTCCTTCTCCATACAGGCTGGCTAGGAAGTTGGTGGAAGGTGTTAATGTGAATCTCTGAAAAAAAGAGATGAGTTAGAGATTTTGAAATAGAAGCAGAAATACCAAGCAAACAGATACTTCTAGATCCCCAAACAAGCTAAATTTAGAGGATGGATAAAGTAATGGAAATATGTTTGGTGTTTGCCCAAGGAAGAAAAAAGAAAAACCCAACACAAACCAAACTTGTTTCCATAAGATGATATAGGATTCTTTGTGCTATGGGACAAGTTTGCCTTGACTGATATGATCAAGAAGGCAAATCTCAAGGCTTTCTTTGATAGAAACTAAAGCAAGTTCCAGACTTTCCAGTTAAGTTGTGATTTGCATTTCTTGCAGTTCAAGGAGAATTCTCTAGAAGTCTGAATCAAAGTGCTTATTTCTTTATTCCTTTCAAAACATTGCCTGTAACTCAGAAAATTAAAACAATTTCTTTAGTAATCTTTCAGGGAAATGGAAGTGCAAATAGTAGAAGTGAGACTTTTTCAGCCAGTGGGTACAGCATAACTATTGCCAGCCTCCTCACTCACTCGGAGTAAATTCAAAATTAACCAAGACACTTAATCTCACTGGAATCCTGAAGATGCAGGAAGCAAAACAGTCAGAAGACTGAATCATCAATACACATTTCACCTGGTAAGGCTTCAAAGACATTAAGTCTTGACAACCTGTTACTAATTTTAAAGCGCTGGCCTTTGTTCTGAGCTGAAAAAGGCTACAAAGAGATCCTTTCATTTGTTTGCTTTGAGAGTCAAAGATGGCCACTTCCTATTGGAAAAGGCAATAATTTCCCTGCAGCGATTAATCCTCAGGACACGGCTTCAGGACCAGAATAAGTTTAGAAGACAGCAATACAGTTTGTGGACTTACATGCTGGAAAATTTTTCTGAGGTGTTTGAACTGCAAATAGAAGTTGTAGAAATGGAGTTGGCTCATTTCATGTAGAACAATAACCACAACCCCAGCCAGGTGGCTTTGGTGATAAATACGGCACCAACTGCAGTTAAAAAAGGAAAATATTAAAAAAAAAAATCAAAGCAAAAGAATTATCAAGCACTCTTGAAAACAAACTTGGAACCAACCCAGCTTTTAAGTCAGTGAATGGCAAAAAGCCAAATGACTTCAATGAGAAGAGTCCTTACAGCTTATCTCAAAAAGCCACATCTTCCTGGAAGCAACATAATATGAGAGACAGAGAAAGAATGAATTATAGGAAAATTCTGCTGCAGTACCATTTCAAGACATTTATATGCATCAGAATGTGAACACACGAGTAACTTCAGCTGTAATGATGCAGTCTAGTGAATTAATGCATCAAAAAAGTTTCACAAAATCATTTCCTACTCACTGCTAAAAATCTACAGTAGGATCATTTTTGCCTTGAATTCCCTTAGAAGATTCATTACATTTCACTGTACTTTTGCTGTCTGAAGTTACAGACCCTCCTCAGCCTTTCCCTCCCATTGCTGAGAAGCTGCCCTGCAA
Source organism: Clamator glandarius (assembly GCA_033459285.1). Lineage (NCBI taxonomy): Eukaryota > Metazoa > Chordata > Aves > Cuculiformes > Cuculidae > Clamator > Clamator glandarius. Next base: position 2,374,066 of record JAUNZM010000157.1, on the reverse strand, counting down.
AAGGGCAAAGTGATTAAAACATATTTCCCAAAACACTCTGCTTCAACTGCATCTTAAAAGAAACGCGTTACTATTTTTTGTCTTCTGTTCTCAGTGTGTGAAGCTTCTTCTGTTCAAAAAAATTGTTTAGCTTTTGATAACTGCATGCAACAAAACTTGTAAGTGGTAGAATTTTTCTCAGAAGAGGAATTCTGGTCTCTGGCCAAGTCAACTGTGGCTACACAACACAGGCTGTCATTATGGTAACTGCATTGCAAGAATTCCAAGATCAGGATGGCCAATATACCGTTAGGTAGGTTTTCACAACATGTGAGGACACAAGATAGGGTTGATTCTGGAATATGAACGTGTTATACCTGGGTTGTGTTGCATTGTGGCATTTCCCCAGAGCTGCATACTTTAACAACTCATAAAGCTGGTCACGACTGATTTCACAGTTCTCGCCAAATAAAGCTGCTGACAGGCGAGATGACTTCTCCTGTAAAAAGGGAAACACTAGTGAGGAATAGTTGTAGGTAATCACACAAGTTCATGGAAAAAGAAGTGAATTACAAAGTAAAAGAAAACTATTTAGTATTTGAATACAGTCAACCACATTTCATAGAATCATAGAAGAACCAGGTTGGAAGAGACACACCGGATCATCGAGTCCAAGCATTCCCATCAATCACTAACCCATGTCACTCAGCATCTCGTCCACCCGTCCCTTAAACCCCTCCAGGGAAGGGGACTCAACCCCCTCCCTGGGCAGCTTAAAATAACCCTTCCGCACATTATGAGCAAAAGTTACCAATCACACTCAGTATTAAATTTATTATCAATATTTCAGTAACCCAGGTACACTAACTTCAAAGACTAATTTAATGAAGACTACTGTAAGTAGATGTGTGCAGTAAGGAAATTTAAAGTTATTTGATTTGCAAACATGATGCTCTGCTCTCTCAGCCTGCTCAACCCCTTGCTGCTGTGGAGCTCTGGGCAGCCACTGCATGGAAGGTTTGACTGAAACCGAGTTACTCCGTTTACGTTATGTGATCTGTTTTGGCAGATGGGTTTGCTGACCCCTGCAGGAAAGTAAACGTTTCAATAAAAAGCCGCAGCTAACCTGGGCAAAGTGGGCCAGGGCCTCACCGCCCTCGTGGTGAAGAATTTCTTCCTCATGTCTAATCTAAACCGTCCCCCTTCCAATTTAAAGCCACTGCCCCCTGTCCTACCCCTACAGGCCCTTGTAAACAGTCCCTCCCCAGCTTTCTTGGAGCCCTTTCACTGCTGGAAGCTGCTCTGTGGAACCTTCTTTTCTCCAGGCTGAACAACCCCAGCTCTCAGCCTGTCCTCCACGGGAGGCGCCTCAGCCCTCGGATCATCCTCGTGGGCTGCTCGGGGCCCGCTCCAGCGGCCGGGGACCCGGAGCCGGCCGCGGGATCACGGGCCGCAGAGCCGCGCTTGGGCCTCCGGGCCACGGCCGCACGCGCTCCGCCCCCGAAGCGCGTCCTCCCTCCCTCCCTCCCTCCCGCCTCGGCGGCCGCGTCCCGGCCCCGCCGCTCACCTCCCGGCCGCCGCCCGCCGCCCGCCGCCTCCGCTTGGCCGCCCGGCCCCGGGGCCGCCCCGCGGGCCGCTTGCGCCCCTTCAGCGCCGCCGCCATGGCCGCCCGCGCGCGCGCCAGGCCGGAGCAGCCGAGCGCCGAGCGGGGGGCGGGGCCGGGAGCGGCCATGGCGACCAAGCGGCTGGCGAGGTGCGGGGCTCGGGGCGGGGGGGCCGAGCGACGTGCGGGGCTCGGGGCGGTGGGGGGGCGATAGGGGCCGGTTCTGAGCGCAGCGCTGCCGCCCGCAGGGAGCTGGGGCTGGCGCGGAGCGGCGGGCGGAGCGGCGCGCGGGCCGCGGGGCAGCGCTTCGGCTTCCTCGTCGTCTTGGACTTGGAGGCCACGTGCTGGCGGGACGGGGAGCGGCGCCTTCCCGAGGTCGGTGAGTGCGCGGCCCCGAGGCCTGTGAGCGCGCGGCCCCGAGGCCTGTGAGCGGCCGCCCCGAGGCCTGTGAGCGCGCGGCCCCGAGGCCTGTGAGCGCGCGGCCCCGAGGCCTGTGAGCGCGCGTTCCCCGAGGCCTGTGAGCGCGCGGCCCCGAGGCCTGTGAGCGCGCGGCCCCGAGGCCTGTGAGCGCGCGGCCCCCGCCCGGCTTGGCCTTTGCTTTGGTTTTTTTTTCCTTTTGTCCCTCTCCTTTATGTTTTTGCCGCAGTCGAATTTCCCGCCGTCCTGTTAAACGCTTCCACGGGGCAGATAGAATCCGAGTTCCACTCCTACGTCCAGCCCCAGGAGCATCCCCTTCTCTCCGAATTCTGTACAGAATTAACGGGTATAACGCAGGTAAAATTGCCACTCGGTATGATTTTCCGCTGGTATAATTGCTGTTTTTTTTTAAAAACGTGTAAAACTGACTCGCAGCTTGTGTTCCGTGAAGGCTCAGGTTGATGAAGGCGGCGTCCCGCTGCACATTTGTTTATCACAATTTTTGAAATGGATTCAAAAGATACAAAAGGAGAAGAAGATTATATTCGGTTGTGTCGGCGTTCCACGTCATTCTACTTCAGAAGCAAAGCTTTGTACCTTTGTTACCTGGACAGGTAAAGAAAGTTTTCATTTGCTTCTTCTGTGGAATAATACACCTAACACTGAACATTTGGTGGCACTAGTGAGATTGCGTCTTTTCTTCTAGAGAGCCCAGACCCTGTTATGAGGCATTGTAGATGTGTGATATTGGAACACAACTGAAAATATGAGGTCTGTTGCATCCTGATGTGTTCGCCCCATCACTGTTTCCAGGGTTTGACATGGTTACATTTTTCTGCTTTACATGCAGTGAACGGTGTCACCATTCTTAATGTGTCCAAACGATTTAATGAGGTCTTTGAGATCTTTGCCCACGTAAAGTCATTCTTCACGGACACCACATATTCCTTTATCCTGATGTCCATTGCTGCAACCCTAGAGCTTTTCTGCACAAAGACTTGGTTAGCCTTTTGCTTCCTGCCCAGCAGTACAGGACACTACCGCTATGGTAATGTTATGTCCCTTGATGTAGATTTTATGCCATTTCTTTAGTGGTGGATTATTTGTGGTTTTTTTCTCTGCAGACTGGGACCTAGGGGTGTGTTTGCACTATGAATGTAAGAGGAAGCAGCTGCGAAAACCTGACATTCTAAATTCCTGGATTGATCTCAAAGCAACATACAAGGTGAGAAGGTCGATAGACTGTGAAACATTTATACCTACATTATCATCTCAAAAGAAAAGCTACCTGTATCCAAGGTTACAAGGAATATTGCATGTTCCAGTGACTAGAGTAACCCATTTGTTATCTTTCCACATTGTTATTGCCTAATAACAAATTGCATGCCCTAGAACTGTGTGAATTTTAAAAGAAATCTTAATGCTAGGAAAACAACTTGGTGTATTGTTAGAGAAATGAATGATAATCCTAGAAGAATTTTGCAAGCTGTTCTTTTTTAACATCTGCTGCTCTGCTGGCTTCCTAACTTCCCTAGTGTAGCGTGCTCTTATTGCTGTGTAGAAAATACTCACCACCATCTGTTTAGAGGTAACTTAAAGTTTGTCTGGCACGTGAACCGCACTTGGACCAGAAAGTACATTCCGAATAGCGTGGATAATACGAGTTCTAACCTGGGGACTAACAGCTCCCAGCTGCGCCTTGCCCTGTGAGGGCACGGAAGCTTTCAAAGGGTGATCCAGGAGTCTCCCTGTCCTGACACTTGGAGCTCTTAACCAAAGTGGCAGAGTTAGGTCTCTAAAGATAACCACTGCGAATATTTCCCCTTTCTTGTGATCAGATGAGAAACTGGGAGTCGGGTGGAATACTCACTTTTTTTGCATTTATATGTGAAAAAAGTAATGTTCGTGCCTTTGCAATATGCAACAGTTCAAACACCTCAAGGTATTATTTATAGTTGTATTCTTCAATGCTGCTCTGCTAAGTCCTTCATCAATTTAAACTATAAAGTGCAAATTAATGACTCCAGAGCTAAGACAGAATGGATTTGTTTAAGACTGAGAGAAGAGATTTGTGGTTCTTTCCATTCCAATGTATTACAGGGCAGATCACTTACAGGCTTATGCTTATATATCCTGACTGTAAAATGGAGATACCTAACACGCACAATTGCCTTGTGAGATTTATTATTCATAAAGTGATATTTCTGCAATGGTTTTCACTTCACTTCACTATGAAGAGGTTTTGAAATGCTTTATGTTAAGCACCTGTGTTTTTTTTCCTTAGGCCTTCTATAATAGGAAGCCCAAAGGGCTAAGTGGTGCTTTGCAGGATTTGGGGATGGCTTTTATAGGACGGGAACATTCTGGTGAGTATGACATGATGATCCTCATTTTAAAATACATATTTTTCTGTACAGCTAAATAGCTACTAGTTAGCTTTAAGTAGCTAAACTAAAGCAGCTAGTGATAGCTCGTCCTAACTCTAAACAGTAACTATAGTTTCCAGGTTACACAATGTTCTGTCCTTTAAAAACACCAAAACAAGAAAGGCAAGATGCTTCAAAGATCAGAGTTTGTTGCTTCTAACATCATGCTTTATTTCTGAAATCTCTCCTAGCACTATTGACTGTGTTCAAGGAGATCAATTTCCAAATTGCTAGGGTGCAAACTAAAAGAGGTGGAAGAAGGATAAGGAAACTTGATTTTACCCGATAGCTCTGGACAGCACAGTGGTGTGAGAGGACACCAGTGCAACGTGTGGGTTTTTTGTTGACATGACTAATAAAACAGATTTAAAAATTTGTGTGTGTATATATATATATTCATCCCTAAGGACTGGTCCTTTGGATGTTTCAGCATAGGGTATTTTTTTTGAATTTTTTACTTTGCTTTCCCTTCTTAGAACTAGGTAACTGTGGGCCAGAGTTCTGTGAATCCTTGTCATTTATGTAAGGCTTAGCTAGATTATAGTTTTCCTCTAGTAAGAGCAATCCCTAGTAGCAGTTTACAAAGAAGGTATTAACGTAACCATACTTTTGAAGGGTTGGATGATTCTCGGAATACTGCCCGTCTTGCTTGGAGGATGATCTGTGATGGATGTGTGCTGAAGGTTACTAAATCTTTGGATAAGGTTAGTGACTGCTACTTGGTATCTCCCTTCCACTTGCTCTGTAGCCTGTAGTATAGATGAAAGGTGAGCTGTTCACATAATAAAACCAGCATCTTGACTATGAATTGAACAGAACATCCCTAGGCTGATACACTTATTCATTTTGTGCATTGATTCCTAAATCTTTTGAGTATTCACTTTCCAAAATCATCTTTTGTTTACGGACTCCCTAGGCTCATACAAAGAATAACTTAATTTCCAGAACACTGACTATAAACTTCATTGATAAGGCTTCGCTGGGAAGTAACAGCAGACCTGAAATATTGAGAGATGGAACTTGCAAAACAAACTCTTTGGCTGAGAAAAAACAGGATGGTATTTCTGGAATGAAGATGAATACTAATGTACAAACTGAAGAACAACAGACCACTTCCACTCATCCATCTGCAGATGTCCGTGTTGTACCTTGCAGCAGCTCAAGGACTGAGTTACATGCTCAAGCCCAAAGCTCTTCAACAGCATCTGTTGAGATATTTCCTGTTCCTCGTGAGTGGGCACAGCAATCTCCCAGCACTCTATTAACAGGCATTCGGCAAGGATTGAGCGGTGGGCAACCTCCGAGTACAGCCAGACACAGCCCTTCTGTACAGGGAGCAGGACTAGTGCTTGTCTCCACTACCCTCTCCTCAGTTACTGTCTCCAACGAGGATATCGGTACCAGTTCAGATTGCTTATCTCTGTTGACTGACTGGGAAGATGTCGCTTTGATACCAGAATCTCAATATGAACAAAATTCAGAAAGTGTTCAGTTCGAAGATGACTCAAGTACAGATACTTTAACAGTGTTTGAAGAGAAAACAATTTCTGAACAATCAGCTGTGGGGAGTTCAGGTAATCCAAGTTTGGAAAAAACTGTAGTACCTGTGGAACCTCTGAAATCTATCATTTACAAAAGTCCTGACACTACTATCTATAACGTAGGGACAGTACAAAGGCAGTCTTCACTTTTTTCAGCTTTTAAATTACCATCTGCAAAGATAAAAGCTACTTCAGCACAACCGGCATTAACTGGAAATTACTCTGTTCCCTCGGAGGTTTCTAAAAGAAAGCAAACCAGTCCAAAAAGGTTCCCACCAGCAAAAAAACAGTCTTTTGCTATATATCAAGAGAAAAATCTATCTTTTGATCGTTCCTTTCCCTTAGAAAATTCAGATTTGCCCAGAGTGTCCCCTGCCATTCTGAACTCCACAGTCAATTTGAATCAGTCTGCAAGAGCTGTGAAAAATGGAAAACCAACTCCCCCTCTGTGTGACTGCGGTCGAAGAGCTAAAAAACTGTATGTGTCAAATGCTGGTCCAAATCATGGCAAAGCATTTTTCTGTTGTCCTGTTGGCAAGCGTGAAGGTAATAAGAAAGGCTGTGGGTACTTCAAGTGGGAACACACACTTCTAAAAGAGAAATCTAATGGTGTTCCTCTGAATGCAGATGCTTTGACCCCTCTTGGAACTTACACTAGCAATTCAGGAAATTATTCCAACAAAAAATATTTGTGTCTTAGACCCTCTATGAGATCTTGAAAATTTATAATTTTTTCCCCCGAATCTAAAACTCAGTAAGTTGATCATGCTTAATATAACGAGGACAGTCATGTGATGTCAGATATATGTTCTGAGAATGGAACAAAAATGATGCTGCATGAATAGCATAGGTAGAAAGGGAAACTGTGCAAGCATACAGAAATACCAATACATCGTAAAGTATCTTCTTAATGAAGTGTGAGAGAACAGATAGAACTATTAAGTGCTAAAATTAAATACGAGCAGCTGTTGATAGAAATCTTAAATTTCTTCTTTATCATGTATTTTAAATTCTTTACTGGTTCAGTCCTTAAAGGGCATTTTAATGATATAGATTTTATTTACACTTTTTTAAAAAAATGTAATATATATAACTTTTAGACTTGTATTTAGAAGCTGTCACACTTCTCAAAAGTGATTCTTGAAGCAATGTTCTCTTAAACTCTTGCTTTTTTTATTCTTTAAATTGGATAACAATAAAGATAAAATGCTGGTGGTGCTTCATTAAATACTTTATTTAGCAGACATAACCTATTGTGCTCTTGACTACATGACTTTCTTGTTTCATTTCTATTGGTTTGCCTGCTTTTGTACTGTTAGCTATTAGTGTTGCACCTGGGACATCTAAATGCTGGGAATAGGGTAAGAATTTATTAACCTAAACTACGAAGGACATAATATCATGCCTCTTACTCTACCTTGCTGTATAAATCTGCAAAATCTGTAAAAAAAAATCCTATAAAAAAGCAACAAGTACCGCTAATCTTTTCTCCACTCTTTCTGGCGCAGCTCATTTCTTCTGATCTTCCCACTAACAGTTTTTGGCAACTGTTGAACAAACTCCATCTATTGTGAAAGGGAGGAAATTGCAACAAAATAAGATACAATTGAACTGAATTTTTACTTAACCTCAGTGGCATAGGCTTACAAGCCACCTAACAGCAAACACTCACTGTTTTATGGTAATGAAAATTATCTGGGTATTTGAGCACTCACCTTCCTAGGATACTTGTATGAAGCTGTAACTTTCTTCACATGGTCTTGTAGCTCTTTCATCAGTTTTTCTGGATCACGTGAAGCGTAGTTGGATGTTAAAACAACAAAGGCTTTCACGACCTAAAGAAGTAACAGCAGCCATGGCTTAAATGCCAATAAAACAGCATTACACAACAATAATGTTTGAAACTTTAACAAAAAAACCGTGACAAGCTCCTGAGAAATGTACAGGGCAGGTATGGAAAGTTCTGCCAAAGCCTGTGGGTGCTTATATTGCTCTGGACTGCTCAGGCAGTTTATGTACTTGTAACAGAGACAAAAACCTGTATTTGAATGACAGGTGAAGCTCCAAAGGGGGCTTTTGTTATATTGGTATTGGATTTAGGTCAATTGCCAAGGTCCTTTTTCAATTTAGTTTTAATTTTAAAAAGAAAAAAAAAACCTGCATGGACAAATCCCTTGGAAATTGGGCTTTATTAGTGTGGGTTTGACAAAGCTGCTTAAATATATAAACGCATTTAATATGTTTACCTCTCCTCTGATGGGGTCTGGACTGCTGACAACTGCTGATTCCACCACCGCAGGATGCTCTATTAAGGCACTTTCTACTTCAAATGGTCCAATGCGGTATCTTCAAAATGGAGGAAAAGGCTTTTAGTTGTATTTGATAACACATAAAAATAACTTCACATCTGAATTATCAGCGTTATTAAAATTTAATGATTTATTATTAATCATGCATGAATTACCCAGCAGAATTAATGACATCATCAGCTCTCCCAACAAACCAGAAGTATCCATCCTCATCCATAATCCCCCTGTCTCCAGTGACATAAAAGTCCCCACGTATTGTTTTCTCTGTTTTCTCTGGATCATCCTAGGAAATATTAAATTGCATTTTACGTGAAAACTACCAGAAAAATACATGAAATTGCATTCTAACATATTTAGCATATTAAAAAATTTCAGCTTTTCAGACTGGTCCGTACAGTCATCTGCATCTGATTTAAGTGGGACATTAATAATAGAGAATTATTAATTCACCATTACTAAGATACTAAACTAGACATAATATTCATAAATTACAATAAATATGACTGACTTAAAATTTTAAGCATTACGTTATACTCCATGGCTTTAGAAACCACTGAAGGTTGCAAAAACGTAGGCTTAGGGAACTGAGAATTTGCCTTTCGGTGATTGTCCTTTAATCCTTTGTGTTTCTAGCATCTCCCTATCCTGGTCTGAGAATTCTAACGTGCAAAAAACCTTAACAGTATTGCCATGCATGAAGCATTGCACAAAGCTCAAATCTGGAGGGAAGGGATTGAAAGGTGTCCTTGCTTCTCAGATGGGGGGAATGGGGACTCCAATCCATAAGCCAAAGACTATTTTGGGGCTGGGGGGGGTTGTCTGTCAAATGTTCCCCTTTGTATCAAGGAAATAACAATGAAAAGAAAGTGGATTTTAACTTGCTAGGCAGAACAATCTCATTGAATGCGTAATTGTTTGTAAAAGTAAACCAAACATCTACAGAGAAAAACACAGGAATGTCTACTCCCCACAAGTTTTCAGGTTGGTAAGCAGAGTATACGTAAATGGGAATGGGGCATCAGATTCCTTGTCACAGAGATTTAACAGGACATCTACTTTAACTGTAGCAATATTCTTACAGCATAGCGAGTAAAAAGAAATAGTGATCTTGTAGGTTTTACTCTGATGGCAATATCTCCTTCTTTTCCAGGGGGCAGAATATTACTGTTTTCATCTATAATCTGGAAAAAAAAAAAAAAAAAAGCACATTTTTATTATTTTGAGGTCAAATTAAAAAGCATCAAGTTAAGATTATAGAATATTGGTGTGCATTTAAAATACATAATTAAAATATTTTATTTTTTTTTTATTGAGAGATTATTTGAAGCAGTAGGGGGCCTTACTCTGACAACTGAAGTATAAGATTATTACTAATCCACTGTACTTTGCATGTATTTATCTGATGAATGCCAAGGGCTATACACACACATAATGAAGTCAGTAAGACCCCAGGGAGGGTCATACGTAATGGACGGTGGGAACTTAAGAACTGGATAAGATACTAACGATCTTAACCCAAACTGGAAATTGATCTAGTGGTAGAATCCGCTTCAGTGGTTTTGTTATCACCAGGAGACAACATTCACTCCCCCTCTTCCTTAACTCAGCAATTTAATTTCTGTCATTGCCTTAACTTTTGCTATCTAACCATCTGTTAGGAGTGGGTTGTCACCTGTGATGGTGCAGCAGGGACGTCTAGCTGGTTATTTTACGTGCTCAGTTTAGTGCAGTAACGTGCATTTCTTCACTTTTCCATTCACTGCCGAGTGTTGGTACAAGGTACGACTCGGTGTTAGAGCTTTCAGAACTCTTTAATGGAAACTGATTATGCAAGAGAGAGATTGAGTCAGCAGAGGTACGATACCTTGACATCGTACCCTGGAGATGGCTTTCCCATAGAGCCAGGTTTGATTTTCATTCCCTTAAAATTTCCACAGACCAGCACCTGTAAAAAGCGTTTGGGGTTTTTTGTTTTGAATTAAACTGTGGCTTGTATATTCAATCTTAACCTTAGGTTTAAAATACTTGGCTAAGATTTTGTATTTCTGTGAGAAATACTAATTGTTTTCATTACAATCATATGTCCAATGATTAAACTTATAGAAATAAACTATGCCCTCGGAATCAATGCCCATAGCTCCAAATAATGTCAGTGCTCTAAAGACAGATTTTAAAACGGAGTTTGGAATTCAGTAGAGAGGAATATACCTAGTTTGTGTTAGTTCCTCATCCAAAGCCCACAGGAATGAAAAACAGTTCTTGGATTTTGGATGGAGCTGTTAGGATTTTCCTATGACTTACAAAAACTACATTTTTCCAGTGTTGTTTATCACAATTGACTTTTCCCCTAACAGTTGTAACTGTGTCTAATCTTTTTAATTACTTTTTCTTGGCAACCTGAAGAGAATTTATTGCTCTCTCTGTGAAACATACTTTTTTACATTTGTAAAGCAGAACATACTGTTTCTGTCTGTCCGTAGCCTTCATGAATATCCAGCCCAGTCTGCGCTTTCCATTCTTGCATCACATCAGGGTTCATCGGCTCCCCGGCACTCACACAGTGCCGCAGGCTTTTGAATGTATAGCTTAGTGGGAAAGAAAACAACAAATTGGCAGTCATCTATCTGCTATGCCCCTTTCACTACTGCTCTCCTGTATTATGGGGTTCTTTCTATGTAAGAATAAAATTTCAGCTGTATAGTGCTAAACAAAAACAAATCTGAAAAAAAAAAATTAAGCTAGCCCCCCCCCCGATCTTTATTCTGACTTTGTTCCTTATAATTAGCTTTCAAAATGTTGGAAGATACATGAGGTTAGTTACTGTTACGCCACTGTACATGTGGACTAAAGGTGTGATGAGCATTTGGTCTACAGTTTTGATCAAATACACCAACAAAGATACTCTGCTCTTGCTTACCTGGACAGTTTATGTTGCACAAACATTCGATAGGCAGTTGGAGGAGAACAGAAGACTGTTATGGGAAATCTTGACAGACTCTAGAGAATTTTGAATAAAAAAGTAAATTTTGCCAATATACTGAAACCTGCGAGGTCCCATCTTCATTGTAAGAGATAATATAACGACCTCTGCATCCAGCTTATGAAACACATGAACAAAACATTGTGTCCTAAAAGCAGATAGCTCTGTACTTGCCAACACCCCCACACAGCAGTTCTATTTAATTGGTTCCTTCTTCAAAACAAGAATCTATGTCATTTTACAATTAGTTCAACACGCCAAAGTTTTTTGCTTGAGAGCTTTACAGTTTGTCTTGCACAATTTATTCGTAATTGCAGTTTACATAGAAAACAGATGAAACCATAGGGCTGCATTTTTTTAGATGCTACGTAGGTGTACAACTGACAGCGTTCTTCAACATCCTAATATTAACTAGCAATTTCCACCCACCTAATCAACATAGATATGATGATAAAGTCATTCCATATAAAATGAACGTGGTAGTCTTTTGCAGATGATGAAGAATTGTGTGTGGAGGATGTAAAACAATATAATATTGGTGCTTTTTGTTAAAGAAATTCACTGCCTCTTCAATCCTTCAAACCAGGCAACTGAGACTCTCATTCATCTGTTATTGTCACTTGTTTTAATAGCAACACTGAAGTGCTTCACAAATTTCAGAATAATTTCTCATGTACTCACTTTTTAGGCCTGATAATGGATGTCTACAGGTTTGTGCAGTCAAATCCAGAGCAGAGTATATGATGAAACCCTCTGGATGTCAAATACTCTCTTGTTTTGGTGTACGTATTTGCAGCATTCACTACTTACCTCATCAGTTGGTTACCTCCTAGTGAAAGTTATAACTGTGCTGCATGCAGCCCCTGCGCAGCATCAGGGGAAATGAAAACTCAGGCAAGACCAGCCAGAGAGAACGATGCTGGTTGTTGCTCTTCACTCACCTCAAAGACAATGCTTGGGTCGAAGTGTGGCATCTTATGCACGAATACACACGCCCCTTGAATCCATGCTGAAAAAATGCTGCTCCAAGCTGACTTTGCCCAGCCTGTGTCTGATGTATTCCAAAGTATATCTGAGGAAGTCAAGTCCAGCCAGTACCTGCAAACACATGGAAAGGGTCTACAGTCTCTGTTTGGCAGGAATAAGGTAAATCCAAAAACACCAACAAGAGAAATACCAGTGAAGCAAATCCCTCACTGTTTGTTTTGGGTAAATGGCAATTAGAAATGGCTGAATTTCTGAGCAGGAGTGAGTTGTAGCACAGCGAGGGTCACACTGGGATAGAATGATGTTGCATTTTTCTAAGGGAAAAATTATACTTGTGGCCAAGGTAACACCACCTCAGAACATGATGTATGAATATCTATGAGGCTGCTGGGGTTTTGCTGAACTCATTTTTAAGGAAGAGGGGATTTTTTATTTTACTTACTGCAGGCTTGGTATTTTCTAATTGGTTATTCTTTGCTTGTTACAGCAAAGTGCACTGCCATATCAATTGTATAAACAACATTGCTTTATAAATTTAAAGATTCTGAACGATCAGCATTTTGTTCCAGCAGGAGCTGTGTATAATCCAGACACATGTGAATTCAGAAACCAGACCCATATTTTTTTCTGTTTTATGGTACAGACTTATAAACTTGTGCTGATGTTCAGTTCATGGGAAAGCTATTAACTATACACAATGAAGACTTTACCAGAAGTTAGAGAAAATGTTAAGAGGTTATTGGCTATGTGACTGCTACTTCCTCTGGCAGCAGGACTCAGACTGCCTGGTTTTATGGAATAAAACCTCAAATGCTTTGGGGGATGTAAACAACTGCTGGTTATTATACTACTGAAACAAAACCTTCTGGTAATTAACTTGTGTTTCTCTTCCTTATGCCATGTGACCAGCTACAGAAATATGTCTGATTTGAAGCGATACCTGTACCTTCCACTTACTGTGAGGCCGATACCATAGCTGCTGTGGGAATGTTCAGTCATTTTTGGAGCTCCCGTTGTTCCACTGGTAAAGAAGATGGCCATTGGATCCTTACAGCTTGTGTTCACACACTGGTGATCAGAAGGAGCATTTCTTAAAATAAACAAAAAGACAAATAAAGTGATATCAAAGTGTGACTTCACATTTTTGAAAACATTTAACTAAAACGTGTTCTCCACTGTGCAGTCCTAAAAGGGTGAAAATATCTTGGTATGTGCCAACATTTCCTATTCAAAACAAACCACTGTGCTTTTCTTTCATTATTGTTGTGGTGCTTCCACAGTGGTATTTACTCACTTCATGAGATCTTTAAAGTTCAGCCATCCTTCTCTATGTCCCCTCTCTGACACAAGCAATTTGAATTTCAGAAACAGGCATTCAGCCTCAACTGAGTCTACAGCTGGTGCCACTGAATCATCAGTGATGATACACTTCGCCTTGGATTTCTGCAGTCGATGAAGAATGTCCTTCGCTGTCAACTGCTGTGTGCCAGGAATCAGAACAGTTCCTAAAGGGAAGGAAGAGGAATGGAAAAACAGTCTCAACATTTAAGAATAACACCTGTACCTACAAGCAGACTTCAGCTTACTTTGTTCTTTTGAGTGGGACAGAGCTGTACTGAAAGAAGGACTTGGCCAGACATCTGTGAATACCAATTTCTTTGATGGACTAAATGTTATGTGAGAATTAGCACAAGTTAGCAAATACTATATTAATCATGGGAGAGTAAAATAAATCAACAGAAGAACTTTTCTTGTTTTGAAAACACTGCCCCTGGAACATGCCATTTCTCTAGACTTGACATCGTTACTGGTGAACATAGTCGTTGCCTACAAGGTGAACTCCTAGTGTCTGCGAGGCACCAAGACATTCTGCGTTGGGCACACTGGGAAGCTGAGTATTTAACAGGTCCCATCAGGGAACATATGATACATTTCATTAAGTGTGGGCTAACTTGACTGCAGGTTAGCAAAAGGGTACATTTGGGATGTGTAACAAGTGCTGGAAAGAGGAGAATGACAGAGGCCCACGAACTAACAGGGTTTTCTTAAAAGCTAGAGCATGCACAGAAGTCCTGAAAGAACCACAAAAGGAAAAACATGGCATGAAGAGTGGTTTTGACCAGCTTGACACTAGTTCATCCTCATCAGCATGTTCTGAGTGCATTAATTAAAAAGGATTGTTTTAAGTCACCATTTCTGTATCTATTACCATTTCTGTGCTTTTACTAACCTGTTCTCATGCAAGCCACGTTCATCAGCCACCACTCTGGAATTCGGGGCAGAATAAGAATAACTCTGTCTCCCCGCTGCAGGCTGCAGGCATCAGACAGTACATTTGCTGCCTTCCTGGACAGCACTCCCAGCTCCTCAAAACTCCACTTCACCTCTTCTCCAGCACCATCTACCCACCATAATGCAGGGTTTTTGGACTTTTTTCCCTCCTATAGGACAACAGGGTACAGTACAAATGCTGATACTCAGCATTAATGACCAGCATTAAATACTTCAGCATCAGAGAAGCCAACTAACTTACCTTTTCTGCTTCAGTCCATCTGTCCAGCACATCTCTTGCAAAGTTGAAATACTCTGGCACCTCTGGTCTGTACTGTTGTTTGATGGCTTCGTAACTCAAAGGGGCGTGAACTGGGTAGCACCGGCTGCAAAGTTGCAGAGATCTTCTCAGGGGAGCCCGCAGGGACATAGCTCTTGGGATCTTCAGTAAAAAATACACAGCAGCAAGAGCCATAATAGTCTCTTCAAGGTTATTCTTTACTGATTAACTCTCCAAGAAATGCTACAGTGATACAGATATAAGCCTGGTATTAGATGTATGGCTTCAGAACAGCTTTTACTACTACAGAGTGGAATATACAGGAGCCACAATACCAAATATTAACTGGAGCAACTGCTGAGGAGAGGTCCAGTTTGGCCACTGTCTGGCCCCTGCTCTCTAGTGACTGTTATGCAGCTGATATCCTCGCTCTGCATTCAACTAGCAGCACTCAGCCTGGCCACTGTGGCAGCTTTCCTATAACTCATGGTCCTTTTCTTCCTACATGCCCCACTAATCTTGCAGATCACATTTCAGCTGCCTTATACAGAGAGGCACTGAACGCTACCCAAGCACTTTGACTCTGATTACTGTAAATGAAATGTCTGCTACTGACTGACAGTACAGAAGTAAGATCATGGACCAAGATGTTGCACACATAATCATTAATCACTGGCTGACTGTAGTGTCATTTAGTACAAAGGTATTTACCATTTTTCCTACTTTATCAGTATTGGGGATATATTGGTTGCCAGGAATGAAATGAAAGTAGCAAAGCCCTGAAAAGAGTCTAAGTATTCATGTCTTAAACATTATTTTGATGCGTCGCCAGTAAAAAAGCATCACTTTATGAGATAGGGAAACTTTAAAAGACTCCATGAAAAAGGATCTAAATGCAAAGTCTTATTTCTTAAAAAGAGTCAGCTTAGTACGAGGTCTGAAAAGTCATTATTTTCATGCATTGTCTTTTATTTACAAAGTAAAATAAACACTGCTAGTTCCTCATGGAATTAATAACTATCCAGCTATAAAAGAATGTGCTCTTAGTGGTTTAGTGAAGCAAAGGAACATTTTTGGATCTGTAACATTCAGTCTGTGCATGGCAAACACAGAAGAGAAACCCAGCCAAATGAGAGACAGAGAGGGAGAAGAGGGAATGTGGACAGATAAGAAGCAAAGCAGCACTCTGCAGAGCCAGAAAATGTCCTGGCTGGCAGCTCACAGGGGAGAGTGGAGGGTCAGTTACCTGTCTAAAGGGTGTCGGTCCCAAATTCCTGCCTTGCACAGAAGGGGAGCCCTCTCAGTGCTGGGATGTGTCACAGCTTTGACTCCTACTCAGATCTCAGATTCTTGGCCATACGCCCACTATTGCAGCACTGCTGTGTCCAGTGATTGACTCCTGTGTTCCTTACACGTACTTTGCACTCTCACAAGGGGCAGCCAAATCCCACACAGCAAAAAAGAGCAATTCAACAGAATTTTTGGGCCCTCACACAACCTCTACCCCGCAAAGACTCGGTGACTTTTAGTTTATATGTGGTCAATAATTCCACACATAAATGTCTAACAAGAGCTGTAGAACTATATGAGCCTCAGGCTTTGCAGGAACAAAGCTTCAGACAAGATGTGAACGCCGCACCCTCCTGTTGCGGCTGTGACTGATAACTACTTCCACCAATTTGTTAAGTTTCCTTTTTTTCCTACTTTAGCCCAACTGCATTCTCCAGATGTAAGTAATACGATAGTCCTGCCCCTAGCGAGGCCTCCTTAGCCGTCTCCCCTGCCTGTTTTCACAAAACGTTAAGGAACTTCATTTTCTCCACTTACTTGTCCAAGGAGCTCAAGTCATCAGAGGAAGAGGAAAGCTCTTATGGACAAAGACGCATAGACCTTCCTTTACAAATTGTGCTACAGGTCACGTTGTTCCTGTCAACACACATTCTCCAGTATCTCAGCCTCAGATTTACCTGTGTAAAAAGCTTCTGTTTCAGCTGGTCCCTCTACACCATGACACTCACAGAAGTTAGATAGGAAGCTGGGGAAGTGGCCAAAGCCCGGCTTTCCTCCGCTGGGGAGTACAGGTTAGTGTCCCAGGGGGGCTGGTGTCCCAGGGGTGCGGGTGTCCCGGGGGGGGCTGGTGTCCCGGGGGGGGGCTGGTGTCCCGGGGGGGGGCTGGTGTCCCGGGGGTGCGGGTGTCCCGGGGGGGCTGGTGTCCCGGGGGGGGCTGGTGTCCCGAGGGGGGCTGGTGTCCCAGGGGGGCTGGTGTCCCGGGGGGGCTGGTGTCCCGAGGGGGGCTGGTGTCCCAGGGGGGCTGGTGTCCCGGGGGGGCTGGTGTCCCGAGGGGGGCTGGTGTCCCAGGGGGGGGCTGGTGTCCCAGGGGGGCTGGTGTCCCAGGGGTGCGGGTGTCCCGGGGGGGGCTGGTGTCCCAGGGGGGCTGGTGTCCCAGGGGTGCGGGTGTCCCGGGGGGGGCTGGTGTCCCAGGGGTGCGGGTGTCCCGGGGGGGGCTGGTGTCCCGAGGGGGGCTGGTGTCCCGGGGGGGGCTGGTGTCCCAGGGGGGGCTGGTGTCCCAGGGGGGCTGGTGTCCCAGGGGTGCGGGTGTCCCGGGGGGGCTGGTGTCCCGGGGGGGCTGGTGTCCCAGGAGGGGCTGGTGTCCCAGGGGTGCGGGTGTCCCGGGGGGGCTGGTGTCCCGGGGGGGCTGGTGTCCCAGGAGGGGCTGGTGTCCCAGGGGTGCGGGTGTCCCGGGGGGGGGCTGGTGTCCCGAGGGGGGGCTGGTGTCCCAGCTGAGCCAGGCCCCGCTCAGGCCAGCTCTGTGGAACAGGACTGGGGGCCGTTTGCCCCCCAGAGCTTCGGCCAGCACCCCGCCTCTCCTCTCCATGGCCCACTCTTTCCTTCAGTCCTGGAATCATTAACGCAAACCCAGACTTTAACCCTAGAACCGCAGTTCACGGGTAGGAAAAGGCACCAAGGCCTCCGAGTGCCTGAGTCTGACCGCAGCTGAGCCCAGAGCACCGTGCCTGGGCGCGAGGCCCAGCCTCCCCCCTGCAGCGGGCGAAGCCTGAGGTGAATTCTAATTGTCAGGGGCGAGGTTTAGCCGCCTTTTAACGTCCGAGGCCGCCCCACGGCCTGCAGCCCCCCCAGCCCTGCGAGGGGCCGGCGGCGGGGCTCGAACCCGCGACTCCAGCTGGGACTCGCGGGGGGCAGGAGGTGGATCTCGAACGCGCGGGGCGGGGCTCGGCGCCGTCGCGGCGGTGACGTAGGCGGCGGCGACGCGGTCGCGGCGGTGACGCCATCGCGAGGCGCGGCGCGAGCCATGGCCGCGGCGGAGGCGCGGAAGCGGCGGCCCAGGGGTCAGTTCGCGGCCGGGCGGGCCAAGCGGCCCCGCGGCGCCGGGCGGCAGCTGGAGGCCGGTATGCGCGGCATCCTCATCACCTGCAACATGAACGAGCGCAAGTGCGTGGGGGAGGCCTACAGCCTCCTCGGCGAGTACGGGGACCGGCTCTACGGGCCCGAGCAGGTGCGTGCGGGGCCGCCGGCTGGCGGGGGGCAGCGGCGCCTCCTCGCCCTTCCTGCGCGTGAGGGACCCGTCCGCGGCCGCCACGCACGGTGTCTGGGAGGAGGGCCCAGCGCAGCCCCGCGGCGTGACGGGGATGAATCACCAGGTTGGAAGAGACCCACAGGGTCATCGAGTCCAACCATTCCTATCAAACACTAAACCATGTCCCATAGCATCTCGTCCACCCGTCCCTTAAACCCCTCCAGGGAAGGTGACTCAACCCCCTCCCTGGGCAGCCTCTGCCAGTGCCCAATGACCCTCTCTGTGAATTTTTTTTTCCTAATGTTCAGCCTAAACTTCCCCTGGTGGAGCTTGAGGCCATTCCCTCTCGTCCTGTCCCCTGTCCCTTGGGAGAAGAGCCCAGCTCCCTCCTCTCCACAACCTCCTCTCAGGTAGTTGTAGAGAGCAATGAGGTCTCCCCTCAGCCTCCTCCTCTCCAGGCTAAACAACCTCTCAGCCCCTGCCCAGCCCAGGATGGCCTCACTGCTGGTTTTTAGGTTGTGGGCGCCGTGGCTTGGTACCCACTGAACAAGAGACGTGCTTTGTGTGAAGTTTTCAGATCATGAGGAGCGGCTGTCTGGAAGCGAGAGAGAGGAGGATGAGGACGATGTTGAGGCTGCCCTGAAGAAGGAGGTCGGCCAGATCCGCACCTTGACGGAGCAGAAGCTGCGGCGGTTCCAGTCGGTGGAGAGCGGTGCCAACAATGTGGTTTTCATCAGGACCCAAGGCATAGGTGGGACTAAACCACTTTGAACAGTGTTAGCGCCAGACCACAGAGTGTGGCTTCCAAGACACTTGTGTAAACCAAACAAATACTGGATTTCCTCTTCTCTTTGGCATTGTCACTAAATTTTGTCAGTGGCAGAGTCTCTAAAGGTAGAGGAATCTGCTTTGACAAAGTAATATTTGATTATCCAGTTTTGGTGTTGTAAAACAACTCTACAGAACAGGATTTGAGGCTGACAGCAGCATAGCCAAGTGTTCATTTTCCCTGCTTATTATTTAGAGGTGGGGAGAAGGGAGGAAG
The DNA here is from genome assembly GCA_033459285.1 of Clamator glandarius. Lineage (NCBI taxonomy): Eukaryota > Metazoa > Chordata > Aves > Cuculiformes > Cuculidae > Clamator > Clamator glandarius. The sequence goes on along the minus strand of JAUNZM010000157.1, from coordinate 2,354,693 downwards.
CATCTATAATTTGTTTCTCATACCAAGCTGTTTTTGTTGTAGAACCTGAGGACCTGGTGCATCATATATTACAGGATATGCATACCACTAAAAAGAAGAAAACAAGAGTCATTCTGCGCATGCTGCCTGTTTCTGGAACTTGCAAGGCTTTTATGGAAGATATGAAAAAATACACGGAAACATTTTTTGAGCCTTGGTTTAAAGCCCCTAATAAGGGTACTTTTCAGATTGTTTACAAAGCTCGTAATAACAGTCATATGAGTAGGGAAGAAGTAATTAAGGAATTGGCAGGTATGTATGGATTTCACATAAAAGCACAAATATATAAGCAGCCCGCAACTGCATGCTTAGCATAGGTCAGAATATTAAAAGAGGTCTTAATGGGCATAATATGTGTTGCTTAAAATCTGTGTGTTGAATTACAAAAGCTTCTCCAAGACTTAAGAGCTTGACATTAACATTCCTTGTTGGTGCTGATGTCTTAAGAGAAAGCAAACAGCAAGGAGTACAGCACTGAATGTAATTTGGAGTGTCAGTTGTGTGTGCTTTGAAACGACTGCTGTCAGGGCTTTCTCTCTCAATGCTGTATTGAAATAACGTGTTACTGTTTCTACATTGAATGTATGACATATAAAATTGCTCCACCTTACTCAAGTATTTTGTGTTTTGTAATTGCAGTGGGAGAGTAGTTCAGTTACATCAGTCCTACTGGTGATATTTTTTTAAGAGTCCTTATGTGTTCTGGTATTTTAAGCAATTACAAAAATGAGTAATTGGTTACAACAAAAGGGGATGTTGCCTTCTCTCTTTTAACTTTATCCTTTCAACAGGGTGTGCTTCTGCTCTGAAACAGCTTTTCCAGCATCTTTTAAACTACATCTTGTTTTACAGGAATTGTGGGAAGCCTCAATCCAGAAAACAAAGTCGATCTTAATAACCCACAATATACGATTGTGGTGGAAATAATAAAAAGCGTCTGTTGCTTGAGCGTGGTGAGAGACTATGTTCTGTTTAGAAAGTACAATCTGCAGGAGGTGGTGAAGAGCAAAGACGACACACACCAAAACCCATCAAGTCTGACAGAAGAACAGAACTCGGAGGCAGTAAAACCAGAAACCGTGGAAGAGGAGAAGAACTCAAATGAAGTAAAGCAAGAGAACAACCACGGAGAAGGGGAAGAGCTCAAATGAAGTAAAACAGGTGAACAAGAATCAAGGAGAAACAAGCTTTCAGGTGAAGCTTGCTGTCATTCTTTTATGGCTTTGTTCTGCGTTGCCTTTACCTAGCAAAGAGCTGGAGTGTGCGCGTGCATATGTAAATGTGGCCGTTCTGACATGCAGTGACTGTTGTTACACCTAGTGGCTACGGACATCAAAAGGCAGTGCAGAATCAGCTCTATCAGAAAGTATTGACACAAGTGAGAGACCTGAAAAAGACAGTTACTTACCGAGGGTTTTTAAGGAAGTGATCTGACAACTCATATGACTACGTAACTGATAAGGTTTTCTGCGCGAACAACAGAATGAGCTAAAGCTGTTCATTTCCTATATGCTGGAGGGTTTTATATGCATATATATATATATAAATATATGTATCGTGCTGCAAGGATGTGCCAAGTCTTGAAAGTGAATGGGGAGAACTGTTATGATCAAAATACTTGAATACTAGTAAACAATTTAGAATAATAGATTTGACTGTTCTAAAACAGTAGACGTACAGTGCAGGCATTGGCAATAGTTTTAGCTAAAACTACATGTGTGTTTACATTAGCTGTGTATACAGCAGTTCTTGGTTTATTGGAAACGCTGTCGTCACTGAACAGAATCCTCTTGAGCAGTTCCCTGCAAATAACCTTTTGCTGCTCTTTCCAAAGACTTGATCCTTGGGGTGTGGGTGTTACTAAGTCTTCCTTTGTTTAGATTTTTTTTCTTAAGTTTCAAAATTGAATTTAAATACTGCTTGGAAACTTCTTATGAGAGAAGCTCTCTATTATGCCATACTAGGGAAATTAAGTGTAATTTCTGATAGTTTTAGATTTACACTACTAATTTTGTCTCAGATTGAAAATAACATTGGTGAGTCTTTCTGCTGTCCATTTGTTATGGCAACTTTTTTGATATCCCAATGACTTTAAAAAAAAAAACAACAACCAAAACCAGTGCAGCTATAAGCTGCTTTCCAGTAGGGTTTTGAGTATCCTTGCTGTACAACTGTCTAGCTTTAGTATTTAAATTCTGGCATAAAAGCCTGTGGATTGCTCATGGGGAAAAAAAAACGCTTGTCTTATTATTTGTTTTGTATTAATGAAAAGGATGTGTTCAACTTTCTCAACAGTGCTTAATTTATATTTTCCTTTTCTCTCAAAGTTGTTCTAGAAGTTGGAAAATTCAGCATTTTCCCCCAGTTCTGTCTTCCTTACCACCCTGTTTATTAAAATTCTGCTTTCTTACCTCTGTCAGTGTTTTCTTTAAATTGTAAAGCTTTCTGTGTGGATTAAACCCAGCAATGCCTAGGTCACCATAGGAATCGTCTGAGACTAAATACAACAGCCAATAGTGAGTGTTTATTGGTTGCTGATTGAAGTCTACTTACCTTAATAAGGACAAAGATAGATTCCTGGATGGACTGTGGATTTGTTTGGTTTTTCCTTCTCTCTCATTCATCTGTGCGCTTGATCTTTGTTAAACAAAAACTCCAGCTGGACATTTTTGAAATGCTTGTGTTCTTAAGCCTCGTGCTTTATTAAACAATCACTGCCTCGTGGGTGAAATATAATCCTGTGTGGGTGCTTATGATTGTAACAGAAAAGCTCCGTCATGAATTAAATGGATAAGGATAGGTTTATTTTCAGATTGCTTGTCAAAGTTACATCTGTCCCCACTCCTTGTTCCTCAGTTCATTCCGTCTGATTTTCCCAGTGATTGTTTTTGGCAGCTGCTTGACAAATTCAATCTGATTCAAGAGAGGAAAAAGTAAAATGATCAGATTTCATTTCTAAATATTTTTTCAGAACAGCATAAGTTTCCATCCTACTTAATTTAAATAGGAATTTGTTGACTGGGGAAGTAACTCCAATTTGGTTTTAAATTGTGTTGTATCTATTATTTTCCAAAATAATCTTTAAAATAATACTTGTCATTTTTCTTGCACAGCACATATCTGAGCTATTATTGGTTTTTACTGCATTTAAACTGATATTGCTGTTTCTGGCTTCCCTGTGGTTGCAATAGGTGCTGGGGATTTTTTTTTATATGCTCGTTTACTTGCCTTTCTGGGGTACTTGTATGGAGCAGTGACTTTTTTGACGTGATCTTGCAATTCACAGGCCAGTTTCTTTGGATCTTGTGACTCAAAGGAAGGCGACAAGACCACAAAAGCTTTTACAACCTACAAAGGGAAAATAAATAAACCCCACAGCATTAATTAAACTAGAAGAACATAGCAAATGAGGCAATTAGTGAATATTGTCTGCGATACAGGCTTGCCTTATCTTACCTGCACACTAGAGCAAAATTCGCTTTTGTATAAGAAAACTTAAAATTAGGATGAAAGACTGTTTCTGCCTTACATTAGTAAAGGTCTATGATAATACATGATGAAAGTTTCAAACTCCATATTTTTAAATTTTATGTAAAGGACCGTGTTAACGTTCCTAGGTTCTCAGGCCTTTACTGTAAGCATTTGTTGATAAAGTAAAGAATATAATTCTCCAGGCAGTGGGCTGAAGTGTGCAGATCAGTTCTTACTAGAGTCACCTTTATACTCAGTGTCTTATTTAGGAAACCGAGTAGTAATAGTTTCACTTTTTTTTTTTAAAAAAAAAGGACTATGGGATACACAAACTGCTGCTTCCTCGCTTTTGGTAAAGTGATGGAGAAGTTTGTATAGCTCTATTAAAAGTCTTATGAGTTCAGTGGTAGCTGAGCGTGAGCTCTGTCCCGTAAGGCACTTGATGAATGGGAGAGCGACCCCAACCTCTCCTCTGATGGGATCGGGGCTGCTGACCACAGCTGACTCGACGACGGCTGGGTGCTCTATCAGGGCACTCTCGATTTCAAACGGTCCAATACGATACCTAGGAGAGAGAAATTAAATGCTTAGCAGGTGAAAGGTAAATGGTTGGTTTTTAGACATTTCTTGGCATTGTAACTGAAATCTACAAACCCAGAGGAGATGATGACATCGTCAGATCTCCCCATAAACCATATGTATCCATCCTCATCGATGGTCCCTCTGTCTCCAGTGATATAGAAGCTCCCACGGATTACGGCAGCGGTTTTCACTGGATCATCCTGTTGAACAAGCAACAATTAGATATTTTTTTAGATATTTCAGTATTTAGATTTTGAGGAGCCTTAAGGTTAGAGATGAGTTTTGCCTCTTTGGATGCTACCTGTAGTATCTCTCGCTGCTTGTTTTCTGCCTCAAGAATGTAAGAGCTTGTGCTTGTTTTTTTCCAGAGTGGAATACTTATCACAATGGCAGATATAGAACTGAAGATCCTGCAGTAGGTCTGCAGAAGAACCGGGGAGTGAAGGCAACTTTCCTAAGTCAGAACACCGTCGAGCTGGGAAGAGCCACAGCTCTTTGGTGTTGCGCCTGCTCTGGTTGGTATAAACGTATCCTGTGCTGCAGGCCTGAACTGGCTCTCCGGAAATTTGCTTTTGGCTTACCACGTATCGAGTGAAAAAAGTAAACGGGCGCTTGGTATCCATTTTGATAGCAATTTCTCCTTCTTTCCCAGGAGGCAGAACACTGCCATTTTCATCTATAATCTGCAAGAAAAGGCAAATGGCTGATTGTAACTTGACATTTTAAGAGTGCCGTGTTCTAAACCAAACCAATAGCCAACAGCTAATGCAAAAACGTCAGCCAGCCCTCAATACCACTGCAGGGACTGAAACTTGTACAGCGTGTTCTACTATCTTGTATTTTACTTCCTATGAAATCAACACCAAACAGAAGAGAACCACCATTACCTGAACATCGTAGGGGGGAGTTGCCTTTCCCACGGAACCTGGCTTAATTTTCATCCCTTTCATGTTTGCACATATCATTCCCTGTTGGAAGAGAAAAACAACCAGCCCAAGTATTTTTCACTGTCATTCCTGAGACTAGTCCTGTTCTTGTACAATGCCCACTGTTACGCTAGCGTAAGATCTATATCTTCCATCTCTATGAGCCAAAGCGTTTGTGAACTTCGCTGAGAGTCTTTGACAAAAAGTTCAGTGTTTTATAGCTGAAGTAGCCTTAGAAGCATTATCTTAACCTGGAATTCTAAGCAAAACCATGAACCCTCTTGTAGGCAATTGCCAGGTGTGCTAATCTTTCTTTTTAGTCATATGCGGCCAAGCCTCATATTTACCAAGAGGAATGAGATATCTAAGTCTCCTAGGTGACAGCTGAATTGTAACCCTTTACAAAAAAGCTGAACGTACAATTTCTGTTTGGCCGTAGCCTTCATAGATAGTCAGTCCTGTTTGTTTTTCCCACTGTGCCATCACTTCTGGGTTGAGTGGTTCCCCTCCAGTCAAACAGTGCTTCAGTGCCTGGAACGAATACCTTCAGAGAAAGAGGACATTGCTGAGATCAGAGGGACAAATTCTGCTTTCCCTGACATCCATGTGTCCAACCCCATGACTTAAGGGCACACCAGACTCTCTGAGAGTTAAGGTTAGGTTTGAGAGAAAGCCTGGATTTTGTTACCTCTCTCTGTACTGCCCTGCCTCCAATACAGAATTTGCCCTGCTCTGAGAGTTTAAATGGCTACGAGGGCCCAAAGCAATCACTGTTACAGAGCCAGGCAAGGGCTCGAACAGATGTGGCACTGTCACTTGTTAACAGACGCACGGTACCTGGTGAGGTCGTGCTGGACCAGCATGCGATAGGCAGTCGAGGTGCTGCACAGAGTGGTCACTGGATATGTGCACAAAGTCTGTCCAGTTAAAGAAAGAAGGAAAAAAAAGAGGGTTAAACAATATTGTCTTGGGGAAAATCTTGCTGCGAGCTATTCCTTTCTATTCCACACCTGGGCACAAATTACAAATTACCTCAGTTACGTGGAAAGTGGAGTAATTGCTATCGCTGTGAGTGTTCAGGGAAGATGTTACAGTGGCCCAAACATCAGCTGAAGAGGTGATACGCTGACTGTGGTAAATCACTGGTGCACCTATTTTGTCCTGATGCTCGCTTGAAGCACAAGGACCAACCCCTTTGAAAGGAAACCCTCGCCCCGGAGGTGCAACGTAGGTTTTACAGGGTACTTCAGTAAAGCCACATCTAGGACAAAGAATGGAGGCACCTAAAATGACAGGTTTTTGTTGGACCATATTGCCTCTGTCAGCCTTTTATCTAGCCCCACGCTTTCTGGAACGCTCTATCACAAATCTTTAGACACGCTGCAATGTCCTGACAAAAGGCCTGACACACAGAGCCAAGTGTCCATGAGCTCTGGCTGAGTTGTTAGTGATGCTGTATTAAAGGGTTGGTCTGGACTGGCAAATCCGTATATCCTCCTTCACTTGGGACAGGACAGAGGGCATGAGGAACTTGCTAGAAAGAATAAAGATCTCCATTGTGCCTCTGTTTTCTGACACATCTTTATTGCTCACACCTTCCAGCAGCAGATGATTCACAGTCGCTTAGGTGGAGCTAAGCCTTACCTATTCCCTTAAAACTCACTTCTGCCTACAGTAATGATTTTCTGAGAGACAGGGACAGGTAGCAACGAATAAAAGCAAGGGAAGACGTCCCATTCACCAGCATTCACTCCAGCCACACCACAAGTAAAGCAGCCTCTACTATAAAACTTCATGTTGTGGCCTCTGCGCATGGCAATCAGGTGTTTGTGAAGCTGAGAAATTTATACCAAAAAAAAAGAAAAACCAAACTAGCAACTACTGTTTTAGAAAGGAGATGAAATGGGATTAAAATCCCTAAATAACCCCCACGTGTTAGGAATGTGCACTTTACCACATAGGTGCTTTGAGCCAGTTTGGAATACTATTGCCTTTGTGCAAGATTAAAACTTAAAGAGCTTGAAAATAATTTCTTTCAAGAACAAGCCAATCTCACACCTTCAGTGTTTTCCAGCATAGACTTGCCCTTCTTAAGGATCACAGCAGTGTGATTAAAATATTAATTTACAAGTAATTCAACTCATTTATCATTACAAATAGAGGAGGGAGAGGTTTAAATAATACCAGTAACTCCCACTGATGAGAAGCAGCTAGTAATATCCTACGCCCAAAGGAGTCACGCTGTAAAATCCTTCCTGTATTATATTCCTAGTCAAAGAACAATCACCCTGTGGCTATGCCATCTTAAACCAGTTAATCCCATAAATCTAAAGAGTCTTATTTTTGTGGCCTGCCTGGAAACCAGCATGAAATACGAGTAACTGTTCGTTGTGAGCACGGTGTTCTTACATTTAAGATTGCTCTTGGATCAAACTGTGGCATTTCATGTACAAAAACACATGTGCCCTGGAACCATGGACCAAAAACGCTTCCAATGGCTCCCTTCACCCAAGCAGTGTCTGACATGTTCCACATGATGTCTGAGGGAGTCAAGCTCATCCAGTATCTGTTGAAGACAAAGGTGATCAATATAAGGGTGTCTGTAAGTAGAAATTAAAAATGTGAGGGGTTTTTGGTTTCGTTTGCTTTTTTTTTTTTTTTTTCTTATAAAGTCATGGTAGATTTGATTTGAAACCCGAGAGCTCAAAAAAATGCCTTTTGCCCAGCTTTTATATTGATGGCAAAGACAAAGAAAATCAAATGGTATCCTAACTCATTAGTTAGCCTATAGTTTCTAAAATGGAGCCATAAACCAAATAAAAAAAGATCCTTGCTTCCTGGGTACAATTCAGTGGAAGAGATTGAAAGAAATGACACATACGTTATTGTGCGAGCCTCGCCAGCTACAGAATTTTATCATATACAAAACCTCTTAAGTTTGATTCACATTTCAAAGCTGTAAAGGCATAATTAGCACGATACTTTACCTTCCACAGAGAAAAAAACCCAGACCAAAGCTTCCATGGGAATGTTCAACCATTTTTGGAGAACCTGTGGCACCACTGGTAAAATAGATTGCCATTGGATCCTGGCTTTTTGTCTTCACACAGTTATGGACAGCAGGGGAAGCCCTTAAGAAAAAAGAGAAGGTCGTATGAAATGGTGGCTGGTGTTATTCACACTTAGCTCGGAGCCTTTGTGCCCAATATGTGCAGGATTGTTTGTATAATGAATCATAGAATAACCAGGTTGGAAGAGACCCACCAGATTGTCAAGTCCAACGATTCTCACCAATCTCTAACCCATGCCCCTCAGCACCTCATCCACAAGTGTGTTTGAACAATATCAGAAATTTTCCATTAGAGATAACTAAGATGGAGTTAAGGTAGAAGGCACTTACTTGAGCAAATCATTGAAGTTCAGCCACTTGGCCCTGCTGCTTTCAGATACCATTAACTTTGTTTTCAGAAACTGGCACTTAGATGCAACTGAGTCCACCGCAGGAGCAAGCACATCAGTTGTAATAATGCACTTAGCCTTGGAAGCCATCAATCTATAGCAAATGTCTTGTGCTGTCAGTTGTGTTGTTCCTGGGATGATGATAACACCTGAAAGTACAATAAAAATGGAAATTTATTAGGTATTTTTCACTTTCAGTCCTGATCACCTCATAGCTTCTCCTGAGTAGTTTAATACCAGCACCATTCACAGAATCACAGAATCACCAGGTTGGAGGAGACCCACAGGATCATCGAGTCCAACCATTCCTATCAAACACTAAACCATGTCCCTCAGCACCTCGTCCACCCATGCCTTAAACCCCTCCAGAGGAGGGGACTCAACCCCCTCCCTGGTGGCTCTGAGGATCTATTATATAACTGGTCCCACAGAGGCTGATTTTGGACTGCAAAGGTGGCCACTTCTTCAGTCATCCTGCAAGATCTTTCCACAACTCAAGTCAAAGCCAAACAGAAAGGATAACTTCAGAGCAGTTAACACTAGCAGCTTTAACTTAAGTCTGTTGAAGTTAAATCAAACTGGTTTAACACAATCAACACAAGCCACAGAAAGTGGAAGAAAAATGATGAGAGTAATGCCATCAGTCACAAGGGACTATTTCTGTCAGCCCCTTTGCTTGCCAAACGTTCAAGCCATGAAGTCAAATAAGAAATGTAATCCTTAAATGAATTGTTAACCAGCTTTTGGCATATAAGGTTACAATCTGCAGAACGCCAGGAATTGTAAAATTCACCTGTTCGCATACAAGCCACTTGCAGCAGCCACCACTCCGGGATTCGGGGTAGAATCACTAAAACACGGTCTCCTTTTTGAAGACTGCATGGCCCAGAGAGCACACTGGCTGCTTTTTGGGAAAGGAAGCCCAGGTCTTCAAAGCTCCATTTAACTTCATCTCCTTTTCCATTTATCCACCACAAAGCTGGATTTGATGGTCCCTTTCGTTCCTGTACACGATGCAAGGGAACATAGTTACTTCCAAGACTTCCTTGCAGAGTTTTTGGGATGCTCCAGGCAGTAAAATCTGATAGTGTTACATATTCTAAGTCAGGGATATTAAGCACGTGTTGTTTAAAAGAGCTCTTTTCCAAGGCAGGTTTAAGTTGGGATGTATGTCTACCCGATTTGCAATGCTCACAAATTACATCGAGGCTTTTATGAACCCAGCACTACCCACACTGGGGAATCAGAGTCACAGAGACAAAGCACCACGTCCCCTCTGATGATAAAGCAAATCACCTCCCCTTTCTCTACAATGTAAGATTATGTTAAAATAGAAATAGAGGAGGAAGTTCTGGTCCCGCTGAAGCTAGTGGTGGCTTTAGATTTGATTTTGGGGGTAGAGGCAGTGTTGAATTAAGAATACTGAATCCAGAGGGTTAAAAAGGCTACCTTTTCTACTTGAGACCACTTGTCCAGTACGTCACTTGCAAAATTGAAGTACTCGGGTACTTCCTGTTCACCACGACTGACAGCTTCATAATTTGAGAAATTCAAAGGTGCAAAAGTCTTATGATACTGGTGGAATAATCTGCCGAGTGTCTGGATGCTCCATGGGGACCGCAACACTCGAAATACAAGTAAAATCTTCATGGCAGAAAAGCAGATGTATGGGGACTTTTGGAGACTATAACCATCAGAACTATTTTTTTAATGATTATTTTCCTCCTACAAGAGATGGGAAAATCAATAACAGTAGTATGATGCGCACGTTCCCAGATGAGCTTTTGGTTCCAAATGGAACAGTTGTATACAGAGCAGCAAGAACACCTCTTCATGACTTTTTATCCCATTTCTCCTTACGGGTAAGCTAGAGCTCTGGTAACCCTTTTAAGTCTCCCATTTTTTCATTCATCCTGAGGTTTCTCAGAGAATTCCCCTGGTTCTGGCAAACCAAAGTAGGAGTTTGAAACTGCAAATAGCTGAGTGCTCAGGAAAAAACAAACCAAAAACCCACCAATCACCCAGCCCCAAGAGCTGTCATGAGTCGTACCCACTGTTCCCATCTTTTAAGCACCACAGTAATCTCACTCAGCCCTGCACCCCTACAAGGCTACTAACAGCAAACACAGGTTTGATTGTAGGATGGATGCCATCTCCTGTTCCTGTTTTTTTGCCTCAGAATCAAAGATGTAACCATCACGAACAACTACCTGAAGAGCAGGACAGTTGCTAGCAAGCAGGAGTGAGACCCTGTATTTAGCCAATACGGAAGGGATGTGATAAACTTCCTTACTGTTGCTTTTGCTGCTAAAGCAATGAACATTAACCAGAAGTAAGTTCCACATTGCACCATTTGCTCTGCCTTCCTTTTGTCCGAGGAAAAGATTTACCCCTCCTTTCCCCAGCGTTTGCCTTGTATTAGCTGGATCACAAAGTATAATGAATAACTGGGATGTGGTTTTCCAAATCTACTGTTGATTTTTTTTTTCCAGGCTAATGCTCTCGCCACATCACACTGTCCATAAGTACAGAGAGTTGCATTTGGTTTCACAAAACGCCATTTGCAGTTGTGTACTACCATGAAAACACCTTGCAGAAGAGTGAAGTGAATTAGAGCTGTATGTATGGAAATTTGGTACTCAAAACTCACTCAGCTTCAGGGACAAAAAGATCTGGATGGAGGCTCTTTCTTTTTTTCTCATAATCTGCCTATAACATATTGTTTATTATCTCTGTCCTTAACTGCTCATTAAAAAACCCCTGATTCTAGAACTCATAGTTAATCAGTAAAATCCTTGTAGAATTAGCTGCTGTTTTATTTTTCCATTAGAACTGAGCCAATGATTGCAGACTCAGACCTAGAAGATGTTCTTACAAGAAGAAGTAATTTCTTCAGTCTGCTTGAGGTAAACCAGAAAATTATAACTGGTTTCTGCTGGTCCAGCTTCCTTCATAAAAGTCAGAATCGTGTGAAGAAAGAGGACTAAAACCAGGCATTATAGATTTTTTTTTTTTTACACATTGTCAGATGACATATTTCTTTTTCGAGAAGCAAAAACATTTGAACAATATTAAATAAAACTTAATTTCTCAGGGTGTTTAAGAGGTCGTGCTTACCTGGAGATGTTGTTTCTGATTAGGTGAGACTACTTTCAACTCCTCCTCATATATCTTACATAATACTTACCTGGCGGGTATTGATTCCTCCTGGCTCACTCCAGTTCTTTGAATGGTTGGAGCCCTTCATTAGTATCACACGTCATGTTCTGTAGTGGGGACAGACTTCATTTCTCCAATTAGCTTCTGAAGAAAGGCACAATCACTGAAAAAGCTGAGAGAAGGTGGAAAGAGTGCTGAGTACGAACGACGGCATTTCTGGTTCACTGCCTTTGGAGAATGGATAATCCACCACATATTAATATATAACTCTATTCTATGGCACCAGTGACTTTGCAAATGGTGACAGTGAATCCTTCTTTTCAAATTCTGGAGTTAAACATTGTATGAGAATTAGTACGATAAAGACATGAAGATTTCCATAAGCCTGATGCCAATAACTATCGGCTGTCGTACCTGATGCACACGATGCAGTTCCTCTCCGACATGTCTGTTGCTTACTTCAAGTACGACAATTTGGACAGGAGGCAGCCTAAAGACTTTCTCCATGGAATGAATCTCTGAAGGACTGATTAATAAAAACACTCAAACCCACCTACTTTCAGTCACTTTTGTAATTTCCTTAAGAAATATAACACGGTCAGAATGCAAATTCTCCAGAGAGTGGGGTTTATTTTTCATTTGAGGTCTAATTCTGCTCCTAAAGAAATAAATTTTCAACTGTCCCCTGGTTTCAGTAATGCAGGCTCAGATCCATTTAGATTGATGTAATCTACATGGACGCAGCATTTTGCGCGTTTGTTTTCTCTTTAGTTTTGACCTCAGGCAATTACGTGCTTTCTAGCTGGAAAGCAAAGCCATATCCATTTCAGAGCTTAAGGGTACGAAAGAGGTGAGATAAAAGAGGCGAGATCCATCCACAGAACGCTTCCGGCACAGCCTCTCCTGGGACTTGTGTGTGTTTGGCAGTTAATAACTCAATTAGTTGTTCTGAAAGGTCATCAACAGCTTTACTACGCCGCATGTTTGTTATTTTCTCAGGCTCTTGGTACAACAGCAGATGTGCTCATGGGTTCTGCATAGTGGGTTCACAGCAGAACCATGAAATTTTAAGATAAATAACCCTGGTTTTGTTTTTTTTTTTTGGTTTACTAGTGTTTTTGTGCTCTCAGTAAATACAACCTTGGTCATAGAGTTCAACTACTACTTGTATCTTCTGAAGGAAGCGTAAAGAGCACACAAGGAGTGCTCTGCATGACGTGCAGGTGCCGCAGAGGGGTAACAAGAAATGTGAGATGTGACCTAACAAGGATGCTCTAAACCACTGCCGCAACCAAACCCGTGTAACCGCGCTTGACTGTTATGGAAACATCTCACAGGCTGAACCGACCACCCAGTTCAGGATATCCTTGATTATATTTAATCCTGAAACTATATGTGACCCAGCATTGGCTACAGCTGGAAGTCTTGATCAACAATTTTTAAAACCATTCTCACAAAATAACATTTGACACATAGTCGCATACTTTGCAGTTAAAAATCTAACACTATTTCTAGTTATTCTGCTCCAAAAATGGGATTACATTTGCAACATCCAGCATGTTTTCCCTCTGTTATGACTTCACCAAGGAGTTTCCCAGAACAAAGCTGTTCCTCAGGAAACGGGAAGGTAAATTAAAAATGCTGCAATATAGTTGTTGGAACCCTGTGCAGAAACTGAGGGAAGCCAAAGACAGTGAAGTCTTTTTGGAAGGCTTTTAGTGGGAGCTGATGCATCACTGGCTAGCCAGGTGGGGTTTATCCGCTATTCCTGATGAATTATTCACATTCGACTCTGAATGTGAACGCCCCGGGGTTCTTTTCAACCATGCTAGACACTAGCGGAGTTTGATTCCTGCCTCACCTACAAATACTGGCGCCCAGTTTACCTCAGCACAGCCCACTGCCACCAGTAACGAGCTGTGACAACCATGCTGAGGTTCCCTCAAACCTGCCGTACCCTTTAAACCTGATAATCTGGGATGAATGCTAACTTGGCTTAACCCCGCTGAGGAACCCGACAGGCTATTGATCGTTGCCAGCTGAGGCTTTTATCCACACCGTAGTATCCAAATCCTTTGTTATTCTAAAATCCAAGCATTATCTTTCTCCCTTCAGAAAGTCATTCAAATATCTAGAAATACATTTCATATTTTATAACTGTATTTAATGTTTAAAATCTGATTAGTTTAAAATAATTAGGATAAATTTATGCTCATAGACGCAATCTGATTAGGTGAAGGAACATTTCATTTTCCTGTACATGACCACAGTGAAATCTAATATAGGTTCATCTGTATTTTCAATGTAAGAAGACAACATCAGATCCTATCAGGATAGGCCTATGATGTTCAGCTAAGAAATGTTTACTCATGTAGTTAGGATGAGGTTAGATTTTCAGTGTTACATTTCAAAACCTGATTAAAAAAGGTTCCAGGAGAAAAAAAAAGCAAAATTCTATGATTCCAAAATATAACTTGATTGTATTTCCAGCATGATTATTAAGTTTGATTAGAGGAGTTTTAATTTTAGGGTGCATTGGCAGGAAGTATATTGTATATTCAGAACTCAGTGATAATTACCTTTCTTGGATATTTGTAAGACGCGGTAACTATTTTTCACACGTTGAAGAATTAGTTTTTCAGCATTGTGAGATGTAAATTCAGGAGACAGAACAATAAAAGCTTTTGCCACCCAAAGGAGAGAACTGGAGTAGGGCAACACTCAGCAATCACTAACCTGATGAATAATGTTCAATAGAAGGTCGACTAAGATGAATAACGCAATTTTCTACAAGTGAATTTCTTTCAAGCCAGTGGAAATAGAAAGTTTCCCAGCCAGACTCTGGACAACTTTCTGGTTTTTATCACTTGTTGAGCTCCACAAATGGGCCTTAAAACTACTCATAAAGAGCATAGTGGTGTTCCCAGCAGACAGGAATGTTTTACTGGTGTCTGGGCAGCCACATCATGTTCTCACAGTGTTCAAGAAGAGAGGAGACTTAGGGAGGTGACAATTGCTTAATGGCCTTCTTAAGAAGAATAGCTAGGGAACATTGCTTCAAGGAACAGGAACTCACTGGGATTCAGAGAAGCCATTGCCAGAAATTCAGACTGGCCTAGGTGACCCTAATTTTTCTAAAATCAGGTTAGATGCTTCTTCATCTCCTCAAATGCATTTGAAAATGCCAGTCTACATCTTTACAATGTTCATACAAGCCAAGATTTCCATCATAGACGTAGCTATTTCTCGATACACACATACATTAGATGTTTTATGTAGCTCCTAATATCAACGTCCTTACCTCTCTTCTGATGAAGTCTGGGCTGCGGACAGCAGCTGTTTCAGCTCCTGCTGGATGCTCCATCAAGGCACTCCCTCTCTACTTCGAGCAGCCCAACAAGATACCTAGAATGGAAGGGCTGAGAAGACCACAACCAAATTTTGTTCACTTTTCTCCTGGTAGAATCACATTAAACAAACTTCTTGCTCTCATGGGGGATTTAATTTTCTACACTCACTAGAAGCCTGTGAGATTGTGCATGAAGATAACATTATTTTGGATTTCAGGACTGCAAAGGAATCTACCAGGAAACAAGCAGCTGCTGGACTCTGTTGCTTTGCCACAGCTGATGGAAGCTTAGACACTGATGGTGAGTCCTCATCTTATGGCTACATCATAAATCTAACACTTGAATGTAATGGTCAAACTCCTTCTCCAACCAACATTTTTAATGATGAACCTTTCCCACGCTTGCATTTAATTTATAAACGTTGTTCTTTTTTATTCTTACAGTGAGGCTATTAATACTTAGATCAAGTATCAGCATAATAATTGGCTTTACAACAACAATCTGAAAAGCTTTATGAATAACTAAATCCAAACTCACCTAACGGCTGCTCTGTTTTTCATTACAGCTTTATTCCAGCTTTTGGTATTGTGGGAAACAAAGTGAAGTTGTAGATCACTTATAAAATGCTCCTGCTCAATGGACTGGCTAAAATAACGCACACAAAGTCACAAAAATCACCATCCAGCAAATATGTGAGACCAAGTTCCAAATACATTCTGGAAATGTATTAAGGACTGCTAGACATAGAACTAAATATTAACTTTTTTTTTACTAATGCAAGCAGAGCAATTTTATGTGCCAAAATACATCCACGCTATATACTTACACACACAAACACACGGTATATATGTAACATCAAGCACATACTATAAATTTCTACAACTTACTAGTTTCTCATGATGTATGACAGCATCATACATGAAAGGAATTACTTCTCACATACCACATATAATCTCAATTCTCATTTCCTTTACCTCAGAGGGTTTGTTAAAGCAAAAGATGGAGTCTAATAACGTGCCTCACAGTTTAAATGAGGCCACACACTCACAACCTTGCATTGAGAATCCTACTCCTGGCTAGTGGCTGGAAGACAAGAGATGTGACATCAAAAGAAGGGGACACCTACACACGGTTCTCATCTTAGCACCAAAAAGGGGGATTTTGAATCTTGCTTCAATAAATCTCCTAGTCCTCCATCTTTAGGATCAGTTTAAGGACTTTCACTGCCACTACCCCAAACCAGAAAAAATTATATGACCGGTAAGGGGAAAACATTGAAGAGGGTACGTGTTTCCTTTCCCCAGCTGAAATTAAAGATTTCAAACTACATTATAAAACTTCAAAAAAAAAGAAACGAGTCTTCTAAAAGAAAAATAGTTATTTCGTTTGCTCTCTTTAGAACAGCTGCGTTGCCCATTCTAAACACATAAAACACCAAAACAAAGGGCTGATCATCTCCTGAAGCATGCGGCCGAAGACCAGAGAGTCTCAGAATGCAAACAGAGATCATACATACCAAAGTTTCATATTCATTCCACAGGCTTTGGATGAGAGGCAAAACTCTCAGGAAATAACGCATCAAAATATATTTGATAGAGAACACCTTTTCTGTTGCAGGTATTACCTTTTCTATTGTCTCAGAGATAACATCAAATTGAAGCTGGACTGAAAGAGGGATGAAGAGAAGGTCTCTAAGGGAAAGGCTAGTCTATTAAAAAAAGTAATTTTTTTTCAGCCAGAATGATACAATCCAGTCAAGTTTCCCTTTGTGGCTCCAAAATAAAGCCCCGTGCTAGACAGATGTATTTTGCCTTCAGCTGCTTGTAGCTGCAAGCCTGTGCCTCTGAAATCATTCTGCACAGATCAGAGGAAACGCACTGGTGATTCTCTGATCCTGAGGAGATTGAAATAAACCATCTACCTTGAACATGAGACAGAAAAACATATTGAATATCAATGACAAGAGGTTGCTGCAGCAGGGCACAGAGCACCTCAAACCACAGCCTCGGCGCGTGGCGTGAATATAACCTGGCAGCCTGCTTGACTTTGATCCCAGCCTGTTCATGCAAAAAACTGGGTACCAGAGCACAGCAGAAACCCAGCTTGTAAGGTCAGCAAGGCAAGGGATCACCATAGGTTACAGCTCTGGCGCTGAAGTCTAGAGCAAATTATTCTAATAAGCCACACTAGAATTTAGAGAGTCAAGAGTCAGAATCCCACCTGAATTAGTGATAAAACTCTTGTCTTCAGTGTGCTAGTTTCATTCAGGCTTTTTTTTTCATTTTAGGCTCTAAGCTTTCCCAGCTCTGAGTTTAATTGTTTGGTTTTAGGTAATTGTATTTGATGAGGGGAGTGGGGGAAAATCGACCTCCCGGTCCTTGGGCATTATTGGAGTTTAACTGCCTGAACAGCAAGTTGCAGAGACAAGGAGAGTTTCCAGGGGCTCTGAATCTCAGTTTGTACTTTTGCTTATCATTCAATTTTTTGCATATTTTTTGGTTTTTTGTCCACTTTTTTTTTTAAGTGCTAGAAGATGTAGATCCCCGGAAGGCCCAAGAGTATACAGCTTTTAAAAACTGAACTGAGTACAGAAAAGAGCTTGAGGCAGCAACAAGTCACACACCCAGAGAAGTGCCTTCAAGAAATTAATGATTAGCTTTATAATCATGTCATCTAATGCTCCTGGAAGCCTTAGGAGTGAAACAGCGAAAAGTGTTCTGAAATCTCTGTGAAGTACTAAGGAGCATGACAAAGAACGAAGCTACTGTCAAAAAGGAATGAAGTAAACATTGTGTTTATTGACAATTCCTTTTATTGTAACAGTTAGTAGAATAGAAATTGTTTCATTGACGTAAGCAAAATACTTAGTCTCAAGAAACACAGTATTGTACTTTTTTAAAATCTGAATTCTCCAAACCTCACTTTACTGCTGCTGTAGACACAGAAATCCAGGCAGTGAGATACAGCTGGAGAAAACCCTCTTTCCTGGCTAAAGATCCGGTTGTTCTCAAGCAATTTCTGCTTACTTAATGAACAGAAGAGGAGTTCAAGGCTGGAGATGTTTTTGTCAAATAATGAAAATTCATGTCAGAAAATGAAGTTTTCTTTGAGCGCAACAATTGAAAAAAACCCTGAAGATTAACAGCTAAGAACTGATAAAGCCTTAAAGTTTGTCCCACTACTGCACGTACAACTGCAAGAAGTAAGAGTGTACGCCACAACACAAGCTGCTTCACAAAGCTAAGAGCTAAATGTTAAACAGAGATGTGATTATCCAAATCAAGAGAGGATTTTCACCGGTTTCACCTCTAAGTCGCTGCTGAAATAGACTGGTCCTGTAGCAAATATTTACCGTGGAAAAGAACCATGGTCTGTTCTACAAATTGGGTCACCTGCCCAACAGCAAACTTTGTTTGACCATCAGAAGTGATACAATGGCATGTGAAGATCAAAATAGAGGGTGAGCAATGAAGCTACTTCTGTATGGAAAGGTATTTGCAGATAAAGCACAGGAGAAGCTAGCACTGCTCGTCATCAAATCATATATCAAACTAGAAAGGTTTATGAAGGTCATATGGTGGCATCAATAAAGAGGAGTCTTTCCATCTTCAGTAAATGATAGGAAGGCTACATTCAGTTTAAACATGCTGCATTTAAGGACAGAGCATCTGAAGCACTCGGATCCATGCCTGCCTTCTCTGCAGCTTGGAGCTAGATAAGATACCAGCAATGTCTCTTCACTGATCTTGGATGATATCCAGAAGATATGGGTCACCAGCCAAATTCTGATGAGCCTGTGGACGTTCAGGACTAGAATGGAGTTCTGTGGTTTGTTCCCTTTGGGAGCAGAGCTTCAGGAACTGAAACCATAGTTCTGACATTAGAAGCTTTGCAAGCAGGTGTAAACATCATAACTTGGTGTTATCTACAGTTTTTGATGCTCAGGGACTTAACAAAATGAGATCAGAAAAGGGCAGTTATATTAGAAATTTCTATAGTCTTAATGGAATGAAATAAATTCTGTTAAATTCCAAGCAATGCTACACCCTTCCCCACTCTTTGTTTCTTAATTCATTCCTCTTGATTTTCCCAGTGACTGTCTTTGGCAGCTCTTGGACAAATTCCACCTAAATAAAAAAAGACAGAAAACAATGTAGCATGTTCTACAGAGCTTGTGTTCCAAGACTGACTCTCAGCATACGTGGAAAACAAAGGGGACTCACATCAGCCAGACCTGCTTGCCAGATCAAGTCCAAGCCAATTCAAAGCAGCACATCGTGCCACTTGTAAAGCAATTTCTTTGGCTGCCTAGATGGCCAAGTATCTGTGTAGCTGCTTTCCAGCTAACCAAACTGAGTACTGTAACAGAAGGACAAACACCTAAATGGTATCAGAGTTCATGGATGAGCAACAAAAGGGATGTTATCAGGGGTAAAAATAAGGAGACCTTTACTGGTCCTTAGTTCCTATGAGTTTTGCACATGTACAGCATTGCTAGTAGCTCTTCCCCTGTACTGCTGTGATTACTGAGAAACACCAGATGCATCGTCCTGGGCTTTCCTCCTATTTATGAACGGTGAGGACCAGTGGAAAAAAACTCATTTAGATTCAGTGAAATCCTACCCTAACGTCACCAGAGTGTCCTTGGTTGAGGTCAAACACAAAAAGGAGAATTTGATTATGATCTTGACTTAGAATATGCAGATGTAACTACGATATCATACAAAGCCTAGAATTTTTCAAGAGGTTTAATCAAACAATTTACACAAATACATGAAAAACAATCTAAACTAATGCTATTTAGGAAAGATTTTCTGGAGCCAGTGCTCTAGCTGAATCTTTATGACTGTCTCTTTCAGGTGAATCATGAATTTCCAAATTGTAATTCTCCTGGGGCTGATGGAAGGCTGCCCTGGTTTGAAGTTTCTCTTCAGAAGCATTTACCTTTCTAGGGTATTTATATGGAGCAGTTGTTTTCTTGACATGTTCCTGCAAGTCACAGGTTAAGCTCTCCAAGTCACTGGATGAAAAGGTGGAGGACAGGACCACAAAAGCTTTCACAACCTGTAAGATTGTCAATAAAAGCAGCCTGACACCAGCTGTTTTTAAGAGCTGATACACATTCCAAGCGAGCAAATACTGCAAGTACAAGTACGGCTACACCAGGACAGGCAAAGAAGAAAATTTCAGTGTATAGACAACAGCTGAACAACAAGAGGAAAGTAAACATCACGGTAGCATCTACAGAGAGAAGACCATCTTGGGATGAAAAGAAGCCGAAGCTAAGAGCAAAATCATGTAAAGGGGAAGGGATTTTGCCTGTCACCCCAAGTAAGATTATACAAGATGACATGACCACCTCAGATCTGTACATCACTCAGTAAGGTAGGAACTTCTTTATATAACTATATATTTAAACAAAAACATTGCTTCCCCCACTGCTGCTTGGCATCATTACCTCTCCTCTGAGAGGATCAGGGCTGCTGACAACAGCTGTTTCTGCCACTGCTGGGTGCTCTATCAGGGCGCTCTCTACTTCAAATGGCCCAATGCGGTATCTAGGTAAGGGAAGGAAAACATAGGATTTGGTTTCATGAGCTGGAAAACCAATACCAAATATTTTTTTAACTGTCATACCGAACTAAAACCAAAACAAACCAACTATAGAAACCTTAGGCAGAATGGGAAAGTTGGCTGTATTAGAAGGTAGGAGCATTTCATGGTGGTCATTCAGTAGAGGATTGCTGGGGCTGTGGATACCTCTCCATCTCTCCCTTCTCCTTGTGGCTCCTCAGCTGGGGTTCTATCTCACCCTGACAGCTGGGGTCTGCAGTACCAGCTGATGCCACCTTATGGTACCACATCATGCAATATTAAATTTTTTCACTTCAATAAGTTTAAAATGTTTCAGTGCTCTTTGAGTCCTTCAGTTTTAGTCAAAAACCAACCAAGATTAAAATCCCTCCTCTGCCAATAGAAGTCTTCACTCTTCAAATGAGATGTTGCAGGGGAAACAGACACAGAGATCATAGAATCACAGAATAACCAGGTTGGAAGAGACCCTCCGGATCATCGAATCCAACCATTCCTATCAAACACTAAACCATGTCCCTTAGCACCTCATCCATCCGTAATGCCACTGGTATCACCAAGATGATACTGCAGGTCTATGAAAAGCTAACAATGAAAGTAAGTATTCCTAAGTCAAAAGGCAAATACATTCACCACAGGCCTATCATAACAGAAACTCACCAGGAACACAACATGTGAGATTCTACAATGGTAGATTTAGAAAGGAAGCATGAAGACTAACCCTGAAGAAATTATGATGTCATCATCTCTCCCAAAAAACTGAAAATATCCATCTTCATCCATAGTCCCTCTGTCTCCAGTGACATAAAAATCCCCACGTTCACTTTCTGCGGTTTTCTTCGGGTTATCCTCAAAGTGATTTACAAACAACACTTCAGAGTCTGAGCATGCTTTAGCTATAAATTAAGCTATAATGCACATGATGGTAAATGCACTGGAACTTAATTTTTCAGCCAAGGGTGTTAAAGAATTGTACTGATATTGCTATAAAATAAAATAGGTTTAAAAACAAAAACATTTTGGTTATTTAAACAAAGAAACCTAACTCAGTCTTGAGCAAAATCTTCTCTTCCCTTTTCTAACATCCAACAATCCAAGCAAACAAATTACTGTGGTAATAAATAATAAATTTGTGAAAAATAACCAGCCTTTTGAACTACTATGCAATTGGAGAGATTTAGAGGAGATTGGTGGTAGTGAGGAATAATTTAAAGTCCTTACTACATATTCAGAGAATAAACCAAGTGGTCTTGTAGGTTTGCTTCGGACAGCAATTTCCCCCTGTTGTCCTGGAAGCAGAATATTAGCGTTTTTGTCTATGATCTAGAATGAAAAACAACATGTAGTTTTGTTCAATATGGAAAAAGATCCCAAACCCAAAACCAACCAAAACCACTATGAAAGAAACTAATGAGCAGCCAACAAACCTGCACATCATAAAGGGGAGCTGCCTTCCCCATTGATCCAGGTTTAATCTTCATTCCTTTAGAAACACAGCAGATTATTCCCTGTAAAAATCAAAATAAAGTTTTGCAATAGAAAACTTCTATATCTACATTCAATTTATTAAATGTACTTTCTAGAATAATTCCAAAGTAAGGAATTAAGATTCACAGGATGGTACCTGTCCGTGCTGCATGGTACAGATAAACAAAATCAAGAAACTCCCTGAAAGAATCCTTTTCCATTATTTGCAAAGAATTCACTTCCTCTGCCTATCAGTCTTGTTCCTTTGATTCAGACTCTGTCCTCTTGCCTGTCACTGTCACTTGGGATTTGCTTAAGGACATTTATCGAAATATTAGAGCTCATCTCCTCTCAACAATCCACGTTTCTGGACGGCTTTGTGAGGAGATCCATGGAAGGGTGTTCCTTCACAGTTTCTCAGGGAAGGCATACTGAAACCTTCACTGAAATCTGGAGGAAGAATCAGGTTGCGTTCTTTGAAAACAAATATCAAAACATCATAAAGCAAAAAGAAATTACAAAGATTTAATAGAACGTTGACCCTACAGATGTACCGTTTCAGTCTGGCCATACACTTCATGGATGTCCAGCCCAGTCTCTCTTTTCCACTGCTCCATAACTTCTGGGTTGAGTGGTTCCCCTCCACTCAAGCAGTGCTTCAGGTTCATGAATTTATACCTTCACAGACAGTTAAAAAAAAAAACGAAAGAGGGGCACCACTTAAATCTATTGAGTAAGACAAGGAGCATGCAACTACAAACAAATAATACCAGAGAGCTATTTAATGGGAAAGTTAGTCCCATGAAGTGAATCAGAGGATTGCTGGTCCTTCAGCTCCTGCTAAAGCAAGGATATCAATCTGCTCAACACTGTACATATGAGTAGTAGCAGTCAGAGTTACATACGTGTGAAAAATAAAGTAAAATTTTTGTTGAAGTCAGTTGGGATTTAAGGCCACACCTATAACCAACCACAGAGCGATTTGCTGAGCCAGGGCCTTGAAATGTTGACTCTGCAACAGCCCAAGTGAGAAAGGGCAAGACAGGGGAGAGAACAGTGTCAGGCAGGGGAGCAGGGGAGGACGTACAACTGCCACAACAAGGCACAGCGATGTTGATACTGCCCTTGGCCCTTCCCGGAGTACGGACACCTAATGTGGTAATTGAAAATTATGATAAAGAATTTGACAGGTGCTCAGTTTCATATCCTCAGACATTTGGTCACAAGTTAGTAGTGAAAGTCTCAAATTCCCGAGGGAAACCAGCAAGTTTCTCTGTGTCTGATCATAAAACTCAGCAAAACTCATACATTTTGTGTGATGGTCTTTTTATGAAGGATATTTAAAACTAAATTGCTACTCTATTTTTGGGTCGAGCTTCTATCTGGGAGATCACTACAATTTATTTAGGGTAAATTACAGAGTAATAAATAATTTCTTGAGGTACC
The DNA here is from genome assembly GCA_033459285.1 of Clamator glandarius. Taxonomy (NCBI): domain Eukaryota; kingdom Metazoa; phylum Chordata; class Aves; order Cuculiformes; family Cuculidae; genus Clamator; species Clamator glandarius. Next base: position 2,331,202 of record JAUNZM010000157.1, on the reverse strand, counting down.
TGGAGAGATCATTTTGCACAAGCATGCGGAACAACGTTGGAGCACCAACCAGCGCATCAATGGGGAATCTGCAGAGAGTCTAGTGAGTTAAACAAGATGAAGCTCAGACAAAAAAAGACCTCTCAAGTGTACAGTGAACAGGTGATATACGTGAACAAATGTAGGTCTCCATTGTCTCTAAAAGCACCGTACACTCTGTTGGGTAAGAAGCCCTCCTATAATTGGCATACTAGGCAGAGATTAGAGATTCACAGTATATTTGATAGGACAAAATCCCACGCTAACACATCTACATGACAACCAGACTGCACAGCCTGGAACACGGGCAGGATAAGCCTCTCTCTGTTCACATTCTAGTGAGGTTTTCGCTTTCATCTTGGCCGGTGTAGGCAGAGAAATGCTTTGGTTTCACCTGATATTACTTCCGCAGTCACTAGAAAAAAAGGCAAGCAATTACTGCTGGTTTTGGATGATTTCCATTCATGTGCTCACCAGCTATGAGCAAACCGTTTAAACGAACCACAGGTTTGGCTTCTTCTGCATACACAAAAAATGTAAACAGGGGCTTTAGACAATAGATAGAGCATCTGAAACGCAACTATGGATAAAACCCTCATGAAATGTACAGATGTTGTTAAATTATTTTTTTTGTGCCTTTTCTGAAGATTAACACAACACCATGAGTTTTTCCTTACATTTAGAATGTCTGCTGATTCAATCCGTGATAGCCTGTGTATAAAGATGCATGATCCAAAAACCCAGGGATCAAAAACAGATGCCAGTGCACCTAGTATCCATCCCGTGTCTGCTGTGCTCCATATCACATCTGAGGGAGTCAGGTCCAACCAGTACCTGATGCACCAGAAAAAAAATATAATGAAACTTTTCTGCTTTAAAAAACCCTGAACCAAATTACAAACAAAGAAAACAAAAAATCCCAACAAGCTCAAGATTTCTGACAAGATATATGCGCACCGGGGGAGCTTCCAATAAGTTTATTTTATGAGCTAGCTCTTAGGATAAAAGTGCATCAAACTATACGCTTGTGTAAATATATACAGGTATATACACACTTATGTATGTCATACACATATGATGTTGTTCTTAACATAGGATAGCATGAGGGAAAGAAAGGAGTCTGAATTTCCATAAAATGACTTTCCATTAGGTAGGAAGATAGGGCTGAAGCAGCAGCATTAATGTGTTGGACACTTGGCATTTCAGCTGTAAAGTTGCTGAGGGGCCAAGGTGATCTGCCAACCAGCAAACTCTGCCTCTGCTCACCCACATGTCACAAAGATTTTGCGTCCCAAATAGCATGGCAACTCAGTTCTTTGTGCTAAAGTAATCCCAGCTGATGGCTGACCTGTGAACCACTCTAAAGAAAAGGGCAAGAGGTATTAATTGAAAAATGGAAGCACTGAGGGTGATCCCACTGCCCTAGAAATCTGCTGGAGTTTCTCGGGCAGTTTCAGAGGGAGAGGGACTGGGGTTGTACATTGGTATTTCTTATTCGGCAATTTTTAATCAGTTCTGCTATGCAACTTCAATTATCCCATGTTCAGGTAGGTTCAAAACTCTCATACCTTTCACTTAAAAGGGGTCTAAATCCCAGACTTCCCTGGGAATGTTCAGTCATCTTTGGAAAACCTGTGGTTCCACTGGTAAAGAAGATACTCATCGAGTCTTGAATCCTTGTTTTGATACAGGAATGATCAGCAGATTGGTTTCTTTAAAACAGAGAATACAGTCAGGACTTCAATGGTTACTTTACACAGGGTTCAGAATTTAACGAAGCACGTTGCAGAACTCTTACCCCAAACAAGCTTCACCGAAGCTTTTTGCTAAGTTAGACTAAAATAACGTGGAGTTACACTTTCCTCAAAGACAGAGTTTCCCCTTAAGAAGAAAAGGGCAGAAACTTCCCAGAACAAGACCTCTGTTATTAAACAACTCTGATGGGGATCAGCAATCAAGCAGCCACGCTTAACACCTTAATGTTGGCATGTGAAGGGTACTTGTAGTCGATGAAAACTTGTAAATGAGCCCTTGTGGGCAACAGGTCTGCTTTCACCATCACGACTGCAGCGTCCCCAACTCATACTCACTTGTACATGTCAGTGAAGTTCAGCCATCCCTCCCTACTGCCTTTGGACACCATCAGCTTGGTTTTCAGAAACGGACACTCAGGTGCCACTGAGTCCACTGCAGGAGCCAGCGTGTCATCGGTAATGATGCACTTGGCCTTGGATGCCTGAAGTCGATACAATATGTCTTTGGGTGATAATAGGGATATTCCTGGAATTAAGACAATTCCTAGAAGAGCAATAAAGTTAGTTTGGGATGACATTTTTTCACATCAGATCCTTTTCCAAGAATCTAAACTATTAACTCTTTCCAAACTGACCTCTGATATTAATTTGCCCTGTCATTCCCAAGCTAAACAGTGCTAGTGGAGTAACGTAGTTGCTTGCATTCTCCTATAAAAGAATGAAATGTGGACCTGCCTGGCAGCTTCCATGGCTTTTCCCTGCCTTCTGCCACCTCCATGCCTGCTGTACAGGTCCCCCGTTCTACAGCACCTCATACTAAATCCACAGGATTTCTTGCTTAATTGGTAGCTAGGCCACTCACTAGATTATTACGTTACTTTTCCTTTATAAACCATTCAAATTCTTGAGCCTCTCAACCAATTACATTAAGCATTTTTACCAGTCTCAGATACGCACACTCACCTGCTCGCATGCAAGCCACGTTCACCAGCCACCATTCTGGGATTCGTGGCAGGATCACGACAACCCTGTCCCCCTTTTGCAGTCCACACACTTTAGTCAGCAAATTGGCCACTTTCCGTGACAGGAACCCCAGCTCCTCAAAGCTCCACTTCACTTCTTCTCCTTTTCCATCTATCCACCAAAAGGCAGGGTTTGATGATCTCTTTCCAGCCTATGAAACACAGGGATTTAAACCCAAAACATTTTCTTCTGAAAGACCATGAAATTACAGCGCAGAAATATCTGCAAATTATGGAAGGATTGAGTACTTCACAACTGTCATATCAGCTGTTATTTTTCCCTTGTCCTTAATGGATTGAAATTTGCTATGGACCAAGCTGAGACGTCCCCAATAAATTCTCCTCTTCTGATCCTGAAATGTTTACCAGACTAAACATCTCCAGACTCAAGTCCTAGTCTGGATCCTATTTCTGTTTAAGCCTTATGCCAAGCACTAATACTCTTATGAGATAACAGATACTGTGAAATACTTCACATAACACACCTGATACTCTGGCTGCAGTCGTGGAATACTATGAAATGGAAGCAGTAATGGCAGAGGAAAATATAAAACAACAGGACAGTGTGGTATCTCAGGATTCTTTCTAGCCTGATTGCTCATGAAGAGGGGACTTACATGGTCTCTAACTACAGTCCGTCTGGACAAATGCAGAAATCCACTTTGGAGAAATGTAATTAAGCATTTATGAGAGAATTCTCCCTGGTATACAGTGTTATTCTTACATTACCTGTACTTTTACAGTGTGACTTACTAACATTCTGGCATGCAGAAGGAATAAGCACAGCCATTTGAGGTTAAATGAAAATCAAAAGGGACTTACCATTGATTTTTCTACCCACATCAGGAACACCAAGGGTTAGAGATGCTTAAAATAAAGTAAGAAAGAGATTTTGTATAATGTCCTAATACAAATCGGTTTTGGCAATTGATTTTTTTTTTTTTGTTAAAAGAAAATGACCCTTATTTCAAATGAATTATAGTACCTCATCTGCACAACAAAAGATACTTGCCTTCTCAATCTCAGACCATTTGTCCAGTACATCACTCGCAAAGTTAAAGTACCGCGGAATTTCCTGTTCTCCCCGCCTGATGGACTCGTACTGTGAATATAAATCAGCAGCAAGCAGCCTGGGGTGTCCATGGAAAGTCCTATTAGGAGGCTTCAGAGTCCATAAGGATTTTAGAGCCTGTAATTTAAACGACAACTTCATGGCAGAAAAGAACATGTGTAGATGCTGTAGAAAATTAACACAATAGTTGCTGTGAATCCTGCAACAAGATAAAAAGAAAAAATCTTGGTTATCCAAAGACTATTCAGTTATAAATTGATGAGTTATGTACTAACTGAAGTCACTCAGGCTAGTCACGGTGAAGCTGATGTTTTTAACAGTTCAATTAGATGCGAAGTTCCTCATCCTGCTTTCCTACATTTTTTACCACCAGATTTTTGAGGACTGTACTGACCTGGCACCTCGTCTGTAGCTCAAGTGTTCCTTACAGACTCTTGACATATTCTTTGGGGCTGCTAACTGCCCTCAACTCTCCATGGTCAAACACAACACCAGATGTTATTGTTTGGATTTTGATAAGGTTATTGGTTCTTACACCAAAGCATTTTGCAGCTGATTATTGCTTCTTTTTCCTTCATATGGAGCTGAAAGATGCTTCCAGATCACATCCAGAAGATTCTCGCTGCTTGAGCCTGAAGAGTTGCAGACTGTTTTGTCCATTCACCACATATATTCCCAAGAAACTTCACTTCAGTAATGCCTTATGTAGGTCCTCAAATTTTAAACACTTCAACGTTTGCTCATTATAAATGCCTTCTTCCATCTATACTTACAATAATGATCCTTAAAGCTCTCAATTGCAATTACTTTCTTCCTTTCCATTGCTACTCTTCTTTTTTATTCCTTTTTTTTGGTTGTTGCTGTTGCTATTATTATTATTACTAGCAATCTAGAAGATTGCTTCAGAACCATGCTCAGCTCCAAAGATTTTAATGCTATTTAAAGGCTTCTTGTAAGTGCACATGAAGATTATTTAACACAGAACAAAACCTGACTAGTGTCTGGAAGAGCTCACAGAGCAGGAGCTAACAGAATCCTGGAAGCCTATGATGATTCTAAAACTCGGGTCCATCTATTGATTTTCCTTTTTCAACCACTAAGCACAAGTCACTAAACTCATTACAAGGTTAGGGGAGGGCCTGCTGAAATACAGATTAATTTTCTTTTCTGTTCTTACAAAGGATGAGGCTATCTACAAACAAGGCACAAAATTACAGGTAAGATCTTGATTAAATTCTTTTCCTTGTGGAATATCTGTGGCCTGAGCAAAGCTGCCAGGTTTTGCACTTTGTCCCAGGTTTTTAAGTTCAGTTTGTACTCACTTAGTTCTTGTCCCATGTCTTCAACTGTAACCTCTTATCCTTACATCTCTGATCCACAGATGTCAGTTTTGGTCAAATTTTATTCCTCAAGAAAAAGTAACTTCTTGAGCAGTAGAATTATTTCCTTACTCCTTAGCAGGCGATGTTAAAGTGACATTTAATCTGCCTTTTAGGTGAATGAACTCAAATACCTAGGACTTGCACAACTCAATTGTTTCAGTGATATCTGCAGCATAAAAAAAAAAAAATCTAGATATTCCCCCCAGAACAGACAGATTGTCAAAGTCAACGTAATTCACAGTGTCCTCCATGCTAAGCAGAGACTGTGGAAGAGAAATACTGACTAGCGGTAAATAATCCTATAGGACATAACTTCTCCTCAATGATTAGCAACAGTAGTAATTCAAACAAGTGTTTTCCTGACCTGTTTGCTGTGGGCGGTGTGGATTGAGAGCTGTCTGGGGTTGATCCTCTTCACTGGTTCATTCAGCTTTTGCAACGCGCATTTCCAGACGAGGCACTGTAAAGATCAGCCTTTATGTGGAGATGTGAAACCTGGACATGCTGTCAAAAAGGACGCGAGGTGAAGCCCTTTCCACTTTACCGCTTGCCTTTTTTGAAGTTAAGAGAACAGAAAATAGCACAAAACAGACCAGGCAGCACAATTCTTTCTATGGATTGACCTTTTTCTTGTAATCATTTACACCATTGTTAACTGTGCATCATTTGCACCTTAACCTAAAGCACTTTGTATCTTCTCTTTCCTCCTCTTTTTAACCATTTCAGCAGAATGCAAATTCATCAAGATGAAGAAAAACAGGTAAAGGATACTTCTTTCTCCTTCCATCCAGAAAGAATTTGGGAATGTTACAGTGAGAGTTGTTGAAGGGAGTATATCACTTAACTGCTGATACCCACTACAAGTCAAAGATATTTTTTATTAATTTATCTTTTATTTGTAATTATCAAAATGCCGTGGTTAGTTTTTTTTTTTTTGTAAGGAAGCTGCAGTTTACACTGATTTCAGTAATAAGAGAACCTTTGTAAGCTCCTGGATCTATACCTTCTTACTCCTTGTCCTCATTTTTCTGAAAATTTGTATGTCAATGGCACGAGTGGTTCCAATACCACCCATCTTCATGCTATACAAGTGTTGTTTCTTTTTTTTTTTTCATAGCTTGTTCTTACAAGAGTTCTCCAAGTGCTCTGGGCCATGATCACATGCAAAATGTGTTGTGCTACGGCTGCTGTGGATGATTTCTCTTCTCAATTCCCAGCTCATCTTATGCTTTTCCCCACTCTTTGTTCCTTAGAGCCTTTCTCTGGATTTTCCCGGTAGCCGTCTTTGGCAGGGCCTGAACAAATTCCATCTGAAAGGCAAAATTTCTCACTTATAGCCAAATACATTCTGATTAATCTCCCAGATGCAAGGAAAGGCACATTTTTATTGTGGCTGGGGTAAATAGATGGGAAGCTGCCCAGCCTGGGGCAGTGAAATTCCTTTAGTACACAGCTCAGCTGACTGCCCAGGCAGCCCATGCGGAGACAAATCCTGCAATCTGGAAGAGATGGGAGTTTCCCTGTCAGGACAGGGAGTTACTGATGTCTGTCTTTGTTGCAAGGGGCGGATTCCAACCACTCCAACGCCAGCACGAACTTCCCCTTTACTTTGGCTGAGCGTCTGAACAGAGCTCGAGACAGGAATTGGTGAGAGCCGAGTGACTTGTCTGAGTTGCTGTGAAACCTCTAGCATTTCATGAAAGGAAGACTGGACTCTAGTTGGGATAAGTTACGTTACCATTTCCTCCCTCTGGGTCCTTTCTAGCATGTCCAGGGAACCCAAGGCTATAGCCGCAGCAGACCCTGTAGTTTACAGGCTGTGTTCCGTTATTTCATTTCACTGTGTTTGGAGTGTTTGTCAGGATCCAGTTGAAAAGAAGTTGCGGCGTGACAAAACCTGTTCAATTTTTGACACAATTAAAAGTCCCATTTCTTGTGGTGCACTTACCTTCCTTGGGTACTTGTAAGGTGCAGTTACTTTCTTGACATGTTGTTGAAGCTCATGAGTTAGTTTTTCTTGATCGTGCGATACAAAAGCAGGTGTTAAAACAACGAAGGCTTTGACCACCTGTGCCGAGAAGTTAAGGGCCCATGTTAGCTTCCAAACATGGGAATGAAGGGATACATCTATTGTTAAAACTGAGCAACAACATTCAGAAATGCAACAGTTTAATTTTTGTCTTTAATTTCCCTTTTGATTGGCTATTTTGTACAGAATGCAATGTTATGAAGGACATATGATGCAGCACAGGACCTTTTGCTATTTTTCTGCTTCTTTTCTGTACTTAAACGTATATATGGCTAAACTTCCAAAAAGTTCTAGAACAGCAAAAAGACAGCTGGAAATCTCACCCTAGGGCTCAAAGAAACGTTCCACAGTTGAAAAATACAAAAAGAAAGATTAAGCACTCTGGATATCACCGCCACCATGTACTTAGTGACAAAAAGAGAAATAATCCAAATTCCATTTCTTATACAAAAAGAAGCCACAATAAATCTGAAGAGCCAAACATTTTTTTCTACATCAAACCCTGAAAACAGGGAAATAATTCTGAAATTCTAAGACTGGTTTGGTTTTAAATTTTTTTAACCCATTTTAACTTCAAAAATTTGCAACATATTCCAAGGACATCTAGTACACGTAAGGGAATTGAGGCTTAGAATAAAGTGCATTCCTTCCTATAGATTTTTTTTCCTTTTTTACCTCTCCTCGAATTGGGTCAGGACTGCTGACAACAGCTGACTCTAAGACTGCTGGGTGTTGTATTAATGCACTTTCAACTTCGAACGGGCCAATACGATACCTAGGAGAAAATGCAGATACGGCAGCTGCAGCAAACTAGCCATTCGATTGGTCTTTCCAGATTGAATTTTGCAATAAAACAGAGAAGCATTGACAGGCAAAGGAGCAAATCTAAAAGCAACTGACTTACCCAGACGAATTAATTATATCATCGGCTCTTCCAACAAACCAGACATATCCTTCTTCATCCATAATCCCTCTGTCCCCAGTGACATAAAAATTTCCACATATAGAGGCAGCCGTTTTTTCTGGATTATCCTGACAACAATCAAACACTTCAAAAAACGCATCTCATTGTTAGTGAAATGTTATGCATTTAACTTGCACTAGTGCTAAACATGATTAAGACCATTTTTTAAGTTGCTCTCAAAATTAGTATGTTCAATATTATTTAATGCCTTCAATTAAAAAAACAAACAGCACCACAATGATTAGCAGGTCTGCGATGGAAATATACAAGATTTCAAAAAAGGCATGTCTGTATATAAAGATTCATATTCTAGATTAAAAATGGTGTGCTGTATCAAAATGCTCAACAATCACAGCAAATGACTATAATGCATAAATCTCTCTTCAGATAAATGATTTACCATTGCAGGGGGTTACCATAATAACCTGTCAATGGAAGCTTTTCATCTGTAACCTTTAAGACCAAGAAAAAAATGAGGCGACCTACGTGAAAAACTTTATTACCTACATCGATCTAGCAGATCCATATCACACAGGAAAACACCTTGACAACAGAAGACGTAATAAATAATTGAACTAATAGTACTGAAGCAAACTAAGTTTTTATCATATAATGAGGAATTGCCTTGTAAAAGTTATTTGTGGATGCTACAAATATCCAAATATTATAGGGGTTCAGATAAGGATTAAACACATAAATAGGCTCCCCAAAGCTTATTCAACATGATAGTTCAAAAGCAATGGAGAATATGTTTGTCTGATTCTAGAGTTTTCCTAAGCATGTGCTATAACTCAGCGTCCTGATAGGCCAATGCAACTTTGCTCTGAGCCTCAGCAGACACCGACAGACCAACTCAGACCTACCAGGTACTCAGAGAACATACAGAACGGTCGCTTCGGTTGAACTCGGACAGCAATGTTGCCTTCTTCCCCTCTGGGCAGAATAGCCCCATGTTCATCTATGATCTGCAGAAAGGACACAGCATTATCGCTTCGATTAGCTCAGTGAAATGCCTGCGAGAGCACAGTGCAGGACAGAGAAGGGACATTTCCCTTACTCACGTACCCACAACTGCAGCCCAGCTCAGATGTGACATACCAACTTACCTGCACATCATAAGGTGGAACAGCTTTTCCCAAAGAGCCAGGTTTAATTTTCATTCCTTTCATATTGGCACATATTGTCACCTGCGTAACAGATATTTTTTTAAATTTATGCAACATCTTGTAGACTTTATTATTTATTTTGCATCAGGCATGTCACTTCTGCACGACTGTCACCAGAAGGGCTGATCAGTCCTAAAACGCTGTGGTTCTCCAGCACATCAGAGAGGGGTTCAGAAGCACTTCTGATCAGCCTTGTGGAACAAGGTTGCTTGTGCTCAGTCAGAACCAGTGCATTCTTCTGCAAACACTTGAATGTGCGAGACAGCAGATATGAAATTATTGCAGATCTTATTTCAGCACTGGGATAATTAATTTTGGACCATATCAGGGATCAGAGGAGAGAATGCCTGAAATTTGACTCTTAATAGCTTCGTTAATGTTCACTTATGGAGAAGTCTGGGATATGAACAGATTTAATATTTTTCATCGTAACCTCAGACAGGCCAAATTGATACCTAGAGCAAATATTTTTTTTAGTTTTACCTTTTAAGTAAAGATGACAAAGGGATCTATCACAAGTTATTTGATCGGCGATAACCTCTGGCATGGTTTTTGGCAGGGACTGAACTCTGTAGTCATAGTATTTCCACTAAGCATTAAAACGTGCAGCTAATTGACTTTGGAACTATATTATCATAATTCTATATAGCCTTTCCATATATCAAGCGCATTGTGCCTCTAGTATCATTACCTTTGAAAGGGTATACTGCGAGAATTAATGCAAACGTACTGTTTCAGTCTGGCCATAACCTTCATGGATATCAATCCCTGTCTGGATTTTCCACTTTGCCATCACTTCAGGATTGAGCGGTTCCCCTCCAGACACACAGTGTTTCAGGTTTGTGAACTTGTAGCTTGAGAGGAAGAGCAAATGAAAGAATTTTCTTAACTTCGGAAAAGAGCAATAAATGGTCTTTATGGGGGCTCCCTCATTTTTCAAACAAGCATGGATAAAACTTTACAAGCTACTTTGGAAGTGACAAAAATCTTCCTGTTACGCAGTCCTAGGGTCAGACTCCTAGATTGCTTGTTTTACCACTGAGGATAACGTGGTTTATCTCTGTTACTAGACGTAGGTTGTTTTTTACTGGACAAAAGAAGATCAGATGTTCATGGAAAGCTGAGTTACGTGCCGACACTCAAGATCAAATAAGAATTTTCTAGAGCAAAAGTAAGGCTGAATGGGACACAGAGCTTGTTGAAGCAGGGTTGGCTTTTGTCAGGATGGGAGATCAAAATGAGCATAAGTACCTTACTGAAGATGTGAAAACTCCTTACAAATCACACTGAGTGCTTCTCATAAGCTCAGTATTTTACACTGTAACAAACCGGTGGAGACAGCTGCCAAGTAACTCTCAGCGTTGTGAGTTCTCCAGCTGCTCACTTCACTCTCAAGTACGTGGGAACAGGTCCACTGTACTCCAGTAATTCCCTGATCCAATTCTGCCTGAAAGCTTGAATTAAATTAACTGCGAATCATAAATTCAGAGGAAGTGACAGCTTTAAAAAATCTTACTTGTTTCCTTTGTGCTGTCTTTTCAAAGGCCCATTCCTGAAGCCTGAACGACCTAAGGTGAGGCTAGTTATTCTCATTTCAGAACAGAGCTTTCTTTTCTGAGAGCAAGTTTTACTGATTTTGTTTAATTGAAAAACACAAAAAAGCAACATAAGGAATGAAACATTCAGATCCGATCCAGCGTTATGTCCCAGTACCTGCTCAAATCATGTTGGACCAGCATTCGGTAGGCAGTGGGAGCAGTGCAAAAGACAGTGATGGGGTATCTTGACAGAGTCTAGAAAAACAGAAATTTATTTTCGTGAAAAGAAAATGCAGTGATGGGCCCAACCTTGTATATGTGCAGGTGACTAACAACTCGCGTGCTCAAACGTCTGCACAATGAAACCCAAGAAATGCAACATGCATTCAACGCAGAGACAGACTATGGGTTAGTGACCATGAATCCTGACTCCAAAGAGGCTGCACTAGTCAGTCTTACTGCTGTAGATAATATAGTACTTTCCGTTCAACAAAACTGGCTGCTGCTACAAGCAATAGGTACCCACGCACTGGAGCCCAGCTTGTTTGCTTCATTTATGCTAAATGGAAATAAATTTCACAGTATAAAACGTTACACTCACCTCTGCAATAACTGCTGGTTTAAACTGTGGCAAATTGTGTACAAAGACACATGATCCACAGATCCATGGTGCAAAAACGCTGCTCCAAGCTGACTTTACCCAACCAGTATCAGACGTATTCCACATCACATCTGAAGGAGTCAAGTTCATCCAGTGCCTGATGATAAAGTAAAGGCAGAAAAAAATTGCCTGCATTTACTTGAGTTTTTATAGTCACAGTTTCGACTTAATTGTGATCGTGTCACTTAATCGGGAAACTGAGAGAAACTGCAAGATGTACCTGCCACTAGTTGCAAATCCGATGCCATAACTGCTGTGCGAATGCAACACCATTTTTGGAGAACCTGTACTTCCACTAGTAAAATAGATCAGCATTGGGTCTTGACTCCTTGTCTTGACACATTCATGGTCGGCAGATGTTACCCTTCAGAAGAAATAGTATCTGACAGTTACAACATGTAGTTTTCCATGATGGAAACAGTATTTTTAAGGTTTTGGTGATAAGTGGGAAGGTGCTCCCAAACTGTATGATCTTACTAAATCACAGAATCATAGAATAACCAGGTTGGAAGAGATCCACCGGATCATCGAGTCCAACCATTCCTATCAAACACTAAACCATGCCCCTTAGCACCTCAAATAAATAGATTGCATCAGGTATCACAGGTAAGAGTTAGAGAGCACAATTCAGTAGTGGCAAAGACGCAAACACCTACAGCATATTCCAGTGACTCTGTCTACAACCATTGTGCAAGGGCACTCAAGGTACTTGTTATACAGAACAGAAGGCAGATGCCAAAAAAATCTTCTGCCTCAACACATACTGTCCCCTAGTCTGAATTCAACAGGCTCCATTCAGGCTGTTATGCCAGATAAGGTAGTCTCAGACATATATTATACCATGCATGTTCAAGGGACTGATGAACAACTCAGATTGGGCTAGTTAGTCAAGAGAAGAAATAACTGATGCCATGTTAGCTGAGCACCAAAAGCTGGCAATGGGCATCTTCTCATTGAATTCAAGGGGCAGTAGGCTGGGCTCTAGAAGTCAGGATCAAAACACCTGCAAGATTAGTACTCTATGCGCTTGTCTTGTGACCATAGTAGAAGCAGAGAACTTTGAATAGCTGGCATGCTGCTGGGTGAGGAAAAGCTGAAAGACCTAAACACAGTCCCCAAAAGTGAGATGGAGGAATTTGTACTTAATGCAGCAATTACAGCGAGTTGACAGAGGAATGCAAAAATGCAAACAACTTGTATTTTGGAAATGAATCCCCAAACTCAGCGATGCCATCTGACTGATACAGCTTCCTTTGCCTCACAGAGATGAAGGCAAAACAGCTGGATACTCACGCAAAGAGTTCTTTGAGGTTCAGCCACCCATCTCTGTTCCCTTTGGCTACAATTAACTTGCTCCTCAGAAACTGGCAGTCAGACACGACAGATTCCACTGCAGGTGCCAGCGTATCATTGGTAATGATGCACTTGGCCTTTGAAGCCTGGAGTCGGTATAAGATGTCTTTAGCTGTTAATTGGGATGTTCCTGGAATAAAGACAATTCCTGGGGAAAAAAAAGCAACAAACAATTTAGAAAACTGACAATTTCTCTTTGTTGTGTTCACAGGACACGACCCCAGTCACAGAAAAGCTTAGCTACTTGCCAAAAACTTATTCTTTGAGAAACAGGAGTTAAGTATAACTCATATTTAAAGGCAGAGCCTGGGTGAATTTGTGGCCTAGGAATGACCTGAGCTCATGTAGCTCTAAAAGACCACAAATTCTGCCGCGTTGGTGTGGAGTTTTGTGTCATCCATATTAAAGGTATCTAGATCACGAGGAAGATCTCGATTTAGAGAGGTTTTGAGCACTTCCTTCGTGATTTGCAACTCAAATGGGTCAAACTCTCCCTAGGAATTTGCAGAACTGTAACAGCAGAAACCCCCCCAATTGTATTGAATTAGAAACTAGCCTAGGCATAGAATCATAGAATCATAGAATAACCAGGTTGGAAGAGAACCACTGGATCATCGAGTCCAACCACTCCTATCAAACACTAAACCACGTCCCTTAACACCTTGTCCACTCGTGCCTTAAACACCTCCAGGATAGCATCATAGAATAAGCAGGTTACTGCATTAAAATTGTCCACACTACTAATATATCTGGTCAAATCGGGCTTTAGTTCGTAACCATCTAATCTTGGCTGGCTTCAACTGGGGACGCCTTTGAACTGGACTGTGCCTGTTCAGTATATAGTACAAAGTTGCTCTGGTTCCTGTGTGGGTGTTGCAATTCCCCTTCTATGCAGAAGCTGAATTGTACCGGGCACAGCAGAGTATTCTCTATCACATTTTTAAAAAACTTAATTCTGCATGGTTTTTGTATCTTTAGTTTATTTTCTTTTTGCTTCTAAGAGATCTAAAAGGTGACTCACCTGTTCGCATGCAGGCTACATTCAGTAGCCACCACTCAGGAACACGGGGCAGAACTGCTATGACTCTGTCTCCTCTCTGCAAACCACATGCCTCAGAAAGTATATTGGCTGCTTTCCTAGACAGAAATCCCAGCTCTTCAAAGCTCCACTTCACCTCCTCTCCTTCATCATTTACCCACCAAAAAGCTGGAGTTGCTGGTCGTTTTCCATCCTAGAACACAACATAAGATGTTAAAACAAGATGACAAACCTTAAGAAGTTTAATTTCAACCCAAAATAACTCCAGACTAAGCAAGTCATCCTTGGCAACTAGTCTCTTAAAGTCAAACCTATATTTCTGACAAAGAAAATAAAATAGTGCATTCTATTCTGCAGCTAATACTGTCCAGTATCCATCCACAAAACTGATCTGCATCTCCTGAGATTTGTACCAATACCTATGAAGTAAAAGAAAAATACTACCTTTTCCAGTTTTGACCATTCATCCAAGACATCACTCGCAAAATTGAAATATTCCGGTTGTTCCTTTTTACACTGGTTTATAGAGTCATAATGTGAAATAATCTGAGATGCAAGAAGCCTGTTGCACCCATGGAACAACCTGCAAGGTGACCTGAGAATCCGCAGACACTGAGGAATCCATGATTTAATAAATATTCTCATGATAAATGATGTTTTAACGGAGAGTAGGGGAAAAAAATCAGATGCACACCTACAGGAATCACTCACCTGAAATGAAAGAAAATACATTTAAAACCAGCCACGTCCTGGACATTGTCTCATTTGTGATGTTTGATAAATTAATGCAAATCAGCTTGAAAAAATAGATTGCTTGTGTGCCTCCTCATTTTTTCCTCATTATCTCCTATGTTTCTTAGAGCAAGAGTTCCTCCTTTCCTGGCAAAGAGATTGTGCACTGTTTCTTCCACTATAATCTTTGTCCTCTACTTTGTCAGCTGATAAATAAATGTTGTATCTCATCTCTAAACTTTCACTTGTCAGTCTTTTTCTGTCTCTTGATTCCTGTAAATTTAATATTTTACTTTGCCTGCTTACAGAAAGAAAATCACACTAGTTAGGAAATTTTTTTGAAGACATGTTTTAGTCCCTTTGATTTAAACCAGTCTCTCTAATTACGCTATGTCTTAAATATACACTAGATGGCGATTCACACTGAATTTACACACCAATAAAACTGATGAATCTCTGATTTCCTTGCGAGTTCTAGTCTCATTGAAGACGTGGAATAAAACCAAAATAAACAGTAGGGAAGCAAAGATGAAATGCCAAAGACTTCCATTTGCTTTGCACTTCAGCCGAAGCGTGCGACTTTGAAAAAAATAGACGTTGTAAGACAAATTTGCAAAGAAAATTCCAGCACATCCAGTTTCTCCTACTCTTTCCCACACAACATACAGGTACACATGGAAGAGACAGAATGGACGATACTGCAGTTATTTAAAGGCCAGCCTTGGAAGTGAAGAAAACTGGATCTTTACTCACAGATGCAGAATCTTCTGATAAACTTGTTTTGAGCGTAGTGAAGTCCCTTCAGAATCTACCCATCGCATTAAATCTAAGGGAATCTTTCCCTCAATTAAATGAAGTCAGCTTTGCTTTTAAACATTTCTGTGCCATGATCTTCTCCTTATTTAGCAGCCAACAGCACACACCTAACCCCCAAGGATACTTTTACCTTTGCGTTATGTATTACAAGTATAGAGGCAGTGACGGCTTGAAGAGTTTGATGCCAATGAACAACAGTATCTGACATCACCGTAAAAATCACTGTATTTGTGAATGAAAACAGAGAAATGCAAGCTGAAGTGCTCACGGGTGAGGCATGTGTCCTCAACCACACAATTTCAGGGTACGAGTGGTAACAAGGCAGAAGCCCCAGGAATTGCATGTTTCCTGCTGACTGGGCTCCGACTTCTGCAGAAGGAAGATTTTCCATTCCTCTCAAGTTATAAAGCACAAAATGAATGAGCCAGAACTAGTTAGCATCGATGAAGAAACGTGCAGAAATATGACCTAATCTGCTGTATGCCTAAAAGAAAACACTGTACTCCACTGGTCTTAATTTTCTGTTTAGTTCTGCTAAATCAAACTCCTTTCTTCATTGCAAATCTGTCCTGGCAGGACTGACTCCTGTATGATGCTCCTTTTGCTGCACTTTTCTTCCACGACATAAAGGTTAGAAGCCCTTTCCAAAATTGTGCCTGTTTAAAAGTGTAATTTATGGAGAGAGAGGTTTTATGATGTAACTGGTACAATCATCTTTGCTGAGTGTAGTCAGATAGGAAAGGAGTTAGAACAAATATGGTTGGACTCGATGATCTGGTGGGTCTCTTCCAACCTGGTTATTCTGTGGCTGCTATTTGTTTCAGTGGCAGACAGGGGAAAATCAGCTCTCTAAACAAATGGTTTTGTCCTCCTACCTGTGCCCTGGGAGCCTTAGGCTGTATGCAGGGCGTACAACGCAGCCTGTTGAAATCAAACTGGCCTTGTTACCCTTTCCCTGTTCTGAAAGGTGCTTTTTAACCCTCCTAGAATGTTACTTGAAAGATATTTTTTGAAAAGAGCCTGTTATGAAGAGAAAAAGACAACAAAGCCAAACAGAAGATTCTTATCGTTGCGGTTTTTTGTTTTTTAACCCCCTCCCTCCTTTGATTGCTGCATCTGTATTTACCTGTGATCTTATCTTGCAAGCAGCCTGGATACACAACTCCCTCTGATTTCATTAGGTACCCTGTATAGTGCTTACAGAACACTTCCCAAGGTGCATTACAACGCAAAGCCTTTGTGATCAATGGGAAGAGTCCACGTGAAATCCAGCCCCACTCACACCATGCACGAAAACAACTTGAATTGAAACCATAAGCCAGCCACGATTCCTCACCCTCCAGAAAAAGGGAGGCTACCGTATCAGCCACCGTTATGAACACTCCTTCCTTTTAGCAGCACCCTTTAATCCTTTGGTCTAGGTGCATGAAGGAGTAAAGCAGCACTCGCTGCTCCTTGAGAGGAAGGAAAAAGGCAATTTCTTCAGCTATCGGTTTGATTCTACTAACCTAGACCCAGTAGTCCTCAAGTCAGCTCTGTCCTCATCTGTGCCACAGAAACAACCACAAGAATGCTGGTCCCCTCTAGATTGGCTACAGCTTTGGATGTACAGTTCATAAATTTCAGCACAGTTTAAGGGCTAAAGTGTTTCTGCCACAATTACAGACCGGCAGATATTTACAGAAGTAACCATTGCTCAGTAAATGGTATGTCTTAATCTTTTTGTAAGATATTTCTTAAAACATTCTGAAAAGACTGGCTACAGAGGCCTCATAGTTCACAGACACAGCTGATACCTACCCTGAGGATGAAACAGTACATTTTGTTCAGTTTACTGTATTGGTATTAGCTGCATGAAATTGTTCTACCTCTGAAAGCCAATGGCAAAAAATTTCTGGTTTAACTGACAAAGTAGAACCTTAATTGAGCTACAGTTTGGCACTTAAGCAGAAATGGGAGCCTCACAGGCAAGGCACTAAGGAAACGCAGACGTTAAAATTATACATGCAAAGCAATGAGTGTTCCCCTGATTTCAGCAGGCTCTGAATCACGTCCATTAACAAGTAGCTCCACTAGTGCAACAGGCATCCAAACGTTAAGCCAAGGAGCTGCCCTCAAATACTGCCCCAGGTACCTCACTGGTGGTTTTGCCTGCAGCTCTGTGCCGTGTAACGGTGCCGAGAGCAGGCTGGCTAATTAGAGAAGGGCACTATGACTTGACTGGTGCTTCTGCAGGCAACTATTTCCTCCTGCGTTCCCGCAGCCTCCCACAAAGGTTCTGCTTTTTTTTTTTTTTTTTTTTTTTTTTTTTACAGAAACACTAAACCCACCTCCCCAACAGATACTTCATTTTTCTCAAACACTGCTAAGGATTGGGAAGTAATTAACTACATCAATGTTCCTGCGGAAAGGTGCAATCGGCTCCACTGGTAGTTGACTCCGTTATCAGCCTTATCAGCCCCTCGGTTTGGCTGGTACAGCAGCAGCCATTTGAGCCGCAGATCCTGCTGCTCGGGGCTCCTTCGCTTCTTCCTTTCTCAGTAACTGGGTAAAGGCAGGACAAGATGAAGACACATCAGTTTTTCCTTCTGTCATCGCTGTTTCTCACAGGCTTCCTGGCAGCAGGCGTCATAAGCCCAAACGAAACAAAGGCAAAGAAAGCCAAACTGCCCAAAATAAAAAAAGAGAACAACGTACTCCTGCTGAAAAAAAGCAACTTTAACAGAGCACTGGAAGAAACGAAGTATCTGCTGGTGGAGTTCTGTGAGTATGGGTTCTCTCTGTCTTTTACCCTGATGGCTCTGCAGAGCGTGACTGACTCTGGGACACGCGGGTTTTACAGTTGCTTTGTACTCCTGTAGTCCTTGTTTGTTTTGGTTTTCTCCATAAATACTTCTGACCATAAATACAGTAATTTATTCCTTGTTGGGGTGGTTAAATACCAGTATGTTGCAAAAGGCAGATACTGTAAGATGGATCCTCACACACAGCGCTGAATTCCATTCTCTGCTTCCACTGCTTAATTTTGAAAGTATGTGTTTCCCAGCAGTAATAAGCAAACTCTAGGTATTAAAAACCCAAACCAAACCAGAGAGGGCTTTTCTCCCTCTTATATTGTCATCAGCGCTTTGTATGAGGTTTTTGCTGGATGGCATCTCTCCTCTGTGAGTGTTTGGGCTTCAGGGAGTGTCTCTTTACAATATTTCGGTATCTGTAACTGGATTATATTCGACTCTTCCCCTGGAATTAGCCCTTGATGAGGTGGAGGCTGGTTTGTGGGTTTTCTGTTAGGCTCACGTGTATTCCTCATGGTGAAGAACGTAGTGAGGCCTTTTGAGTAACTGGCTTGTCAGGTCTCATCACCTGAGCCTTATAGGAAGGAAATCGCAAAAGCCAAAAGTTATATTCATGGGGTGTTACCCATCTAAAAGTTCAGATGCTGCATAATTTCCTACTCCACAAACACAGGGCTGTATTTCCTAGCAGAAAATCTGCATAAGACAACAAAAATCTTTGCTGCTCGGGCTTGCTCCACTGTGCTACCGCTCCCTGAGCTCAGTGCACACACCTACTCCACCCTTAATTATATAAACACCTTGCAAACTAGCACTCCTCTGGAGGCAGGCATTAGAGAGAGGTACAAACTGAAACACACAATCTATTCCACATTTGGAAGTGGTCTTTGAAATGAAGGCAATATCCTAACTTGTGGAAGTGCACGTCATTTGTTCTTTCGCCTCATTACCAAGCCTGGCTGCTGCTGCTAACGACACCACGAAGTAGCAGTCTTAGTGTAGGTCTATCTGAAAGGAAAGCACTTGCATTTTTCCAGCAATAAAATCTAAAATACACTAGCAGATTAATGGAACTAAAACTACGTTTGGATCATAACAAACATTTCATTAATCCTGAAACAATGTTATGAAACTTTATAAATATTTTTAAAATATTCAGAATGATGACATTAGAAATTTCTTTAAAACTTAACGTATGTTTAAACACTGCTGAAGGTGTTGAAGTTCACCAAGATTTTATTTTATAATTGTGGAGGGTCTAATGCTATTTGCCAGATTTAGTCTGCAGCTGTGAACTGGTTTGATCTCTCTGAAGATGCGTTATTTTGGTGAAAAGTGTTATCAGAAATATCTTAGTCAAGCTCTAGTCTCAGCTTTGTAAGAGCTAATTCAAAGCACAGAATCTAAATGTTCAGGTCACAGAAGAGTTTGCAGCCAGAAGTCCTTAGTACTGGCAGAGTTGATATTTAACAATGAGATATTGAAACACCCTTCAGGATATCAACGTAATACTGAATGGAAAGCTGATGTGAAAAGTTTCATAAAGAGACAAGAGATGAAGAAAGAATTGTTAAGAATACAGCAGTCCAGGGAGCTGGGCACTCAAAGGACATGGAAGATCTAAATCAGAGTTTCTTGCCCCTCCTTCAGAGAAGAGTCTTGGACCTCTCTCTCTCTCTCTCTCTGCTATCCCACCACCCTCACAACTGGCTTTCTTCAGAAGGAAAGGATAAACACTCTTCCATTCCATGCTGCATCTCCCAAAAAATTCAGAGATGAAACAGCGCTCCCACACCTTGCTCTAGTGATCGTCACTACCCTCTGGTTTGGCTTCAAGGTTACCTGCTTATCTGAAAGGCTCACTTATGGATTTTTCCCTCCCCACTCTCCTCCCAAACCATAGAGGCACCTACAGTTCCCGCAGAGAACTATGAAATCACTCATGATGACGACGAGCTCCACAGCCCAGATACATCATCTGGAAATCACCAGCCTTGGTCTCGACAGCTCTCTTTGGAGATGTGCCACTGAACAGCTTCTGGGGCAGTGGAAAACCATCCTGCAGCAAGGCACTGCCCTGGGAAAGCCGAGTCCACAATGCTGAACCACCTGGTCCATTTGCCATAATCATTCGCACTGCTACGGCACGAAGAGGCTAAAGCTACGACACGCACATGCACCTACACAGAGAGGCCATAAAGCCCTACTAAACAAGCTACCTAAAGAAACAGTCTGTGTGAACATGGAAATATTCGGGGTACTTAGATAACGAGAAGCAAAGTAATATTCCCCAGATCACACAGGATATCTGTGGGGCTGCCAGGGACTAGCTCCAGAATGAATGCGGGACCCGAGACCCTTCTCTTCACCCATTCTCAACCATGTCTCCATGTTGAGAATGGGTGAAGAGAAGGGTCTCTGGAGGGAATCCCATGCTTCCCAGAAAGTGGGATTTGTTCTGTTGCTGTACCAACACAGGGAAAAGATTGATTCAGTGCTCTAGGACCTGCCTTAGGGCTATCTATTACAAGAAAACCCCAATGCTTTCCCTGTTGCATACCATTATCTACTCACCAGTCCTCAATATTTATCAGCAGAGCCTTGTTTTGATGTTTTGTGCTCCCGAGTCCTTCTAATGCCCTCCAGTTCCACCTTCACCGTGTCCCACGGCTGCCTTCTTTCAGGTAAGGTTTGCTGTGAAAACATACACTGACTTTCTGCCAAGCACTATCAGGCTACCCTGGCAAGCTGAGCAAAGTACACAGGGCAAGTACAGAGCGTGGAAACAAAGTACATCCAGTTTTCTTCCACCTTAGTTCCAACTGCCTTGTGCAACAAGAAAGCACCCAAAGGGGCTGCGTGAGGTGAGGAAGGACACAGGAACAGAAGATCCAGATTCTTTTTGGGAAAGACATGGAGAGCAATGTCTGAAAATACCATTGAGCAGCACAAAGCAACGTGTTTACTTTCCCCTGGACACAAACCCTTCTGCCTGCCCAGCTAAATTGTGTGCTCTGTATGCACTGGGGACATCTGACAGAGCTCACATGCTAGGGCTCTGCTGCTGTAGTCTGAGGCATCTCCCTATCCGTGCTAAACCTCCCTAAATATCACTCAAACTCCTATGAACACAGGGCACAGAGAGCACTCGCCACCAGCAGAAGGCAGATCTTACACCAACGTTGCTTACGTGGATGAGTTTTACAGTTTACACTATACCTTAGAAACAAACCCAGAAAATCCCAAGCATTCTGACAAAAATCATCACCACAGGGAGGATAAAGTGTAATAAAGTGTACGCTTAGAAGCACAAACACTACACGCACTGCTGCGTGCCACAGCAAACAGTACCCAGCTGGAGTCGTGTTTTGTTTCCCCAAGGACAGCAACTGCCTGCGAGCAGCAAACCACCCGATTACAGTAAAATGCATCACCTATTTAATTACTCTTCAAAAGCCTTTCATAAATCTTTCAGATTTTCTGTTGTCAGAATGGTTTTCACAGGACTTTGCGGCTATCCCATATTTCTCTATGCAAGAATAGTCCTCAGATCCCCGAAGAGTCAAGTGAAGAGCATTCCTGTTTAAGGGTTTCTCAGGCAAGAGAGGCAGAAATAGCCCCCGGCTCCCCTTGAGCCTGGAGCCTCGTGGTGCTGTGTTAGCCTCGGCAGCTGCTTACTCTTCTCAGTGCCCAAAGTGATTGGTGTCAACAGGCATCGAAAAGAGAGGAAGCGAAACAGAACTCAAGAAAAGGCTCCAGATAAAAGGAGTGATGATTTCCTGCAACACTCAAGCGACTTGAAAAATAAAGCACCTGTGAGACAAACAGAGAATGAGTGGAATGAAAAGCAATTGATGGAAAGCTGAAGAGGAGTCTAATCACTCAGGAAAGCAGAGGAAAGGTGTGTGGATGGATGTTTCCACACGTTCTTTGGGTAGTCAAGGAGACCGTTTTTATCTGTCTGATGAAGGCGGCTGTTCACTCACTCAACTTCTGTCTCACAGTTACCAGGTTAATGGTACTTGGATTTCTCCTGCTTTCCGAGTGCAGTGAATGTTTTACGGGATGGAGTCAGGTACAGCTCCCAGCACCAGTCAGGAGCTGCTAACTCTGCCAGCTCTCATTATCTGAAAATGCTAGTTACATTGCTAGTTACTCTGCCTATTCAGGTCATTCAATGACAAGAGATCATTCTGAAAATATCTGTCTGGAATATTTCAGAGAAAAATTGATTTCCCTCCCCGCGACAATCTACATACATGTCCAATGTACATAAATCTTATTATTCCCTGTACATTTGGGAAGTCTCTAAGTGGCTTCAGCTTCTGTGTCTGGACTTGACCAATGATTTCTTCTGCCCCTTCCTAAGAGAGTCCTAACGGTTTCACTGTTTCACTGTGCTAGGAGCATTTGATCCACCGAACTCCCAATTGTGGTAAAACAGCTGTGCAACCTTAGGTTATTATGAAAAGGTAATTTTATTAGAATTGCTTTTGGTGTAAAACATTGACTTGGAATTAGCTAGAAGGTGCTGGATCCCTAATTGCAATGTGGCTTCCAGCTTGTTATTCCAATAGCACTCTGTCCAGTGAGTACATCTGTAATTTTGTGAAAGAACAGAAGGTAGTTCCTTTGTTGTATTTATACTTTGGGTTTGTGCTTGTGTAAGTACACATCTGACTGTGTTTGCATACACGCAAGACAAACATAAATGCATGAAACCAAGATTAAATGGATGTTTTTCAGCTGTTCCTATTTGAAAAGTACATTGATGAAACTAAAAATTTTCTATGTAGAAAGATATTTTGCTCTTTGCAATGAAACAAATCTAATAAGATAGGCTACCTCAATTTTATCAAAAGAAAGTAAAATTCATTTTCTTTTCAACTCAAGTTGCAAATCTGTACAGCTCCGGGCCTTTAGCTCTTATCTGACTTCAAATACCAAGCAGTGACGTGTGACTAGTTTCTTTCTCTTCTCCTTTTTTCATGTTAATATTTATAACTCCAGGGCCCAGATTAGGACCCCCCTTCTCCCTCCTCCAAACACACGACTGCCATTTGAGCTAACGAAGGGCTGGCACATTGCACAGTGTGCATAAATATGCTGCCAGTCTCTGAAAGATCACACTCCGGTGCTCTCCTTCCCCTCTCTGTATCTTATCTGCAAAAGTAGTTTCTGCGTTACAAAGGTTTGCCTCAGTGAAGTGCTCACAAAAACAGTAGCTTATCGAAGCGTCCTAACGTAATATCCAACTCTGCCCTTGACCTCCCTCTAACTCATACTCTGCATAATCAGCCAAACTACTTTTTACTTCCGTGCCATTTCTTCCCAGCAGAACACTCTTGCAATCCTACTAGTTTTTCACTGTGACTGGTTCGAGGACACATGGAGGGAACAATCAGCTTCAACGCAAAGAAGTAAAGATAATTCCTCATTTATTTCTGAGTCATAAAAAATGTTATTCAACCCCTCTGCTACTATCTGACACAACATCCCCCACGAGAAAGCTTCAAGCTGTGGCCTGCGTAACCCGTTCTCTTTTGGTTTACCCTTTCTAGATGCTTCTTTATCTCGATCATCTCAGAATTTATCTGAAGAGTTTGCCGAGGCTGCACGACAGCTTAAAAAAGAAGCTCCAAGAATCCAGTTTGGCAAAATTGATGTCACACATCAACATGATTTGAAAAAAGAATTTAATATTCAAGAGTTTCCTACTGTGAAATTTTTTGTGGATGGCAACAGGGAAGATCCCATAGACTGCAAAGGTAAACTGTTATGCACTGATAAGATAATGATATGTAATTACAGGTTGTACTGATCGGTTATGCTGCTGAGAAGAAAAACAGAGATGCTCAGATAAAGAATATGCAAGGTAGCAAACTTTTTTTGTCCATGGTTTTAAACATACAATTACCTCTATGCCAATATAAGAACTGGATTTGAGTTCATCTTCCAATTGTATAATTGAACTATAAGTTTATTTCACACAGTGAAATTCTTTGCTGGCCTAATTCCACTGAGTACAGAGAATCGCCCCCAACAAGATGACTTACTCTCATTTACTACAATAAACACAAGTAAATGCAGTACAGCAAACATGAATTTTGTCCTGAACCTGCTCTGTTTGCACTTCCTCTAGTTCACTGCGGTTCCCATGGTTAGAAATAGGCTGGAGCCATACTCTGTGCGTTGGAAAATAAACTGTGGATTCACGAAGTTCACACTAAATACACAGGTGTAATTCCTAAACCAAGCAAAAGAATTTTGCAGTTTAGCCATCAGAGGGAGCACATACGTGGCTCAAAAGAACCATGAAATAATTAGAAGTCTTTGATGGAAAGTTATTAAGCGAAGACAAGATTATTAGAATAGGACTAACCTGAACAATCCGGGGAAATCCAGGCATTATTAGTTTCTTTCACAGATCATATATACAATAAAGATATTCAATTTTTTTTTTGGCCAAAAATAATGAACTTCTACACAGTTGACAAAAATTGCATGACTTGGCCGAGCTTCTGTTAGTGGACTCCAAGCAGATAGAGCTGAGTCACAAGTCTAATACAATGAACAAAAAAAGGAACCTAATGTTTGCCTCCTGAGCCTGTACACAATTGAGTGATTTGACTTCTTTAACTGCTGAGCCCCCTGTGGCTGCTGCTGCTGAAAGCTGATCTTCAGTATTTTTAGTAACTTGCTCCTCCTTGGTATTGAATTTCTTACCAAGTTCCCATCTAGGCTTGTGCAAACAGCAGCTTCTGCACAAATGCCACTGAGAGTGTGATTTGCCAAACTGAACTTTTATTAGAGGTGCTGATACCTGAGAGCAAAGGCACCTGCCTTTAGTCTCTGATTAAATCTATAATACTGACAAGAAAACCTCTTTTAAACTGGTAAGCCTATTTGACAGGTATGTTTGTGAGAACCAGGGAAAATACAGAATATCTTAAAACACAATACGCACCAGCCACCCTTCAGCAGAGAGCTGCTAAGACGCGTTTGACTAGCAAGATGCAAAAAGTTAGCAAACTGGCTTCTGCTCTCCGGTTTGTACAAGAGAGCATCAAACATTCAGAACACATGTATCACCAATAATAACTTACGTCTTGTTGACTGTAAGTGTTTGTGTAAAGCAATGACTAAAATCTCACCTATTGTGTATGACTTCTAACCCACTGAGACCTGGCAACTGAAAATGAGCAGGAACCACCCGATGACTTCTCACGCAGAACTTGGTATGCATCGTACAAAGAAAGAATAGATTTCACTTAACTCAGGAAATTCAATCAAATATTTCATGGAGGAGGGAGTTTTTGAATGGTTGTCCTGGCAATGGACATAGCACGAAAACCAGATCCTAGACCTTTGTCAAATCATCATGTACAACTCCAAGGCCAGAATTTGGCCAGTAGAAACAAGCTACTTGGGCTGTTTAAAGCAACATGAAAGAAAGATTAACCAAGTGAAAAATACACTTAGAGGTTATATCACTGACTGAAGCTGTAAGACCTCAATTCTGCATTTAGACAGCAGAAGTCGAGCACTATGTGGCCACTAGATACTGCTCTGTGCTTTGTTCTGTAGCCTCTACTCTCCAGAGCCTGCCTGCTTCACCTTAGAAAATAGTATTTTAAACTAGTTGCAACGCAGCCTACTGCAAAATGACTTGATGGCAGGAAAATGGTCTGACTCAATTTTGAACTTGTCATATTGCTAAAATGCACAGTACTAGGACTTGCATCTTTGATAATCCACTTGTACTGCACATCTTGACTCTAGCAATTCACAGCATACAGACTTTTTCTTTTTTCATATACAACTTTCATTAACCCTTCACTGGATTCTTGCTATAGTGCAACACCTTTGTTGGACCTACAGAGATGAAAGGGCTTTACAGCTGATAGTTTATACACCTGACCCTCAGCTCTAATTCCTCTGAAAACACAATAGCTAGAAAATGTATTTTATAAAGAATCTCAAGATTCCTAACCCTTTGGGCAGCTTGAAGAGAATTTACCAAATAAACATACTGACTGTAAGCTCAATAAAACTGCCAGCAATAATTTGGAACCCAGAAGATGGAACAATCCAGAATTAAAGGACAATTCTGACACTTCAACTTTGTTTCTTATGTTTAAGCTGAACAGAGAAGCTGCAGCACCACAGAGGAGTTTTAACATGTCTCTCTGCCTATCAGATCTCTTCTGTGACATCGAAGGAACAATTTTGACATCTAATTTAATTGAACAGAGAGTTCAATAAAATCTGCAATTGGTTTGAAGTCATTTTAGATTAAGCCTCAGGTCGATAGCTCTTTATAGCTTACTGTGATTTTGGGACACATGAAATCTTGGAGAACAGGTTTTCTACTTGTCTGAATTTCCCTACCTCTATTCTCCATACATGATTAAGCAGTTAATTGGACATATAGCCATTTGCAGAATTGCAAGGGAACACCATACAGACCCACTGTTGATCTTCTATAGTCAGCAATAGTTTAAATGGTGATTTGAGGCTGAATTTGGATACTCCAAGCCCATTGAATCAGCTTTGACCTCATCCTTAAGGAGCTGAGGTCCATTTGTGTTCAGCATTCTTCTGCCCCTCCACTGCCTCTATCCTTATTGTACAGAAATGTCTGTAATTCATTTTGATGGTCATTTTAACTCTCTTTGCCTTCCACAGGAGTCAGACAGGCCTCAGCCTTTATTACGTGGATAAAAAGAAGAACAGGACCTAGCACTGTTATAATCAACTCTACTGATCAGGCTGAAGCTGTCATAAATGCTGATGATTTGGCAGTGATTGGCTTTTTTAAGGTAATTCACTGGTAAACTCAAAAGGCTGGTTTCTGCTCCAGCTTCGTGATATACTGCTTGCTATCACCACCAAATCTCATGCATCCAAAAGACCTAGTACTCACCTGAAATACCCAGGCCCTCAGTTTTCTCTGCTTTTTAAATTTATTTAATTGTTTCTATCTACTTTTTTGCACCTCTACTAGATAAGCAGCCCAGGCAGAGATAAGAACATCTCACACCCCAGCCCTTTTCCTGAATAGGTACCTAGGCACAAAGACTTATCTCTCCGAGAGCAGCATCTGTGAATGTGATGCTGCAGCAGCTCTCGCACAGCCCTGGTCACAGCAGAATTGCCTCTATTCTCAGAGAAAGGGCTTCCCAGATTTGGTGGCTGGTGGGTTATGGTGCTTCACAAGTCTCCAAACGTAAAAAATTGTAATCCCTGACCAAAGTTGTTACTGATCTAAAAATCTAGTTACCCAATCACTGCATTTCTATGCAAACACAGTGTAAAAGCACAAACCTGAACAGTTGCAGTCTGTTCCTGCAAAGGAATGTTCTCTTCCTGCTTAAGCCATAAAAAAAAAAAAAAAAAAAAAAAAAAGCAGTAAGCATTGTCTAATGTTTTGGAGTGCCTCTTCTTTACCTCTCCATTCGACGATCTAAACAACCTCAGTGAAATTCAGAAGGGCAGAGCTCCAGCTCCATGAATATCTCGCTAGCTGCAGTTTTTAGCTCCTGCCAGCAAAGAAATCTGCATGGATAAGTCATAAAATATTACACTGTATATGATCCAACTCACATTCCTTCTCAAGTACTTCCTACTAGTTTCCAGAGCACAGCAACGTTCACAAGATATGGGGCTGAATGAGACAGAGCAATAGTCAAATTGTGCAAAATAAATGCTGTCAAAGCACACAGTCAGAAGTCTGTAAAACAGGAATGTTTTTTCCCTGTTTTTTCAATGTGTCCTTGATGTCTTCAATATCTAAACCAGTCAGTTAAGGATTCTCTCTAACTAAAGAGACTTTCATTCTGGTGTCTCTCAGCATGTCTGCACTCACACCTGAATTGATAAGGTCCCAAATGTGTTGGCTACAGTGGATAGTCCAGGCTTTTTGGATGTGGAAAACAGGATTCGTTACCAAATGCCCCATAGTAACAGAGCTGGTGAACACATACAGCTTAATAGGACAAACTGTGAAAATGCTCAGAGTGCCTAGAATTTTGCTTTGCAGCAACCTGCTTGCAGCCGTTGATGAAGGAAAGCAGTTTTCCAGTGTTGGACCAGACTGAAAAGCCCTTGCTATCACAGTGATGCTGGAGAGTTCCCTGAGCCAAGCTGATAGCAGATATTGCCTGTAGATGCGTTTGACTGGACTCCATGATTTCACTCTGGGGCTGAAATTACAATAAATGAGTATGGCCATGTGAGAAACTTAAAAGGCAGAAGCCAGATGAATAGCATCCAAGTAAATAAAGAGCTGCATTTGGCCTTCTATTAGTCACAGATTGCTCACAAACGTGAGTGCCAGGAAGTGTTGGGAAGTCCAGCATATAAATTACTATCCATGTAGCATGAAATAATTGTCTGATTAAGACAAATTGGGAAGTGCTGTTACCTTTCACCGTGCTTATTTACTATTAGTTTGAGGGTGGACAGCACCGTGACTGTTTGACAGATGTAGGAGTCAAGGTCCTCGCCTTGAAGAGCACTCAGTCAAAGCACCTAACGCATCAGCCAGGTCCTCTTGCAAGCAGAGAGCCCTCCTCTTTAATCCATCACATCCTGCAATGTGGCTCCCCTCACAGCTGTGCAGATGGGCTGGGGTAGGGGAGCATCTATTGACACGATCCTTCCCCGTCTGCAGGAGTCTCTGCAGGCTGTGGAAATGCCAGGATAGAGCAGGGCAGATGAGATTAGCACAGGAAGGATGTAGGGGACCATACAGCACCCCTCGGGACTCAGCCCAGCTGGCACTAGCTGGGAAAGTGAATGCACTAGTGTTGTACTGACAGCCCTAGGATCTCCCCTTAGGGGTAATCATGGCAAGCTATAGTCACTTTACACCCTCTTCTCTACCTCACAAGAGTTTAGGGGTGGGCCCCCCTCGTAGCTCTCACTCCTACACATCCCAGTAGGATGCAGGACACAATCTTAATAGATATTCTTTCTGAGATTAGGAACTTCACAATGACAGCATGGACGTTTTCCGTGAGACAGCAAAAGACGTGCCAGAAATGCCTTTTGGGATGACAGCCAGCGACAATGTCTGTGCTGACTATGGCATCCAAAAGAACACTGTTGTTGTCTTTAAGAAGGTAAGAGTACAAAAGCCTAGCAGACAAGGTGCGCTTCCAGAATTTTTTGAAGTTAAATAATCTGGATAAGGTGGTTTTATTTTCCAGTGCATGTTCTAATCAACACATGCTGCCAGGTTCAGTGAGTTTTGCAGATATTTACCTCTTTTCCTTGGTTACTTTTGTTCAAGAACCTTCTTTTCTTCCAATGCACAATAGAAGGAGTTGCCAGCTCTTGTTGGAATGGAACTACACAGAAGTAGCAACAACATTTAGGCTGTGAAGTGGTCAGACCAAGGATGTCCTAAGTAAGCATATGTCACAGACAGTATACATGGATTTAGGAAAGATTTTCACTATGTTAAGATTACTGAACAGATTAAGACTGTTAGCTGCACGTTGAATTTTAGCTATAATGTTATTCTGTAATCTAGTTGTAACATTTATTTCACAAGTTATGGAATTTCAGTTACTGAGGGTCATAGAACAGCAAAGCCGAGAACAACATTTTTGAGTACAGGCAACCTCTTTGCTCCTGTAGCTGATAAGGCAAACAATCTCACGAACTTCACTATTTGTCCAAGGGAAAACCTGTGCATAATGAAGTGCTTGAAGATGGCAGACAGAACAAACTGGATTTAACGAGGTTCATCAAAACTTTTAACTTGGATTTGGTCACTGAATATAATCTTGAGGTATGTGCATCTCATTGTATTAACAAAAGCCACAGGAGAAAACCAGGAAAGACAGGAATCCATGCAGAAAAAGACCTGGGTAGCTATTCCGCTCCTTATTATTTTGTTTGCTTATTTGGCTAGGTCAGTTCTAAACACATCCAGAAACACCAGCAAAACCCATCAGGCAGCTCTTGGTCTAATCCAGGCCAGAGGATGCTTCCCTTTGGCAAGATGATGTTTCTTAGAGGATATGGGGGATTGGCTGGCCAAACTGAACTTGACTGAACATGGAAACAATTTCCTTCCCGGGGAGCCAGCACAAAGACCGGGGCTGCATCTGCAGCGACTACGTGGGGTGGGGAGGTAGGAAAGCCTGTCCCTATCCTGGCTCCAACCCTTCCACTCCCATGCAGCAGCTGGGTACTCCAAGACAAGAAGAAAGAAACCAGCAGTAACTGTTGGCAGTGAAGGTAGAAAGGGAAAGACATGGAAATACCTGCTTGCCTGGGAGACATCCCATTGCCTCTGACCATGGGGTGGCATGAGAAAAAGGTGCCTCTGTGCAAGAAAGCAGACGTGAGCTGCTGATGCCACTCAGAAGTGAAGAACGTACCCAAACCGAGTCTAGCTCCTGCAGACGCTGCAGTTAAGCCTCCCTGTGTAACACTGCCTTTTACTTTCAGCACATTTTAGCATGAATTCTCCAGCATGTGTTATCCAGGAGGTCAGGCGAGAAGATTGTAACACTCCCTTCTGACTATACATATCTATGAATAGCAATTAGGTTTTTCCTGGAACAGAGAAAACACTCGGCAGCTGTCTATTCTTCTCACTATCTTCTTTAAAACAACAAAAAAAATCAGTTATAGGCATGATTGGGAACTGAGTGTTAGGATCTGCAATAGCAGAACTGAATGATACCTAAAAACTAGGACAGATGTTGAGTCTTTTGTTCCCCAGACATCTGTGAAGATTTTTGATGTCCCTGTTGAAAATCACATCTTGCTGTTCACCCCAAAGAGCTCGGAGACATTCAATGCGATTTATGAAAACTACAAGTCTGCTGCTGTGGAATTTAGAGGAAAGGTTTGTAGTGCTGAATTTTGCCTTGCAAATATGAATGACAAAGGATCAATGGTAAAACACCCATTGATGTTGCTAAAAGTACACTGCTGTCAGTCTGTCTTCTAGGTCTACCAAACCATATTAAAATAGTTTCAGTAACTGCTCTTTGCATTAGCTAAGCTGAAAAATAAACTTAACTTGAAAATGATTCTTTAAAATACAGCTATCACACAAACCAACACTAATTCCAACTGCTCCAAGTAAACCTGTTTCTGATTTTACAAATACAACTTTCTAGGAGCAACTCCCAACAAAAGAGAGTTTTAGCACAGTTCTGGCAATTTCTGCCACCCTAGGAAATGCCACGAGGCTCTCAGGGTATTGCTTGAGCCAAGAGCTGGAACCAGCTACAGGGCAAGGAAAAGAAACACTGCAAGGCACCTGCAGAGCCTTGCTTGCAGCTCATGTTTGCACATGTATGAACGATCATACCCATAAGTATTTAAATTTTCCATTGTCAATCATTGTGATGCCACTCCTGCTCCAAGTACATGAGATACTGAAGAACGCTAAGTCATCGTGTAATAAAGCATCACACATTAGTCTTGGTAAAGTCAAATGGATTTCAGGAGTTTCAGCTCTTTTGTGCTGTTAAGATTTATTAGGCAGAGCAATAAGAGCTTTGAGGGGTAATTTATTACTGTAACTCAAATTACTGTAACTCAAATAGGTGATAGCAAACCCCTGTGAAAGGGCACAGGGAAAAGCTCCATTCCTTTCAGCTGCTTTAGCATTTGTTTTCAGCTAGGATCAAGTTATAATAAAGAGCTGCTGGTCACTGGACTGAGACCAATAAATGGTTCTACGCATTTCCTTGCCTTTAAAGTTAGATCCTAGCCCACTGCTGAGCTTCGTGGCTGAACCAAAGCTGGAAGACTCAACCAGATGCATGCCTCTCTCTATTATCAGATAATATTTGTCTTGGTGGACACTGATGAAACAAGGAATGGACGAGTTTTTGAGTATTTTCGCATCAGGGATATTGATGTT
Organism: Clamator glandarius; assembly: GCA_033459285.1. Taxonomy (NCBI): domain Eukaryota; kingdom Metazoa; phylum Chordata; class Aves; order Cuculiformes; family Cuculidae; genus Clamator; species Clamator glandarius. The sequence goes on along the minus strand of JAUNZM010000157.1, from coordinate 2,298,964 downwards.
CCTGCTGTGAGAATCCTAAATCTGACAAGTGATGCCAAGTACAAAATGCCTGCAGATGAGGTGACGGTGGAGAACCTAAAGGAATTTTGCCAGAGCTACCTAAATGGAAAAGCAAAGGTACGTTTGTTACTAATGAGATGCCCCTCTACTACACCAGCTAAAACACTAACAACTGTGCAAAACATCCCCTTTTAAATTTAAAAACAGTACACTAAAAGTTCCAATTATCTATTTATTAATTTCCTCTCATTCTAATGCATTCTAATACAGTTGCTGATGGAGCATTACTCTGTATTTAACAGCTGAGTTTGTCCTTCAGCCTTTCTATGCAAAAACTGGATAAATCACTCATGGCCCAACAATTTAGGTGATTTCAGCTGATGTATTTTAGTGGGTTAAAAACTACCTAGGTCTCAATCTTTCCAATACTATAAGGGAGATGTTTCACTTCCTTAGTTGGGAGAGATGCAAACAATGATTGCAACAGACTTTGCAGTTACAGAGAAGTCCAGTAAGCAGACATCGACAGTTTCAGAATGGAGTAAGATTTAGTATTTCTTGTAAGTGAGGTTAAACAGAGTGAATTTGCACAGAGGGGGCCATTTCCAAAGGTAAATACAATTTTTGGTGTCATAATGAGGCATCATCCTCCATGACCATGTGAAAAATACATTGAAGTGTTTTACTTATTCAGTGCTGTTCAGATTGATTTACTTTTGTTTCCATCTGAGCAGTAGATCTTGATTTCAACGTTGGAGAGGGGCAACAGGACAGAAGAGGTGGAGATCTCTCCTCTTCCAACCAAGATGTGCTTGAGCGGCACACTCCTACCAGAGAATAGTTTCTGTGGAGAATGCAGAAATACAAGAAATGATGTGCAGTGATAGTGCACGTTAGGCAGAGAAACATCCCATTAGGCTTACATTAATTTGATCCGGAGTACAGTTTCTCAATGCTCCCTGCTCCTCTTTCACAGCAGTGTTTCTGTTTCTGCTCAGCTACATCTCTCTAGCGAAGAAATTCCAGAGGACTGGGACAAGATGCCTGTCAAAGTTCTTGTTGGGAAAAATTTCAACAGGATTGTCTTCAATAAGACCATGACTGTGTTTGTTATGTTTTGTAAGTCTTATTGTTGTATTCAGATTTTAAGTTGCTTTAATATGATCAATTGGAAGTGAAAAATGAAAGCTCACGCTAACATACAAAATTAATCTTTGCATTTTAGAGAAACTGGGCTTAATGAATTTTTGTTGTTCGATGAAAGCATTGAAGAAGAATGTGTCATATCTATGGAAACACTGTGATACCTTTGTTGACTTGAGGTTAAGTAACACTGGATCCCTTAAGTAAATATTTGTCAAGGCTGTATCAAATCTCAGTGCTGAGACACAAAATGACACTAGAACATCACTTTGTACGTGGGGACATTAGAGCTGCCGTACAGCATGAGCCAGGCTGCCTTCCACAGACAGAGGGAGACTTCAGTGAGGTTGTCTGGTTGTAATGCTCTAGGATTAGATCCCAGAGAGGATTTGTGGTTTAACGAATTGTAACTCTTCTTCCTCCTTTGTCTGCTAGGCAAGTGGCTTTCCTGCTTGACTCTTCCCAGAAAGAAGCCACTGCTCTATCCCTGTACCAGCCAAGAGGGATTAGTTTGTGCCTTAATTACCTCAACAGAGCAAATAAGCAGCATTAACATAAACAACTAACTAGGTGTACTGCCCTGAATTCCAGAAATTCTTAAAGGTAGTATGTTCCCTCAGTCCTTCAGCCATTTTTACATTTCAGTATCATGAACAAACTAATCGAAGCAGGAATTGAATGAGGTCCTCTGGAAATGGAAGGCTGGCAAATAGAATGTAGTGTATTCAGGAAAGTGCCCCAGGAATTTTAATTCCATCTGAAGCAAATATGAGCATCGTTCTCATGACTGGAGGACTGCAGCCACATCATATGCTGTTTAAGGGGATCCTAGGTCCTCAGCAGTTTGCCTTTTTGCTAACCTGCATGAGTGCAGTAGCCAAAGTAAAAACACCATCATACCTCAAACTCTTCCTTTTACTGAAAATACAGCATGACTTATGAAAACAGCCAATTTTAGCACGCGGAAAGCATTTTGTGCTTCTGGCAAGTATTTCACCATGGGAACGATGCAAGTCTTGGTTGAGTTGCATTGGTTATCTGGCTCACCTCTCCAGCCAGGTCATATGAGAAGCGTTGCATGTTTGTTACAGTCATAAAAAACTAAACACAGCTAAAGCAGCACTGCTGTCAGAAATGCATTAGTGAGTAGCTCTTTATCACTACATGAAAACTCATTAAATTCATGAAGGGTGAATGGTTTCATGTAGAGGCTGGCCACATCTGAAATCAAAAAACTTGTTAACTTTGAGGGTTAAATGGGTCCCAGTGATTGCACCAGCACATGTTCTTCTGCCAGACTATATCCTTCTACTTTTACTTTTAAATTTGCAGATGCCCCTTGGTCCTATGACTGCAGAAAACTCCTGCCAGTCTGGGATGAGCTGGGAGAACAATATGAAGGTCACAAAGTCATAATCATTGCAAAGATAGATGTCACGGCAAATGACATCCTCTCCGTCGGATTAGACCGTTACCCATTCTTCAGACTGTTTCCTGCTGGACCAGATCATCAGGTGAGAAGTTATCAGGGAAGAATGTGGAGACGTAGCTCCACACTGAAGGAGGGTATGTGTGTGTCACAATGAGACAGGAGTACTTTAAAGCAAGAAAGCGTTTATCCTCAACACTGTATTTATCGTGGTCAAGAGCCCGAATTAGAGGAGGAACACTTCTATTACCTTCTCCTACGTGTCAGGCTGTGGCAAAAGCCCTTGTATCGTTTACCTTGTATCATGACACAGACCCACAAATCATTACAGCCTTAAATTCTGCTGTTTAACAGCCTCCAAGCTGCCTGCTGGGTTCTAGCAGCAGCCTCAACTCAGAGTCAACTTACAGATACCTCCTAAACATGGCAGTGCCTGTTTCCTCCAAACCACGACAAGAGATATACAGTCACAGAACTACCCTGTGCCAGTTCTTTCTGGAGCAGGTATGACTGTAGCCTGTAAAATGATGTCACTACTCTTAGAATCATAGTATAACCAGGTTGGAAGAGACCCACCGGATCATCGAGTCCAACCACTCCCACCAATCTCTAAACCACTCTCCTAAGTACCTCATCCACCCTCACCTTAAACACCTCCAGGGAAGGCGAGTCAACCACCTCTTGCTATATCCTCTGTATTTTCATAGAACTCAAATCCCAGAACTTTCTTCTATACACTTATGCCGGTAATTTTACTTCATTCCAGACTTAACTGGGAATAAATATTTGTTGTCAAAACCAATGCCTTTACAATACGCTACCTTATATATCAGCTATGTCACACAATAATCAGAAAACGCTGCTGAAAGAAAAAAAAAATCAAATGGTTACATTCCTCCATCTATGTAGACAATCTAATTAAAAAGAAAAAAATATCCCTGAAGCAAAAAAAATAAATTAAATTCTAAGATACTGGTATAATTAAGACATTACTAAGCTTTTCATTTTTCTTCTTAGTCCTAAACTTAAATTAAATTCAAAGACATTTGCCCATGTCCTCATTTAATCTTTGAGGGAGAGATTTCCCTTTCAGATGCGCATGCATAGCTTCTAATGAATTGAACTGCAGTCCTGCATACTCACATCAAGTTTAGTCTTTATGCAGAAAAGCAGAAACACATTAAATGCTCATAAAAAATGACAGTTTGTCAAAAAATATCAGTAAAAGCTTTCATTAAATATTAAGGGATTGTTTCATACTTACAAATACCCTGAAATTAAGGAGTAATTGAAATTCCAAGTTCTTCCTTGTGCACCATGCTTTTATACTAGTTTCCTCAACTTCAAAGATTTTTAACTTGTATTTGAACTACAGAATTCTCAGGGTGGGAAGGGACCTCTGGAGATCGTCTAGTTAGCCCACTTCATGTTACCTGGAGTTAAGTGGAGCTGGATGAGCTAAGAGATCTAGATCTATGCTGGGCGTTTAAGCACTTGCCCAGTTTTCCAAAGGAGCAACTGAGTGTTCATGTGCTGGGGAACAGTTATAACCAGAGCTGAAGGAACAAGACAGTGAATCTGACTAATTACGTGGAAAAGGGAGTGACCAGGCATCATCTGAGCTCCACCTGTGAAGCTGATGAACATCTCACCCACAGTGTCATCCACACCAAATTTAAGAGAAAAACATGCAGTTTTTGAGATAGATTTGAAGACTACTCCACTTGGATTAAGTGAGAAAAAATAACATTCAGGTACTCTTATGCACTGATATTATGCAGGGATCAGTTGCTTCTCTGGCTTTGCAGGTCTTTGGGCTTTGAGATATAACTGTTCCAGCCATCATCAGAGTCAATAAAAATCAAGACTCATCTGAGAATATTAATACCCTCTGAATGAATCAAATAATCTTTCTCAAGGAACTCAGGCTTGCAAATACAAAAAAATAGCTTCAAGGCTGCTACACTCTTACTACAGGCGAATACCCTACTGAATAGAAATATCAAATCTATGTGTGCATTTAGTAAATTCACTAGAGAACAGAAGTGTTTTGTTACTGTCCTTTGAATTCAAATCAAGCAGAAGAGCAACTAGCATGAAGTAACATTATTGGTCTCAGTGGGAGTAAGTCAGTTTAATCCAAGTAAGAACAGGCATCTGCCTATTTCTAAATACACTTGGGTAACAGCAGACAATTCCCAATTCCCAAACACACGAGCTTCTATAAGTTTTTGTTAAAAGACTTGTGAAAGATCCTTTTATTCTTCCAGAGAACAAAGGGTAGGGAGAGGGAAGGAAATCTTTAAAATTCAGGTGCCTGGACCTACTCTAGTGCCTTTAAAATTCAGATGCCTACTGAGCACAGAAGTCAGGAGCTCGGTCAGTCTAAAGACCTGAAATCCTCCAGCTGATTACGTTGTTATTTTGTGTACAGAGTTAAATACTTAACCTTGAAACACTTTCCAGGAGGTGGCCTACACCGGGGAACACACGTTGGAGGCATTTTCTGAATTCTTAGAAGAACAGAGCAAGAAAAAAGCAGAATCGGAAGATAAGGTAGGCACTTGATCCAGACACTGACTGATCTGCTGTGCAACCCAAGACACGTTCACACCTTGTACAGCCACACCTGAACTGGTTACAGCACAGCCACGCATAGAGGCTTCAGCCACTGCTCACAGCAGTACTTGGGCAGTTCTCACCAGCTTTTAGATGGTTTCATAGAATCATCAGGTTGGAAGAGACCCACCGGGTCATCGGGTCCAACCATTCCTATCAAACACTAAACCATGTCCCTCAGCACCTCGTCCACCCGTCCCTTAAACACCTCTAGGGACTAACTTGGCATGACCACAAAACTAATATTGGGACACAGAAATCTGCAGTGAAAGATCAGACAGCCAGCTCTGTCCAGACGTTGCACACTTCTCTGTCCCAATACCCAATCCCTACGGCTCGTGTCTGCCTCTGCATATCCTTTTAGTGATGTGTTTGAAGCAAATCTGTTGAGTTCCATATACATTCAGTCATTTTCCCAGAAGACCACAATATGAGGAGAGTACGGTACTTGATGTGAATTCCCCTGTTGGAGTAACTCTTCGTCCTCACCTCAGGGCATTGACAAAACAAGGAGACTGCTTAAGACAGACTATCTTATGCCCATCAGCTTACCAAACACAGTTTCCAAGTTCTTATTAAACCCTCACACGAGGCCCTATCTAAGCTTTGCCATAGACCAGTGGAAAGGTTTGAAAACAAAGCCTGTTTTAGCGACAGCTGCATGACCTCATGAACATGCCCTTAAGTTCCTCAGCTGAAATGATGAAAACCTGAATTTCATAGAATCTTAAAATTTTTTTTGGAAGCAGAGAATTACTAGCGGAATTCTCTTTGTGAACATCAGTAATAATCAGATTTTTTTCTTGCATTTGCTTTTTTTTAAAAGGATCTTTCAGAAGGAATCAAAGAGGATCTTGGCCAAAAAGAGACTCTAATAACAGAGAAAGAAGAACTTTAATAGCACAGAAAAAGAGCAAAATCCTGAGGACTGTGGGGAATCCTTCCTGGAAGGAATTCACTGCAAGAATGAATCTTCTAAAGTGAAGAGAGAGCTGGACCAAAAAATAAAAGTAAACAATTCAATATCAGTGGTTTATTATGTGTGACTTCTCTTCTGAATCCAATTTAACTCCTAGTTTTACTGGGATTGGTTGTCACGGGTTCATAAAATACTGTCAGTTTTGTCCAAAGCAGCACCAAGGGGCAACTTGTGAATCTTTTTATTATCAAGCAGGAGAAAGTGCAGAAATCAAGATATAATTTAATTCCAATATGAAAAATATCGTACCTAATACACAGTCACGGGTACGATTCACATTTTACATTAGGTCCCCTAACCTCACAGGTTATAGAAGTGCAGCTGGTGAAACAGCTGGACCATAGTAATTTCTTTCTGCAAGGGCCAGATAAAACAGAAATAATTCTGAAAACTTTGAATGGTTTCATACAGAACTAGAGAAGGAAAATGTTTTATTAATATTTCATTTCAAAAGCAGATTTCCAAAGTCTTATTAGCATTAACAAGTGGGGAACAAATTTACCTTCCTAAGTAAGCAGAGGAAAAGTAAAAATATAGAAAATGAAGGAACACTCACTTGAATGGAAGGATTAGTCCCTGCAGCGAAGAATGCAGCACTGAAAGAACAGTGGAGATGTCCTAACTCTCACCTGTCATGCAAATCAACGAGAGATGGACAATTTTAAAGTGTTGGATGTCTTACATTTTGGTTATTCGCCCAAAAGCGCAGTTCACGACAGCTTGTTTGCTACCCAGGCTGCAATGTATAAAAAACCCCACACTCAGAGATGAAACATTAACTCCTCTTTACTTCACAATTCTTGCAAATAAATAGGACTCAACATGCAACACTCTCACCTCACCAGGCCATCAGCTGGCCTCCCACGGTGAGGAGTTAATTAAACACAGAAAGTAACGCAGTTTATGTCAGTACTTCATGGACACAGTTTAGTTTCTGCTGCAGCTCCCTCCTCTGTCACAACTACATCATCTACAAGAGGAAAAGGAGCTTACAGCTACATGGGGAAACTCCACCTTACAAGTCAGTGAGATACGTAGCCCACTCCTTCACTTGGAATTGTGAGCCACAGCTAAGCAATTTTTAGCTAAAGCAAAATTCTCCTTTGAAGATGAGAATTAAAATTTTATTTGGCACGTTTTTAGAACAGAGTCAGTTTTTGCTGTAACTGCAACGCAGTCCAAGTCAAATCAAAGTCCCACTCCAGGGAAAGAAGAAAACACAGGATCCCAAACACCAAAGTGCAGATTTTTTAAAGAGATCAACCTAAATTTGCTGAGGATGGAAATCCTACTCCAGGTGGACAGCACGGGATGCGTTTAACAGTAAATGTTTCTCAGTACCCGTGCTAAGAGGAACTTATTTACAAATACCACATGGAAACAACGACTTGTCCCTTTAGCCACTGAAGAGCCAAACCAATTTCTATTGTACATGACCAAGAAAGTCAATTTGGCTGTGGACATTACCAGAAGGACCTCGCACAAAGTAAACCTGATCACTGCTGGATGCTGTTTTTCATTTAACTTTGATACGACACTGGGCATTCGCTAACAAACAGAAGCCCTCATTTGGTATCCTGGGAGATCACATTAGAAAGTGAATGAAATGAACTGAATCCCAAAGAGAGGAAATGCCAACGTGCTTTCCCTTTGCTGTTTGCAACATGATGAAATTTGAATGGCAAGCAGTGCCACCAGTATATTTTGAACAACTATTAAATACAGAAGCTATAATCTTTTAATTAGTTTCCCCACAGAAAAATGGAACAAGCGATGATCAGCACCACTCTCTATTTGGCAGATGGTTTACCATTCAAGATAATGAAAACAAATTAATTTTCACAGCACCTACCCACTGTATATGAGGCTCAATCCTGAATTTGCTATCTATCCTATTATAAGGTGCAAGATTACATATTAATGAAAACATGTGCCATTTTGGTGAACGATTTTCTCATTTCTATTCCAGCCACTCTTAGATGTTGTGTGAAGACAAGGGGCCAAGTACAGACTCGCATACCATGCCTTGATGCATGACAAGAGTGGCAAATCTGCTTTATAAAGCACCTGGGAAAAGCCTGCCAGGTCCCTCTGGATGACATCCCGTGCTTCAGCAGCGTCAGCCACATCACTCAGCTTTGCCTCATCTGTAAACTTGCTGAGGTGCACTCAGTCTCACTGTCTATATCGTTGATGAAAATATTAAACAGCACTGGCCCCAGTACGCACCAGATGGACACCACCCATCACTGATCCCCGTAAGCTGAGAGCTGACATCCCATGACAGCACTTGCCTCCTCTCATACCGGGACGGGTGAAACGTACATTTAAGGAGTGAGAGAGCAGCCCTCATTCACATTCCAGAAGACACCAGTGAGTGAGTTTTAGTTAGAAGTACTGTAATTATCCACTTTGCAATAGATAATTATCAGTGTTTCTAATTAAAGATAGGTAACTGTACAGGACTTTGTAATTACGTGAGATCACCTTTGCATCAAAATAAGACACGGCCCACGCTTCCTCATCTGTGTTGCATAGCCACGTAGGTTCAGAGAATACCGAAAAGCTTTCACCTCTAGCCAGCTCTACCAAAAGCAGAGGCACAGAACTATATGGAGAGGATCATATTCTTGTAAAATTGCGCTCAGGGAGCCAGCACACACATGTTAATTCAGGTGACATAAGTAACATCTATGAGGAAAGTTTGCCAGGCTGGTTGCAATCAACTAGTAGAAAGATTTTCTAGTAGAAAGATCTAGAAGCACTGTAGCATCATCAGTGACAGATCACCAGATGCAAAATTGAAGCTTCAACTACATGGGTCAAGCCTATTTTAATAAATTTATTGGGCAGGCAGTGCAGGCTTTTCATCTGACGTCCCTTTCACAACATTTTCTACAGTCTCAAGCCAGCCTGCTTTCTGTGACAATCTCTTCACTAGAAGCCCTTCAGCTTGGCCTCGTGGCCAACCGTAACCCAGGCAGAGAAATCCCAGGCAATGACCTTCCTAAAAACTCCCAAATTTCAGGGGCACAAGTGAAAGCAGTTTGGCCAGGGTCTGCGTGACTGTCAAGTTCTGCAGGGAATTACTTGATGAGAACCAGAGCTGCACTTTCCAATCAACAATTTGTCCTCTTTCTCCAACTACCCTGTCCTCAGGGTTAATCACTTTGGCGGTTTTATACCCAGAATGAACCTGCCCTTTTGTGCTCATGGCCATTCCTTCAGTTTCTATGTAATTTCTCTCTTTGCTTCAGTGTAATGATAGGAAAAGACAACAACTGCTTCAAGACAGAGGCAGAGAAAGGTAATAGTGAGCAGTGATGAAGGAACGTGGCTAGGACGTGTTACCATGGCAACTGGGGGACAGAGAGCTTTCCAGGTTTGGGAAAGCAAGCAAAACTTCCATCATACTCCTAATGCCCAGCTTTGGTTTTCCCCTGAGCTCTTAGCACCCTTGCTGTTAAAACAGCATTTGGCCCAAGGAAACTTGTATTATGGCAAAGGGTAAAGAATAAAGATCAGCTGAGGAAGTAACAAATTCAAACTAGTGTTCAGGTCAGCTTCTTCAGCATAAAGTCACTCTGAATTTTGCAGTGGATCCATAAATCCATTATGTTACAAAAGAACTTAAAAAAATTGATAAAAAATCTCATTGCTGTTCCTTTCTGAAACAAAATGTTCAACCTCACATTCCCAAGCACTGACTATATTTGCCATATATATATATATATATATATATATATATCATGTAGGCACTGTACGGTAAGTATTTCCTTGCCAAAACTGACTCCAAGAAGCAAGTGCAACACATGACAATAGCCATGGAAGAATTGCATTAAAAACAGGGAGTACAACACATCTATGGCTAATGAAGAGCATCTATTGCTCACACAGAATCGCCAGGTTGGAAAAGACCCATCGGATCATGGAGTCCAACCATTCCCATCAATCACTAACCCATGTCCCTCAGCACCTCGTCCACCCATCCCTTAAACCCCTCCAGGGAAGGGGACTCAACCAGCTCCCTGGGCAGCCTCTGCCAGTGCCAATGACTCCTTTCATGAAATGTTTTTTCCTAACGTCCAGCCTGAACTTCCCCTGGAGGTGGGGGGATCTTCCAGGAGGACAAGATGTAGCAATCTTGAGAATTCTCCCAGTTGTTTCTAGAAGAGCTCATCAGCTTCTAGAACAGACTCCCATCACGCTATCCCCCCACAGTCATAGCTTTGCCCCTTTTGGTTGGTGTAGGTTTGGTTTTTCCCCACACGTGTGATTATGGCACAGTGTAGTTTGAGTACAACGTTCTCTTCGACAGACATAACAATGATTATATATGTTACTCACATTTATGTTTCCTGAAGAGCTCAGCAGAAGCCCAGAGAAGGACAAAATTAGAACCCCATTTCCCCCACTAAAGTTAACAAAAGATCAAATGTTACTGGCTGCCCAGGTAATGTGGCCATGCTATAAAAAGGAGCACAAATTTTTATTTAAAAGCATAATGAAACAGCAAGAAGATTGCAATGCTTTCCTGAGTTAAGATGAAAAAAAAAATCGCCGTGAGGGTGAGTGTATGTGTGTGCTTAGATATAAAGAAGCTGTTAGCCTAAAGGATGAACCACACGAACTCTGCAAGTTGGCAGAAGATTTACAGAGAGGCAAAGTTGCCAATTTATAGACATCACCTCCTGGGGCATGCAGTCTACAGCAGTTATAATTTCTGAAAGAGACTGTGGGAGTGCTATTAGAGGGAAACATCAGTCGGAGAAACAGAACAAAATGCAAGAAATTGTATTTGAATATGTAGGTCTGCAGATGGGAGAGGTCTGTGCTGGTCAATACAAATACATTTTTGAGGAAATAATGTTAGTTCTAACATCAAAGCAAAAGCCAATAACAGCAGGAAGAGGCAAATCTTTCACTTTCTGAGGGTACGATACAGCTGACAGTTACACATGATATAATCCCTCAACCTGCCTCTTAGGGAAGCTGAGCATGACAGATAATCACACTGTTTTTTTGAGGAGTAGATAAATTCAGCTGGTGAGCCATGAAGACCCTTGTTGAGGTTGTAACAGTTTTTGCAGAACATCACGTCACAGCTGCAGTCATTTGCACTTTCCAATTTGTTTCTGACTCCCTTCTGACCTCCGCAGCACACAGAATATATCCCAGATCACTTTTAAAATATAAAACAATGGCCTAGGAGCATGAGGCTCATGGTATTAATCCACTATCAGAAGTTCCCAGCGAGGCATGCAGGCTGCTGATCACATTAGACAGAAACCTACAAATACAGCTACACTATTTCAATCCAAGCATAGTTTGCCTCTGGCCCACAACTCATCTGGGGCAGGAAAACACAAATCCCTCCAAACCCATAGTCATATACTACTTTGCATTTGTGGGATGAGGAGCATTAAAGGGCTGAATTGACCCTTTCACCTGCTGGCAATGAACATAACTGGGATCTCCAGGAGCAAAGGATGCTCCCTTCAAGCTGCCCCTTAAAGAAGTAGAGCAAATGCCTCCCACCTCCAGCTGTTTTGTTTGCCCTCTCAGCAGTGAAAAAACAGTGGTGAGATCTCTTTGTGTCTTCAAAGCCAACCCTATAGATGCAAGGGAGCTACTCAGAGAAGGTCTGTTATAAGAGGCACATGCTACCTTTGCAGGCACCTTATACATCAGTCTACTATAGCCTTTGGGAGAAGAGATTTACGTCTGTTTGACCTCTTATTTCTTATACCTGGCCTTTGATATATTCATTGATGGTAAATGTGTAATACCACAAAGGGAACAGCCGCTCTCAGCTTCAGTCAAGCATGAAGGAAGAAAAACCCCAAAACAACAAAGCTGGTATTTCCTGAGGGGATACAACATCACTCATTGATCTAAAGTGGGAGAAAATCCAGAATGACAGATTTGTCTCAGTCAGATTATATGGGGACACCTCTGTGTGAGCCTAGATGTGCCCCTGAGAAAACCGAGAGAGCACAAGTGAAGCAGCTGTAGGCAAACAGATATGATGACTAGTTCTGTACACCCACTTAAACCCCAGAGAGCTGTATTCAAGGTCTGTATTAACTCCCAGGAAGACTGAAATTAACATGGATTGAACTGTTACAAGCAATCTTATCAGAAATAACTCCAATCATACCTGAAATGATGACTTTCTTAGACAAGCAAAGGACTCCTCTTCCTTACTGTATCAACCTTCAATCGTAATCCTACTATTTAACAGATGATAGCACTTGCAGAAGCAGCTGTTTTCACTTATAAAATGGTCCCTGACAGCTCCTGCACTCTCATTAAGAACATGTTTATATTCACAGTGGGGTGGATACCTCCTAAACTGGCAGGTTAATACACAAACAGACCTTTCTAAATCAAGATTTCACTTTTCTTCATTCAAATCTCAGTCTTAAGGGGGATTTTCTATTACCAGCTTGTTAACAGTGGTCTGGATGAAAAATAATGTGATGATTGCAGCCAGATGGGCTGCAATTAGCATAGGCAGCAGTTTCTGTGGAGCGACGACTTCACCTACATATTGCAGTCACTTGTGCTGCTTAAACGTATGCATTTTGGGTAGGATACAGGTGAGGTAACAGTGGCTGAGATCCAGAACAAACCAAACCACTCTAGATAAATGTTGGCCACCAACAGTTTCATCATCTGCTTATCATAGAATCATCAGGTTGGAAGAGACCCACCGGATCATTGAGTCCAACCATTCCTATCAAACACTGAACCATGTCCCTCAGTGCCTTGTCCACCCGTCCCCTAAACCCCTCCAGGGAAGGTGACTCAACCCCCTCCCTGGGCAGCCTCTGCCAGTGCCCAATGACCCTTTCTGTGTCCTGGCCCTCAGCCCACTCTAATGTTCTGGGAACTCCAGGCCTCAGGTAAAGAAAGCAGAAATTACTGAATCGAAGAGTGGGATGTCCAGTCTTTGCTGGCCCATGGGCAGCAGCACCAAGTCAGCAACCCACGAACTGTTGCTGCCCATAACGGAACATGTTCTCTCCCTTTTAACTTAGACGGTGGCACTGGCAGCAGCTTCCGATGGCCACAAGTCGTGGCTGATAACAGGAGGCTTGGAAAACACTCATGTGGGAGCTGAAAGGAAGACTGCGGCTATGTTTGAAGCAAACATATCGACAGCTCCTCTCCTCCCAGGCTGATCCAATAACAAAAGCATACACTTCAATACTTTTGGTTAATATCTAGGAATCAAGGGCAGGAAGGTTAGAGTCAATATTTGCTCTGGACCACAGCTGTACCCTATTACTGATGCAGAATACATTTACAGGGTAATCTTGAGGAGACGGCAATAGCTCTTTTTTATGCCACTATAAGTTAAGGAGTAGGATAATCAGCAAAGGAGTCAGCCAGGGACAGAATATTTTTCATGAAGCAGTTATGAAAAATGCACTGTAGCTTGGGAGGAAAAAAAACCCTCGAGAATCATGAAACTATATTCTGGTTCCTGCTGCCTTTCCTACGTCGTTCCCAAGGCACACAGCAGCCAGGCTGGCCGCCCTTCCCTCCCACCACTAAATAAGCCTGCAGGTAAGAAGACACAGTGGTGAACAGGGCAGCACAGTCAGAATTGGTTCCTCTCAGTCTTTAAGCTGACTTCTTGACTCCTTTTTATTCATTTAACGTCCGTGTCCATTACAGCACAGTTACTACGTGTATTCTCCTTTACTCTAAACTTCTCTACATGATGGTGAATTTAGGCTACTTGATGGGGGAAGAAAAAAAGAACAGCAAATAATTTTATTCTTACAGAAGAATCTCTTTGCAAGAGGAAAAAAAAAAAGCTGGTAAATCGCAGCCGTTTTGCTGCGTTGTAAAAATGATTTTCTGTAGAAGAATTTTAAATGCCTTGCGTATCAGGAAGGGGCAGCTGCTCCTTTTTCCAGATAAGTATTATGGTACAAGGCACTGATACAATTTGTAAGATGGACTATTGACTGTTGTGAAATGATGCTGAAAATGGTGCAATCAATTTAATTCTCTAATGGCCTAAGGAAAGGAGCTAAACTTTCTGGGCATTGTTTGACCTGCCTTACAAGAGGTTGGAAATCCTGCTCTGAGAAATCAGAAGATAGATCTCATTTAATACAACTTTTTTTTTTTTGTGGCTGAAGGAGGAAAAAATGAATGTCAGCTTATAATTCCAGTTCCTTCTATTATTACTCAAAATGAATGAAGATGACAGCTTTCATTCCAAAACCTGAAGTGCTACAAGCCTTTAGATGACCTTCACGAGAACTACAAGATAGTCTGACTATAGTCATCAAAATTTTTCTGGTTCAATTAGATCTTGTAGAACTGTGATATTTTATTCCATATTGCAGTGATGAATTAGTTTGAATTTTTTTTTTTAAATAACAAATATAGAGTGAGATGGCTGTTTTGTAGGATGAAGGGAGACATAACTTCAATTCCCTGTTTTGACTAAGACAGGAACATCAGGGATATAAAATGATCTATGATTCTATGAACCATACTCTAGGCAATACTATTGGAGTGGACAGGTATTTCTCTCCCTTTACAGTATTGTGAACTATCACTTTGTAACAGTCTTCTGACCCTAGATACATGAACCTGAAATGCTCTCAATCACAGCAAGTTTCATGGAGAAATTCGTATTCAAAGTTTGCCTGCATTCACTTGGTGCTGCTTATAAAGACATCTCGGGTATAGAAGTATGGGACTAGGAGTCACGAGATCTGTGTTTAACTCCCCATTCCACCATACGTTTCCTGAGCAGGTAATTTAATTTCATTAGAGATTAATGCTTAAACTGTATATCACCCACGAGCAGAACCACCTAACAGCGTGTGTGTGTAGCTGCTGGCAGAGGGTGGGGACAAGTCACAGCTCGGCTCCAGCGCAATCCCACATTATAAACATGAAGATACCAAACAAGCTCTTCCCAGCCCGTGCACCCTGACTGGGCATTTCTCTTGCTGTTTCACTGATAGTCACAGAGTGAACATACAGGGAGATGCCCTGAACAAAAACTCAGGCTTACGGTTTTAGGAACCTGCCTTTTGCATGAGGACATGCAAGGAAAGTGTCCAGGACCTGATGTAACCTTGTTGGTCCAGCCTGTCTCCCCTGTATTCACCACATACTCCCTTTATAATGAGCCTTCAGGATAAACAACGTGTCAACATTTTTGATAAAATGCTTTTCAAGCTCTTGAAGTCCCCAGCAAGTGAGTTAGTTTGGTCTGTGATATTGCATTATACAAGAATGATTGATTGAAACAAACCTTTCCCCCCTTCACTCCACAGCTATTTCCACAAGTATTTTGATTCTGGCAAGAAGTATGACATTATTGATTTGCTCTGCACTGCTTGGTCTGAAGCCTCATCTGCAAAAGCATCATTCTTTATTGCTTCAATAATTTCACTGAGTGCAGAGAACTCCATTGTATTTTTTTACTTAGTGTTTAGTGATTCGTTAAATTTTTTATGTGCTTTGAAGCTGAATATCAGTCTTTTGCAGAAATGCACTGGAAGGTAGCCAGAAATTCAGATGTCTCCGTAGACATGGGACTATTACTTCTGCTGATCCAAAGTTCCCCACAGAAGTCTTGCTTGGTCTGGGATGCTGACAGCACTCTGCACTTATGCAAGATTTAAAGTGATAAGGAGAACTGGGCAGGGAAGGGGAACTGATTCTGAACTCAGGACAGCACCAAGTTCTGTGCTTAAATGGCTCCTGGTTGGCGAGATTCATAGAATCATAGAATCACTAGGTTGGAAAAAACCTTTGAGATCATCTAATGCAACCATACCTGTCCACTACTAAATCATTTCCCTAAGCGCTTCACCTACCCCTTTCTTAAATACCTCCCGAGATGGTGACTCAACCACCTCCCTGGGCAGCCTGTTCCAAAGCTTGATAAACCTCTCAGTGAAGAAGTTTTTCCTAATGTCCAAACAGAACCTCTGCTGGTGCAGAGATTCTCCTTGGCCCTCCTTTTGTTAACAGATTTGTAGAAAGGTTTTTTTCTTATCTTTCAGTGAGGCTAGGAAGCATCCACTGCCACGTGCACGAGATAATGGACTGACGCTGGGTTCAGAAACATGCTGGAGGCTCCAAGGAAAGGCAGTGGTGCAGCCCACTCAAACTAAAGGAAGCCCAAGAAAACACAAATACAGCATGGCATGACTTCAAGTAGCTCTGGTTCAGCTGTTTCGTAATGGGCTAAGATCTACCAGGAGAACCACTAATCATTGCTTATTTTCACTGTTTTCCTTGTGTTTTGCCTACATGCTGTAACCCAGCTTGCAGGATGAGGATCAAAACGATCACAGTAAGGCAGAAACCCTCCCACTCTCATTAGAGATGTGAATAAGCTGTGATCTTCACATTAAGTAGCATTTTTAAGTTTCCAAGATACTGCAACATACAGAGTTATTTTGCAGCCTGAAAAGGTCATATCTACTTTGCCTCCCACCACTGTTTACAGAGCACAGTAGGCATCAACCCCAACCGATCATGGATTTTCATGCTACAGATTTCAGGGGAAAAGGAATTAAAAAAAAGAACGTGTTTGCAAAATAATAAAACTGTGAATAGGGCAAGCAGACCTCCAACACATTGTCATGTGAAAGTTCCCTTTCGCTTGCCTTAAGAGAAACACTGGGGATTCAGACTCAAGCCCTGAATACTGAGCTAAGAACAAATCCCTAAACTAAGGTTTCACTATATACATCTGTCCAGAAACCATTTTACACCTTAGCTTTTGCTTTATGACCAAAGAAATTAACAGATTCATGTGAGGTGTCAGGCAGCAAGTTCGTAAATCCAAAAACTCAATTATCCTCTTTGTCAAGCTGCTGACTTGTCTGTTTTGGATAGCAAAGAGTGTTCCGAAGAAAAAGACAGCGTTACCCCAAGATGTTGTGCTATGACACTTCAAAGAGGCATGTATAGTCTTATAACAGATTGTGTGGTAATTTTCCCACGTGGAAGATAAATACCTTTAGGAGATATGTTTGGAGGGAGGACAATGCCATAAACTGTGCAACGCTCCAAGCTTATACTGAAATCCAACATATAAAATTACTTCTGCTGATCCAAAGTTCCCCACAGAACATTTGACTTTTCCTTTCTCTCCAAGCTGCTGGATAATCTGATGCAACACGGCTGACTTATTCCCATCGCCACTTATTTCCCTGCTGGGTGGAGGCAGAACATCATCCTTATAACCAACCTTGTTCAATTCTAGAAGTGCTCCACTAATCAACTCCTTCCCCACTTCAGAAGTAAGAGATCTCTTTTCAGAGCAGCAGACACTCCATCCCAAATCCTCAAATAAGCAACTCTTCCATGAAGGTCCACAGCCCTGATCCTGCTCCAATGCACAGAGTCTGGACTGTCTGTGTAACTACAGCCCCACAGCTCAGCTCTGGTACAGCAGTCACTGCAAACACACACACAGATATGCTACTAAAGGTACATTAAAACACTAAGTTCTGTTTTTTTACAAGTGAAAACTGGGTCAAGTCCACTGAAATCAGTAGAATGCTTCCTTTCCACACCAGTGAAGAATTAGGCTCAAAACTAATTTTGTCCCGTTTTAAAAGATTATCCCAAGTGGTTTTAAACCTATTTCTTTGGTTGTGCCTTTATTGACCTTATTACTTTTCAGTGGCTGTAATCCGCACATCTGTTCAACGTAACAACAGGGCAATTACAAAAGCAATTTCAAAAGATACCTCTAGTATTTAGGACCAACAGATTCTTGCAGGTGACAGCTGTTTTGACATGCTGCCAGGTCCAGAGCAAGCTTTGTGTCACACTCGTAACAGCTCTAGGAAACAACCCACGAGCCACCAGTCACTGTAGCGAAGTGCAAATGTTCACTCCTGCAAATGCTGCTCACTGGTTAATTTGACTTTGGATTTGTGAGTCAAAGGAACTTATCTGCTCATTGTTTGCAAAGTCTAACCCCTCCATGAGCCCAGGACTGGTACCTATAGCAAAGATCAGAAAATGGAGTGAAGCCCTGCGGGGATTTTGCTCCATTTTTGTTGCTATTTTCCTATATGGTGTTTCCCCAGCCTATCCTAAACAGTACCTGCAGGAGGTAGCTATCTGTTAGACTAATTTCTAGAGGCCTCACCACTGCCAGTCACAGAAAACTGGCTTCATTTGTTGACTGCCAAATTCTGTAAAAAAGAACAGCTCCACAGCTAACAGTAGCATCTCCTCAAATTACACCTGCCAATACAGTGGGAAATCTCTTGTCTAACTTATTTTATATGGTCCAGAACACACAGTTTCCTTGCTATTTCAATCTGATTTTAAAATGAAGAAAGAAGATAAAGTAATTATTACTGGGGGATTATACAGGGAACCCATTTTACAGGAACACAGAAAATCTCCGCGCAGCACTGGAGAATAATACAGCCAGTCTCCTCTCTCACACCAGCATGTCAGTTGTGGGCTGAATCCACCATTTACTATTCCATTTGCATCATCTGAACTGAAGCAGCGTATTAACGTCCTCTGTCAAATAAAAAATGGTGGAGATCTGTTTAGCATTTCAATAACAAGATAAGGCATGCGTTGACTTCTGAATTCAGCATGCAGGCAGTAGGCAGCATCTCCCCCTGCTCTGCAGCAAGAGGGCAGGCTGGGGACTCTCCTCTCTATCCCCTGCCAGAAACCTTCTCTGGCAGTTGCTCATTTCTCATAAAAGCTCATTACCTTTAATAAGACTGAAACAACGGTATTAGACTGCAGCGAGCAGATTCGTCACCACCTTTGCCAGCCTGTTTTCCCCACCGCCTGTCCTCATTTGATTGTTTTTCCACCTGGAAAGGACAGCAAATCAAGTCCATCAGAAAAACAGCAGCCCTTGGATTATTTTTTTCCTCCATGCTTAGACAACCATTTCTTATGAGGGTCTGATTTCACAAGTTCAGTTCATTCCCATCGCACTTGTGCTTTTATTCACAAGTATAGCACAAGTCCCTTCTGCATCTGCATTTTACCTGACTTCACGTATCGTTTTGTTAGGAAGAGGTGCCAAGTGTTATGTTTTTCCTGGGCTAAATATTTTATAAAGTCTGTATTTCACCTTGCCAAGACAAACAGAACCTCACTCTTCTGAACGGTCTCGGTTAAGAAAGTAGGAACGGGAGATCTCAAAACTGCACTAACAGAGCACCAAACACTTCGACTGCAGAGTACTTTGGGGTCTTGGATACCTTTTTCGTTCTGTTTAGATTCAAGTTAAGTAAGAGCATCCGTGCTCTTGATCGAACCTCTTTACAGCCATTTACACTAAGCTGATCTCGGAGGAGTAACGGCTCGGACACAGCTTATACAGGACGATAGATTGAGATATTCCAGGATGCTTCCTGCGTTAATTCTCTCCAATAAGTTTGCCTGATGGTTTGATCTGAGGTCAAATCAGAAGATTAACATGTTTTTTTGACAACAGTTTATGTTTTTATTGCATATCTAACTTCGCACTAGCTCTACGTAGTGTTATACTCAGTATCCCAGTGTCTGACTTTCTGTCTGGATTTGTGAAGGAACATCAATCTGGCAAATGATCGCAGACCCATTTTTTTCTTGAAAAATCTAATTTTATTTTCAGAGATTAGTGCCGATTCACGTAGTAACTGAATTTGAAAAAGCACATTTTCAGATGCTCTGATCTTACAAGTGTTTCCAGATTCAAGAGCTTCATCCGCACTGGGAAAGCATTCAGAGAATACATACAGAAAAGGTAAAACGAATTAATTAGAGTTCAGTTTCTGACAGAATCTGAGCATCTGCTGAACACACAGATCGTTTCCACTGTGAAATAAATAAAAATCAAACCCTAAATTAAATTAATTTGTATCACAGGCTCTCAGAACCATCCAAGGCTGGGCATTTGTGACCTAACTTTAATATAAAGATAACACTAAAGATGTTCAGAGTTAACTGCAGTAGGAAGCTTTTCCATGTGAGCCATAACAGCAGTATAACACTAGCACTAAGGAGTTCAGCACTGATTCAGAGAAACCAGGAGCTGCCCCTGAGCAGTAACCTGTATTGTGCCCAGTTTTGATAAAGAACGCGGGATATTTCACAGTATCTCATAGCACAAAGAGATAAAAATATAATAATTACTATTACACGACGCTGTTCTCGTAACAGAATTTCCAAGGCAGAAATTAAGTTATTGTGATAAATTTTTAGTACAATTCTCTGCGATGTAGCTCTGTGAACCATCAGAAGTCACCTTCCTTAAAGCCTTCTATGTTTACTAGGAAATTTCCACTGAAGTCTTCCTCGTCATCTTTTCTCTCCCCCGTTTGTATTAACAAATCCCTTGCAAAATCATCTTTGTGCTTTCGTGCTGTGTATTAAGGTTACCCTCCCACCTGGGCCACCCACGCCATTAAGGGGAGTCCGACACTGGACATATTCTTCTCTTCCCCTCTCTTACCTCCACAGAAGCATCCTGACATGCCTTATAACAGACGGCAGCACAAATCCATGCATAAATGGGACTTAGCAGATCAATTGAGGAAACACAGTTTTTTAGTATAGACGATTCATTGCTGACTGGACCTTTACAGCAATGTGTTTATTTTATACATATGGGATCTACTCCATACACAAACATTTCTTCGTAAAAACTACATTCAGTTCTTAAGAGCAGGAGCGAACGGGTAGAGCCTTCGAGGGTGATCAACTCTGCCACAGGCAGGTGAGCCTGCAGGCTCCAGATCAAAGCACCACACTAATTGCGCTGTTAGCCTGGTGCTAACACTGAAGTATATTGATAGTTTGAAGTGTCATTATTGCTAACTAAGTCCTTGTTGACCTAAAAATGCCAGCAACTATTTAAGACACATTCAATACAATAACGGAGTCTACCTGTGATACACCGGCAGGGCAGATCTGAGTTTACGTGCAGAGCTTGGAAAAGCATTTCTGCAAAGCCCTGACCCTTCAAAATTCTGGTCTGGACAGACAGTTGTTGCTTGTGACATGGAACCCACGTCTCAGGAGAGAGAAGCATGATGAATTACACAGCTTTTGCTGCTTCAGGATGCTGCTGTTACTCATTCATCCTTTAACCCTCTGTTTCTCTTAAGGACAAAATCTCTCCCTACGCAGCCTGTTGATAACTTTTTGGCATATTCC
Organism: Clamator glandarius; assembly: GCA_033459285.1. NCBI lineage: Eukaryota > Metazoa > Chordata > Aves > Cuculiformes > Cuculidae > Clamator > Clamator glandarius. The sequence continues at coordinate 2,277,608 of JAUNZM010000157.1, read as the reverse complement.
AGCAGAGGATCAGAAAATAAAAACCAGTGGGGAAATAAACACCATTCCTAACTGATAATTAAATAGGATGACCAGTTAAAGTCTAAAACTAGACCTATGACATGACTGAAACAGTACAGGAGGATAATTACTATTAAACGTCAACATAATTACAGCACTGCTGCCATGCAGTCATATGGGAATACTGAAATCCCTGGAATGTGAGAAGAATTTAAAAGCCAGGTGATACAACTATAAATCATTCAGCGAAGGTGGCTGCAGGTATGAATTGTGCTGAAGAACTAAGAGTGTCAAAACTTCTTCATTCATTTCTTGATTTTCTTTCCCCTTCCATCTCTTCCCTTTCCCCCTTTGATTTTCGATCAAATTTCTGGCAAAATTCATGTCCTTTTCCACCCAAGACGACTATTCTCTTCCAGCTAGCACTAACTCCTTGCAATGAGAATTACCTTCTTGCTTTTTCACTGCATTTAGTAATAGACAGGGCTAATTAATTATTTTGCAGCAGATTAATTTGTAGCTAGAATACAACAAAGATACGGTGCATGCCATCTTACCAAAAAAGAGAAGTTAACAGTAAAGATGATGATCAGTTGACACGGCCAGCGACAGACCCACAGTTTGAAGCAGTTTTTATTACCCTTCCATTGTTAAGCAACCACAACTACTGATTAATATGTAAAATGGATCCAAGAGCTCTGCAAATGAACATTATTTTATTCTCAATTTAGTCAGAAGGAAGAGGCTGAATCGAGTCGCTGTTTTGTGAAGGTTATAAAAATCTCACCTGACCCACAAAATGAAGATAAAGCACTGAAATGTCAGCTGGACTGGGAGATCCTGTTCTCTGCAAAATTAAATAACTGTAGGCTTCAATGAATTTTTAAGTGACTAAGTTGGGCATGCTTCAATATAGTCCTGTCTTTCTAGTCTGCACTCCTGTACTCGGCTCTTCCTCCTACTTTGCAGGTGGTTTATGGCCTCTTGCAAACGGTTATCTGGGAAGTTGGTGTCTGCAAAAAGTACCCAAAATTCCGCACGGTCTTCTCTGAAAAAAATGAATATATAAAAAGTCTTCTTATGCAACAATTCTACTCCTGCTATACACAAAATTATTTCCACACCCTCTTCTATCCTGCCGAAATGAAAGCTGTCATGCAGAGGTCATTTGCTCTCAAGAGCAGGAACGATGCTCTTGCACTTACACGGGAGTTACAGAGTAATAACAAGGCTCTGCACAGGTACTTGCAACCAGGGAGTAACTTTCTGCACACGTACAAGCTTTTCTGAAATCAAGACCTAAATACATAAATTCAGAAATAGAGGTGGAAACAACCACTGGACCAGTATCACGCAATGCTGAGTACATTTCAGGATGCCCTTATTTTCTGCCAGCACTGCCTGAAAACAAATATACACTATAATAAAACGAAAGCACAGCAGAATCATGGCTTTATTCAGTTTAGTGACATTGCAGTGTATCACCAAATCCATCTTCCCACCAGATCAAACATACCACGCTTTAGACTGGCATTTAATACAGATATTTGTAGCCTGCAGGAATAATAAATGAAACCTAATTAAGTTTAATAATTCAAGAGAAGCTGGCCTGCCTGATTTCTATATAAATGCTAATTATCTTTCTCCTTCTCTTCCAAATCTCCACCCCTTCCTCAAATAAAAATTATTCTGAAAACTTTATGAAATGTAAATATATCAAGAAAAATACCCACAGTGGCAACATCCTTTCAACACAAAGAAAATACCCAGGGACAGATTAACAGCTGATACAAACTTGACTAGAATCCTACAGACTTTATAAGAGTAATGCTTGTTTTCACAAGGTGTTAGCTTAGTCATAAAGGAGATTTATTTTCTTATATGTTCTCTCATCATGGAAACAGGACCCAAAAAGACAGATCTTACTAAATCCAAGTCATCAGCTACATTACAGCAGAGACTTCAAATATTACAATATCTGTACTATTTGGTTCATGCGTGTTGCCGAGCAGTAACTTTTAATGAAGATCTACTTCATTGAGCAGAATGTTTAAAAGCATGAGTATTTCTAGAAAACTATCACTGCTCTCTCCCTTCCCTGCATTTCCCAGTCACGTCTAGTATCAAAACACAAGTATAAATTAACTATATAAAACCTGTAATAGTATCTTAGACTGACAGAAAAACAATTCAACAATTAGGAGAAGATAAAATTGAGAGAAAGTTTTATCAGAAGCACTGAACTCCTGAAGAGAAGTATAGATGTGAAGAGTTTGGATGGAAGATATTCAGTAGGAAGCACTCCAGAGTAGCAGGTAGCCGTGTAGGAGGTGATATGCAGGGTGTTTCTTTCCAATAAAGAACACATCACCAAATAAAATAAATAAATAAGTAAATAAAAGAAACTATCACATCTGCACCTATTAATTTTCTTCCAAAATCCACTTTGAGCAAACGCTTTTTTTGCCAAGGTGAAGATTTGAAGAAAATACTCTTTAATGGACAATTAATTTCTTTTGCAGTACAGTGAAAATCTTTAGAGCCAGAGGTTGAGTTAGACTACCTTGCTAACTTATGAAGAGAGCAGGTTTTTAATTAAGTTGCCTAAAGCTCATTCTTCCTTCATTATTTATGAGCCTTCTTTTGTACAGTGTAATAACTACCACTAATACATATATGAAATCTAAAATAATATTCATATATATATATAGGTACATAGAGGAAATACTATGTGAGTGAGAAGCATGGATGTTTCCTCCTCCTGCCCAGGCATTTGAGCCTAAAAGTAACTCTGCAAAAGAGAGACTTGGCACATGCAAACATCAGCTTTGGTCTTTTTCACATCCCTCTTCTTGGAACACCTACAAAATATGTATAGGAGGCAGGCTGCTGAGGCACTCAGTGTAACTATCACACAGGATTTCTTCTCATTGCCTGTATCCATTTGGCATCTATGGTTTGACTGTAAGCTCTTCCAGGCAGGGCTGTTTTCTCTTGTACGATGCCTTAGCACACGGGGCCCTAAGCAGCTGTGATGGATTCTCAGTAGCATCATTAAAACAAAAACAAAACATTCTTTTGTTGTAAAAAATTTGCCTTATAGAGGAACACTGAACAAGTCTGGCTCCTATATCCATGTTTGAAATTGCAAGAGATGGTAGGTTTCACAGGTGTATAGTGTGGAATGTGCAGAAAGCTGCATAAAAAGTGTGAATTATTTACAGATTTACCATTATTCATTACAGATGAGTTGCCTTTGCTCACCAAGTCCCATGTTTGCTCATGTACTGTGAGCTTCAGGGAGACACTTAAGCCAGCAAAGATCAATCTAAGGCATGTGTTCAACTTGCATCTCACAGAGAACTGGATGCATGGCAGCACTGAGGAGCAGGCTACGGGAAACTGTGCTGTGACAAGCAAGGCAGGTACCGAAGCCAAGAAGCTCATCTTGAATTTGGAGCTGTCATTATTTTCAGGCAAAGATAGCTGCTGAATACAGGCAAGTAGAATCTAAGCCTACATGCCGCGAAAACAAATTTACTTCCCAGGCTAGAAGTCTCATTTGCCAAGCCTTCGATTGTTGGAAACGCTGTCTATCCCAAAATCTCCAAAGGCTCCACACTTTCCACAATATTCAGTTTTGTGAAAGTCTTTGCAACAGGGGGTTTTGTTTCCTGTGTTTCATGTCACTGTACTTTGCTTAGGCAGGTTTCTTCCTTTTCCTCAGCTGTGCCCGGTGAGAGCAGTTAGGGCCAATAATTACACATGCCCAGCACATACTCCTATTGTGCACTACGCTTTTTCAAAGCTTCAGAAGACTTTGGGAATAAAAATCAGCATTCCTGTTCTGTTTCATCTAAGTGTAATGAAGCTGGGGTGTTTTTTTTTTTTGTTTGGTTTGTTTTTGGTTTGTTTTCTTTTTTCCAAAGGTTGAATTAATTCTCTCTCACACTCAGCCCATGCAGATGTACTGCTACCTCTGTTTAGGCACAGGGAAAAAAAAGTTTGTAGCATCATTCATTTGTGTTGCAGCAGACCTAAAAGACCTGCCGCTGACTGAGCAATGCTTTCGTAGAAGCGCATCTCCAGCTGGAAAGCTCATAATCTAATCTCACAGGGAAGTTTTCACTGTTCATTTACCTTTGGTTTGGAAAAAAAGCTTCCTAGGTTCAGGAATGTCTTTCCTCCGGGTACTTCGCAAGCACAAATCAAAAGAACCGATGCCAGTCAACAGAAAAAGAAAGCTGGGGGTGGGGGGAAAAGTACAATCAAAACCACATCTGCTTATTGCTTTAAAGCACATAAAGAGGGGGAGAGAAAGCAGGTGGGCAGGCTGTTTGAGTATCTTATAAACATACGGTACGATAGCTTCACGATTGGACTGCACGGGCTCAGTTTCTGCTCAGATACACTGGAGTGCAAGGTCCCTGTTGCAGGGCCATTTCTCTGCATGGATGTAGAGAAGCTACATAGGATAATCAACCCCACAAAACAGGCAGCTTCATAGCTACAGTGGAAAATACACTTGGCGGCTTTTCTCTCACACGCCCACCCCAAGTCCACATTCAGAGACCTACAAAACATTCTCCTGGCTCTGGCTATCTGCAACTGAAATAAAGACCTCTGGGGCCACAGGCACAGGCATAAATTAGTTCAGGTCTGTGCCTACTTTGATGCAGGACCCACTCTTTTCTTCAGGTCAGCGCGTTCAGGTTAATTGTGAACAAAACCAGACAGCAGAGAGATCAGACGGTGAGGTGGCCAGTGACAGATACATCATTTCCAGGAAATGTAGGGAACTGCTAGAGATTCCCTGGCTCACTCCAGAGAGCTTTCTGCCTGTTGGGTTTATAAGATTTAAATTACCTAATTCCCAAATCCTTCCTGTCAGCAGTCTGGTCACTTGCCTTTTGTGAAACTCTGATATAAGGTTTCACACCTTGAAGTGGGTCAGATCTTCAAGCAGCAGGTTTTGTGTTTCTACAGAGAATTACTCAGCAGAAGTTTGGATTCTCAACAGAATAAGAATATACTCAGATTTTCCATCACTGATTCTATAATAACAGGAGCCCTTGCCCTTCTTTTGGTAGCTCTCCTCATCTGGCTAACAGCTCTTCAAGTATCTGAATTTGTATTCCTAAAAATCTGGCATTCAAATCTTTAAAATTTTCTGTCTCTCCAGAACACAGAATGTATTTGTGAGACAGCGACAAGAGCCTTCTCTACTTAAGCCTGATATAGTACAGCATAAATTCATTCTTAAAACCATGTGTTGCAGGCACATTTCAGAAGAACAGACACAACCCCAGTTATCACAGAATTGTATCACCCACTGAGACTCTTCCTATTTTATTTTGCTCACCAGGGGCCCTTATACAGAACTCCTGGTAACCAGTGGAATCTTTCCTTCCTCACTGAGCAGAGACAACTAATACAGATATTTGGATCGGCACACACAGAGCTTAAAGCAGGAAAGACTGAACCTCATGGACATTCAGCGTATGGTATATTCTTGCCTACAAGCATTCAGTTATGTGCTTGGTGTGCTCCTGCAATGCTCATAATTGCCCTGAGTTGATTTACATGTTGCATTTTAAGCACCAGGGATGAGTGCAGAAGTTGCCTGCAGGTTTGAATCCTTTTGAAAGCATTGTATATCATGGCAGGGGAGGTAAATAAAACCATTCCCTGACAATATAACAGCAGGAAGAAAGTTCCCTCCAGTAGTTCTGCAGCTTCGACTCCATACATCAACGACTAATTTGGACTACTATAACTTCACTTAGGCCAATACAGTTGCTGGGAGGAAGAATTATGCTATTGTGTCTATACAAAGGGCTATTCCCTGCTTGTTGCAAGGAAAAAAGTACCTTTAAGAAACATATATATTGGTGAATTCAGATTAGGCAGGAGAAATATTGATATTCTCAGGCAGCCAACAATAATGGGACAGAATCCAGTAGTGTTACTGATCAGTTTTTGATAGTCTATTCCTTCAGTGGGGCAATTGTTTGGAGCATGTACTACTCGATTTCAAGTAAAGGGACCCATAACCTAACCCTATGTTAGTTATTTACCCATTAAATTTTGTGAAGGGACACCCTTTAAACTGCCAAAGAAATATTCAAAAGTCAATACATGTGCAGTGTTATGGGTATGATGCTGTCAAATACTGGCTTAAAGGTTTTACTTCCTATTTAAGACGTATCATCTGTAATATCTGCTTAATTTCAAACACATGGTTATGTCTCAAAGAAGCTAGTAAGAGCTAAATGCCACCCTTCAAACTATGCTTCTGTCCAGCAAGTCCATTGGATCACAGCTCTAGTGTCTACCAAAATGCTTGTTATTACTTACTGACTCACCAGAAAAAAAAAAAAATTCTTTCAATATAATTTCATGCAAATTTTATTCACTTTTTCAATGTCAAACCTTTAATTAGGCTGTTCCTAGGAAGCAAGGTGAACAGGCCATTAGCAATGCAGCCATAGAACAAAACTCTATTAGGAAAATGACACTTTCACTTCAGTAGACTCAGACATACACCAATGCATTTGATTTGACTCATATTCTAAGTAAAACGAAGAAGATACTGCAACGGCACCGACTTCTGAATGCCCCTGATGATTTCTCCTCAGAGCTGTAATTTGTACATATACGCTACAGTGAAATTGTGCAGAAATGCCAAGGAGAAAGTCTAAGTTTACTATAAAGAAGACGTGATGCTATTTTACTTTTGCTACTATAATGAAATTGCTGTCAGAAGAAGGACTTGCTTCATTTGCATCCACTGCAGGGAAACAGACAGTTCTTCATTTTATTTAGAAGAGCGCAGGGCAACTTGTGGAATAATGAACTTGCAGCACTGAAACACCGAACATGCAGATAAGCCACGATAACAATTGCTCACATTCATTAGAAAGTTGACAGGCAAGGGGCTAGACTCACTCGCTGCACGCTCTAGTTTGTAGTACCTAGCGATAAATCTAACCAGTTTTATAAATAACGCTGTCCTCGTGGGCATTTGGAACTGCTATCCTCTTACATCTTTCTTCAAACACCCTTGTGCTGTCTCCAGGCTTCTAGTCGGACTGCAGAGAATTCAAGCAATATGCACCATCGCAAGGGGATGGCAAAGCAAGAAACATGGCTAGCAAGGAGAACAGTGATGAAAAGAAGAAAAATACCCTTGCATTCCAGTTATAAAAGGGTGAACAGAAAAATTGTTTTAAACAATAAGTGGAAAAAAACAACGAAATTATAGCTAGAGATTAAAAGAGTACAGTGGCTAGACCTTGATGACTTGAAGAGCTTGAATTGAAAAAACAGCCCCTCCATTTTTATCAGTAATGGAACAATAGACAACCCTCCGGGCGAAATATGAGAGCAAGGCACATCAGAGCTGAAGTGCAAGATGTGAAAGTTCTATTCTCAATCTTTAAAGTGAAACCTTTTACTCTGAGGTTATTGTAAACAGTTTTATTTTAGAAGTTGTCCTTTGAGAAGCCGCTACACAAAAATGCACACGGAAGAAAGCAAGATGCTTTTCTCTATTTGGATCTTGCCTTAACAGAAAAAAAAATGCTGTGTGCTATTTATAAGAAAAAAAAAAGCCAGAGCCAACAACTCTTAAGGCCCACACGTTTCAATGCATTTATACTTTAAAAGACCCCAAATAATCTTTATACTATAAAAAAACTCAACTGATGCTCCTATGAAACTTATGAAGAGCTGCTGAGTCTCTGAGCATAAAGCCATTAGTAGAGCCCATGAGAGCTCATCTTGGCTTAGAAATATGGATGAGCTCAACTCCAATTTTAATACCCATGGTCAAAGAAGTCTGTAAATCTCTCATGCACAAGAAGAAATAATCTCCATGAATCTTCCATCTACTCAATAAGAAATAAACCACACCTTAATTGTTTTGGAGATTGATAATACTTGCTATTTAAAATGGCAATGTGGAAATCACCAAATGACAGAAGCGCAGAGCCACTAGACAACAGGGTGCAGTGAAGTTTATAGGCAATAGCGACAGTCATTTTTAGGAATATTAAATTTCACAAGCATCAGTGCTCTGCTGTGACATTGAGGCTGGTTGGAACAATGAACTAGCTCTTGCTAGAGATGACAGTACAGAAGGTTAACCCAAGTTCATCATACCTTGTTTACATGACTCCACTACAGAAGTTGCTCATATTCAGCTGTGATATCTGGGAATCCTTCCAAATCTAAAGCACTAGTAGAACTACAGAAACTCTCCTTATTTAACGACGATTTTAAATTCACAAAAGAAATGTCTGGACTCCATTCCCCTCTGCTTCGTGTCTCTCACAGCAACTCACCCAATGTGGGATTGGGATCTGCAACATGAGCTATAGCCCAGGAACACACTCTCTCTAAAGCATCATCTGGCACATTCCTCTTCTCTTCAGCAGGTTGTCAGACCAAGCTGAATTGCTTCACAGCACAAATATTGTTCATGGATTTTTTTTCCACAGTACTTAATAATTAATTCCCTTTTTCTGCCATATAGATCTTCAAAAATGCTCCACCAGCAACTCCCCCCCTTCCTCACAAGCTGCTCTGTCTTCTTCGTTTAGGTCAGCTACCTTCAGGAAAACAACCAGGAGCTAAACAACATTCCCTTCAAATTTAATATATTGAAAATACATGTTAGAACAAGGAAAAGTTTCAGACTCCTTCCTTCTGCCTGAGCAAAGGAAGGCAACACGTGCCAGCAGACAGAGCCAGGACATGGAGCCGTGTGGCTGGGGAGAGCTGGAACGATGGGGCTGCTCAGCAAGCATCCCATGAACATCATGATATGACAGAAATCCTCAAGGAGCGCATACTAGTGGAAGCTTGTTAATTTTTCCTGCAAATTGCACTTGGCTTTTCCTGTCATATAAGGTAAACAGCCAAAGGGGAAACCAACTTTCTCAGAATGCCAGTTCCATGTGGCGGGCCCTCACGTACAGCATTTGCCTTTTGTAGAGTGACACCGCAATGCCCGCAGCTGTGAGTGAGGCCGCTTTAACTCCTCCATGGGGAGTCGATGGGCTCCGTACGTCACCGTGGCTCACCCAGTCACACCGTACAAAGCCTCTGGTGTGCCAGAGAAAGGCAGAGAGCACATTTCAGCTCTTTCTGAGTGCAAGATGTAAAGAAGTAACCTCCAGATCTGGAGCTTTTACTTCACGTAGAGTAGGAATTAGGAAACCAAAGGATCTAAATAATTTTGGTGGGAACAATCCCAAGAATCACTGATATAAATAAAAAAAAATATGGAGGAAGGGTATTGGCTTCCCAGAAGCTCTTTTCTTGTTGGCAGTGAGGCGGCGTGCCCTTGGCTTCTTGTGATCAGTGGGACATTCAGCAGTAAGCATTCTCTTTGAGTTTCATCAATATTTTCAAGGGCAGGAGAGAACTTCACTCTTTTCGAGTACCACTCAGACAAAGATGAAAAGCTTGTGAGGGTGCCAATTATGTAACTTGACTGAGCTGTCTTGTCAGTGAAGAGCTTTGCAGGATGCATTCTGGCTTTACAGGATGGAAATTCAGCTTGTATTCAAGTAGCTTGATTTGGTGACTTCACTGTTAAATCCATGTAGTCACTGTGATCATTCAGAAGCAACAACTGCAAACAAGGTTGTTCAGATTAATTCTACCAGGATTTTACTGTGTTGATTATTCTGTGCCTCTTGGGGAGCATGCCAGTGAGACCATTTCAAGACAAGAGCCGATGCGTGCTGCACTGCAGATGACGTACGCTTACACTGCATGACAGAGCCCAAAGTTGAGAAACGAAACTGGCCCCACGTACGTTCCCCACGGTGCAGCGGGAGTGCCAGGTCTGGCCTGGAAGCTGCATAGCTGGGCTGAGTCCAATGGCAGGAGGTGTAACACAGCCAAATGCCGGGTCCTGCACTTGAGGCACAACAACCCTGTGCAGCTACAGATTAGGAGAAGCCTGGCTAGAAAGCTGCCAGGAGGAGAAGGACCTGGGGGTGCTGGTTGGCAGCGACTGAACGTGAGCCAGCAGGGGCCCAGGTGGCCAAGAAGGCCAATGGCATCTTGGCTTGGATCAGAAATGGCATGACCAGCAGGTCCAGGGAGGTTCTTCTCCTTCTGGACTCGGCACTGGTGAGACCGCTCCTCGAATCCTGTGTTCAGTTCTGGGCCCCTCACCACAAGAGGGATGTTGAGGCTCTGGAGCGAGTCCAGAGAAGAGCAACGAAGCTGGGGAAGGGGCTGGAGAACAGGCCTTATTCGGAGCGGCTGAGAGAGCTGGGGGGTGTTTAGCCTGGAGAAGAGGAGGCTGAGGGGAGACCTCATTGCTCTCTACAACTACCTGAGATGAGGTTGTGGAGAGCAGGGAGCTGGGCTCTTCTCCCAAGGGACAGGGGACAGGAGGAGAGGGAATGGCCTCAAGCTCCCCCAGGGGAGATTTAGGCCGGACATTTGGAAAAAATTTTTCCCAGAAAGGGTCACTGGGCACTGGCAGAGGCTGCCCAGGGAGGGAGTTGATTCACCTTCCCTGGAGGGGTTTAAGGCACAGGTGGATGAGGTGCTGAGGGACATGGTTTAGTGTTTGATAGGAATGGTTGGACTTGATGATCCGGTGGGTCTCTTCCAACCTGGGTTTTCTATGATTCTACGATTCATGCTGAATTACGTCCAGATCAGTAAAACCCATCTCCTGGCTTATTACTGTGGGCCCTGTACCAAGTCATATAGAGCCATAGTGTTTCCCTGCTTAAAATGGCTTGTGCACAGCTGACTGTCATTCGGGGACAGCGTTCCTCCTCTCCCCAAGCTGGGGACAAGTGGACTTAGCAGAGAGCCTTGCATTGCCCAGCCTCTGGGGCAGGGACAGTCCCTCATTTACAGATAGAGTAACACCTTCCATCCTGTGGTCTGACTCCTGTATGCAAATGCACAAATGCTCCTGCAGTTTGAGTAATGACAGCTCTGCCTTTTGTAGCAGGAGGTCAGAGCAATAAAACTGCTGCTCTTCCAGAAACAGAAAGAGAGAAAAACCATCAGCAAAATGTATCTGAAGGAAAACCAATGCTGAGCTTATTAGCCAAGTTGCACACAAGCTTAAAAACGTATCAATCTAGACCTGGAAATTTATGCTCAAAGCCACAAATTCAGAGTTAATTTATTATGCAGTAGATTTCTAGCTCTGCTAAGCTTAATGGGATTTGCTATTCTGTGAAATGGGCTTTTCCCTCAGAGCACCTTGTTTCATTAGACCATTTAACAAAGGTTTAGGTGAACGAGGTGTGTAAACACGAGGCACCCACAGGAGCTGCCCCTTTTGTTTTGCACGGTGCTGATTCCTCTTCCAGACCTAAGTGCACAAGGCCATGCATGCACCATGGTCATGGAGGCAGGGAGAGGAATTGCGATTGCTCTGTGCTGAAAACCAGACTGCAAGGAATTTCCTAAAGATCCCTAAAGGCCTCCCCCATGTTTCGAGTTCAAAATTGGAACTATCTTCCTTGAAGTAACAGTATTGACAACAGGCTTTCCAACAGCCAACTAGCACCTTGGTACATGACAGATGTATGCAACACTGGCTATAATTAATAACACTTTGATTCACAGCAGGACTAAACGGACCTGACAAAACCAAGGCCCCAGGACTCTCTGTTTCCTGTTAAGTGTCTAAAACCTAAGTGTCAGCACAGAAAAAAACCACAAGGAAGGTGAAAGCTCAAGCTCCTTTTCATTGAAGTGTAAACAAAGCCTGGAAGAAACATGTAACCCTGGTGACAAACCCAGGAGTGAACAACTGATTGACCTTCATATTCCCACTGTTTATAATAATTTAATTTTCATGTATAATATTATATTGTTTCCCAAGGAAAACTTAAAAGCAGTTTCAGCAGCTATTAGGCATTGTCAGTGAAACTCCATTTATGGCGGAAAACAGAATAAACGCCACAAAACCATCAAGGAAAACAAGAAAGTAAATATTTAAATTTCTGACCGCATCGGTAACAGCAAACCTAGTGTGAAATGGCACGTGTATTCCTCAGATATCCATTTTGTAACTTGTACAGAATAGAAATTTGGTTGAAAATAAAATTAATGTATAGAACGGGGACTGAACAAATTAATAAAAGCTGTGGGACTTGAAAAGAAATGGTTCCTTCCTCCATTGCTTTCATTTGTGTGTTCATGACAGTGTGTAAATCTAAATACAGTCCAAGCCTGAGGGCAATTTTAATTCAGAAATGTGGAACCAAAATTGAAGAATCAACGACCTGTTGAAATAAATGTCAAAACTCTACCCTGACTTCAGTAGACACAAAATTTTGCCTCAGATATTTGAGCCAAACTTATCAAGAGCCAGAATGTAGTAAATTTGACCTTTGAAATCCAGTGAATGGGAGAAAGAAAATGGTCTTTGCATTGTTCATCTGTTCTGTAAAATTTTCCTAAAAATCTATTCGACAATGCTCAAAACTTGCTTCCGTCCCCCCACCTCATCATAGTCTGGTGATGCCTCTTTCTCCACTACCTTGGGGTAGCGTAAGCTCCTTAACGTGTCAGTCTAGAGTTAGGTGGAGTAATTACACAGCTTTGAGTGAAACAGGCCAGATCAGAATTTACTTTCAAGATGTGACAGGTAGCCTCATGCTTGTGTTAGGAGTGTGCAGAGTGCAGACTAGGGATCAGTGCAGACTAGCTCGCGTGGTGTATACATCCATGGCACCATGTTCTGCTTATCTGCTTCCACGCAGAGACAAGCGTATGCTGATTACTGTGACTCCATCCCTGAAGTTTCTTATCTTCTCAAACTTACCCTTGCAGCTGCCATCCTGAGATACAGAGAACAGCCACAGTCTCTTGCTTCCAGATGGAGGCACTAAGAAAAAGAGAGACCGTAAGTCAGCCCCTATAACGTACCCTGCAAATGAACCTTTTTTCTGTTGGCACGAGCCTAGCAATTCTCTCTCCTTGTTACCATGATATGAAGCAGCAGTAACACCAACACCTACGAGACAGGTAGGGTAGGATAACACCACTAGTAGAATAATAACAGCAGTCTCGGGCAGAGTTGAAGTCAGCAGAACAAAGCCCCAGCTTAAGGTGGAGTGACGCATGCCAGGGACAGCCCCTACCGCTCTAATTTTTGTGGTATTTATGTTTCATTAGCTAGTGGCTCAGAATGGCTCTGGGAGTAAATCCCTGCTGGATGGGTCCCAAGGTGACTTCCATAGCTGCAGGACTGAGAAATGCACTGAAGCTCGGCCAGCTGATAATCTCTTGCTTGCTTACGCCAATTGAATCCTTTCTTCTCTTGGAGGAACTTATCCTGGAGCTAGCTAGACTGTAGGCCCCTATTAAATAATGATTATGTTCTTTTTGCTCACTGCTGACAAAGAATTATAGCCCCTCATTTAGAGCTCATTTCAAAACCATGAGATTCTGTAATTGAAAGTGGCTGAAGCTAATTTGATAACCCAGTTCTGAACACAGCTGACTAACTACTTTCCCTTTGTCCTTTCAACAGTAACGGCCTTGTCAGGAAAGTCTTCTGTGCTACTTTTAAGAGGGCAATTATGATGGAGGTTGAAAACTATTGCTCTGTGACAGAGTGCAATTTCAACATTGCCTTCAGGTTCCCAGCAAGGACAGGGGCACAGCAGCAGGGTCAAACGCCCTCCAGCCACGTCTCCCCTCTGAAACACCCATCCAGCCCTCTTCTGTCTAGGAGAGCATCTGCCACTCTGATGTGGATGTTTGCTGGCTTCCCCAAGACCAGGGAGAAGAGCATCTTGATGCTGTACCCTGCCCAGGCATGCCAGTCAACCCTCGCTAAATAAAATCCCAGTACTGTATCAGGACAGCCTGAAGGCTCCCTCGCAGCCAACATGAGCTGACTGTACAGAGGCTCTGCTAGTGGCTACATATGGAGAATCCCCCTCTTATGCTTAAGAAGTGGGTGAAATTCTTATAGCAGAGATAGAAAGGAGTGGAACTTGTTCCCTCAGTGAACTGTGGACACAACACAGCAGGAGCACGTACACATGCGCGGCTGGCTGCACTAGTAAAATACCCTTCAATTAGGAATACGCTCACACGAGCACGAAACCCCAGTGATGTTTCCTGCCCTTGGGCAGGTCAAAACAGCCTAAACATGCAATACAATAAAAGCAAAAAAAATAAAACCTAATTGTGATGCCCACCTGGTGGTCTATCTGCCAAACTGCTGTCTCTCAAACTGCATTGCTCTTGAGATGAACAGTCCTGATCCCTGAACACATTGACTGTACCACAAACAGCAGTGCAAGAAGCCCCTTTTACCTCAAATTTCTGGCTGTCTCATATTCACATCTGCACCCAGGAGAGCAGTGAGTTCTGGAGAAGAGAGCAGCTTTCCGTAAGCCTCCTTTGCAGTGATCACGGAGGGAAACTTGCTAATTGCAAGACAAACATCTCTTTGGTATCTAAGTAAATTTTTCCTAGTTTTTTTTTTTTGATTCTGGGCCTTCCCCACGGCAAACTTAGGAAATGTAAATAACATGGCAAACATTGTTCTAGCCATTGCCTGGAGCTGTGCTCAGAACTGCTCTGGCTGTTGTAGTAATTAGCATAAGCAAATTGCTAAATTGTCTGCTGTGATAAAATGATGGATTACAGCAAGGAAGAAATCATTAACACATTGATTAGCAGCACATGCCTTCAAAATCACTCTCTAAGCAAATTCTGAGTGTTGCAGGAGCTTTGTAAATGTTACAAGTGCCAACTTCCATAACCAAGAATTAGGAAATAATAATATATAAATCACCAAAGTACCAGAATTAAATTTTAACTATTAAAGTCGGTTCTCAATTGGCTTCTAATATTACTGTAGCTGTTCACATGGGGTTCCTGTTCTATATCTTGCTGTACTCACAGGGGGAAGGATGTCACAGTGTCTGCTTGAGGCAGGGCCTAACACGCTGGGAGCTGCCTCCAGGTTTCCTGGTGCACGTTCCCTTCCTTTGTATCTGTCTCTCTTGCATGTATTGCACAAGATGGATGCAGTGGTGTGTTCATACCATGCAATGTATACCTCCTAGCACAGAAAAAGTATCTTTTGTATAGGTTCTTTTTTTTGAAAATAACTTTTTTTAATATAGGGAGAACTTGGTTTTATTTTTATTAAGGGAAAATCTTTCCCTACACTTTCATATTGAAAGAATCTCCTGCCCGAAGTCTATGTGGTTCCCTGGCAGCACCTGCTGTCAGGTATTTCCTCACGGTGGCTTTAATAATCCAAGTGGCCAGTTATTGCCAAAGCTAGTAGCAGTAGGCTTCACTTCTTATTCAGCACAAGTGCCCGGTAGTTTCTAAAATATCTCATTTGAATGGGTTTCCTTTTATTAGGATTAGCAGGCCAATCCCATCCCTCCTCCCCGCATCTACCCTCTATTTGTTTGAAATAGGAGGAGACACACATATTGAATTTTAATACATCATCGTAACAAAAATGTGTGCATCAATAGTGTCTAGCTGCTGCGAAAAAGGAATAGAGGAGCCTAGCCCATAGTACTGTGTCAGCATGTTTACCTAATCCCAGAGGATTCTCGAATTCATTAACAACAGAACATAAAATCAATACAAGGCTATGATTTCATGTAGTGACTTGGCTACTGCCACACTTGAGAAGATTGTACCTGCGTGCCTCACGGTGGTGCTTGCTGCCAGAAGATACGAGCACTTGCAACTCCTGATGGTGGGGAGGATGAACCCCTGTGCAGCGTCGAGGTGCAGGGACACCAGAGGCTCCATCTGGGCTGCAGAAACGCTCAGCTCGGTCCCACCTCACCACTAACCATGCTTTGGGTTAGAAGGGACCTTAAAGCCCATCCAGTTCCACCCCCTGACACCTCCCACGGGATCAGGTTGCTCAAGGCCCATTCAGCACCCCTTGAACACCTCCAGTGTTTGCTTCTTTTTTTGCCAGAGGTGAATATCAGGGTTCCCTCTGTTTCACTGTCAGATGAAACCATGGACAAGGAAACTACTGGAACAGGCTGCCCAGGGAGGGGGTTGAGTCACCTTCCCTGGAGGGGTTTAAGGAACGAGTGGACGAGGTGCTGAGGGACATGGGTTAGTGTTTGATGGGAATGGTTGGACTCAATGATCCAATGGGTCTCTTCCAACCTGGTTATTCTGTGATTCTATGATTCATTTCAGCGCCTGCATCTGTAAATGAAAAAGAGTTTCAGTTAGAGGGAAGTTTATTTCACTCAGTTAAACTCACTGACTTGTGCTATGAATCCATTCAGTAAAATGCCCCTTTAATAAGTAAAAGAACATCTCTCAAAACTGAAAGATTTGCAGATGTGATCTGCAATTCCTACTTCAATTCCTACTGCAAGGATGTTCTCAGAAACCAGAGACAAAGCATTCTTCTTCAAGGAGAGTCCATTTTATGAGTGCCTGGTGGCATTCTTAACTGCTCACTGTTCCTCTCCCAAAATCTAGTATCTCATTAGAATATAGTTTTTAACTAATTAGGCAATTTGATATATAGCTCCAAGAGTACCTCTCAGGACAGCATTAATTTTAATAGCATCGTAAAATGACAGATTCAAGATACACCACTAACAGTAACTATATGTACTTAATAGATTTTCTTCTTGCTGCACTTGCTTGACACTACATTTGTCATAGAACTCATCCTGTTTTGGCACCGTTCTCATCCATTCCTCATCCACTGATTTTTAAATCATAACATATCTTCCACTAGCAGTATAATTTCTGCATTACCATACAGACAGTGTCATGTACTTAACAAACTCTTCATAAACATTTACAGAAGCAGCTGCCCGTGTTAGCCACCAAATGTTCTTTTCTGAAGGAGTCTGCACTTTCACCTACTATTATGGTAAATCATCTCCTAGAAACAGTCTCAGAAGCACCCCTCACAAATTTAAATGTCATAACTTCACAAACTGCCTTCATTAACCAAAAGCAGGAAATTGTCCCGGTTCTTTGTCAGCCATAAAGAATGTGCAGACTGCAAGCAACGGTGATGAATAACACAGCAGCCAGCCTCTCCCCGAGACAGGTCCTTTCAGACCAGCTAGTCTAACAGTCTAATAGCACAAGTCCCTATTTTCCTATTTTTAGTACAATTTTCCCAGTTTTGTCTTTCTTCAGGGAGTCTGGGCCACCTGACACTAGCTGTGGCTGTTTGAAGAACACCTGCTGTTCTGCAGTGACACAAAGCAGCCCAGCACTTCTTGAATTTATCTTCCACCTCCTTTGAATTAGAAAAGCTGGTTTGTTAAAACTAGGCTCTTCAGTGCTTATTCAAATGGAGTTTGCACCTCAAAGATAGGCAAGAAAAGAAATAAAGCTTGCTGCCTTTAGTCCCAGAATAACGTGGATACTGAAAAATCTCAAACCCAGGAAGAACAGTTATGTTTTCCAGTTATGTCTGAGTGATTTTGTTTGAGCACTATACACTTTTTTTTGGTAATTCTTGCTGGCAGTAACCGAGAACAACTCAAGGGTGCAGAGTTAAAACTACTTGCCATACTCTCCAGCACTCTGTACCTGTCTGGTTTCTGCTAAACCACAACACTTGTGTTCCTTCTCAAGCAATCTAGAATTTGATCAGTTGTGGAAGAGGGAACAAAGCCACTGAGAAATCCTTTGCAGTACAAAGCAATTGCTTCAGTGTTTTACTTAGGGCTGCCTCTCACTGGAGCCTGGTAATAAAGACTATGAACTGATGACCTTGAACTATCCAGCTGGGGACAGGTGTAGGTAGGAACAAGGATGGAGGCTGCAAAAGGGCTCATGTTTTCTGGTCTGTCTGTTCCAAAGAGCATGGCAACAGGAACATGGAGTGAAGAGGGGAAGAAAAGCTGATTTAGCAGGTCTGGGAATTAGCAGTCAGGAGGGCCACATGAGAAAAGCTGCCCTAGGGATCCTTGGAGAAATAAGAGCCAGCTCACACCTATGGCAAAGACAAGGATTTCAGGATGCAGCATCCTCCTTAGGCGTAAGGCTATAATTTTCTGGTGCATCAAATATTATAGTTTATGAAATCCTCATTCTATCGAAGGCAATGCCAAAACTACCTCTGACTTCAATGGAGCAAGTATTTTTCCCTTTGTCTCTCAGATCAGATCTCTGTTCCCTGTTGTCATCCAATCTGTTTTACTGAAGCTCTTCCAAACGGATTCAGCGGAAATTAACTGATTTCATCTCTTCTAGTTTTAACACTTCTGTAATATACTAGTATTCTTTGTCCTAAAAGTAAACAGTATACATTTCACATTTTCCATTTTGCACAGTTCATTTTGGAAAGAATCAATAAAGGTCACATTATTTAAAAAATTCACAGCCTAAGCAGAGTGCAGAAAAGACCACAGAACTGCTCAGTGTTTCCACAGTAATGCATACAGGTTTTTTTTTTTCATGAGCAGATGGTACGGCTGACATCTGCAAAAGCAAAGGGCACAGCTGGGTTGCATCTCAGGTTATGGAAAGCAACAACATCTACTATGTGTCACCTGTCTGGACTACATAATTCATCTTTCTCTGAGAACAAAGTGCTTCCCCTATGCATAGAAAATGACTGTGCGCTTCCTATTTATGACAAAAATGATGCCTCGTATCCCAGTGGAGACAGAAGAGCGAGACCCCACAGTATTAACCACCAGGTATGACCCTCATAACGAAAAAAAACAAGCTACCAATCTTAAAGGTGTTTTCTACATTCTGGAATTAAAAACCTTTTCATGGAAGACGTTAACTTAAAAGCAATAATCAGTATTTTGACTAAAAAGGCAAGGCCTTTCTCTATGCGAATGCATATGTTTCAGTACTCCACAGCTTTTTTAAGGGATGGCAGTGTTTCCGTTGGGGATGTCAGCTGCTGAGGTCACGGCTGGGCAGGATGGGTGCCTATGTGCCACCTATCTAGGTGGTACCAGCAAGGTGCTACCACTGCCTTGCCTCCCCAGCTGCCTGCAGATACTGTCACTTGACCCAAATGGCAAGGAAAACAGCTTTTGGTCCTGGTGAAAGAGTTAGCAGGGAGTTTCCATCCACTGAGCAAAACCTGGTGAGTTTTATATCATGCTAATTGTATTCTTTCTGGCTTTACTGTCCAGAATTGCTGTAAATGTCTTTTTATAGCTTTGTTGTGATTCTGCCAAGTGCTTCCCAGCCTGGATCCTGCCCCAGGTATTCTACTTCTGTGTGTTACTGGAATGCAGAGAACAGTACACGTATCTGTAGTACACAATACTACAGATAAGGAATGTCTGCGGGGAAGGATAGTCTCGAATGCCAAACCAACAATTGATGCTGTCAGACGCTCTAATCTCTGCACAAGTTCTATACATTCAGAACAACTGATAATGCAATTTGGTATTTCCAAGGAAGCAGGCATGCACTTTCAGAGGAATAGATGGCATGTCTGCAAAAGCACCTCAAAATTCAGCACCACCCCCTTATTTGTTCTGTATTAAAGTTACTCTGAATGTGTGCTTTCTATCAGGGGCTTTTCTGCATGCTGGTGATCACATTGCCTTGTTCAGAGGGGTCAGCAAGAGCAGAGCACAGTATTTTCCAATTAAATGGTCAGAATTACTTAGCTGAGTCCTTTTATTTAAAAAGAAATTAGAAGTTGCTTACCATTACCAATTAGAAGTTGCTGCATTTTTGATTTTTCACCTGACGTACAGCATAGCCTCAGCAGTACAGCACTCCCCCACCTGATGTGAAAATGTAGGACTGCCGGCAGCTTTTGAGAGAGCCCAGAAAAACCTACAAAATAGCAGTGAGATTAGATACAAGCAACAAGATAGAAATAACTCACACTTAGGCAGTCCCATTACTGTCTTCTTATCATTTATATATAGCTAATATTAGTAACTATCAAAAGGGTAATACCATGCTATTAAACAATTGATCTCTATCCCCTAAATCAGAAAGGCAGTTGACACTCCCCTCTCAGCAGCTACTGATTAAGAGAAATGACAAGAAACAACAAAACAGGATTTTCATGCATAACTCACGCCTGGGGAAGTCCTTGACATCTAGAAGTTGGGAAAGCTCTCCCCATTCCAGCTGTCAAAGCAAGCCCTCTGTGATTACATCCAGTGAGGCTGGAATGGGGACACCCTTCTCAATACAGAAATCAAGCCATTGGTCTGTAATCGCAAAAGAAAAATGGGATCCTTCTAATAAAGTCACTCTAACTACCATTAAGAGCTTCTCAAAACTGAAAGGGAACTATAGGTATTTTAGCTGCCCAATGACTTCAGAGACAGCACTATCTCCAGTGGTATCAGGAGGAAAAGCTCCAACACTTCATCCTTCACAGTTGCAGAGTAAAACCCCAGATCCCCAGGGACAGATCAGTGGAGTGACTGACACTGCAAGGCATATAGAATCATAGAATCATAAAATCATAGAATCACCAGGTTGGAAGAGACCCACCGGATCGTCAAGTCCAACCATTCCCACCAATCCCTAACCCGTGCCCCTCAGCACCTCATCCACCCTCACCTTAAACACCCCAGGGAAGGCGACTCAACCACCTCCCTAGGCAGCCTGTTCCAATGCCTAACCACCCTTTCCGGGAAGATTTTTTTCCTTATCTCAAGCCTGAATATGATGAATGGCAGAGTACTTTCTAGCTGTTTTTCCTATATTCTGTGTTGGACGGAGAAACTTTTCCAAAGCAACCAACTCTGTGCAGTAGATGGATGATGGTTTACAGGGCAGGGTAAGAGCAGGAAGCAATAAGCTCTGACCGGATTTTTTAGCCTCATTTTGCTGGGCTCCAGACCTCTGATTTTGTGCTTTTGATTTACTCTCTCCTTCTGAAAAGCCTGTACCTTAACTTGTGCTATCCTGTATGATCTTCTCAAACACTCTTCTTCCTGCCTGCTAAGGATGAGGAATAATGAGCAACTAAATGTTAGTAACTAGCATGATGCTATCAGACACAGCATGGATTTAGCAATAAGCATTATCTGTCATCAGCACTCATTCTGCTGTGTATTGCAGTGCAGAGGGAAACGGGGCCAGTCAAAGGCATCTCTGGAGACTGCAGCAGGACCTTTCATCAGCATTGTCCTCACCGGGGTGGGATGCAGGAGCAGGCGACTGGTACCCAAGGACCACTGCGAGTTAAAGGACATTTTTTTATCTGAAATCAGTGAGGGCTGCGATAGTGGCTCCCGGTCTCTACGTCTCTCAAATGGCCAACAAACCCATCCTGAGGAGAAATATGTGCAGCACTCTGGGATATTTGCTCCTGGGCAGACTGAATTAGACTTGAGGTTCCTATCATCCTTCCTTCTCAGCTCCATGCAAAGGGCAGGCACCGACTCCGAGCACCACATAATCATAATAGATGCATTTGATAAAAGAAATTAAACAACAACAGCTGTCCTTCAGAGTCCTCGGTGACTGTTAAAGGAATTTACATGTGTGAATAAACAGCAGTAGAAATTATTTGTCTGACAGCTTCTCATTATTAAAATTAAGACCCTACATAATCCTGCCAGCATCAATGGAATCCAAAATGACCTGCTAAGTGCTCATCACAGAAGTTAATGTCCCTTAAGTGAAGTTTTAATGGAAACAGCCCATTTTAAAAAAAATACATATAGCATAAAAATATTTTTATGCTGTTGTTAAATTACCCGATTTGAGGTATAAGATATCCCACAAAGCGCTAAGTTTGAGTGAGACCTTAAATTCAAACCCTAATGACTTAGCAGAGAGCATATACCACATATGCTCAATGAGCATATTTTATTTCTACTCTAAAGTCAAGAATTGAGAGGTAAAACAATGCATTTGCAGCAGATTTATCAAAATGTACAAAGATTGATTTTTGAAGAAGTTTGCCCACAGTGTAAAAGTACACCAAAGTTAAAATCAATAGGGATAAATTAGGACTTCTTCAGCTATATAAATATTACAATTACAGAGACTTTAATGCATAAAAATCCTGTATTTCAGATGACAAAAATAGTTTAAGTTTACTTTTTACTTCAATTTTAAAAGGCAGGGTAAAACATCAGTTATTGGCTGTTCTATATTTTGAACAGAATAATCTTCTCCAGATATGCTATTTTTCTAGAGTGCTAAGAGCCAAATTGATGCCTGCCATCCTCACACAATTGCACTCAGCCTCTGCTGTACCAACATAAGACTTCACAGCTCCTTCTTGGAGGACACTCTTGTCCCAGAAGCACAGAGAAACACCAGCCTGATTAACTTTATAACCTGTTCTGTGGCCACTTCTAAACACTTTCCACCTGCCTACAAGCCATTAGCCCAAATGCCAGAGCCACATCCCTACAGATGCCACTGAGTACGGTGCAAGGCATTAGCGGCCAGGATTTTGTCCTCCTGATGGAGTTTCTCACCTAGCACTGCTCACCACTGTGGCTGAGCAACAGGATAACTCCGTTTCGGGCTTTTTTTTCTAAATTAGATTCCATCGTTGGGATGAGATGTCCTTATTCACTTTTTCCCTCCAGGGAACATAAGACATTGTCCTTCAAAAACACCTTTGCAACTCCTGGACCTATATTACATCTGCTCTTTTTTCATTTTTCAGTGATTCCAACAAGTTCCTAGTGTAACTCCTGGCTTGATCAAGTTGTCCTCCCGCATTTCTCTCCAATTATTTGATCTTTGTGATGTCTGGCTGAGTTAGGCTAGAGGTAATAGAAGAGGATGATTTCCCAGGGAGCAGCAGACACAGACGCTAGTCTGACCTTGCCCCACGTTTCCTGAAGATTTCGTCTTGGCAGATTTAAATGTCTCCTTGTCTCAGATCACTAAACAAGGACAGTGCTACCTCTGGGGCAATTTTCGTACCAGTATGAATCATACCAGTATGATTTCATTATTTATAAAATTCTACTAGTGACCTAGAGAAACACTCTGGATCGCTGGGATATCGCATGGCTGACCACGGGAAGGGAGTGGGCAGGTGATCAGTCTTGTACCTGGTCTGAGAGCTCAGGTGGGGCCGGTGTTTGCGTGATGAGAAAAGGCAAAAGGTCATCTTCCAAGTGGCCGCGTGTCTTCCTGGCAACCTCACATTTGGCAAGAGCTTGCTTGGGAGAGAAGATCAGCAGCTCTTCCCCTTGGGTCTGAGAAAAGATTGTTTTAAATGATGGGCTTTCAAACCATACATTTTTTGCAACATTTATACTATTTATGAGAAGTTGCTCAAATGAGCCTTTTCAATTGCTTACGTGGGAGGAAGCATTTGGCAGCTTGACAGAGAAAACCAGATTCTTTTAGGAGATGCTTTATCTCCAGCGTGCAATTGTTTAGTTACACATTTCTTTCACTCTTTCAAGGTTGAAAAGTTTTTGGCAGGTCCAACTGCAGACCTTGCAGAAGACAAGGCTTCCAGCACAGTGTGTCAGAGGAGTCTAATGAGACAGATCCTTGGTGGCTGTGGGCAGGTAGAGCTCCACTGACAATGGTGCAGCAACGCCGAATTACATCTGCCAGAGATAAGACCCGAAATGTTTTAAACTTGGAAGCTACAATTATAGTTTTGAATACAGCTTAATGGCTCATGCCTTTACTCTGTTTCAATACTGTGTACGATACCATTTCTAGGAATTGTGGTAATGGGATATTATACCATTACAATAATTTTGGTTGGCAGTTTCTTTCTTCTCATCTTTTTATTGGAAGTGTTCATGCAATTGCATGTAAATAGATTTCCTTTACAGCTCTTGGTGTAAAATTACTTTTTAATAGTACTTTGTTGCATCTGTTCCAGTTGGTGATTAGGCCTGTGAATAGGAAACTTTCTCTAATACAGTTTCTTGATATGAGGCTGGTAATGTCCTGGTGCTCAAAGGGCATATGCAGAATTTGAGCCCGTTGGGCTGCTCTATGGAAGTGCAAGTGGACCATTATGAATGCAAAAATATATTCTCAGTTGCAAACAAACTGTGCTCGCTAAGAATATTTCCCTCCATAGTAAATGAGGTTTTACAGCCTGTGTCACACTGAACATGTTATCATGTGACTATCACTTCATCTTGACCTGACAGATGGAAAGTCGCAGGTTTCTGCATCCAGACAAATGCAGAATTTGACAACGCAACTTTGTAGTCACTTCTGCTTTTAAAGATATACACAGACAGTTATAAACGCCTCTAAACTGACAGGCACAAACAGTATAGGCAGAGGTTTTACATAAACAACGAGACATCTGGGGACGCGCTGGATGGGTTCATCACCCTCTGCTACTCCCTGGTAATAGATGCGTAAGAAAACTGGACTCTATGGCTTGTTCTGCTTTCCTGAAAAGGCAAGTCTCCCATTTTCACAGCTCAACCTTAGTAGCAAGGTAATAATCAGGTCCTGAGTATTAAGGAGTAATTAAAAATTCTATTTTTCCATATTTATTAAAATTCCACAGTGTGTAGGCTCTTTGAAGAGTCATTATGAGTTGAGTTCTTCACATAAAATTTAACTAATTTCCCTATAACACTCTCCATACAGAGCTTCCCAAGATATTTACCTGTGCAATAAACCATTACAGGAGTTGCTTTAAGTCATTTGCCTCCAGACAAAACAGACATTTTGATTTCTGCTGTCTAATGAATGAAGTGCTACAATTCTAAACTTAATATCTGGCATTGTCACTATTTTTCCTTACTTTACATCCTTCCTAGAGGTTCACCATGACATAAAAAGATAAATTGCTGTAATATTTTCTGCACATAGGGAAACATTCATTTTTTCCTCCAAGATTGTCTTTCAAGATGACTTACAGTATACTGCCTTTTTTTTATTTTGCCAAGTATGTTCAGTTTATGAAAACTTGACCTCTAATTAGAGCCTAATTCACTGGAGCTGAGAAATGTTCTGTAATAAATGAAAGTGTGGGTTTTTGGACAGAATCCCACTGACTCTGAGTGAACCTTGTCCTTGAAGAGCCTAACAGACTAGACATTTCTTAGCTTATTTAAAGTATTGATGCTTTAAATTTGGGCTAATTTATAATTTTTCTCTTTTTTTTGTGATTATCCTAATTGAAAACTTGTTAATGTCTACTGCTGTAGTATAAACACTCCCCATCATCATGTGGAGCATTTTAATACTTTAATCGATGCAACTGACAATCACGTCAGGTCTTTTCAGACTGGATAGTTTGGCAGCTCATCATCATTTTACAATTGACCAAATAATTCAAATTTACTGTCTCCAGTGACTAAGTCTGCAGTTTGTAGAAAAAGGTCTGTGTAGTCCCTGACACTATGACCCTCTTGTGGGACACAGCTGCTAACACCTGGGACACATCTTCCTGGCTCCTTTGGAGACGACCCCCATATTCATCATCCCTCCATCTGGGATCACGAGCCACTCTCAGTGCCAAGACTCGTAAGGTCTCTTTAACCTTAAACTGGGGTCAGAGAAATAGAAAAGCCCATTTAATGATCTTATAATCTCTTCTCAGTCTCGCTATCTAAATGCCAGTAAAACTGAGTGGTTTATCTCAGACATAGTTCCCATGTCTCTCTAAGAAGACCTATTGCTATGGAGCTGTTTAACCATTCTAGCTGCATTCATCCATTCATCACATATGATGTCAGTTATCTCTTAGCTTCTTGAAGCATTACAGTTTTAAGACTCATATCGTATGAGCTGTAAATACAGTTGACGCCATTTTCCTGCGATTGAAAAATAAAACTAAGAGCTTGGAAATGGAAAAACACTAAGCCCAAGCACACTTTGTATAAATAACATACTCTACCAATGATACTCTGGAAAAAATAACCACAAAAAGTTAACCGAGTTTCAATGCGTGCCCACTAGGTACATACTATTTAAGAGTCTTCCTTTACAGGGAATGCCATATTTCAAAACATTAGTTAAATAAAGTTAGAATATTTCATATTCTTAATTTATATCTAGTGCAGTCTGTTCACGTCATCCCTTACTGAAAAGTCTCATGTGAAGATTCAAGACTGCTATGCTCACAACAGCAAAAGCATCTTGGTTGCCCAGGACCCCAGCCTGACAGGAGGTTATGCCAGGCTTTCTGCAGTCCTATCTACCCTCTAAATTAATTTGCGAAATACTTCACTAGAATATGCAAATCTTGCTTCATGATCCATTGCCTCCTCCAGTACCATCTTCAGTTTTAAGCATATTTTTTAATGTGACAAGGGCTGCACTAACCCAAAGAAACCCTGCCTAGTCTGCTGTGATTCTTGCTCAAAAATGCTCTTGACTATCCAGTATCATTACAGACATTAAACAGACATCCCAAAGGAGGGAATGGATGTCTAGCTACGCCCTGGTCCTTTGTTAGCATCTGTAAGACACCTTCACTGCCAGTTAGCTCAAGCCTCAGCCTGATCTCAGACCTGGTCTCTTCCCAGCCACACTTTATATAACAGCAGGCACTGCGATGCAAACGCAGCCTCAGCAATGTGGAGGCATCAGTCTTACCACCTTTGGTATCTTTGTATAGGTTCAAGCACTCAGTCTTGTAATTCAGGAGTAGATACAGAGAGAGATGTGTGCGCTACACCCCAGTTTCAGCTCTTCCAAAGTCCAATCATAAAGGCAAACCGGGAACAGAAAATGCACGAGCTGTGTAGCTTGGAGTCCACCTGCACACCTGCTCCCCACTTAAAGTTCTCCAAAGGTCTCAGTGACAGGAGAATCCCAAGGACTATCTTGTTCTTGCCACTGCTCCCCTTGCTTCCTCTCCCCTACGTACATTTTGTGTTTTCCTAAGCACTCAAATTCTCATAGTCATCCAAACTCTCACACCTCCAACCAGCTCATCTGGGCCAGAACTTACTGATGCTTAACATTTAATGTCCACAAAGTACAGTGACACATCTGAGTTACGTGAAAATAACTTTAAAATCACTTTTGAAAATCCCTCCACAGGAGGCAGCAAACATCACTTCAGCCACTGTTCCCAAGAAAGACCCAAAGTGCTCAAAGAGTAAGTCATCTGCCTGAAATTCCCCAGGGAGTCAGGAGCAGGTCTGGCACCTGAGAGCAGAGCTGCCAAGTCCTTTTGCAGAGCTGTAACACCCACTAACACTGCTGGCTCTGCCACTGCTCTTGCTACACGCTCACAAACCTGTTTTGCTCTGCAAAATGAAATACCAGTAACAACTCTGATCCCTAGAAGTACCAAACAGCCTGCTGTGGCGAGGCTGATAACCTGTTCCCAGGGCTGTAGAACTTCAGCACAAGAACCAGAAAAATCTATCATTTCTCTTGTCCTATCCTCCTCTTCACAATTAGAAGGATTTTCCAGTCTTCTCATACATCAAGCCAGACAACCATCAAGCAATAACAACACTTCAAACAAGACAAAACCTATTTATCTGCAAGGAAGATAAGTGTCTGGAAGAATCATGAATGGTATATAATGAAACCGTGAAGACTTGCTTGTCTACATCAATTCTTCCTGAAGAAACTTAAGTCTTCATTTTGCCCAGAATTAAGCTATACCAGTCTCTGAGCAAAAGTTCCTCCCTGTCCAGAAAGCCGTCCAGACTCCAGAGTGACACTCAGCTTAGGAGCACTAGGAGCACCAAGACCCTCTCAGCCTTCCTCCTGACATCTGGACATGCACCAGGCACAGCAAACACTGCAGCAACGGGGAGCAGAAACGATGTGAAAACCCTCCAGAAGGCAACCACATTCATTATTACCAGTTTCAGAGCAGCTACATCAGCATTTTATAACTCCAACAAAATCTAGCCCTTCTTAACAAAATGCTCCTACGCTTACTCCAACAACATCTCCTCTCTCAGCGATCTTTTAATTCAAAATGGTTTGCCTGTCCCTATATTTTGGGATTAGCTTGACTATAGACATCAACACTATCAGTGCATAACCACAGCCTATGAAGCCAATTTGCCAAAAAATGACTTTATCCAAACAAAGCCCATGTTTGCATGTCTCAGTATCTGCTGTGTGCTCAGCTGCGCTGAAAGTGGGTCTGAATAAATGTGGGAAGGAGACAGCAAGAGCACCAGTGACTCAGTCATGCAAGCCCTAATTGTGTTTGCATAAAATGTACCTGATTGGCTCTCTACTGACGTACACCTCGAGTTTCCACTGATTATATTTGCTTCTGCATTTGAATCAGAATATGCAACCTCAACGTTCTTATTTAGAAACATTTCAACAGGACTTCTCGGTTAGGATATATACAATCTGTTAAAAATATGAGTTTCTTGTGGCACTGTCTGTGTTAAAACAAAGTTAGGGATGTTCCTGGTTCCTTCCTACTGGGATGTTCTCCACCCCTACCTTGCCCCCATCAGCTAGGACGTTCTTTGTAGGTTTGTCTTTACCAAAGGTCCCTGCGAACACTGCAGGCACAGCTCTCTCTGTATACTAAAGACATGTACTCCTCAAGAAACAAACAGCAAAGGTGTTAGAATTAGCCAGTTCTCATTATTTCTGCTTGATTAAGTATATTAAGGGGTAACAGTCATGCAGTGCATCACAACAGAGCTCCATATTTTCTGTTTCTGCAAGTAAGAACTGACATGTATATTCTGCTGAAGTACAGGATCCAGCTGTCAGCTACTGTAAACTAGGACAACTCCACTGATTGCAGTGGAAATCACTGGTTTATACCACTGGAACAGTGGCTGTGGAAGTAAGGGCAGGTAATCATTGGAATCCCCATTTTATATTTCCAAACACTGGACTAGTGATGATTGATGTTGTTATCTTCCCATTAGTACTGGCCACATTTACATAAAGTGGATTCGTCCACTTTTTTTGCTTCTCAGTTTTTCTGAGATTTGACAGTTTCCTGACAGCCAGCAATATACCATCAAGGCTATAAAATCTCTTTGAAGAGCAGCAATATTCTTGCTCAGGATTTAGGATTCAGGATATCATCAGGTCAGTCAGATCTTAGTTTAGGAAACTTCAGAGAACAAATATTAGTTATTAATGAATTTTATCCTTAGGAACACCACTGCAAATCTGATACAAGAGCATGGGTGGATCATTAACCAGATATCTTTGTTTTTACAGTGTTTGAAAACTACTGCTAGTGTGAAATCACAAGGGAAAGAAAAATGTATGCAGAGCATCATTCCTCACTTTCAATAACATTATTTTCCAGTACATTATGCTACTGAAATGCCGTCCAGATGTTATTGCAGCCCTTTCAGATCTTTATACATATATCTCAATGCAGAGAAACTCAAGCTGAATACTTAACAGCCATTACAAGACACATCTGCAGCAATCCTTATTCCATTTGAAAATTCTTCAGGTATTCTGCTTCAGGCTTGTTTGTGTTCTTTAAACATGATTTGGCAAAATAAATACAATCAGAGATCAGATTGACATTCTTTGCTGAAAAGCACTGTCTTTTATTTATTTGAAGTTATATATTGCTCCCTGCTTCATTGGATTTCATTTCTGTGTAGGATTCATTCAAATCTTGTAGTTCACATCTTAGTATTGATCTTTATTTCTTTGGTCTTTGATCAGGAATCCCAGAGTTAAAAGTTTCTCTAACTGCAGGAGCACAGACTACTCGTGTCTGTCGTATGTATTATATGAGAAGCACAAAAAGCTCCTCCCGAGGAGAAAGCCGATGATAAAAAGTTACTTCCTTCTGCTCGTCACTAGGGCTTTTCTCACGAGAGAGGGACCACTCCTCCCGTATCTATTCAAACTTACTTCGTCATGGTGATGAAGGGATCATTGAATGTATGATTCTATGAAAAAGTAATGTACACAGAAATCAAAGAACAGAGCCCTTAACTAGAACAAGTCTTAAAATAGTCTCAGAAAAACACACTCATAGTCTACATTTTGAGGACAATGATACCCTTCCTTTCTCCAATCTCTTCATTACCCTTTACCTGCTACTCTGGCCTCGTCTACACAGATATGTCAGGTTAGGTTTATCTTCCTCCGCGTTTTCCCATTTGGAACCACGACATTTGACATTCTAGAGGACTCAAAACAGAATAAAAAAAAAGAACAGTAACTTGGTTTAAATGCAACAGCAGAAACAACACAGAACAAACAATCGTGACTGCTGTAGCCAGCCCAAGCGAATGCCTGTCTTTCCAACAACCTACATGCTAGCAGCTAGGCTTCAGTCTTCTTCCTAGTAGCTCCCTCTGCTCTGGTAGTTCCTTAGATACTCATCATTCCCTTTTTTCCCCACCTAAGCTCTGCCATTTCCAGGTATGAGCTCAACAACAAAACACAGCTTAGTCAGAGCTAACTGTTACAGATGAACAAACCCCTTTCAGTGCTGAACAGGGAATTTATCTCTCCTGTCTTCAGCATAACGTGCAAACAGCATGATTACTGGTATGAAAAGAACCTGGTAACAAATCTACAGGCCGAACATGTTGTATTACAGGCAGCTCCACAGACATCGAGTCTCTAAAAGCTTATCACCTAACACAAATATCTACTTCACCCACCACTCTTGACATCTAATTTTCAAAACATCATCTTTGGGAAAGCCTGTGGAGGATAATAAGGGGTAAAAGAAAACTACTGCCCATCCAAACCCTTCCAAAAGCAGTAAGTTTGTTGGTGTTGAAAGCAGCTGTAGGTACTTTCAGGTGCTTTTGGTGTGCATGTGCTGTAAATCACAGGATGAGATTAGCTAACATTTTTTCTTTACAGGCATAGAGTATGGCAGTAAGCAGTGCATCTATGGTCTAAGGTCCTGCAAAAAATCACAGCCTGGAGGGAGTTGCTTTTCTATAAGCATGCAGGATAATTGCTTTGTAGTCAAAATCTCTGATTTGAAAATAATTTTTTTCTTCTAATTTCATCACTCCTTGTATTAATACACACACACTAATCCTTGTCCCAGCAGGCAAAGTCATGCATTCACTAGAGGTGACCTTCCGTGAGCGACCGCATTTACATAGCTATCTGTCATATAGGATATAAGAACGGGAGAGCCTGCCTGCTGTTTTACATAAAATAGCATTCATCATTTAAAAGAGAGTCTTATTCTACTTACATTAAACTATGTTAATAGCACCTGCTGGGGGAACAGAGATAGCAGATAATGTCCTCAGCTGAAAGCTGGGGAGCTGAACCTGATTGCAACCTGATAACTCATAGGGTGAAACTTTATCATTGGAAAACACAACTTGAGTGACTTGGTTCTCAGGACAAGCAGCAACATATCTTCGCACTTAGTTGTTTTGACCATAATGACAAGTGAATGACATTATCTGGTGATGATCACACTTTCTTCTAGACAAATCCGAGTACTTGGATGAACATTAAGCTAATTTGATACCCATTGATTGAGGATGAGGCTAGAGACAGTCATCTAGTTTCTGTGCACTTCAGCTTCTCATTTGTAAAATGGATATATTATGTCAGGGGTGATGCAAGGACAAGTGAGTTTGAATTTGCAAAGGTCTTCATAGCTGTTGCTGATGGGTGATAGGAACAACTCATATACAGTTGTGACTCCGACTGGGATAGCACACAGTGCACCCTTCCCCACACCACCACATGCAGTACGCTCCAAAGTGCTCTGGGGGCCAACAGAGTAACCTACAACCCCGTAGGTCCCACCCAAGGATATATCTCTAAGAGTTCTTCTTTGTAAACCATCCTCCTTCTTTCTTAATGCTACATATGCAACCATACCTGAGAACTACAGATATAGGTAACTCAAAAAACCACAGCCACCTTTGTCATATAGCTCAAAGTGATCTTGGATCTTCTCTCTGGTGCTACCTTCATCCGGCAAACCACCACAGTTCATATCATTGCGTTTTGGGGTCCTCTGTTTAGATAGATTTTCCAATTAAAATTAGACTCCATTCCTAACTAGTGGTAGAAGAATAGATCTGATAACGTGGTTTTACCTCTTGAGCTCCTGAAATAATATTTAACATCCAACTAACGCCATCTATCCAACTGAAAAGGTAAACATATCAACATATCAACATATCAACACCTAACCATGCCTGTCAGAATCTCTGTTATTAGGGCACTGTTAACCTACCACCTACAAAGTATATTGGTGATACATAAAGATCCTTAACTTAGACTTAGATCTGCACAGAGTGAATTAATGCCTACAACTAATGGGGTGACCATAATACAGGAATTATTTCAGCAATGACAGTGGAGCTGTCCTGAGCTGATGCATCAACCCGCTGCACTCACTTATGGCTGTGAAACCACTGAATAAAAGGCTCCAGAGAAAATTGTCCCAGAGCATTACTCAATTATTTCAAAAGTTCCGCTGTAAATCAGGAAGGCTTTCTACACTGGGTTTAAGACTAACCAGATTCTTAGATTTCTGTTAGTTTGTGGATGCTAGGGGACAGCTGGGGTGACTGTTATGTGTATTTTCTACACTGCTTGGAAAAGCACCTTACACGCTGCAGATAATATTGCTCTGGAACTAGGCTTTCTAATAACAAGTTTTGCTTTGCAAAGATACAAGAGAGCTATAAACAATGACGATACCTGCAGGTTCACCTTTTATTCTTCTTCCTTCATAGCAAAGCAAACTCAGGTATATGAGTATATAGAAGAGCCAACAGAAAATGGGGAGACAGAATACATGAGGCTCTTGTGAGTCAAATGAGTGATGTAAATCTATGCCTACATTGTTACGCTGATGTATGCAGATTTCTTTTGTTCATTTACAGTGCCATAAGGTTACTTACTCGTATCCACATTAAGACATCATCCCCCTCCAGGCATCACTGATTTGTTTGGGTTCATGTCTCTATCTCAGCACAGGCTGCTGCAGCGACGCTCACATCTGGAGGAGATGGTGAGACTAGGGGAAAGGACACAGCCAGGAGGGAATAAAACCCCAGAGACTTCTGTTCCTGCTCTAAGGGAGGATGGGGAAAAGGATGAAGCTGTTGCTGCCTATAGCCTCCCTATGGCCCGTTGCCCACAGCCCTCGGTGAGGACACGGGGCTCCTGCAGCCTGCGAGGCTCCTGTCTCCTCCACCCAAGCTTTGGAGCAGGTCTGTTCTCAGTTCAATTTCAAATTATTATATTCAGAACTACATAACTGAATTCATGTCTAAATTAGCCTAACCTCATCAATGATTAAACAATTAAACTGTTTATTGCTTTTCTATCTAATCCAGGAGGCATCGTAATGAAATAGCGCGTCTGGAAGAAATGGAAGCAATCGAGCAGTTTCAGACAGAGGTTTAGAGGAAGGATGAAAACCAACAAGGGTGTTTAATGAGCATCTGGGTTACCATTTTGAAGAGCTTCATGCTTTCAGGCTCCTCGTCTCCCTCAGCATCTTGCAGACGAGATTGAGGAGGAAGAGTCAGTAATATGCTGCTTTGGCAAGGCTCTAAAGCTCTCCTGCATTTGAAACATGCCAATAGTCCAACCAAATACCAGAAAGCTTTCATTAAAATATTGCCCAAACACAATTCATTCTTTCACAAGATTACATCCACGTTAAAAAAAAAAAAAATCCATATAGAATTGTTAATGAAAACTCTGCTTCTCAAACATGGAACCAATTTTGCAACCAGCTATGATTAGATGCAGCCCAGGCAACTAATATTACTTGCACAGTTGGCATTAACAAAACTTGAACCTTTTCCTTTAGCTCACAGTTAATGCCTCTAAAGTCAGTGCACCGTATAAGGCTACTGCCTCTGCATGTCTGGTTTGTTTTGGTTAAGGTTCATCCTATTATTTCCCACAGTCATGTGGTGTAACTATCCGATCCATTATTTACACTGTTATGCAGAGCAGTAGAGTTTACTTTGGTCCTGCAGGAGCACAGCATGTCCAGATAACATCAATATTTTAGTTTGTCTCTGTTTAAGTTTGTATCTGGTTATCTAGGTGCTTATTAAGTATGGAATTATAACAGCTGAGAATAAATAGTAACTGAAAAGAAGCAAAACTAAGACTGGAAACCAAACGTATCTGAACTGTGTCTGAATTGTCTGCTCTTTCTCTCCCTCTCCCACCTACTAAGTATCTTAAAAAGAGCATTTTCAAAGAACCAAACCAACCTGCATGATATCAGAGAGCAGATGCCTTTTTGTCATTAATGGGGTGTCTCACACTTCCAGAAAATGTAACTACTTTGACTAAAGTGGCAGGTCTGAATTGGACCACGTGTATATTCAGGGTTCTTAAAAGCAAACGAGATAGTCTATTGTTTTTAGCCGCCAATTTAAATTCCATCATCTTGACAGTGATAAGAAGTAGCACCCAAAATTCAGGCAATATAGATGGTTTCCTTGAGTTAAAAGGAGCTTCAAGCAAATAGACATGTTTACAAGAAGTGAAACAACTTCCTAATTTATTAAAAAGTGACTTGGGTAATTAAACAAAAATTGGAAAATTCTGTATTGACTCAATTTTATCTTAATACAGCAGGAGCATTAACAACCCCAGCCTTCTGACACATTATGTAGTGATGTTATCTTCTGAAGCATTTAGCTTTTAATATGGATTTCCAGTTAAGTGGGCTAAATATATTCAAAAAGTAGAAAACTTCAGAAAGTTTATGAGCTTTATCCTGCATTGCTTGTGCATCAGGAGCTCGAGCAGACTCTATTCCATGTGCAAATATATGAATGATTCAGTATATTTACTTTGGACTACATAGAAGGAAGAAGAAAGATTATTCTTTGATAGATGGGGAAAAAAGATAGAATTGGCACTGATAACTTGCTATTTGGTTAATATATAGTCTTAACGACATAAAAAAATGAAAATATGTGAATTATAATGCAGCTATAGAAGATAAACATAATCATAAATACCTAATTCTATTACAATCATATACCCTAACTCAAAAATCACATAACCTTTCCCTTTTACATATAGAAATAATTTCTGAAACCTAATGATACTCATACAGAGACAGCAACGGGTGATTTCAATTTCCCCCTGCATCTGCTCAAATTTTGTCAAGTTTTAAGAGAGGATCTACAGGGTTTTTTTCACTTTTATAGCAATTGGAAAAGTAAGGGAGGAAAAGGTGCATAACTATCATTGTAAGGACAAATTGTACTGAACATCCTGAATCTGCCTGTTCAGCCATGGAGTTAGTTGAAGTTTTGAGCAATTAATTTATTTTTAGAAAAATCAAAATAGCCAGTAAAGATATGCAAAAAAAAAAAAAAAATTCCACTTCTTTTAAAATCATTTTCCCTTGTGTATTTTCCCTTCCACACCATTTTCACAAGCTTTCTGACCCCTGTTCACTCCTGGCTTTCCCGTTACTGTACTGCATTGTCACAGCTCTCCAGCATATTACGTGGTACTGTTACTATAGACTCTGTAATATAATGTGCTCATAGAACAGATCAGTACCAAAGAGAGCAGTTTTCTAGGACATACATATAGGCTTGTGCAGGCAGCTCATCATTATTACTACAGTTAGCACTACAAGGTTCCCATCCTACCGGAATATTCAAGTACAAAATGCTGTAGGCAGCAAAATAGCCACCCTGCCAGCAGGCCATTAGTTAGGGCTCATGCCAGACACCACATACATTATTTGTGTCAGGCTTCTGCTTTAAGAATAATGATGAAAAAGCTCGTAATGAGAATAAGCCCCAAATGGTCCATCACTAGGAATCTCACGGCTTTCGCAAATACTTCAGTCAGCCAGCCTGATGTGCTGAATTAAACTTGACAACAGCTGGACAAAATACCAAGGTTTCAGCCACAATAACGTGATTTATTTAAAGAAAGATAATGTTCAACTTCCCTAATGTCAGGAAGCTTCAGAGCAGAGGGCCTCTTTGAGGCCAAGGCTGAGAAACTTTACTATTATACGCTACACCTTGGTCTGCAAGGACATTAATTCAGATTGTCCTTCCCTGTAGCCTGGGCACACTCAGGATCCCCAGCGAGGAACAAATCCTTTGTGCAGTAGATCCTACAGAAACACACAGGGAATAGAAAGATCCAAGTTCGTTCTGCCTGGATCCATCCTGAAAACAAGAAATGCTACTGGAAAACCATCCCAGTAGGAACCAATCACTTGGGCTAGGAAGTTGTTTGATTACATCCATGAAGTCCCCTCCACGTACAAGTGCCATGTGCACAGATGCACAAGCACATGTTAAAAAAAAACCAAAATCTAAAATTGTCAGTGCTGAAGGTAGGGCAAGGGAGTAAATTACAAGCTCTTAAAATTATTACAGGGACACATTCTATTCTAGAAAAATGAGAATGTGTAGAAAAGCTTCACAGTCCAAGGATTCTTTCAGATGCCCCAGCAGAGCTCAGTGTCTGCACAAAACAATGGTGTTCAGAGGGCAGCAACAACTGCCACACAATTGATGGGCTCAAGAATAACAAGCTGATGAGTGGATTTGGCATCTCTACAGCCAGAGCCCAAAGATTTATTGCACTGGAGTGGTGTACGTCAGTTTTCTTTATCACTGGAGTCCCACAACATATTTGTATGTGATGACGTTAATTGAAAAGGAATAAAGCCGCATATTCTCCTAACAACTGGGGCTTGCTCAGCATCTAATCGTCCAGCCTGACTGGCAACCCAGCAATCGCTGCTCTCTCACTGGGGGCAGGCACCTGGCAGGGAGAATAGCCCTACAGTGAAAAAGGGTCACAGCTGGGCTCTTTGTTGAAGGATGCTCTAATCCAAATGCCAGCTATTTTCAAAGAATGTATTAATCTTCTGCAGCTCTAACACAAAGTCATTAAACACACCCCTTTCCTTGCTTCTCATGACCCAAACGGTTAATGACATTTTCTTTACTGGCCCAAGAGAAGATGGGTTCCTTCTTGTAATTTGGACTAATGCTTACTCTGCAGAGAAATAAGAGAGCCCTTCCCCTGCTCTACAGCAGTCCTTGTTTCTGTAACATAACCTGGCTGTGATCTAGTTGTTTGAGCCTTCCCGCTGCTATTTCCATTACTACCAGGAAGCCACTTCACGTGTTTTGTCTTCTGGGTCATTTGCCAAGTTTGTGGTAGGCACTGACTGCCAGAAAGAGACCCTAAAGCCAAGCAGAGTGGAGTAACCAGCAAACTGTTCTCTCTCCTTTGTCTTCAGAATCAAGTGTGAGTTTTGCTCGATGGTCTTTCCCAAAGGCCAGTGCTACAGTAGGATCGCAGAGTCTGCTTGGTTAAATTCAATTTCAGACTTGGAAATAGGCTAAAACTTTGGTCTGTGCTCTGTCATTGGGTTAATGCCATCCTTAGCAGGGACTCCAGAGAGGGCCCCAAAAGAGGGGTCTGGATTCTTGCTCCTTCACCTCCACACTGCACCCGGACCAGGGTGGGACACGCTACCTTCACTCTGTTCCCTCTGAAGCCACAGAGATTCGTCCAGGGGCAGATTCAAGGCAGCTTTGCCACTGCTGAAAATCCTCCCAGGAAAGCCCAAGTCCAGGACCTGGCCGGCTAAGGGGCCGCACTCTTGTTCTCCTGGAAGAGGCTGCTTTCCCAAACTCCTCTGCAAACTGGTAACTTCGAGGATAAGCAGGTGCTCATGACTTCTGAGAGGTTTTTCAGGGTTATTCTGTCCTTACAGATACCTGCGAGTCCTGCCGCTGCCTCAGCCTTCCTCCTTGTCCCCCCCAACCTGCCTCAGTGCTGGAAACTGGTCGTCTCCCTGCAGAGGAACAGAAAATGCCATCCCAGGCAAAGGTAGCTTTATTAAGGAGAGAAACCCTTGTTATTTCTTCCCCAGATCTTATTGGCTTTTTGTTGTTTCCATTAACTTTCATGAGTTTAAAAAACACACCTAATTTAAAAACAAAAAAGTATTTTCCTGGCCTTGGAAATTGGATTTTCCATCTAGTCCAAATGCAACAGCCGTTTTAAACTGCTCACCAAAAGAAATCACTGAAACAATATTTTTGAGTATTTTGTATTATTTCACTGTAACCCATAGATGATACAGAATATATAGCCACTAAATTAATTGTGTTCATTGTTGTATGAAATCAGTGAAAGAGCAAGAATAGCAGAGTAAAAACTTCTTTACCTATGTGATGATTTTACATTGTCTTTTCTGCCCAGCTGCTTTTTGGCCAAATCTTAAATATAGTGACTCCATTCATTAGAGCATTAAATCCCTTTTGTGATAGTAAAAGTCAGACTTAAAAATAGCAAGAGTAATGCGGTGACTTGATGAGTCTTTATGTACCATCATCTGGAAGTATTAATGGTGCCCCTGCCTCAGAAACGTGTAAATGATGGCAAAGAAAAGGTCTCATGCCCAGATATAACCTGGTTTTCCTTCAGAGCTCACCAACCTCACAATTACCGGGGTAGTTCAAAGTCACCTCTGTTGAACCAGCCAAGCCTCAATATACGCACATCCCTGCAGTCCTGGTTCTGCACCAGCATCTGCCTCAATTAAAACAGGTGTGAAGCCTTCCAAAAACTTGAAAGGTCTTTGCAAGGACTAAGTGTGTTACTTGATTACAAGATAGCAGGTGAGAAAAAAAATCAAGGTAATTTAAGGATTGCAGGGCCTGAAAGGCAGTCCAGTTGTCCAGAGGGCTCTAGACAATGAGGTCAGAGACTAACTGGAGAGTTGGTCACACTGGGCTAAACACAGACATGAACACTGGGTCACTACTAAAAGGCAACTCCATTGATTTTTTTATAGGTCCAGAACTGAAATAGGAAATTACTAAAAACCTGCCCTCTTTTCTGGAAATGAAGTATATATTGAAATGCCTTTCCAGTAATCCTAGAATTATCATTTAAGAATCCTTGGATTTTCATTTAGCCTCTGTGGAACCCTACTTCAGCCAGCCTATTCCCAACCAAACCTGATCAATCTATAGCTACTGCAAGCCTCAAGAAAAATATCACTGGGTCTTGGACAGAAATTGAGCTGCCTTTCACGATGATGCCCATATTGCTGCACTGGGGTAAGTTGCAATGAGATACAGGCAGCGAGCTGAAGGCCTTCCCCTCTCCTCAGCTCGTGAGCAAATCACTATTGCAAAACCGTTTTCCAGCAACACTATTTTTATTTGGCCCAGGCACTAGGGCAAAAATTTTCTACCTGATGTTTAAACAATGGCAACCAATTTGGAGGATAGTGGTGATCTTAGATCAATTGCCCACAAGCTGTTTAAAAACTGTTAAAACCCTGCGCGCTACTCGGCAGAAGGTAAGTGGGCTGCAAGGCAGCAGGAAAACCGCAGAACAGGGAGAAAACGGAGAATCTGACCAACAGGGTTTATGACATTGTGCTATCAGCAGCTGCAATCCAGAAGTCAAAGCTATTTATAAGGCTGCTTGCAATGAAAACATTTGCCTCTACACCAGTAAGATGCACAGCAATTAGCCTTCTCCCACTATACTCTTCCTTCATTTTTTTGTCTTCTGGCTGAAATGTTCTGGTTTCAGCTTGGCAGGAACACTTCTCGCTTCAATCAACTTCTTCCTAAGTAAAACAGGACACGGTGTGGGAAAAGCTGCTCTGAAGCAGACCCTGACTGGTGTGGTTAACCTCCCTTTGGGGCAACGGGAGCGGCAATAACCACACGTACAGTGACTGGGTCCAGACAGCATCAATAGGTCTGTAAGGTCAGACACTATTGACTGCACAGAATAGGAGACAACCCTTACACAAAACAAAAAATCCCAAATAGCAGGAGGTCAAGAGCTGTTGCTCCCAATCTCCTCCACCTGCCCCTCGAGGTGCTGCCTCCCGCTGGCAGGGTCCCCCACTCTTCCCTATGTACGTGCAACAGCTTGATCTAGGGGGTTAGATGAAGCCTCGGGAAGAAGTGACAATAATCTTTACCCAGAACTGTAAAACCATCTAGGAGAGCTCCAACACAGAGACAAAATTCTCAGTTAAAATCCAGCAACTTAAGGTTCTGAATTTCAAAATATTATGGTAACAAACATATCACTCCATCTTCTCAATAGGTGAAGATGAAGTGGCATTATGCAACTGCTATTGCTGCCATCTGCCTACACACCTGGCTAACAAGAGTTTTCTATCATAAAACGACGTTTAAAGGACTAGATCAGACCTCAGCAGCAAGGAAGAAAATTTGAAACAAACCTGCTAATTTCAGTGACATTTCAGTGATTGAGAGTAAAACGAGATGTGAGTACGAAACTGCCTCCTTTTGATGGCTCAGTGCTTTCTTCCCTCACTAGCAAGAAAGACGTGGGGCTACATCAGGCAACGGAGTCTCTGCAAAGGCTTTTTTGGTTCTTGCTGCATATCCCAGCCAAAGTCGGACCTTTTCCCTGGGAAATATAAAAGCCCCAAACACAGAGCTGTAGGGTCCCCTCCAGCAATAATTCAGTCTTGCGGGAGACAGCTAACTTAATGCAGTCTTAATGTGATAAACTGCTAACTTGATTGGATTCAATGAGATGTAAATTATTAGATTCAATAAGTACACAGAGACCATTTCACCTTACATTCTACTCAGGAAGATTCTGCCTCCAGTCTCTTCATCATTCCTGTTAATTACATGCAATGCATCACAGAGATGAGAAAGGTTTAGGACTTGAGTCGTCCTCTGACTCCTCACCACAGTGTTCCCTTCTGTAGTAACGTGTCTTTAATTAAAAAAGAACTGTTTTCAGAGTAGCTGCAATCACTGATGGACATGGATTGATCTTCAGTGTGGTCCAAATCGAACTAAAAAAACTTTTTGTCAAGATCTGTGCAAAATTCCCATATGACTAAGCCAGAGAATGTCGACTCATGTGGATTCATTTTTAGTAACCAAAAACTTTGTGGCAACAAGTAGACATTTATAGTTTCACATTCATTAAAAGACTCTCTAAAATCTGTTCTGCTGAACACATACATAAATGCTACCATTCCAAAAAAGGGAAAAAAGCAGGGAAAGCTACAAAAATATGTACAGAGATATTCACAAAAACGAGTCCAAACCAGTGTCTCTGAGCTTGTAAAACTTAAGTGAGATTTACATTCCCCTATGTTTTGTAAACATTTTGAAAAGATTTCTTCTTACAACCTTTTTCAGATCCCGACTCTGACAAGAGATGTTTCTTAATTTTATTTAGCTGGCATATTTCTGTTTCTCCTCTTTCATTTAACACTGAGAATTTGACATTTTAATGTGCAGTTATCAAGCAGTAGCATGGCCAAGAAGTCAGTAATATCAGTGGGACCTTTAAAATGACCCTTCTGGGCAGGCAAGAGATTCGTGCTGCTCTCTCTGCTCAGATAGAACTGAGTTTCACACCTCCTGCAATTCTCGAAAATGGAACCTGCTGGCTTGCTTCATTGATGTTCTGGTTTGGGCTAAAGTGGAGCATGCTCATAGAACAGTTAGGTTTGGAAAGGACCTTAAAGATCATCTAGGATCATCTTGGATTTGGGACAAGAAGGTACAAAATCAAAGAAGAGTTTGGGAAATCTTTTCTCCTCTCAACTGGGACCTCTACAGTCATCATCTCATCTGATAGTAAAGGAAAATGTGAACCTCTTGAGGACAACCTCATTTGAGGAAGCAGTGTGGGACATTTTGGGGTGTGATGTAGCCTCTGAGAGAGGTAAAGTCTGAGTGGGACTTTAGAAGGCAGAATCTTTAGAGGCTTTGCCTCCACAAATTTAAATTCTCATCCAGAACTGTGTATTTCCTACCTGACTCCACGCTGCCACGTGCTACTCTGAAAGGCCAGGTAGAAGCACTAGAGCATGGTTTTCTCCCAGACTCTTAATAGTCAGCCTTAGGAACCAAGAAGGAAGGCATAATGCTCATTCTGCTATATTAATACAAAAAGGGACTTCTATTTCCCATTGACTTAGTGTACTTAACTGTATTATCAGCAAGTGTCAATGCATAGCCCAAAGGATAGGATTTGAGCCTGGCTTTAATTAGTTTACTGTAACGAGGTAAACCACATTTCACCTTTCCAAGGAAGTCATTATTTGCACTCTTCCTGCTATTCAGTACTTGTACCATCTTCTTCATTTGCAAGGGGGGTGAAGCTACTGCCTGGTTTATTCAGAAACACAGCAGAACCAGTATATGCAATGTATACAGAAGTGACGAGGAAATGCGCCTGAAAACAAGACAATGGAGCACAGGTAAGTAAAGGGTCAATCCAGTGACAAGACAAACTGCTTTGAAGATATTTCACCTCATTAGTGCCCAGCTTTGGCAGTGAAGAGGCCAGTCAGCTGCCTTTCTCATCATTCTTCAGCAGCCTCTTGTGCCCCTGATGCACTTTACATATTGAACTTAACACACAACCATTTCCAGCACACGAGCTGGGACGTAACGAGCTCTGCACCACGCGGAGAGGCTGGTGGGGGATGCTCCTGGACCTCATCTAGCACCCCAGTGCAAGACTGCAGTGCTCCACGGACAACTTGGGAGGAAGGGATCTGCTGGGCACCAAGAAGGAGGAACAGAGCCAGGCTGGAGGGAAGAGTGAAATGGCTCTACTGGCAGAGCTGGTGAAAATTCAAGTAATAAAACTGTGGACTTCGCAGTTGTTTCCACCTCACAGAAGAATGGAGCGGGACAGTTTCCTATACCCCAGAATTCTTCACCACGCTCTTTCTATACTAGGATCCAGAGTACAGGAAGATGTTCCCTCTTCTGAAAGCAATAACATGAAGGATCCTCAGGCTGGGGCTTCAACCCACCTCTTTCCCTTAATTCAGAAAATGACAAGAGTTTAAAAACAAAGTGAAATAAGAAACTCAGACCTTAAAATATTTGGGTATCAATTAATATTCAAGAGAGTTAGGGATGAAGTCTGCTAAATGGGAAGTTTTCATTTTTTACAAGAGAATAGGCAAATAAAATATTTATTTTTTTAGTAGGGGGGCATTTTTCTTTCAAAGTTATTTAGATCCTGCTTTCACACAATGCTAGTCCCTGCAGGTGCTAAGATGAACCAGCTCCTGCCTTCAGAGACTGTGGCTGCTTTATTAAGAGGCATTTTTACCTCCATACGAAATAAGGGCCTGTTTTCAGAAAGTATTCATGGGGGGATGTTGTCCAAGTGATATTGAAAATCCTAGTTGTTAGTGTCCTCTATAGGCACCTAAATATCTTTTAAACTTTTGCTCTAAATAAAAATTGAGCAAGGCCTCCTGTGTCTCATTATACATTAAGTAAGCTGTCCCTGAAGATTTTCATTTATTTTTTTCTTTTTAGAAAATGTATTGCTGTTGCAAAAATTTATCTCAGGTTTTAAAACCATCTCAGCTATAAAAAAGGATAATATTAAGCAAGAGAGAGTCATGAAATAAGAATGATAAAATACTTCCAAATCTTATCATCAATAAAACTATAAAGTTAGCCACACCGGTTCACTTCGGGGCATCTGTTCACATTTAATTGAATGATTGTTTTAATTTTTCATTGTTTAAAACCACTCAACCACTTATCAAAAGCTAGTGCTGGTCTTTCAACTGAGCATGAAAACTTCTCACTCAGTTCCACTGAAAAATCCCTGTTTTTAGGAATCTTTAGCACCCTGTGAGTGCTGCAGAAATACAATGGTCAGCCCAGATCCTGAGGTTTCGCAGGCAGAATTTCCCTGAGCGGTATCAGGTCCTTAAATTCTACAATCATGGTACAATAACAACAAGAGTTGGACTCTTCCATGTCCTGGACCACGAGCTTTTCCCAGTCCCTCAGCTCATCTGCGCAAGCTAATCTTTGCTGTGGCTCAGTACGGAAATTTATTTTTTTCTTTTAAATGAAACCGAGACTCGTATGTAATTGAATGACTCCAGCATCAAATATTGTGATATAATCTCAATTCAAAAGCCTTGCAATTGCAGGTGTCTCAGGGCTAAAACTCATCATCACTTCCCCGAGTCTAGATTGAATGGGTAGAATTGCTGTGGGATTTCCTCAGTGCAGCAGATGGTGGAGGCTCCGGGGAAT
This sequence comes from Clamator glandarius, assembly GCA_033459285.1. Lineage (NCBI taxonomy): Eukaryota > Metazoa > Chordata > Aves > Cuculiformes > Cuculidae > Clamator > Clamator glandarius. The sequence goes on along the minus strand of JAUNZM010000157.1, from coordinate 2,233,719 downwards.
CAATTCCAGGTCCCTGACTCTCCTTCCTATCCTTGCCCTGTACCACATTTAATAGCCCACTATTTTGCCACTAGCAAGGAAACTACCAAGGATATATAGAGAGGAAATGAAATTCTCTCCTGCAGTGTTCACGTGCATGAAATTCACTTTATATTCAGCAAAGACACAAGCAGAAGTGTAAGGGCCACATTCTCATGCAGATGCTCACGGCAGCCTTCCTTACATCATGGGAACTCGCTGGGGTCAACCTGCAAACAAAAATTAGGTAGCTGACCTTCCCCATACCTGTGTGGCACAGACACACTGGAATCACAGACAGGAGCACATCTGAGAGGACAGCAGGGGCTGAGGGGCCCTCAAATTACACCAGAAGGATGGCAAAATTGAGGCAAGCTGCAAATTCATAAAATGATTAAATCCCTAGGGCCCAGTGCAAGGCTAATTGTCTTTGAGTGCAATTACCAGCACTAATGGTTACAGGAACAGATTCCAAAGAACACTGTTTAAAACTTTCAGAACTGGAGTGTGTGTTTGGGATAATGCTAAAGCCCAGCAGACAAGTTCTAGAAAAGAAGAAAACAAAATTGTGATTACAATTGTGCCATCCTCACTTGGCATTTCAAACTAAGTTATACCAGGACACAGAACCCTAAGAAGGAACAATCTGGATTTTATTTTTTTTTTCCAAATGCAAGAAAATGGTTGATATCCAGACATTGGTCATTAGATCTTGTTTTATTACAGCCATAAAAGAAGTGAGTCAACAGCTTAGTCATACCAAGCTGGATATGCTTCAAGCACAGCCTGAATGAAAGAATGAATTTAAACACTGAGAAATACAAAGTAATTAAAAGAGATCCCTAATTGTTTCTTCCCTAAAACAGCAAGATGTAACATACGGGAGAGTCTTCAAGCAAGACTGCACAGCATGGGAAGCAGGGTATGGATTTAAACAAAATAGACTGGACATACCTGAATGTGTACAGGGATGGCAGCTTGTACACCATCAATACCAACCAGCCTTCTACCTATCAGGCACCTTCGTTGTGTAAAATAAATGCAAACAAATACACAAAATCTGCTTCCTGTCCTACATCAGCATAAAATCTGCTGCCTGTTGACTCCATTTGTGCAGTTTATCTGATTACTAAAGGCAGACGCTGCCGGTGCAAAGGCTGTAGGATAAATAAGAGAAACAGGTCAGCAGGCTCTGGTAGATTCAAGGTGCCAAGTGAGTATGGGGTGACCTTTCAAGAGCAATCCAGAAGAGAGGCTGAAGGATACCTTAGAGCATTATTTATTCATTTAAAATTAAACCTGTAGCTAAGTACTCTGCCTGAAGGAAGAGAAAACATACGGTGAGCAGGATGGGATGAAAGCAAGGAAGGAAATCTTTGCAGATACATCAAAAAGATTGTGTCACTGCAGGACTAGAAATGAGTCTCTCACAAACAGCAGAGCAGATTTATGACACTCTAGGCTTGACTCCAGGAGGCTGGAAAGTTGGAATGAGCCTTTTAGAAAGTCAATTTGTGGGCACACAGCTAAGACTCAACACTGGAGGAGTCTAATGACACTATATTCTCACAGGAAACATAAAATATATAGCCAGAGTCACATATGCCCTCCTATTTGATAGTAAGAAGTAGCATTTTCTACTGCAATAGGAAATATGAATGGGATTAGTGTTTTGTGAGTAATACGTTGAAGAGCACCTTTCATGGTAGGCAGAGCAGGAGCCAGAGGACTGACAATCAACTCCTGAACCTGTGGGGCCACTGAAGGTCTGGACCTGGCCAGTTTTACTGTAGGCAACTAACAAGGTCTCTGCATATCTGATTTGCAGCATGTGCAGATAATGACATTAACTTCTCCCTTGGGGTTCACAGATGAAATAGATGATATACTTGTATATGAGGATTGATTTGAGGAAAAGCAAATATACCACCAGAGGGCAGCGAATGAAATGGGTTTGGTTTTGTTTGTAAGAGACAAGTTACAAAGAAAAAAAACAAGCAAACCTGCTAAATTGTACAGACACAACTCATGGCCTGATTCACTGATGTTTTATACCAGTTTCGAGCTGGAATGGCTTGGTAAGAGTCAGTGCAGCTGCGCTGATATAAAATCATTTTCAGGAAGTGCCCAGTCACTGCCATTTTGTCGGGAACTGAACTTGTGGGAGGCACTGAAACAACAGCCTTGAGGAGAAACTACCACCTAAATACACACAGAGGCAAAAGCTTCCAGCAGAGGGGAAGCTTCCTCAGATACCCACCACATGTTATCTCAGTCATATAGCCAGGGATTCATGAGAAACAGTCTTAGTTCATCCAAACTCAGACGACAACAGAGAGGACATGCTGCCATTGACCCCAGGGCCTGTTCTACACCTGGAGTCTGTTTGTACCTGTGGCATATGACGACTGCAATCACTACTCCACCTCTCCACTCTTCCGTTGCTGTCAAAGCATCCTCCACCCAAGGGTTTATCCTTCCTATGGACTAGAAGAAGGTGGGGCTGCTGCTGCAGTTGTGCTGTGTTACTTCGCTTTGTCCTCAGAGTGCAATTACCCGAAACAGAGTCATAAGACACAATTTACAATCCTTGCAGCTTTTTGGCATCCCAGTGTATTGGCTTACAGATAGAATTTGTAGTAGGATGAAGCAGATAGAGCATTCTAATTACAGATTTACATTAAGAGGAAGGTTTAAAAGTTAATAGGACATTATTAGAATAATGATCCCTAGATATTCTTCCAGCTGAACATCTGCCATTACTAATTAAAAACAAGTTAAAGTCAACCTGTTTAAAGAGAAATCAATATTTACAGAAACTAGACACCACCCTAATGTTAGATGTGGTGCCAACCTACAAGAACCTTCCCACACATCAGACCAAATCAAGTATTTCGAAAAGCACATTGGTTATAAATTGGTGGCTGTGCAAAAACCGCCTTTGTAAAACCGAGTCAGAAATTTGACTCATGCAGAGCTTGTTTGTCTCTTTCATTAGTCAGCTGCCCAACAGATTTAAATGATTTCCACGTAAAATGATATGTTACCCACTTCTGAGACTGGGGTGTCATTTTTTTTCCAAAAGCAGGTTAGAAATTACATTTCAAGTGGGAGATGAAAATAATCTTCTTGCAGCCTCTGTCTCCTCTGTCTGCATCCCTGATTGCTATTGAACAGAGTGCCATTTTGTGGAAGTGCACAGAATCTGCATCTCTCTAACTGCATGGGAATTTAAGAGTAAGTTCTGGAAGTGAAGGCATACAGTTACAGAGAGAAAACAATTAGGCAAAAAATCACAGCAGCAAATAGCTTTGAAATCCATTAGCTACCTCAATCTGAAAACAAAAAGAGTATTTCATTGGTCATCACCCAACCATCACAAAACAGAACAAACCCCTGAAAATGAGGAAACTCTTGGCTGTCCGATCCACAGTGTATTTTAAGAATTACCACCAGTGTTGTGCTACAGAAGTAAAGTTCAGAAATATACAGTTCATTCAACTACTAAAAGGAGGGTATCCAACCCACAGCTGCAGGAACTCGTTGCTAGCTCCGTACTCCATCAACACTTGCAGGCACCCGCAGGAACTTAACAAAACTAACAGAGGAGTCACCTGCATCACCTGACACAGGAGCACTGGCCAGTACAAAGCAAAGAAAAGGAAAGGGATTAAGTGCTCCTGATGGCTTGCCTTTCCCCTATCATATAAACCCAACTTTACCAAAAAAATTAAAGCCAAGTCTGACTATGAAATTTAATTCTGCCATTGATCCGACAAAGCCCTTGCAGATCAGCCATCGGGGGCAGGTGCACAGCCTTGTACTGGAAAGGTTAACCACTGGCAGCTTCCCCTGACTCCAGCTGGAGATCAACGGTCCCTTTGGAAAATACCATTGTGTTCATGACGTATCTGGAAGAAAAGCTCTGAAGACTAGTAAGTGCTCTAGTGTTCCCAGGCCATGAGCAGTGGAGGAGAAGAGTCAATAGCAGAAGAGTCTCTGCTTTTATAGTCATGCCCAAGTTGGACTTCAGGGGCCAATAGCAAGCACTGCGTGACCTCGCGTTTGTGATTTCCATAGACTGTATTATTAAAGACTTCAGTTTGGTGTATGTTTTTGCAGTGTGGGAGCAATAAAGAGCAGAGGCGAGAAATAAAAAGCCTCCAGGTGCTGACATAAAATTAAATCCTGACTTCTTTTTCAAGTTCAAGGTAGGAAAATCACAGTCATGTGTCTTTGTCAGAAGTGTGCCCAAGCACTAATACCATCAAGGACAGGCACTTCTGCCACGCAATCTTACCACGCACTGTCTATTATCTAGAGCCTTTGTGGATTTAGGTGTAAAATAAACCACTAACCCTCTTGAAAACATGCCAGCAAGCAGGATTTGGCCCCATGTAAGTAACTTTAGATTACCACTGCCTTATCCACAGGGAGAGCAAAGCTCCCTTTAGGGCAATATCTGATTAGAGGAGAAACAGTTGTCAGCCTCTAGGAAACTGCAAATCATTTTTTGCTCGAATCCACAGGGATTTTTGCAAGACCTACTGAGCCAATTTAAACAGGGGGGAAAAAATCTGAGAACCTTGCAGTAATATTCTCTGCAGTTTTCTAAAAGCCAGATCCCGCTCCTCCTACTTAGTGAAGCAATCTTACTGAAGCTATGAAACTGGTTCCCACCTAGAAGACAGAGGTACTGCAGCTCTACCAGTGCAGAGATTTGCTCAATTGTCTCTGTTGAGTTGAACTGCATCAGTTAGTTTGCAGTTACATCCTTCTCCTTGCTGATTCTGACAAGTTCAATTTTAGGTTTGTTTTCTTTCTTCCCCCCCCTCCCTCCTTTTTTCAGTGATGTGTTCCAACATCTTTTCCTCCTGCCATACACAGAGCTAGGTGAACTGTGGAATAAACATAAGGATATCAGAGTGCTGCACCTGCCTGTTGAATGACATGAATTTAATCAAAACCATTTCTAGTCTCGAGGCTCAAACCCACAACTGTCCTTGTCACTTTTCCCCTAGGCAACTGCTTGTTGTACCCCTAGTGGAGGCTTGGACAGATGTTCGATATCACCAGCAAGTGGCAAAGCGGAGACGTAGAGAGACTGCAGTATTTGATCTCTGATTATGTAGAACTCCCTTCTTTCTGTTCTCTCATTTGCCTTCTGGGTTACAGTACACCTGTGGCTAACCTGAGCCAGATCCTGCTCATCCCTCCCTTACGCCAATGTACCAGAAATTGTGGCACAGTTGGTGAAAGAAAAGCACAGGAAAACTGGGTACAAAGCTCATTCTTAGTGGCACTGCTTTTTGAATAAGCACTAAACCTTTATACCTAGAATAACAACAACAAAGACAACAAACCCAAAGCAGGAAAATATGTGCCCACTGACAAACAAATTCCTCTTGCTTAAAACTCATAATAAGAATTTGTACATCAAGGAAATAAAGCTGGGGGACAGTGGGTTTTGTGGCACTTAAAACATCTACCTGCAGGAAGGTATTTTCACTGTATCTGCTCAGTGTGGTACCTAAAAATATCCACAATACCTAGAAACTGAGTAAAAAAATAATCTGCTTCTGATACATTTTATAATGGTTACATCTAATCCAAAGTGTTTCAGACAAGAAAAGAGGAGTTCAAGGAAGCCAGAACCTCTTATCTAGTTAATTAATAGGGGGGATAGCATATGAAAGCCTTATGTAAAAGGAGAAAGTAATCTTATTCTGCCCAGGCTGGCTGCTCATTTGGTAGACAGGCAGAATTTAACAAGGAGCCCTGCAATCTATTTAATTGGCCACAAGATCAGAGTCTGCATCAGCCTTTTACCCACAGGGCTGCACTTTTATGCCTCCTGTCCCTCACCGCGGGAAGGAAGGTGATGCTGCAAGACTTTCCTTCAGTTCTACCAGGGCATTGGACATAAGTTTGATAGGAATGGTTGGACTCGATGATCCGGTGGGTCTCTTCCAACCTGGTTATTCTATGATTCTGTGAGTGAGTGGAAAAGCTGCGTTTAGCGTTGAGGCTCTCACAGCTGCAGGGGTTGCTGCTGTGCATGCCCGTGACAAGCACGCCAATGGCAGAGCCACGACTTGTGACAAGACACTCTCTGTAGGCTCCCTGTCACCAGCCAGTGACGACCGCTCTGTATAGGAACCACTCCCAGCTCTCATGAAGAGGAACGTTGATTTTACTGGTACTCGCTACGTCCCAGTAATGCAAAGGCATCAACAAGTAAATATGAGGAAGGATTATATATTGTCTTAAAGTGAACAAAAGATTTATATAAAAGTAGAAATCACATACACTTATCTTGAGATATGAAGGCAGAATTTAAGCGAACCATCAAAACATGGCGTTTGTATGAGGAAACCCTAAACTACAGCACAAAGTACATAATTTTGTGGCTTGGTCCCAAGATGAGGTGTAATGAGGTTTAGCATGACAAAAATGAATGCTTTGTTATGTTGCAATAATAATAATTTGTACAAATAGTTGGTACAATGACTTTAAAATAAGAGATAATCCAATCTGTTTTCACCCTTTTTCTTGGTGTTCGCAGGCTGGAATTGATTTCTGCTTAGTAATGGGGTGAGAAAATTTCATCTCCATTTGTCACATTCCACTTCTGAGGGTTGGGCACACTCCACCTTTTCTATAGTTAAACCACTTGGTATTTCCAGCCCAAGCAAAAAGATTGAATAATAAATTCAAGTAATTTATGATTTGACTTTTAAAAATCCTGGTAGAGGAAATAGAGAGAATCTCTGTGACATGAATCTCATACGCTTTCTTTTCACCTTGGGGAGAGGACAAACAAGCCTCCTTCTTAAGAAGGATTTGTCAAGTAGTTACATTTTAATCCTAATTTATTCCTCAATCCAGCAAAGCACTTAAGCATATACTTATGCTAAACACATGAATTAGCCCATTAACTCTACAGTTAAGCATCATACAAGCACATCACACAAGCTCTGATGGATTTTCTTCAATTCTCTTCACTTCCTTATCTTTCAGAAAGAGTTTAATTTCTATTGTGGGTGGTGGATTAATTTCATTTGTAACATGTCTAATATGCTGCCCTGGACAATTTTGGACAATTAGGACAATTTTGTTGTCACAACCACTGCAAACAGGATAGGTCAAATGAGTTTACCTCAATGCAGATTTCTGCCACATGTTTTCAATGTAACCTGAAAAGTATACTATGGAAAATCAGGTGTATCACCTACTGATTAAATGCAAACAAAACACGGTTACCCTATTTTGTTTTGTAATGTTTCTTTGAAACAACAGATGCTAGGTTAAATCTCATGTTCAGGCATTTATCACATCTGTTGTCTGTTCCCTTGGAAAGTCTACTCACAATAGTGTCCAAATGAATTACAATTAGATTTGTCAGGTGAACCCTAAAAGGGTATTCAGGAAATAAATAGGTGTTTAAAAGCGATAAACAAATTTTCAGATGGCTCATATAAGTAAAGCTTGGTTACAGCCGCTGTTTGAGACCTACTGCAACCTTCATGAAGTCTCCAAGGAGATATAAGGCCAAAGGAAGAAGAGATGGAGAGAAGCCTACAGTGGTGTGGAGCCTGAGGGTACAGGCTATGAACCCACCACACAAGCCGGAGGAGGCAGCCTGCACTGGCATTCTGGCCCCACAGCTTTTCCCAGCAATCACCACTAGCACAAGAAAAAAGTTTTCACCTAATCTTCACCATCCTCTTGTAAAACTGGAGCCTGCCTATTCAGAGGCACTAAGGAAGCTCCAGTAAAGAACTTTAATAATGACATTTTTTCCCGAGCAGCTTTTATGAGAATGCAGAAGGATCTCCCTTCTCCTTGCAAGCCTGGAGAGACCTGCAGAACGGTATTGATGAAGAGAGGCCTTTGACTCAGAAAGAGTAGAATTTGACTCAATTATTCTGCAGGCTAACAGTAAGGAAACATAAAAATATGGCTTTAAAGAGACAGGTTTTGTTGCAGAAAAATTATGTGCAGGCATCTAATAAAGTATAATCTAAGACACAACATTCTCACAGGTATTTTCTTTGCAGTCAATCTGACATTAATACTTCCAGCTTTGCTACAGAGGTAAGACAACCTCGATCAGGCCATTAACCCCTTCTCTTGACAGCGTCCTTTGCCTCACGGAACTGTTAACCTCCCTTTTTTCAGCCAAACCACATCTTTCCTTTACAGGTAAAGATACCTCAACCTCTCCAGACGCCTCTCCCAATCCCTCATACACACTCCACATACTCATTTTCCAGTTTCCCCTTTGCTATATTCCAGGTATGTTACTTACGCCAGCGTCTTGCAACAGAACAACATTCAGCTCTTCCAGAGTCCTTGAATCAATGACTTTTTTCTCTTGAAGCCACCTTAGCTTTGCTCCATGGCCTAAGCAATTTGGGGTGTCAAACACGTCACTCAATCTTCATACCCCTCAGCATCGCTGCCTGGCAGGTTATAGGAACGCTCAGTTCCTCTGAGAAACAGAAAGCTAACCAAGCTCAAGTGGCTTTGGAATTTTATAAGTAAAGTACATCCACCTCTTATGTAGCAAGTCATACAAAGAAAAAACTGCTCTTCAGGAAAGAGTAAATGTCATTCATTGTCTGAGCATGTGGCTGTTCATGAGATGAGAGTCAGAAACAATCCTCCTCAAAGCATTCTGCCTTCACTGTTAATTCAGGAGCAGATCAGTACTCGTTTCACCGCAGGTCTGTAAATATCATCCCTTTAGAAAGTAGCTAGAAAATAGTGAGAAGGTTAAAAAAAACCAGCTTTAAGTAGAAGCAAGCATTGTGGTTAGTTTTGGATTAGCAAATCAGACCTGGAAACCTGGTCCATCCTGCTCCTTGCACAGCGAGGCAGAAAAGTTCCTCCACAAGCTTTAATCAAGCTTTCTAAGGTTCGTTTTCTCTGGCCTCTCCATCTGCTGGACAGGCCGGAGAAAGTATTAGTGAACATGACCAAATTTTCCAGGTTTTTTCCCCTCATACAACAGGAATGCATCAGATGAGCAGAGTTGCTTGCATCTGTAAGGCTCTAGTGAGAGCTCCAGGTGGGAAGATGGGAAACGATTCTTTCTCTTACAATCAAAAGCTCTTCTCATTCTCAGCACACAAGCAGCTACCTGAAATGCACCCTGGAGACAACTCTTAACTCTGAGGAAACTAATGCTACTATTATAGAAACCTCTCCAGGGAAGGTCTATTGCTCAGGATGTTTAAAACTAGGCCAGACAGAACAGTGGCAGCAGCACAACAGAAAATGGATGGCAGAGGCGCTTCCTTAGCCTCCAGCTTCTGTGGGATTTCACTGTCGTTAATCTGGAAGTTGAGACACCCTCTCACTGCAAACTATATGTGAGGCTTTTTAGCCGCCCCTTGCCAAGTTGCTGCTCCACGGCTACCTCCTCCTTTTGTGTGTTGCTTTGCTGATAGACTTTACTGAGCATCAAAACCATGAAGCACGCTTTCAGCCCTACTGATGTATTCCCAAGAAAAGGTTCAAGGAATCATCACTTCTCCTTCAGGAGGCAACAAAAGATCTCTTTCCTTATCAGCTGTTACAGGAACATGAGAAGAAATTACACTTTTTAAAATAACAAGAAAATCCTGTATGTTAAATATCTGGAAAAAACCAGAGAGAGTTGAATTTGCAGGGCTTTGTACTGTGTAATCACACACAGCCCACTACTTTATACAATTCTGTTGGTTATTTGAATGAAAGGTTTCAAAAGACTGTATTTTTTTTCAAAAGGAACACATCTACTTGAATGCAGCACTAGCAGACTCTAACCATTTGAAAGCTACATCCACAAAGATATCAACTGAAAAAGCAGAGGAAAGATTTGTGTTTTTCCTGGTGTTTAACCTGGGAAACTTGACATCAGTTTCAGCATAGTTCAGAAAGACTTTGTCTATTAAACATTTTAGCATGCGAATAGTCTCGCTGAGCCTCCAAGCAAAGTAACCTTCTACTCAAGCCCTTGCAGATCAGAGCCTTGCTCCCTCCTTGTTATGCTTCCAAGCAAAAGCTAAACTACTTTTTAAATGTCATCATGAAAACCCAAAGATATGGACGTCCTTGCTTGGTAACCTGATGGTCTGTTACAATAGTTGCCCTAAAGGTGCCTTCCCAACTGCAACACCCTTTTAATGCTATATTACTATCCATGGATAGAGAAGCCCCTGCTCCTCCTCCCCTTACGAGGAAGCTGAACATCCCTCTGTTTCCTCTTCTCTAGGATGAACACACCAAGCGACATACCAACATTACGGAATAGGTGGAAAAGGTTTTCGAAATCCCGATTCCCCTTGCCTCCTGGGAATGACCCGCATGCTCGCTCATAGGGAGCACAATGGGTGCCCCTGTCGGGCACCCTCTCCTCAGCCCACGGCGCTGCGACGAGCAACGACGGCTGAGCTAACCCAGCCCTGTGCTTCAGTCCCGTTGATGTAAACCTTCACCTCTGGAGTTATGACTTTCTTTCCAGCCCTTTTCGTGGGCTAATCCAGGACTGACAAGCTAATAAGCCCTGTCGGGGCTCTTCTGTTATCCTAGTGACCAACGAATCAACTTGGGAAAAAAATTCCCTTTTTTTGCCCTTCCCTGTGGGAAGGCGATTCTGAGAATCCTCCCTGAGTGAGGTGATTCTGCTCCTCTGTTCCTCTCTTGTGGGATCTCATTTGGAGTGATGCCCCCAGTTCTGGAACCCTCAGCATAAGAGCCGGACACAACGCTCCAGACAAGGTCTCACAAGAGAGGAATAGTGTCCATGGGGAATGGCTCCAGAGGAGGTGACAGGGATGATGTGAGAGCTGGAGCATCTCTGGTATGGGACAAGCTGAGAGCTGGGCTCGTTCAGCCTGGACAAGAGAAGATTGAGGAGACCTTATAGCGACCTTCCAGTGCCTGAAGGGGCTACAAGAGAGCTGGGGAGGGGCTGTTCACAAAGGTTTGTGGCGGTAGGGCTGGGGGCAATGGGGACAAACTGGAGAGGGGCAGGTTCAGACTGGACACGAGGGGGAGTTTCCTCACGATGAGGGCGGGGAGGCCCTGGCCCAGGTTAGCTGGGGGTGCCCCCTCCCTGGAGGGGTTCGAGGCCAGGCTGGATGAGGCTCGGAGCCCCCATGGGGTGGGAGGTGTCCCTGCCCTGGCGGGGGGGGGGGGGGACTGGGGGTGCTTTGCGGTCCCTTCTCACCCTGTGACGGGGGGGCAGGACGCGGCAGCCCCGAGGCGTGGTCTCCCCGCGCCCTTCTCCGCCGGGCACCTCTCCTCCTCCTCCTTCTCCTCCCCGTGGGTCCCGGGGCCGGGCTGGTCCCGCCCCAGCCCCGCGTTCGCCGCCGCCGCGCGTGCCGAGGGGCGGGTGGGCGAGGCGAGCGGGTCCATGGAGCACAACCACCTCCACAACGGCTCCCTCCTAGCGCACCAGCGCTATGGCTGCGGCTTGGGATACGCGCCCGTCGTCTACTACAGCCTGCTGCTCTGCCTGGGGCTGCCGGGTGAGTCGGGGGCCGCGGGGAGCGGGGCGGGAGGCTCGCGGAGCTTCTCTCCCTCACGGCTCCCGCCGCGCGGGGAAGTTCGCGCCGTTTGGCGGCAGAGCCGGGGGGGCCCCTCGCCGCGTCCCCTCAGCGAGCAGAAAGGGAGCCGCCGGCTGCTTGCGGGGGTGTCTCCGTGTCCCTGCCCCGCGCCTCCCGAGCGGCTCGGCCGACCCGCAGCTGATGGGGAGACACGGGGGATCTACAAAGCCCGGTCTTGGGGTCGGTGCCCCGCGCTGACACCGAGGGTCGCTAAGAGCAGGGACGGGGGCTTAGAGGAAAGTCCCAGCTCGCAGGCACCAGCCTGTGTCACCTTGAGCGCGGTTTTCGGCTTGAAAGGGGCGGGGGGGACAAAGACAAAACGGAGATGCGGGAGGTGAGAGAAGCGGGAGAGACCCCAGATGGGGAAGGAAAGGGTGTTTCAGGCTGGGATGCCGGCACCGTTGGCGGCACGGAGGTATCCACAGAAGCCACAGGAGCATCGCATCAGCGCCTCGAGTCCTGTGTTCGGTTCTGGGCCCCTCCCCACAAGAGGGATGTTGAGGCTCTGGAGCGAGTCCAGAGAAGAGCAACGAAGCTGGGGAAGGGGCTGGAGAACAAATCTTATGAGGAGCGGCTGGGAGAGCTGGGGGTGTTCAGCCTGGAGAAGAGGAGGCTGAGGGGAGACCTCATTGCTCTCTGCAACTACCTGAAGGGAGATTGTGGAGAGGAGGGAGCTGGCCTCTTCTCCCAAGTGACAGGGGACAGGACGAGAGGGAATGGCCTCAAGCTCCGCCAGGGGAGATTTAGGCTTGAGATAAGGAAAAAATTCTTCACGGAGAGGGTGGTTAGGCATTGGAACAGTCTGCCCAGGGAGGGGGTTGACTCGCCTTCCCTGGAGGTGTTTAAGGTGAGGGTGGATGAGGTGCTTAGGAGCATGGGTTAGGGATTGGTGGGAATGGTTGGACTCGACGATCCGATCCGCTGGGTCTCTTCCAACCTGGTTATTCTGTGATCTCTGCCTCAGCCCAGGCGAGCAAGTTTCTCCTCCTGCAGGAGGGTCTGAGGCTGCCAGCGAGCACACAGCTCCAGGCTGGGCTCCCCCAGGCAGAGCTGCCACCCCAGCCTGGGTGGGCGAAGATCACAGCTCGCTCCCCGGCTTCACAGCCCCACAGCGACTTAGAAGGATCCACAGGGCAGAGCAAGTGGGAAAAAGTTAGAGCCATCCCACGCGCCAGGGGGAATTGGGATTGTAAGGGTGCAATACAAGAGAGTTTGGTTGGGTCTGTGTACGGCTGCGTGTTTAAAGTGCTGTGTAAAGTGGTAAGCAGCAATAATAGTTAACAGCGTGCAGTTTCGAATGGGCTTTGTTCACCTTAATTCCTTCTTCAAGCAATTAATTCATAGAAAAAATTTAATCAGACATGAAGAGAAACCTGTCTCTGAACAGCACACATGCAATTACCACTCTGCATATGAATTGATGCTCTTTGTGTTGGCTTTTCTTTTTTCCCCCCTCCCTAGCTTATAATTAAAATTTGGAGATTGGCTAATAGTTCAGAGAACTAGAAAATTAAGTCCTGTGTTTATTCACAGGGGATGCAGAGCATAGGCAAGCGTCTCTGCTCCCTGGCACTGCTGAGGCTCAGCCCTGGCCTGAAGAGACCCAGGCAACAGGGATGAGAAGGTAGTTTCCTCTTCATTAATTCTCTAGGGGCTGCTTAGAGCTCCACAGTAATGACAAGTTCTGATGTCAACACCTGTCCCTAGGAACTGACCAAGACCCTGTCAAGATTATCAGGTGAAGAAGTTGTTATGAAGCAGTCTGTGGCTAAACTTGCCTTTTTATGTCTCTGAGACAGGGAGCCTCATGTGCACAGACAAGAAAAATCACTTAATGAGCGCTCTGCACATACTTGCACCGGTTCCCTAAGGATACTACATTGTAATTACAGACCTAACACTGCAATTCTAAGAACATGGTTAAAATCAGCGCATGATCCAAATTAGCAATGGTGACATGCATTTCAAGGGAATAGACATTGGCTGATTAGAGCACTGGCACCAGTGACAGCGCTTAACACAATTAGCCAAAGCATCTGGGGGTGCAGCGCTGCCGAGTTCAGTGGACTCGCATCAGGTATGAACGTGTCAGCTTGTTCCATGCATGCTACTAAACGCTGGCCACTGCGCATGGACAGTATGCTGAGTGCATGAGAAACTTCTGATTCTCACCCTGAGACCGCACAGAGATGAGCACAAGCTGGGTATGTTTAAGGGAAGACTCAGATGGTATGGAATGAGAGCAACGCTAAAGAGAGCTTTTTGTGTTTGAATCTGAAGCAGCTCTTCAGTGTTCTAGCATTAGAAAATTGTAAAGGTAGCACACATTACCTGTTAGAACCCTGAATTTTCTGAGATTTGAGTAATTAGCTTTGTGTGGTGCTAAATACTTAAGCATCATCTAGGATCTGTCCTCACATACAGTGCTAGTGCAGCATTTTGCTGAAATGGAAACAGTTAACTCCTTGCCACAAATCTTGGAGAAAGACCGATGAGATGGGAAACCAGTTATCTGTTTCTGCCTTTCCTGCTCTAGCGTCTGAAGGAAATTTCACTAACTCAACAACTCCACTTTGAGGCCAAGCAATGCCAGGCCAGATTGTGCATTCAAAGGGAGCATCCTTTCCCTTTCCTCCCTTGTAAAATAACTCAGGCATCTCAGCAGATCCTGTTCTCAGCAGCGACTTTTTCTCCCTCTGTGTTCAACCAGGGAACAGAAAGGTATGCAAAGGTGTCCCACAAATGTGCAGTCCCCCTGCCAGGAGAAGGCTGCATGGGACAGGGAGAAACTGCTAGCGCAAAGGTGGGGAGCAGAGCGAGGCAGCAGTACTAGGAGCAGGGTCATACTCATATTTAGAGGGGAGGGCGTGTCATTTACAGAGCTTTTCTGCACCCCCTGCGCTACCATCCCTGCCCTCCACTTGCTCATCAGTCAGAGAGGCACCTTTAGTTAGCTGGGTGGCAAGAAACGGGCTGCAGAAAAGATTAATGGAAGTGCTTCTTGCTTTAATGGGAGCAAATGCCAGAGAAGAGGTGGTGTTGGATGTGGAGGAGGGAAGAAATTGCTGTGATTCAATCCAGGAAGGGTCTGGTAGGGAGAGGAAGCTAAGAGCCACAGGTACCACCTCTCAAGTCCATCCCTTTGCCGGTGAGAGCTTCACAAAGCAGCTACACCAAAGCACTCCTGCTATGGCAGGGCCACCAAACACAGCCAAAAGGGTCAGGCAGAGAAGCAGAGGTGCTCACTGCAGACTGACCTGCCTTTGTCTCAGATTCCTGCTTCATTAGAAGGTGCAGCAGCAACTGAGTTGCCTTGCATGCAGTCACCTTCCCCATCAGACGTATAGCATAGGGCTGCCAAAAAGGACTAAGAGGCAGCGTTTCCTAGACCAGGGCCTGGCCTGATCCATACTCCCTGGGTCCTTACTCCTTCTCTCCTGACAGTGCAGATAGACAGAGTAACATCTGTATGACCACTGGTTCCACTTTGCCCCCCAGTCACCTACATGGGGAGCAACTCAGCTTCAGGGATTCACATCCCAGTGACACGAAGTACAGGCAAATACCCTGCACCCTTACAGCGTCCCCAGGAGGTATCAGACTCACACCAATGCCCTAGGGAAGTGCCACTCCAAACTTTGAGAGCGTTGTCCACAAATGTATCTTTTATTTATGCTCTAGGCTTTTACTTAAAAGCGCTCATACTGATCTAAACGCAGATTCAGGACTCTGCAAGCTTCGGAAAATAGCCTGAACACACTTAGGTGCTCCCAGCTGGAGGGAGTGAACAAGCAGCTTTTGTGTCAGACCTATTGCTCAACAAGGTGTCATGGAGATGGGGACAACCCAGGTCATTCAAAGCCCAGCCACGAGCAGAGAGCAATTGGTGGGCTCCATGCAGGGAGAGAGAAGCTGTAGTCCTGACCTAGAGGAACGTGTAAGCTCAGCAGGAGCGCGTAGCCTTTTTAACACACTGTCAAGAGTGCTACTTGCTACAGACCTTCCCCTAACAGATGACAGACTGGCTGTCCTTGCACAGCAAGCCTGTGCTCCCTAGGGGGTTGGATTGACATGCAGGTGTGTAACATTTACACTGCACCCACGCAAACTGAAATGATGGAGAACTGGTCCTTCTAGAGCCCCATATGCAGCTTGGAGCAAGGATTTGGGAGGCGTGCAAGCCAAAGTTATCACCCTGGCAAGGCAGGTGCTGCCAGGGGGCTGAGCATCCCTGATCTAAGCAGCCAGCACCGTGCCACAGCCCAGCTGTGCCCCCTCTGCTGCCCTGTGGTGTCGGGGAAATGGACCTGAAAGGCATCACCACCTCTGTGCTTACAGCCACAACCTGGTTAGTACCACGAAGAGGAGGAGGGACAGGTAGCAATGTTTGTTGATGACTCACATGGCATGTAGTACACCCAGTAAATACCAGAGCTGGCAGAAGGTAGGTGTGCGTACGGCACACGACAGTCCAGAAGTGTGTCTGACCCATTTTGGATTCCTGCCATCTCCTGCCTAGTATAATCTTCTGCAATCACAGTACAGGCTTCTGATTAAAGAGAGCGTTTCCAACACCTGAATAAATAGCCTCTCTCATAACAGCACACCTGAACAATAGAAGTGCTAAAGGAAGATCTGAAAATATGAGTGGGAGAATTGTTACATGCAGAGTTATGACCTTGAAAAAACAGCACTCTTCAGCTGTCACTTATTAGATAGAGTTCACACAATGAATAAGCACTGAGCCCTCCCAAGGCCTGATTCAACCCCCCTTTTATTCAAAGACCACACTTTTCTCCGACTTAAATTCTGAATTGGATGCAAATCCAGTACATCACACTCTGCTTAAAGGAAAACAAATACATTGGTAGAACTTTACCTCAGCTATCGAAGCAACTGAAGGACACTGCAGCACATTACAGTAGCACTGCTGGACAGAGGGGAACAGAACTGCTGCTAACATCCTTCAAAGGAGTCACTGCCTATAGTAAAATGAATGCTTTTTCTTTAAGGAAAGAAGAATCGTTATGAAAAAGAATAGATTGATTACAGTGTTCCTGCACCGAACCAGTGACAGCGAGGCATGCAGATGGGAGTGATTTAGTTTGGTCAGTACATCTGGAGACTAGAGGCTAAAGCCTTGCAGCTGGAAAGGAAGCGTGTGGCTGAATCCACGCTAAGGCAGAAGAGGACTTGATTGTGCATCTCTGAACACCACTACAGTACAACTGCTAAATTTGTTTTTCTTCTGCCACATCAGTAGGAAACAACACTGTCAGGGCTGGAATGATAACGAGGTACAATATTTGGGAGGCTCAGCAGAGTATGAAGTGCACAACCTTGCATGGCAGGCTGCTGAAATGGAATGGGAAGGAAAAACTCCAAAGGAGATTTATCCTTAAAATGACAATGTCACAAAAGAGAGAGCACAGCCAGTTTTCACGGTAGGTGGGTAATGCAGAGCCCCCAGTTGTTAAGTCAAGCCATTCAGAAGCACTAGGCAGTCTGGTATCCTGCTGTTCTTCATCCACCCCCTTATTTAGTTTCCTCCTCCCTCTTTCTGCTCCCCTCTGTAAAATGGGGGTGAATCAGCAGAAATGAGCCAGCAGAAGGTCTTCATCGGCATACGTCAAGACAGTTTGCTATAGGCAAACCATCAACACAGATGTCCTGACATGGCATTTGCTTTCACGTGTCAAATGCAAAGCCATCCCTGACCACAAAAGCATTCCATTTCAGGTGGTCTTTTTGAGCCTTTAATCTCTTTTCCCATAAACTTTGAGACATAAGAAAAGGAAATTAAGCCAAAGCTAACTCCTTGAGCACAGGAGACCTCATAAACGTTTTCATTCTGCAAAATAAAGATACATAGGTATACAAAGATCCTAAAGCCTGAAGTCTGGAGCACTGTCTAGGCCATTCTGGGGGTGACCTGATGGGAGAAGGTTGTGTTGGGTTGCCCCCACAGGACACCAGTACTGTTGTGTAGAAGGAATGAAGTAGAGGCAACCAAGTAGGACCAGAATTAGTGGTACAGAAGATGGCCAAAAGGAATTTTATCTCTTTATCCATGAAAGAGGAGAGAAGCCTGCCTATTGAAACACTGAATATATATATTTTTTCACTGAAATTGTTTCCTTGTACCACCTGAAAAAGGATCACTGGAATATACAGTCATTTAACTTCTCCATCTTTTCAGTCATCTGGTGCATTGACTGTGCAGAAAGGTGCACTAGAGGTTGCTTTTGGTTTCAAGACAAATTACCTGTCAGTCAGTTATATCAGACGAGGGTATTTGTTCATTCCAGGTGTGTTTTCTTCAATGTTCAGGCTAGCACACCAGAGTGCAATATAATTGAGCGTGGATGCAGCATATTCTCTGTGGGGGAAATAAGGCCAAACTGCAATGCTTTTACATAGCCTGTAATTTCCTGCATATTGTTTAAAGTTGGCATAGTCTCCAAGAAAGCTTGGCCACGGGGCTTGCAATCATGAGCTCCTGTTACATTACCTAATGTTTTAGGAAGACAAAGACTGTTATTTTAGCAAAAACACAATCAAAGGTAAAATCCTCTTAATTATTCATGTTCAGTAAAGAATTCATGCCAGCATCCTTATGAAATCACATCCTCCTTCCATCCTAGTCATCCCATCAAATACCTTTGGCACCTGCCTCTGTTTTGGCGTTCAGTATCAAAAGGGTAGAATGGTTTTGTCATCCTTGAGCTCCAGTTACTCAGCTTGAGACCTCTTAAACTTCACTGACAGCCCACATTTAGCCACAGACACTTGCCAAATGAGACACCCGAGTTGCCTTGAAAATCTCCATCTGTCCAGATACGTTGCACGAATAACCAAATTCCTTCTATGATTTCTGCATTATTTTGCAGATTGCTTTTTCTCCTTCCAGCATCGATTTGCATTAGAAAGTTTTAATGCTCTGGTAGCAAGATGCGAGGCCAGAGTTTAAGAGGTGAGTTCTAGATATTTTTATCCTTATGTTGGTTCCTCCAAGAAGGGCTTCAGGAGGAGAGACATGTCCAAGAGTTATTAGCAGTTTTCTGTGCCGTAGGCCCAGCTCACAAAACGTGGACGAGGATGGTGAAGACAGCAAGAAGAGAACCAGATCCCCATCACATTTACACGTGTCACCAATGAGCACGTACCAGGCCTCCCAGAATCTTCGCCTAGCGTACCTTCTGAGCCGTTCTCATATTGCAGAAATATCTGTATTTATAAAGACTAGAGGGGGAAAAAAAGCCTACTCCAATGGTCCAGGAAGCCAAAAGCAACGCAGTGTAATTACACTTGTCTGCCAGACAAGTTACTGCATTTAAGCCTGAGTGGTTGGCAAGGCTTAAAGTGAATACCAGCTGCTGGCATCTCCTGCACCCTGCAACAGGGAGGAAGCAACTTTGGCTGGACCAAAATCTGTGGCCTCCATGACCCACTGGTAGCTAATCCAGCCATGGAGCAGAGTACCTCATTCACTACAGCCTTCCCTAGAGCCTCCTCAGCTAATAAATAGTGTCAAGTGAGAAAAATGGCCCCAGAGGCCAGATTTCATTGTCAGAATGTGGTCTCTGACACAAACTCTTCAATTCACTTGTGACTTGTAAGTGCAAGGCCATGCCTTGTTTTCTCTGGCAATCACTAAGCTGGTTGCCTGCATATGGAGGGGAATTGGAGTTGTCCAAGACTAGAACTTGATCATCCTTGATCTCCAAGGTTCACTTTTGCCCTTAGAGCTGTCACCATCTGACCCTGCACATGGGACTTGTAAGCACAGACCACATGAGAGCCTTCCTCCGAGATGTGAAACCACCTGCAGTGGCAGCCCTGCATCTGTGCCTGTGATACTCTCTTTGACGCTCATTTTTTTGTCTTGGATCCCTCTCCATCCCCTGGGAGATGATGCAGGCACCAACAGAAGGACATGACAGCCCTTCCCCACCAGGGGTGAGCGGGTAAGTGCCATTCAGTGGCGCTCAGACAAGCTGAACAACAAATAATTTATTTTCAAAATCAGTCCTCACAGGAACTCTCAGGGAGCAAAAAACTTGAATCGCACTAATTACATTCTATAAAGTATCTCTTTATGCTTCCTAACAATTAAGGAAGGATCTCAGGATAGGATAACAAAAGAAAAGAACAAATTGTGCTAGCCACGAGCAGGTGCCGTTCACAGAGCTTGTCCCTATCTGCTGTAGCGTTGGGTTTGAGCTGCTCTGGCTGCAAGAAGCAAACATAGAACTGCCCTGTCTTCTGTAAAGGCAAGCAAACCCATCTTCTGCAAGGGGTCATTTTGAAAGATGGCATAACCAGCTATAGCCAACATCATAAATAAACATATTTATGTTGCCACAGCATTTTTTTAAATAATTCCTGTTACGTAGGCTTCATCAGAAGTCACCCATTGTCATCATCTTCCAAGAGAGAGCTTCCAGATGATGTAGTGGCTTAATACCACTCATCTCCAATCTGGTAACTCTTAGCAAATGACTATTAGCAATCATGGTCAGACCTGGCTGCTGGGCACGGTACCTATTTATATTATAATATTGCCTCCTAGCTTAGAGGAAATCTATTCCCATCAAGCCAAAACATTACTTTTTTTCAGCATATATTTTTAACCAACTGCACTTAAAGTTTCAGAGTATCTAAATCTAAGGAGGAGATGTTACTAACGTTTTTTAAAGCAATTTAACATTCCCCGTTCATAAACCGTCTCTGTCTGTGCTGGCCAGGTGACACATGCAGGACCGGCGGAGTAGTTTCATACATCACACAGTGATTTGTAGGGATCCTAGCAACAACTGTATTTGGTAAAAGGCATCCATTATATTCAGTGACCTAATGTTTATCACATTCTGTAAGCGACACGGCTACTTCATTTAGGTAGTTTATGATGCTGAACTACTGAACCACACAGCACGCCTTATTCCCAACACAGCGGTGCCACCATTTACGTCGTAAAGGCTATTTCACTACATGTACGTGCAAAACATTCTCAAGAAAAAAACCGAAGCCCAGAGACATGCCTATTTCTTCTTTAGGCAGATACAATTGCTCCTGTTTGAGCTCACACACGGTGGTAATATTCAGTGGAAAGAGCTCTGTGAATCCCCCACAAAGACCACAGTTAGACAGCATTTGAGCTATGACTGTAATCCATGAAACAAGAAGTTGGGGAAAAAACTGTACGTCCAGGTCACAAGCACCGCTTTAAGGAGGCACAGAAGGGCTGTGTAGGCAAGGCAGCACAGCGTTGGTACAAGGGAGCAAACCCAAATCCACTTGGGAACCAAGGTTACCGCGAGAGGATGATCCCTCTCAGTCACATAGGACCTCCAACCGCATGAATTTCAATGCAACGTTTGTACTTGGAAACTGGTAACGTGAGAGGAGGTATTGAGAAAGATTTCAGGGTCCCCCGATGAAGCCTGGCTGAGTTAGAAAGTTGCTGTATTTTGAGCAGGATGGACCAGTTAGTGTCTGGGTGTTAAGAGAGGTTCAGATGCTGTGTCTCGAAGGCACGCTCATGGCTGAAGGGAAGGAATCGAGACTGCTGCTTCTTACAGCTGCTTCTCATAGTCTGCTAGTAGCATCTCAAGGCTTCAGCCAGATAGTCCCTAATCAAGCCCTGGTTCTCGACCAGATATTTCTAAATTCAGAATACTGCACTGCAGCAGGCGGCACTGGCATAAATTCCCATCTGTCGTCCCCTAATCAACTCCCAGCACATGATCAATCTCTTTCAAAATCAGATGATCTTTACTACTCTGTATCTATTAAAAACACTGCAAGAAAGGGGCAATGTACCATCCAGGACAATTTAGGAGCACTGACCTATCCAGTCACTGTAGCTCCACGTACATTACAGTAAATCAGATATTTTTATATCTCTGTCATCATCTCTGCTGCAGTCCCCATCACTGACTCTGATATTAGTGCAAAAATTAGCATAAATAAGGTTACAACGCAGTAGCAAACGCTCTCCCATCCCATCCCCTTTCACCCACACAGGTAATTTTTGCCCATAGGAGAGCTTGCGGGGCACTGAGGAGCCACCTAGGAGTTGCTGAGATGCTGGCACAAGGACACAGTTCACACAGAACAGTGTTCCTACCCCTTTCCCATTTTACCGAGCACTAGATAGTGTTTGAGGACACGCCAAGGACCAACACTTGCTAGGAAATGGGTGAGGGACTAAAACTTATCTATAGCTTATCTTTGCTTTCCCTATACAGTGCGGAGCAAGAAAAATACTCCCAAACACTGTGCTAAGACACTATCATACTGGCAACTTTCTGCTGCACCCTCATATATATCTGTTTTCACAAAGTAAATGATATTACTTTATTTCATCTCACCCAGCCAGTAAAAGCCCTAATGTGATCCCAGGGAAAACATTTCTAGTACTAAATACTCCAAGCCTTGCAGAAAAATTGGATAGAGCTTGCATGTACTTTGTCAGATCAATTTTCTAATCCGGCTCACCGTGCAGAGCTCACTGGCGTTAGGCAAATAACTTGCGTTTCAGTACATGCTGTCACTGTCATTGCTGGGAACCCTGAAAAAGGTGGGGGGAGCGGGTACAGATGAAAGAATTCCTCATAAATCAGCTCCTGTAGGAAAATGGAATTGAATTACAACCAAATGGCAGGACTTGGGCAGTGGGCAGAAGGGTTGGGGAGCTGGGCTACTGTGCCTGGACAGGGCATGGCCTCAACATCACTGCAGGAACCCCCCTGCCAACCTCGCTGGGGTTACCAACAGGTACAGGCATCCCCAGGCTTCCCCCCTTGCTGCGCACTGGCTCCAGCTGCAGCTTCTGCAGCGAGGCAGATCCAGAGGGTTTAAAGATCAGATGAACCCCATGGGTAACATCCAATATCCATGAAGCTGAGCCACTCGGCCTGACTGGCCAAAACCAGCAGTGGCTGCAGAGTCACGATAAACACTCCAGCTCAAGGATTTCCTTGACAGAGCATCACTCACTGTACCTCTAGGCCTCATCATCAGGCTTATGAGATGCCTCTGTTGTGCAAGTAAGAGAAAAATGACACAGCAGTTCTGACTGTATCACCTCTCGGCTCCCGTGTCTGCTCGGAGCTGAAATCAATACAGTTGGATTCATGTTAACGGAGGGCAAAATTCCCCTGAAGGTGATTTGAGACAATACTGTGGGAAAGATCACGGGGGTTTATGTATTTATGGAAGGAGTCAGTGGGTTGTCATGTTTGGTTTAGTTTTGTTCCAAGATACAAAATTAACATGAAGTTAATACAGAAATAGGTGACAGGGGCTATTACCCAAGATCAAGCACTGTGTTGCAGTTCATTTCCCTGGTGGCAGAAACTTGCTCCCAGACAGCAGGTTTTGAAGGCATTTATGAATAAGGAAGCTTTCTCTAGTGCCAAGTAAAACAGTTTTTAAAAAAAAAAAATTAGCATTTTCAGTTGCAGGACATATGCCCTGTGTCATCATTACCTTGTCAGCAACTTCTTTTCTTTCTGATTTAAAGGAAATGTTACAATTACTGTTGATTTGTTTGGAGAAATCCATCAAAGCTGGCAGAAATGTTTGAAGCACTGAATGCACAGAAGAGGTGATTTATAAAACACTTAGGAAAACGTCAAATACAAACATTTGGCAGTCTCTTGTACAGTAAGCCAGATCTCTGATTTTAAGCACTGCTTCAGATATTCTAGCCAAGTGATATAAACTTCTGATGGGAACAGTCTCGCCTGTCTCCTTCCAGCCATACTACTAGTAAGAATAATAAGATTTTTTCCTCCCAATTCAAGACTACACAGTAAGCTCTAGTAAACATGAGCAAGTAGTTAAAGTTTGGCTACACCTTAGTGCTCTACGAAAACTCTTAAGGAGTGGCAGGATTGTTTGTATCCATAGCAGGGAGCTCTGCCTGACCAGGGGCTGTAGGACTGAGCCTTTCCAGTAGCATCTCTTCTGGCTTCAAGCAGCCCCTAAGGCTTTAAGTTGACTCAGAGCTTTAGAAGACTGAAGCAAACCAGACAGTGAAACAGCAGAGACCAGGCACTTCAACACTTCACCACAATATTATTTGTCTTGCAGTACATCTAGGCATGAGTTAGGTGGTGGGTTTGTATAGTGGCTAGAGCGTTGCAAGCAGCTGCTTTTTCAGGAAACTCAGGGAACACTTGGGCTGAGTCAGAACATCTACCACATCTGATATGACCAGCAGGATTTCCATAAAGGCTCAGTTGTATCACTTCAGAGGAAAAATGCCTTCCAGTTGAAGGACTGAAAGAACAACTCTGGATATGCAACCAGGTCTTCGTGGAGCTGATTATTTCCACTGTGGGGAAAGGGAGATGCTTCCCCAGGACCCTTCTGGAGGAGAGCAGGTGAGACAGGCAGGACTGGGTTACAGGATGCTTATCCTGGCCAGAGCCTGAACAGAGCTACTGCTCCAAGCAAGTGCTCAAAAAAAATCTAGTATTAAGTCTTAATAGCCTAACTCTGTTTCTGTCTCCACAGCAAACATCTTGACAGTCATCATACTTTCCCAGCTTGTGGCTCGCAGGCAGAAATCCTCCTATAACTATCTTCTAGCGCTAGCTGCTGCAGACATCCTCGTTCTCTTCTTCATCGTCTTTGTCGACTTCCTCATGGAAGATTTCATCTTAAACAAACAGTTGCCTCACATACTGGACAAAATAATTGAGGTCTTGGAATTTTCTTCAATTCACACTTCCATTTGGATTACTGTTCCTCTAACAATCGATAGGTATATAGCTGTGTGTCATCCACTAAAGTATCACACAGTCTCTTATCCCGCTCGTACTCGAAAAGTCATTGTAAGTGTCTATATCACTTGCTTTTTGACCAGTATCCCCTACTACTGGTGGCCCAACATTTGGATTGAAGACTACATAAGCACATCAATGCACCACGTCCTCATCTGGATCCACTGCTTTACCGTTTACTTAGTGCCCTGCTCCATCTTCTTCATCCTCAATTCCATCATTGTGTACAAGCTGCGACGAAAGAGCAATTTCCGACTGCGAGGGTACTCGACAGGGAAAACAACAGCCATTCTGTTTACTATAACTTCTATTTTTGCCATACTTTGGGCACCAAGAATAATCATGATACTGTATCACCTCTACGTATCGCCTATAAACAACAGCTGGGTTGTACATATTGTGTCGGACATCGCCAATATGCTAGCACTGCTGAACACTGCCATTAATTTCTTCCTCTACTGTTTTATTAGCAAAAGATTTCGCACAATGGCAGCTGCCATGCTGAAAGCCTCTTTTAAGTGTCAGAAGCAACCTGTGCAATTCTATACAAATCATAACTTTTCCATAACAAGCAGCCCTTGGATTTCCCCCGCCAACTCTCACTGCATCAAAATGCTTGTTTACCAGTATGATAAGAATGGAAAGCCTATAAAAATATCACCATGAAAGGGGCAGTATTTGGAGTTTCTGGGTGCAAGTTCTTTTCAAACGGTTACATCTTCAGGATGTAATTTGCTGAAATGGCTATTTTGAAGAGTGGTCATTCGATTTCATTTCCCTGGGAGACCGAGGGCAGATCAGACTGCTAGGAGGGAGCACGAGCACTCGATTTAAAGAGCAAAAGTGAGAAGGCAAAGGCCTCCGTCTCTTGCACAGCATTTTGAATATGCTTCAGAGTTCAAGTCTTAGTGTTCCGTCGCACTCAAGTGTTTTGCATCCCTGCACCAGTGCAGTCCAAAGTCATTGGAGGGGAGAAGCCACAACAGTGTTTAATTACAGCCTTTTAAAAAAACCAACATCAAAACGTTACTTGACCATGCAGTTCACTATTGACAGAGCAAACTAATGCTTTTATGTACTGTGGAAGGTGTCATTTCTGGTGTGTGCACTTGCCAAAAACAATGTGTTGTTGCTCACATGAAATGCACCACATAAGTCTTGTTGCCAAGACCTTGTTGGAGGCGGCAGCCTGCAAGATGCAAACTGTCACAAGTCAGTTTTGGCTCATTTGAACAAGACCTGGGGACTGATGTAGTACCTGTTGCAGCCTGGGCATGGCAAGCAGTCCTGCAAGCTGCCAATATTCATATGTTATTAAAGAATGTGACCAAGACAGGGGAGCTCAAGGGAGGGAGAGAGGTTTCTAGAGCCAAGAACAAAAGCAGAGTCTTCTACCTGCTATTTCAGTCATGGTGTCTAAAGATTTTCAAGTGCAAGTCCAAGTCCTGCCTGATGCAGAGCTCCCACTGAAGCAACTCCTGCGAAGTTTGGAGTGATTACAGCCTTCAAATTCCTGTTTAATCAATATTTTCAGTTATCTCCCCTGTTCAGGCCTTTAACAGTTAACATACAAAACCTCAGCTTAAGATTTCTCCTAACAGATTATGCTATCCTATTGCAGATTTGCTATTTAATTGTTAAAAAACTATTTGTGAAAGAAATCCATTAAATCCATTAAATACCCAGACAGCAGTAAAAACATAGATCAGATTGGACTGAGGCTTTGAAATATTTCCCTTATTTAAAGTAGCTTAGCTTCTCTTCCTTCTCAATCAAAAACCAGCATCCCAAGTGCAAAAAACGAGGAGAGACATGCAGCAAGGCTGAAAATGCATTTCTTTTTAATTTCTCTCCTTTTCAGATCTTGGCTTGCGGTCTCTCAGAGCCACATATCACAACCGTTTTACTTCTGTATTGGACACTTAGTACAGCCTTACTGAACGTGGGAGTGAGCTTCCTTGCACGATGAACACAAGCACAATGAGGTCAGTGGACACAACAGCTTCTCAGTCACTGCAAATGAAAAGCAGCCTGGTGCTAGCACTGCATTTGTGCCTGTGCCCATCTCCATCGCCAGCAAGGAGCTCATAATACAGTGAGGTCCCCTGAGAAGGGATCCAGTCAGTCCCGCTTTGGTGGGATCTGGGGTCTGAAAGCATCTCTCTCAAACCCACGGAGGGCTCAGCCTCTGTGCATTTTCCCAAAGAAGTGGCAACTCTGCACAAGTCCTGCTGAGGACGAGAGCCTGGCTGCATTTGCAGAGACTCGTACCAGTGACCTTCAAAGAGTAAAACCGATGCCAAACACGAGCATGCCGGCCCCAGGAGGGAACGGCGGCAGGAGGCACGAGCCAGGAAAAGCAGGAGCCCAGGGAGAGGCTGGCTCACGTGTGGAGGGGCTTTCTCAGGACAGACAGACTACTCGGGTCAGTCAGGAGCACAGAAATGGGATGCCCAGTGCCCTGGGGAGCGTACGCTGCCTGGTCCTCTCCCATCAGCAGAACAGTTGGGAGAGCTGCAGCGCTTCTCTGCAAGGTGCCGCGGGACCCCAGGGACCACGCTGGGTAGAGCGAGGAGAGGGGCAAACCTCTCGGGAAGGGGGGAGCTGAGAGCCCAAGCTGAGCTCCCCACCCCAGTCACCCGGGGGATGCTACATATCGGACATCACACTAGATTCAAAGGGAAATGAGGAGCCCCCTCGTGCCGTAGGCTGTTTGTCCCTGGGATCTCAACAGAACTTCACATACTTGCAATAAAGCCCAAGAGGGATGCTCAGCCTTGCTGTGTTTGTGGCAAGCTTAAAAGGATTGCTCCCGTTACCAGTGTTTCACCAAAATTCAGTTTTGTGGCCATGCCTTCTACCCTTCTCTCAGAAACCTCTCTCTGATTGCCAGTTGATAGTAACCAAAGTTACCTTATGAAAAAGGTACTGTATGTTTCATTTTTGGAAAACGCTGTATTTATAACTTATTTTTATTCTAAGTTATGAGGAATGCTTCTCTGAGTTACATGTTAATGAGTTTGAAGTGCAATATCTATATAGATAAGTGGTTCATTTTTGAGAATGTATCTATTGAAAAAATTATTTATACGAGCAATTCACTATTCTACTTAATATAACAGTAACCTTACAGAAATAGTGAATGTATAGGGCTTTTATTTATTAAAAAAAAAAATAAAATCAATAAATTGTGTGGCATATGCTGCCATTCACATGGTGTAACTTTAGGTTTTTGTAAAAATGTTTATCCTGCCAACTAGCAGTGTCATCTGATTTTTCCTGTCCTGGTGATGTATTTTTGTAAATTACCTTATTTAAAGACAAAAGTTTTACTGCATAAATATTTTATTTCCCATTAAAAATAACTTATTAAATTATGGTAACTTAGTTTTAAAAAAAAAAAACCTCAATCCTTTTCCATATCATTTTAGAAATGACAAGGTGCAATTTTTATGTACAGTGAATTTGTCATTTAATTTCTGTTCATTTAGGGCTTTAAGAGCTTAGTTCCAAAGCCCTTGAAGTCATAGGGAAAGTTGCTTATGGGTTGTGGTTGTTTTCTCAATCCTCATCAATTTAGAGGGCTTTGGATCAAGCCGTATCTTGTTAACAGGCCTTTGAAGCCTTCTTAGAGTCCAGTTTGGATAATAAAGCCTTGACTTTTTAGTCTGCCATATGGGAGCTGCTGTTGATAATACTTGCCTTATTTTTTGGTTGTGTGAAGCATTTTGCAATGACTGTTGCTAACTAGCCAATGTCTTGCTGTACCTATTTGTACCTCCTAATTTTAAGACAGTAAAAACTTAACCAAGCACCTTTAGTGTCGTTATTTAGGGGGAAAGTATCCTGGAGACAAAACCCTCTTTGTTGTGGAGATGGTCTTTTGTACTCTATTAATTTATATTTCAAATATCTACAATTAGAAACAATAAGCTGTGAATGGACAGTTTGTATTACAATTACTTGTAGGTATATGTCCTTAAAGACCACAGCTAAGAACAAAATACTTTCTAGATGAGTTGCTGGTACATAAAATTATGGGACCTATCACCTATTTAAATTGTGAATATAGATATTTTCATAAGTAGACAATATATTGTGTTTGACAAACTTGTTTGTATTATAATAAATTATGAGATGGTGCATAACTTACTACAGTGTTTGGAGCTATCGTTTCGATGCATAGGTTCTTACTATATACTTTGATTTATAGGCTCTACCTACTCATAGGAGCCAGGGCAAATGGGACAAACGGCAGTTTGATTCGAATTTGAGAACAAAATGGGGCATTAAAAAGTAAACCCTCTCAGTGCAGTCTCCCTTTGAATGCACAGGGTCCACGTGTTTTAGAGTCTGGTCCCTTTCCCTTGTTGCAAGCCCTCCCCATTTTGCAAAGACAAAAGGAGACCAGAATTCTTGTCTGGAGATGAGCATCCAGAGCCCCTGCTCCATCATCTGGTCCCAAATATTTTGGGTTTCATATGTTACTGTAGGGTATTTTGGTCTGTTGTGGATATATGGGTTCCTTGTGAAACACAGCACTTACCGCTCTATATACTGTTAAATATCTGAACATGGTAAATGTATTTGTTGCTAGATAGTACAAAAATAAAGAACTACGAAGAGAAAATACAAAATACTAGAAATAAAAAGTGGATTCAGGACCTCGAGGGACTGCTTGTGGAAGAAGACCAACATTTCTTCAAATGAAAAATAGAAACTCTATGCAGAATTCACACCCTCAGTCAAATGTAAAACTTTGTGGGACCGAGCTCCTTGCCTCTCTAGAGATGTGATAGGACATGAAAAGAATACTAAAAATTATTAAAAGCAGAGTGTGAAGTAGAGAAGGAACTGATTAGAGAAGTCTGGTGCCTTAGAGATCAAGACATGTAGGGTTAAATACACAAAAGGAGAGAGTGATCCAGGTAATGCCAGACCCACTCCTCAAATGTCCCTGCTGTGAAACGCTTGGGGACAGACTTTAAAAGGACAGCAGAGAGAAACGAGGGGGAAAAGGGCACTGCTGAAGGGGCAGAGTTACAGTTGATGGAGCTTATCAGAGTTGTTCCTTATGGAGGGAGCCTGGGACCTGTCTGTCTCTGGACTTTCATTAACAGCTGCAGCTTGAGAAGTGCTGATGAAGTGCGCAGATTATTAAAAAAGGCATTGTACTGCCGGCAGAGGACTGAAGGAAAAGTATTTCATGTAAGAACCAGATGACCTTGAAGATTCAAGTGATAAAAATTGAATGAATTCAATAGCAATAAACAGAAGATTCTCCACTTGTCTGCCTGTAACAATATACATTTACTATAAAACCTCAGGAGTCAGGAAAAACTGAGAACCAAGTTGTGCCAGCTGGGCTTGAATGATAATGAGTCACCAGCAGAAAGCAGCTGAGAAAAATCCCAGAATTCAATCACAAACATCTCTAAAGATACAGCATAGCATTAATTGCTCTTTGCCAGACTTCATGCAGCATATGCACATCTATCAGGGGATCAACAGCAGTAGCTAGAGAAGAACTTGAGAAAGAAATAGACCTGGAACAACAGTAAGTGGCGATGAACTTTCCTCAGGTAAGTGCACCCTAGAAGCCAGAAGGCAGTCTCTAACCACCAAAGAAGGGAGGCTCAGCAAAAGCCTTCCCAGCAGCCCAGATCCCCCCATAGTTTCACACTGAGCTCAGGGGGGTCACAAACAGAATAATGAGGCAAGGCAGGCAACAGGATGGACTGGGACCGTGCACCCTCACAACCCTAACCTGCACCAGAACCCTCCACCTCCTAGGCCACTTGGTAGGTCCCCAGCTCAGCCCAAAGGACAGCAGGGGTGTCCCCCAAGCCCATTCACCCCACCGGGGCTGCTTCAAGAGTTGTGAGAGCCACTAGCTGCGCAGCAAAGCGATGCCCGCAGGCAGCCACAATTAACTTGGCAGCACTTGCTGAGGATGCTAAAGACAACAGGGAACCACTGCTAATGCATTCCCTGTTGAACTCGCGCTGACTTCTGTCTCAGCTGTTCAGTTCTTTAAAAACCTCTTTAAACCCACCAAGCGGAGTAGAATAAAAAGCAGCCTCACACAGTCTTGAACTGTTAAATAATAATCCCACTATTAGCAGGCTGGGGCTGGATTTGCCAGATCTGCCTTTCTGACAGCATGCAATTAATCCCCGGGAGTTGCCAGACACAACAAGGGGGATGAAAGGCTCCAGCCTTTTGTAATAAACAGGCATCTCAAATGAATTTACTATTAGCTCGCTACATTGGACCAAAGACAAATATTTATTGCAATTACAAATTTGTGTCAAAAAACCCCTAAAGCCTCATTTTTTTCCTGCCTTACTGACAGACTAAAAACCCCGCTCCACTCTATTTCTCACTCAGCACCTTCTTTTAGTGGCCTAAGTGGACAAGAAACCATGGGCAAAAGCGTGATATTGGATAATATATTTAGAATATTAATTTGCTGTAACACAGGAGCAGCAAAGCACGGCACCTCCCATCGGTGTAATTAAACAGCCCCTGGACTGAGGGCTTTGCAGGGACACTGTCCACGCAGCCTGCTGCTCCGTGAGGTCCATCAGGTGCAGGTTAGACTTCGAAACTTGTTATGGGACAGAAAGAACACGGAACAGGTCCTGCTGCCAAAGTTCAGCTCCTAACAGGGCAGTGACCTATTGGTATGGCCACAGCACTGGGAAGACATCACCTTGCTTCCCCAAACAGCAGCAAAGGGACTAGGATTGATCAGCTTCTAGGGATTTAAGACCTCAGTAACTTCCTCACTCGCAGGGTCACGGCACAGCGAGGCGGCACAGCCACAAGCAGTGCCCCAGCCCCTCACCGTGCTTGCAGATCTGCCTCACAGGTGGCGTTTCACCTCACCAGGATGAATGACAAGTACCCTCTGCACGCGCTGGCAAGAAGCACTATGCCCAACCGCGATAAAAGGTACAGTGAGTCCAACTGAGCCACCAAGCAGGCTCAACTACAAGCCATCCAAACAGACTTCTAAAGCTGCACGCACCCCAGAGGATCTCGAGCAGACATCTGGCCACAGCTGGCTGCTCAATCAGCTGCCTGCAGGAAGACCCACATGCATAATAAACCAATTTTCATTTAAGTCAGTATTGCACTGGTGTGACCTTTTCCAGGAGTGCCTGTGTGTAAACTCCAGCAATCAACAGCTCTAAAGCTCAGCAGCTGCGTGCAGGGAGGCTCGTGTCTGACAATTCACCGCTCACAGCCAAACCCTGCGCACACCAAGAACAGCGTTTGTGTTTCTGTCTGCGAGGGTAGCAGCGCTCGCGGGGTGAAGATGAGGATACACATCTGGAGAATAGCTGAAGAGACCTGTTTAACATGCAAACCCACCACACTCCGTGCGAGCGACTGCACTAGTGATTCAGAAAGAAGAACGAGCGGAGAAGGGATGAAATTTGCAGCTTAATTAAACTACCAGGGATTATCAAAGTGGGGAGAACTGAGAAACAGCACAAGAGAATCCACAGGCAGAAGCAAGTAGCCATTTTGCTAAGCTGTCACCTAAAATCAAAGCACATCAGTATAAATAAAAGAAATCTAGATCTCAAAGGCATCAGTGGATCTCTGGAGGGAGGAATCCTGGTGGCACAAAGGTTGCTATAGAATCACAGCATTCTATGTGTTGGAAAAGACCCCTAATATTATCAAGTCTAACCATAGTCCAAACCAGCAGAAAGGCCAGTGTTCCTCCACGTCACCAACTCGGAAAGGTCCTACCAGATCCCCAGAGAGACCACGGGTGACAACAGGCTGGGCACACGGTACTGTTTGTGCAGACTGCCAGCCGCCCCCTCCTTTTCAGAACTAGCACGTGTACCCACGACCTACAAGCTAGTGTGAGTCCAGACCTGCTTTGAGTCTCCGGGTGTTCCTTTGACAGGACCCTTAAACACGAAGGTGCAGGACTCATCCAGGACTGCTGCAGAGCATCAGCATGGTGAGGTGGCCGCAGCCTTGATTTTGTAGCTGCCACTGAACAAGACATCAATACAAGACCTCACAGAGAAAATATTAGACAAACTGTCCTTCACCATACGCCTTCCCTGTGGAAGGGCTCAGTGTTTACACCAATTATTATTTTCATGTCTGCTAACATCTGGGCTTCTGTGCTTACAAGGGAGCCAGGGCTCTATTGAATTATCCTTAAGAAAAGATCTTTCTCCTTTTCTAGCTTGGATACATTCAGATGAACAACCCCTTTCCAAAGACAAAATTACAAGTTGAGCTTGAAAATAAAGTAGTTTTCCTGCTTCTGTATCTGTATTTACAACATCTGATCCCAGATTTTAAAGCTTTAAATGCTCCACGAAGTGAAAGTCTTAACTACTAAATGGATTCAACAAAACTCATCTTCAAATGCTCACAAGCAACTGAGCATTGAAAAAAATTACATTGCACACATTTTCT
Organism: Clamator glandarius; assembly: GCA_033459285.1. NCBI lineage: Eukaryota > Metazoa > Chordata > Aves > Cuculiformes > Cuculidae > Clamator > Clamator glandarius. The sequence goes on along the minus strand of JAUNZM010000157.1, from coordinate 2,200,853 downwards.
AGCAATTTCCTGGAAAAGAAACTAATGAATTATGAGTTAAAAGGCTTTACTATGCCTTCCTGTGTGTAACAGGCAAATCTCACTGTGCAGGTAGCTTCCACCACGTATTTCACACCTCTGCACCCATCGTTTCTCCTGCCCAGCCCATCAGACATTTGTGGTTCACCAGCCGCACACCTACCCCACAGCACGACTGGGACTGCACCGCATATTCTCTCCACATCCATTTCTCAAAGGCATCAGAGGTTCCCAAAGAAGAACACAAACCCCTTGTTAAACAATCACTCGTGGCAGTAGGTCTTAGATATGGAAAACCCAGCTTTTGCATTTGTACGGAAGATATTCTGAATTTGTCCTTAAGAGCTGACTTGTATGCCCAGCGCTCCCACAAGCAGCTATCACCCTTAGTAGAAGCCACACAGCCTTTTGCAGCAAACTAATCAACTGATTCAATGAGTATAGCAAGCCATGAGAATTTGGCAATCTTAAACAAAGCTCTCGCATTCAGGGGGAAGCAGGTGGAGCAATGAATGCCACTGTGGATTCTCAGACTGGCACACCATCCTCCTGCCGGTAAGCGCTGCAACCCTGACCTGGCAAAGCTGGTTCCTGCACCTGCAAAGCCCCATCTCCTCAGTTAGCACTGGCACATTCCCACCAGCCATGCAGTGCTCATTGATGAGCTTTGTGACGCAGCTCAAACACCCAGGGGCTCAAAAACGGGAGCTGCTAATGTCTAGCGAGCTCCCAGCTAAGCAATGGATAAGCAGAATACCTATCCATCAAAACAGTATTTCAGAAGCAGCTCATCTGTATCAGCATTTTAAATCGCGTTGTCCTCAGCAAGACATCTCCACCTAACAATTCCCTAAACCAACCTTTCTTTTATGCAAATAACCAAGCAGGAGCTGAAGGCTTAGTTAGTACAGCATCAGACAAAGGGTATGTTGATATCAGCAGGCACACTAACGCCTTGTGAATATAGTTTATAACGAACTGTGCACACTAAAGTTTTACTAGCCAGGCTGGGCTCTCAGCAGGTATGGAGATTTGCTTCCAGACCTGCCTTTTTTACCACTGTCACCCCTGGCGGGGGCAGCAGCAAATGGGGGCTACAGCTCTTCTTTGATAGGCAATAAAGCCCAGCTACCCCTTACTGCATGAGAACTTATACTACTTTGCAGTAAGTATGAGTATTATTTGCAGTAACTGCAGTTTATTTCCTTACAAGCATAATAATGATTACAATGGCAAGCAATTGTAAACCTTATTTTTGTGCTTGATTGTTGTGTTTGCTCAGGACAGGCAAGGTTGTTCTGCACCATTGGGATTTCGAGATGATAGAAACTGCTAGAATGTGTTAATACTGATATTGGAAAAGCACACAGTGACCTGGTCTCCTAGATTTTACAGTTCTGGCTCCACTTTCACAGTTGGTAGCCTTCTGTCTGTTTGTAACTTCTCTTAGTGTTTCATATTCATCGTTCACATTCAGCATAAAAAGCATAGCATGAAGTCCTTGGCCTCTGCCTGTTAATGACCTGGTTTGATGCATATTAAGGCCCTGTCCTCCGGAGCTGGCTGCTTGTTTCAGGGCAGAAGACAGCAGCGTAACAAGGCCAGCAACGACCTAAATTGCTGACCTGGATGTTGGTACTTGCTCCAAGGAAATATGCAGATTTCTTGTCTCTGAATCTTTAAATCATTGAAAAAAAGGTAGCTTCTCCTCTACAGCTAAGCGATGAAGTGTTTGCTGCAGAAGCTCGTCCCAAGAGACCAGGAATAGTGATAACTCTGCTTTATATGCTGGGAATAATCACAGCTAGAGCAGATATTTCCCCACATCTGCACTTGGTAGCTGCCTGCCTGCAGCAGGTTGTGCACACAGCAGCTCACCGCTACGCCTCGTGTATATACATGTGCATATGAATGGATATGCTTGTGTGTACATACAGATTGGGAAAAGTTCTAGTGCCAAGTGCCCTGTCAGCAACTGCTACAGCAACCAAGTCCAACGTGAGTCACATTGCAGATCTGATCCTCCACGCGACTGTTGGAGCAGAGCGCTCCAGAGAGCCTCCAGATGGTACTTCTGGTGCTGCTTTACGTTCTTTGCCAGGGTCACCCCAGAAACAGTATGTGGCCATTGAGTTAATAAAACCAGCTGCTAGGCATGAAGGGTTAACAGTTCATCTAGAAAGATTAATTTATGCTAAAACCTCACTCTGTTGTCACTTACCAAGGGAAAAAAAAGTTAAGCACAGTAAAATGGGCAGCAATAATTGCATTTTCTTAAGCACGCATCTGGCAGGAGGTTGCTATCTGTTCCATGAGGTACGTGACCACGATACTGTCATTTTGACAGCATCAATGTACGTAGCCATTAATCTTACCAGTTAAAACCCCATAAATCGCTGTTAAACCTACTGTCATTGATTAGGAATTACATTACCATAATACACAGAAGCCTTTTAATTTTGTTTTTCCTCCAAAATAAACAAACAGGTCTGTTCAGTTTATCTTCTCATATGCAAGTGTTATAAAGGACAAAGCCATCTCATGGCTATGCATCATTGCTTTGGAACAAAATCATGCTTAAGAAGTTTATGAGAAGTGAGAATGAAGAGAAATAGGTTTCCAGGGACGTAATTTAGCCCAAGTACTTCCTATCACTTTTCAAGACTATCAAAACATGGAGTCAGAGTTTATCAAACGCTGATCTTGTAAATTTGCTTAATATAAATCCAGTCAATAACCCAGTAGGTCTCCTCATGAGACAGATAAGTATGTTTCTTACGTTGGATCTTTATCTGCTTGCCTATTTTTCTTATCGCTCCCAGCTATTGGAAATATTCCAGATTGATCAGTTATCCAGTGAATCAGCCTTCCAAGCCAACATAGATAATTACTCCTCATTACAGTAATGACTCAATAATTCACACAAACGACAAGGAAATTCACTGCTTTCTACTGAATTTTGACATCTGGGTGCTGTTCTAAACCGTAAAAGCAGATGTGAACTTGAGCATACAGATAGTTCCATTAGGATCGGGGAGCGATGTGCTGATCATTCAATAACCACAGATGCTCTGCTAGACCCGCCCGACTCATCTTCACCACAAAACCCCCTGGAGTTCTGCTGTGACCAGGTCACCACCTCATCTTGGTCAAATATTGGAGGAGTTGGGGGGGGGAAGGGAGGGAAGGAAGCAAAGAAAGGTCGTTTTCATAATTAACTGTAAAATTGGGAACTACTATTCAGATTTAACCTTCTGTCAGTTTTATTGTCGCAAAGCTGCATACAAAAGAAAGCTGGATGTTATTTTTGGGAACAGCCAGTGGAATGGGAGAGCAAGCACCCATGGGTACACTCCCAAAGTAAAATCGACATCCCAGCTGCGTTCTAGCAGTTCCTGCAGGAAATAAAAAAGGCCTAAAAGATTGAAACTTGTTCAACTCTTCTACTTTCTTCACTCCTCTTTTCTCACAATAACAGCAGTCTTTAACTATTGATTGAAACAAGAAGAAAAAACTCAACCAGCTTCTCAGAATTTGGATCCTAGCACCTCAATGGAGAGTAATTAAACATAGCACATGTTCTCTTTTAGTAGATGCTTACAGCTGAAAGATCAAATGGTTTTCTCAGACTTTGATCTTGATGCTTCTTGAAAACACACAAAGTTCAATGGGCCCTAGCTGCAGCTTCTTAGGGGTGATGTTCTTGTAACAGAGCTGCACAGCTTCAGGAGGGGGAAAGAGTTGTTTTTCCCAGTCTGTAAGGGCAACATACTACCATTTAAACTAAAACGGAGTGGAAGTTCAGGGCACAAACCCCAAAAGGCAACTTAGGAGCAGAAGCTAAAGTAACAGCTATGCAGCATCCCATCTAAACCTCAGGGCTATTCTCATTGGTGTGCAGAGAACTGCTTTGTCCCATTCCTGTTCTGAAGTGCTGGCTGATCTGGGAAGGGACCAACTACATCATCACTACAACTGCCACTAAGTGCAATAAAATTTTTTTTTTAAATAGAAAATGACAGATTTTGTGCAGGAAATCTTGCATTGGCACAAATGGGTCTTATGTAAGAATTTCATTATGGTTTTGTATCGTTACCATCAGGAAGTTTTTAATGATTTTCTGCCTAAGCTCTTGCTCTAAGGACACAAGGCAGGTTGTCCAACTTAAGTAGTCTCCAGAATCCAGCCTAGCCGAAAGAAACTATGGAAGACTGACATGGAAGAGGGATGTAGGAACAGACTTGCAAGCTTTCTGCATAATCTTTGGTGATGTAGATTTAATTTAAAACAAAACCTTCCTGTGCACCTCAAACCCCCTCATCAAAAGCCCCCAGACCTGCTGTCCCTGAGGGCTCCTTCATCACCCTGAAGATCCACAGCCCATCTTGGGAGTCTCTCAGCCAGCACACCCTGCAGCACGTCTTTTACCATGACCTGTTCCTGCTCTAATCCTGACTTATGCTAATGTTGTTCTGGATTGATTATTAGGACAAACTGCTTATTGGTTTCTCTCCAAATCAATATTTTGCTACCTTTGACCACCCGGTTGTCCTTCCCCAGAGAAAAAGCCACATGAAGTCCCAGGTAACTTTAACAGGATTTCTATAAAAGCCATTAGTGCAAATCCTCAGACACGGCCCATCAATCTTCATTGGTTTCAGTGGAGCTGCACTGATTTGCACTAGCTGAAAATTTGGCCCAGTATCTTTCCCCAGCAGGAGCCTAAAGAAGCTTTTATATTATTTCCAAGTTACCTTTAAAGTGAGGTCGGATGACATCTGCACCGAGCAGATCTGCAGTTCCTCATTTCGAGCAGTTAACAGCCCACACAGCAGCAAATCACCACTAATGTCTGGTTCTCACACCACACAGGGCTGTAAAATGAAAGCACCTCTTAATCAAGAGGTGCATTCAGAAATGCTGCAGCTGGCACTTCAGCCACATCCACAGAGATCAACCCAATATTGCCTTCAAATCCTCCCTCATTTCTCCTTTGGAGCAGAATTAGGTCCCCCTTCTTAGCACACGGCTGCGGGGGTACTGGTCGGCAGGCAGGACAGGAGAACACTTCCCATCTCCATGTGTGGGGTGGAAAACCACTGTTTTTATAGATATTTCCTCTCACACCAGTGCCTGGGATGGTCAGGAGTTACTGAGCAGTTCTGAGCCTCCTGCATCCCCCTGTGCCATCATGAGGAACAGAAAAAAATACCTCTGCCTTTACCACTCCTGTTTAAAACACGTGGAAAAGATTCATCAACTCAAACCAGACATCTGTGGTGTTAAATAAAAACGTTAAACAATAACCTCAAAGCAGAAAAATAGAAAAGGCAGAAGGCCAGTCTTTCCTCTGCCCTAGCAAGTCTTGTCTTGCAGCGGCTACCCTGGCAGACCGTGCGTAGGACCCGTCCTGGCCGGATGATTCCCAGGAAATTGGACCTTGGCACTTTGAGCTTTGTGTATGTGTCATTTCTCCACTGTGGTTCTCCGTGGATTTTACAGCTCTGTGTAGGCTAGTAGAGAGAGACTAGATTTGTGAGCTTCTGTTAGCACCTTTGACAGATATAATTCCTTTTTCAGGCTGTCAAACTGACTCGGGCACTATTATTTCCTAGCCAAAAGGAAACAGCTATGAGAAAGCCAAGTGCCCCTGTCAGAGCTAGCAGCAGGTGGCCAGGAGAGCCAGCCTGCACAGGTCCTGAGCCGTATCACCAGAGCCACCCCCTGCACATCACCCGCTTCCACCATGCACTCAGACCATGGGGCACCTTCCCTACGCACCACGTCAACTCACTACTCATCTTCAGCAGCTCTGCCAAGTCTGTCTTCAAAGGAAACCAGACATCTCATTGCCACACAGCCTAAAGCACCCACAGACCAGAAAAACTATCGGAGAGACTTTTCACCATTAAACAGCCATTACACCCTTCTGCACCACCTCAAGCTTTTTGCAGCTACTCCAATCCTCTGCCCCAAGATACAAACATTTCACAGGCTTTTTCCATAGACAAGGCAACAGCGTATCTACAGACAATCCCCTCCTGGCCAACATCTCCATGCAAAGGAGCAGGGACAGCCAGGCTTGCTAGGTCAGTTTACTGTACAGATGTACTAGTTGGTCACTAAGTCAAAGCTTTCGTAATCCATCACAGCCCTGTCTGGCTGGAGCATTATTTTCCAGCCTGAGAATCCATCACGGCAAAAACAAACCTCTCCCCAAGAGAAGTGCAGAAGGAACTGTATTCTCCACTGGAGGTTTGCAACCAGGCAGATTTTTAATTAAGTGGAAAGGGCAGAATCCACAAAATGATTAAACATCTGCCAGGTGCTCACCCACTTGCCTGCAATTCCCTGCAGATGGCCAGCTTTTAACCATAACTTACTCTGAAGGCAGAGAACCAGCTTTGTCTCTTCAGCTGACACTTAAAAGACATTACTGAAACACATCCAAGATTGTTTTCTCTCCTTCTCCGCGTTATTAGATAGCCTTATGAGCATTCACTTTTCAATAAGTTAATTGGACAGTGGACAGATACACTGGCAGATCCCCGCAGCACCCAGGTGCAGCACCAGCCCTGATTGGCTCTCCTGGAGGTGCCCATGAATTCAAGCTACATCAGGGACCACCAAGGATTACACAATGCTTTTGAACATCATAAATACTCAGAAAATACCCACCTCAGGGCAGCACAACAATGGCTTTGTTGTTCTCTATTTGTCCAGGTTACTTGTCTTCCCTGTGTCCAAAATACCAGGAAGCATTGCAGACCCCTCTGCAGGTCTGTTTGCTCCCAAGCAGGGGCTGTATCAGAGCACTCCGTGTTCTGCATTAGCACACATCAATATTTGCCTTTAGCACCCTAGTCTGTCTTAAACCATGCTGGCTGTACCTCCGTCTAGTTACACATTATTCTGTTTACACACAAGCTGTTAGTTCTTTGTGCCGCTCAGCGCTGTCTTTGCAGAGCCTCTTCCCTGAGGATTCAGACGTACCATACAAACTGCTTTTGGCTTCTATCACCTCTCCTTTTCGCATTCAGTATCGTGGACAGCCCTACAAGCTGCCAAGTAAGAACTTATTCAGGTCAAGATGCTCTTATCACACCAACTGTACATCAACACAGCAGCACTTACGGCAGCACTCTCGGTTTGCACCGTACCCAAGGTTTTACCTCAAGCAAAACCACCACAGCATGAGCTCAGAAACAGAGCCCAGAAGGATGAGCCTGGAGGGACTCTACTGCATCGACAGATGAGGGCTTACAACTAGAGGTAGGGGGACAGCCTGGTTCTTCAGTCTTTGTCAAAGCTGGCACACACTTCGCTGCTAGATAAGCTGGTTATTTAGATTGACACACATTTCCCCCAGAAACAGGAATAGCCGCTGGAGACCTGGCTCTGCACCAAACCCTTGTTTCCTCCTAATAACATATTCCTCAACATCAGAGCTTTTCAACTAGTTGAGAATTTTGCACCAAGTACTCATTTTAACAAAACTTTCTGAACATCCAAGGGCTCCTCTGTAGTTCAGTTTTCAGCCCCAATTTCTCACAGCTGCCAGAAGCAATGTGATTTGCTGCCCAAGCACAGGTACATCACAACTTACCTGAAGGGTCTGGACAAAGGGTGGCAAAGGAGGAAAGAAACATTTCTGGGTGTAGCTGTGGTTTGTATTTTCCCCTCCCTCTGCTCCCAAGGTACAAAAAAGCCTCGACACCTCTGTGCCCCTGCAGGGTGGCCAGCCCAGTTTTTGTGCTCCGAACCTAAACATTCACCATCCATAAACAAGATCGATTCATTCATTCTTCCTCTTCACCAAGCAATGAGATAAGAGCAGTGGTTAGTGTCAAGTGCTCCTGAACAACAAATGTTGTTGGCATTGGGATTGCTAAGGCTGGTAAAGAAGAATTTGTTCACTCAGCAAATGCATTATCAACCAGCACAGGTCAAGCACTGGAAAAGACATTTCCAGAGGAGAATGCTTTTACTGTTCAAGCCTTATTACTTCTTCACAAAGAGATAGCTATAGGATCCCATCAGGAGTCTTCAAAGGCATAAGAGAGGCTCTTAAGCAGTATTCTTTGCTATTTGCTTTAGAAGGGAGAGCAATAATTAAAGCTTCTCCCAGAGATGCTCTGATCCTCAGAAGGTGAGCTGTAAAAACTATCCTGTGGGAGATGGTGGGTCAGCTGAGCACCCCAATTCCTTCCCCAGCAGCCCCAGGCAGGGCCAGGCAGCAGCTCCAACCACTGCTCAACTCACGCAAGGGACAGAGAACCAGTGCAGCATCACACTCCCAACAATTGTGTTCCAGCTAAGACCTGGGTGCTCTCTCATCTGTGTCAGTCTGTCCCAAATGCTGGGAGGAGATGGAAAGCAAGAAAGCATTAAGTGAGAAAGAGCCAAGTGCTAAGAAGTGCCAGGGATCTCTTTGGCAGGCTATGCTAGCTTAAGGCTGTACACAGAGCTAAAGCATCTGAAGGAAGTCTGTTGGCCAACCAAACTGCTCTAGAAACAATCACCACATTTTATACACCCCTCCGCAGCTGGGAAAATATTGCAGTGAGAACAAATATTGTTGGGAGCCCCATGAAACCCATGGTTGGTTTCTGCAGTCAGCAGGAGACATGGTTCTCTCCTTCATGAGGGATGATGGCAAAATGAGTTCTACTCAGTGAAGTACATAGATATACACCTAAAGAGTTTTCCAGTTTAGGTTATTATGAAGAATGTGATTCACAGACTTGAGTGAGTTGCGTTCAACTCTGTCCTAACCAATACATGTAGAAGGTTCTAAGGTGTAAGTCCTGGTCCTACATCAAGCAGCTTTCTCTGATGCGCTGCATGGCTGGTCCTGATGCCAACTACTTTAGTGCCTATTTCAAGCTAATACTTAGGCCAGAAGCAATCAAGTTAAACAAATTCAAACTCCATTTATTGTGGTTGTATATTTACCTTAAAAGAAACCTGGTTCTCAGGAAGCCCTGGGCACCAAGTCAATAAATTGGGATGCTTGCAGTCTCAAGCTGGACACCCAAAGAAGCGAGAAGGCAGCAGCAAGCACTGCTGCTGAGCAGAGGTCTAGGAAAAAGAACAAATGTTTCCTCGCTCCCAAACTGTAACAATTTGGGTAGAGTTCCTTATTTTGTAAAAGTGAATTTATTTTAATTAAAAATAATTTGGTATTTCAGCTACACACAGCATTCACATTATGTGCCCTTCCTAAATTATTTTGGACAAACTAGTAAATCTGATAATTCAGGACTGGATATAACCAATTAGACTTGCTGTATGACACACTATAATCTAATCAAGCAGTCTCAAACGATTTGACTTGTTAAGCATTTCAAAAGCATAAGAGGTTTTTTAAATAATTTATTACATTTCTTTCAAGCTTATCTTTACATAATGAATTAACAAAGATAAGGCAAATGTTTTAAAGGCTTGTCCCATATCTCTTAACTTGTATTGATCTGTTGCCAAAGCCCAACCTTTGACAAAATGCTCAGCTAAAAGTAGCAGGTACTGAAAAAGCTTTAGGGGGAGCTGAAGGCTGTGACCTTCAAAATTCAGTCCAGAGATACTGGGATTTCTCTCCCACCCTCTGCTTTCTGAGAAATAATCTCTCATTTACTTCTCTCTGGTTTCCTGTCTCTAACCTTTCTACCAAGTTTACGTTTAACACATCCACTCACGCTTCTGCTAGAAAATACAACATTTCTTGCATCACAGTCTCTGGAAATAGAAACATGAGCTTGTTTAAATAAATCCACACAACCACAGTTCAATCTGATGTAGGCATTTTTCACTCTGCCCACTAAGATGACTTGCATGCTGGCACTTGCTCCCCCTGTTAAATACCAAACAGTGCAACCTGCTTTGCTACAAGGACAATCACTCCCAGTGAGGTGGTTTGCTCCCTCACCTGTGCTGCAGGAGGACACCTTCTTCCCCAGCTTATCTTTACCTTGTTCTGCCCAGGAATGAGTTATTCACCAGAGGTTTGAATTACTGTATACAGACTTTACTGAGTTGATTTGGAAAAGGGGACACGTTCATTACTTCATCTCTTTTCTAGGAGCTCAAGGCAGAAAGACAACTCCTACGGGTTACAAAGCCAGGTGTCTCAGCACACACCCCTCCTCTCCTACTCTGAGCCAAGTGATGCCACCAGAATGGTCCCACACCCAATGGTGCCGTCTTACAGAGATGAGAAGATGAAGCACAGCCATCTCTGCCTGCTCTGAGTAAGGATGCTAACCTTTCACAGCGCAAGTCTTATCCTTCATGTTAAAGCATTTTTACTTGGATTCATTTTGCAGCTTAAGCCAGATACAAATGATATTTTTGTCTCACCAAACTGTTTTTAAGCACTCTTACCCCAAATGTAACTGCATTTTTGGTAATAAGTATGTCTTTTTGTAGTGACCTTTGTGCAGGAGAATGTGTCCATAGTATCAACTTCCACATACATCTGCCTCATATCTTCTCTACCTTATTCTTTAGAGATGCTGCTGTTCTAATTTTGTTCCAAAGAACCAGCTACCTTGGGTAGTACAGCTGGATGCTGCACGCACTGAGTGGCCATAAATTAGGTCTTGGCACAGAAAAGGAGGTCAGCATCAGGAACCAACCCAGTGCAACTCACAGCACGTTCCTCAGCAAGAGGCACTGTGCCCCACGTGGCCAATTGAAATTACCTGGTACATGAAAGGAGAATTAAGAGTCAAATATACTCATTTCAGGAAATACATATTAGCATCCTTCTGAACACACATGCTCTAGCTGAAGGCAAGCTATCCTGCCAGCAGCAGATTCAGAAGCATCTCTCACTTCAGTCTTGGGGATCTCCTGACTACCAAAGCTGGCAATCACTGAAAAAAATGTGCAGAATCACACTGAAAAGACGGAGCTCTGATTGTCAGGACAGATTCTAACAAGTAGTCTGCTTTCAACAACAATGTCTGAAGAATCCTATCTATCTAGAGTGCTTCTCAGCACTTTCTTACAGCTAGTGGTAGGAGAGACCTGACATTCCTCAGCTGCACCAAGAGAGGATTCGTCTCCCAGTAACAAGCACCCCGTGACAAACGTCCAAATCTCCAAACAGCAGGTTTCCCTACCTTTGTTGGCTGGCAAAGAAACACCAGATAACACAGGTTTTGCCATTCCCATCCTTATATGCCCCCAAAGTTAGGCATCAGTAGGTTCTGATATAAACTTACCACTGTAGCATACTAACCAAAGCAGAGTCAGATTATTTAAGATTTTTGTTTAGATATTAACTAGTCACCAACTAGTGCAACCTGGAAATCAAGAGGAATTCATCTCACCTAAGTGGCAAAGAGTAATCACAGTCAGACAGTTCTCTTGGGATATGATGGATCTAGAAAGGTTTCTCTCTACTGGCTATAGAAGTGTAGACAACTATCCTAAACTCATTAGACATCTAAACTTAGGGTAATATGAAACCCACTGTTCTTCATCTAGAAGAGTGGCTAAATTCTGCACTTTTACACTGCAGTCACCTGCAAACAGCACTATTGTGTGTGCCAACAGAATTATAGTCTTGCCCAGGAAGACAAAAAGAGAAAAAAAAATTACTTGAGAGATTTCCAAGAAGACAGAGCTTCTGCTGCAAAAGCTGTCCAAGTGTGCCAGGTCAAGAGATTTAGACACAAGCTGAAGAGATGTTTGCTGGAACCGAAGGCTATTTGATAGCAAAATTGTATTAGCAAAAGCTATAGACGTGTAAAGGAGTACACTGCGACCCAGCAAGCCGGCTTCATGAATAAGCATTATTTCTTTAGGAGAACGTTGGGAATATCTGAGGAAGTTCCTGCTGTGTCGTTCAATACTGTGCTACCCAAGAATCCCTCATGGGAGCACAGCTATTAAGCATCCTTTGAACCAAGGCAGATAGTGCTTCCTAACACAGGTCATGCTAAATGCCTTCTCCATTCTAAGTCACTGGTAATTTTTGAGGGTCTTCAGTTTAAGGCTGGCAAGGCTACATAGTGAGCATCTGCACGCAGCAGAAAGATTTCTGTATGCAGGCACATCGTAAGATGGCATTTTAAGACATACCCATGGTGATGCTCATGAGCAACACTGATCTAAAAAAGAAACCCAGTAATAAAGCTGGAATGATCCCAATGTTTAACACTTTTCTTTATTAATCTAGAATACTTTTTTTAAAACAATAACGAGCTTTGAGTTAACCCATTAGAAAGCAAACTCTGATGCAGGAAAAGTTGTGGTTTATCTTGATTCCATTTTCAAACCCATCTGGGCATAAATCATACAGATAAACTAGTATCAAAAATACATGAGACTATTACTAATTATGGTATGCTGTGCCATTTCTCTCACCACCTGCTAGTGATGACACAACATGACTCAAGAATAAAGCTTGATGAATAATTTTAGACTATTTTCTTCAGCTTACAAATAATCTGTAAGCAGATATGCCCTGCCTCCTCCCCCCTCAACTTGCTTTTAAATTTAGTCACAGTGGTTGTGGTGACTAATTCCTGATCTGTAACTTGTTTATGAGCACTGTATTGCAAGTGTTTGAGATTTGAAATTCAAATCTTTGGTGCACAGGTTAGATTTGAGTTACAACTCAATAGCAGTTTACTCCCTGACTAGATCACAGCACAATAACCATCTCAAGATGAAGACTTGTATTTGTAGACTCAAGAAGGACACATCTTTTTTTTGTTTTTTTGGCTCCATTTTGCTTTCTTTATGCTGCTATGAAACACGTTTTATCTCATTTTCTAGTTTCCATGCCTCTGGAAACATTGTGCTGGAATATCTCCCCATTCTCATGGTCTGTTTCATACAGTAAAAACAGCCAAATGACAAAATACATGGGGTACCACACATCTGGGGCAAAGGCATCCTTATGAGGCACAGGTGAAAGGCTCTGATCTTTAATATAAATTGCAAACTACTGGAGGAGGAGGAAAGAGGGGACACTCATCTAAATTGTTACACATCTACCACAGCTGCCTAACCATTATTGGCTCAGAAAATAACTATCAAAACACAGCTCTCCAGCCAGACTCATTCAGTGATGTTACTCCTACTCTGTTTCTCTCAGGAAGAAAGTCTGTTCAGACCACTGTGCCACCACCATTTGCCTGCAAGAAAGACTGGTTGCTTCAGCAAGATAAAGGCAGAGCATCATTAATTAACAAATGACTGGCTTACCAGGAAATTCTTCACCATCCAGAGAAAATAGCTCAAGAGTAACAATGGCCTAGAAGAGATGCTGCAGTTCTTTCACTCAAAAGCACATGCTTAGAAACAACCTGATTAAAGTGTCTCATTTTCAAAGTAGCTGGATCCACATACCCACCTTGAACTACGCATCTGGACTTCTCCAGGGCTTTAGACGTAGAGGGCTTCTGAAGAGCCAGAAAGTCATCAGAACAATTTGTTCTAGGGGACAACAGCCTTGATGCCATAGGAGCATCCAGTTTCCTTAACATTAACACAACTTCCATGCAGTTAAGAGCACCACTGACCACCAATATATAAACCACACATCAATGCTCTAAAGACAGTAACAAAGCTCATAATGCATTTAAGCCACAAACATTAAATTGTACCTATTGTTTATTTAAAAGCATCACAAGGTTCTCATTTATGTGATTAACTACCTGCTCAGTTCCATAATCAAATGAAAAGCATGGATCTTTCCTGACCCCAAAACCACTTAAAACAACCAGTAATAGCAAAATAAGAACTGCCTTCCATTTTACTTTGTTTTACCTTTCCATATAGCTTTCTCCCCTGCCCAGCCCCCACTGCCCCAGCAAGATGACATAAGTCTTTCTAGGCCCTTAAAAGCATTTTCACAGACCTATTTTTAAGTCTACTAAAGTCACCTTGTTAAACTGTGTCTTCTTGGCTTCCGAGGATGACCACTGCCGAGGATGACTTCACTTTGGGGAGGGATTTGACTGTTTGCGTGGATAAACACACAGCATGGAAAAGATGAGCAAAACAAGTCAAGTCCTTATGGTCTATTACACATGCTGTTAACACCAGCAAGGGTGTATTTTGGGGTTCAGGAATCACTGAGCACCTGTGTTGCTAAGGAAGGCTAAATAAACAGAGTATGCTCAAGGTGATATAGCAAACGTGGCATCCGAACCTCCTTACCATCTTCCTTAGAAGCCAGTGAAACGCTGTGCATGACTCAGGTGTAAGAGTCAAGCGTTGCACCTGAACTAATTCTGAAGTGCCCTGAGCTGGAATTAATGCCAGCCAGGCAGAGCAGGAGGGCGCGTGGCTGCCAAAGCTGCCGGGGAGCTGGCAGGTACCTGACAAGTTCCCTTATCCTGGTTTGCTGCCGCAGCCACGCTGCTGGCAACAAATTAATTGGCCCAGACAGAGCCCGCGCAGGGAGGAGGGTGCAAGATGCACACAGCAGGTTCCTCAGTGGCACCGTTTCATTTGCCCTGAGACTCCCCACTCCGATACATCACACCGGCTCTCCATTCATCACGGCAGTAGGACAGGAGACTGTATTAGCTCTGTTTGCACAGGCTTATCTTACCTGCTCCTCCGGGAAAGTTTCAAGCCTCCTAACTCTTGCCTTGCCATCAGCTGTCAAGATAATTAGAGTTACTGTTTATTGCAGCAAAGCACTTTGACATCCTTGTGAGGGTGCAGAGCTACTGTCCTGGGGCAGAATTAGAGAAAAGCATAATAGTGCCGTTAGTTTTGAGGCAGGTAAAGAAAAGGAAGAATGTTATTCCTCCTTTAGCTTCCCATTGACAGTTTGTATTTAATAGATGACAATTTATTTTCTTGGGTTTAGCTTTATCTTGAGAGGGTCAGACAGTCACTGTTTCCTGATTCAATGTTACATCCAGAGAGGGAAGAACAAAGCCAAGCAAAGCTCGGTAGGAAGATGCATTTAGCACATCTTTGTAAAGTGTCCCAGCACCATTTTTGGGAAGCGTCACCAGAGCTTTTCTGACTCCAGCCTCAAGAGTTTTGCTAGGTCATTGCTTCTCAGTCATAAGTATTAGAGAACAGACATGAACGGCTTAAAAATACCTTTCCACAGGTCAGCATTGCTCCTTCCCCTGGGTTACGTTGGAGCTTTCCTGTTCGTTGTCTGTACAATCTATTCCCTAGTTACTGTTTTGTTATGACACAAAACCCTCAAGAATAAAATAAGACCAAGTCTGCAATAATGAGGACAGATCTGCTTACATAGGAAAATGCAAGAGAGCAAAACTTGCCTTTTCGGCTAAGAAAAAAAATGTTCTGAAGGGCTTATGTTTGGAACCAAAGCTGCGGTACCTGCTATAGTTTAAATAATGCTTAAGGTGATGTGAGGTACTATCAGGTGATGTATTCATCCAAGACAGGCAGGATTTTACTTTAATCTCAGTTCTTTCTCGTCCATGCTGAAAATATCTTTCCCAAAGTCGACATGGAAGGTTTCACCTGAAATGGCTCAACTCTTATGAAATCACAATGAACAAAATTCCTGCTCAAAAATGCAATGAGGGTTTTCTAATCTCACAGAGTTCTGATTTTCAAAAGATGTGGGACGCAATGCCTAACCCCTGAGGCCAGGGCCAGGCTTGGACAGAGACATCCATCCTGAAAAAGTCACAACCCTGTTTTGTTCTGTATTTCTAATTTAACAGGAAAACTATGCACAACATCTGACCTCTCCAGACAGGTTATTCTAATTTGAACACATTATACATGTTTGACCTGGACACATTCAGCCTAAAGGTCTATTTTAAACAGATGCTCCTGTACCTTTTCTCCCACTCACTTAGTACAAGCCTGATAGAAATGCATCTCCTAAGTTCTTTTCACCCTAACAAGATACAGAGGAAAAAAGATCTCACTTTAAGAAGCATCCTCATCAGCAACAAAATGTCCAATGGCTATTTACTGTTTAAAAAGAAAAAAATAATTGGCTGGTCTGCACTGTACAGATTAGAGATTTTTCAGAGGTATAAAACTGAAGCTAACACAAACCCAAAGACACTGCAATTATTAGAATTCTTTGTACGTCTTGCCTTTTAACTAAGAGGTGCATTGGTCTACTCCTAATTAACAATTTGATGGGGTTCACACTACAGCAGGGTGATGTGGGGAAAGCAATATTAGCAGTCAATAATATTTCTATTGTGTTTATACTTATCAGCCTAGCAAAGCACGCTCAGAAAATACAAAGGAAGCACCGGAGTTCATTAATGCTCCAGCAGTTCATGCACTCCATTTTCTCCTGTGCCTCGCCAGACCCCTCTGATGTGGCACCAGCCGCCGGAGGCTGCACAGCTCCCCAGGGCTTCTGAAGGGCTGTCAGGGTACAGAGCTGAAACTCCTGCCTGGCGGCTCTGCAAGCAGCCTACTTCCCAACCACAGCCCTAGAAGCATCTGAGCCCTCTCTACATTCACACTGAACTCTTCCTATAATTAAAAGTAAAATAAAGCGAGCCATGTAACAGTCAAAGCTCCCCCAGCACTTTTTGCTAAGCAAGGAGAACAGGGATGCAGAAATCTTCTGCTTAATTGCATCTCCGTGCTGTAGTGACCTGCCGTGCCCTGCCCACGTTGAAGGCAGTGGGGTGGCTTCATCCTCTAAAAAAAACTTGGCTCTTAGTGAAAGATGAGCATCTGCAATTAGCAGCATTTATTGGTTTCATACATTTCCAGAGCCCAGGGATGCAGACTGTCAGAATAGCTCCAGCTGTTTTAATAAAGCTCAAACCTGCTGTCTAAAGGTTAGCTCCCTTTAAACCACACTTAAACCCTTCGGCTGGCCTGGCTTTGTGGGCCACTTGCACAAAGGACCCTGCTTCCCTCATCCCTTTGTGATTTGATGGCACAAAGTGAACGCAGAAAGAGGCAGAGCTGGTGGGGGAAGCCCCAGAGCTGTGGAGGAGAAGGCAAGGAGCAT
This sequence comes from Clamator glandarius, assembly GCA_033459285.1. Classification (NCBI taxonomy): domain Eukaryota; kingdom Metazoa; phylum Chordata; class Aves; order Cuculiformes; family Cuculidae; genus Clamator; species Clamator glandarius. The sequence continues at coordinate 2,183,887 of JAUNZM010000157.1, read as the reverse complement.
CACCACCAACAGCCCTCCAGCAGCCGGGGAACGTGGGCATTAGTGCTCTGATCCGGGATGCAGAGAGCAGGATCGGCAGCGCTCTTTAAACCCAGGCAGAAGGTGCAGTGATAAGGTCTTGGCTTCACTTCCATCGTTGCAGACCCCAAGGGCATCCAGCCCTTCCAGAGGGCAGGTTGAGACAGCTACAGGGAAGGCTGAGCTGGGAAGCCCATTTGTACTTTCTAATTATTGACATGGCATTGCAGCAGGAAAAGAGAGCAGGTATCTGAGGCTGACACTCTCCGTAATGCAATCAATCCCAGCAGCACCAAAAACTGATCTTACTCAGAGCATTTCTTGCATATGTACAGAGGCTCGGGGCAACGAACCTCCCACTGACTTCAGAATATAGGGGGGCAGGGCTGAATTTTAAAAAGCACAACCAAATGCCTTGCAGTGTAGCATCCTATAAAGGATATCACAGTGGATTAAAAAAAAAAATCAGAAGACAATACTGCAGTTAATTCTAATCTATTGACAAACTGTACAACAGAGAACAAGACTTGGCAAATTAGTGCACGCTAACAAAGGAAAGTCTAACTAAGATTCATTAGAAAGAACATCATAAGACAACTGAATGGGGTGCAGCTCCTCAATGAGCACTATTCTCCCAAAACCAGGCAGCCTGTTTCACACATCAAGCAGGGAGCATTCAGGTTCAGAGCATTCTGACAGGCCCTTAGTGTGGCATTTCCCATTTGTAAGGTCTTTTCACCCATTTCCCATCTTTCTATCTGAAAATAGGTGTTATTTGAGGCTTTGAGCAGCCTGATCTAGTGGAAAGTGTTCCTGCCCATGGCAGGGGGTATGAACTGGATGATCTTTAAAATCCCTTCCAACCCAAACTATTCTATAATTCTATGAAAAGAGAGGTAAAAATGGGACAGCATCTTAATGCAGATAATGGGGAACACTTGCATCAAATTAGATTGGAAAATCTTTCAGCAGCACAGATTTGCTGGGTAGATGGGGGAGGCTGCTCAAATTTCAATGCATCAGAGCCTAAATGAAGGAAGACTGGATGCTTTTGAGACAGTGGCCTGGACAAGACCATTATTTCTTTTTCCTTTACCCTGAAACACTGGGACATACGTGCTGTGCAACATCCTGCTGAGGCTAACGCAGCTGCTAGACACTAGCACTCCATGCAAAAGCTGACCTTGGATGCTCTCCTTGGAGTTTCCATTGCCACTGGGACAACTGGCTGGTACTTTGCAAGGTTTTGGTGCAGTTCTACACTCTGTCAAAACTATCACCCTTCAGCAAGTCTTCAGGGACCCCAGCTCATTTCATATACTCTCCATCCTCACCTGAGTGTCTAGCTCTATTCATTGCAGCTTCTAGCTTTTTTCCCCACCATCAGGCATCACTTTTTATGGCTCCTGCTGTTTGGTTTTTCAAGCCATCCTAGTCTAATCAGTGAAAACTTTATCTGTCTCTCCCTGAAACGAAGTCTCAATGAACTATTTCAGAAGAGATGTCAAGAGCATATCTTTCTGCTGATGGGCAAAGTCTGAGAAGCTGCCTAATCATGGTCCTGATACCCTGTATGACAGTCTGTTCAATGCATTAAATCATACTTTATGGCATTAAAGAGAACAAGTTTTTTAAAAAGCTCCTAATGCCAAATCTCAGGTGACATCTTTAACTCCAGCTGCCAAAAACTTGTGCTTACTCATCCGTTGTTATTCTGTCACGTGTTCTCTGAATGGGAAGTCAAAACGCCGAACATATCTTAATCAAAATGATTATACACCGACAACAGCAACAAAACAGCTTTAAATCACTCAGACATTCTAGATTCTAGGGTTTTTGCAAATGAGGATTTTTGCACTGTATTTCTGCTGGTTCCCTGCCCGGGGAGAGGAAGCAGGACAGGAGTCAGGCGAGGTTGGGGTCAGAGCTGGGCAGGCAGGTCAGGAGGAAAGAGCTCAGAGTGATTTTTCAATAGAGGGACAAGCTTGAATGAGAGGCAGAAAGATGTACCTAATTATATAATGGCATATTATTAGTATACACTTAGAGTATTATAATAGGTAATAGGATAATGTATTTATATAATAAATATGACAACCACCTAACCTTGAGCAGTAAGCATACAGTACTCGTACTGCAATCTGAGTCAGCCCCAGGTCCAACCCAGGCAGCTCTGGGGCTGGTCCAGCTCAGGCTGCAGCCAGAAGCATGAAAGGGAAGATGCGTAGAGTCTCCCTTCAGGCCACTCGGCACTGCTGCGTGGAGTCTCTGTGGGGGCAGCCAGGCACACAGATTTCTAGATCCACCAGGGCAACGCCTAATCCTGCCAGCACCACGCGCTCCTGTGCGCGATGAGTCCTCAGTGGGTGCCCTTTGCCAGGACCCCACTTGCCAGCAGAAAGCTGGGAGCAGCTGGCAGACTCCCCATGGTTTAGGAACCCCAAATATCCACCGTAAGGGAGCTACTCCCAGTGGATGGAGCCTAGCAGGTTCTGTGACACTGGACAACAGCATTTCATACCAGGCACCAAGCCTGGTGGAGCACACTGTACAGACTTACAGCAATACTGGGTTAGCACAGCCATTGGCAAAGATTTGATTCTCATCCAAACCAAACATCAACCCCAACAAACCCAGACACTGGGAAGCTCTCAGCACAGAACTTTGTAGCTCATTTCCACCTGGGCTGTCCATGTAGAGCTCCTCTGCTCCAGGGGCACTCACAGAACCACGGGCGCAGAGGCCACCACTGACCTTTGAGACAGCCCACGAGTTCTCCCAAGCCTCAGTACAAACAGCACAAGAGCAGGAGACACTAGTATTATTTGTATTATTTCCAGGCCTAGAAAGTTCCTCCTCGTTTCCATCAGTGTGGATCAGAGGACACTGAGCCTCACCACCCAACAGAACCCTCAGCAGCAGAGTCTTCAATAAGCCAACACCAAGAGCCGCATTTTTAAGAACGCTACAGCAGCAAAAGCTGCAGTTGACCCCCAAATAACAATAACGTGCAGATCTGCAAGGCCACGCTGCCCCACTCATTGCTGCTGCCACCAGACCCAGCACCGGTGCCTGTTATGCACTTCCCAAAGGAGCCCAATCTAATTCTACCCTGCACCAGCATCATCCCAAAACACGAGCCCCGCTCCCCTCCAGCCGCAAGCTCGCCCAGCCTCACTACTCGAGGTTTGCTCCTGATTGTTACAGTGTTAACGAGGGGAAACAAGTGGAATACAATCATTTCTCCTGCAACAAAATGTTTTATGTATGTTTGTTCCCATAACGAAATAAGTAATTTTAATCAATTACTATTCAGTTACAGCAACTTCTTGTTTTAATTAGTTTTGATTATTAGTCTCAATTTTTCTGTTACTATTCCCTACTCCTAGCACTAGTTTTCCATTACTTTTGGCTGTAGAAGTCAAGCATAAGTGTAATGTTAAATATTTACAAGCAAAATAACCCAGAAAGTATTGGTACCCAATTTCAAAAACTAGATGTTCCAGTGAAAGCTTTGAATAAAATTAGATTTTAATACAGATCTTATAGGAAACAAATTCTTTTTCAAAGCAGTACTTTCTGCAGTTGGTGCTTGTATCACTGTCAGGGTGCCTACAGCAAGTTCTCTGGGTACAGCACAGCTTGGAGCAAAGCACCAGTTTATAGCAAAGATCCCGTAATGCTGGATGAGAACAAGCTAAAAGGCCAGAAAAGATGATAAAGTAAAAGAGGTAAAAGGAAAAAAAACATCATCTTCCCACTGCCACAGCTTGCTGGCAGAAGAGCTAATGATCCAGCAAGACCATAGGGTGCCGGTGAGGGACAAAGAGGCAGCAGCAGGACTCAGCAGGCGTGTTTTACTCCTGCTCAGGTGAACCCCGAGCTCCTCCAGCTCTGCGGGGACCTGTCCCCACGTTGCTCAGTGTGGAAGAGGGAAGATGCTCCAAAAGCCAACAGCACACGGAGGTCAAGGCAAAAGGCAGCTCTGGTGTTCAATTATTCTGAGCGTGAGGGGTGCACGTACCCTCAGCGCTAGGATGACACAGAGCTAAGCGTGGCAGGAGACACCCCTGACCATGCTCCTGCAAAGCTCTCCCCCTCCCTGGGTCCCTTGGGCTGCATTGCCAGCTCCTGGGCACTGCTCTCATCTCCTCAGGCCTAATTCAATGGTGCCACCTAGTGCCATCTGCCCTGGCATGGGACAGGCCAGGTCTCGCTGCAGAGAGATGTGCAGGCAGGTGTCAAATCCTCAAAATCAGGAGGCAGAGTGAAGCCTCAGGCCCACCAAGACCAGAGTCATGGCCCACTGATGATGCTGTAAGGGCACTAGGAAAGAAACAAGATGATGCAACCTGCTTCTCCTGAAAGCTGTGGTATATGACAAAGGCTGGCTTAGGAATAAATCGCTGCTCTGTACCCCACCAAACAGATATTCTCCTCTAGTCTCATTGTGCTGTGAGCTGGAGCTCAAAGCCAAAGGCAGAAGAAAGGAGACTGGCTGCCTTGCTGAACCTTTCACCTGCCACACAAAAATACAATAAAATCACTATCAGAGCTCTCCCTGAAGGATGGTACTTCAGCCCAAGAAATTAAGGATAATTTAAACATTTATTTAAAGGGATACAATATTCAAAAGTCTCTTTTTCTAAATGCAGTGATATTGCATCCTCTGGGAAAATCTTAATGCAAGAATACAGCCAAAATGTTCCAAAGCACTATTGCGCATACATGCAGGTAATTTCTACTTAATTAGGGGAAAATGATCTCAGCATCACTTTTTCTTCATCGAAGTAGGATCAAATTTTACTGTCAGCATTTATTAGGGGAGATGGTCACTTGATTGTGCTTTTATTCACGGGTTCCCCTGGGTTTCTGGATAATCAACCCAGTCTCTGCTTTTCAGGGCCTGACCTGAAAAGGACTCAATTTCATAGCCTTGAAAAGACCGATTTAAGTTTTGGCAAGAGAATGCAGTTAAACCTGAAAGATGGGGTGCGCGCTTAGATCAAATTCCTGGACAACCAGCACAGTGTTGTCAGCTCACAGATCAATCCCCAAGCCATTTTGTGGACTTCTTAATAATTGGATTTGATTGATGCTTTGAGAAGCTGTTCGTGGCTCTAGCTCACCTCACGCCAGCAATGTTCCCTGGTGATGGGAGCCACGGAGGCTTTGCAGGAGGCTGGATAGCAACACAATGAGCTACTGTAAAGTGAATTTAACTGTTCACTTCTTTATTTGGATGCTTTTTCATATTTTCCCCATGGCGGTCTTTAAGCACTATTGCTATTCAACAACAGCAAATTCATCGCACAGCACAGGCAGATTGCAAGGACAGCGCCAGGTAACCAGCACACAGGGAGCACGAGGAAGGCACACGAGCAGCTTAGATGTGTTTGTGCAGTTCTGCGCTCAGGTGAACCATGACCTGAGCAAGGCAAAACACATCCCACCGGTGCTGCTCCCTGCACCACCCCATAACACCGCTGCCTCATCTGCATCTCTGCGTTATCACCTCTCCAGGATTAAAGTCACCAAAACTCAGCATCGCACCGCAGCGAGACGAGACGCCAGGATGGTCCTGACGTATTCAGTGCTAGAAAGGGGGAGAACAAACCTGCCGGTGCCACCCATGAAAGGACCAGGTGTCCTTCTTGGAGCACAACTCGGGGGCTGGAGATAGATGACCTTTAAGGTCCCTTCCAACCCAAATTCCTCTGTGATTCTATGGACAAATGGATGTCACAGCACAACCCTGGGCCACACGGTGGCACTCGGCACCCGCAGCCCTGGGTGTGCCCACTTGCTTGCGCCAAAGCCAGCAGCAATTCTCAGCGCAAATTCCTCCAGCCCAAGCTGTAGGAGAGCTGCAGCGACTGGAAAGTGTCGTTGCCTTCACCCACGCGTTCACTGAGACAGCCCCCAGCCCTTATCAAAAAAAGCTCGGTTTCAATTCCGTTTCCCAGGATCGTTCTTTGGCAGCCTGAAAGACACTCCATTTGCTCATGAGGTGCTTTGAAAGTATCAAATCTTTCACAGCAAAGTGGGGGGGAAAGGATATCGGTTTTAAGTGACAATAAGACACAAACACATTGAACACACACACACAAACACACACCCTGTCTTTCAAAATCATGAACGGCTGATGTAGCTTTCACCCGAGGACCCAGCAGCTGCCCAGTGTGACACTGGGGGCACATCCCCAAACCATTCCCCACGCTCTCAAGGAAGAGGCTCCCCACTACTCGTGAATTCTTTGTGAGCCTTGCTCCCTGGCACAGATTTGTCAGACCTCTTCAGAGGGAAACCGAGACTCTCAGGTCACATAGAAACAGAAGCAGGTTCAGAAAGGGGCACCCTGCACCTCCAACAAGGCCAATATGAGAAGACACTAAGCTCCTCAAGCACAGCTCCCATACGTAACAACAGGGAGCAGGCAGTAAATAGTAACAGTAGATATTTGGATATACTTTTCTCCCCTTCCCCAAGCACTGATGAAATCAAACCAGCTCCCCCCCACATAAGCTCTGCCCTCTTCTTAAGCATTTGCAGCATCTCTTGGGTTCAGAAATAGATCCCAAGCAGTGGCAGGGCACAGCAAGGGCCAGCTGCACCCTCAGGACCAAGCATGACAGGAGCCAGAAGGGCTCGCAGTACCTGAGCATGGGGAGCAGGGTAGGCACAGAGACCACAGGCTGGTTCCGTTCAGAGTTGAGATCACCAGGCAAGTTCACAGTGACAAAGCAGCTCCTTAGCTAGGCAGGGCTGTAGCTGAGCTAGACCACCACCCTTGCAGTACAGCTCAGGAAAGGGATGAACCCCCTGGACTGAGCTTAAATAGAGCCCACAGCTGGGGAGGTCCCAGGTGAGGCTTTTCAGAGCCAATTAAGATATGTTGGTGTGGCCCTCCCAAGCAGCTGGCAGAGAAGGGGCCTTCCCCCTGGCTGCAGGTGGTATGTGACCTTTATTGTTCCCCAGTGGCTGCAGAGATAGAGAAATGTCTCCTGGGGAAGGCCCATGAAACAAGATCTTACCACACACACACCCCCATACGAGCAGGTGAGCAGAAGATTTAAAGGAGTCAGGAAAGAAAAGCCAGGACACAAGAAACATCCCTCCTTGAGCCAAACCATCTCGGCAGGCACGGCTCCCTTGCCAACATAACTGCTCATCATAGCTTGACATGAAGATCTCGCTGCTGCCAGCTCTAAAACCCATGAGCCTTCAAAGTCCTGAGACATCAAAACCCCTTCTGCTATCTCAATAAAGAAAAGACTCAACAGCATAAATAACATTTAGACAGAAGGAGAGGTGGGAATGACAAAACACAGCCGTGCAGTGTGGGAAGGTGCTGGCTGAAGCCCCTGTGATGACGGCACGGGGCACGGCTCCCACACCACTGGATGCGGACTGCAGCAGGGATGTCCACATCAAACTCACCACGAGTCATACCGTGGGTCACAGCTCACCTGCCAAAGCAGGTGGATTAAATTGAGTGAACTAGAAAGGTGGAAGATCTGCAGGCTGGCTCCTGCTGGCTGGTATCTTCTTGGGTTGCTAAGGATAAACACTGAAGCCAGGGAAAGCCTGTGCAGATTGTTATTAGGAAAGCAAGCGCTGCTGTAATTCAGCTGGGAAACCACAGAGTAAAGCAGGGGGAGTTTGGGACCTTCTCTAAAACCTCTCTCTATGCATGTATTTAGCTTTCGGTGGTATCACAGCACCATCTGTTGGAAATGTATTAAAATTGGCCAGGCTACACTTCACATTCTCAGCTGATGCTGAGACAAACACAGACCATGTCATGCTTACATGCACAAGCAGGTGGTTCAGGGGTAGAAGCCCCAGTGCCCTGGTTCACCCCAGTGGTTATAAACCCAATCCTGGTAAATGTGTGTTCCTCAGGAAAGGCAACCTCCAGAAAGCCCACCAAATCCGACATCCACCGCACACCTGGGTGCTCCTTCCTGCTGCTGAACCAGGTGATTGCATCAACACAAAGACATAAACAGGGTCCTCAGCAGCAAAGTGTGAAAATAAAGAAGTTCATGCAGAAGAGCTGTATCGCAGAAAAACTGCTGTGCCCTGAGCCCCTGTTGCAAGCTGCACAGCATAGTGTGGCTTATTGGAAACTGCACAGCAGACAATAATATATTTGCTCCAGGGTCAAAATTTAGCCCTTTGCAACCCTTTGGTTGGTCACAGTGCTGGACTTTGCAACCTGGAAAGGCTGACACAGGTTAAAATGCATGAAGTATATATGCCTTATGGCTTTCTCATGGGAGATGTCTGATTTCTTGCCCGCAATATAGGACAGGCCAAGAGGCACAAACGTGCATCCTCTCCCCCTCCTGCCAGCGGGTACAGCGCCAGTGAGGCAGCAGTGATGCCAGAGCACGAGTGTTGCCCATAGAAAAGTGAGCATGTGGTAAAGCCTCTTGTATGCTGAGAAGAGTCCACAGCTGGATTTGGGCTGATTGCCTAGTGCCTACCCAAACCAGTCTGAACTTCATTCTCACCTTTCTCCATCCCATGTTCCAGCTTTGAGGCTTTCAGAGCTGTGGATCCTACGCTGGGGGCTCCCGCAGCCGGAGCGCATGCTTCCCTGGGCATTCCTCTGTGTGTCCTCTCTCTGCTGTGCTTACGCCGCATCATTAAACAAGCACTAGTGCTTCTCCCCCTCCTACCACTGCAGTGGCACAACCGTCCGTGCCATGTGTCCTGCAGCTCGGTGAGGACATTGCTGTTAAAAATGTAATGAAAAAAACAGCTTTCCAAAGACTGCATCCTATTAAGGCAGATGCTTCGTGGCCTCATTCCTCCCCAGTGCTTGCTGAGGCATCACCATATGGTTGCCGGTGGCCACTCCAGTGCAGGGGCTGCAGCAGGAGGGTCAAAGCACCTGGGGGTTACAGGACACGCAGGATCACAATGAATCTGGTGACCCTTCTTCCACTTCATACCTGTCATCTGCAGTGACACAGGGTCCATAGCTACAGATTCCTTCTCTGCATTCATTTACTGCTTTCCTTTCCAGTATTATCATTTTATGTAATCCACCATGTCAAAAGAGCCCTTATATAACCACAGCTACCCCAGGCACATGTCTTGAAACACATGCATGCCTCCCCTCTCTGTCAATTGCAATATTTTGCACATGGATGGATTCAACTCTTCTCCAGGAAATACTAAAAATAAAAAAATCATACATTTGCAAGCATCAAGGACTCACCGAGCTTGGCATAACAGTTTTTCGTGTCTCTCACAGACAGTATCCGTACATTACAGCTCAAAGAGACAAGGAAACAACACATGCCAGTGGGAAAACAATAATTTGCTTTTCTCAGTCACCTTCTCTGCATTCAAGCAGAGTAAGTTATCCTAATGAAAAAAAATGGTTTTAATCTTTGCAAGTGCACAGATCTGTGTACACGCCATCCATACAGACCAAGGACCTGTACAGAGGCTAGAAACACTTTGGACAAAGTAATTTTAATCATCTAAGTGATTCCATTGATTTTCCTGGGCTACTTGCATATCTAAATTAATCTGAATATTTGCATGACTGCTGCCCAAAAGTTTTCTGGCTAAAAGCATTGGCACGGTATCTTCCCATGAGATCAGCTTTGTCACTGGCACAGGGAACCAGACTGGCTTGCTCACCACTCTGCTCACACGGATCATTTGCAAGAGGCAAGAACAGACAAAACAGGCTGGAGCTTGTGCAAGGGTGAAATTGAGGAGCGCTTTGGAACTGACTGCAGGGAAAGCAAGATCAGGGCACAGCTAACTAAAGTCATGATTTGTTTGCAAAGCGAAGAGACACCTATTCTACCTGATTAGTCGCTACAACCTTACTTCACTCTGACAGCAAGACTTTGTAGTTTCTTTTTCTCTTCATCTCCTTATTCTACTGCTGCTCCCTAAGCACCCTAGGCAGGTGCCTCTTCTCACCCTCCCACCAGCAACTGCAAAGCTAACTCTGAATATATGCTAAAAGAAGATGGGATATGGTCATATCTATTAAGATGATTTTGGCCTCATACATGTTCCTGATACTGAAGGCAACGAGTTGTTTCCCCTGTTTTATAGTCAGCGTTTTATTTTACAAGGCTCATTGCAACAGCCCCTCAATGCCCACGCAGACTGCTAAAGTGTTGTCTGGCCTGAAAATCTTCCTAATTTATGAGATGACGTCAAAGCCTTGGAGCTGTGAGGCTCTACTGACATCAGTATGGGTAATGATGGTCTTTTTTGAAGGAAATTGTTTTACTTTTCCTCTTTGGTTGTGATCACAGATTGTGTTAGGGTTATTGATGGTGACCATGGATTCACTAGAGAGAGGCTAATCATTTACTAATAATTTACTTTTCCAGCTTAGCAACTCATCTGGCACAGAAATGTCAGTGGCTTTCTCCTGCCTGGATTTGGAAGGAGCAGGGCTTTGGCCAGGCCTGGATACGGTGTCAGCCCTTGAGCACGACTCCTGCTCAGCCAGCGGCAAGGCCGTAGTGCCCAGCAGGTTGTGGAGATGCCCAGGATTTCCACCAGCAGGAATTCCAGGAGAGAAGGGATCTGGAGGTAGAAGATGCACTGTTCTGCGCAGAGATGTTTTGGTTTGCTATTTTTACTTTTTAAACTAAAGAACATGATTTGAGTAGAACCCAAAATAGTTTATATTGCCCACACTAGAAAGCTCACTACATTCATACAAAACTGTTGTGCTCCCAGTGGAAAAATTGAGCTAGCCATGTGTTCAACAGCTCTGTCCTAGACACATCGGTACTTGGATTGGCACCTGTAGCTGATCTGGGCTCTGGACCACACAGACATGTCAATAATCCACTTTTGGGGGTAATAAATGGCCAGAGGGAGGAACACCTAACCCCAGCCCTGCCTCTGATGGAAAACACATCACTCAGCATTTTGGCAGAAAGTTTTCAGCCAGCTCTAACAAAAAATCAGAAATCCCCACGAGCTGCACTTGGCTGTCATCTCCCCACCCCCTCCTGGCTTTTTTCTCAGGAGAGCTCACTGTCTTACAAGCCTTAATTAAATAAGCTCCTCACACACATCAAATGCTTGCTGTGAGGTAAGTAAGATGTGGATCGCTTCGCTCACAGCTGAAGCGCAGTCAGCCGTCTGGAGAGTGTGGCAGCCGCACACCAGCTGCACGACGACTCCAGGCAGGAGGCGGCCGCCGGGTACCGTCTGCCCCTGCTGTACCAACCTCAAACACCTCACTGGCAGGCTAGGCACTCATCTTAGCATTTCCTTCTCCTGTTAACACCGAGAGAAGACACTCCTTATGATTTTCTTTTACACTCTTCCAAACATATAGTTTGCTCACACTAGTTCTCAGTCCAAGCAAAGCAAATGTGGGGCAGGGTAAGGGAAGCACATCACAGTGCACACGGAGCAAAATTCAACACAAACTAAACCCTGCTTCTCTCCTGAAGGTCTCCTGACTTCCCACGGGTCCTCCCCACTTCTACTCGCAAACACACACGACAGCTATAGCAATAAATGCACAAGGAATGTACGTGCTGAAATGCAGTGGTAGGTAGGATCATACGAGCAAGCAATACCTTGTCATATTTACAGGGAAAAAAATGCATAAAATTGCTCATATGAGCGAAAGCTGGAGTCATTTAGTTTCAGACAGCACATGAGTGAGTTAATCTCCCACTTCCTCCTGAGGCAAAACAATCTTGCCTACCAAACACAAACTTACCCTGGAGGCACCCACCTACATTCCCAGAGTCAGGAAAGGGGTTGGTTGGGCAGTTGTTGTGTCCATTATGATCTGCAATGTCTCTCTGTGCAGAAAAAGAAGTGCGTAAGACATATAAATACGCTCCTAATGCCAGGGTGACACTGGGTTGTCTGTTCCACATAGGAAGCAAAACTCATCAGAAGCAGGGGACAGCGCTGGAGGGCTGGGAGGAAGGCAGTCTGCTCATTTCAGTACAGGTTCTTAGCTCCTCGATATATACACATCATGTGCTCTTCATGCTCATGGCAGTATTACTAAGTAATCTCGAAATAAATATCTTAATAAGCAAACTGCATTGTTTAAGGAATGTCCAAAGTATCAAAGTGCGATGTCCTGCTTTTGAATTGAGGACAATTCCTTTGGGGTTTGAAAAGTCTAAAAGGGAACTGAGCTTTTGATTTAGGTCAAAACATTTAATTCACATCATATTTTTCTGTGTGTTTCAGTACTAAAAAGCCTCTTCATGTTTAACAAAAATAACATTTTAACCAAATAACCATCTTTTGGGGTCAGTCACCAGGCACCCTACACGTCCCACCTGCTTACTCAGTCCTGCTCTTAAATTTTGCTGTGGGATCTTTAAATCTGGACTTGGGCATTTTATTTTAACATCATTATTTCCCACCTCTTAATACAATTAGATCAAAGCTAATGCTCTGTGGAGCTGTTGTGAAATCAAATGTTGGCTGGTTTAGAAGTCTTCCTCAGTGAGCTTTGTCAGCCTCCTCTGTTCCCAGAAAGTAAAGTTGGGTTGAGTCAACAGCACAGCTTGTTACAGCACAAAGCATCCATCTCCGAAGATAAACAAGTTATTTGCATGCTTTTTCACTCTTACAGCATCATGGTCTCCAGCCAAATGTAACACTGTAAATACTAAAACAAAGCAACGCTTCATCCTGCTGGCTAAAGACCTTTATCTTCTGAGGTTACAATGACAAACAATAGGCAAATGAAAATACTCTCCCAAATCTAAACAAAATAATGGTTAAACCCAGATGTTGTTTTTTTCCCCACATGGGCATACAAATCCACCTGCCAGATTAGACAAGTTTAAATATTATATTTGTACATAGTTGCATGCAGCACCTGGAGCTCTGTTTGCTCTGCTCAACATCAGGAGTGGAACTCTTCCGTTTACCAGGACGTGAAATCAGAGTTTGAAAACACTGGAAGTGCCATGACACCGAAGGGTGATGAACTAAACAATGCTACTCGCATAAACATCTGTAAAATCAAGTCATCCTAAACACGCTTAAAGATTCTGATCTCCCAGACTGTTGCAGCCCAACTCCTTCCCTGCTGTGGAGCTCCTGGTACTGCCTTCCAGCTGAAAGTATTCCGAGGATTGGGTACCCAGGCCAACAAATGCTGCCCTTCCCGGGATGGCACAGAGACAGTCTCTGTGCACACATCTGATGTAAGCCAGAGACTTTCTGCATGTGCGACACCTATTTGCATATCACTCTTTAATGCCAACAAGTTCATGAAATTCAACCTTTAATACTTCTAAAACAAAGTTTCAACTAATTTTCTTCCTGTTCAGTTCTTTCATTTTAGATCCTGAAGACAGAAAAGGCCTTTTATGCCTCCCTACTGCAATATAAAACCCAAGGGAGATTAGAAACCAGAAGGAGCCTGGAGGAATGTGGCCTTCAATGGCCAGGACTCTCAGAAACATCAGATGTTCTCCAAAGCCCTTTTGAATATCAGCCAGATATACAGCCTCAATCTTAACAAATAAAAATTCCTCTTTACCACGTAGGAGGAAAATCAGCTGGCCAAAGGGAGGATGAGGAAAGGAAAAAGGCCACATGTTCACAGTTGTATTTGCTAAGTATCTTTCCTAATAATAATTTAATAAATAGCCTCACCAGTCTGGCCACATGTGGTGGTACTGAGTGACCCTTCAGAAGCTGCTGTGTCCTTGCAGGCTTCAGACTCTCCACTTTACCAGCTGGCTGCAGCAGAGGACAACCTGCCCTACCAGAACTCCAGGGCAGGCAGAGCAATGACAACAAAGTCCTGCCTAGGAGGCAGGAGGGAGCACTCTTTGGCTGCCTCTTGTCAGTGGGGTGGTGGCTCCTGTGAAGACATCCTGCCAAATTAATGCCCCCGGTGTTTCATTGCCTCTGAGAGTGTGACAGCAGTGGCATCTGGCTCAAAAAAAGGGGTGGAAGGTCTAGAGCTTTTAAATAGATATGCCTAGCCCTCTCCCTCACCGTATGCTCCCTGAAGAAGATCAAAAAGCTTCTGACCTCAAACAGCCAGGCTTTACCTGAAAAAAAAAAAAAAAGAGAAACTTAACTTTCTCAACAAATTCAAAGTCAAACTATCAGTGACTGAACATGCAGCACTCTGCCTACCCTATTTCAAGTCTTGGCTGCAAGTCAATGACTTTTTGAGCTGCAGCCAGCTGTGCCTGTCCAAGTGAATCCCTGGGGCGTCCCAAGCCTGGCTGCCTTCTGCCCACTGCTCTGCAGTTGCTCGATCTCTGTCTGAGCTGTTCCTGCTCCTGGGCTGTGCTCCCTGCCTTCATTCCTCTTCCCAGCTCCCAGAGTTGCCCTCTGAATGTGCTCGGTAGCACCCTAGAGAAAGGGCAGCCGACCTCTTCTTCCAGGGGTAACACCTCATCTAGTACGTGCCTTAAGAAACACAAATGTAACTAGGGTTAAAAAAAACAAAAACAGGAAAAAGGAAATACTACCTGTGACAAAAACTATTGAAGATTCCCCCTTCGAATCTCACGACTTCTCCTGCACTACGCTGCAGGTCAGTCCCACTCACGATGAGAGACAGAAGGGACTTCTGCTCACAGGGTGGATGCTGAGCTGCACATTCCCCAGTTTGGCTGATTTAGCCCAGCAAACACCTTCCTCCAGGCTGCACAATTACGCTTGCGTGGTTCCCCACTCCCCATCCAAAGGCAACACTCCCAAGAGCATCTGTGAAGGGCGCACCCTGTATCCTACAGAGGTGCTGCCATCATTCAAGAGCTTCTCTCTCCTTCTACAACAACCTCAGTGAAAAATGCTTTGCTTTGACCAGGTCCCAACAACAACAACTGTGTAAGCAGCAAGCAGCAAGCGAAGGGCCATCATCATAACACTGAAATACCAGACCTAGGAAGGAGTCCTGTTAACTGCTGGACTGTCTTTTGAAGGGAGGGACAAGAGCAGGATCTGATCTTCTCTCTGTGATGGCCCTCTCCCCAGAAATATCCCTGAGTCCAGACAAGATTCAGGTAATGAAAATTCTAATACAACACAAGGATTTTCTTTTTGACCTTGTCTTCTCCCTTTTGCTGAGGCACATCATTGTATTTTCACAGCTTGAGCACTCTCTTTGCTGGATCCATTCGAGACAGGTAATGTTTTTGCCCAAACTCCATTTCCTTCCTCCCAAAGCAGTAAGATCTGCTTATGACTCAGCCTTCAATAAAACACACAGCAAGGACCATTAAAATGAATGCGCAATGCAGGGGTAAACTTCATTTGCTACATTTTTTAGGCTAGAATCTTCATTACCCTTTATTTACCTTCAAAACCAACATTAACCCATGTTATGTCTCAGTGCAAAGTAAATCTACCCACAATGGAGCATGTTTTTTATCTCTGTGTGATAAATAAAGCAATAGAGAGGACTGAGGAGGCTGCATGATAGCCCTGGAGAGCCCGCGCTCCCAAGCCTCCACGGTACTTGCAGAGACAAGACTTCCCAGCCATCTTCTGCCTGAATAAAGATCCCACCAGCTCCAAGGAAATGACTTACTGAGAAGTGTAGGCGGATAGCAGAGAAGGAAGCCAGGGGGATTTTTTTTTCCTAGTTTTGCATTCACAAATTTGAAAAGAGCATTTCAGGCAAAGACTGGTATTCTCAATGAAGGAAAGGCTGTGCTTTTGCCCTGTTGACGGCTGTGAGAGCTCGCCCTGGGGTCCACCGGGCTCTCAGCCAGAGGTTTCCAAGTCCTCTTGACACCAAATGGCCTTGAAGTGTTTTGCTCTTTTACTCCAGTGCACAAGAAGTGAGTAGCGAGGTAACCTACAGGGGAGTTAACGAGCATTATGCTTCCTGTAAAGTGGTGGGGACTGAGACTCATCCTATATCAATCCATCAGTCCGAAACCTCAAATGAAACGCATTTGAAATCTGATCCTAAATTCTTTGAAATGACCTTTTTCACTGAATTTAGTGGAATTTCACACAGTCTGTAATCTCTCTGGCTTTCTTTTTAATCAGCCACTTGCTTTCGCAAGAGAGACATCCAGGCACCCAGTGCTCTCTTGCAACAATTAAAGCTTATAAGTGTCCAAGCACAGGAATGAAGTGAAAGGAAATAAAGGGAAATAATGTACCCATTTCACAAAAAAACTACTAAGAAATAAGGTCATGGCCACTTTGCATAAATTCAGTGCTAGGGTTTGACTCCAGACATGGTCAAAAAGTATGTCTAAAGTACATTAAATCTATTTTTCACAGCTGTGAACTAAGAGGCATATGAAAATCATCCACAAAAAAAAATTCTCCTCTTTAAAGTTTCAGTAAAACATAAGGCAGTGAGCTTGAGGGTTGCTTTAGATGTGCTTTCAGGCAGCAATACCCTTGTGTAACACCAAGTGAGCTGAGGATACTTGTCATGAAACAGCCTCTATGGCACCAGCTTTCCTTTCCTATCAGCAGTCGTGCAGAATGCCAGTGATACAGCTCAGTTACGTATAAGAAAAAAATACAGATTTTAGGAAGAGCTACAGAGAGTGCTGCTCCATTGCAACCAGTAAAGATGCAGTTCTGCAGTTTGACACCTGCTACCCAGCTCAGCAACTCGCTTCTGTGTCTTAAACAGAAAAAAATCCCAGCTGCACAGTGCATTTCAGGCAGTATATTAACTTGCCTTTAGGTGTGGGAACGAACGGCAGGAGCTCCTCAACACAGGCACAATAAACCACCTCACAGTCCCATACTCTCGCTATGAATTCAGACTTGCTCCTGTTTACACCAGCTGAGCTTCTGGCCCAAAGACTGGCCAAAAAATAGCTGGCAGTGACAACAGAATCGAGGGCAGGACAAGGACAGGGCTAAAAGAGCTTTTCAGAGTGATTTTTCTCCTTTCATGTAAAAAAATCATAGCATAGATCTTCAGTAAAGGTCCTTTGATTCCTGTTCAGCTCTGCTGGTCAATACTAAGATGTGGCCCTTCCTTAAGGTCATCTTAGAACAACCTTCTAATACAATGAAAATCCATCAGAGACAGAATAGCTGGTCCCTTTTTTCCCTTTTTTTGGTTTTGTGTTGTTTGCTTTTCCCTTGAGTGTTGTCATGGCTTGTTTTACACTCATTAAATTTACTAGAATTAGCACCGTACCCCACATTTCCACTATGATGAGATCCTGGTTTCCTTTGCATTGCAACTCCATGCAACCTGCGCATTTTATAGATGTGGAAGCTTTCCGGATGCCTGATCTCAATTCATTTACAGAATTACTGCCTTTTTTTACAGTTAGATAACACAGGAACATCTCAGTTGTGTAATTTC
Organism: Clamator glandarius; assembly: GCA_033459285.1. NCBI lineage: Eukaryota > Metazoa > Chordata > Aves > Cuculiformes > Cuculidae > Clamator > Clamator glandarius. The sequence goes on along the minus strand of JAUNZM010000157.1, from coordinate 2,166,564 downwards.
TAAAGTCAAAGCTGAATATCTAATTCATCTGTCTCTGTGTTCCCGACATCCCCGTGAGCTGCTCTTAGCCAGTAGGTGACAGTCTCAGCAACAGAAAAACAAGGGCAGCTCACAAAGAGGGGGTTTGTTCAGTGTTCAGCCAGGATGGAAATGTTATTTATTTGGTTTTAGACATACGAGCTGTCCACAATAGAGGGTAACGCTTCTCACTAAACAGGCCAACAAAGAGGAGGCCAGCGATACTGCGGTTCCCTGTGTCCCCAAGGAGGTATCGTGGATGAGGGCGTGAATGGTGCTGTGCTCGAGAGGTACCAGCACGATTCTTAGTGGCATTCAGAAGAAAAACAAATTACATCGCAGTGCAGGTGTGAAATTAGCAGATACAAATAAAAGCACTTACAAATCAAGCCCATTCGAAACAGAAATACAGTCAAGCCCAACACAGTTCCATGGGTTGATACCTTTAACATTTTAAGGAGGGAACAGGATGAGTAATATCTACTCGTGGATTTTAAGTGTTTGCAACATTTTCCTTGCTGCAGGCCCAGACAGGGCTGTGTGCATAACTTGGAGCACAATTGCCTCTGGTGAACACAGGTATGGGCTTACAGCACGATTGCTTGTGATGACCGAGATGACCTCTGTAGCAAAAGCTAAGAAAACATTTCTTTTTTTTCATTTAGACACACACACATAACTGACTGGAATGGCTGTGACTTGTTTAAAATCTGAAGGAGCACAAGAACTGCTTGAGGGGATCAATCAGAGCCAGGATGCATGATTTAAGGGAAACATGAGAACCCGTAGTGGGTAGAGTGAGGTTTTCTACTCCACAAACATTTCGTGCTATTCCCTACTATTGAGCTGTCGCTCTGGGAACCTCACTGCACCCACTGCCACCCACTGCTCCTGGCGAGAGAGAAGCTCTAGGCTCTCAAGCAAAATTTGTCAGTTTTGGCCAGGGACATTCTCATGCCAGGAACAGAAAGTCACAAATAATTTGCCTGATCAAATTTATTCTAACACAACTGAGACTATCTGAGCAAAGGTCAAGTATATATATTTTTTTAAAAAAAAAATCAAAATGGTTTGGCCAGTTTGAAAGGGATCTAGCTAGTTAGAGCCTCAGGGAATGTATAATTATTCAGTACACCAGAGGCATACTAATTTAAAGATCTGTCTTTGATGGTTTTCCTTGTGAAAGGAGGATGTGAAGGTGTGCAAATTCCCAGTCTTAAGAATTTTAATCCCACGTGCCTGGTGTTATAGACCACTTTGATCCAAATTGTGTTTTAATCAAATTCTACCAGCTGCATTAATCTTAAAACTTGTCTATGTTTCTCTGCAGTTTAAAGTAAGCATTTATACCTTACAAGCATGATTAAGAAATGTGTTTAGAAAACAAACAAATACCACATTGCCTGCATTTTAAATCCTGCCTGCACTCCTATTCCCCTGTCCTGGTATTGAGAGCTGTGACTAATCATTGCAGAAGACTCACTCTGTTTCCATACAATGTGTGTCACAACAAGTGATGAGGTGAACTGCAGGACAGGTTGTATTAATTACTAAACAGTCAAAGAGTTATTAGTGAATGTGATGCGTGTTCTTACCTTGGTTTGTCTAACCCAAGTCGAAAAGCAGGTATAATTTGGATCTGAGCATGGATGTGACATCCAACACGACGGCCTTTTACCCTGAGAGCACCTTTTTATTGTGCCATGGAGAGAAGTTCTTCTGGATTACGCTTCTCCTCAATGTTTCAGTAATTCTTTCTTCCTCTCTCCTCCATGTATCTCTTCCTACCGTCCATCTTTTGCTTCATATTGATTTCAAGACTCTTTCCTTCTCTTATTTCTCCTTCTCCCCTTCTCCTCACTAACCACATTGGACCACTCAGACCCATTTAACAGAGCGCTGCGGAGAGAGGACTCTGCCCTTGGCAGAGCAAAGAGCCATGTGTGAAACCCTCTGCAGTTACAGAGAAATCATCTTGCTCTGGTCACACAAACTCACCATCACCTTGAAGCTGCCAGCCAAGAGGATTTGTATCCTGCTCAGAGGAAAAGCAGGGCAAGTATTAGGTGAACTAATCACACTGCAGGGCTTGGTGTAACGAAGAGCACTTCTGCTTGGGGTCAGAAATGGTGTAAATCAACTACATAGCATTGGCTGTGGCAAATTAATCCAGTTACTCTCTTCTGTCGTGTTTATTATCAGAGTGTCTGAACATCTGGGAAGCAATACCAGAGGCTGGTCACCCTATGATTAAGGCACATGGCTTGTCTCAGGGTATTATTTCAGAGAGCACTGGAAAGCAAGCTGTTTTAGAGACTGCACTGTGCGCAGCAAGGCTGACTTCACCTTGCACCGTGCAGCCTGCCTCTGCCCAGGGCCTCTACATGCTCTCTAATGCAAACAACAGTAATGCAGACTTAATGATCGCTGTCATTTCCATGTGCCTACCGCTGATCTCTTAATGAAATACTCCACTTAAATCGCACTGGCACAACCACCGTTCCATGCTGGCAGGAGCCACAAAATCAGTCTAGCAAGTGAAAAGGTTCTGCGGGATCTGCTGTACGATAGGAAAGCTGTTGGTGAAATACCGTTTGACAGTTTCCCCGCTCGCTTCTGCAGTAAGCGCGACACCTTCCTGGCTTCCTGGAGGAAAGGAAGAGAACACAGAATGGAAATTGCCTTTATCTCAGGTTTGGACACAGGAAAAAAGTCTGCAATGAGGATGACAGTCTGTGGTAATGTGAATTTGGCATTCATTGCTGGGTGAGTGCTGCTGTAACACACTCTCTGCTGTCAAATCCTGCTAGGAACAGTGCTGCAGAAGGAAAAAAACTGGCGACATGCAGCATCATGCAGACTGTTTGTTTACCTAGTGTCATAATCAGGAAACAAAACATTGAAAAACAGGCTAAAAAGCTGTTCAGTGACTAAACATATGTTGTAGGAAATAGGAAGAGTGAAATTACAAAGAAATGGTGGGTTTTTAAAGTTGAGCACTCAATACGCCTAAACCGAAGACAAACAGATAACGTAAGTATTCTTCACTGTTTCTGAGACGAACAAAAGCATTGAGCTTACATGTCTTTAAGTCACCAGCTCTGGGAAGTATTGCGTGGCATAAGCAGAATTCTCTAACTCTCAGCTTTACTTTGGCCTGGCACACCTCACCCCCTCGCCAGCCCCTCTCAGCAGTCTCACACACAGGCAGTCACTGGCTGCAGCCACTGCAGGCTCCCAGAAAGTGTTGTGCAAGCTGGGAGCACTTTATAAAATCAGAGATTTCTCAGCCCACCTGGCTCATAGCACCTACTCCATCCTTCCACCAGCTCTCTCAAGGCGAGGAAATGCTGAAGTTGCTGGTGAGTTAGTAGTTGACTGATGGAAATACTTTTCCTTTAATAAAAACATATTTTTAGGGCATATTTTCAAAGTTAATTATTAAGAAAAGCAATGCAATGAGAACTATCATTGAGTTCAGCCACTCTATTAATTCCTCCTATGATTTCCTTGATGATTCTATGTTCTGTCGCACACATTTCTATGGTAGCTAACTTTAAAAACTGCTTCAGCAGGACAGAAAACAGCCTTATTTGGTGATGATCCACTAGGAGTGGTTGAGAGGGGCATTATTCCCTGAGTTCCATCAGTAAAAAGCAAACAAGGGAGCCCATTTCCTTTACTGCACCACGAGTTGTGTTAGAGACACAAAGAAAGAAGGGAACAATGACCAAGATTAGCATTTGCTGAAACACTCAGTACATTGCTCCCTTGTGAGCGGGCCAAGACCTTCAGCACATGAATTCTTGTGATTTATCCTTTCCTCTGGTCTACCTCTCCGTATCCAGCATGGTACAGAGAACTCTATGTGTTTATTTATACACAAAAAGGTCTTTGCTTGTTCCTGTAGTATCTGGGTGCTTGGCTCAGGTTCCGAGGCCGGAGGGGGGGTACAGAGTGATCTGGTGAATCAGTATTTTTCACTCTCCTGTCTGACTGCTGAGTGACCTTGGGCAGCTTACAGCTGCTTCACCCCTCACCACCCCAGTTTCTGTAAAATCATCCTGTTTTACTTTGAATAGCACATAGATATCGACTGATGCAAGGGGAGGGTATTATTGCTTACGTGTGACTCAAATAAAGACGATCCCTAAAATCCAGACTCAGCAAGGCTGGGAAATTGAGAGGAAAAAGAGCAGAAATGTGAAATTGTCCCTCTGTCTTAGCTGTTCACCCCTGCCGCCCTGCCTAAACACAGGCAATTACAGCCCAACTGCACTTTCCTATTTATTCCAACTCAGCCACGCTGAGAAGTTCAGGTAACCCCCCGAGGCACAATAAGCGACATCTAAACAAGCCCACGCACATTAGGACGAGTCAGTTTAAAGGTTACGGTTCTGCCGTGATGAAGAATGTACATTTAGGAGCAGACGTTTCCCTTTGGAAGGCTCTGGATATGGAAACCTGGCAAGCAGGGCGGCCTGCTCTCCGTGTTCAGGAAGGACGGGCGCCCGCTGCTCCCGGACAGTAACGGCATCTCGCCTGTCGCTGCCCAGTTTCTTGTTGTTGAAGCGAGAGCACAAAACCAGTCACAGATTCACCACACAAACGTACTCTGGAGCGCTGAAAAGGCAAACAAGTTTCTGCTGCTCGCAAACGTCCTACGCTGAAGCTCTTTCCCTTAGAATCATGGAATGGTTTGGGTTGGAAGGGACCTCAAGGCCCATCCAGTCCCACCTCCCACTGGATCAGGGGCTCCAGGCCCCCTCCAGGGATGGGGCAGCCACCGCTGGAGACGAGCTGCGGGCTGGGAGGTGGGAGGTAGATAGATACCACCAGTTCCCAGCAGCACCTCTGCAGCGCCTCACGCCTCACGGGGCCTGCTCTTGGGTCCTGCTGCAGAGGCAGCCTGTGAAATGTCACCCGCGCTAGAAAGACGCTCTTTACAGTTTCTATTTCCAACCGTTTAGCTGCTGTCTAAGGTGGCTGCAGGTTGGCTGGGGAGGGGGCTGGAGAACAGGCCTGATGAGGAGCGGCTGAGAGAGCTGGGGGGGTTCAGCCTGGAGAAGAGGAGGCTGAGGGGAGGCCTCATTGCTCTCTCCAACTACCTGAGGGGAGGTTGTGGAGAGGAGGGAGCTGGGCTCTTCTCCCAAGGGGCAGGACGAGAGGGAACGGCCTCAAGCTCCACCAGGGAGGTTCAGGCTGGACATCAGGAAAAAAAAATCATAGAACGGGTGATTGGTCCCTGGCAGAGGCTGCCCAGGGAGGGGGTTGAGTCCCCCATCCCTGGAGGGGTTTAAGGGACGGGCGGACGAGGCGCTGAGGGCCACGGTTTAGGGGCAGATAGAACGGTTGGACTCGAAGATCCAAGAGGTCTCTTCCACCCTAGCGATTCCGATTCAGAGCAGATTCGCTGAACGCACCCAGCGCCCTGCGAGCCCCCCGCCCGTCTCAGGGCTGGGAACCTCTCCCCCGACCCCCCGACCCGCGGGCCGGTCCTGGGGCCGAGCTGTAAGGTCCAGCCCCTCCTCGGGCTCCGGCCCCCGCTCGGCCCCCCCAGGCGGCGGCGCTGCCCCCTCCTCCCGCGCTCGGGGCGGGGCGGCGGCGCGGGTTGAGCCGCGGCGGGTCGGGGGCCGCTCGGCGCTGCCGGCCGGGATGTGACTCGCGGCGGGGCGGGCGGACGGACAGAGCTGCCCCGCCGCCCCCGCCAGCCCAGGGTGAGCCGGAGAGGGGGGGGGCACCGCCGGGGTGCGGGGAACGCACCGGGGACAGCGGCTGGCGGAGGGACAAAAGAGAAGAGGCTGGAGCGGGATGGACACCGAGCAGGCTCAGGGCGGATTAACGGGAGGAGGCGGCTGCGCGGCGGTTCGCGGGGAGGGGGTTGCTGGGTTCGCACCCGGGGGGGCGGCGGGGATGGGGATCGGCGCTGCCCCGGGGCTCCTAGGGGCTGCTCGGAGCTCGTGGAGGCTGCTCGGGGGCTCCTAGAAGCTGCTCGTGGCTCCCGGGGGCTGCTCCGGGGCTCGGGGTTGCGGGGGGAGCTGCTCCGGGGCTCCCGGGGGCTGCTTGGAGCTCCTGGGGGCTGCTCCGGGGCTCCCGGGGGCTGCTTGGAGCTCCTGGGGGCTGCTCCGGGGCTCCTGGGGGCTGCTTGGAGCTCCTGGGGGCTGCTCCGGGGCTCTTGGGGGCTGCTCCGGGGCTCGGGGTTGTGGGGGGAGCTGCTCTGGGGCTTCTGGGGGCTGCTCCGCGGCTCGGGGTTGCGGGGGGAGCTGCTCCGGGGCTCCTGGGGGCTGCTTGGAGCTCCTGGGGGCTGCTCCGGGTTCGGGGTTGCGGGGGGGAGCTGCTCCGGGGCTCCTTGGAGCTCCTGGGGGCTGCTCCGGGGCTCCTGGGGGCTGCTCGGAGCTCCTGGGGGCTGCTCCGGGTTCGGGGTTGCGGGGGGGAGCTGCTCCGGGGCTCCTTGGAGCTCCTGGGGGCTGCTCCGGGGCTCGGGGTTGCGGGGGGAGCTGCTCCGGGGCTCCTGGGGGCTGCTCGGAGCTCCTGGGGGCTGTTCGGGGCGAGCTGCCCCGGGGCTCTTGGGGGCTGCTCGGGGGCTCAGTGCGGAGGGGAGCTGCTGCTGGGTTTCTGGGGGCTGCTCCTGGGGGCTGCTCCGAGGCTCGTGGAGGAGGATTGGAGCTGCTCCGGAGCTCCTGGGAGAGGGGTTGGAGGGGGCCGCTCCGGGGTTTGGGGGGAGGAGGAGCCGCTCCGGGGCTGGGGCAGAGCCTGCCCCTCGCCCCTGGCCGCTGCCCCCGGTCCCGCGGAGCCCCCCGAGCGGCCGCGCAACGTCTCGCTAGTTCCTAAAGAACCTTATCTCGGTGTGGTCTCTCCGCGAAGCCAAGCGGCAATAGGATTTAGCACTTGCGTGAGCCCTTTGTTTACACCTGAGCTGATGCTTATCCCGGGGCCAACAGGATTTCCTGCGAGCCGCACACCTGGGGGTGCGGGGGGTGTGGGGTGCGGCGAGCTGGGTGCCAGGGGGGTGCTGGGGCCGCTGTGACACCGACACGGACACCGACAGGCTGGGAAGGAGCGGAGAAAGGAAAATCGCCCATCGCTCTCACCGCTGACCGCCAGCATCATAAAGAACATCAGGCATTCTAGTCCCAAGCGTGCAGGCGCGGGTCACAGACAGGATCTGACCGAACCTAGAACATTAGAAACATCGTTTCATAGTCTATCCTGCGTTGCAAAGTCTTTCTAAGTGAAAACAGGGATTTTTCTATGTCCGTTTGAGAGTGAGGTCTTGCCTTGTGTAACTGTGAGGCTGCACGTACCATGAGATGCGTTATTCTCATGCAGGCGATGTCTAAATTGCCACTGTGTTTTTGCATACGAAGCAGAATTGCACTATTAATTATTATTCTGGAAATACATCTCTCGAGTAGGCTGATCTCGGCTTGGCAGTTGCTGCTCTGTTACCAGTCCTGAAGCTCTTCAGCTCTGATCAAAAGCAGCTGGCAGAGATCCTGTGTTGTGATTAATTCCTTTCGCACTAGCATCTCCACAACGCTTCATGATGGGGACGTTTTCTTTTAGAAATTGTACAGTGAACCGGTATTCTGCTTATGTGTTAGAGCAGGTTACTATTTGCACTACTACTGCTTTTATTTACTAGGCTGTTTTCCTTCTTTGTGATTGGAGGCATCTTCCTGTATCAGTCAATTCACATTAGGACTCTACGAAGGGGAACAGATAATGCACCTAAGCAGGAATAGCCTAACCTTAAATCTTTGCCTGGTTACAGATTTATTCTGTAGCAGCATAGAGCAGTATCTTTTTGACCAAATGAGAGAGATTTGCAGTCTTTGGTCAGGAGACTATAGCTATTGAAAGCCTCATTGACTTTTAACTGTGACAACTTTTTGATGACAACCGTGAGATTTTCTGTTTCTGCTTAGTCGCTTGTAATTGTACTTTGTACCCGCTGGGGCAGCTTTGTTTCTGACATTTCTGTAGTGGTTCTGCAGGGGACTTCACTCTGTTGTCACTGAGAGCAGATTTTGAACTAAAAATCAAGGACGGGATTTGTAAATTGTCCTGCTAGTTTGCTGACTTTCCTGAAATGCCTATGGCTTATTAATTCACCTAAAGTGCTTGCAATTACTCTGAGTTCACGTATGCTGACTTAACTGCTTGTAGTGAAATATGATTTTGGAGGGGGATCTGGGAACAACAACACAACAAAAAAATCCTGAGTTGATTTCCTTCTGTACGAACAGTTCATTCAGCTGTGTGGGGGATGTATCGGTGCCACTTACTATATCTGTGCTGGAATGTTTCTGTGACATTTCTGTACTACTATTACCATAGCTCTCTGGTAACAGTAGAAGTGAAGTGCCAGTCAGATAGAGTGCTGTTGTTACTACCACGAGGTTGCATAACTTTGCTAAGAGCTAATTGAGACATAAAGAGGGTAAAAAGACTCCTCTCCCACTGATTTCGGTAACTACTGTGGATGATGCGCAGACTGAGATCCTGAGATACACGGGACGTTGCCATCCTACCCACAGCACAGGCTTGAGAAAGACATTATGGTAATAAAGCCCCCATATCAATAGTCTTTTCTTTCCAAATGCAACTTTCCTGGCAAAAAGACTTTCTAGTTTTCCCTTTAATGTATTGAATCTATGGTTTCAACTAAAGCCGTGGTATTTCCTTGCCACACTTGTATGTTGTAATGCAGTGTTTTCCCTTGTCGATACAGCGCTCTGAGATAGTGCCGGGTACCAGTGCTAGAAAGACGATTTTAGCTGGGAGGGGTTGATTATTAACGGGGCCAGTTTTTACCTAGTCATGCAGAGAGACAGGTAAACAAGTTGCAAACACGGCTATGTTGATAGTAGTGGTGGGGAGGAGATGCCCTGCAAGCCCTGCTTGAAGCTTTGGTGTGGCCAGGATCCAGTTTGGTGAGACTTACTGGTACTTGGTAGGAATATGATTTCATGCCAATACCTGTCAGCAGCCCTATAGATTTCTTGGTCAGTACTCTAGCTGTCTAGGGGCTTTTGAGAGAACCACTGTTCATTCCAGCAGCTCCCTCTAAAGTAATTTCACAAATTGAAATAACTTGGGGAAACTCTTTTGAGTTGAAGATCTTGGCATTTCTGAATGTGTATTTTGTCAGAGCTTAAGCCCCCCTTCCAAAAGAAGCTACTTCTTCCTGGAGAGGGAAGTACTCAAAATTCATTAACCCTCTCTCCCCCTGCCAGACACTTCCAAATAGGAAGAGGAAACAAATCATGGGTTGACAGTATGACTGCTTACCCTTGCAGCACCATCTCCATGGAAACAGACTGTCCTAGAATAGCTCAATCACATGAGGGTTACATGACATGAATAAAGTAACCAGAAAACTGGGAAAAAAATCTCGGAACTGGAGATACTTGCACTCAATCCATTACCCCTCAGGTCTTTGGAGAGTAGCTAATAAAGCTAATAGTGAAACCAATTTAGTAAACGCATATCATAATTTGGAAGTGATAGGATAGTGGAAGATTAACGTGATCCTCGCTTAAGGGTTGTTTATTGTTTCCAGTTTGGGAGACAACTGAAATTAATTTTGGGTAATTTTTCACATGACCTCCTGCTTCTTGAAATTGAAACTTGGTGGTTTGCAGGATTGCCCTAGTAGATCCTAGTGGACTTCCTCCCATTCTATCAGCAGGCATTGATTGCCTCACACTTTTTAGGACATTTTGGATATGCTAAAGATTAAAGGCATGAGTTGAAGAACTGCCTCTGCATAGAAGGAATTACAAAATTACCACTGGAATGTTTCCTTCTAGTTAATTATTTATTCACAGGGCAAGGAGATTTATTGAGCGTAACCATGCTTAATGTAAAAATGAATATATTTCACTGATGATTAATTTTCTGTCTGTGAAGTCAGTGTTTTTAACACGAGTGTTGTGACAGTCATTGAGAAACCTGTTCTACAGATCAGATATAAACAAGTAAATATTCTACCAATTCACTGTAAAGTAAATAACAGCTAGGTAGGAAAAAAAATCATTAGTCATTAGCTGCAGGTCATTGCATCGTTAGAACATTGGAGCGCTTTCAGCAGTGCAAGGATACAGTAATTTCAGTGGGCAGGCAAAGATAATTGATTACTCTTTTCCTGTTTGTCCAGTCTCAGATCACATTATTGGTCACAGCATCCACTTCGGAGATGAAGTTTTGTAATAAGCTTTTGGGTCTGCTGTATGAATGAAGACCATAAAGTCATTACACATTTATATTAGCACATTTGCTGCCTTGGTGCCTTTAATAGGAAACAGCATAATTTCCATCATCTGTCTCCTGACAGAGACTGGAAATGGGCATTGGTCATTACTCAGTGAAAGGGGAATAAATGTTAGTCTGAAGATTTTGATCCTCAGGATTGTAATGGATAGGGAAGCAACTCATCGTTCTCAGCTGTACGAGGCACTGTGGTGTTTTGGACAGTCTATGTAAATAGTTTTTGTATTGGTTATTACTGATCATGTTCAATGCAACAACATTGCACTGTTACTTTAAACAATTTTCAACTCTAATTCAAGTTTTCAATGTTTTCATTAAATGCTTTTCCGATTTATGAAGTATCTTTAGACAGTGTCTAACTTACAGAAGAGCTACTGATAGTTTCTCTGCTTGCTTTATATCTTAAAGACATAATGTCAGCTGTATGAGTAACATGATTGCCTGTTTTTATGGTGCTTTTCTTCTGTATGTCCATCCCATACAAATGGTTGGACTCGATGATCTGGTGGGTCTTTTCCAACCTGGTTATTCTATGATTCTATGAAGTCTTACTCAGAGCATTTTCATGCAAGGGAAGTTTAACAGCATCAGGTTTCATACCTAGTACATGTCGTGTTTACTTCAGACTGCCCTTAGAGGCAACTACCACTGGGGCAGACTGTTTACTTAAGGGTTATGTTTTTAACAATCTCCTTTGCCCTGCTTTCCTTAATAAAAGCAAGTGCCGTAACGTACATATTGGTAAAGCACCTGACCTGTGTTCTTCCTAAAGCTTAAGTTGGGATCTGTCCGTTTGGTCCTGATAGTCTAGTGGGATGTGCTGTTTTCCTCGAGAGTTTACTGTTGTTCCCTGTCTGGTTGGGGAAAATGATGCTTTGTTTTTTTTGTTGTTTGTTTCCTTTGAATGGCTTTAGACTTGCTAAGAAGCACAACGAGTCCTTCATTTTTGATTAGTCGATTGATGGCACTGCGTGTGTACTCCGTCGTTACAGAATATGGGATTTCTCTAGACAGCCGTTCCCATCTGTGAATGCAATCAAATACCTGGGCTTTGGACGAGGATGAAAGGAGTGAATATTGTAACTGTCCATTGACCGAACATGAAAACAAGATTTTCCTTTTTCAAAAAAGGCACAAATGTTTATTTCCTTGAGAGTGCTCTATTCTTTTTTTTTTAAAAAAAAGAGGGTTTTGGCTCAACTTACACTTGAATCAGATTCTATGCGATCTACACATACTTTAAGCACCTGAATTTGAACAATAAAGTACTGTAGATAATGTATTATTTTGGATACGTAATTTCTTCCTGTTGTGTTTTGGAGTGTTTGCAGGGACAGTGTTTGGAAACGTTGTTTTCAATCTGTGCAAACACAGAAATGAGTCAGTTTGTGTTCTGAGTACAACGGGCAAAAGCAGCTTTCTGGGAGGGCAGCAAAGGGGACAAGGGGCAGGCTGTGCCAGCTGCAGATCCAGTGCATAAAACCAGTAAATGTGGGCTATTGAAACGGGCTCCTCCAAAGTGAACTGTAGCCGAACAGACATGTATTTTCTTGTCTCCAACAGAAAAATGAAAACCTATCCAGCCGTTGGTTTCTTCCTCCTCTTCGTGATCAGCTATGGCTCTTCTGAAAACTCAAGTACGTCTAGAGGGTGTGGACTGGATCTCCTCCCTCAGTACGTTTACCTGTGCGACCTGGATGCCGTTTGGGGAATAGTGGTGGAGGCGGTGGCGGGGGCAGGTGCGCTGACCACGTTACTGCTGATGCTGATTCTGCTGGTGAGGCTGCCCTTCATCAAGGAGAAGGAGAAGAAGAGCCCCCTGGGAATGCATTTCCTCTTTCTTTTTGGGACTCTTGGACTGTTTGGGCTGACGTTTGCATTTATCATACAGGAAGATGAAATGGTGTGCTCTACCCGAAGATTTCTGTGGGGAGTTATCTTTGCTTTGTGCTTCTCGTGCTTGCTAGCTCAAGCCTGGAGACTTCGCAGACTAGTTCGACATGGGAAGAGTCCATCTGGCTGGCATCTAGCTGGGGTGGCAATCTGCCTGATGCTCGTTCAGGTCATCATTGCAACCGAGTGGTTAATACTGACGATTGTCAGAGATAATAAGTTGGCCTGCAGCTACGAGCCAATGGATTTTGCTATGGCTTTGATTTATGTTATGTTCCTGATGGTATTTACCATGGGATTTTCTCTTTTCACTCTCTGTGGAAAGTTTAAGAAATGGAAGAAAAATGGAGTATGCCTCATTGTAACACTTTTTTTTTCCATTCTGATTTGGGTGGCCTGGCTGACTATGTACCTCTTTGGTAACGCTGAGCTAAAGAGAAGAGACAAATGGAGTGATCCCACTCTTGCTATTGCACTGGTGTCCAGTGGTTGGGTGTTTATTATCTTTCATGCCATCCCAGAGGTCCACTGTACCATCCTTCCATCCCAGCAGGAAAACACTCCCAATTATTTTGATACTTCACAGCCAAGGATGCGTGAAACTGCTTTTGAGGAAGATATACAGCTTCCTCGGAGCTACATGGAAAATAAAGCCTTTTCAATGGATGAACATAATGCAGGTAAGAAATTACGACAGAGGACTATATTTTTCTGTAATGGCCAAGAAAATAATCTGTATGAGACGTTTTTCAAGTGTTCATTACAAATGCCATATTTTGCACACTACCATGTTGTTCCCTTTTACAATTTTCATTAAGATATCTCCTGTTGGGGGTGAGAAAGTGAAAAAAATGCAATACAGGAAATACATGCGTTTGGTTAAAATAATTCTTCTGCATGTTGTTTTTTCATTGGCAAACTGAACAATTTCAAATGCAAAGTCAATGCTGAAGCCAAAAATATTCACTGTTGGGGGAGAAAACAGCCTCTATTTTAAAATAGTATAAATGGTGGGGTTTGTCACTATCAGTTAACAACACTTACTATGAAATATTTTCCAAAAACGCAAGAAAAGTCAAGCAAGTGCTCGATGTTACAAAGTGCTCAGCCTCTTGAGCAAGAAAATAGTTATTATTAATTATATTTCCATTAAAATGGGATTTAGTGCCACTTTATGAGACAGGAGGAGAATGCAAAGTGGTGTATAGACAAGTTCAAAGACAGTCTTTGTTCTGAAGGCTTTAATGTCTGGAGATAATATGCAGAGATAGAGGTTTCAAGGTAACGTTGCTTCCCTTGTCATAGCTGCTTGGTGACTGAGCAGTGCATGGTGACACATCATTAAAATTTAAAATTTGCAGTTAAAAGGTTTTTGAGTGATTACTGAAAGGGCCAGCAACAACTGGTTGCTTATGAGATCCAGAGCATTGCCGAAAGCTTAACCGAAAGCATCAGAGAATACACAAGGATGCTTATGTGGCCAGCAGTGGAAAGCACGAGCCTGACGGTGTTCTGTAGCGCAGGTTCAGTCTGGTGCTGACCCACAGCTGGATAAAGGATTTCTTTACTAGTTGCGTGGCTCCTTATTCACTCTAATTGAGAAGAAGACTTTGTTACCCAAGCCAATAATTGTCGCTTTGCTTTAGCAGCCCCGAGAGAAGGCTTGGGGTAATTTGTCCAGGCACTTCACCTTCCTGTTTATCTTTATGTATCTTTGACTTCCCCTGGGTTTGATGTTTTCCCCTGTGTATAAACCAGACGCAGAGCAAGGTAGCGCTCTTGTTTGGTGCACTGTAGGGTCAGGCAGGGATTTATCTTCTAAGTCTTTTAGCAGGAACTTTAAAGGTTGTCTTTTAGTATAGAAGCTTTGAACAGAAAGGAGTTAAGTTCTCTGAGTATCTATCTAGGGCAGTGGTAAAACATACAATCCCGTGGATAAAAGAAGGGTTGTTTTGGGTTTTTACTGCCCTTCATCCCCCATCACCGTAATTTCATAGTAAGGTAACTGCAGTTGCTTCAGTGGAGCTACTTCTCACTAAGGCAGATCTAAGAAAAAAATCTGATCTTTCACTCTGCAGTATTCATGCATACATTTTAAAAGAGAACTGGAAGCTAATCATTCAGTGATTAAGGTTTTTAGTGAAATGAATAGAGGTAGGATGGCCGTAAAATCCTTATAATGTCTAGTATAGTGCAATTTATGCTCTGTTTAATCTGTCTGAATCTATGCAATGCAATACAAAATAGATTTTCTTATCTGATGCCCGTATTAATATTTACCATAATAAATTCATGTCATTCCTATTCCCATGGCATCTGCGAGAACACGTACCTTTGCAATAAGTCACAATGCATTCATGATTCCTTTGCAGCAGTCCTTTAAGTACAGACTTGTGGAAACAAAACTCACTAGTATGGTAGAGACTTAAAGTAAATACAGGTAATAATATTCAAGTCGCGTATTATGGCTGCTGAAGTGTTAGTATAATTCAGATCGCTGTATGGATGGTTGTCAGCGGTTAAGCACCTGGAATTTATTAGTGATTGGCTCTCTGCAGGTATGTAGAGAATGCTCTTTTATTCATGTAATTAACCTCAGTTCAAGAATTCATCAGTAAGAGTTTAGAAATTAAAGGAAGGGTACTTTCTTCAATTACACTTCAGAATTATGTTTAAGGATATAAGACTGACACGTGAAAAAAATGGATGCGGAACAATACAACTGTCAAGAAACCCAAGCTGACGCAGCTCTGGTACTCACTGAATTTCATTTAATAACTTTTAGTACTGCAAGCCACTGCTGCAATTCCTCAAAACAAATAAAGACTGATACTGACCCTTAGATAGTTAAATATAACATTAAAAAATCCATAATTCTAGTTTAGGCATTTTCATCTTCTGTTCTCCCAGTGTTCTGCAAAAATATCTAATTTTTAGAGACACAGCAAGTGAGGTTCTGTGTGTATCTGAAGTCAACAACCAAGCACTGCAGGGCTGGATTCTAAATTCCTGTGCTAAATCAGTACTCCCAAAGATGGGAGTAGCAGTGGCTACAGGACAGCGTACGGCAGTTGTTTGTGCATTTAAATCTTGTTCCACGCAGCGCAAGGATACAAACCCTGGCTTCATTAAACTCTGTGTGGAAATTCTTCTAAACTTCAGCTCGTTCACAATTTCAGCTGGAGTATGTAGTACTATAATTTGTATTAAATCTAAAAGAAAATTTTGGCCCAGGTGCCTGAACTGGGCATGTTTCTGTTTCCCAGCTCAGAGATGAGTGTTGCCCCTTGTAACCATGCAAGTTGCAGACATAAATGAGCTTTGTTCCACGGCCACATCTGAATTCAGTGAAGCCATTCTGTACTCCCAAAGTAGAAAGAGAGTTTGTGTGTGCCAGTCCCTGGACTGGTGTAGAGACAAAGTGGCATATTCCTAACTATGCGTGTCTCGCTCAGAATATACGTACAGAATCCAAACTTGGGCTAAAATCAATGGAGGGGCGGAGGTGTTTCAGGTATAAGCAGTATTGTCACTTTTGCTTCGGTCATTTGCTATATTTAAGCTATTGGAAAGCAATATTTACTTCATATTTCCAGCTTCTCAGAGTAAATATAATCTGAAACATCTGGAAAAATCCTTATACGCTATTCATGCTGAAGTAATGCTCAGGGGGGTTGAGAGCATGCTTACTGGCTCGAGCAATGTTTTGGATCCCTGACCTCTGAGTTTGATAGAAAAACGTAATATTATGTTACTTAACCCCACAGTATCCAGACCAATACAACGAAGCACTTTGATGTATCCTGGGCAGTGCATTTTGCAAAGGTTTGGTGATTGAAAACATGTAACTCCTATCGAAATGAGATGAAGCAAACTTCAAAAATTGGGTTCCAATATATTTTCTCCCATTCCACAGCAATTAATTTTATGTAAAACTTACTCTTCCGAGATCCATCCACAACTATGTAAGAAAAACTGCTGTCCAAAAGCAGTGTGAAAACTCATATGGCAGCATGAAAGTTAAAATCAATGGCAGAGTTCCCCATAATACAACCGGAAACAAGATAACTCTGGGATTTCAAAGGAGATGCAGAGCAATTATTGTGTTCCTAAGAATAATCTCTCTTTTTCTAAACACAGCACTAAGAACGGCAGGATTTCGAAATGGCAGTTTGGGAAGCCGACCTAGTGCTCCTTTTAGAAGCAATGTTTATCAGCCAACTGAGATGGCAGTTGTGCTGAATGGTGGGACTGTAAGTATTAAAATGTGATGATTTAAGAAATCTTTTATATGCACTGATGTATACAACCACTGCTAATTGAAAAACCTGCTTTTAGCTTATTCACAGCAGGGGGGAAAGCTATAAATGAAAACCTGGGCAGCAAGCACGCATGTAATGCTTCCTTTCCTTCTACAAAAGATGTAATTAGAAAGTATATTGCATTTCTTTACTTGGCTTTTCACATTTTGTAGTGTAGCTTTAGAGAGACTATATACTCAATGGCCTTTTCAAATTAAATTTGTCTTAAGGCATTTAACATAATTAAGTGACACCATTTCTAACTTGATTTTTTTTTCAAGCTGATGCAAGTCACACAAATGTTTACAGGCCCGTACGTTACTTGAAATAAGAATCATTGTTGCAGGTAGTGGTGGTCTCTCACATATCTTCTGTTTTCTTGAAAAATGTAATTCTTTGTAAGTGACAGACCTGTACTTCTCTGGGAATGTGATTAATGAAAGAGGAATATAGAACATTTTAATAATAGGACTGATTTTTCTTTCTTAGACAATAGTTTGGCATGCTGTTCTTTGATAGGCCTGGTTTTCTGCACCCTGGTCATTGTAAGAATGGCTTAGTGATCTGATGCCAAACAGACTTTCTAAATGTTTTTCACAAGATGCATAATTTGCACTTGGAGACATCTCATATAGCTGACATACTGTTGTAAAAGAAGAATTTTCATTCCCATATTTTTCATGCATACCTACATGCTGCTTATAAACTGCTCATGGGTAAATTTTTACTCATGTGAGCTGGGTTTTCTTTATTTTGAATCATGAGCTGATTCCATAACTCAGCCTCTACATTTACAACCAAATGGTGTGAACTGATTGCAGGTGTCTCTGTTTTTAAGTAAGCAAACTTTTGGTTGATTTTTAGTGAACAAGAGAGACTAAATATGAGGACTCTGCTGTGTGGGTAACACAGTGGGAAACATATCAACTTGAATAAAATGAAAAGGCTTACGCTTTGCTGTCAGTAATGAGTAACATCCTTCTGATGTTTGGATTCATCTGTGCCTGTGTTTTCCGATACCAGAATATGCAGCTCAGGGAAAAGGCAGTTTAAGGACGAGAAGCTAGAGAATTTGGTTGGGGTTTTTTTGTTCCTTTTGTTTTGAGGTTGATGCAAAGCTTAATGGAGAACATCAGTAAAACATGCCATTAATGTGTACATATATAGTCATTGTTTTTATGGAGAGGTAAATGTACTGTATGGGTGGAAGAGGAGTCTTTGCATCACTCTGCATTGCAACTACGGTCTGGAAAGCTGTCGTGCCTGTAGCATGATAACACTGATATTTGAACAAGACTAGATCTCTCAGTTACGGGTTTATTATCCTTATTTCCAGATACCAACTGCTCCACCAAGTTACACTGGACGACACCTATGGTGAATGGCTGTAGGCTGTAGAGAATCAGAATCCTTGTTGCAGATGATGTTCCCTGGCAGTGTGTCTTTGAGGGAGGAAACCATAAGAATACCAGAACAAAGCAACAAAACATCCAGGAGCTTTTGAAATCCTAGAGGATTTTGTCTAATTGTGAACACCATTTAACTGATAATTGCAAAACCAAAATTGTAAATCTGAAGCTGAATCTAATTTAAAATAGAAGTAGGCACACCTTACACTGGAAGAGGGGATATCTTATTCTGAGATGCAAGATATTCTCGTCTGTAATTAGTGTGCGAGGCAAGCCTGTTTTTGTTGGTTGCCAGTTGCTTGCAAAATACCCTCCTCTCACTTAAACTTAAGTCATGTTGCCACAAGAGATTGCCACTACAGCGTGAAAACATGCAGGATTTCTTCCCATTTTGCTCCTCTGCCCCTCATTTCAAATGTCATGAAGAGTACCTTGTTTGCTTCGTTATCTAGCTGTACTGTACAGTCACGTAGCATTGTGTGTAGTCAAGCATTGTCACTCTGTGGCAACAAAATCACCGTGAACACTGCAGGCTGATACTTCTCTCTTAAAAGCTGCAGTAGGAGATGCAGTTCTGGAGGAACGAAAGGTCTGTGTATGTTTCATGTGAGTTACGGAGCTTCTTGAGGCAGAAAGGAAAAGTATCGGTCCAGTACAGAGGCAGCTCTCCTCAGCCACATGGGATCAATCCTCATTTTTCCAGCCTCAGATCTGGGGTGCAAGCAGAGCCGTGCGCTCTCGTGTCTCCTACGGACAAAGCCGTTTAGTGACACATTGGAGGGATATAGTTTTGCAAAAACTTAGCTGGGGAGAGGATGTGGCTTGAGTTTGCCAGAAGGATTTGCTTGTGATGGTGGAACAGAGGCAGCCCCCCAGTAGCTTTGGGCTCGTCGGGCAGGAAGGTGGTGGGAGCTGGGAAGCACCAACCACCCGGCAGGAGAGCCCTGGCAGCAGACAGGGCGAGGGCCTCCCTTTCCGATTCCTGTTCATATGAGCAGTCCCCTTGACTGCAGTTGTTCGTGCATTTACATGTGGGTGTGTGTTTTAGTGCCTAGCTATTAGAATCTCCGTGCTGGAGGTGGTTTGTTGTTGTTTTGGGGTTTTTAAGATGGTTTATTCCCTGCTTGTCCCCCTCCCCTCCACTTTTTTTGATATAAGGCAGACTTTCTCAAAGCTTTTTATCTTTGTTTTCTCCGGGTTGTTTAAAAGGTTCCCACTGCCCATTGTTTGTGCCATGTTTTTTCATTGTGTTTAAGCAATCATTCCTTTAGTTAACATCTAATACATATCAGACATTGAAAACATCATCATATCCTCACTGTTTGGCCAATGTTAATCTTAGCTTTCCTTGATACTAAACGCTAATCGTTTTTACTTGAGGGCATAGGAAATGCAGAACAATTAAACTTTGCATATGCTGTAATAAAAATATATATTTTCAAACTAAAAAAGAATAATGTACAAATAACTAAATAGCTTAGTAGCTTCACAGAAAGAAGTTACTTGCTGTATACTGCAAAAGAAAGACAAGCTTTTTATTTTTCAAGAGTCTTCCTGATTCTTCATGTACCTCCATTTCTACTGAATTAGGAACCTAGTCCTGCAGACTTGTCCTCCCATGACTAGTCCCAACAACAGCAGTAGGTCTACATGCAGGTACCAAGGCTGCAAGACCAGTCCCTAAGTGTTGCACATAGATACAAATGTGTATATATATATATGGAAAAATATATATTGCTGTTCTTGCCATGATCATCTTATGGGGTTTCCTTCTCTTTCAGAAACAATGTTTTTCTGTCATGCATGAGTAAAGGAGCATGTTAGCTCCCCCCTGCCCTTCCCTCCTCAAGGCAAAGGAAGCATGTGCTTGTTTTAGGGATTGCTTATTTTATTTTGTAAGTAACTAGATGGCCTTAGTAACCAAGTAGAGTGGGGTTGGATATTGCATGCTATCCAGCAACTTAGAAATACATTTTGCTTGTTTTAAAGAAAGCTTTGACCAAACAAGGTAGTATTTAAGATAATGGTAGTTACCCAGAAGATGCACCATTTGGAACAATTAAAAAAAACTATTACCATTATTTGCCTGCAGAATTTTGCTCTTAAAAAAGAAATAAAAACCTTCTAAAACTTGATCGTAAAAACATATAAGATGACCATGGCATAAATGGTAGGACAGCTTTTCTTTTAGAAGTTTATCATGCTACAACCAAGAATTATGAATTATAATGCATATTTTACAGACCTTGGACAAAATAGTTATGTTAAGAAACAAAATTTCTTTATTTTTCTAGATGTGACTGAATTGATAAATAGAGTTCCCAATCCTGCTCCTGCTGAAGTTATTTGGAATTTGAGGCCTTATGCAAAGATATGGCCAGATACTACAAACTGCTACTCACACAACTACTCTCGTGGGCTTAGTCACATGGACTGCTCACTAAATTAAACAGTAGCAGGATTGGGTTCAATTTGTGGTGGTGAAGGTGTGGCAATAGATTAGGAGGGTCTTTATTTTCCAACTTTATAAAGTTAGTAATAAGCAACGTTTTTTTTGTAAGTCACTAGTTTGTGATGTAAAATGCCCCAGATAAAACTGTAATTGAAGAAAGGCACCTTTATGTTAACTTATATTTTTGTTACAGTAAATAAAATTTGTTTATTTTGCCATTTCTGAGAGTTACCTAGAATGTAGAGCATCTGTGAAGAACATAAGAAATAAGCAAGCACAAGCCTTTCGCAGTTCAGTTAATTATCATCAGCTTTTATACTATAAAAGCTACTATGTTGTCCCTTGATGGTTATGTGCTCATGGAGTTTCCATGCAGAAAAATGAAATTGTAAAGCATCTGAAAAATAACTATTACCAGAACAAGATTTATAATAACTGACTTCTGATAGATGGCTGGAAAAAAGTTCAAAGCCATATATTACAGATCCTGTCCTGCTGTCGTATGAGTGAGGGTGTGTGATACTTCCCAGAAAATAAGTAGTATCTTCAGAAGAACACTCTCAATATATACAGTTGTTTCTATAAACAAAGTACATGAAGTACTATAGAACTAGATGTTTCTGTTTTAATCTAAACACAGGCGTCTCGGTTGGCTTGATGCCTTGGGTCTAACCAAAGGCCATGCAAAAGGGAGCATTGTAGCTTTTATAACAAAACAATTGGACTATTCTACCAACTTACAGGATTACAAAGCAGGTGCTTTTTATTAATTGATGAGAGCTAAAGCTCATTTTTGATAGATGATATATATTTATTAATTGTATTAATGTGTGTTTTATAATGTACCCTTTTTTCCGCTGATCGTTGCATACTGGTATCTTAAGTACATCTTTAAAGGATTTTCAAGACAATCAATGTGTACCATGATGACTGTACATAAGTATACAAAACTACAAAGGTTGTAAAGCATGGGCAAATGTTTTATTTTCAAAATGCTGTTCTTAACGAGAATAAAGGCTTTACTATTTACTTACAATGTTTGTGTTAACTTGGTATTAAAATCCACCTAACAGTTTTCATTACAGTAAAGTGCTGGTGATGCCATGAGTGTGGTGCTGCAGTATAAACTAAGTTACACTAAAGGAAACCAGCTCCAAGAGCCTAGGGCCACATTCCTCCACCTTTGGCAGCATTCCCACATCTACCCTTAGCTCTGGCACCTCTCAAGCCCCCAGTGAGCCAGTCAAGGAGCTGAGCAGCTAACTCTTAACAGTACGAGCGATGGGTTTTCTTCCAGTTGGCTCAGCAGTTTCCTGTACTGGCTCAACTGCTTGAGTGCTTATGAAAAGGAGGGGATGGGATCATCCAGCTGGGATTAAAGAATGCAGGTTGAGGGTTTTTTTCTTGAAGTGGTTTGATTTTTCCTGATCTGGCACAACAACCAGTGTGACCAACTAGGCAAAAAATGCAGGGTGGGCACTGGCAGAGCAGTGAAGACAAAGTCTGTGCAAGTGATGGAAGAAATCCACATTGAATCACAGCAAGAGCTCGAGGGTATCTGCTTTATTATGCTTTCACTGAAAACAACCAGACCTTTGTTTGACTTGTATGGAATTAGTAGCAGAACTGCAAATATCTACTCTTAACTGTGAAAATTATAAAGGCCTCAATAGGACTATGCTTGACAAGACTGATTTTAAAAAAAAAAAACAAACAATGAGGACCCCTGAGCAGGAGGCCCAATCTAATTTTTATTCTGCTTGCACCTTATGTAAGCAAGTACACATACACAAGATCACTTAAAATGTTATCACTGTGATCTTAAATTTTACGCTTTCAGCACACGTGCTAAGTGATAACAAAAAGGCCTTTGAATTTTCCCCCTGCAGAAATACAGAGCGACTCTAGCTGTCATTGCCTTTAGTTGGAATTACAGAGGCACAGCATTTCTGGAAAGCCTGGATTTTTGTACATTGTCACAGTTCTGCAGAAGTCAGTGAAGCTCCTCCAGTTTATACTAAATGAAGATTTTTTTGCCCTAGTGTTAACGTTCCTTTTGTGTGGGGATAATGCCATTTATTTCATCTAGAGTTTTGTCCCTGTCAGAAGAGCTTAAAAGTGAGCATTCAGGAACACAAAATAAACACAGACTCGAAATTTTCAGCTAAATGTGCACAATTCCCTCTGTTTAACAGAGTTGTACTAGGACTGAATTTTATTTTGGCATATTGGGTCCTTACATAATGTCCCTTTGATTTACAACACCTTGCTTGTAAAACTGTTATTCTAAGAGTGCTTCTGTATCAGTATCACAAAGTTTGGTCCGTGAGCTCTGTGTTTTGTGATACTGATGAGAAAACTAAAATTGATATACTGAGTGATGGGGTGTATGTTCTTCTGAGTCTTCCAATTTGGTTCCCACTGCAACCACACAAAATAAAACATTAAATAATTAACTTTGCAGAAACAAAAAATGTAATAAGTCATACTTCCACAGCAAATATTCTGTTGTTCAAATAAATAAATGTAAATCCCCCATCCAACCCCAAAGACCCATTTCTTCTGCGCATGGTGTTTTTTCATTTTGACACGGCTTCAGCACTCAGATACTTGTACATAGTTTTTAGTGCCAGCTGTGGGAGTTGTGCATGTGTAGCTGAGGGCAGAGTTGTTTGCTAATAAGTTTCTGGATTGTTAAAAAAAATTAAAGCTGCTCTTTGAGGTTTTGGCTTTGAAGACTTTTCAATTAAAAGTCAGTGATGAAGTCATACAGTTCACCTAGTACATAAACATATTTTTGTCATTTGGGACAACAGGCAAGGTCAATGAAGAATAGTTTTTCTATGTCTCAGTGGAAAGAAGAATGTTATCCATGTGATTGCAAAGAGACTGCCAAATGGGAAAAATCAGTCAAACAAAGAGCACAGGGTTGCTTGCTGGAGTAAACAATTCTAAATGAACAAAAGCTCTACATAAAAGTAAAATGTCCCACCCCCTAGTGAAAGCTGTTTTCAAAGCTCTGTATTCTTTCAGAGTGCTGTAATACAGATTAACCTAATGTTTTTCTTCTGCTGATACAACAGTCTGGTTGCTCAGTCCACTTCCATGACTTCAGCTGTCACATTCTGTTCTTAATATTTTAATATTTTACAAACTGCCTTTTAACTTACAAAGATAAGGATCTGTTTCTCCCTGTGTTTCAGAAGAAGCATCCGTACTACAGAGCTTTCACATCAAGCAAGTTTGTTGGGAGATTT
Source organism: Clamator glandarius (assembly GCA_033459285.1). Taxonomy (NCBI): domain Eukaryota; kingdom Metazoa; phylum Chordata; class Aves; order Cuculiformes; family Cuculidae; genus Clamator; species Clamator glandarius. The sequence continues at coordinate 2,142,959 of JAUNZM010000157.1, read as the reverse complement.
ATATTAAAAAGTTATGCTTGAGGCAATGAAGGCAAAATAAGCCCCCCCAAAATCCCCTTTTGTACATACAGTTTCAGGAGAGGTTAGTCACCCTTCCAAGACACACAACTGAAAGCCAGCAAAGAAAATCCTCTTGGTACATACCCAGAATACCAGGCTGCAACAGACCCATGTGCTAATTTAAGGTGCTGAATGTTCTACTAACCTGGAAGATCTCAGCTCATAGAAAACATACAGGAAAAGTGATGTATGATGATGAGGAACATAGAAACTACATTAGAAATCCAAAATATGACAGCAGTTGCAGGATATGCCCTACAAAGGCCAAAGCAGTAACTGCCCTGTGCCTTGCTGACAAAAGACCCTTCTAGAACTTAGGGCTTTTGTTTGTACAGCTGGTAAGGAGAAAAATCATGTGACTATGAATGTCCCATAAACAAAAATACTAGCTATTGCATTGAATTTTATCTAATATTGCTTGATGTGATAAGATTGGCCTTTGCAAACATTTCATAAAAATTGCAACAAGTTCAAAACCCCAGAGCTCACACATGGTCTTTCACAATAAAATGAGCAAGTTTTTTAGGTAGCTGCTAGCAGTGCTTTTAGTCAGGAGCGTCCATGGCTTATCACAACCTGTGTTACTTAAGCATAACAATTTCCAACCACATCACGCTAACCAGGGAGCACAGGCTGTCAGCCTGAATCTAGATTTCAGGCAGTTATTTAAACAGTTTTCGACACATACTTGCTTCTTATGCCGACAGAAAAGTAAGATGTCCTCAAGATTCAGGTAAGCTGGAAAGATGGGGAAAGAAGCTGCCTGGCTACATCTTCCCACTAGAAATTTCCAATGGAAAAATGTATTTTTTTCAGGCTGTGACAATTCAAACTAACTAACTTAAGGTCTTTTGAAATGCCTAAGAAAGACGTTGAGTGTTAGCATAGTTCCCATGAAGTTTAGAACAACTTATACTAGCTGATAACCCGGCCTATTTCTTTCAAACAACACATATCTAAACACAATGAATAGCGTAAAGGTCAATGAGAACAACTAGCTTACAACCATGCCATTCACAGGCTGAATTTTAACCACTTCAGTCTTAGGAGTCCCATCATTCGTTCAGCAGAGCAAAAGAAAGACCCATTTCTATTTTCAGTTGCATTTTTTAAAAAATCCAGCTTTCCCAGCCCCGATCCTCTCCTGTCTCTCTCTGTCCCTAGTCACTGCGTGCAGTTATGCCGGCAGATTCCTACTGTTGCAGACCTGTGATTCAGCTGCAGTGGAAATTACCTCTTTGTCTTTACAGAGATTTCCTGCACGCTGGGGAAAGGCATATGGACAAAATTGGGCAGAACAAACTCTACAGAGAGTACATAATCGCTAATATAAGGAGGTGCAATGTAGAGTTTAAATAGAAGTAACACTATTGTGATCATTCATTGCTAGCATGATCACAGCATTTCATATAGTTTTAATACATCAGCTCCTGTTTCAAACCCAAAGACATACAGCAACTGGGGCCCATCAGTGCTATGACAGCGTTAAGTTAAAATCTGTCATCTCGCTTATTTCCAGTATTACGGTTTTTATCTAGACAGGTCAGATGGTCTTTACTGTCAGGACAGCTGAATTTGTTAGCACTTTGTTTCAGTCTCATTATTCTTAATTTTTTAATGCAGAGCAGACCTGATTAGACTACGCTTTAGCCACGTGCATGTTCTAAATTGTAGGACACTATAGCCATTGTTAAAATAATAAGCCCTAGTGGAGACTGATGAATGTCCTTGAAAGTGAGGCACAGGTTGCTCGGAAGAGGTTAGCACAACTGTTATTTTTGACTTGCTACTCCTTCTATAATAAAGTTACCTATTGGTTTGTGTGCCAAGTTACTTGGAAATGCAGCTCATTTAATGCAGCAATGTTGAGGCGCAGGTTATGGCTCAAGGAAGCACTGGGTTTGAATATATTTGATTTACTGTTTTGGTCAGCTCCTAGGAGTGGAATACTCGTAACTGCAAAAGTCCTATTAGACAGCTGAGGATTGGCCTTGGTCCTGTGCATTAAGTTCAAACATCTTTACTATCTATTTTGCATAGCAGAGGCGGTTTTCCCTCATTTCAATGCACTAATACAGAATCAGGGCTGACATTCTGGTTTGAGACTTGGTTATTTCAGCATAATGGCAAACAAACTATGACCTACTTTATACACTACTGTATAATACAACTGGTTTGTGACAGTAGCTTATGAAAGGTTTATACACCCACACTCTTTATTTTGTTTAAATTGTAAGAATTATGAGAATTACATTTAGTGATTTAAACGGTTGAAAGCAGTAATGAAAAATAACATAGACTGAGACTATAAGAAGATGAAAATCCATTAAAAAAACCCTACTGGAATAACTTATTAGCAGGGGCTTAGAGTAAAATATATATAGAAAGGAGTTTCACCATAGCCTCCCAATGAAATGCCAAAGAAGCCTGAACGTGAAATTGGAGTCACCAGCAATCTGTCTGAAATAAGACCTGACTTTTAAAGAGACAGTTCTTTATAAAGTGTGTATAATTTTAGCCTCTTGCTATTGGAAGGCAACACGTAGGCAGCTATTAGTGAAAAATTTCACTTCAGGAAATCTTCAGTCACTAGTGATAGGAAAATGATGTAATTAAAAAAAAAATATATATATATTAAATACACAAGAAGAAAATAACCCAGAAATTATACCCATAGACCTGCCTGCTACTTATGAATCTGAAATGGAACTGTCAGAAATCACTCATCAGAAGAGGCTTCTGCAAAACAGATACATCAAACTGACAGGACAAACCTAATTCTCCAAATCAGCAAGAGGGTTTGTAAAATGCATAGTCTTGCCTCCATGGTGTTAGAGAACAAACAATGTCAGGGCTTTTTAAAATTCACTTAGGATTAGATGAGGGAAGCAAGAGCTGACAGACTCCCAGACACCAACAGTGTCCTCCAAATAATTCAGTGTCCTGAGACTCATGAGTAGAGCACCACAGAAACACAACAGTTTAGGGAAGATGACCCTCAACTGAGAGAAAAATCCAGAGAGCAACGAGCACAGCTTCAGTGGATCCAATTAATAAAGGCTTTTCCATGTAAACAGTCAAGATAGAAAAAGAGAATGGAGCAAATAGAAAGAACTGACCAGAAATGGAGAGAAATAATTCTGGAAAGGCAAGTCCCCAGCAAAAGGCATTTTGGGATTTACAGGATGCCAACACAGGCAGAAAACCAGAATGGCAGATTTGCTGGGCAGCTTCATGAAAACTGCATTTTCACCCATTAGCCTCTCTTATTTCTGACATGTTTCCTACTTGCAAAATACAATAAGTTCTGTAATGTCGCCAAATTTAAACTGTTACACAGACTAAAGCAAACAATCAGGTTAAAAAAAACATAACAAACCAGTTACACAGAGAAAGATGACCAAGTGACGAATGCCGCAAAGAGAAGTTTGGGGCAAGTAGTGTGTTTGTTCTGCTGTCCATCACCCACTTTACTAACCTCTGAAGAATCTCTTAAGACTCCACTAACCACTTGTGGTCTTTCTTTGCCTCCTTGCCATCCCTCCTTCCTTTTTTTTCTGATCCAAAAGAGTTTCAAGTCTAATTTTGCTGTAGGACCATTCCAAGGTTTTACTTTTTAACTGGTGACAGCTTCTTCTCCTGGCTTTCAATGCATCTCGAAATTATAAATCGAAATTTTAGTTTTGCATGTCTAAATGACTAACAAAAAATATCACCAGATTTTTCAATAAAAATCCTCCCACTTTTTCACTATTACTTTGAAAAAGGCTAAAAGAAGAAAACCAAAAGACTGCAAAACCCATGAAGAATTTCTCTTTTCCTTTAAAACAGAATGACAAACAAAAAGAGTTTACATAATGAGAGAAAAACCACCAAATTGCAATCGTCTCCTTTTCCATTACAAATCATTATTAACAGGTGCAGAGTGATGGGTAAAAATATAGTTTTGGTAGTGGAGGACTAGTTCAGACTTGTGCCAGCAGATCCACTGCTGTGCCAGTGTAAGTACAGTTCAAAAGACCACTTATTTTGTAGCTTATCTAAATGATGATCTTTCTTTTTTCTTTCCCCTAACATTCCCAACGTGGTTTCAGAAATTAAATTTTACTGTAATCTTTATAACTTTTCAAAGTCTGAGTCTGGGGCGTGGACCAATAAAGCAGAATCTGCATCATGAGTCCTATGACTTTTATCACTACATTCTCAGCTGTTACTGCCAAGATTAAACTTCCAGAAACATCTCAAGCATCTTGAATCAGGCTTGATGAAAACCACCACATACGCTGCTATCGACACTGCTTTGTTCTTGGATTTTCCTTTTTTTTGAAAAAAAAAAAAAATTTAAGGGTTTTTTGTGTAACTGAAGCATTATACATATGCTTTTAAATTAAAAGCAATCACATATATAAACCCATTTTAAACCGTTTTGACTGCAATATTTTAATTTTCAGAAAGAAACAACAGAATACCTGTAAATACAATAATGTTAAGAAAAAGCAGTCAAACTCTTCTAATTGCAATGTCCTACCAACATTAAGTAGCTTTCCACTTTAAATCTTTATAGAGTTCAATTCGAAACAAAATAATTTGAGGAAATCACCTTCAGCATGTCAGATGTTATCATATCTGTGTGTGCTTATGTACGTTATATAACAGATATATTAAAAGTGTAAACCCATGGAATATGAGGAGGTCATCATTTCCAAGAGCTCCATAATGAGATGAATTAAAGGATTACAGCTTGAGTAAAAGGAGAGCAGATGAATTTTCCTAAATAAAACACGGTGTTGCAGAGTTTAAGAAATCCATCAGCTATTCAAACTATATCTTTTCCTATTCCTACCACCTACAGTACCTTTTAAATATTTTTTAAGCCTAGTGTAAAATGTTCCATTTATATATATCCCCTTTTTGTTCTTTTCCTTGGGAAACTATTCAGTCCAACAACCATGCATGCTATTATAACTTCATTTATGGCCCCATTAATAAGGTTCTGTGAGAGCACACAACTATCCTCATATGTTTATTTGTTTATGGAACGAATTGCAAGAAATTTCACAGTGTAGTCCTTTTTTTCCTAGGTATTGAATTTTAACGTTTTTCTCTCACTTCATTCTGCTTTAATGCGATATGATTATTTACTTTTGCACAATTACACACAGCCGTTCTTCAAAAGTATGCAGACTATACTTTCCCTGTTCAACCTATCTCAGTAAGCGTATTTGGCTTTCAAATCCTGCCTCATAATTCAGGTGGAGACATCTCACAGCTGCATAAGCAGCGACTGACTGCATTTCCTTGCTTCTTGACAGTACACATCTGTTCCTGCTCTAGCGCTACTAAAATGTGTAGCCTGTTCTCCCCTTTATCTGCAATCTCATTCACATTTTCAAGGATTTTTCAATAACGGAACACCTACAGCTTGAGTTCTTCAGCATGTTACTGATTGCGTCTTCCTGAGGGAAAAGTTTCTTTCTATGAAAGAAGTATTTTAAAAATCTCTCAGTACAAGTGAGTAGTAAATTCTACTGCCAAAGGAGAAATACAGCTCAAAAATTGAGTGGCATGTAAAGGAATATTCCCTTCTGTATCTGGAAATCAACTCGTCAGCTGCTGTGAAGATTACTTGCTGTCTCGGTTTGGTTTAACTAGATTTTCCACACACTGTGTCCATTCACTGTTACAGAAGTACCTTGCAAAGCCAAGGCTATGGCTGATCTGTAAGAACTGCTAGCTAACAGAGTGACAATTGTTTCTGCTGTAAACCCAGGAATATTTATTTCTTTTACTATTTTCCCTAAGAACAATGTTTTTTTAAAATAAAATTTTACAAATATTATGCAGGTAAGAAGAAGAAAATAAAGCCCTTAAGGAATAAAATAGCTGAAAATACTGGACAATGTATACAGAACTCGCTGTCCTTCCAGCAGCACACCAGCAGGGAAAATAACCATCGTACCCCACAGCATCAGTAAAGTGATTTGTTCATGTAAGTGATATATAAATATTTAGGTATTTTTATTAAAAAAAAAAGTCAAATGCTTTCAAATTACTTTCATTGTAGGACAGATACTTTTTCATTTCTAGTGACATCTCATCAGTATTGCACCCACGTAATGCACTGCTCAGAATCACAACTAGAAAGGGTTCATCCACTGCATGGCGGCACAAATCAAAGTAACCAGATGGTTAACCAAGAATCAAAGGCCTATTTCTGCTTCAAACATGAAAGCAAAAATACATCTGGAGTGATGCAGGATACCAGCTAGAAAACAAGAAGATACTGCAAATTGTGTCCAGTTTCAAATGGATGTTTCAGCTGCAGATACTGACAAAACTGATATGGACAGCCCCAGATAAATGCATGCAGCTAAAAGAAGTTTTCCAAAGCAGACAATCTCATGGTACAAAATCAGCCTCATGAAACCGAAAACATGTCTTGCTCTGCGTGTGCCTGTGTTACATCCTGACAAACATGATCTCAAGCAACTTGTAGGTTATTAAACCACCTATTTGAGTACATTTACATTAAAGTAATTTCAGCAAATCAGAAAGGATATGATTTTCAAAAAAAAACCACCCCAGCTCATCTGCTATGCGTTCACATCCTCTGGAGGCTGGCCCTTTATTAGCTGTGTTTTCTGTAGAAGGTAATGTTGTTGGTTTTTTTTTATTTCTGTAAAATATTCTGGAATGCATTTATCCCATCAGCTGTGCTACACTAGGGAGAATTCTTTCTCCCTACAAGTCTTGAGTGCTATGCTTCTCTGCACACTTTCAGCCTCAAAGTAGAAACTGTTAAGAGTAAGGTATATCACTCCTGAAATACATATCATTTTGTATTACAGCAGTGGAGCAGTATAGATTTATATATCAACTAAGAATGCTGTAGCTGTATGATCTTAGGTAAGGCTGTAAGAAACACACCTTTTTTCTTTATACTCATAAAGAAATTTAGCAGGCACGTGCATTAGAAGAGGTTACATTCCTGCAAGATGCTATTAATTTATAAAGTAATTTTCATGCAAATTTTTCACACCCAGAACACTTTTCAAAATTAGTAATAAAGAGTATAAAAGATCTAGTGAAAGAATAAAAAAAACACAAACAAATTTAAGAAAAGAGATGCTACAAACATGCTGTGACCCAGGGAGAGAATCAGTGGTTTATAGGAGGCTACATTGCCCTTGGGCTGCCGAAGCAGGAGACACGGTGGAGGGTTCACTTTCACGTGACAGCAGGCACAAGACAGATTAGCTGGTCTCAAAGCATCACAAACGGGCAGTTTGCCTTCCCTCCATTTAGCTGCTGTTGCACCATTTCCCTTATTTCGGATGTAAGGACTGTGTCATTACCAGGCAAGTCAGTTTATCAGGCTGACCCGGCAGAAAACGAACCGGAGGGGCAGAGCATAGAACTGAAGAGCAGCTCTTTGTCACGTGTGCCAGCCAAACCACCTCACCGTGAAGCTGTGATTGCTAGAGTCAAGGGAAGGATGGCAGAACCCTTGGCTGAGGAAGCACAGGGCTGCCCTTTCAACAGGGAAGCTGTTGGATCTCCTTAGCTGCCCCATAAAAATCCTGCTTTTGGCCCCTACTTGAAAAAAAGAAAAAAAAAGCAACAACCAAAAGTGTTCATTCTGGTTATAATGAAAACTAAAACTGCACTATTTGTTTTAACAACACTGAACATGTTTTAACACCCTTTCTGAAAACAGAAAAATAAATTAAGAACGCCTTCGGATTTGTTAATTACAAACATTTTGCATTTCTAACGTCTCCTTAATGTCCTTTTTAAAGGACACACTGGCCAAGATTGTACAAACACTTTTGTACGGCTGTCTAGAACATACCCATGAAATAAGGCGCACACAGCATTGTGCTGAAAGCCATAACAAAACAGAACCTGACTGTTAGCTCACATTAACCGAGTCTTTGGCTGGTATTTTCACAGAAGGTATGCTGATCTTTCTAGTAGTGTCAATAGAATCACATTACTGCTCGAGTCAGCGTTTTCTAAAAGCTATTTGGCATCTCACCATTCATCCCCTACAGTTAGATTCAACACTGTTTACAGTATCTAATAAACAGGGTTAGAGCTATACAAATTTAAGAAATACTTCATTGTTATTCTTAATATAGTTAACTTGCTGTATCTATTTAAACATGTTTTTCTTCTTTTTCTTTTGATCATGAGTCTTAGTGCTTTATTTGTGGCATCGTGAGTTTTTAGGAACAACAAATATTTTGTCCTGCTTGATGTAAAGAGCTCAGTGAGTTAATTAAAAGGGATTAATTGAATTAACTGAAATGTGCAGAAAGAAAAGGTTAAGAAGAAACTGCATTCTATTATTTATTATGGTGTGAGTGCTCACAATCCACTGCAGTGCAAAGTCAGATTGAATCTCTGGTAAACGTGGTTTAACCCTGCTGTCTTTTCAGTGAAATAGGGTTTAACAACATTAATAAACAGCAGAATAATAAAAGCAGAAATAAGGGTGGCTGGAGCACTAACAACATTAATTATGGCATCACAGCTGAGAGTGATAATGAAAACCCCTGGACAGTAACTTCTCAAAGTAGTAGAGCTGTTTCCAAACAGCCATCTGTCTGGGCCCCAAGGCTGTTTTATGTATGGATACTCTTAAATTAACTTAGCAGTGTTCAGTTAGGGAATTACAGAAACAATGTGGTGACATTGCAAGTTATCGTGATACAAGCAATATAAACTTGCGCTGGTTTGAGAAAAAAAAAAGGAAAAGGGTCAATTTTACAAGTTTCTTTGAAGTGGTGAAACAGCTGTGTGTCCTAGAGTTATAAAACAATTAATTTGATGATAGGAAAGCTCTATAAGGTGTATGAAAAGGAAATTTGTTTTTCTTTTTGAAACAATTGGCAAAGGCAGCAGAGGAAATCTTATCACTACTCAACTCTCCAAACCAACATAAATACAGTTTATGGAAACAGTCAGTTTCTGCAGACAGGAGTTTTTTTAATCAATTCAGCTGCCAGATGACACAGTCTCCCCCCCAGTCATTTCTATTATTGCCAACGTTTTGAAAATGGGATCATCTTGTCCTCTGAAAATGCACTTGTGATTTTCATCTATAAGATTTTACATGCATGAAGACTGTAAACTATGATCATATAATCATCTAAGATCACAGACATCCTTTTCCAGTGACATGTTGTAAATACATAGTGGAAAGGTCTTTTTAAGGTTTAGTTCTTAGAAATAAGTGCAAAACATATGCATTTGAACTCACACTGGTATTAAGGACAATGGAACGTGGAAAAAAATGCTTTGACGAGATGATGTAAAAACTAACAAATTGAAAACAGACCGTCCAAGCCACAAACATTAAACTGCAATCATTTAAAATTAATTAGCAAGCCTTCAGGAATGCTATTTTTCAACAATTAACACTGACAGAATTAAACATGTATTACAAAGGAAAGAATTTGGCTTTTATTTTTTAAATTTATGCCATTAATTTTATCATAGCAATTTTTTTGGATCCACTCATCTTCAAGCCCAGATCTGTTTATGTCTTCTTTAAAATAATAAAAAAAAAGCTACATTTTTTTATCAAAGTAAACTCTAATAAAGCCGTAGTAAATAGGCTGTGAAATCCCACAAAGACTTGAAAATCTTGGCTGCGCTGCCAAAGTTTCTTTATGTATCAGTTAGAACTGCTGGAAAACAACTGATGTCTCATGGATTTTATTTTTCATCATTTTTGTACACTGTTACTATTTACTGTTTTCTTTAATCTTCTAGATCTAAGCTACTACAGCCAAGAATTCTACTTCACTTACTGCACACAAACAACCTATGTATACATACATACACATATAAATGCAGTTTTCCCCTATTGTGATGTATGATTTTGCTCCTCACAATGAATCCTTTTCAGCTATACAATATCCCTTAGGCTATTGCATGGGCTGGTAAATAAAACCTGACCTATTGTGGATTAAAGCTGCAGTATAAATATGAATAAATGTTTGGAAAAATCCATACAGCCCTTGTAACAAACTGCTATCACAAAAACCATCATAACAGCCTTCTGCTTTCAGTACTTGTAATAACATGTATACTGCACTGAAGAAAATCATTCTTGTTTGGAACATTTCATAATGAAATAAAGCAGTGATCAAGATGTCCTGCATATAGCACAGTGCAGACAGAAAAGTGTCCAGCTCATAATATCTTACAACATATAATACTGAAATAGCAAGGTAACTGAGGACACCGTGATAAACAAAGGATGTTTTCAAAACAACATCTTTTGGAAAAAAGTACTTTTATGACAGTTTTGATATTGGCTGATACTTAACCCTATCTATGATTTTAAAAAGCCTACCCCAATACTTATGTGGACTGAACTCACACTTAGGTCTTCACAGCTGAAAAACAACCTACAGAAACAGCTTTCATTGTGGTCCTGCTGTTGCTGTAGACATGCAGGAGCACTTTTGGGGTTGTCATTCATTGCTGTCTTTGTTAATTATTAGCTTGCCTCTCCGTGTACCTAAATATGTACTCAAAGAAACCTATTGCTATTTATATTGTTATCAGTACCACTATCAGTGCAGAGTCTTCCTATGATAAGGACTGTTAACACTGGGAATGAACATTGAAGAATGTCAAGCATCGTGAAGTGTACACAGAACACCAACTAATGCTGCAATCGGAACTGGAAACGTAGATTTCTCCACTGGGTATTTTCTAATGAACTGAGGGTGTAATGCAAATAGCATTGCAACATTTATTCTACAATGGAATCAGATTATTCTGGACTTATCCTGTTGAATAGCACAATGCAGCTGAAGCTAGCTGGCAGGAGCTTCAGTCCAGCTCACACATTTTCCCTGGAGATCATAAAGATTGGCTGTTTGGGCAGGAAAAGCACCTCCAACAGGAAAATATTTTTCCTTGCACTTGCAAACATCAAAACCACAGAACTATCCAGTAGCTGCTGCTGCAGTCACCACCTCTCATCACAAGGAAAGCTGCAAAACTGGAGACAGACCTCCGTCTGTCCCAGAGCTTTGTCTAGTATGGGTAAACCAGGAGGAGTTGCTGAGTTTTTTCAGGCCCCGGGGGGACACAGCAGATGCAGTATTTGAACGTGATCCAATTGCAAATGTTAAACCCTCTGTGGTACTGGTTCGCGCATGTGACTGGCAGGTAAGCACTGCAAAGGATTAAAGGAGGAAGCACACAGAACCAGCTTTTTAACAATGTGCCCTGTCTGAGAGGACAAGAGCTGACACTGATTCACTTCCCGCTATGTGACAAAATGTAGATTACTTCAGAAATCCAGAGCAACAGTTTAAAATGTTTGCTCCCAGTACTGTCTGGAGATTGCTGCTCAGCTGTTGTGAGAGTGGGTTTAAATACTGTTCCAATTCACACACAGAGGAGAAATTGTTACAATAGCACCAGCTATTAAGCTGTTTACTGGAAAGATTTATACTATAACTACTGAACCTTGTGTTCATTAGAAAACAATCAGTGAAAATACCTACTTAGCCAATTCTGAATGCAGAATTAGTGTTGTGCACACACATCAGAAGGCCACCCAACAGATATGCGAGTACAGAGTGGGATCAACCCTTTTGGCAGCTCCCAGTTTGATCCAGACTGAGTGAAACTGCACCCTGAATACTAAGGGCAAAGACTGGCCATCTGAGAACACATCTGCGACAGTGCCACCAGATCGAAGGACCACACAACGGTGACTGGTACAACATCATTTTCCCTCTCTTCAACACATGAACAACATAGCTGAAAGACCTCATCTCCATCTGTTGGAGCAGAGTTCACACTCCTACGTGTGTCACACTGGAGTCCGGCCCACAGAGGCTGACAAAACGTAGACTGGTTGAGAAGCCAGTGAATCCTCCTGCAGTAGCATATGAAGAAGCTGGGCCATGTAATCATAATTATACCACTGTGCCTGAGGAAGTGAATGATAACTTTGTCCCTGTCAGGAAAGCCTTGTCCTTCATCAGGGCTAAAAGGAAACATGTATTTATAACATTAGGGATATGGTTTAGTGGTGGTCTTGGCAGCGTTAAGTTTACAGCTGGACTTGATGATCTTAAAGATCTTTTTCCACCTGAATGACCCTGTTATTCTGTGAGTCTATGTTACAGTGTTGGTTCTTAAAGCAATCTGGTCTCATTTCCCTTGGCAATTATACTGTGTTGCTTGGGTTTGTTTCTCTTTTTTAGAACTGCACAGGCCAACCAGTAGAACAGTTACCAAACAGAAATCCCACAGTTCAGAAAAACTGCACAGCAACCCGTCTGGTAAAATTCAGTATTTACATGTTGTGTAGCTAGTAGAGGTTTGATCCTGCCCTAGGAAATACCGTACCAGCACAGCACCAGAGTTCTCTGAAATTATTGAGCCTTGGCCCTCTACCATATTATTAATTGCCACTTTCAGCTATACAGGCAACTAACAGCCAGGCATTTACAACAGACTTTCCCTTCTCATCTTACTTGCAATTTGTGTCTTACTCTATGTCCTACTTTTTTAACAACTTGAAATATAACAATAAAGCACTTAATGTAAAAAGAAAATCATTAAATACACAATTTAATTCACTTACCTTTGGCTTCTTGCTTAGCCCAGAATTTTTTCAGTGTTTCAGTAATGTTTTTCTCCTCTCTCAACTGCTTTTGCCATTGACGTAGCTCTTGTACTTCACTATCACAGCGGACCTGGGAAAGGCAAAACCGAAAAGGCAATTAAAATTATATATGTTCATGTTACCCAAAATAATGAGACAAATTTTTTCACAGGGCTGTGGCTGGGCAAATACGTGACATCTGTCCTTTTTGCAGGGCACAATATAAAAGCACAATCCCAGAGGTTTACAGTTTTCAACATATACAGAAATAAAACCCACATAATTGACAAACTCCATTGAAAACATAAATATGCCAATTAGGAGATCATTTTGATTACTGAGGACTCCTGAGAATGTGATTGCAGTAAGACGTTTATTCTTCAAGTTAATTAAAATTTAAAGCTTTATGCTGAAGGGTATTAAAGCCTTTAGAAAACCACAACACTATAAACCCAAGTCATTGACCAACATAATAGAGTAGGAGAGGAGCACGAGGGGTCATGCAGCTCAGAATTTATTCCAGCACACTGACTCACACCTGCCACCAGCTGCAGCCAGGCTTACTGACAATCCCAGCCATACAATTTTCACAAACAGGAGGACCATTAATCTGTTATTTAGAGTAACTGGAATGCATTACATGATATCTGTTCTTTCAGTCAGTCACCCCCATGAAAGGCATAATTCTGCTTCCACATAAAATTACAGTAGTCACAGGCCTCAACTACACTTCAGTTGAATTCTTCTATTATGGCTCTTGTACTGGCAGATCCTATAAATATATGAGCAAGCCAGATTCGCGTCAACAGCTTTTACCACTCTGCTGCCTAAATTTCTTCTAAGCAGGATTTGATTAATTAGTGATGTGTTGCCAGTTGCCTACCCTGGCACTCACGCAGTTATTACCTCCAGCGTTACTGCAAAAATCCAGATGAGACACTGGCTCTCTGACAATAGTGGGAAGGGCTCATTCTAGTATTAGCTTGGACATTGGTACTCTTAGAGTTACACTCAATAGAATTATTAAAATACAGCTTCTATTTTTTGTAAATGATAGGTATATAAAATGCCAATATGTCTTAGGGCTTAATGTCCTGGTAATTACGGTTGAAGTTGAATAACATAGTAGAAACAAGTAGCAATAAACTTGTTTTCTCCTGGCACATTTTTGCTTTCAGGAAACCAACTGCTTAGTTTTCTAGAAAATGTCTTATATTCACTTCAACCTTACATGATACAGTAACGAGTTTGCTCTGTGATTTGAACTCTATCAGTCTGTTCCATCACACTTCCCTGAGATATATACAGACTAAAAGAGCAGAACTTAGTTTTCCACTAGTTAACAAACAAACTAAAAATACTTAAAGAAAACCAGAATTTCCATCAGAATTTCTCCTTTACAGTGCAGCTAAGAATGCCATAGACAGTAGCTGAACTACAAAGCACTTTCAATCCTTTCAAACCACTTGGAGAAAATAACTTGATATATTTCAGATAAGCATAAGTACAATGTGAGGTTACATGATCAATAAAGACAGGCAAGACTTCTAGTCAGTGACTTGACATCAGGTATATCTTAGGCCTCTAATAAAATCCCATTATACTAATAAAATCCTGTATTACCTTCTATAAAAGTTACATAATGTTTTTTCAAGGTTGACATGAAATTTTAAAAATTAAAAAAAATTTTAGCTACTGTTACTAGTGAAATTCTTTTCAGCTACACAGAAAGCTAAAATAATTTTCTATTAAATTAATCAAATACTATTTCCAAAAGTCCAATATATTCCCAAATACAGGATAGTTTCTTTAGGCTTGCAAGAGACATTTTTTCTGTGAAAATTTTGCAGTTTATTGATGTCTATATAAAAGGAAGGACAGCACCCTTCAGAAGCTTTGGTAGAAGCACAAGGTATCTGAGCAACATTGCACTGTTCAGCAAAGATAACAGGTCTTGGATGTTGCCTTTGCAATGCTCCACTGCCAGGAAGCCTGCAGTGATATTGTCAGTGCTAATTAATGTTAGTGTCAATGCCATCTCTGTTTAATAAAAGAAAAAGAAAGGAAAATGATCAAGCAGAAAGCGTCACAAAAAATCTATCAGTCCAGAAGATAATTTTAAGGTATTTCATCATCTTTGGCTGCACAGCACATTATAGCAGCCACTCGTATATTCCCATCTGCTAAGAGCTGCAAAGAACAATTTAGCAGAGGGTGTTCTATACTGATTGTTATTTAAACACCTGACGTACAGAAGGAGGCATCCTACTGTCCATAACAGCAGAATTTAGCAATTAGACAGCTAGTAACAACTCAAACAAAAAAAAAACAAAAAAAAAAAAAAAAGAAAATTGTTCAGTGTTAACTATACAGATTTTCTGTTGAGGAAAAGTGAGATTACATCAGCATAAATGCCTGTGAAAAAACTGTAGTCAGTAGGCATAAGGCAGAGCTACATCCAAAGCCAATGAACCATGGGGGTCTCAGCAGCTATTTATAGCATCCCCTACTTAAAATTTATGTAAGGATTTTCCCCGGGGCCTTCACAGTCCTATGGTTTCCAACATCAAGCAAAATAACTACAGATTACTCTTACCCGATAACCTCTCCAGAAGGACTGAATTACTATGCTTGCTGCTTCTTCTGATAGAAGGAGAGATAGAGGAGTTGGTGGCCTAGGACTTTGAAAAAAAATATGTTTTTTTAAACAGAGAGCCTATAACTGTAAAATACTTTCTTCCCTAACAGTATATTTTATAAAAAAGAGAAGGGTTGTTCAGTAGCTTTAAAGATACCATTTCTTATTGCTCCAGAGATAAAAAGTATGCAAATAATATATCTTTTAAAAATATATTCTGTGGTTATGTACACTACAATAATTTCTTTTTCAAAACAGTAATAGATAAAAGGCACACCAAGCGCAGTAATCTTGCTTATTCTTCTATATGGATTTCAAATTCCTATCATTATGGTAAAATTTGAGGAGGTGGCAGGAGGGAAGCAGGAAAAGTAGTCATGTCATTTGTACAGCAGAGGTTTCAGTGAGCATTCAACAGACCAACTAAATGTTTCTAACAATTATTAAACACAAAGAATGTAAATATATTTTAATATAACTTACATTATGATTTCACTTAAAAGTAAAATGCACTGAAAAAACTAATGATTATTGCATTAGCATAAGCACGGATCTATGTTTAGAAATATCTAACAAGTTCTTAAAATGCTGGAATTCTACTTTTGGTATACACATTGTTTAGTAACAAAAGAAAGCAATACATAGGTCAAGTCAACAAGTTTAAGCCAAAATATCCAGCAATTTGAAAATATTTTTGGCAATTCTGTTGCTACAGATTTTAATCAGAAACATTCTTAACTCTAATTACAATTCAGCCATTGCTAACAAACCCCCAAATCACTGTTTCAAATCTTGCTTCCCAAAAGCCATTTTCTGTGGATGTTGAGTTATTTCTCACATACAATTATGAGAAATCATCTACTGAAAACGAGAAAATTCATTTACATAGTTTCTTTTTAAATAAATGCAATGTAAATCTCATAAATTATAGAGCAAACATATTGTTACAAACAACAGACTTGGCACAGTGTTAGAATGGCTGCTAAGTGCCACTGTCCCTGCATGGGACATTGTTTGGATTTAACTATCACATATAGTTTTGTCTATACCATTTGCAAACTGCCTGTTGTAACATAATCATAGACACAGGCAACCCATGCAGAAACATTATTTATTATATTTATACTATAAAGACACATATACTGCAAAGACCACTGATTAATGAGGTATTAATGCAGTCTTACATTTTTGGGGCAAAACATTACTCCTGCCATTTCTTTTGGACATTTATTCTACAGTATATTACTCTAAAATTTATTTTACAGTATATTACTGCTCAAGCTGGGAGGCTTGACAGCTTACATTTTCCTTCCACGTAATTTCATTCACTTTAGTCTCTGCCCTAGTAAGCTTCCTGTGCTCTCTGACATCTTTCTCTCAGGGCTTGTCTTCGCTGAGGGAGCATTTCAACCTCGAGCACAATCTTAACTATTATCTAATGTTGTACTGAATATGCCGTTTTAGTCTGTGTACGCAGCTAAATTGGTTTTATCATCATGTCAGCTGGGTTTTGGCCTACAGTTCTTTTAATGTGAAAGAAAACCTCAGTCTGTTTGGAAAAGTAGAAATAAGACAAAAATAAAAAAAGAAGTTTCTCCATTAAGCTAAACTGTTTTAGTTCTGTGAACATTAATTAGCATTTCTACTGCTCAAGGGAAATTCTAAGTGCTGGACAAGCAAAGTTTCCTGAGCTAACTGCTTCTTATAATCAGACTTTAAAATATGAAGTTGGACTGTGCTGGTTTGGCTGATAGGCTTTCATCCTCTGTGCTATTTTTGATCTTTTTGAAAACCAAAACTTAAAGAGGGAAAATCACAGAAAGACCTACATATCTCACAGTAGTTATATCAAAGACATTGAACTTTCTCTAAGAATGAGGACATCAAAGAATAAATGGAGATTTCTCCCAGCCTGCAAGGCTGACTCTAGCATTCGTTTTCATTTCCAAATTATAAAAACGCCTAGTTTACAATCCAACACTAACTTTGAGAAATATACAAATCAAGTAAGAATGGGTCATCATTTTCAATATGACAATCACTGGCAAATATCAACCATTTCAACAGGGCAGCTTTACAAAACATAAGTCATGCCAAGTCCAGTTTTCTGAGAGAACACACACAATTGGCTCCAGCTCAAATAAAAATAGAATCTGAGCAGAGGCAAACACCCCTCAGCAGTGAACGAGGAAAAGAGGGAATATGTCATTTGTGGCAGAAGACAGCTGTATGCCTCCAAGAAGATTAAAACTGACAGTACCATGTACGCTAACTACGTTCTGCTTATTTAGACTTTGATTATGCACAATTTTAAAAGCCCATATATTAAACATCTCTTTTGATATATCTATATATCAGGGATATTGTTTAACATAAGTTGCTCCTGTAACAAAAAATAAAATAAATATTTACTGATGCTCTTTTAAATATTGTATTTTACCAAATCTGAATAAAGCAGACATTGACTACCTTAGAAATACATTTCCTACTTTCTTAGCAAACCCACACAGATCCTGATTATGGAGATATTTACTAATTATATTACCTTACGCAGGTAGAATCTAGCATCCAGAAGATGAGACAGAACTTGCATTAAATAAACGTAAGAGAGATTGAAAAAGGTTTGTACTAAAGACACATATCTGATTTCCTCATGGACAGCAGCTGGGTTCCTCAATAAACTCTCAAAAGTCAGGGGAAAGGCCCTCAATTATCCTGTCACCAAACCAGAGAAGCTAACCTCTGGGGGTTCATAGTCATGCTGATGGACACCGGATAGTCAATATTTTTGCACTGTGATATCCAGAAACCCCAAGTGCCAAATCCCAAAAGCTTGTCTCTAGAAATACTGAAGCAACTCGAATAACAAGAATGAGGCGTCTGGAGACCTCTAAGTTTCAATACGACAGCCACTGCGTATTAAACAGCTACAAGCATCTCACCTTTAATCTGACTGTGATGATTATCGTTCTTGAATATTTATGTCATATATAAACACAGACAATGACAGAGTCACTGCAAAGCTCATAATTTAAAAGACAAACGAACAGACTAACTAATAGGGATAAATACAAGACATGCAAGTGAATGACCAGGATGATCTGTGCAACTCTTAAAAAAGGACTCTGAGAAAGTCTCTGGTTGGAACGTAGTCAAAAACCATTACACAATGGAAATGTCGTATACATAAACTTTGTGCAATTTTCCAACACACAGTTGTAGTTTTTTAAGTCAAAATATTTTCCCTCGTTAACTGCCACATTACTGGGATGGCAATTCTTTACTTGGATCCACATAGAATAACATTCATACAGGCATCGTTTGACTTTTCTGTTATTACAATTAAATGTTCTGCTCACCATACCCCTAGGCACAAATTTAAAGAAAAAACATAATGTAAATTTAATATACTCTAAACATGGCTGGTTTAGAGACAAACCAGTGAAATACAGCAATGTACAGAATGCAGAGCCTGAAGAAACCAGGCATGTTACAGGAAGAAAGAAATCAGTTACCCACGCAAAATTACTCCTATTGGCCATCTGAGATCTGACAATGAAGTCAACTGTAAAGGCAGCTGAGACTAGCAGACTTCACCTAATTAGAAATTTGTGGGGGAGGGAGGAAAAAAAAATTCCATATATATATATACACACACATACAGATATTTGGAAAAAGCCACTACTTCAAATTTAGTAATCGTTTCTAGATACATATGTATTTTTATCTTAGCTGTCCATTAAAGCCATGATAAATTTATTGTCTCTCTATCTGCACGTTTGTTTTGGTATACACAGGTAGATTAAACCAAGATATGTGTCCTTCCAAACTGAGTATCAAGTAAATACCTCTACATAGAAAGTGAGAAAATACAGTTGTTCTTGTGAATGAACGTTTGTTTATAAAATACACCTTCAGTTCCTGTAACCACTGTAAAATACGCACACAAAGACTGATCTTCAACTGCCAGGAAAATACTTATGCTTATTCCTAATCTAGATCCATATACCATTCCCTCTTCATTGAATGTAAGGGTTAAAGGTGAACTTTAACAATACTGTCTTATTATTAAATTCACATGACAGCAGACTTTTACGATACCAGTATTTTACAGAGCAGTAAACTTTTTACTTGTTTTTTTTTTCATACTTCTTTGATTAATATTCTAAAGAGGGTTGGGTAATGATACTCAGAATAAAGAATCAGCCTGTCTATACCAGAAAAGTAAAATTTAAGGGGGATCAGGGGTAAACACAGATCACTCTCTTTCCCTGTCCCTGACTTGGTGCACAGGGCTTTGTTACTTGCTACTGAGCTTCACTGCTGTTCAACCAAAAACACCACTGCAAAACGCTGCCAAAAGGCAACTGCTCATTCACATATTTACAGGAGTACAACACATTCAAGGCTCTAATTCTATTTACTTTACTTGGTTATACCAGCAATCTTGAATGTAGAAATAGAGACATCAGGATGTCTCTCAGCAAGTTTCCAAAACTGCCTTTAGTTCCTTGTTAAGATCCCAGATTCTTGTACTCTCAGTGGTGCAGCTGCCCTTCCAGGCAACAGAAATGGTTTGTGTTCTCCTGGATGTGAAATGTAAATTAACCAGCCAGTGTTGAGGCTGCTCCTACTACTGCTTTTGAAATCTCCTTCGGGAATCAAATAGTCTCAAGAGATATAGTATTTTGTCAGCGCTACTGGTAATACACAGAACCCAGTGGAAGACAAGGTAACTACGCTGATGGATGTCATAGCAATTACTATAAATACTAAAGCCGGAAAAAAATTCAAATTTTACAAGCTCTCTCACCTACAGGAAGCAGCTTTGGAAGGTACAGTGTTTGTATTTATAATTCTGGAAACCTTTTCAGCGTTCGGGTCCCCTTATAAAGGAAAAGTAGGCTGCAAGATCTCATTTAGAAACACATCATACAGAGCGAGGCTCGTAAGACTGCAGCTTCAAAGAAAAAAATGGAGGCACTGGAGGAGTGCCAAAAAAAGGCATACTCAGGTATGGAATATATTAAAAAAAGCCGGATCTCTGATAGAACAAAAATTTATCCCTTTGGGGCTTTTATTTTTGGATTATTTTTTCTTTAAGCATAAAGACCACTTTGCACTGATAAACTCTATCTTAGCACAGTATAGAAATGCATTCTTCTCAGAAAGCTTTCCAAATTTAGACAAGAAACTGGAAAAGCAACACAAGAGTTTATCCTTTAAATTTGCAGCAACGCTTTTTACTTCTTTAAGTAAAAAATAACCGATCCATGACATATACAGAAGGGTATAATTATAAATTCTCTTCTTTTTGTTCAGTATTGCAATCCTTCACTTTGCTCTAATAATGCTTACTCCATGATCAATATTTGTTACATCTTTAATTTTAAGATAAGTTCACAAAAAGTTGTTTTTTAATAATAAACAATAATTATTTTTAAAGGCCTACTTTGGTTAGAGGATCTCAGATCAAGTGTGTATCAAATTTATGCAGGACTTTGACACTTCAGTGTCCTTGTGGAGCTGTCACTACATTATTTAGGAGCACGAGTACTAACAGAAGCTATGAGTCATTCAGGCTGTGATTCCACAGTGTATTTCTCTTGTTGGCAAAGCTGACTTAAGCAGTTCCTGCCACCACCTCTATATCTTACCAGCTCATTTGTTCTGTTCACCTTGCCCTCAGCCCTTCATTTTAATCCTTCATTTGTGCCAATACAGGGGTTTGTCAGGCTCCCAGGTGAACCAGATTGGAGAAATTACTTATATTTAAATAGCTATACAAGCCCTACTCGTACATCTTGGCAGAGAGATTTCTAAGTCAGGAGTGGGTCCCTGATCAGAATAACCAAACATCCTATCAAACAGA
This sequence comes from Clamator glandarius, assembly GCA_033459285.1. NCBI lineage: Eukaryota > Metazoa > Chordata > Aves > Cuculiformes > Cuculidae > Clamator > Clamator glandarius. Next base: position 2,121,743 of record JAUNZM010000157.1, on the reverse strand, counting down.
TAGGGAGATAGTAGGTTGCATATAAGCAGGTCGGGGTGAGGAAAAAGAGAGAGTAGGGAACCATCTAGGTCAGCTCTACTTCTGATAGAAATGTTTGTAAAACCGTGTTCTTAGATACTTATTTTAGGTACAAATATTCATCCTCACAATTCAGTGGTATCAAAATTGCTTTACTAACTGATGGCTCTTTGGTATGCTTAAGAAATTAGTACAACAACCTGACTGCAGGTCATAATTGATTTCCAAAACACAAAATTCCCTGCCTTAAACATTATTTTTTTTGGCAAGAGCCGGTGATCTAGAGAAGGAAACTGTTGGAAGTATCCCACCAGTGGAAGGCTTGGACAACAGCAGCTGGACAGCATGATAGCAGGTACCTGAAGGTACTGGAATTGAGATGAAACAGGTCACTCTTCAAAGATGTCCATCTCCTAGTGCAAGAACTCCCTACACAGCTTTGACCACGTCACTGCCTCTAAGACAGTCAAAGTTAACTCTTCATGCCACAAGTACAGATTGTTTCCAGAGACCTGTCAGTGTCCAGGAGCTTTCCTTTGCTGGATCGGTAACTTAAGGGTTCCAAGTTTCATGTGACAGGAGTTCAAAAAAAACTCAATTTCCACTTGCATAGTGCAATGAAGTAAATAAATCTACAAAGATATTAATCTCTAAGTTTGCACCGACATAGCCTCCAATTAAGTTTTCAATTTGAAAATTTTCTTTAAAATCTAACACCTCTGTAATTTTCTTATTCTCTCCCTGTGGACTATTTCTATTTACAGCAGTCTCAAGGACAGCAACATTTCTTTCAGAACTACTGTGTAGCTTGGTTCTACAGGAATAATAAGGAATACACAATTGAGGCTGTCAAAACAAGTATTCATTTCTAAGATGCAAAGTCATAAATGTCTGCAGAAACGTATCCTGATGCCAAGCATTATTACAGGTATTTTTAAAACAGCTGCTTACAGTTAGATGAAGAATTTCTAGACTGTGTAACCTCAAAGATTTCCATACTAGGAAGCAGTACTGAAAACACTGCTTTGCTCCTTAGTACAAAGATATTCATAACACTCAATAAGATGCTCATAATAATACCAGTCTGTTCAAATGTCCTGCACTTTATAAATAAAACATAAAGAATTCTACACTAATTTCTCTGTGAACAATTCTGGTACAAAATACCTTGTAACAAATTCACTGCCAAATTAGAAAGCACCACACAGTTCTTTGTTGCACACAGTAAAGGACATTTAGGGGGCACAACTATACACTTACTGGTCCTTTAGCCAGTCTTTAACAAAAGGAATGGAAAAGAATTCTGTGAATGACTCATCTTTCCTCTTCGGATTCTTGCTGATAACAAACAATGAGAAAAAGAAAAAACAACTCACATTAATTTAAATGGTAGCTATTCTATCTGCAAATCAATGCCTTTGAATCATTAAGCATAATTAATAGTAAAAGCCACGATTAACTTACTTGTATAACCACTCAGTGAGGAAATCACAAGCATTAAATTTGGTCCTTTTTCTCTAAAGAAAGAAGATAGTTTCAAATTACTTATTATCTTTGGATTGGTCACATGTTTTCACTACTGGAGAGAAACAGAAGCTAAATTGACTGCTTTTATTAAATGAAATATAGAGTACATTACTCTGTCAACTTCAATATTACTACTGCCAAAAGTCAGTGGCTCAGACAGAATTTTTAGAAATTTTGTGGAATGCGTTCAAGTCCAGTCAAAAAACAAGAAACTTGTACATCTACTCTCTGGATAGTTGCTGCAGTACAGCTGTAACAAACAGCTCAGAACGGTGTTCTTCCTAAGCAGCAAGCCCATTGCAAAGCAATCAACAGAACTCTGTATGGCAATATGTTGTAAATTACTTGCCATTTTGTTCCAAGTTCTTTCTCATACTTAAAATACCTCATTGCTTCCGAGACACAGAAGGAACACTGACAGAATATTGTTTCTCCCTGCAAGGAAGCAGCTTGCAGGCATTGTGAATACTTAAGACACACACAGAGCAGAGTATTGTACGGCTGCTCAGCCAAAATCAGCAGTTGGGTAGCCCAGAAAGGAAGGCAGAAACAAAGTGTATACATATTCACAATCACAGGTCCTGTGGACATTGCAGAGAAACAGGTAAAATGTTCAAATCTGGAGCTTTGCAGCAAAACATTTGCGTCCTTCGCTCCCAGTTCTAAGATGACTTCACCACTAAAGAGAATTTTGCAGAATGTTTTGCAGTGGGTTATTCTTAGCACCTCATGTTGCTAGGACTTGTTTAGCTGGACAGAACTGCACACTATAAAACACATTTTGCATTCAAAATTCAAAGCATGAGTTTTGATCAATACAGAATTGATTAGAGGCATCCTTTCCTTAGGATTTCATCTCTGCATCCCATCTTCAGAGACTGAATGTACAAATGAGTACAGATGCCTGTTCTGCTTATCACAAACCAAAGAAACCGTGACATGGAGAATACAACATAAACTTCTGGTTGGAATAACAGAAGAGCTTGACTAGTACCTTCTGAACAAACAGCAGAACACAAGAGCCCCACATGGCATAATTCTTTCGATTTGGGTATTAGCACATGCCATAATTTGGGGTTAGTGTATTATTTCAGCCACAGGTGAAACAGCAAACGCATATGATGTCAGGCACTAACTTCCCAGTGAAGAATATTGTGTAGTCACATAGCTGGGGTATGACAAACGTGAAGTGTACAGCCAGACTGGATAGCATTCCTAAACAATATCCAGGAAAGCTTTTACTTTTCTAGGTGAATCTTATCCTTGGTAGACATACACTTTGACTCCCACAGAAAAGAAAGAGAACTTGAAAAAAAGAAGCAGCAGGCAAACCATAAAAAGATAACATTGCAAAACAATTATCAGTCCTAAAACCCACGTGCTTGTATGATCTCTTTCAGAGTAACAAAAGCTCTGCGGTTCCTGTAACGCTCCATTGGAGTGCTTGGCTGTGAAGAAATACATCTCCTTAAGGAATTTTCACACTTGTCATGACAACACCAGATTCTGTTCCAAGAAGCCAAACGCTTTAAGAGACCAACACCTTCACTGGAGAGCTCTCTACAGGTCATTTTAGATGCTAAATGGATAAATATTGACTTGAACAGAACCAGAAAACAAACAGCAGAGTTTGACCATCTTTGTATAGCTATTCTCAACCACAGTACAAATCTGGGTCCCATTACTTAGGGCACTGTTTCAGAGAATAAAGTATATAATTTGACAACAAAATTCAATTTACTCTAGCAGATGTAATTTAATCTGTTTTAAGTAAATTGCTTTTCCTTTGCAATGGGAAAAAACCCAATCAGAACAGTGTTGTCAAAGCAGTCATCACTAAAGGAATCAAATTCATCTTACTTTATCCTTGTTAGATCCAGTGAAGTTATCAGGGAAGAATTTGGTTAAGCTGAAAATTTTGGGGTTTTTTTGCCAGGAAGTCATTCACTTTGCTAGTGAATTAGATCAAGAGTTGCACAGCAGTCAACATTTATAGACAGGAAAAAATGACATAATTTGACCTGCCTTTGACACATTCCCCCTGTGCCACATGAACTAGGACAAATACAGGAAATACCTGCACAGTGTGCATTGTTAATTTGCAGATGTGTTTATGAACTATTTATACTCAGTATTAATTTCCCACTTTTCAGTTTAAGGATGATGTGCTTGGTAATAATCAAGCAAAAAACTGAAGATCAGGAGATAGCAAAGTCATTAGGAAACCTCCTTCCATTCACTTTCCCTGGTCTATCATACTTCTAAATATATTATATTCCATTACAGAGACTGATACTGCATCCTCTTTCTGTGACTGACAACCAGAAAGAAAAATCAGAGTTATGCTAATAAAACTCTGAAACATTGTTCAGTTTTAATGCTGAAGAATGCGTGCATTGATCAGTTCTCACGGGAGAAAAGATTTAAGAAAATAGTTTTTCTCCTGGACACATCTAATAGGAGAGAGGATAAAGCATGAGACAACTTACGGTAGGGGAAAAAAAAAAATCTCAGCAATACATTGGGAATACATTGGGCAATCTAATAGGCCTCTTTCATCTCTAATTTAAAAACGAAGTTTCTGCAGAATGTTCTCAGATTTATGTCAGTTTGAAGTCTGCAAGGATATCTAGCAGTTGGTGCCTCTTCTAGGTTTTCACTTTTCAGATTTTTCATACACATTATATAATGCAACAGAGCCTATTTTATATGAAATGTTTAAGTTGTTACATTTACATATCATCTTCCAATTAAGATCTTGCAGATTTTGTTCCTACCAAATGACTACATTCAGCATAACCATCTCCCTTTCCCAACTTTCCAATCTGATTCTACAATTCTTCCTTTTCAGACATGGATGCATATTTTCTGATCTCTTCCTTGAATCCTTCTGTTAGTCCCCACGATCTCATCTCCCTTACCCCAATTTCAATTGCTAAACAACTCTATTTAATTTTTCATTCTCTTCTCATTTGTCTTCATGCCTCTTCAAAACACTAAAACCTTTAGCCCCTTGCACCAAAACACAATCTTCATTCCCCTTCACAATTCTCTCTCTTTCCTCCCAGGCTCGTTCAATGTTGACCGCAGTCGGTTCAATTATTCCTCCCTTTCTTCCAGGACTTCTTCCATTTATCTTCCATTAGTTTATTCTATTGGAGCTGCCCTTTACGGGCTTTAATGACTCACATCAGGCCAAAATTCAAACTCAGTATTCTGTTCTTATCCTTCATGATTTAGTTAGCTTACTGACAATTATTCATGTTCCCCTCCTGTTCTCTCATTAATCTCTCCATTCTTTGTTCTCCTATTTTTTGAAGCTATCTTCTGGTGTGTTTGGCACAGAATCCTTTCTCCCTGCCTCTAACTTTCACTGAGTTTCTAAAGGTTTTTGTTTTGACCCTAAAAATCAATTCCAGGTATTGCATTAACCATTTTAATGCAAATTATACCATGTTTTTATCTCCAGATCCATATGGAACAACACAAAGAACACAAAACAAAAGTATAACCAGAAATATTAGAAATTATGTATTTGATTCAGTTAAGAAAACAGCATGTTCAAGTGCAAACACCTGGGCAGTAGTGGAAAAGAACACAAATAGTCAGTTATATGGCAAGGATAAAGAGCTATTGTTTTACTGGTTATTGTTCAAGAGGAGGAAGAAACGATGTCACAGTGGAAAATGAACATCTGACATAAGCTTGCTTTCCTAAACTTCCTTCCCCAGCAGCAGGACATCTTTCTGAATAACAGCAAAAAGCACTTAGTGTCTCTTTGAAAAGATGTTCTCCTTTTAGGAAGTTTCTATATATTAGAAAATAACTGGTTTTATTAGTTACTATAAAGCAACACACAGACCCATACAAAATCTATTTTCAGAACAAATATTTTCTAATCTGTATAGCAAGAACCTCTGCAAAATTTCTCTGAATATTTAAGGAGAACTTGTTTTGAGTTAGAGATGTCATAATAGTCAAGTGTGCGTAGCATGCAATCTGTTCTGAATTATTGGAGAAAACAAGACTCAAGACCAGATCCAACCAATTTATGATATGTTCTTTAATGTTATTGTGGTTAGTTTTCTTGCAAAAGACCAAATAAAGGAATACTGCCTGTGAAATAAAAGGCCATAACTTCCAGCCAATTATTTGAACTGAAAACAAAAACTAACCTCAAAACACTTCTCCTCTTGTGCTCGATGCAGAAGTTCAGCCAATCCGGGTAAGAGTACTGGAAATATGTAATGCTCTATGTATTCTTGAGGAGAACCTGAGCAAAACAGCACAGCCTTCACTTACAGTGAAGCAGTTTGATTTCACAAACAGACAAACATTAGATATAAGTATCAGTCATTTTATCAATATCAACAGTTTGTTTGGTTCGGATGCAGCTCTGTATCTGTCTTCACTTCTCTTCAGCCAAGAGAACAAAAACTTCAGTAAATTTCAATCTAAAGGTGCATCAACACTGCAAACTGCAGTGTGCCTCAGAGAGGTCAGACTTAGTTTTATAGGAGCAAACTCAAGACACCAAAAGCAGGTTAGCCACGGAAACGAAAGGCAATGTGGACTAATCTATCCTGACAGAAAGAAAAGTAAATTATCCTGTGCTGAACTCAGTGCTGCCACAGCTATCTACCCTCATGCCCTTTACCATCTGCAGCACCAGAGTTGGTCATAAAACTGAATTTCTAGACAAAAGAAAAAAACCCCAGAAGTTGTATTTCAGCAATGCTGTGTTTTCTTTCTCATAATTGCTTCCTACATCCTTCAGAAATTTGAAAATTATGCCATACACCCAATTACTCCACCCTGAGGACTGTCTGGGTTGGCATCTCATGTTTTACTGCACAGCCTTTACATCAGGCCCACTTACCCTATCTCTGACCTGCTCACACACATTGACATCACTGAGTTGGAAGCCAAAGAAAGCAGCTGCAGTCAGCATCACCAAAACCCAGCAGTGCAGTTTGCCCATGCTCTACGTACAGCCTAATTTCCTTCAGCTGCTTCCTTCTCACCTTTTCCCCACGTCTCCATCTTCCCTAATGGGACTCTGCACCACAAACTTATCAACTGGATGAGCTGGAGAAGCCTTCTGCCCCTCCTGATGAAGACACTGCACAGGGGGGAACTCAAGTTCACTGGGCCAGAGGGAGAATGGAGCGTGACCCTGTCTGAAGCCCTAAGATAGTTTCCCTCAGAAAGGTTAACAAAATAAAACCTGTTAAGATCCTAGTTAAGCAGGGGTGGCTTATTGGCTGAAATTCTGTGCCTAATTTAAAGCCAGACTGCCTGCCACTTATTAAGTACTCAGGTTTTGGTGTGGTCAGAAAAGGTTAAATCATAGATGTGTTCTCTTTTGGCAACACAGATGAAACACTGAATTTATTCTTTGCTCTGTACTTTTAATTGGTTCATATACTGCCAGAAAATGTTCGTAATTGGAAGGACATGATGTATATAAAAGCCAGGGTAGTGCTGCTTCTGAGTAGCAACACGAATTCCTAATGAGCAAGAATGAATTGAATAGAAGATGACAAAAAGGACTAAAATGCAGAGTAAAAATACATCACTACTTGGTATTTTTTATTAAGTATAGAATCTGATAAAAATGGAAAGACAAAACTTTCAACCTGTTTCCATCCTAATGTGTAATCAGTCAAGCAAAGACAGTATTTTGAAAGCAGTTTTCAAATTCAATTGTCTATTCAGTCTATTGATTCTAGTTTTGCATTATTAAATCAGAGGAAGAAATGCTTGTCTTTCTCTGATTTAAGTGGCTAAATGAAAAAAAAAAAAAAAAATCACTTATTCAGAAGAGAACAAAACTGCCTCAACAGTAATGCACCATTTGAGCCTTCTCTCGTTGACCAAGTGGCCAGATTGGCTCCCTCTTTCCAGACCAGGAGGCCAAGCACACAAATTCCACTTCAGAAACGGTGCTGTAGCTGTTAAAGCTTTAACTTCAACAAACAGCAAACCCTTGCCAAGTGCAGGATTCAATACGTTGGACTCCTACTTACATGTTTTTGTATCAGGTGGTTCGGGAACGGGGGCTGTTTCAGCTGCGGGAAGCAACTGTTGCACATCTGTATCAGCTGCTGGGGCTGAATTAAATTGTTCCATATGTAATGGCTGCAATATCCCTGCTTCCAATGACCCCTGTTCAAGAAAATGTAACCTATATAAATACCTCAATCAGGTATTTAAAAGTTTAGAAGCAAATTCAACAGGAAAAATTACAAAGTCAGTTTAAAAAAATAGGAAATTATAATTTCTCATTTAAATATTGAATTATTTCATTATTTTCCAAATACTCTAAAAGAAATAATTGCACTTTAATATAAATTCTGCAGTTTCCGCCACAATAAAAGCACCTAAACCTAACAGAATCTATACGACTACTTTTAAGAGAATATGGTGAGATATAACAATTTTAAAAATACTTTAGCCATTGTAAGAAATAGTAATTCCTTGAAAATTAAAACTGGGCTCATTTCTGAATAAGTATTTTTCTGCTCAGAAGCTTACGTATTTGTTACTGTTTTGTTCAGAAGTCCTGACACTCGCCTTTTAAAGAAAAGAAACTTTCCTTCTAAACAAAGCATAAACACACTAACCCAGAGTGAATGAAAATCCAAGTCTTAAGAAACAATTATGGATACCAGGGAAAAAGATAGCCCACAATTTCAGATATGGCTTTTAAGCATATAGGAACTGTTACAGTGAGCCAGCAGAACACTCCTTACAGACACTGAGCTATATCTCTTAAAGAGAGGCATTTTTCATTTTATGAATGAGTCTACTCTGAGGCACCTAATTTTCCCATTCAGTTATTCAAAACTTTTTAAACCAGCCCTATGCAGATTTTTTTACTTGAACGATACTCACAGATTCGTGTTTTGACTCAGAAACATCTGGAAATGGATGCTGTTCTGCTTCATACTCTAAGAACAAAAAGAAGTACACTTACTCAGAAGACTTTAAAAAATGTATTTTTCTCCTAAACAAATATTACTTTTTTACAAGCACTTTTTCTGGTTTGAAACAATTAAATCAGTATAAAACAAATATTTCTTGAACAAGAAATCTAATGTTTTAAAGCAAGCGAGAACTTTAGAGCCTCTTGTCTTGGCTTTAAGTCAAGTCGAAAGTTCTCAGTGATGAAAGGATCCTCGACTAGAGGAAAAATTTTTAACCAAAATAATAACCTAAAATAGTTTAACGTAAGTAAAATGCAGATGCCTGAGTGGAATTAACCATTGCGTTTACTGGTATATAATAGTGCTTTTCAACTTGAATTTCCCTATAAGCAACTGAATTCCCTGGACATTGCTGAGTGTTCCTGCCTCAGTGCACGACCCACATAGATTACTGACTGAATCAGTGTAAGAAAAAGGAGGAGAACAGACCCAAGATAAAAAAAAACATTACAGATTACATGCTATAGAAAATTCTTACAGCCCAAGCCAGTGGGCTTCACGTTCTACCATTATACTTGGGAGATTTACTGGCATCGCTGCCTCAGATCGGTCATATCAGAATAGGGTGTCATTCCTATATTAAAAACAACCATTTTAAGGCCAAAACCCCCTACACTTTAAGGCACTATGAACTACTAAGTGAGGAGAACCACACAGGTCTGTGGTGCCAGTCTCAGCTTTCCAACTCATCTCTGTGGTCCCAGATTACAGGAAAAAAACAAGATTTCGTAGAATTGCCAAACAGTTTGGGTTGGAAAGGACCTCAAAGCCCTTCCAGATCCACCCCCTGCCTTGGGCAGGGACACCTCCTACTGATCAGGGGCTCCAAGGCCCATCCAGCCTGGCCTTGGACACCCCAGGCAGCCACAGCTAACCTGGGTGACCTGGGTGACCTGGGCCACGGCCTCACGGCCCTCATAGTGAATCATAGAATCACCATGTTGGAAGAGACCCACCGGATCATCAAGTCCAACCATTCCTATCAAACACTAAACCACGTCCCTTAACACCTCGTCCACCCGTCCCTTCAACCCCTCCAGGGAAGGTGACTCAACCCCCTCCCTGGGCAGCCTCTGCCACTGCCCAATGACCCTTTCTGGGACAATTTTTTTCCTAACATCCAGCCTGAACCTCCCCTGGTGGAGCTTGAGGCCATTCCCTCTCGTCCTGTCCCCTGTCACTTGGGAGAAGAGCCCAGCTCCCTCCTCTCCACAACCTCCCTTCAGGCAGTTAATAGAGAGCAATGAGATCTCCTCTCAGCCTCCTCTTCTCCAGCCTGAACACCCCCAAGACGAAGAAATTCTTCATGCTGTCCAGCCTAAACGTCTAACCTTTCTTCCTACAGCCTCATCGCAATCTTCCCCCTTCCAACTTACTCGTTTCCCCTCACGCTATCCCTCTAGGCCCCTGTTAGCAGCCCCTCCCGGGGTTTCTCCGTCTCCCACCTGCGCACACGCGCTCCCACAGCCCCGCCATGACACACACGGCCCCGCCCTGTTTCCACGGCAACGGCGGCGGCGGATCCCGCCCTCCCTTCCCTTCCGGGTCGCGGCGGGCGGGAGGCGGCGCGCGGCACATGGGCAGGTGAGAGCGCGGGGGGGACCCTGTCCCTGTCCCTGTCGGGACTGGGTGCGCTTTGGGGGGCCCTTCCGACCCGACCCGTTCCGTGATTCTCGGATCTCGGCGCTGGGGGGGCCGCACCGCCAGCCCTGGGGCCGGTTCTGGGCCCCTCGCTACGAGAAGGACGTGGGGGGGGGGGGGGGGCGCGTCCGGAGCTGGGGAGCGTTTGGGAGACGTAGGATTGTTCAGTCCGGAGGAGGCTGAGGGGAGGCCTCATCGCTGCCTACAGCTGCCTGAAAGGAGCGTGGAGGGAGGTGGGTGCTGGTATCTTAGAATCATAGAATGGTTTGGGTTGGAAGAGACCCCAAAGCCCGTCCGGTCGCACCCCTGCCCTGGGCAGGGTCACCCCTCACAGCCCAGGCTGCCCCAGCCCCACCCGGCCGGGCCTCGGGCACCAACAGGGCTGGGGCAGCCACAGCTACCCCGGGCCGGGGCCTCACCGCCCTCACAGTAATATCCTAATCTAAATATTCCTGATATCTAATGCAAATCTCCCCCCTTTAAGTTCAGAGCCATTACCCCTCATCCTGTCACTGCACTCTCTCCCTCCCCAGCTTTTCTTTAAGTTCTGAAAGGCTGCTATAAACTCTCTCTTGGAGCCTTGCCTTCTCCAGGCTAAACCCCAGCTCTCTCAGCCTGTCCTCTATGGGAGGTGCTCCAGCCCTCTGATCACCTTCGTACCCTCCTCTGGACTTACTCTAACAGACCCGTGTCCTTCCTCTGCTGGATGCAGTACTCGAGGCGAGGTCTCACCTTTTCACTGCGGCACGTGGTTCTGGTTCCCTCCAGCATGGAAAGCAGATTATGGAATTGGAAAAAGTGCCTGGGACAGTGAGCGATATGGAATGGTGTGAGAGAAGACACCATCTTGTTGAAGCAGTGCACTAACGTCTTCATTTATCTTTTTAGAATGATAATAAAGAAAAAGAGAAAGGAAGTTCACGGGGAACCTATAGAGAAGAAAAAGGTGAAAAGTAGTAGCAGCCAGACTGTTATTAAAGTTGAGAAGCATGTTCAAACCGTCATTAAGATTGAGGGTGACGACCATCTTAAGACAGAAAAAGAGGAGAATTTAAAAGAAGATGAATGTTTAGACCAATTAGAAGTGAAGAAGAAGAAGAAAAACAAGAAAAAAAAAATTGACACTGAGTCATGGAAAGAGGCACATTCAGAAAGCTTTGTGAATGTAGGTGGCCATCTGGATTCAGAATCTCAAGAAGAAACAGAGGAACAAATTAAAATTTTCAAAAAGAAAAAGAAAAAAGCCCAGTGTCATTCCTCCTTAACACTGGAGGATCACAGTAGTGACATCAAGCTTTCACATCATCATGCAGATGGTACTAAGGCAAATGAATTTGCTTTTAAAAAAGGCAGAGCGAACACTGCTTTGAATTTGGAATTGGAGGGTGAAGTAGCTAAGGAAAAAAAGAAGAAAGGACTTTTTTCTTTTTCATTAGAGGACATCCAGGACAGTGAGCATAAACAGTCTGAACAGGTTCATAAAAAACCACATAAATACATCTCACAAGAAAAAGACTTTGCTGGTGAAAAGCACGGAACAGATATTACCCAGAATGACAGGGAGAGTTATGTGAGGAGAAAGAAGAACAAAAAGAAAGATAAGTCTGACCGCTTTTTACCTGAAAATCTGGATAATATATATGGAGTTCCTGATAGCCCCACTGCCTTAACAGACTTTAGAAAAAAGCAGAAAAAGAATTCCCAGGAAAGTACATTCAAAAATACAGAAGAAGAGGACACAGCTGAGTCAGGAAGTATCAGCAGGACAAAGAGAAAGAAGAAGAGAGGCAAAGAGATTTCTTTCTTAATTTGTGAAGATGATCAAGACTACAGTCACAGAGTTCCTGATAAGCATCTCCCTGCACAGCAAGAAGTTCAGCCTGAGGAAAAAGAGCTTTCTGGAAAAAAATGCAGGAAGAATTTCAAGGATAATAATGAAGTAATCAAGAAGAAAAAGAAAATTCAGGAAGAGGAAACAACACATGCAAAAATTTCTTTAAGCAATAAAAAGAATGAAGAGAGTGAAACACAGAGAGCTGAATTTGTTACGGGGAGTGCTGTTTTATGCAGTCATGATAATATGCTCTGTGACAAAAAAGGGAAAAAACGAAAAAAAGACCCACAGGAGTCTGCTAAAGAACCAGGTTCAAAAGCAAATTTGAAAAGGAAGAAGATCAAAAGAGAAGACACAGGGAATGAGGCACTGGTAAGTTGTAAAGAAGAGGGTGTCTTTGCTCCCTCCTGCTAAGGAATGGAAAGCTTTTTAGGCAGACAATTTCCTGTCTTGAAGGCCGTTCTGCCTGAGCTCTGAACTCCCTAATCTGTTACTATATCCAGAACTTTGAATGCTTGGCTTGTTTAAAAGTCATGTGCTAGATAATAAAGCATCACTGAAGGTTCGTGAAGTAGGGATAGAGCAGGCCATGGCGCTAGCTGCTCGCAGGCGCCCTTCGTGCTGTGCATTGCTTTGTTGTGTGCTCATAGATGAAGTTTCTTCACGCTGTGTGGAAACGTGGCAGCTTTCAGGGGTCTGTTGCTAATAATGAAATGCAGGTTTATATCAGCAGGTTCTTCAACCTTCATGGAGACCCAGACAGAGACTTTTCCCACAAAGCTTTGTGATGGGAGCGGGCATGTTTATTAGTCATTAAGTGAGCAGATGCTTGGGGATTTTAACCTAGGTTTTTCCTTTTGACCTTTCAAAGGACAAGGAGGTTTTATTACAGGGATATATATTCTAATTGAATTGATGTTGCCTTTTTGAGACTGCTGGACATGATTTGGATGTTTGCAGCAGCTCACATGCTGTGGAGGCAAGATAAGCCAAACAACGGCAAGTAAACGTGCATGATGGTGTTGACCAATTACAAGGGAGAACACAGCAAATACCTTGCAGACAACTGGGAGAAGGGTGTAGGATGATGCGTGTTTTGTTTCTCACTCCGTATTCAGGTCTGTCCTTTAACCATAAAAACAATCTCAGAAAAATTCTGAAGATTAACAAGTCTGGGTAAATCAGTTCTAGAGGAACCTCATTCCTGCCAGGCCAAAAGATGCTTCTGTAATCAGTGGCCAATAATGTCATCTTGCATTTACCTCTTCCGTAGTCCTGAACCATTTCCTAGTATACGGTGTGTGTCACTGCTGCACGCCTTGAAAATCGTCCGTTGGGCTTGTGCAGCCAGCAGAAGAGTAAGTTTCAGTGACAGCATGGAGTGATACCCACACGGATGTTTTTCCCATTAGATGCCATTACAGTCAGCTTGAGCAGAGTGAGGAGGCATGAGGACTTGGTTTGCAGCGTAATCTCACTTTGTGTGAATGTGCTTCCCTTCCGTGAAGTTGGGGGAAGACTGGCGCCCCTCCAGTGGGTGAAATCGTTGCCACTGGTGCAGCAGGGAACAAGCAGGGATGGGTGCACCCTTCCTCCTTCCTCGTCTGCTGCTTCACCTTCCAGCTAAGAAAAAAATGTTGCAGCTGTTTGCAGAATCCCATCACAACAGTTTTCCTGCTTGTTCTAAGTGATCTGAAAAGACAGTACCAGGCCATCTAGAAGTAAATTGCATTGGTTGGGTTTTTTTGTTCTGTTTTTTTTACTTTTTATCCAAGAGAAGGAGCTCTCCTTACTGCAGACAGCGTTCTCGCATTTTTAATGGTGCAGGTACTTGTGTATGAGTGAAATCAAGGTGTAAAAGGTACCTTTGGAAAATAAGGTAAATAATTCACGGCTTTAAATAGAACTGTAAACCCTCAAAAAAGTAACAGCAGCTTCTGCTGACAGAAGTACGTTACAAATCTTTTCCTTGTCTTAGTGTTCCCTGGCTATTTCATGCTTGGGTTATTGTGTTAGCTGTATCAATAGATCTTTCCTTTGGCCACCTTTTCCAGGCTTGTCTAAAGCTTATGGCTCTAATTTACAACTGTCCTGGACTTACGACTTATCCTGTTCTACTGGATGCCCCAAAATCTTACCTGCATTACACATTTGGAAAAGAAAGGCTGGCCAGTGGGAAGAAAAGGTGCTGAAGGGCTGCACTTGGTGGAAGAGTTCGTAGTGCCTGGCTGTTTGTGGACTCTGCCCCTGGTTTACTTTCTGCCCAGGCCATGGAGCTGCTCTGTCTCCTCGTATCAACTCCCTGTTCTGACTCTCAGATGTGGAACTAACACGCCATGGTAGGGGACACTTTCTGTGTGTGTCACACCTCTCCCACGTGCTCTTTCCAGACTGGAAGCTCCTTTCATCCACTCTGCATTTGTACAAGACAGAGCACGGTGCAAAAGCAGCTGCCTCACAATTGCTTCTTTCTTTTCTTTTTTTTTTCTGGAGGGATCGGCCTGCCTCCAGCTTATCCTGTGCTTTCAGAAGGGCCATTATCTTACCACCAATGTTTTAATATTTTTAACTTTCACTCTTTCTGTCCCTTAATTCAAGCATAAATTTAAACTTTTATGAAATGCATAATTTGAAATTCCCTTGTCTGTAAATGTTACTGTAGGAGCCAGCAGTGTCGTCGGGTCCACTTCTATGTGTGAATTAAAAACAATCTTATCCTTTTAGTGGAGAAAAGGAGCTCTTCCTTGGGGAGAAGTCTCTCCATAGAAATAGGCTGGTTTAATTGGCATTTCCAGCTTAGATCTGACTGTTTCTTCTTGCCCCAGAATAGTACTACTGTATTGCTCGATGGCTTTTCTACTTTCATGTCAGAGCTATGTAAATTATAATTAACCAGAATGGATAAAAATACTCACACTAGCTTTTTCCTGCTTTATAGAAAGATATGGAGGATGTAACTGTTGTCCAGGAAAAAAGAGGAAACTGTGATGAAGTTAACATAGACAAGGTATGCTTTGTCTTATTTGTGTAAGATGTAAAGCAAGTCAGCATTTAAAGTATGCACAGAATTTGTAAGAAAAAAACCTGCTCTGTTGTTCATCTATGCTGAGAGATCCCTAGACAGAGCTCTGTTTAAAATGTGCTTTGCTTTCCATGAGTTAAGTGCAAAATGTACAACTCCAGTCAATGTCAGTAACTCATTAGGTTAAATACAGGTTTCTTTGCCTGCTTGTCAGCGTTGGTAGTTTCGGTGTAGCTGTTGCCTGCAGTCAGAAAATTAAACATATCTGATACAGCAAAATGTGCATTTAAAATACCACTGGAAAAATCACAGTTCAGATGTTTACTACGTAAAAGAATCACTTGCAACTTGTAAATTATCCTTGTAAAATACTGAAGATAAAGGATTGGTTTATTCTTTCCTTATCTTTTCATTTTTTGATTAAATTAACTGTCATTTAACGCATAGAAGTTAGTATGTTGTGCCATTTTTTCTGCATGCTAGGTGAGGCGGCAGGCTCTGCAAGAAGAAATCGATAGAGAATCTGGCAAAACTAAGGTTTTCAGTCCCAAAGTAGAACAGGTATGTAT
The DNA here is from genome assembly GCA_033459285.1 of Clamator glandarius. Classification (NCBI taxonomy): domain Eukaryota; kingdom Metazoa; phylum Chordata; class Aves; order Cuculiformes; family Cuculidae; genus Clamator; species Clamator glandarius. The sequence goes on along the minus strand of JAUNZM010000157.1, from coordinate 2,106,143 downwards.
GAACTTACACCGTGATGCGATGTAAATGCTGCGTCCCAGAGCACGGTCCCGAGAAGGGCACTAGACCCTCTGTATGTGGCGGCTTGGCACGAGTCTGCCTTCTGACTGTCAGCTTCAGGTCGTGCTACAGGACAAGTTGATCCCATCCCAAGAGAATGTAGGAGCTGACCAGTGAACTCCAACAGCGATTGGCATTCTACAGGGCTAATTCCCATCATCGCTCCTCAGAAGCAATATTTTCTCCAGTTCCTCTGGAGAATGAGCCATGGAATTACTGCGGAAGCTTTTTCTGCTTACTGTACAATATGAATATTAATAATTCTAGGCTACAGCAATAGAAGTCAGTGAGTTGTACCTGAATTGTAATCTAGGAGATTTTGCAGACGTTCAGAAATGGGTGCACGTGGAAAGGTAACAGGGAGGACTACTAAAGGTGTGATATTTACAGTCAGTCCTCTTCTAACTTCTGCCCCTTTCCTCCACCTCTCTGGCAGATGATTTTACGTTCTTTGCTTTTGCATCCTACTCACCTGCCTCCTGACAGGTTCACAGTACGGTAGTGGAAGCTCTTGCACTATTGTTCAGCAGGGATAAGAAGATTCAGGAGGGGAAAGCTTTGCTGGTAATTCAGGATTCGTAGTTGTTTCCAAGACTGCCAGTCTGCCTAGAAAGTTGGAAAACAGCTCAAACAAATGCCAGAAGCAACTCCTCTATGTTTTTTACATAGTGGGAGGCAGACTGTGGTAGCTCTGGAACTGCAACTGTCTAATAGTCTCTGAAGCTATTGAAAAAAATGACGTCTCAGTTCTTTGGTGCTGATCTGTCTCTGTCAGTTGTATGCAGAAGAATAAAAGCTATGAAAACTAATTCATAGCTTCACAATGGGTGAGCTGGAAATGCTGCAGCAAAAGCTGCCTGTAGTGCCTGCCAGCAGCTCACTTAAAAAAAATTACAGGCTTTGACAAGCCATAATTATTTTTGCATGTGTGCAGATGTCTCCCATTCCAAAGGGAGGACGTGTTTGTATCTGTGCATGTGTCCATGTCGCAGACCTGGGCTTAAACAGCAACCTGTCTTTGAGCAAGGCAAAAATACTAAAGTATGGATCGCTTTCTTTTAATAGCAAGTGTTCTGGTCTATGACAGTGAATGATACTCCAGGCTTGCATTTTTTTTACTTAAAAAGCTGTTACAGCTTGCCTGCAATATTGTGTAGCATGCTGCGTGTCATGTTGTCTGTCTAATGAGAATGCAAATATTACTTAAAAGTATAGCCCTGTGAAGTGACAGAATGAAAGAAGAAGAGGATTAAGTCTGACGGTTGCCTTAGAATAAGAAATGACTTGGCTTTTTGAGATTGCTAAGCGTTATCCAGAGAACAGAAAAGATTCTTGAAGACAGAAGGAAAGGAGGTTCTGAAACTGCATTGAATTCTATCTTTAGGTTAAAGGAACTGGTATTGGTATTATTTAATTTTAGTGTGAATTTTGTTTTGCTTCACAGCATACGAAGTTTGGCCAGTGGAGTACAGCTACTTTTCAAAGTTCTGAGGAAGAAACGAAGTTTTTTCGACTGATGGGCGGCTTTAAAAAGGGCTCCGTGCCTACCCAGAATCTCTCAGCAACTACAGACAAACCAAACATGGCTCTGAACAGGGAAGGGGAGGAGAAGTTACAGCAAGCTCTGAAGATGGAATTTGATAAAGCAATGGACTTGAAGCAACATAGAGGAATCGGTCTTGGATTTCAACCTGCTGCCAACAAAAAAGGATACATAGACAAATATACATCTAAATCTATAAAATTTGAAGATTAAAACTCTTAAGTAATAAATGGAATGAAAATAAGGCATCCAAATTTCTTTTCATGTTCCACATCTTTCCTTACTTGAAATGGAATATATGCGTTTTAAGAAATTTAATTTATGACGCACTTTTAGTACAAGTTTCAGCATACAGCAGATTATGTGGAGCTGGGTCCTCACTCCAGCTAAACAGTTAAGTTTTTTAAACTTTTAAAATCTTTTCTACAAGGCAAGAGACAGCCTGCTTCAGAGATTGAAGGTATATGCAACAACATGGAACTTAGTAAATTTTTTTTAAAAGGCTGATTTTATACTTTTTGTAGCTACATCTTAGTGATTCAAAAGGATTTTCAATGTTCCGTAAAATCTTCACAGTTTTACACTCAGTGAGTGGTACAAAACGATGTCTTACTTTAAAGAAACACTACTGGTATGCCTACAAATTTGATGAGGGGAAACTTAACTCAAAGCAGTTTTTATATTATTAGCACTTCATTATCATAATGAATAGCAGGGTACATTCTCTGTATTTTTTACTTATGCTCTGGCTGTAGGATTTTCAAGCAGCAGCTGTTCTCTGTACATGACGGTAAATGCTTCATGGATAGCAGCACCAAATATATGGGGATCCAGACTTCTCAAATTGCAGAAAGCAAGGTAATTTTAGGAAGATGCTTATTGGGTTCATAACACATCAGTAAGAATGAAATTTCTAATCGCTGGATTTTCAGACAACCCACACTTTCACTGGGTTTTTCATGAGAGTACAAAACACGAGACTCCATTTGTGTATGTCGTGTTCAGAACTGACGGGTCCAAACCAGTCTGCCCACGTCCTGCTTGAAGTTACAAAAAGAGAGTGAAAAATTGTCATGTATTTTATGACTGCCCATGTCATTTGTTATGGGAAACCAGTGACAAGTTCTAGGGTAGCTCTGGTTCTTGAGCAGAACAAGGTGACCGTCTCTGGTGTCTGTGCCGGCTGCGGTGAAATAGCAGCTGACCTGCAGGGGAACCCCAGCCTCAGGCGGAGGTCACTAGCGCTGCTTAGCCAACTTACTGTTTTCTGCTGAATTGCCTCGCCTTTTGGTAAGATCACGCCAACTGATCTCCTAAATTTCTTGCTCTTTTAAGGCAGCCTTGTTGAGTCTTCCAGTAGACACTCCACCTGAAAGCAGCTGCCTCCAGCAGAAAATGCACTTAAAGCAGCAATTGAAGTACATTTTGAGGTGGAAGTGAAAATTATGCAGAGGCTCCAGCTGTTGCCGTTAATCATTCCCATACCTGGGAAAATGGAGATGCTAAGCCACTTCCTGCAGGGCCTGAGCTTGTCCTTGAGGAAACCATGACCTGGAATGTGTCATTTAAACTACCACTACCTCAGGGTGAGCCTGTTGCACCAGTGCTCTCAAAGCTCAGTGACCACCTTCAGCTGGCCCTTCCGGATTTCAGTGCTTGATTTACTTAATATCAGGTAGTGGGGGTTCTGTTTTCTTCTCTTTTAAGAGAAATGCTGAATTCAGGCTCACAGCTCTTTGCCAGGCAAAAAAACCCCAAACACAACCCAAAACCGAGTTAAAATAAATTAACAGGTAGGAAGATGCAACTAGTGACTTCATGTAGGAGGAGAGGGGCAGCACGTACAGCTTTCTACTGCAGAGCCAGTCTTGGATGGGTAGTGACAGGTCACGCAGTGCCACCGATATGACGATGAGGAAGGTGATACTAGTCCTCCTTGCCTTTGGGTAAGGACTCTTTCCTGTCTAGAAGTGCAAAATGTAGAGTGTCGCTCTGCTATAGCTTGGTGGACGGCCTGGCAACTTGCGCATGAAAACGTAGTTTGAAAAACAAGATACTTGCCTGAGGAAAAACTGTCAGCTCTTTTCAAGCAGTCAGACTTGGTCCTGCCTGCATGGTTGCTAAACAGAGAGAAAGAGGAGATCTAGAAGTACAGTGCTTTAACTAAAACTAATTTTGCTCTAACGTGGAATTAGACAAAAGCGATTTATTGGTTATGTTAGCTTCTAAGATAGATGTTTATAGAGTTTGCTTCTGATAACTAACCAGAGCTTTCTGCCTGTCGCTGAGCTTTTTTTCAGTAATAAAAACAGCAGTAAAACATCTGAAAGCATTTCTCATGGCGGTTTTGGATCAATAAAGAAACCAAACTTCCAGCCTGCTCAAAAGGCAAGAGGCAAAAATGGGTGACTGCATGGGGAAGAGGAACGGTTGGGAGATTTGTAAGCCTGCTGTAAGAGCTTCTGTTTTACAGGATCTGGAACAACTCCGCGCTGGGCTTCGAGCAGTCCGCTTGCCCCCAGAGGGCAATTTCTGCCATACTGCAGCTGCTCAGCGTGACCCACTTGGCGGTTTAGAGAGCACAGAGCTTAATCCCACTTACCCAGTTCATGGTTTAGGTTTCCAAGCCCAACAGGAAGAATCATCTACGTGCTGTTGAGAGTTGTTTTGTGCAGCTGCCGCACGAAGGAAAGCTAAATGAAAGTGGGACATGATCACATATGCAATTCTATAATTTCATTACCTATGTGCACTTTATATGCAATTTTTTAAGGAATGTCAGTATAATTAAAATAGCTCTGTACTAAACGCCGGAAAGGTCCTGTATCAAGCTGACATCGCTTCATAATTATCTTGTATTCCTGCAATTTTACTCAGCTTACATACAGTCTGTATCAGGACCCATAGGTCCTAGGTTCAGTTCTTTATGCCCTTAGCACAAAATAAGTATTTTAGATGTACCCCAGTTCAATGACCACTGAGGAGATGAAAAGCATGCAACAAGAATGGTTTAATAATTTGAGTGGTATTTATCATCAGCTTGCTAAGTCCTTAAATATATGGTTCTAGCAAAACTGAGTGCTTGTTTAGGCTTAACAAAATAAAACATTTTTGGCAAAAAATATTTCATATCCTTACAAGGATTTAGCTCATTAAAATACTTACCCTTAAGGAAACACAGCAATAGGTGCCTTCCCAGGTGACGGAAGTGGCCAGAGCGAAATTTTATTAGGTATAAGAGCAGTAGACGTAACTAAATTCCACCAGGGTGAGGTGATAAATTTGTATACACAAAGAAATTCCCCCAGAACAAACAGAAGAGCTGTAAATTGTTTTATTCAGTGATAGTGTACTTTGCAAACATAGAGTACTTTGCATACATTTCCGTTTTCCTTTGCAGACAGCACTTAAAGATTCCTTCCGTTTTACAAAACAGCAGTTGACTAAAATGAAAGCATAAACCCGCCTGTGAAAATGTATTGTAGAAATTAGAACAGTAACACCTCAGCTATTTTTCTCTTTTACTGGAACTGACCAAACAAATGTTGGCAGCACCCCAAAGCAGAAAGATGACTTAGTAGGATTAGTATATTGAAATACTGCTTTCTACACAGGAGAAAGAGTATTCTGCAAGTGGGATGAAGTTTGGAGGCTGTGAATTGATCCGTGCAGATTATCTTCTTCCTTTGTTGCTAAAATGACAACAGATTAAATTTCAAAAGGCTTTTGCAGCCACAGAGGTTCAAAATGCCCTTTACTGAATCTGAAACAGCATTTAAAGTAAGAACATAGTGGTAAAACTGGAAACAGAAATTCAGGTTCAGTTACTGCACTCGGAACAGTTTTACCTTTACCTGTGTCCAAGTAAATCTGTCACGGTAAGTCAAAAGTACACTAAACTCCAGCCAAAATCTAGGTCAGTGATTTCTGGCCTCGGCTACACGCTTCTTGTACAGCTGACTCCTTGTAGCAGAGGTGTTCATCAGGTCCTGGACTGCAGAGGAAGAAGCCGAAGGGCCAAGTCTGTGAAGTGACTCATTTCAGGTTGTTTGCTTCGCCTCTTGATGTATTCTAGAGTTCTCGCCTGCGTATGAAAAGAAAGATATTTTTGAGATTTTCAGTGTCTTTGTCTTTTTTCTCATTTCACAAGTCATCTCATTTCATCTGCATGAAGGAGTTTTAATAGACACACTCATGACTTTCCCTAAATTTCAGTGGCTGCATACGCATTTGTATTTCTTACCCCAGAGCTCGTTAAGTTTATCTTTCTTAAAGGCTCCAGAACGCCCACTTCCCAAGCTTACACAGACCATGCGGTTCCTACACTATCTCTTAAAGACAGTTTTCTGTACTGAAAAGCAGTTACAGCACCCAATATTTCCAGGTTCCTTAGTGTATGAAATACATTTAAAAGCACTAGAAAGGTATTAGGAAGACACAGACCACTTGAAATAAGAGAAGCCATTTATCATTAAGAAGCATTTAAAAAATAAGGGTGTGTTTGGGGTTTTCTTGAGTCTTTTAAAGAGAGCAACTTATAAAGCAATTAGGTTTATTATTCAGATCAAGAAAATGTTACCATTTCCCAAATAAGGAGATGAAAAAGATCTTAAGAACTAAATTTTTCCGCGTTATGTTTTTCCTTACCATAGCCTTGGTGTCAGCATAGCCATGTTTCTGAGCAGTATTCCAAAGATGGACTGAAAGCTGGTTTAGTTTGTTGTTTCGTAGATCCCCATGAGCTAAAATAGTGTTAAAGAAATAGAGTGCCAACTGGGTCTGTCGCTTTAGGGCCTATAATGAAAACAAAAAAATTCCTATATCACCATTGATTCATCCCAAAATATCCAGCATAACCTCACTGGTTTCTCTGAACTCTTAGAAGTGCAAGGGGCAGATACTTGCTCTGTAAGGCACAGCAATAATTACAGACACAAGAATACAGGTGTAGTTTCCATGTTCCATTCAAAACGCAATAAGCAGCGATAGTCGTGGATCAACCTAGGTTGCTGTAAATAAAATAATTACACAAAACTCCTACATCCACTTCAGTAGAACACGGTACGTAGCTCTGACATTTTTATAACTCAAGACTCCCTACAATTGCGTAGAGATCACCCTCCACCAACCAACCCTGCACTTAAATCACCATGTTTATATATATATATATATATATATATTTATATATTTTTAGAGAGATCGTAAATCTAGATTAATGCAACCTCAGGCTTTTTCCAGCAGTCTATTCTACTTTTATTTATTTAACCAAAGATGGTCTTGCCCTGCTAGTCTTTCACTGAAACTTTGGAGATACTGACAAATTTGCACCATTTGCATTCAAACTTTGTAGCATAAATGAAGCATCCTCTAATATTGCAAAAAACTCATGCTGTCTTAACATAAGATGCATTGTTCTCTTCCAACCTGACACGTTGGTGAAAGCATTTTATTGTGAGAAAAATTTATTTTCCTTTACAGCTTTCAAAGGAAATGAACCAATAAAACCCCACTATCATCAGAGGCTTACTGATTTAATGAGCAGCCAAGCAGATGAATAATAAAAGGTCACCAGCACTGAAGCAATCCAAACACCACCGTGATTTTATGATCGGTTCTACCCCAGCACAATTGGAGGTCTCTGACAATATTCTCAATGCCTCTTTCCACAGCACAAGAGCATCCTCAGAAAACTATTAATTCTTATAAAACAATTTTAATGTAAATCTCTCAGACTTTTAACTCAACAAAGCAAACTAAAAGCTCCCTCCCTTTCTAAATAAGTACAGACAGAGGAGTAAATTCAAGATCACAGAGGCAAAGGTGGGGGCAAGGACCTATATCCATGCTACTTATCTTTAAATCCATTTTTTTGTGCAACAACTGCTTTGGTGAAATAACACAGTATCTCATTATTCAAAGCATTAAGCTTGAAAGCAGAAAAAAAAAAAAAAAGCCAGATTTCAAGCCCCACAACCATCACCATCCACATCACTCCATACAGAGTCAGATGCAAGAAGTCCTCAATATACAGCACACACTCCTGGAAACTGTTCAAAATCCCCTTCCAATATCCATTTGGACATTCTTAGCCATGCACGAATGGTTGTTTTCTGCTATTGTTGTTCTGGAAAAGAACTGCTATTCACGGCAGCGATGTGTACGATGAGGTAGAGGCATTTCAGCAAAGGATTTATTCAGCTTGCATCTCTACAATTGCTCAAGGAAGGATAAACAGAACAGCAAAAGCAGAGAAAAGGCTAAACTTAGCACAGTGTCCTCCAAAGCTGTATCACTTAACACATTCGGTCTTGGCAAACACCACAGGCTACGATGCAAACAGGCCATCTAGAAAATCCCACCAAATTAATCATCCCCTGCCCTCCCATTTCAGTCTACAAGCCACAAGATTCTATCAATATACAGCAGTTTAGTGAGGGGGGATTAGGAAGCTATGGAGGAGTTCAATCGCAGATACAGGTCCATTAGCAGAACAGTAAGTTCTCTAACACCAAAAACATTAGTCACCTGCTTTATACATACAATCCATTAAGCTATATTTGATCTGTCAGAGCCTCTGAACTCCAATTAAGAAATCCAATAAGCTGCCTAGAGTCTTCCTTATTTTATATTGAACAAATACAACCTTGTACTAAAAAAAGGGTAAAGCCAAAACACTTTTTGCCTCCCTCTGCACCTCTCTCCTGAATTCATCCTAGTGTCTGGGATCTAAAACATTTACAAATTAGTTTTCACTGTATTTTACCCAGTAAGAGACTCACTGGGAATTCTCATTTCACCCCTTACAGAATTGTACATCTCAGGCTACAGTTAACTTCACTGGCAAGAAAACAGTTTACTTAGAGAGAGAAAGGTGACAGCCCAGGGGAAACATGGGGAAGGATGGGCACAGAACAGATTTTAGGCATATCTATACTGCAATCAGAGGAGCAACTGAGGCACTGTCTGCAGTTCTCTACCTTAGGCCAATAATTGCAATATCAGCCTCATGGAGCCAGAAAGGCTCTCATAAGAAAAAAAAAATTATTCCACACTCATGGTATTTCCATAACCAAACTACATCAGGACTCGAGCTAGTTAATTTAAAGCTAACCCTAACCTCACTATGCTGTTCTGCAATCATCATTCTGTACTGCAGCAGAATCACATCCCGTAGTGCTGCACCAAAATCAATACCAAAGATATTGAGTGCACCAGAGTAGCTTCCAATGCTTGTTAGTTCTGTGTACAGTGTACAGCTAAGCAGGTAACTTTGGTCTGCAGCTTAAAAATGTATCACAAGTGCCACGTGCTCTCTTTCACATCATTAGGTCTTTCCACCATAAGCCCACCTACATAACTGACTTCTTAAACAAGTACAATTACCTAATTTCCTTTCATCTCAGGGTTCCTGAAGCTTTCTAAAAAGCCCATGCCTGGTCAAAAAGGTGGTCCATTTATCAAACTCAGAAGTAATTTTGGGTTTGTATTGAATCAAGGTGAGTAAGAACATACCTCTTCTTTTCCAAGGGTTTTCAGATGTTCCATGATCTGTGCTACCACTGTTTCACACAGTTTATTAATTTCAGCCAGGAACTTGGAGTCTCCACCATACAGGGCATCATTGGAATCAACTGCAGAGATGAATTCAAGCTTAGGTCTGGCTAGAGAGTTACGGATTTGTTTGCTACTGAAAACACCAGCTGTTTACAGAAGACCATGTATGGAAGTTATAAAATGACCCTCCTCCATGAAACAAACAGAACAATCTTGTTTAAGCGCCTACCACCTGGTTGCCTACTGTGTCTTCTTGATTTCAGGAATAAAACACTGAAAAGCTTAAAGGCAGTCCTGTGTCCTGGAGGCAGCTGAGTTAAAAAATATTAGCGAGATTTAAATGCAAAGAAACCTGTAACGTCAATTTTCACTTTTTCCAGACAGACTGATTGCTGCTCCCAGCAGTTTAGAAGAGTACGGTCATCATCTTCAAAGGCAGCAGGACTGAGCCAAACTGACTTACTTAGTGAAAACAACAACATTTTCAAAGGAAACTGCTCTGGTTTTTCACCCTAAAATCCCAATGGAGAGAAATTCAGAAAGTGTATTTTCAACTTCAAAGACCTTGAAGGATTTTTTGGAGAAAGAAAGCTCTTGAATATTCTAAAGCCGACAGAACTATGATTTTAAACATGTGCTTTAGCCTCATTTATTTATGTTTTACTAAGAAGTTAGTCACAAGAAATTTGTAGGTTTAAGTGTACGTTGAAGAAAATCTTCCATCATGTAAAGTTCTAATATTTAATTGAAAAGTTCACAGTTCTAAATATTTGCACCAAGACCATCAGGAAAAAACTAAGTCTACTCGTCTGTGCAAATTCAATTTACAGAACAGACTGTACATCTGTTTAGCCGCCACTTCCTGTGATTATTTTAAGTTACAATATCTGGACCTGCAAAGGAAAAGAATCCTCTCTAAGAATGACTGCTACTGATTTTCATTGACTAGGTACACTGATAACACAATACTACAAATTCCACAGCAGAACACGAGGATCCAGAGCCACCTTTCTGTATTACCTTTATCTACATGGTAGATATAAGCTTCTTGAGTCATTGCAGACAGCAGATGCAAAACATTAGTATAAATCCTTTCTCTGTCATCGCTGTTATCCTCCCAAGTATAATCTTGGATCACATTTAGTAATCCTCGTACAAGAAACAACACTCCTTGTTCTGGATGGTCCTACAGAAAACAAAACAAAACAAAAAGTCAAAACCACCATCACAGAAATCCCAACACAAAAATAGGATTATTTGTGGTCATTTGGGGGTTTAGAGTGACAATATTCGTTCTATAAAAGCAAAAAATACAGTACGATTAAAGCTGACAACTACTTTTCTGAAGTGTGCTTCCTGCAAACCCTACAAATTTGTTCCAGTTTCCTTCTAAAATGCCCATTTCATCCATAACCACAAACTTGATCTAGGCAGCCTCCACATACAAACTCTGAAATGCTTTGTTTTCTGGTCACGGAGGAGTAGTACGAAATTAATTGTCAGCTACTTGAAAGCTAAGCCTCTAAAATTAAACACAGTGGGTAGATTTTTTTTTTATTAAAATAATATCGGTAAACCATAAAACCAACTATATTACTCATATAATTATGAGTTTCAGAAGAACACCTACACTGAGAAGTTAAAGCTGCAGACCATCAACAGTCTTTTAATATGAAAGGTATATAATTATAAAGACATCTGCTTTACATAAACTATGATTTTTTTGCAGGCAGTTGTAATACTGCTCTCAGCTTATTTCAAGCTGCCAGTTGCTGCAACGACACCAATATATGCAGGATAAATCACAGCCCACTGAGGACACTTCCTTCTGATCATCTACTCTGTAAAATACATGGAAAAACTAGGTAAGCCAATTTCTGACTTCTGGTATCTCACTGAAAGTTATTCCTCATTACCGAATCCAAGAGGCTGGATCTCTCCCCTTCAAGCACCTGTTAATGATTAGAGTAATTTCTCTGCGCAGCAACTAGTCGTGACATAGCCCTCCTTCTGACCTAGTCTACCTTCTGCAGTCAGCGGACAAGAACAACACGTCACAGCAGCAACTAGCTTTGGCCTTCGCACGACGCAGCCCTTCTCGTGCTGAACATGCACGGCTCGGGACACTTCTTCCCACGGGAAAAAGGAGAATGCTCTAATTACAAGGACCTGGACAGCACTATACTGCATGCTGCTTCATCAAATGTACTCAAAGAAAAAAGGAAGGAGAATAAAAAGCAGAGGAAACCATAAGAGGTGGTTTAGTGAGACGGGACAACCTACTTTCTTCAAGAACAAATGAATAAACTTCAAACTTCCCCCACACGTCCCCCTCTCAGAGAGGGCCAGAGCTGTTAACAGAGGGAAGCAAAAGCTTTTTTAGGGTTCCTCTGCAGAGAAATCTTCTGAGTCAGAAACCTATGTTTCTTCTCTACAGTCAATAAAATACATCAGCTATGAAATACATTAAGTAAAATACATCAGTTTTATCTTAGGTCTTCTAGATTAGTTTACAATTTGTCCTCATCATTTAGCTACAGCTGAAAATATAGGATGGAAAATTACATAATATCCATGTAATACCGCTTTTCTGTGAAGATCTAGTAAAACAGTAAATTATATTTGCACAAATAAATGATGGCAAGATTTCACTCTACCCTAAATCCCGTTGAGCGCACAGTGCTACTAAGAGATACAACATTTTATCTCCACTTCCAAACAACTATTCTGCCTCCTCATTTTGTATTGGAGTTATTTTGCAGTCAGTGAGTAGATTGGTCCAGCTTACTCACAGAAAACTAATCACTGCGTCTCCCACTCCCTAAAGCCCAGTCAAATGGTCTACACTAGCCTATGTCCTATTCACACACATACACAACTTACCGGGACAACTAATAATGTGGAAAAAAAATTACAAAGGAATTCCTGGAGGAAGGCATCAGAAGGTCTCATCTTTCCATCTATGCTGATCATTTTTGGCACGTCAGGAACAAGGCTCACTGCAGCTTTGAAAAAGGCATCAGCTACAAAATAAAAATGTAGTTGCTGTATTATGACTCCTACTGCGATGGCAGTGCCTGTAATCCCACGATTGCTTCCAGTTGGTTTCAAATACACTACAGAAAATGAACGTATGCTTAATGGCAAAGAATCTCAGGACTCAGCAGTCAAGATATGTGGTAATTCAAGTGATGCTGGTTTTCCAGAAGTTCTCACAACACTGAAGGCTTCTGAAACCATAATTCCTCCCCACTGCTTAATACGAGGACATCATTGTTTCAAATATATTGCATACATCATAAAGAAGACTTAGTTCACAATTCAAAATGGACTTATCTAAAGAAATGCTTATGTCAGGAGGATCCAAAATAGGGGGGGAAAGAAGATTATATCTCACTAACTTGTTAATGAATTAATTCACAGAGGTTGCCAAAGATATAAGGAAGTACGAATAACTTCATTTCTCCAAGTATTTGCAGTCATTAAAAGTAAAATACTGATATAGTACCAGACCCTGAGGCATTGCTGGTTATCTAGACAAAATTTTCTTTCCAAGAATAACAATATAGGGATTGCACAAGTTTATTAAGTTAATATTCAGAAAACAAAACCAACAGTATTTTCCCCTCTTACTTTAGAAGACCTCCTAGATACACTAAGAGTCCTCAAAAAATTTCTGACAGCGACATTCTTTTGCACTTTCTTAGCTGCATTTCAAAATATCCAAATCCCACTGAAGGTGTTCAGCCATATACTTCAGAGCATCCTTCAGAATTAATCCTGTATCTTTATGTTACAGGAACGGAGACTGAGGCCATGAAATCAAATTTGAGCAAAAAGAGAAAAAAGAGAAATCTTGGCAAAAGCCAAGAGGTGTGACACGGCTGGGCCAGAGATACCTCTGAAGGCATGCATGGGCATTTCCACAAGCGCAGCTTGCTCTGGAAAAATTCATTTGAGCACATGAGATTCCAAGCAAATTTGCTAAATATAGTACCAACTGATATCCAATTTAAGCTTATGAGGAATACCAGTGAAACATGTGCTCTGGAAAAACTCTAATTCTTCTGACTCTTATTTCTTTTCAGCACATGAGTACTCAAGCAAGCCCTTCTGAACTTGTCAGTGCATATAATGCATTCAAACATCAGTTTCTTTCACTCGGCATATAAATTCTGAGGTGAAATAATGTGTTTCATACATTTCAAGCAACATATAAAATTTACACTGCCATCTGAAAGGAAGATAAGTAACCTCTGAGTTTTATTAGAGGAAGGAAAGCAGCAGCAGATGTTCATTTTAGCATCGCTGTCACTTCCACAGTTGTCTCAGCAGGGAAAAAAAGTGCATGCCCCACATCACCATATAATCAAAACATGTGACCAGACAAATAAAAAAAACGGTGCCTCAGAAAATAGTCTGCATACCAGCGTATTCACATCTGTGTAGAGAATACTCCTGCCTTCTAAAGTTATTTCATAATGGGAAAGGAATGATCTATGCAGCAATCATTCTCTGCAATGAAAGAGAAGAGCTACAAAGTACCTCACCTTATTTCACTGCCTGCTTTCCCAGCAATCACAGCCCTAGACATTCTCCTCTAAACGTTTGTTTTAGCACAAAACTGAAACCTCTTATCTTTGTTATGAATAACCGCAATTTGATTCAATTTACTCTTCTTGACCTCCCGCTGTTGCTGTGAACGAGAGCTGCCCTCTCTTATGGTTAAGCACCTCCAGAGACGTGGTCTCCCTCCTTAGACCGGCCAGCGAGAGCCACGTGCCCAGCTCCTCTTCAGGTGGCACCTGGTGGCAATGAGGAGAGACCCAGCCCCACTACAGCCGGCTGACCAGGTCCTGCCCTCGCAGCAACAAGCTCCTCTGTGCTACCATCTCTTTCCTTCTTACCCACAGGTGTCACATGGCTGCTGCTTTCCTGCCATCTCCCTGTGCCTGCCGTCCTCTCGCCGCTGCGCGGGCTTGTGTTTGCAAGACCCCCTGCAATGCTCCCTTACTGCTGCTGCAGCAGCTTTTAATTCTTCTTCCTTGCCTCGTTTGCCCTTCCTCGTTCCCCATAAAGCAGCAAGACAAAGCAAAAAAGCAATAAAGCATAAAAGCAGTTAGCTGCATTTTCTATTAGAGACATAGATACTTTACTTTGGTACGTCCAGAAGTACTAGCAAAGGAGAACATGTTCATTCTGCTACCAATTCAGCCAATCTATGCTAACCACAAAATGGTTCTTAGGCTGGAACGGTAAAAACACATTCTTCCAAGGTATGTGTCCTTTTTAAGAAGCAAAAATAAGGTAAATTCACATTAATGTAAAGGTTTTATTAGAGACTGCAGAAAACTAACTGTCCTCCAAACACCAACCCCCTATTCATTTGTAGAGTGTCAGAGTATGCTCTGAGTTTGGAGGAAAAGCTGACTAAATGGGCTGTCACAAAGTGCTGACTACTTTCTAAAGCACGAAGTAAGCATCGGTATTTAATTCTGAATTACACTAATGATGAGGTTATGCAACAGTGCTTTCTCTATACCATTTAAAAGTCAATTTATAAAGCTATTGCTGTACAGATGCTTTAAGAGAAAACCACACACCTGCTTTTCCTAGCTTCCAAAAGGTATAAGGAATCACTTAAAAAGCATCAAAAACCACAATGACATTACATTCTTGATTTAAAAAAAAAGATAAAAAAAGATTAAAAAAGATTCTTCCGTAAAAAGCTGCTGTTGTGTTATCTGCCTCAAGTACAATACTGCTTCTAAAGTGAGTGACTGTTGAGTTGGATAAGGGGAGAGCAGCCTGCACATTACAACAAATCATCATGATAAAGTCTTCCCAGACTGCTGTTAATATCTTGTGCAGTGCTCCGAACATGACATACTTCATGCTTCGCTAAATTTACCCTTTTACAGCAGCTCCTTCATTTTTGTTGACCATAATCCTATAAATCTTTCCCCCGAGCACACATGCTGACCTTCAGGCTACGAAAACTAACCATCTTGGATATTCACGTTAGCACTTCCAGTAATACTCTCCTACACGAAAAGCAAGTGAAATTGGTGTTGAATGCTTTGTTATTGTCAATATTCATGATGGTTCACATACACATTTAATTATACATAAGCACAAACGTATGTACCTCCATATATTTCTGTGTCTCAATTTCTCTATATAAAAACCGTAGCTTACGTTATATTTGCTGCATCTATGATAGTCAATTAAACTAATTTCAGATTTCAGGCAGTCAAACAACCAAGAAGGAACAAAGCTATTAGCCACGGGAAAACAATTAAGCTCCTTAACTCTGCCTTCAAAGAGCAAATGGGAGGGAGTCTGACATACCCACACAAACTATTTTTAGTCGCAGATACAATTACACAAGACTAAGTCCACCCAAAGGACAAAACCAGAGACCTTACGGAGTCTTCTGCATTCCACATCACCTTCACATCCTACAACACTGTCAAACCTATTTTAATACTCTTTTTGCTTCCACATCAACATATGCTGGAAATTTAATGAAGTCTTCTATTCCAGTGAAAAACATTAATGGGAAGCAATCACGAGGGGTCTTGTTGCTCCTCTGTCATCGTTAAATGAAGTAACACAATACTATTTCACCAATCAAGCACTACAAACATTTGGAACTCTTTTCCTTACATTGGTGAGGTCACTGCGAGAGTTATGCCACATCGTTGAAACGTGTTTTCCCCTTAAGCTATTGAATATTCTCCATTTTAAAAAGATATATTTGAAATAACAAAGATGAAATAAGAAAATGAACGCACTGCTGTTTGGGGAACTGGAATGTACTATATTATAATTCATACTATGAATTAGCTGCAGATAAAAAGGTAATTATGTGGATGAAGCTTGCTAGTACTAGTTTTAAGAACAGCTTGATTACAGATTGTCAGCAAGGGCTTAATACTGCCAGACAGAGACATAAGCAAAAGGGAAGATACGTACAGGCAGATCATACAGTAAGAACAAGAACACTGTATACAAGGTATTCTATTTTAAAATTTTTATCAGTAAATGCAACACATACCATCCCACTTCTGCAAAAAGCCCCTCAGCTTTCCTCTCCTTAAGTCCATGCAACTCCTAAGGACTGTGAGATAAAGTATTGCCAGGAGTCTTTAAGGAGAGCTCTAGTAGTAATTCTGGAAATTTTGAAATAATAAATGCTATAGTTCAATCCTGTAGTTTCTCCTGGTTATTTTGAGGTATAAAATAAATAAAATCAAAACAGCAGAGACATGGATAAACATGATGCAACACTGAAGACTCAATATATTTTTCGCCAAGAAAAATCATTCCTCAGAAGCTTTCTAAAGAACCAGCAAGTTTGTGTTTGAAAGTGACTCAGTCAATGCAAATATTTATATTTTTAAAAATCATTTAACAATTTTCCTCATGCAAAATGCTCTTAAATCAACTAAGCTGACAAAAGACAAAGAGAAAAGTCCTCTTGAGGATTCATAACTTAATAAAGGATGGGAAGGAGGGGGAAAGGAGAAAGAATAATAAGTTTTTACAGCAGAGCAGAACAACTGCCATGTTCCCTAAGGTTTATCAGAGACGTGTCCTTACAATGAGCTGGGAGGTGAAAACTTTTGCAGACTAGTCTGGAACATGACTGCAAAGCATCACAGATGGATCTCGTCATTCCAAGCAACAAAGCAGCAGATGAAATCTAATATTAGTAAGGTATGCGAGGAAAGAAACAGCCCTTGCTATAATTATAGAAAGATAAGATCTAAATAGGCTATTTACACTTATGAAGGATTTTGGAATCATTATAGATGGTTTCCTGAAAACTACATCCTAAACAGCTGTTGATAAGTCAAGGCAATTATAAGAATCAGTAGGACAGTAATGGAAAACTGAGTTATTGTATCATTGATAGAGCTCTTGTGCATTTACACCTGGATACAGTCCTGATCCTCCCATTCCTAAAAGGGAAAAGAAGATTAAACTAGTGCTAAGGCACAGAACCGCTTCTTTATTAGAAAAGACTGGACTGATACAGATTCTTCAGGGACTTAGCAACTCCAACATCTCATCAGCAGTATGAAGAAAACAAACCAAGAATGAATGAATTTTCTGCAGTATCGCCAGTTATAAGCAGATTAGTTGTGGCTCTCCAGTTGCTGGCAGTTTGAGAGTGCAATCCTCAGAAAAGCAAACTTTATTTACTATTATGACCCACACATCCACTTCATAAAAAGAGCAGTCTTTTAAATTTCACTTACCTACCCCGACAGGCAATTTTAATCCTTTTTCAAGTTAGATACACCGGCAATTTAAAGAAATATTCCTACAGGCAACAGAAGTCTATCCTGTGAAATTCAATGTTGCTACATGTTTAAGCGAAAACTCAACCCATAGAAATGGCTGGACTCCCTGCAGGAACTTACAATTTAAAATAATCCAAGAATTCAACTTGCTAAAAACAACAGCTGGGATCTTAAAAGAGAAACTGCATGCACATGCACACACGTGTGCTGCACTACTGACTGAGCTATCAGATCAAGTACATTACTTTTTGGTTTTATTTCGCTTCCCAATTTTAAACTGATTAATTCCAATCAGCATGAAATAAAGGTTACACACAAGGCACAATTTCACTTCCTAGCCTAATGCTATCATTAACTGCACACTGCTAAAACTTCACGTCATGCTGCATTGGTTTTAGTAGATCAGTGTCTAATTGGCATCAGATAACTCAGTTAATTGACTGGATTTAAATCTGCTGTTAGGAATTAATCTCTAGTTCTTATACACATGGAATGCATTCAGTCAAGAGACACATTAAACTGTGGTAAAAGTAACTTTCAAGGGCAGGTTATCTGACGACAATACATCAGAATACACAAAGACAGTTCACATACAATGTCCCAGGATTGGTGTCACTGCTTCCTAACTGGTTAACCCATGCTAAATTATTCATGCAAGTGATATGTCTCTGAATACAAATTATGCTCAAAATAGCTCCGCTGTGGAAGCAAAGAAGCGTATAACAACAAAACCTTGGTAAACAAAGTGAGTTACTGAACAGAGTTTTGCACGTGCTTAATTTCAGCAAAAGTTGAGACAGACCAAAGGCTCTGTTGCTTGTGGGTCTAAAATTCAGTGAGTGGTTAAGTATGCATGTTAAAGAATGAGTTAATAATACTTTGCATGTACCTGCCACCTTGAAAGATTTCAGAAAGGGGATCCTATACGTAGTTCAGTGAGTGCACCGTGTACCTGTCAAACAACAGCCATGCACATTTATAAGCTCTTACACTGAAATGAAAAATCTGGACAATTGTTTGGGCCCACGAGTCTCACTCGGAGAAGACTTGATTCACAAAAATAGGGGCAGAGCGGTTTATAAATTGGAAGATTATTAAACCACAGAATTGTCCAACACGGGCAGGGCGCAGTCCTCAAGGACAGAATATTACAGAAAAACTGCTTTGGATTTGCTTCCAGCAAGAAATGCACTGCAACAATAACAAAAACTGATACAAAGCGTAAGGTAAGCTGGTCAGTTAAACACAACACCATAGGAAGAAAAAGCAAGTCCATTTTAGGTAAACTCTTTTATCTACACAGAAACTGCACAATACTGACTGCACAACAACAGACTTTGCAGATCTTTTATTTTCACAACGTACTTTGACACAACAGCCAGCTTTACTCTAAATCCCTCTGCTTTGCTATACAGGCAGCATCAGATTCAAAACAAAGAAATGCAACAGCCACCTTGCACTATAAAGTCTTAATCAGCATCCTAAGTCAGCTTGTTTGTGCAGCTGGAACATACTGGTAAATGCAGAGCTCGGAAAACAAGCTCTCGTGAAGAAGCACAGTGCTAAAATAAAGAATTAATAGCCACACAAAAGATGTTGCAAAGTAATCCAATTTATTTCCCTCACAGCTACACTAAAAACATGTAAAAGAAAAGCATTTGTCACTAGAAAACAGGCATTTAAAGTCAGAATTAAAATTGCAAAACAAAGTAGAATAACATAACTTTAAAAAGGAAAAGAAATATACTGCAAAAATGTATGAGAAGACTATAAGAATGGGTAACTGTCTTCCATTTGTGATAGTAACAAGATCATATCAAATGGTGATACAGACCGAATGCTCATCCGGGTGCCAGACCAGCCCCGATTATTTTCCCAAACCCACTTTTTGTCAGAATTTCCAGTTACTTAAGACTGAGCTAACAGGATGTCTAGGAATTTTATTCAGGGTCTGGCTCAGTCAGTACTTCAGACCAAAAAAAGAAAACACATTTTTCATTCTTCATATTATCTGGTATTGCTCCATTGTTTCACTCAGGCATACTGGCATATTTTCTTAGCCAAGCTTTTATCACACGTGTACTCCGATAGCAAGTTTCTGTTCTCACTGATCTGAATTTTAATTCTCTTCCAGCTGATTGGAGGATTTTGTCAGCCTGTGAACTACTACACAGATGAACTAGTTCATTTTTCCACAGTTGTAATAAAGCATAAAACATGTGATTAGAGTGCTTGTGTAATTATGTAGGAGAAAAACAGTCCACGCTTTCAATCGTTTCTAAGTTATTTAATTTAGGAAACCTACCCCACAGCCATGACTTTGTCCACCCGAGTCAGTTGTCTTGGTTATTTACCATACAGGGTTAGTATTATAACCGAAGAGTGGCTTTAATATTTTCACTGTAACAGTCCTTGAATCAAGGCTGTATTTTAATTACATCATAAATATGACTTATGATTTCAACCAAGTCATTATTCACAGCTAGAAATAAGAGAACCTTTAAGTAGATAAACTCACACCTTACCTTGTGAAAGGCACTGATTTGCCAGAGCAACCTGTCCAGAATGTAGATACAGATTAAGACGTGTGAAGATACTGCTCAGAGATGGAATTGTAATGAAGCAGAAGGCAACACAAGCCTAAAGCAAATAAAAAAAATTAAACTGAAGAAAATTCCTAACTTGGAGCTATAGCAATCCTTACTGATTTTATACATGGTTAGGAACCAAAAATCTGTAAATCGGCTTTGGAAAGACTTCCAATGAAAAGCAAACATTACGTGAAGTTCAAAATCAGCATTTCAAATTTGTTACTACTATTTCAATTATAACAATATGTATTATTATTCATTATTAGTAGATTAGCTCAAAACTTACTGCATTACTCTAGCTCAAAGCGTTCCTCTCTCCTCATGTAACCAGCTTGCAGCTAACCACCAAAATCTGACTAGAAAATCAAACTCCTGGTCCTCAGGGACAACTCATGTGTCAAACTGGCCAAAGCAGAGGCACTGCGTACACCTGGGAGGAAGCAGATGCAGAGCAGAATGCCGCAGCTCCCAACCTACTGGAACAGTTCAAACATCTAGATGGAGTGCGTAGCTCATTCTCTCTGACTGAGTTACACAGAAATTAAGTATTTTACTTCAAATATAACTTGAAAAGCTGAGCACAAAAACCTCTCCAACAAACCTTCCTTTGGAGAGGGAGTCAATCTTGCTGCTCTTTTTTAACACAACACTGCTCTTGGATGCTTTGGGTCTTTTTCTTAAAAGGCAGCATTTGGCTTTAGAGAGTAAAGATCAATGGTGACAGTGTCAAAAACTCCATTATAAATTTAGGTGGCAGCAGATAGTATTATCAGCTAAGAAGGCAGGCGTAGAGTCAGACCTACCCTGACAAACGCAGCAGTCTTTCTGGAATGATTTCCTTTCATCACCTTTCTTGTTTCCATTGCTAGTTGATTCACAGACTACACATAACAAACAAAAGCAAATCATTAAAAAGAAAAAGCAGAGATTTATTAGGTCAGCAGAGATAACAAACTACGTGTTTTAATGCATGCATTTAGAGAATAGAAACTGTCAAAAGGAACACTGATACGGTGTGCCCTCGCTGTACTATTCAGTTTTTACTTGCAGAATTTTAGTGATCATTCCTTAAGGGAAATATGAATCTGAAGGTTTGTGAAGACAGACTTATTTACTCAAGGTTTTAGACCATCCCTTGCTTCCCAGTTATAGTGCTGTCATCACCTCCTTCCTGGTGTAAAAATCATGATTTCTAGCTAACATACTTATTAAATAAAAAACCAAACAAAATAATGAAAAGATTTTGAGAGGATACAATGTCATAAAGGAATCAGCTGCAGCCAGTGCTCACCTGACACGTGACTCAATACAGAAAAGGGATTAACCTTCCCAATCACAGCAGGACTCTGCCTGTATCTACAACCAGACACAGTCTAATCTCTCCTAGATGCAAGATTATAGGCGAGAGAACACAGAAGTGCCATTTGTTTTATTAGACAAGAAGCCTCTTGCAAGATAGACAGTTTTCTTTGTTCCAATGATACTACACATGCCTGTCAAGCAAGAGCTTCAGAGAGTTTAGGGTGATAAAATGAGGGATGAGATCAAAGTCTACTTTAAAAACATCTGATAAAAAGACTTCAGATTTATTTTGACAGGGATCAATAATCTGGGCAGGGAATGGGAGAACTGCAAATATATCCCCACTGATTATATATATAAAGTGTAGCTTACATGAATCAACTGGACTAGAACAGGCTCCAGGTTGCAAAACATTGACCTGGCTTCAACGTAGAAACTCAGCTGCTGTTCAAAGTCACGGCCAAATGAAACCTATAAAAGACAAAGCCCCGCCTTGGTTTTACCACTGTAGGCCATTAACTTTAAGAAAGATAAAACTGTATGCAGATAAGCCACAAATATTCAAAATCCCCATATATTGGTAAGAAAAATCCCCACCATTAACAATGAAATAGCACCCAGAGAATCTCTGCGCTTTTAACACTCTGCTTTCCCACACTTAACCTTCAGGGAAGCCTCAAAGTTCTACTTTACAGGTGAAGTATATATCAAGAAAGCAAAACTTAAAGCCTAGATTAATGAAGTGTTTTCAAAACTAGCAGAACTCTTGATTCTTTAAATCAGATGGTCAAAGGCTTGGTAATTTTCACACTTGAAAAACAAATAAAAAAAAAAAACCCAGAAAAATATAAATAGATCAGCAAATCTGTATCCAGATTCCTGTAATTTCTAGTTTATAGCTGAGTAGGGATTTTAAAAAGGGCCTTCCAGAGAAACTTGCATTTTCCTAACTAGGTCTACCAGTAAGTAAAAATGGTCAATATATTAATGCTTATATAGTACAGCAAAAGCCTGACAACTTGCATGCTGAAGGAAAGACAAGAAGTCAAAATCAACCCTTGTGTGAGAACGTCCTACTTCCAGCCCTCCAGACTTTAAAAAACCCAAGTGCTGTCACAGCTGGAGTGTCTCAACTGTCAATTAAAAGCTGAGCAAGAGAAAAAGTCTCCAGGCAGTCAACATTTATGTATTCAAATGGATTTTTTTTCTAATAGAAGAGATGCATTATTTATTATTTCTCAAGCCACACGTAAAAGTTTTTACAGAATTAAAATAAAAATTACATTTAATCCATACAGTGCAAGATCAAAGGAACTGCACCAGAAAACAAAGGATTGCTTCTCACATTACAGAAAACTGTCTTTGCCTTTCCTCTCTTTGTGCAACTGCTGATTCTTGAGCCCTAGACTCAAGAAAACGTCTATAAAACCATAACATTCTCCACAAAAAGCCTGACTGTAGGCACGACTGTCACAACTGCTTTTCCCTCCACACCTTAATGTGTGCTGGTTCAAAATTTGTAAGCACTTATTTTGTTGCTATGGGACGTCCCCACTTTCCTCCCCCCAGCCCAAGACTACAAAGCCACATCAAATATTATTCAATGTAGGAAATCCTCCCACAGGGAATTATACAATATTATGCAGCATATAAAGCTTAATAAAGCAAAATTATATTAAATAGCATATTATTATAACCGACAAGAAATCAACCATCTAGAGAAAAATTCATAGAACAAAGAGGACAAGTAGAAACAAAGCCTGTCAGCTCTGAGTACGTGAAAGAAAACCAATCATTGAGAGTACCTGGTTAGAGAACAAAAAAAGCTCGAGAACAAGTCCCTTAAACAACCTGACACCGCAAACACAACAGACAAGAACAAAAGATTTTATTGGGATAAAAGTGAGGGGAAGGTTAAAAATTAATTTTGAGAAAAAAACGCTGCTTTTTTTGTGGAACTACTAATTTGATGATACAAATTATCTTATTTGTAAATTCAGATAAACAGAGATAAGAATAACATAAAAGTTATGTTTATTTTGTATTTTTTAAAGATGGTATCAGTTCCATTGAGAACTGGGGAGCAGAACTTCATTCACGTAAGTCAGCACCCTCCCTCTGATGCTACAACAGGCAAAACATTAATTGCTGTTTAACTTTTAAACACTTGCCATGTTTTACATTATTTCAAAAACTAAGCAGAAAATATGATTAAATAAACAACGTGCACTTTAAATATCGCACCACGTCAACATCAACGCTGCAGGACATTTCTTTCAACACATGCACACTTATTTGACTAAAATATACCAGTTGGGGTTTTCAGTGGTCTCAGGCGAGTCAGACACAGTCTACAACTCATCTACACCGGCACCTACTTCTCATGGGGATCTCGGGAAAATCTGAGCTACAAGGTACAGCCCAACAGTTGCACACAACTGGCACTCACCATTTTTATGAATCCATTTATCAAAGCTGCTAACATTCTTTTCTCATCCTCAAGCGTGAGCGCACTGTAAGAGAAAATTCATACGGTAAATCAGAAATTCAGAATATTGCTTATCTCATTTATCCGCAAAAGTTCAAATGATACATACTCATTTATGTAATGTTACGTCCATATAAAATATTCCTTGCATACTAAGACTGCTACGGTTGTAATTTTAGTTAAAGCAATAAAATTAATTTAATATGCAAGTCAACTACACACAGAACTAAATTTTAAAATAAAACAATGTAAAAATTGCTGAGCATATTGTTAGATTTTAAAGAATATGACTGTGGAATAAGGCGAAGGAAGCTAAGGTCATGTTCTTTACTGCAGCAAGCAAACAGCTTTAGTCGTGTGTTACAACATGAGGACTTGAGCAGAACTGATTGTAAAAACCTAAAGAAATTACCAAGTCTGTATTTATTTTAGAAACAACATTAGCTTATTGGTTTGTTTGTTTGTGGGGGGCTTTGGGGGGTTCTTTTTTTTGTTACTAACCCTGCCGCATAATTTAAAAAATAATTAACATCACCTTGTTAGTGCTGCCTTTTTGATGTTTTAGAAAGAACTGAACTGACATGTAAAATGAGTTTCTTTTTAAAATTATCACAGATATCTATTCTATAGTGAGAGTCCAAATCTGATTCAAAACAAATTTACATCACACAAAAATCCAGTAAGTCAAACCGGTTCCAATGAAAATGGATGAACAAAAAGTTAAACTACAATTAACTAACACAATTTAATCCTTTTACTATAATATACTTGGTTCCAACTTTGACCTTTAGTATATCAGTTACCAATTTCCTAGCTCAGACACCAGATGGGAAGAGAACAATAGTTTTATTATACAAATTCAGTAAAGGAGGAAAGAAAATCTCAGCATGATTAGCTCATTAGTGCGTTGCCAATCAAAAGAGTCAACTGATGGGCTCTGAAAGGCTCAGAAGACTTGTAATGAGATCTTCGGGTCAGTTATAGGTTTCCAGTTCAATTCTGAATCAGACCCCTACCAGTCTAAAGGCTGTTACCCTCCAACAGCTGTTGGGGGGGACAGCAAACAAAGGGTTAGGAGCTTCCTGAACCACGATGTAAAAATCCGTATATGGTTGCCATAAACTGCTCTATTTTTTTTAATAAGCTGTTTTAGCTTAAATATATTGTTCTATTTAAAGGTTAAAGTGGCTTTTAGTGCCACATACAGCCAAATAAGGTGCTCTAACCCTAAACAAGGAACTCCAGCTGTTATAAATTGGAATTACATGCCAAATCTGACTTCTTTATTGGCAACAAATCTTGCATTCATAGCATATCAAGGCTGAGGAAGTTTCAACTTCACTTAAAGCATCTGCCATACTGAGAGGCTCTGGCCTCAGCATGCCAAGAGAAACCGAGCCCTTACAATTCAATTCAATCCAAACCAGAAGAAAAAAAGATTTTTGCTCTCAAGATCTAAAATTTGCAGCACTGTGATTCCAGCTCTGTTTTCAATCAGACACAGATTTCTGTGTGATTTTTGCAAGTTACCTACAAGCACAGCTGTTTTCCATATTGCACCCTCACTTTTTGAAAAGCAACAGGACATACAGGATCCCAAACAACCCCAGCACCCCAAGTCAAGGGGAAAAGAGAAGAGCAGAATTTAGAGGAAAGACACAGGCTGTTCAAGAGCTTCTCTTCTGTTCTAGCCTTCCCTACTCAAGTTCCTAGAGATCTTCCAGGTGTCCTTTAAAGATTTCACGCCCCTTTGTAACGGCTGAAAGAAAGTGGCCAAAAAAGCTATAATTGAGTACGTCAATCTGTACTTTAATAGCCACATATTCACTTAAATCTCAAAAATACTTTATTATTCACTATAACTAAAAAGGCTACACTGGTTTCACTGTCAAAAATATCTTTAAAATATTAGATTGTTTAGTGTCTTTGCTTCACTAGAAAAAACTTTGCAAAACCATTGCTACTTTCCTTTTAAAAATTCTGCTTCAGTACACAAAATAAAGCAGTAATTAAAGAGCAAATAGTACGTGCTGCCACTTCAGTGCACAGCTCTTCCCTCACCACTAATTGGATTCATGTCTTAATCCACCGTGAAACAAGCAGCCTCAGAAACGTGAAACACTACGCCAAGCAGCCAAACTTTGCATAAACGAGTTATTAGTATGAGTAAAGTTAATCTTACTTCACAGAATCATGCATCGTCTTGCATATATGTAGAAGAGCATTGAGTATAACAGGATCCTTTGTAGATTCCTGCTGATGCCTATAAAATGTTTTAGAAAAGTGATGAAAAATCCTGCTCTGTCAAAATGAAAAACAATTAACAGAATAACACTGATTTATTGACTAATTCAAATTCACCAGCATTGTATGACACTACACAAGTTTAATACTCGTTTTTTAACCCACAGAACTCTAAAAATCATATGGTTAATGCATGGTCAATTCCAAGCGATGCCAGTCAAGAATATTATCTTAATATATAGAGCTTTAGCTTTACTGCCAAACCACAGAATCCGACTCCTTATGGGACACAAGCAGCAAGGCACGTGCTACATTGAGGCCATCTAAGAGCATGGCAATTGAGCAATGCTCTGTCTACCAAGAAGAAACACAGTTTCTCAGCCATTGATGGACAGGCAGGAAGGGTAAACGTCACGTTTTAGTACGGAGGCACACGTGCAGTGGAGCTCCACTAAGATGATTAAGGGACTGCAGCATCTCTCCTACGAGCAAAGGCCAAGAGGGCTGGGAGTGCTTAGCCTGGTGAAGAGTTGGCTTGCAGGGATTAGCGAGGTATATAAATACCCGCAGGGAAGGTGAAAAAGAAAACAAGGTTTCAAGGAACCTGTTAATTATTTGGAAAAGAAAAAAGGACTATTGGACTTTTACAGTATTTGAAAATGAAGCTTCATCTTCCATGGAAATACCCATTTTTCTATATAATGAAACTTGTAACAAGAGACTGTCTCTCATCCTCCATTACACCAAGGTAACTATTCTGTGCTGTCACATCTGCTGGAATCTGAAATAAACTTCACAAACCAACTAAGACAATATAAATTTTAAAAAGCTGAGACAACAGCTATTCTATTAATCCACAGCAACTCAGCCTCAATATGGTTATTTCAAGTTCAGCTTTGTTTATGAACGGTTAAACAGTAAACCGATAAATTAACAAAACTGGCACATTTTCTTTTCGCCCATACCCTGAACACCTTCAACAAGCTACGTGGCTCACATACTGACTTATCTTCCCCAGCCATCTTTCAATACAGCCACCAGATCCTCCACAGGGCATTTAATCTCAATATTCTCCACTTACTTAATAAAAGATTCCATAATGCACTTGCAAACCTCCACTCTCACACTTTCCTTCTGGAACATATCCAGGAATGGCAAGAATTTCTCCTGAAAGTACAAATATAAAAACAAGTAAAATCGGGTATTCTGCAAACCACACACCAAAACAATAAATATTTAGATAAATTTTATAATTATAGCTGGTTTAGTTAAAATTATCTTTTTTGAAGACAGTAATTCATCTTGAAGGATGAAAGAGTGTAACAAATGGAAAAGCACCAAAGGCTGAAAGGTGTATCAATTTATCAGCTGCAGAGATCCAGAATAAAATACAAAACTCAGAATTGTTTAAATCAAATGTTGCAAATTTTTTAAAAGCAATCATAAGCTTGAAAGAACTTAAGATCAATCTTGCAATAAATTCAGATATCTAAGGGAACCAAAGGGAGTATTATTAAAAACAATGTAAACAGGCCACATGCCAGCAACCATTTTGCATGTATCCAGGGCAACTTCTGAAGGTCCAAGACGTCAAATTTTCTTCAAAGATTTGGGTTTAGGTTGTTAAGATACTGAACCACTTAGTTTCTGTATTATCTCAAAACTATAGCAAGTTTTTCAGAATTATCTGAGTGATTTGTGAACAAAACTTAACACCAAATCCACAGGGTCTGCCTTGAATTTCACTGTTTAACTGGTTTCAGTACTTTGGCACCTGCTGGTTTTGTTCCTCTTGACCTCATACACAGTCTCTGATGTCTCTGCGTTTCACTCTCTGAGTTTCACTTTGCTTCAATGCCAAACCTAAGCCCATACCATAACACAGACACAGGTATCAGCAATTACACAAACACACAGAGACAGAGAAGGACCTGGGGGTGTTGGTTGACAGCCGACAGAACATGAGCCAGCAGTGGCCCAGGGGGCCAAGAAGGCCAATGGCATCTTGGCTTGGATCAGAAACGGCGTGACCAACAGGGCCAGGGAGGTTCTTCTCCCTCTGCACTCGGCACTGGTGAGACCGCACCTCGAATCCTGTGTTCAGTTCTGGGCCCCTCACCACAAGAAGGATGTTGAGGCTCTGGAGCGAGTCCAGAGAAGAGCAACGAAGCTGGGGAAGGGGCTGGAGAACAAGAGGAGCGGCTGAGAGAGCTGGGGGTGTTCAGCCTGGAGAAGAGGAGGCTGAGGGGAGACCTCATTGCTCCCTACAACTACCTGAGAGGAGGTTGTGGAGAGGAGGGAGCTGGGCTCTTCTCCCAAGGGACAGGGGACAGGACAAGGGGGAATGGCCTCAAGCTCCACCAGGGGAGGTTCAGGCTGGACATTAGGAAAAAATTTTTCACGGAAAGGGTCACTGGGCACTGGCAGAGGCTGCCCAGGGAGGTGGCTGAATCACCTTCCCTGGAGGGTTTAAGGGACGGGTGGACAAGGTGCTGAGGGACATGGGTTAGGGTTTGATAGGAATGGTTGGACTCGATGATCCGGTGGGTCTCTTCCAACCTGATTATTCTATGATCAATTGTCATTTATGCCATAGTAATAAACTTAGATTCTCTAACAGCCCAAGGAAAAAGTGTATAGAAAATTGGAATTAGAATAATAAATATTTAATTAGTAAGCAACAGAACGCTTCCAAAACATTTCTGCACTTGGTAGAGTCTTCTCACTTCACTATGTGAGCTTGCAAACAATCAGAATATCCAAGTCAGATAAATACTGTTGCAAAAACAGCACAAAATTTATTAAAGAGTATCACTTACCACGGAAAAAAGCACAGAGAAGTCATGGATATAGGTAATAACCTTCTGAATAATTGACTGCAACTAAAGAGAAAAAAAAAGGGGGGGGAAACAATTGTAATACAATTTAAATTAAGATGCATATCAGCAACAGAGACTCTTCTTTAGTTATTCATAGAAAACTGGGTTGGAAGACACTTCAAGCATTTGTCAATGTAATTTCTTTCCCCAAAGCAGGATCAACTACAGTTATGCTGTTCCTAACAGGTGTTTTTCCAACATGCTCTTCAGAACTCATTTGAGCAGAGGTTGACCAGCTTGTCCAGGCTTTATGCGTTCTTTATTTTTCATAGTTATGCAGACTTTTCCAATGTCTGCATGTCCTCCAGCCCTCTCAACTACAAAAGACATCAGTAATGTTTAAGAATCCATTTCTTCTGAGAAAAAACACAACAGATTTTTAAAGATGTGGCAAAATAAATCCTTTACCTGTGGGTAAGCATCCTCAAATGCTCGATCAGGAGTCATGTGTTTGATAACATCAGACAAAACTGTATTGACCTCTCGCTTCTGTAGCAAAAAATTACAAAATACAGTAATGAAAATGAAATGTAAATCAAGTCACTGAAAACAAGCTGGATAATTTATTTCCATTTGCCAAAGCATCAGCTTTCTGTGGAGCTCTATTTAAGCCAGGAATTTTAGCCATAGCTCCAGTAAATCCTGACTTAAACTGGTCCATCTGCCATTGAAATGAAAGGATAAGATAGATGCAGTGCTGGGGAGTGGTGAAGATTCCTTCAAAGCTACATCTTGTATCCCTATTCATCTTTCATGAAAGGAAATACACTTTTTTGTTCACTACTGAAGTCCTACACACTTACACTGAGTAGTCATAGCTTTTCCATCTTTAGTACCGAACTGCTAATGTAGCCACTTAGTCAATATCAGAAAACCTTCAAAGGAAGAAATTTTCACATACCGTAAAATGTCTGCATGTATACTCCACCCACACTTCAGCACAGTTGATATAATCCTAGAAATAACACATCTTATGACTACCAATACTGACAGGAGGTTATGAAAAATATGCTTATAAAAATTACACTTAAAGGCATTAACAGGATCCTCAGATACAATTCATGCAGACCTAATGACAAACCTCATAAGTTGCTTATGTAGAATTATGTTTCGTAGAATTAAGTTATGCTTAAGAGCAGCTCAGAAAAGCAGGGGTCATGTAAAGATATTACCAGGCATCATATTTTTGGCAAACTGTGCGTATCTAGAAAAGATAAACCTTGTCAAGCTAAGCATACACTTACTGAACAGCTGGCTACAATTCTGCCCTAAGCACAGAACCAGTAGGAGAACGGAACGGACAATAACTCACCTGTGGGTTCTTGAGCTTCGTTATAACCTTCCAGGCTTCGTTTAATATTTGAAGGCGATCATTTTCAGGAGGATCAGCCAATGCCAAGTTTAATCCCAAGGAGCGAAAGAGGAGATGCTGAAAGTTAATGAGATATTTTAAAAAACAGAAGAGGCATGTCCGTTCAACACTGCTCTACAGGTACACTGTGCAGAAAGACACTTTGGTTCAAACCATCTTTCATTGAAATGACGTGCAAGTTATGTGGGCAACTAAAAGTACGAAGAACTCTGTCAGACGAGGAACAGGAATTGCTACAAGTTACATACAAACAGTTACCTTTGGGAATCCAGATTCATCACACTCTTTAATCATGCCAATGAAATCCATAGATCTTGCAGCAATAAACTCTGCTCTGAACGCTGACATGACTGAATTCAACAGCAAAGCACTACAATGAACATAACACAAAATCAATACAGCTCGACACAAACTAAAATAATTTTGTTGTCCCTTAATTTACATTAATCAGAACTTCTTAGGCTAACAACTGTCCAGTATCTATTGCAAATTTAATAAAGGGGGATAAGGAAGAAAAACTGAGCTTGTATTGATGAGAATTAATAGTTCATAAGCAAGTAAGAAAACATTAAGCCATCACACAAGGAAAAGGTAACCCAGCCTGTACAATACTCGCTCCACGCGGTTGTTTTTTTTAGAGCTATCATTTTACCAGAAGTTTACTAAAAAGATCAAGTAAACCAGGAATAGCAGGCACGTTTTAAAACTTACCCTCTCTTTTTAACTACCGTTTATAAGTATACTTTGTCAGAGCAACTCTCTATTTTTTTCTCACTGAATTAAAACACACATGCATTGTAAAAGTCAGTTTTCTAGCAGCTGCTTTGTTAGGATTAAAATAAATTCAGTCATTGTTGTATGATAACTGTCAATGACATATTTAGACATTTATGATTAATCATTCAGATCCGTATTTGTATTACTATCAAGCCAGAGTTACCAATGGGAGACTGAACTCATCGTGTTACTGTCAAACCCAGTTCAATGATACTATTCTGCAAACACAATACTCCAGTATCGTTCAAAACGCAACGCCTTTGGGCAAACCCAGCCATGAGTTACCACAGAAGCTGCCTCATAAAACACTGTGTCCTTCCCTAGTCACAAACAGACAGTCTAAACACCGAGCAGTTTACCTTGGGGGAAATTGTATGGAGCGCTTAAAATAGCCTAGCATCCTCAGTGTTCCTGACTGAGCATTAGTGGTCCCACTGCAATTTGACTGGAATTTGCATTTCATCATTAGACAAGTACTTCCACTTCACTAGGTACGTGCTTTGCAATAGAGAGAGGCAGGCTGTCTCTTTTCACTTAGATGGTTGCAACGTAGTTCATGGAACAAGCTGAGATTATTAAAAGATTTATATCCTGATGCCTCTTGCTTTGTAATATATTTACAGTCATGAGAAGGCATAAAACCACGGAACTCCACTTTAAAAGAAAATGCTTTATAGATCATCTAAATGGGATTATTCAACTTCCCAATAAAAAAAAAAAGACACATCCAAAAACCATTTCAAAAAAAACCCCTCATCATACTCAACATTTCGTCCTTCCCTCAAAGGGCAAATAGGCACAATGAGGAGGCCTCAAGCCCATCTTTACAATAAGAAATGCTTAAAGGCAATTTATAAGTAAGTTCCACAAAACAAATCACCACCTATACAAAATAGTACAGCATAGTATGTGTGTTATTTTTAAGCATATTACACATTCTGATACAATAGCATCTTCCATCACATTTTTAAAATCCTGCTTTTCCTGCACTCTGTAGCTCAGCCACAGAATGCTAATGCTCCATTCCTCATTTAAGTGATTAATATATTTTAGTTCCTTAATCACCGCAGAATTGCAACGTGCGAAGCACATCAGAAAAAAAATAGATAGCTGAAAACTTAAGACAGATCTCAGCCTACCTACCCAATAAAACGAACTGCGATTGGCTCATCAGCAGGCCAAATCGCATTCGCACAGCTCAGAAAGTACATTCAAAACTTTCAGGCTGTCTCCGGCTGTCTTCCTGAACTACTCACTGAAGGTTATTAGTTTGCACACAGACTCCTAGGAGGCATTTGGGACACCAATTTCAGTGTTGAAAAAAGCAGTTGCCTAAATATGACCATCTTCCAAAAGCATCAGCCGCTTTACAGCTTCCCTTGCAAAACATATGCGTGAGCTGACTGTAGGCAGTGGAGGCCAGGGAGAAGGAAGGGGAGAAAAGCAGAAAAAAAAAGAAGCACAATCAGGAATCAGACACGGCTGCTGGAGAAGACATTACTTGTCCTAAATTTTGGTTTAGGAGGCAAAATGCAGCAACCAAGTTACACTCATTAACTTTTACTCTACAAGTAATGTACCGTATTTTAGAATTAATCTCTGGAAAACAGATGTTCATAATCATGATTTAGTAAGCTATTGGGAGAACAAAAGCTATATTATGCATCCAAAAAGTGTTTTCAAAAGGAAGAGAATTTTATTTGGGAGACTCACAAGTACTCATTACAGACTAATGTCTTCTGCATTGTGCAATACTTACTTGTTCCCCAATTTTTTGCATCTCTCCATCATCTCAGTAAGCAGAACCTGGAGGAATTACTTATTATAATTAGTAAGCAGAGACTCTGCAAATTAATTCAGCTTTAATTATTGTAGTGAGGTCTACTAAAAGCTGTTTTAATTACCTCCCCAATACATTCCAATAATCCTGTCTCATCCTGTATTTACAACACAAGAAAACAATGGTGCAGTACAATGCAAGACATATACTGGAAGAGGTATTTGTGGCATTTTAATCAAACCCACCATTTTATGGAAGCCAGATATGCAATCCTTCAGCCATGCCATTTTTCAAAGTAATTACTATTTCCCAGCAAGGTCAATTATCTCTGGCAGGAGAGGTGAAGACTACCAGCTCTCTGCCACAGAACGCAAGACTGACTGAGATTAAAATAGCCCGCAGACTATGTTAAGCAATTACAAAGCTACGGTTTGCTCAAATCATTTTTATATCTGTATGACAGAAGAAACTAATGAATTCCGGAAATAAAGACTAAACTAGCTAAAGGACAGCAAGAAACAAACAGCAATATCGCCTATGAATTTAAAGTGGTCTGACTTGAGCTTTATGGAAATTAACATTCTTCCAGTATAGAAGAGAGAAACAGTCAATTCAAGTAGGCTCTCTGTATTCGCTTTCACACTCATACGTACTGACCAAAAAGGCTTTTCTAACAGGCAAAATTAATTCTTCACCCCAAAACTTCCTTCAGTATCAAGCATTACCATGCTTACTTACTTCAGGAGCACGGTATGCAATGCACTGTAAAATCCAGTCTATAGCAGGAGAATAGAGAGTCAAATACAAAGGGAACTCCACACATTGTACTACCAGCTGATTCTGAACAGTATCCCCATGAATCTGTTGAAATAAAAGAAAAAAAAACATGTTACTGCAAAAAGGTGTTTAATAGGAGCTACGATAAACTGGACAAAGTTTGTGTGAACGAAGATGACATCAAACAGCATGATAAAGACACACAGATATTCTGAAGCATTCCTAGAATGCTGTGTAAAAAACCTCAAGCTCATAACATATATTATTAAAGTATGGAAACCTGCTGAACAGAGCAATGCATATAAAATTTCCCATATTATATATAGTTACAGGAATATCCTTAAGTCTAGATTTAAAACTGCAAAGAATTTTTTAAAGCATGCAGTAGTTTGGTTAAGGAGTATATTTATGCCATATTTCAAATGAAAAACCTATTCACTTACTTGTTTAAATGTTAGGAGAAAGTCAAAGAAGTTTTTGTTAAGGCTTTCTTTGAGTTGTGGCGCCACCTCCATCCCCACCTGTATTAAAAGCAAAAGATGTTAACTGAATCTATCACCTATCATTCTCCATCAACTGCAAGACAAAAATGCATTTTCCAGAGTACATCTACTCACACACATCAAATCAACAAATAGCACTGAATCACAAGCTTTTGACCTTTTATAAACATCTCAAGAAACATTCCCCATTATTAAAACAAAGGAGATATTTTATTTTTTGGGTTCTTAGAAGGAAGAGACAGGCTGCTGACTGCTTCAGATAAGAAGAGTAGTTCAAAGACATTTTCCTTTAGTGGCAAAGCTAGCTACAATAAATCTTTGATACAGATCTGAAGTTTTAAATGATAGCCTACCCTGCAAAGGTATGCTCTTGCATAGACTGCAACCAATGGATCTCCAATTCCTCTAATCATAGACGTTAATCGTGGCAGACATTCTGAAATTCCCCTGTTAAGATTTTTTCAGAAATTAAAATGGGATTTAACAACCAATAACAGAATTGTATCACCTACAGATAACTTCAGTAGCTGCCTTGCAGACTGACAACTGAACGTGAGTTACAGAAACACCAAAGAAGCAGCACATTAGCACAAAATTTTATTTCGCAAGTAAAATTTTATGTGTGTAGTAACCCATATCCTACGCTCAAACTGCGGCATTTGCCACCAGGAGTAGCACAGACAACCAAGTTGGATACTCAGCTTATAAAAGACAAGCGCAATTCATTTGGAGGAATGTCAGAGCTACAGAAGGGCTGTAATTCAACATGAAGAAAACAGCCTCTTACAGCAGAACTGGCAGAACTCCTTGTATGTCTTGTATGTTCCCACAGGTCCTTGACAGAGCTGTTCTAGTGCCTGCAGATGAAGCCCATCAATTCCAGTAAAAGAACTGCTTTTTAAGGATAATGAAGCTGTCACTATAGCAGCAATCTGGCTTACCACACTCATCTCAAAAGATAACTGAAAAAGGATGATTATATGTGAGGAACATTTTCAGCTCAGCAACTGACACTGTTTGGCAACATATGAAGCTTATAGGGATATTTTTAACAAATAATGGTTCATTGCTCCTGAACTGTTTCTCCAACTCTGTCTCTAGCAATACAACACACCAATACTTTCCTTCCCATTTCGATCCTTTTTGCCACACTCCTCATCCCAACAATCTTGCTTTCGTCTCCACCATCTGAAGCCACTGTTTCTTAATTTGCAGACTCCTGATGCCATGATTATCCATATATTCCACAACTACAAGCCCGCCTGCATTTCAAATAACATCACAGTTCATCTTGAATTTTTCCATGGCATTTTCACTAAAAACTCCAAACCCTCTGAAGTACTGCTGCTTCTCAGATCTACAGAGGCCCTGTCTACCATTAGTCGCAGAACTTGCATGCTTAACTCCTTCGTTTAGTTTATTAGCCTGCCCAATCACTTCCTTCCCATACTTGACATTTACTCTTACGTTTTGGATAGGAACTTATTGCACTTCAGTATTGCTGCTTCCACGTAACTAAAATAAAGCTAAGTTAAGGAATAAAACTAAGACGTGTGCCATTTAAAATCATGAAAACATACTTATGTATCAAAGACACATTGAACTAGGCCTTCTGTGACTAATCTCACTACACTTCATTGATACTTATGATTTATCTACAAGATTTTTATTTTTCAAAATCACACCATCAACTCTATCACTACCACACTGCTCATAGTCAGTAATTCAGCCTTCAGTTTACTATGAAACGTGACTCAAAATTACATTCAAAACACACAGGCTGAAACAAAACAAAGTCAGTATAAACATCAGTTGCTCTGAGTTTTATTTAAACAAACATGTTTGGGTTTGGAAAAGTCTACATAAAACCTGCAGACACACTCCAAGATTCTCATTTGACAAGGATACAATCTGGGAATAAGTTCTCTGATTGAAGCAATCTTGAAAAACCAGTTTAAGCAAGTCTCCTTAGCCGTATCGTTTACACTCTCTGGAGAAAAATTATCTGGGGAAAAAAAACAGCAACACAGGAACAGTTACACTCTTTCTGGAAACAAGGAGTAAAAACTATAAATCAGTGGATTTAAACCAGAACATTTTCCATAGGAGATTCAGTAGCATGGGTCCCGTTTCACCCTTCTCAAGTTAGTTGACTTGATTTTTTCCACAAGCAAAGCAGTAACAAACACAAAGTTACCTGGCAAAGGAACACGATTCTCCGCACACATCGACAGAATTCTGTCATACACTAGTTTCCCTGTTTAAAAAAAATAAAAATCATTCAAGACAAACTAACAAACTGTAAAACACAAAACGTTAACACAAAGGATCCCTCTCTGAAATTAGCCGGGAAAACACTTCCTAAAACACTAACATTAGGCTGCCCTCTAGTGAGGATGGACTGTTAAGTCTGAATTTAGCACTTTGCACCCCATAATAAGTTTCTGTGACTCCTTTAGTGCAGAGATAGCACACGGGTCAGATTTCTCCCAGGCCAGAGAAGGGCAGCTGATGTCCTGCATTTGCTGAGTCTGAATATTATGTTATCTTGAACAAGGTTCAGTAAGTAGCAAAGAGCAAAAAGACAAAGCAAGACATGAGATAAAGAACCTGGATCTATATCATAGCATTTCTCGCTAAACATCAAAACATCTTTCCACTTGGAATGCCGTAAATCATTTCCATAAGATGGCAGAAACCCAAGAGAATCACATGAAGCGTATTTCACTTAAAGGAGCGTTTAAAAAACATTAAGTTAGTTAAAACTTCAGTAACTAGATTTTTATCAATTCATAGTCTCTGTTCAGCTAAAGAAAAGTTTCTGATGTCTGTTCTTCAAATATAAAAAGACTGAATTATTGAGATAAAAAGCTGCCAAATCCAAAACATTTTTATAATATTGACAGTGCATTTTAAATTTAAAAAAGCAGAGATCATGATCTTCCCCAAGATTTTGTTCTAGATGTTCACTAATACATAAAGCATAAAAGTACAAAATTAAATATTTTTATTTTAAAGACTTCACCCAGAAGAGTTTTTGAGTAATTCTATACCACGCTTATACCACTGGTGTCCAAATGCTTACACTGGAAATCCTTCATGTTAAAATTGAGAGGAATTTCAGTACTTTTGGGAAAACTTTGATATTTCCTAATGCTAAAAAAATCAATTTTATCTTATTAACAATTGTGTAGTAAGTTTGGCACGTTAGATACTTACCAAAAGTGTCAAGGATATCTGTAATTAAAACAAATTTACTTGGATAAAACTGGATTACGGTTGTGTCTGAAAGCAGCTTAGAACACTAGAAAGGGAAAAAAAAAAGAAAAATTTTTAGAGGACAAAGCAAGGTTGCGTTTGTATTCCAGACAGGCTGGAAAAGATGAATAGCTACAGACAGAAAGAACCAACGTAACCTATCCAGTAAAAAGCACAAGAGCTTCTAACATAACACACCACGGTACTCTCTGTATTTTTCAGGTTATTATTCATCACCAGCAGAGGCAGTTACAAAACTGTTTTTCCTTATACAATGTGATCTATGATGCAGAATTTCAGCTGACCGTGCAGATCTGTGTATTTGTTTCAAACAAGACAAATGTTTTCCCAGAAGCAGCACAGAAAGGCACTTATTTTCTTTAACAATCTTTTAAGAGCATTTTCCAGTTTCTCACCATCCCTCTAAGCATCCATATCAAATGCAAACTTTGATATAGACTAAATTAAGAAACAATTTTAAAAGTTTAGCTAATGAGCTTTTCAATACATTTTTGTGGCTCACAGAAGTAGTTCAAACATTCTGGACACAGGCCAGCTGATGCAGAGTCAGCTCCAGTGAGGAATCTGTCATTAATCACCACCCACAGGCATCTGACATGATCACGGAATCTGGATTATCATGACTTGAAAACACACTAGCCAATTTAGTTCTAGTATCCTTGCTTGTTAAGTCTGGGTAGGAACATCTCCATTTCTGACATGAATCCAAAATACACACTGAGGAATGAAGGTACTTTTAAGATATTTAATGAAGCTATACTTCGTTTTCCAAGATGGTGCAAAACCTGCAGGCTAAGCTGGAGTTAAAACTTTTGGCAGAGTTTACTCAAAAAAAATCAACTTCTACCTGAAGAAAATGGACAAATGCCTGACTAGGGAGAGAAATCCACCTCCTTCCTACTTGAGGCAAATGCAGACTTTGACCGTGAGCCTTCTCCGGTCTCTCTTTAAGACCAACAAGTACAGTACTCTCTGTGATTTCTGTCCTTTCCCTCTCCTTCATCAGCAGGCAATTCTCCAATCCCAATGGAATAACTCAAGTTCAAATTTCCATTACATTCTGAAAAAACAAGAAGCAATCCAATACCCCAGAAGACTGCCAAGAAAATCATAGCATTGGAACATGCTTAAGTGAGGGGCACGCTTAGTGTTTTTGCTTTATTCACCAGGGAGGAACTTAATTGTACACCAGAAAGACAGGCAAGAGCATTCAATCTTACAGCCAAAGCAGAAGCTTCCCTGCTGCGCGGCAAGTCAGTCACCTCCAAAGAAAGGTAATTCAGTGGCTGTTTAGGACCTATACATACCATAGACACTTAATTACCACTTTTCTTAGAGCTCACACACATAATCAACTTACTCCAGCTTACTCTAAGTAGCTTAGCTTATTCCATCTTGACAAGTAAAGTACTTTGTAAGAAGGCACTTGAGGAATTCACATGCAAAAAATTCAGACCCTGCCTTAGTAACCAGAACCCGTCCCTCACTTCAAGCTCTGTAAAACTCTGCATAGAGAATGATGGCTTCACCCCCAATGTCCAAATGAAAGTACTTGTGTAATTCCATCATTAGTTCTTAAAGCCATAATTCTAGCATTCAAATTAAAATTGCTTTTTCCATCCCTGTATACATTTTTGAAAATACCTACCAAAAATAAAGGCCAAACCTACTCCTCCTATTGTATACTAATCCGTGTGTGATGGTGTTCGTGATAAACTATGTATATAACCACAGTCTTATGTCAAGAAAACTGCTTAGCTCTTTTAAAGGATACAACATTATTAAAATTTACTAAGAAGGGACACTACAAGGGAAGTTCGGTCAGGTTCCTACCCAATCCTGCTTTATAAGCCTAGAATTATTATCAGTTACTTACAGTCTCCTTTACGAGTTTTTTAAATTCATGTTAATTACACAAATACCTGTTTCAGTTTTACCCAGTCTTTCAATTAACAAAAAGCATCTGCAGCACAAATTTCAAGTGCAAAGTGAACAACACACAGACAACATTTTAAGATAAGATCGGCACAGGCAATTTTGATACCGCTTTGCTAAAAGGGAACACCAGATCCCACCTTAAAACCTGCATTATTTCAAAACCATTTGCAAAACCATTTTTAAAAGAACATACGAATGTATTAATGCATAGATTATCACTGCCTGTCAGACACTGTATACACATGCATGTTAATGCACTGTAGATGCAAAAAATCTCTGTCCTCCTTCTTCTTCTCAAAGATTTTTAATATTATATTCTCTTTCACTAAAATACTCACACTTCACAATGCTACATATGGACTTTTTTAGAAACCAATAGTGCTGATTTCATAGTATTACAACAGAACATTAGTCACCCTCGATCACATGCCACTTTTTTATCTCATTTCATTTCCTTTGTTTTCTTTACCACAACTTAAGCTGAAAATACTGCAAACAGTTTTCGCTAGAGTATCCAGCATTACAAAAAAAAAAAAATCCTGACTTTATATAACCCCACTTGATGACTATTAGCATTACATCAGTTTTACAGCTTTTAAGGATGTCATTACATCCTCTGTCCTCTGATGCACTCTGCCTCTGGCCTTTTTCTAAAGGCCAAGCCAAACAAAATAGCATTTAATTGTCCTATTTCCCCCTGCCCCCTTCAAAGCCCATCCCCCCAAATGAGCCAGAGGAAGACTGTGGATAAGGTTTTATTAAAAACAAACAAACACTTAAAAAATCTGGAATTGTTTTCTGTAGGTTCCTAGCATTCTAAATCACATTTTCCAATTGCCTTAGTATGTCTGGATGGGGAGAGCTTTGATATTTAAAAAACCATTCTAGTATTATTTGGGGCGGGGGCTAGATGGGGGAGAGGAGAGGAAAGGACATTACATTCCCTAGAAAGAGTTGATATCACTATGTTATATATTCTAATTATCCCATACAGAGTAAAATTTCCACATCTGTGACATCATCACTTTCTTTAATGAAAATTCCATCCCACATACCCCAGGCAAACTCAACAAATCCAACTGCTGTCAGAAGTCATAAAAACACTGAAAGAAGCGAGTTTCGGTGAAGAACAGAAAAAAGTAATTGAATAATAACAGACACCCTCCTTTCCCCAAGAAAGGACTTGGACAAACCACAGCACCAACTCTGTACAGAACAAAAATGTAAAACTGACCTGGATGACTATTTTCAGAGCTTTTACTTTCTGATCAGAGGACCAAGCATCCTTTAAAGACTGGTTCAGCTCTTCAATTCGGTTCATGTAATCCTGCTGAGTCAAATTCAACAGCTCTTTCTGTGACCCCTGGCAAGAAAACACAAGCGTACTTAATAAGACAGGAGGGAAGGAAGGAGAGAGTAGTTACAGCATCAAATCACCGGTGGGGGGAACTCCACAAAACATATTGAATTATTCCCTAATTTTCCCTTTCGTTAAGCTCAGGTAGACAGTCTGCCACTTCTGCAACAGGAGCAAACAAAATCAACAGATGTTATATCAGGCTCCAAGAAGTTTCACAGCAGCTGCAGACTGAACACAGTACCGAGGTAAATCAATGCTGGTAGGTCAGGTGAATTTCTGAATCACAATATCTGGTGATACAAAAATTTGATTCTGCATGACTTCTGTAACAATAGGGATTGAAATTACTAGAGAAGACCCATGGAAAGTAAACATTTATCTAAATACTGTACAAACACATGAAGAACCAGGACCTTTTTAACAGGTTTCATAAAAAGAATTCTTATTTAACGAATTTACTTCACTTTTTCAATGGTGATGTTATTGGATCAGAAAACTTACTCACCTCTTCCAGATCATCCAGTTCTTCTAACCTTGTCCTCACTTTTTCAGACACTGCTGAGCCAGTAGTTGTAGCTTTTCCTGTAAAGAATTGTGTTTCAGCTTCTTCAACATATAAATACTTGGACTTCTAAAGGGAAACAAACCTGAAGGAGCTTGACATACTTATATAGTTTGGATAATTTGGGTTAGAAAAGCCTTACGAAGCTCTGTGTCCAACTATCCTACAGCAATCAGATCTAATTTTGAAGTTATAATAGGTTGCGCAGGGTTATATCCACACTCTCCCTGGACATTCTGTTCCAGTGTTTGACTATTCTCATTCCAAAAAGTATTTCATATTTTTTCAGAAGCTGAAATGCTGCACGTTTACTCATATATAAAAATTCTGATTTAATATGTTATCAGCTAGGACTACTTAGCCCAGACTCGCTTTGCTAGAAAACATAAAATATTTAACATTTGGTTCTTTTTTTGAACACTCAGCATACAGTTGAAATCATTTCACTTTCATGTAAACAGAATAACTAAACAAGTTCCCAAGGGACTTGTTTGCTTTCCTTTCCAGCAAGCCAAAGAGCTGATAAACATGATCCTAAAAACATTACTGCTCACTTTAACTGGAAGAAAGTTCTGAGCTATGCTGGAAGGCAGCGAATTCCATTTCCTTCCACAACACATAATCACAAATTCATTAGCCTAGAGGAACACAGGACAAGGTAGCTGCATGGTTTATTTTCAATAATTATTTTAAGTAAGAATCCAGCAGAAGTTTTAATCACAAAAAAACCAAACCCATGACCCCATAGATCCAACCCTATGTCAGAACAGGGGAGGACAGGAAAATGTATTTCAACTATCCTTGATCACAAACCTGTCACTGCACCCGACCTTCACCAAATCTGTTAAAGAAACTGCTCACCTTTTTCAGATCCCATGTACAGATTCTGTGAAGAAAGAGAAAAGGCAGAGTTTTAGAAAATGTATACTCACTAGCACAGAACAATTGTACTGCTAATTAAGTGTCTAATTGTTTAAATGTAGACATGAGACCAGAAGTTATTTGCATTGTTACAAAAAGACAAAGTGATGAAGTGATGACTTCTAAGTATCAACAGATTTTTGGACTTGGCTCTAAAACAATCAAAATGGGTGCTTGTGGTAAAACTTTCTACAACACGACACCCAGTATTTACTTATGAAATAATTACAAAACAACAAATCCAAAACCCATTACAGGACTAGTATGAATAAAATTAGAGAAGCTGCACTCACAATGGAGAGCTTCTCTGTTGTTGTGTATCTAGCAAGGATTTCACCACGTTTGCTTGACCATGGTTCAAAGTCACTTCCTACCGCTGAGCTGTCATCGTTATCCCGTTTCTTTCGTGTACTATCCTATGAGGAGAGTACGAGTGCAAACATTAAATACAAATCTGGAAAAAAAAGAGAAGGCTGATAAAGGTCAATTTAATGTTTCCGGTGCTTACTGATTCTTCCAAAATTAACAATATTAAAAAAACCATTCCATATTTAAATAAATGTAAATAGGTAAATAGAAAAGAATACATCATTCTATTAATACAGCACATTTCCCATTTGCATTAACCTCCTAACTGGCGAGACAAATACATTTTATCTGTAGTTTTGGTTTGGGTTTTTTTCAATTTATTTTATTTAGTCAAAATAATTGCTTCCAGTGTTACCATGGTAGCAGTTGTAGTCACAGGATCCGCAGCTGCTGCAAATAACGACAAGGGATCGGTACCATCCAACACACTGCTCAATGGATCCACCACAGAACTGGAAGAGGAGGAGGAGGTAGAAGAGGTACTTCCTTTCCGGTTCATTTTCTTGGTCTTGGATTCAGTAACCTGTAAGAAAAGTTCAAAACTATTAAACAAGAAGGCTTTCACTTCCCCTGTTTTCTTTAATAAATCAAAATACACGCTACATAAATTGTGCTGTTGCAACAAAAGCAGAAAGCAACCAAATGAACTCTCTAGAATGAGCCTCATCATTTAAATTGAAGCACCTCCTTTGCCCGGAATCCAGAGACACTCTTCAATGGCATTTCCATTACTTTTATTTTGACCTTCCAGTTCAAGGTCTACAGAACTGTAAGAACATTCACTATAAATTTATTTCTAGTACCTCTCCTCTATTTTATTGTTTTTCTCCCTCTCCTCCAACACCTTCCTTGCTATTTGATTTTCTCTGCTAGTCTCATCTTTACTTTTCTTGTATGATACTCAAACACGGAACGTCAAATCCACTCTTAAGGCCTTCGTCTTATTT
This sequence comes from Clamator glandarius, assembly GCA_033459285.1. Taxonomy (NCBI): domain Eukaryota; kingdom Metazoa; phylum Chordata; class Aves; order Cuculiformes; family Cuculidae; genus Clamator; species Clamator glandarius. The sequence continues at coordinate 2,062,587 of JAUNZM010000157.1, read as the reverse complement.
CCTTACCAATCTCCTCAAGTAGCAGCTGTTGCCCATTTATCATTCATTAGCTGGACTTTTTCGTACATCCAAATTTTTAAAAGCCTCTCATGCATTAAAGAAATTATAAATGTTTTAAAGCATACAGCTGACTGGAAGTTAACCCAAACCAAATCTTACATCAAGCAATTATGCAGGTTATTTGTAATGCAACAGCCTGATTTTAAATTATGCATTATTTGGCATTTAATGCAACCAAGAAAACCCACAAGCTGAAATGCTATATTTGTCAGAAGATGACTGCTTTTGATATATAACAGCGCCAGCAAATTTCTGTGAAGTAAAAACAGAGTAAACCTTGATGTCTCTAAAATAAGAGGCCACTAACACAGAAATCAACTTCACTAGCACCACCACCAACTTCAGAGCCTTTTAATTTTAAGGGAACTTAAGTAAAAAGATGAACACGATCAGTTTTAATTCACAGTCATTTTCCAAAAGAACAAACAAAAACTCACTGTGATGGGTTTTAGAGGATGGTAATCGCCAAAATCCAAGGGTACAGATTCCAGTTTACACGCTTCAGATTCTAAGACATAGTTTCTTGATCTCGCATGCCTTAAAAAGCAAGAGTAAGGGAAAGTATATATGCATACAATCAATCATGAATTTGCAGAGAAATGTATCCTGTATCAGATGCAGGCATATTCACAAACAGAAACATATGTTGAAAAATAAACCAAAGTGAAGACGAAAATTTCCCTCTCTACTGAGATACATGAAAATAAAACAGAATACATTCAACTTTCAGCTATTCTACAGCTTAATTCTCAGCTGTGCTACTCTAAGGAGAAGCTTTGACATGTAATGACATACAGCAGAGCAAGAGTCCAGTTAAACCTGTGTCCTGATTTCTTTTTTTCCTTAATGTTTGGCTCCTTTTCTTTATAAATCAATAGTTTCTTTAATTTACTATTATCCTATGATTCAATGTTTCTCCTTGCTCTCTTGTTTCATGGGTTAATTAGCATCTGGTTGAAAAAATCTCTCAAATGCTGTCTGGCTGCCTAATTAATAACATTCCTATTACTCTGTTACAGCTCTGTCAGTATTTCCATGCCTCTCCTTTACAGTTATTTCCAAACTGTCCATAAAGAAAGAAGCCACTGACAGCTCACACTTGGCACACCACTCCCAGGACAAAACCGATTGTACTCTAATTACAACGTAAGGCATCACTGGACACATACACACATCTAATAACACACGTGGGAATGAAGAAGAGCTGTTCACTCTGCAAATAAATCTTTCAAAAGCACATTTACAATGTGGCTATTCAAGTGGTAAGACAGCTGGTAATAAAGCTAATACGGGGGGTGTTCTAGCTTGCTCTAACATTACATTCTACTTATTGTCCAGGGAAAGGAGACTAAGCATTCCTCCCTCGACCACAGCAGAGCAGCCAGCTTCTAAGACTAGATAAGACTCAGGCCAAGCTGGGATTTCACCCCCAGTGCATAATGCATGATACACCCCTGCCTGCAGGTGCTGCTTTAACAGTGGGTTTCAACCTTTTGTCACACACAAGCATCCCCGCACAGCTCTGATACCATTATAAACCCTCAACTGGTTTCATTCACAATGAGTTTTAAATCCACCACTTATTTTCACTTTTTATTAAGCATGAAAGTTCACACACACAGGAACAACATGAACGACCAAGACAGATTTCAGCATCACAAATATAAATATGGAGAAAACTTGAAGCATCCTAATGCTCTAAAGGGCTCTAACTGCCACACATGACTTGTCTCGGTTCCACATTAGGTTTGGTTTCCAGTCTGCTCAGGACTGTAACACATCAGTCACGTGAAAACCTGCAAGTTGGATAGACTAGATGTATTAAGGGAACAACAGCCTCAGGAGCCCAACTCTCCCAGAGGCAGAAACTCAGCTCACCAATAAGCAAATGTGGAGAAAAGATGGACTTTGAACGTGTTTTCTTTTACTCTGTCAGAGTGAGTGCCTATTTTACCCTTCCTCTCCCTGGCAAATACCACCGCTAAAGATGCTCCATGCCTGGCGTGACTTCTCCTGCTGCAGAGTCTTCCTGCAGCAACACTGCTGTAAGCTGACCCTGCCGTGCAGTCTGCAGCCTGCAAACACCACTTCTGCTTCTGAAGAGACGGTGGAAAGCAGCCAATAAATCACAGACCCATAGAATGGTTCGGGTTGGAAGAGACCTTAAAGGCCATGCAGTTGCACCTCCTGCCCTGGGCAGGGACACCTCCCAGAGCCCAGGCTGCCCCAGGCTCATCCAGCCTGGCCTGGGACACCTCCAGGCATGGCGCAGCCACAGCTAACCTGGGCTACCTCTCAGCGCGAAGAAATTCCTCCTTACGTCCAGTCTAAAGCTGCCCCTCTCCAGTTTATCCCCACTGATCCTCGCCCTAGAAGCTTTCGTGAACAGTCCCTCCTCAGCTTTCACGTAGCCCCTTCAGGCACTGGAAGGTCGCTATAAGGTCTCCCCGGAGCCTTCTCATCTCCAGGCTGAACAACCCCAGCTCTCAGTCTGTCGAGGCAGCTCAGCTGTGCCAGGAAACAGTCACGGTGCGGGATCTCTGCTCTCCCCGGCTCTTCCCCAGCGCCCCGCAGGGTCCCTCCCGCCGGCTGCGGGCCGCACGGCTGAAACCGCGACACAAACCGCCGCTCCCAGCAACCACCCCACCCCGGCCCGGCCGCACGGCTCTCGCTCGGCGGGGAGCCGGGACCCGCGGCCCCTCCCAGCCCGCTGCCCACCCTCAGCGGCCGGCAGCAGCGCCGCCTCACCAGAAGAGGGCGGCCATCTTGACGGCGCGTCACGTGATGCCGCGGGCGGCGGCGACTTCCGCCATTTCCCGCCCCGCCCCAGGGGGCGTGGCCACCGCGGGACCACAAAACATTGCTAGGGGCGGGGAGCGAGGCCAATGGGCTGAGGGGGCGGGGACAATGGGCTAAGGGGGCGGGGACAATGGGCTGAGGGGGCCTGGGGCCGAGGGGACCAAGGGGCTGAGGGGGCCGAGGGGGCCAAGGGGGCTGAGGGGGCCTGGGGCCGAGGGGCAGGCCTGGTCATAGTTTTACATCAACCCTAAAAAAAGAAAATAAAGGCAACGCTCTTTAAGGACTGAAAGTTTATTGTGCAGCATGTTTTAAGTAAAAAGCACGAGCGGTGAAAATAAAATAAAGTAGAAAAATAAATACACTTTAATAATGATATTACAACTCCACACAAAACCAAAATTAACAAAGTATAAATACAAAACAAATACAAACCCCAATCCTGGCACTTGTCAAGAGAAAGGCATCATGAAAGTTAAAAAGAAACCTGGTGCTACTCTATTTTATTCAACACCCTGGGAACATGCTTAAACCGAGAAGAGTAGACGTGAAAGAATGAAGGCAAGCGTTCATCTTTACTGACACTTAAACTAAACCTATTTTATGTCATATTTCCTATGCTAATAATAGATACAGCACACAACCACCCTTTACGAACATCAATCTCCAATAGTGATACAGCAACCTCACATTTTGTCACCTGTGACCCTGGCTTCTCGTCACTGTCAGTTTTTGCAGTGACTTTCCTCAGAGTGTTTAGGAAGCAGCTTTTCTGCTACATGCAATCTGGGTAACTTACTCTGTGGTAAAAACCATGTTTGAGCGTCACTAGCTGCAGAGGAACACTTGGTGTCAGATAAAAGCCACAACTGGTATGCAAGCAAGCCAACTGCTCATTCCTGCTCCTGAAGACACTCTCCTCATCCCCCCATTAATCTTCCTCTTTCATGCCAATTATTTAACACAAATACATTTTCAGACGGCCTTTTTTCTCTTGCATCTCCGTCAACATGTCAGAAAGCCTCAGAAGGCAGGGTGCTGCCTTGTATCGATACAGGGAAAGGAATAAAACACAACCCATGTCACATTCAGGTGGTCAGGTGTCTACTAACCCCTGTGACCGAGCGGAACAGTAACCACGCAAAGGCTTACGCAACTGAGCTTTTCTCTACTAGACTGTGAACGTTAACATCACATCTCAAGTCACAGTTCTGCTCCTCTCCAGCTGAAGATTAACATCCATCAGCAGGAAGACCAAGGCAAAATATCAGCACGACCTTTTAATGTTAGGTTTTCATAAATATAAGTGTTTGCTGGCCTTACGTACGGATTCTTTTCCCCCCCCCAAAACCATGATTTTGATTCAAGGGGCTGTTAGATCATGGTAGAAGAGGAACTGCTCAGAAAAATTATTAATATCATTAATGAAACATATGAATGTTTTAATGGAGTTATTGTTTTCTTATTTAACTGCTTTAATTTTATGGTTCAGAACTAAAAATATATGCACAACTTATTTATGGTAGCAACCATAAATTGCAGAAATTACAATTTGAAGTAATGCAAAATGCATGTCAGACATGAGAAATGCACAGCATGAAAAAGTCACAAATGAATTCGATGTTGCAACTATAGTGGTCTTTAAATAAACAAGATTCTGCATTTTATGTGTACACACTAGTATGAATATTAACATGCATTTTTCCACAAACATTGGAGCTTCACAGCTCTTTATTACTTCAATATGCTTGTATTAATGTGTCATTGTATGTTTAGCATTTCTAAATGCACACATACAGATAGAAGATGCAATATTGCATCAGTGCTAAGAATACCATCATTAACAAATAGACATTCTAACCCAGAGAGTGCTGTCGCCTTAAATTGTCACAACATTTGGCTTCTTTCTTTGGGTTCTTCCTGCATATGCTCCTAAAAATGAAGTAGAAACATTACCATTTTATAATTAGCAGTATAATAAAAATAGCTAAAAGTTTAAGACTACTTTTTTTCTTAAAGTGGTATTATATATTCAATGGCTACTTTAAAAACGACAACTTGCATAATGTTAAACCCAAAATGACCTGTATGTTGGCAAGCAACACCTACTAGTATTTCCCTCTTTAATAACTACAACGTCTTCTTTTCTGCTACTCTAAAGCATCTACAATTCACAAGATTTTAGAAGTCTGTTTATAATATCACCAAGACAAAGATGAAATGACTGATAAGCTTAATACCATTTACTACTTTAAAAAAAGATATTATACAAATCACAGATTTCAGATAACTCTTTTCTTTTCCCCAGCTGCCATACTAAATAAACAAAGAGGCAGTTGTAGGTTTCCACGTATCGATATACACAACCGGAATTAAAAAAGCAGTGTGAATAAGGTCATCAGGCCTTACAAATGGAAAGCTGCTCAAGTATAAAAAAATAAATAAATAAGTAAATCTGTCCACGTGAGCAAAGATATACATATATACACATATATGCATTTTTAGAAAGACATATTATACTATGCATAGCACAAGTATCTTCCAGTAATAATAGTTCAGCAGGCTGCTATGAAGTAGCATGAAGCATTCGTTAAGTTCAGGCAGTTATTGAGAGTGTCCAGTAATGTGAGCAAACACTGATACAAAGCAGTGAAAATCATGATGCAAAGCAGTGGAAATGGAAGACAGCCATGAAAGAGAAATAATTACAGGCAATTAGATGAATGTGACAAAGTAAGTCCCAGTCCTTTTTAGGATCTTCAGTCATTCTTTGTCGGAGTTGCAGTGGTTACTTAGAGGTGTGAAAGGGCTACATTCAGTGCAAAGCAACTCTGGAAATGCCCACAGAGGCCTTACCACAGCAGGAACAAGCCTTCCTTGGTTGTAATCTCATTGTTACGCTTTTTTATTTTGCCCTCCGTTTTTGAGGGGTTTTTTTTATTCCTTCTTCAAACTAAAATGCTATACATCTTTTCCAGCCTTTTCCAATCTTAATGATTCTATGATTCTAGATGTGTTTGCATAGATTCTTACTGTAAGTCCTTCTATGGCCACTTCTCTTGTCTTCACAAAGTACTTTGAAAAGACCAAACACTCTGGGAACATCATATTTTAACAGTGCACGCCCTGCACTAAAACTCGCAGATACTCCTTCCCAGAAGTGCTCCAGGGCACTAATAAATGGAGAATTTCCTCTACAGTAAAGGTTTGATACTAACACACAGATAATTCAGATCACTATGGAAACAGTTGATACCCTATTACATTATAAACTGCCTTATTGGGCCCCAAAATTCCCAATTTTTGTATTTGACTTGTGGAGCTCTCCTTTGAGAATGAAGTGTAATTAAGAACTTAAACAGTTCTAAACTTATTGCCTTTGGATTGCACTTCCCCTTTTGACAAATTAAGGTTTGTCACTTGAGAAATTTAAAATCTGATTAAAAATTTGAAATTGTATAAGATGTTTCATAATGTTTTATTCCCTTTGTGGCCAAACAGGCTGAAAACTGAGACGTTTGGCACTATTATCAAGCCATTTTAACACAAGGTAATCAACCGATAATCTCTGTGTGGAGGCACAGGAATACTTCACTTTTAAAACTAGGTCATTAAGACTCAAATATTCTGTAAGATATGACAGTGATGTATATAATTTTAGGACTGTATGACGGCTGAACACTGACTGAATGGTAAGCCTGAAACTGTCCTTCCTGTCCTTTCAATGGGCTTTGTGCTGAAGACAAGTTACACCTGTGTACAGAACCAAGAATCAAATCATATTAAGGTTCTAATGCAAGTCCAGTTCAGTTACTATCAGCTTCCCAAATAGTTACAGGAAAGTATCTGGCCAACGTTTTTATGATTGGGCATCTGGTGAGTGAAAGCAATGAGCTGTGCAGTACATTCTATATACTACGTTGACAGAATTTGAGGGTTAAGTTACCAGCAAATTTGTTTAAAGACATACGCTAGATTACATAGATACATAGCAAAGCAGGTGCACAAGAAAAGGAAAACAATATATCCCCCATTTACTTTTTCTAGATACTAGTAACTTATTTACTACAAGTTCCAAGCACAGATTTTCTACACACCTGAAACAGCCTTGTAAGACACTCTGCTCTCTGGGGCCTTCTTTTTATTTTGCTCAACCCCCTTCAGTGAGGTCTTAGGGGTTCTAATTAAATATAAAAGAGTTAATAAGTCACTTGCATCAAAGTTGAAAGGCTGTATCCAGAAATATAAAGACACTATCAAACTGAATTTGGTAAGAGAACATTTTTTACAATGTCCCACAGAGCCTCCTCTTGAGTATGTGCCAACTCTCACTGACATTATTATGGCTTAAGTAGATTAATTTAATAGGAGAACATCTCCCCATGAACAAATTTTTATAACTTTAGTCAAGAAACTGATTCAGTTTGGATACTGTGGTATTACAATCTACATTTAAAAAATCTATTTATTTCGTTAAGTGGAAGCAAAGCTTCATGGAATGAATGTTACAGATAGAAATGTTGGAACACAGTGTAAATGGAGACAATACACAAGAGGATGAGAACACTGATTACTTTCTCACTGTATAATGTAAAACAAAGCCTCACCACTCTCAAAATACTTCAAGAAATAATTAATTTTACTTTGAATAAGAGCTGCATTTGTATGTATAAATATTATCGAGATATCACTGTGCTCCTGCACTTTGCATTCACTTTCATCTTTAGGCTATAAACACGCTGAGCCCTTACCCTTGTCTGCAAAGCAGTCTATGAACTGGGGCGTTCTGTCCTTGATTTGGTTGAAGTACGCTGTTAAAACACAAACTTATATTATCTCATAAGGAATACTGAATTCCACATCACATTTCAGCTAACAAATTTCAGAAAGGCTAACAGGGTCTGTAATGCAGATGACATGAAGACAAAAACAAGTGGGAAATCAATTCCAGAAGATTACTACTTCTGCTGTTTAAAACAAAGAAACAAAAAAGCTCACAGATAAAACTGCCTCAGCAGTGCCTTTGGTGAGGACATTGGTGAGAAAATACTGCAAAATAGAACCAAATCCCTTACCCTAATCACTGATAGCGCAGACAGGCCTTGCAAGAGAAGGGCTGTTGTCTTCCTGAACAGCAAGTACCAAACACTGTAATTTATGCGATCTAAACAATCACACAATCTAGAAGCAAGAAGTCATCCTTACAACAGAAAGCCACTTCTTTTCTGACAGCTTTTGAAGGATAAACATATCAATAATTACCGTGCAAACTAAAGGGTATTAAGAAAGTGTCAAACTGAAGCTTAAGAGATACTAATAGCGAGTCTTGGAGAAAAACCTTGAACCTGAGCAAAGAGATTTAAAGCTGTAAATAAATAATTTCTGAAGCTAAAATTTCAGAATTTACTCAGAAGGAAATGAATCTCTTCTAACTTCAAATGAGTTAATAAACCCTTTTCTTGGACCATGACAAATCATTACTCTCTTTGGCAAGACTGATGGAAAACCAGCAGCACAGACCAAAGAATTTATCGCCATAAGACAGTTTTTTAACAGCATGTTAATACAAGTAATCCTCACTCACCGGCTTTCAGGAGTTTTTTGTTTTATAATTATTTTTTTATTCGGCACTCGCATTTCTGAAGCCCTAGAGAAACAAAAAGATTGAAACATTTAAATTATAAAAGCATCATCTAGGTCTTAAATAGGTAGGGCAAAACCAAACCTACAACAGGATCTACACTTCAAACTGACAGAGCAGTACCACCTCTTACACATGAGCCAGTGTAACACAACTGCTCAGTCCACTATGTTGCAGAATAACGCTTGTTAACACTCCGCAAAAACCTTCGCCAGAGCTGTTCTACCATGCACTTTAGAACTGGCAGCATAACCTGGAGCACTTCTTACAATTTGCAAAATCAACTATAAACTAAGTGCACAAGGACATTTTGCTTATCACTGAAATATAGTATATCACCACAAAGGGAGAACTGCACCTACTTCATGCACTTTTTCCTGTCCAGAGATTTCTGTGTAGCTGTGGAAAGTGTTGCTCTCTCTCTTGGGCTCTTTACTTTATCCTAAAAAAGCAAAAGAATTGACAATAACACTAGGTACTGCTCTTACTGAGCATAACCCCAGCCAACCTGCCCCTACTTAATCAAAAACAAAGCCTGAACATAAGCAATGGTGGTTTCAGCATTAAGTTCACATTCAAGCTAAATTCAATGGTTTGGTTTTTTTCTTTTTTTTAAAAAAAAATATTTTCCTTATATTATCAGATTAAAAATATTTGTGTGCCATAATGAATTATTACTTTTCATATGAACTGGCTTTGATTACTTTCATTCTATTTTTTTATACACCTACATATTAGAAGTTTCAATATATTTTTTTGAAGCAAGTTACCTACAGAAGTATAATTAAACAATAATTTACATTTAAAAAATTTATGGGCAGGGGAATAATCCCTTAAAAGCAAAATGAGACAGTACTTGAAGTCTTAGAACAGTTTACATTCTCTGGACTATAACACACCATTTGCCTGAGCATCTTCTCTTTACGAACTTCACGATCGTGACGCAGAATATTCATTCTTTCCGATGCTTCCATCATAAAAAAAATGTCATGGATGTCATACAGAGCAGCTCGCAGCTGGAAAGAATAATTAAATTTTAAGAAAGTATTCAGTCAAGTTAAAATCCCCATGGTTTTGATCTTCAAGCTCTTCTCAAGCTAGACAAAACATTTGAAAAGGTAATCTTGAAATCCCTCTTAATGTGTCACCACAAAAAATGGAATCTTCTCTTCACAGGCACAGCTTAAACTTCTTACTTTAAACAAAGTCACTAGGAAGGTTTTAGGTACTTATATTACAAGAGCAGAATAGCTAAAAAAGAAAAAAAATGTTTAAATTGTGTCACCTGAGCCATTACTCTTTCATGAAGGGATGCATCTTGTGCTGAAACACTTCCTCTTTTTAATGGGGCTTCAGACTGAAAATTTTTTATGAACTCCATAGTATCCTGGGGAAGACAGGAAAATAAGGTCAAGCACCAAGCATAATCCTTCACAACAAAGGATGTAGTCTTTGTCTGACACTAGGCAAAGCAACACTCAAACAGGTTCACGTGACAGACATCCCCACATTTTCCTGAAAGCAGAAAATGTAGGACTCCACCTGTTAAACAAAGGTATGAGCAAAACCAAACAGGAGGAGAAGCTGCATAACAAAAATGCTGATCTTACTTTCACAGTTTGCTTGAGATGTTTCAGTTTTTCTGTCTGTAGCAGCCTACGAGTGAGAAACCCCTTTGCCACAGCAGTCATCTTATCAAACTTCATTTGTATCTCTGGACTGAAAACCTTAAAAGAAAAGAAGCACCTTCTAAACATTCAATAAAAAAGGCAAGAATTACGAATTATTGCTTAAATAGCATCAATCACGTGAAATAAGTTTTCAAGTAAGAAACAGTTGATAAAGTTTTGGCTAAGCCAGAAGTACCCACCATAACATTAACTTAGCAGAAGCAATATATTGTTATGTAATTATTTTTCATATATGAATGAGAAAAATATCCTATAGGTCCTTGTGCAATCAAAGTAAATATAGCAAGGCATACTAACCCTTTCTGTGAGATTTATTACTGTACAGTTATTATAGTTACCAGTGTCCTACAGAAAGCAGAAGGCCTTTTAAACTATAAATAAACCATTTTTCCTTACCTGAGTCCACCTAGTTTTGATCCTGGTACTCGGCCTAGATACTGAGGTTTTTATAACTCCACTACCTGATGGTCCCCAGAGAAAGAATGAAGTTTCACTTGTGGAAGCAAAGGTGTTAGGTGTCGTAGTATGAGCAAAACCTGCATGCAAAGCAGAACGTACAGCTCAACAAACAGACGTTGTCACTAGTGATGATTACATATAGCATACATGAGCTTTAACTATAGTTGCAGTCAGGAAGCCTTCTTAGGCTTTGATCAAAGCAGTCTACTTTTAGCTCGTTTTCCTCAAATACGCCCTACGACATTTATATACAAACACAATATATGGAACAGTAGAAGGATGGCTGAAACTGTGCTAAGTGCCAACTAGACAAAGGCTCAACAAAGAATTTGTTTGCATTTGCTGTCAGCCACTGAAGGCAGCGGCTCTCTGCGTATCCTGACCAATGTGCCCTAGGACAGGGACAATGCATTTATCAATACAGTGGGGCAGCTGGTCCCGTCCAGACCAGCACTGCAGAGAAAAATATACCACAACACTTAGTCTATATTCTACCCTCTTGGTTTTACCAATGCTGGTAGCATTTGCATTATGGACTGTCTCCAGCTGAGATTGCACACTTTCCAGCAAGCCACTTTCGCCTTTTTTCCTCCACTCCAACTCCATTCTACTGTTAATATTCACTTTGGAAATTTCTATTTCTGTTGTAGCAAGCTTCTTTCCTTTCAACTTTCTCTCCTGCTCTTCCAGTTCCTACAAAAGAGAGAATCAACTGTAAGACTTTTTCTAACTCTGCAAAGCAATAGAACATATGTTTCAAAACCAACCAGTTCCTAACAAACAGCATTATAACAGATGTGACCATTGCTGAGACTATTTCCACTTTTTACCTCACCTTCTGCAATTTCTCTTGTTCTCTCTCTTGTTCAGCTATCAGAATCGACAGTTGTTGTGCATGCTGTTCTTCAAGTCTCTTCCTCATTTCTTCGAAGGCCAACATTTTAGTTTTTAAAATATCTTCTGAGAAGATACATTACACAGAATCAAGCATTAAATAATTTCTGTATGATCTTTCCCACATACAAACATGCTTTTAACAGAAGCAGTATGCATCATCAGTAAAAAAGTACAATATATCTTTGATGTCAGGTCATTATGTATTGCAAATAACCTCATCAGTTACTACAGTCCTTCAAAATATTTGCATGTTGTAGTGAAGGGAATAGCAGTAACACCAACCAAGCCTGTATTTAAAAAAAAAAAACCTCTCCAAGAACAGTTTAGCTACACTTGCTCAAGTGAATTAAAATTATTTATGTCACTTCAGCTTTTGACAAACACATACAGATATAACAGACTGGAACCTGAAAAAAATTACCTATATAGTGATTTGCTACTCATTTAAAAGTATTTTATTGTAATTTACACAGAGTATCTTTTCTTTTAGTAGCCTTACTTAGACTTCATGGAAAAAGACAAAATTTTCCTGGTAAAACATCATTCCAATTTTTATTTAAAAAAAATAATTTTTTTTTTTAAAAAAACAACCCATAACTACAGAAAATCTTTTACCTTTTGCCATACTATCAGGGGCTGTATTTTTGGTAATGTAAACCGATCCCACGTGGTATTTCTGTTCCTGCAGCCACTGCTTCTCTTGTTCTTCCATTCCAACTGCTGGAACACAGGGGCTGTTTTCTTCTTGGCAGTTGCCAGTGTCCAAGTCAAGTCTACGTTTTACCTTTTCAAAAGTATTTTCCAGATGCTGCTCATTTGGTGGGGAACCAGTGGGAGTGTCTGTCTGCTGCTGCACATTCCTGCTCTGCATTAGCAGTGGGGATGGGTTTTCTACATCATAAGATTTATTGAGTTCTACAGAATTACATTTAGTATGTTCTAGCACACTGGACGGTTTCGTTTCATTCACGGCTAGGAACTTCTGTGTCAGTGTAGACTGACTGATGGCAAATGGCTCGTTCAATTTTGAGGCTACAGTATTAGCACTAGTCTCTACTTTATACGGCCCTCTGCTGTCCATCACTACCTGGCCTTCCACTGTAGCCAACAACGTTCCTTGGCTTTCCAAGTGTCCAAAGGAATGGCGATTAGGTCTGCCAAAACCATCGCAAGGACCTGAAGTATTCCTGTTGACACCAGGAACTCTGCTAGGACAAACCATAGCAAAATCCACCATGAACTTTGGCACCGATTCAGAGACGTTATTTTTATCAGCAATATCCTGCATGATTAAATCCATCGCTCTGCCCTTGCCTTTCGGACTTAACTCGTAAGCATTCACAGGGTTATTTATAACAATGTGTCCCATTGATAAAGGTCTTGGGCGTCTCCGGTGCATTTTAGGGCTCATGCTCGGCTCTGGGCTTGGCAATTTGGCGTAAGAGCCTGTGAGGCTCCTGACAATGCTGCTGTCACGATCAAACTTGGAAGTCTTTTTCAATTCTTCATCCGAATCTGAATCCACCAGTGGGGGTGTTCCAACTCTCATAGGTATGTCCACTTTAGAAAAACTGGATAAAGTTGACATACTTGTGTTATTTGTATGAGTAGAGGCACCTTGGAGAAGGGTATTCGATTTATTGAGACTGGGTTTATCAGGTGTCAGCGCAGTACAACTTCTACCCGTCAGCTTCACTCTTTCTTTCACAGAGTCAGTTGTTTTAGCGCCATCATTTTCTTTATCAGAATGACTTTCACTCATACTTCTCTTTGAATTACTTTTTGAGCTACGCTTAGTTTGCTCTTTCTCTATATACTCCCTAGATTTCTTCATCAGGTTCTGAAGACTCATTACATATGGATCTTGCACTCCCTCATCCGACAGTGGAACTCCTAGTCCCTCCTGCTTTCGTAAAGCATGTGACATGAGCTTATTATGCACACTGTCAGGAGACGCAGCTCTTGGACAAATTACCTCTTTTGGGAGATGACTTTCACTTTGCTTTGAAAAACCATTTTCTTCTGCTGCTTTAGCTACTTCTGTCGCATTTGATGTCACTTGCCCAGTTGTATCTGCAGGCACAAGTTCTGGTGTCTTTTCAAGCTCTACGGGACCATTCCTTTCCGGAGAACATGCCAAACTGACATCTGATAGAGCTTTGAAGTCAGTCGAAGCTCTTGAATCTGAATTGGGACAAGTATTCTCAGCCTCTTGTGCATTCACATCCCTCAGGCTAGGTCCTTTCTTGTTCTGCAAATAAATTTTAAAAAAACATACATTTTCAATGAGATCCCCTCAGAATTCTCAGATGGCTGCAGGCATTAAAAAAAAAAATATAAAAATTATCAGTTTGAGTGTTACCGATCTCCTGCAAATTACTCACAATACAGAGCTCTTTATAATGAGAAGGGTTATTTGAATTATAATATAATTTTGAATAATGGCTCTTTGCTGATATCAAGTATTGAACGCAAAGATGCTCTTCTCTTCATAAAGTAATTTGGATATATTCAAACACTGCTTCAAATTGTCTTGCAAGAAATATGAAACCATGTTTACATTAAATAAGAAATCGAGTTGAAAAATTTCAGCATGAAATATAGACTAACCTAGAGATGAGTAAGAACAAATCAACAAAACTACTATAGAAGCCTAAAATAATTTGTTCATTTGTGTACTAAACCAGAGAGAAATTGGAAAACCAAGTTAATTTAAGCAAGAATTAAATGCTATTTCTAGTCAGCATTTGTTTAAAAGGATTTTCACACTAAAATTATCCTTTAGGTTATCCTATGTGTGGCAACTCAGTTTTCAAGGGGATACCTTTGGGAACACAAAACAAAAGTTTATTTTTGCATTGAACCTATGCTCCCGGTCTGCTCTTCAAATTCCAAGGCAGACAACTGTTGCCATGACCACTCCCATAAACAATGTGAAGTAGTAGGTTTTGTTTGTCACCTTAGCAACTCTACAAATTCAGTGTTAACCGTACTTATTTAAGCAACAGGTTAAAGACTGTGTTACAACTGTTTCAAAGACAAATAATACCACTTGATTAGACGTGTTTAATATTCTTTTCAATTCAAACCTCTACTAAATTCATCACTGAAGCAGCAAAAAACCGAAACAAAGTAGTTGCGGTAGAATTATTAAGACACAACAGAATCACAAATTGTTGCAAAGGTAATTTTAATTCTGTAATTTTATAGTTGAGTGCAGATTATTTTCTGATTAAACTACAAGCTTGCAACTAAAGCTTGTTGCTCTGACACCAGGGGTTTTGTTCATCTGTTTTTACAATCTAGTTGTTTCAGTTACAAAAACAACAGCCGGTCATCTGGTGTGGTCTGGCTTTTGCAGATACCAAAACAAGACGTGAAAAGCCAGTCTCATGCATTACAGTGAATGCAGATATCACTAAATAATCAATTATCAGGTCACACAGCATGAAATACTAGCAAATACTGGTTCAGGAGAGGTAACTGCTATTAATTTCATATATATATATGTGAATACTTGAACCCCAGTACCTTCTCAAAAATTTTATAAGCAAAGGTTTTCTGTAAAGCTGTAAGGCAGCTTGGGACTAGCACTACCTGAATGTTCTCTAGAATCTCCTGAACACGATTCAATAAAGCTTTTTTCTGGGAATTCCGTCTCCAGGTCTCTCGATCCAATGCTTTCTGTTTATATTGCTGTATTTCCTTTTTCTTTTCAAGGCTAAGCTGCAAAACAGAGTGCAAAAAACATGGTTTGTATCACTAAATACAAATTTCAATGCAGAATTATAGAAATAAATTAGAACAATGGAACAAAACAACAGAAGAACAACAATCACCTAGATTGAGGCTTTGCACACATTTTAAATGGCAGCTTCCTTTTAACCAATAATACATTTTTTCAACGGAAGATGCATAAAAGTCTTCTTGGTACACATACAAATAAAGATGAATGTAAAAGGTAATTTATAAAAAAATTTGCATGAACATTACATGTTACAGTACAAACTTCAAATGACACAGAACTCAGGCTGCAGGACAGGTCCTGCCCAGTCCTCCACGGAGATGGGAGGTTTGGGCATCCTGTGGAGCTCTCTATGACCCATTTTCCTACCTGTACTCAAACTACTAAGCTTTTATGAACCCCTGGCTCACATCTGGTCTCTTGAACCAGAAGTGAATTTCTAAAGAAGACAGAAATGTACGTAAGCAGTCTTCTGGATTCTTTCAACAATCAGTCTGAAAATCTTCCAAGTTTCTGCTTTAGAACACGTAGTTGGGATAAAAGTCAAAACTAGATCTACAAAACTACATACACAAGAAATAGTTTCACGAAGTTCTACAAAATTACATAGTTTCAAGTCAAATAATGCAATTCTTCTACAAAACTTTAAAATATCCACCCATTTGTAAATAAAAGTATTACAATACATCATTTTGTCTCCAATGTGCACCTGTATCACAACTTTTGGAGATGGTTGTTAGAGCCTCTCCATTCACACTTCCCATCACCGAAACAAGGAAATCACCTGCATTATTACACTAACTACTAACAGTCTGCTGCTTGGCTCCGTTTCCATGAAGCACAGACCGACTTAACGTAATTGATGAGCCTATGAAATACATCAGAGGAAGCTGCAAACATATAAGAAAAATAAATTTACTTCAAAGCTTTTAAACTATCTCAGCTTTCTCCATTTGGACTTTTCTGGTTCCGACACTTAAACTCACACATTCGATATCTGGAATGTCAATAGGATTTTACATAAAGTTAAGCCCAGCAATAACATTCACCTATTTTAATACTACAAATAATCTTACTCCCCTTGGGATAATAACAAATCTCAAGAAATGAAAGCAATTGTAGTCAATGTGACAAAAGTATATTTTACTCCTTTACTTTGTTAAATGAAGGCTAGGAAAGCTTAAGCAACCTAAGCAGCAGGGTAGATGACACCTCAAACATTATATGCGGAAAAGCACAGGCCTCGGGAAGGCCTTACTGCAGCCTTTCAGTATTTCAAAGGGGCCTACAAGAAAGACAGGGACTGAATTTTTAGCAGGGCGTACTGTGACAGGACAAGGGTAATGTTTTTAAACTAAAAGAGTAAATAAAAGGAAGAAATTTTCTGTAGTGAGGGTGGTTAGGCACCACAGCGGGTTGCCCAGAGATATGATAGAAACTCCACCTCTGCAAACATCCAAGGTCAGGTTGGACGGGGCTCTGAGCAACCTGATGAGCTGAAGACATTCCTGCTCGCTGCAGGGGCTGAGGCTGGATGGGCTTTAGGGATCCCGGCCCACCCAAACCACTCTACAGTTCTGCAGTTCAATGACATCAAAGCCGGTGCCAATAGCACAGCAGGGAAGAAAATGAAATTCTAAAAATTCTTACCAGAGGGGAAAGCACAGGAACTCCATGGAACTGAACGAGGGAGGCATTTTTGTTGTGAACAGCGAAGGAGGTTCCTCTTTTGACTGCCTCTTCTTGGATTCTGGAAAAATGCTTCTTACAGAATGTGTCATAGTCCTCCATCTCCATGTTAACTAAGCTGCAAGGAATAACATGCCTCCTGTGTGCTTCCAATCCACGAGGGGAAAAACAAAACAACAATGAACTCTGCACCACCCTGCTCTGGGGAATTATCCATTAGAAAACCCGATTTGTCTTTTCCCCAACGTTAACAAAAGCTGCAGTCGGTTTCTTTTCCCATATAATAATTGAATCTGCAACACAAGCAAATAAAAAGATGATCCCGGGTGCCCTGAGCAGCAACCGAGCGTTGCGATAAACGGCGTTTACAAAGCACACAGGCCACAGACAATCCTAACGGGTTTCATCAAGAGTAAACCTAAAATTCCTGCCAAATTTAAGGAAGAATTAACCCGGCCTTGAAGCACACCGACCTTTATATTTTAGCGGCTGAGAGGAACCTGCGCCTCGCCCCCCGGAGGCTCCTCCTCGGCGCATCCCCGCGCGGACTCAGCCCGGCGCCTCCGCCTCCCCGAGGGGCCCCGCGCTGCCCACAGCGCCCGGGCCCGCGGGGGCCGCGGCCTGGAGCCCGGGGAGCCGAGATCCGGAGGCGGACGCCGCCCGACGAGGCCTCCCGCCCTCTCGTTACGCTCGCTCGGCCCCTGGGCCGCTGGGCGGGCCCGGGCGGCACCTCCTCCCGGTGCCTCCCCGCCGCGGGTAGGCCGCGGCTCGGCTGCCGGCGCCGCGATGCTGTGCTACGCGGAGGCGGCGCCGTGGTGGGTGCCGGCGCTGCTGGGGCTGCTGCTGGCGCCGAGCCGCGGCCCGGCGCTCGGCTGCGCGCTGGGGGCCGGCCTGGCCCTGGCGCTGCCGCTGCTCAGCCTGCCGCCCGCCGCCCCCCGCGCCGCCCGCCAGGTGCTGCGGCCCCGCGGCCGCCCCGCCCGCATCGCGCACCGCGGCGGCGCCCACGACGCCCCCGAGAACACGCTGGCCGCCATCCGACAGGTCAGAGCGCCCGGCGCGGGCACCCCCCGCGGCATCGGGCGGCCCCAGCGCACCCGGCACCGCCAGGGGTGGGGCAGCCACGGCTACCCTGGGCCGGGGCCTCCCCGCCCTCATAGCGAGGAAATTCCTCCTTGGGGCCAGTCTAAACCTGCCCCTCTGCGGTTGGCAGCGACTGAACGTGAGCCAGCAGGGGCCCAGGGGGCCAAGAAGGCCAATGGCAGCTTGGCCTGTATCAGAAACGGTGTGGCCGGCAGGGCCAGGGTGGTTATTCTCCCTCTATACTCAGCACTGGTGAGACCGCACCTCGAATCCTGTGTTCAGTTCTGGGTCCCTCACCACAAGAGGGATGTTGTGGCTCTGGAGCGAGTCCAGAGAAGAGCAACGAAGCTGGGGAAGAGGCTGGAGAACAGGCCTGATGAGGAGCGGCTGAGAGAGCTGGGGGTGTTCAGCCTGGAGAAGAGGAGGCTGAGGGGAGACCTCATTGCTCTCTGCAACTACCTGAAAGGAGGTTGTGGAGAGGAGGGAGCTGGGCTCTTCTCCCAAGGGACAGGGGACAGGACGAGAGGGAATGGCCTCAAGCTCCACCAGGGGAGATTTAGGCTTGAGATTAGGAAAAAATTCTTCCCGGAGAGGGTGGTTAGGCATTGGAACAGTCTGCCCAGGGAGGGGTTGAGTCACCATCCCTGGAGGTGTTTAAGGTGAGGGTGGATGAGGTGCTTAGAGGCATGGGTTAGGGATTGGTGGGAATGGTTGGGCTCGACGATCCAGTGGGTCTCTTCCAACCTGGTTATTCTGTGATTCTGTGATTGCTCTCTCCAACTCCCTGAGAGGAGGTTGTGGAGAGGAGGGAGCTGGGCTCTTCTGCCAAGGGACAGGGGACAGGACGAGAGGGAATGGCCTCGAGCTCCACCAGGGGAGGTTCAGGCTGGACATTAGGAAAAAGTTTTTCACAGAAAGGGTCATTGGGCACTGGCAGAGGCTGCCCAGGGAGAGGGTTGAGTCACCTTCCCTGGAGGGGTTTAAGGCACAGGTGGACAAGGTGCTGAGGGACATGGGTTAGTGTTTGATAGGGATGGTTGGACTCGATGATCCAATGGGTCTTTTCCAACCTGGTGATTCTATGATTCTATGAAAGCTGATCCCCCTAGTCCTATCACTACATGCCTTTATAAGAAGTCCCTCCCCAGCTCTCTCATAGGCCCCCTTCAAGAAATGGAGATTATAGGTTTCCATGTGCGAGCAAAGCCTTTCTGTTCTGTTGGCCTGCTCTGATCTGGCTTCAAAGTGTTAATCTACAAATTATCTAAACTGTAGGCATTTGTTACCTTCTCTTTCAGAAATATAACTTAACTCAAGCACTCAGGAGTTATTTGGCCAGAAGAGAGCAGGTTCTCCTCTGCATATTTATCCTGAAACAGTCCCAATGTCAAGATAGAGACATTATCGCTATGGGTTCATCAGTGAAATAGATCATAGTTGTAATGATCTTTCAGTTGATCTTCAAATTCTTCTCAGAATAACCTGGATGAAACCTACTTTATTCTGCCCGTTGAGCTTACTGAGAAGAACATTAATAGTTTCTTATTTTTTATGAGAATACAAACTAATTAAGCTGTACCTATGTCAAAGCTGTCTCTTCTGTTGTATATGTGGTTATTTTTTTAAGGCAGCTGCGAATGGAGCAACAGGTGTCGAGCTGGACCTTGAATTTACAGCAGATGGTGTTCCCATTCTAATGCATGATGAAACAGTAGAAAGGACAACTGATGGGTCTGGAAGATTGTGTGACTTGACTTTTGATGAAATTAGGAGGCTTAATCCATCTGCAAAACATAGGCTATGGTAAATGAACTATTGCTATTCTGAAAATACTGTTTCAACAGTAAAAATGTTCTTAATAAACAAAATGATTGCTTTGATCTATCACTGATTAAGATTCTTGCAAATTTAAAACTTATTAGAATCCCATGTGCTACTTTTCATTTGATTTTAGAAGCATAGGAGACTTTGTCTCCTTACCTATCCTTGCAATAGGAACAGTGAAGCAGAGTCGAGATAATTGGCTTTCCAGGACAACATCCACAGGCATGTAATGTGAAACAGGTTAATCTCTACATAAGCTTCCCCTAAACTGACTGTGGGACACTAAAGATACTGGGAGTTTCACTGTATGTCAGAATTGCCTTGAGTTAATTACTTCTAAAAGTAATTCTATTCACACCTATTTCTTGAATGATTGTGTCTTGAGGATTCTAAACATCAGTATTATACTGCTGAGGGGGAGCTGGTCAGATGTCCTGAGTAGTTTAAGGTAGGAGCTGTAACCCCAGTGGTGCATTAGGTCCTTCCAGTGGTGTGCAGGGGAAAATACTTTTATACATCCCTAAAATTTTTATAATGATGCAACTTGTACAGTATCATAAGTGAATCCGTTGTAGAGGAAGAACTTCTTGAGACACTGGAAATGTAGGGTTTCCAGAGTCTTTTAAATACCACCTGTGAGACTGTGGGGAAAAGGAGACGTGCACACATCCCTCTGTGTGTGTAGCTTCTTACTGGGTGAGAAAGCCATGGCTGCCGTTGCTGGTGGTGCTTGATCCCACCTCTGATACTAGTGTATCTGCTAACTGTGTTTAGGAATCCATAGGAAACAGCCCTATATAGCTGGGGATACATGCATACGTGTGTGTCTTGACTGCATTCTAGTGAGGAGTTCTCCATTTCTACAGGAGTAAATTTCAAGGTGAAAAGGTACCAACTCTGAGAGAAGCTGTTGTGGAGTCTATGCGTCACAATCTTATCATCTACTTCGATGTCAAAGGCCATGCAAATCAGGTACCGCTTACTGTACTGAGACACCCTCTCTGACCCTTTCCTTGGGTTTCTAACCTGCTTTTCTGTTGGCCTCAAACTGATAGGTGTGATACAGAACCTTCTCTGATATGAGTGAGACAGGGTCTGCTACTCGTGTCATCAAAAGTTGGGTTGTCAGAGCAAAGACGGTATGTTCCCTCATCCCATTCCATTTACCTGGGAAGCTGCAACTTAAAATTCACATGAGACGTGTGTGAGTGTCGAGTTCAGCTCACAGCCCCACTGTGCTGAGGGGAGCTAGCATCTCATCCTCAGCTGCCAACTAGGGACCCTGCTTGTCTATAATTTGCGTTACTGAAGGCAGATAGAGGTGATAAATCATTAACATCTTATGCATATTAGAAATATTTTCTTTATCATAACAAAATACAGAAATACCTTCAGTTTTCCTTTTACACTAAACCCCAGGTAGTGCTTCAGAGTTTTATCCACAATATGTTTAAGGGTATTCCAAGCACGGAGAATGCTACTCGTTGCTGTAAACAGAACCATGAAAAGGACTTGTGTGTTAATAGCATAAACAAGACGCTGTTTTTCTTCTCCTTTCTTTGCATTTCAATCTTGTTACACAAAACAGGGAAGTATTTTTAAAGGGGATTATTCTAAAATTACTTGGAGTGTACAGTAAACATGAGTGTATGTATAAATATAACATATGTGTCTATCTGTAATTCACAGGCGGTTGATGCCCTAAAGCAACTCTACCTGGAATTTCCACAATTGTATAACAACAGCATAGTCTGTTCTTTCATGCCAGATGTTGTTTATAAGGTGATGTTTCCTAAAAGTTTACTTTGTTGTTTTTTTTGGTTCTGTTGGGAATTTCAGTAAGATATACGACTCCCAGATCCAGATTACTTTTGGGTTGGTAAAATTGCCAAGACCTTTAAAAGCAATTGAAGGATAAATCATAAGTGGCCTGCATAATCTTGTTAGATGATTCTGTGCTCATCAGATGAACAAATGAATCTTGATCCATGCTCTCTGTTTTGAAAGCTATGTAGAAAAAAGTATGTTCGTCTTGCAGCTGGCATGTGATCAAGTACCTGTGTGCACAGTGCCTGTTAAATAAACCTCATCTTTTCATGTAAATGTAGATTGTAAATTCTTGTTGACAAGTCCATTTGCTATGGATTTTATTCCATTGCCTGACTGTTATACATTTTTTTTTATAATAAGACCAGTTGCTTCTTCAGTATGTTTTAAAGAGAAAACAGTAAAATATTACAAAAGCCTTTCAAAAAGAGTTACAAAAGGATCTGGAGGGAGGTAGGGAGGAAGATTTTGATAGAACTGTAAATGCAAGCTAGCACTTTGCATCTAACCCTTCCCAATTTATATTGCTTTTGTATGAACTATACAAAATAATTGTCTTTTCTCCTCAATCTTCCAGATGAGACAAGCTGACAGAAATGTTGTAACAGCACTAACATACAGGCCTTGGGTTTTGAGTCATTTTGGAGATGGAACACCCCGTTTCAATTCCTTCTGGAAACATTATTTGTATATGATGATGGATGTCATTCTAGATTGGAGCTTCCACAGTTTCTTGTGGCGATTGTGTGGGGTTTCAGCTTTCCTTATACAGAAAAATTCAGTTTCTCAGTAAGTGTTAAACCTTGCTAATATATCAGGAGGCAGTATTCTGTTAGTAAATAAAGCTGGAGGTAACATAGTAAATGCTAACTAATATGTTCCATTTAGCGTTATGTAAGTTTGTTTAGATGGTTTCTTTACATTTTATTATTTTAAGCCTCTGTCTTTTCAACTTTTGGGGTTTTTTTCTTGTTATAGATCCTAAGTTTAAGCTCAAAGGGGAAGAAGGTGGTTGCTTTTGCCTGTTTACAGTAATAAAACACAAAAAGATGACACCACAAAAGATGATGCAACACTGATGTGAGACTAAAACTCAGTTTTGGCATCAGCGCTGTCTGCATTAAATATGATAGTGTCAGCCTTCCTCTTACAGTGTCTTTATTCCTTGCAGAGAGTACGTGAGGTACTGGTCTTCAAAAGGAATTCAAGTAGTTGCCTGGACAGTGAACACATTTGCTGAAAAACACTACTACGAACGTGTCCTTGAATCCAGCTACATCACCGACAGCCTGGTGGAAGACTGTGACCCTCATTATTAGACCCGCACTTCACAGACACTCGCCAGCCTGAATAAATGGTCTTACTGGGGCAGGTCTGAACTCTTATTGACTGGGTGCTCGCTGGCGCAGACAGGGCCGCTAACGACATTGTGGGGAGAGGAAGGGCTGTACCTCCCTTCTGCGGTGTGAGATCTCGAACGCAGAGAACCCCTCTGCTGCACCCCTGGCCGGAGCTGAGCTACAGCCATTCGCCGTCTGAGGGGAAGCCTAAAAGGATCAGATTTGACAAGCTAAGCGGGCAAGTTGCTTTCTAATTCTCAGCGTATGACTTCGCTTTGTTTAAATCTTGGTTATAAAGTTGTATCAGCAATTTTTGGTGGCAAAATTTGAAATCTCACCTTGATTTTAGTAATTTAAACAGCCTGTTTCTACAGTTGTGTAACAGTTTGAGGTTGATTTATGGCATCTTAAAAACATTTTCATTACAGTTCTCGAAACAGAACCTGAAAATAATGGTGCCAAAATGAGTGAGCGTATTTCCCTCCTACTGCATGGGAAGATGGCCGTGCTGTGTCTTGACAAGGAGAAAAAGCCAGCTTTCCATGGTCAATGTGAAAACTATGAGAATTAATGAGTAAAACTTGAATGTCATCTTATCTTCCAGCCTTTTATTTAAAAAAAACAAGGGAGGATAGAAGACGATTTCTGCTACTGCTACAGCACGCCAATGTATTTATTTTTAAAAGAAAGCTATGTAGCAAGCACTGGTAGAACAAACAGAGCTAAAATGTCTTCTTACTTTGCTTATTGTTTGCATGATTGAAGGGCACTCACAGAGGTATGTGCGAAACTGTAATCAGGATTTAATTTGAATCTGGAGTTAGAATAAACAAATACCTGATAGCTCATGGTTGCTATATTTTTTAATCAGCTGTACAGCAAGATTGCACATGCACAAAAACATAACAAAATTGAATCTTGATCTTGCATTGTGCATAAAGTTTGTCCTTTTATTCTGTACCTTTGGTCGCTATTTTTGGTTTGTCTTCAACCCAAGTTATGAGCATGAGGAAAGATGTGCCTCTTTCTCCAAATCAACGAGGGAGAAGTAGACCAGGCAGCAGTGGAAACAGCTAAACTTCAAAAAAAAAATTATTATGGCGAAGTTGTGGTTCTGAATAAAAAGAAGCTGCATCAAATGTCTTAAAAGTCATACAGGATAAAAAAAAAAAAATCTCAATTGTGTTATTTCTTCCATCTCCTTTACTGGTGAAGGTATGTGTTAACTCTTTTTTTACAAGTAGGGGGTTTCCACACATGAGAATTTTGATAAGTAATCACTTACCCGAAGTCTTTCTTTAACTTTTAACATCAAAGCCGCTTTTGAGTGACAGTAATAAACTAAAAATGGCTCAGAAAACTGAAAATGGAATAGAAGGTTAATCTGGTTCACACAAGCTACTTTGCAGCCATTACAATGTTTTCGCCATTAAAAACAACTACACATTAACGTCTTTCGATTTTTATTTGACGAATACTTCGCTTTTGGCTTAGAGCAGATAAAAGCAGTTTGAACAACATAACTGATAAAACCCAACTTTAGACCAAAGCATTGATTTCCAAGTGGCGCAAGTCACGGAATCAGCAACAAGCGACCAGCAGTGAAGGGACCCTCACTCTGTCGAGGGAAGGGCCAGTCCTGGGGGAAGCCTGGTGACCACCTGAAAATCCCTACTTCAAAACAAACCAAACACACAGGAGCTTCCCTATCATAATAAAAAACTCCAGACAGGATGCATTTTTACAATCTGTTCTTCTACTTTTTCTTCCATTTAGGGGTAAGAAAATGT
The DNA here is from genome assembly GCA_033459285.1 of Clamator glandarius. NCBI lineage: Eukaryota > Metazoa > Chordata > Aves > Cuculiformes > Cuculidae > Clamator > Clamator glandarius. The sequence continues at coordinate 2,037,748 of JAUNZM010000157.1, read as the reverse complement.
TTGACTGGTTCTTTCAGTCATTAGTCCACATAAATATTGCTTTCTGCAGAAACATCACTCAGTGACTTAACACGTAATATTGACTGGGCCCGTTCACGGTCAAAAATCAGTCGCTGTCTTCGTCTTCCCACTGTGCTGCTTGCCTGGCATGCAGAGCGAGCACCACTGCCTCAGACACACCTGGCCTTCTGCTGAGAGGCGGTGTCTTTGGATCTGTTTTTAACAAGGGAATAATGTTAACGGTGCTGCTGTTAGTGTAACCATCACCCTCATTCAAAAAACCACCATGCTATTTCAGTGTCTCGTCTGTAGGATATTTGGAATGATTTTACATGCTCGTATATACCCAGAATAGGTCAAGCTACCCTGGGAGTTCCTTCAAGACATACACTGCACATCTCGGTGGGACTCTCAGAAGAGGTTATTGATGATGTAGAGTCCCAGAATAGATGATATATCTCTGCTGTGATGTAACATTCTTGCCTGTGGCTGCTCCCGTAAGACAAAATGGCTTGTTTATCCAAAGAAATTCAACTCTCTGGTAGACAGAAGCTTGTGATCAGCCTTCAGAAGACACCACCAACATTACAACAAGCTACCAGTAAGTACCTCCTAGGGAGAACGTTTACCCCAGCAACCCAGTCTTTGTTTTCTCTTATACAAGACGCTACAATGCTGTCTCTCTTACATCAAGCTGTTACTTTCTAAGTCTGTTCTATAGCAAACATTTTTACAGAGCTGAGCTGCTTTCTGTGTTCAGCATTACAAATGCTTACCTGGAGGGAAGCCAGAGCCCTCCGAGATCCTGGCAGAATAGGGATGCTGAAAACAGAATTGACAAGTAGGTTTAGGTTGACGTTTCCCTTGTGTGCCTGTTTGGCTTGCATTTAAAAAGATACCGGTTACCTGCAATGAAGGTCTGTGAGTGTATTACAACACCTATTCTGATAACATTTTTGTACCTGCTCAAATCAATCTTCACAATTATTTCCATACATACAGGATGTCCTCTTTGTCCAACACTCACACGCTGTCTATCACAGCCCAGGTTCTATACGGGGCAACCTAGCAGAGGCTTCCTTCCTTTGACCATCTCACCTCGTTGGTTCCTGTCAAACGCCCTTGGCACATGCTGGGAGGGGTTGTATCAAGAGGGGCTTCTTTCAACAACAGAATATTTGGCATTAGCAGTACTGCATCCTGGCTTCCAGTCCTGACTATGGTCAGCATTGCTCCCATCCACAGCTATTACCCTTGGTTTAGGGAGGGGGCTCTTTTACTCGCTCTGGTACAATTACTCTGGCACCTCCTTTCAAAATCTGACCTTAACAACTACAAGAACATCCACATTTTGTGGGCTATCAAACCCTGCCCTCAGGAATCCCTCTCGTGGCCCCAGCCACAGGGCTGTCCAGCATTTGAAAGTCCTCAGCGCACAGAAAACGCTCACTCACTTTAACCTCCCCTCTCTACAGTCTCTATTTATGTTTATTTATTTATATTATCACATTAACAACAGCCAGTCATGCAGGCGGGGTTGGTTTTGGGAACCTAAGAAACCTTTTTTCTTCACCAGTACACCTAGATTAGCAATATTGAATTCCAGTCTGGAAGAAATAGTTAGGCAACTGCCATGGTATCCTTTCACTGTCTGGAGTTAACTAGTAACCTTGGGTGAAGTTTTAAATACAGACACATCCCAAAACATCCCCCTGTCTGCAGGGCTAGAGGAACTCCACAAAACCATACCAAACACACAACTGAAACAGCGGTAGCTGAACCACCAAACCCACCTGCTGGTCTTGTCCTCTTGGCTCAGGCAGCGTTTGTTTTGCCCTTTGCAGTGCCCATAGTTTTTCAAGTAAAAACATTTTATCTTTTCCTTCCTACGGTCAAAACACATTTGATCATTAGGTGGAATGGACTAATCATTCCTGAGAGGCTTGAGGCCTCAAGAGCAACCATTGCCCAGGATAATCATTAGAACTCCTTTTATTCTGAAATAATCTGTCTACAGAGGGAGCTGCAGCAGCACAGCTTGGAAATAAAATTATTTTGCAACAACACAAAACTTGAGTGTTAAGTTTCCTTGCAACAGCCACAGTGCAACGGCCACAGGGGAGGGATCCCACCCACCCTTGAACTGTCAGGAAAAGCAGACTACAGCTCTGCAACAGCAGGATGACATCAACAAGGAAGGCAAATTTTAAAAAGATAAAGCCGAAAGTCAAACTTACATTCATAATTTGCTTACACAGGAGTTTGGTCATGGTTTTTCTTCCTTCTATTATTTGCCAGTAGACATAAGAAATAATTCTAAACACAGACAAAAAAAAAGTCCAACATATAATCACTCATACCCAAGAGTACTTTCTCCTAGTCACTGTCTCAGCAGAAAGTAGCCTTGTTTATTTTATCCATTAGAATATATACACACATACCTTTTCATAAGCAGGTACTTACAGGACAATAACAGAGAGGATGAAGAAGAAAAGTTCACTTGTAACTAAGTTATAGTAGATCCACACGACCCATTTTGAGGCAGTGTAACTTTCCAGTACATTTATCCACTCCGAGACTGCAGCATACATAGAAGGCAAACCTCTGAAAGGACCACATTCTTCTGAAGGTTTTAACCTGAAAGCATGTGAAAATAGCAACTAGACCTTCACAGATCAACTCCTGACCTAGTTAACATTGTGATTTTATACATCAGGATGCTTTTTGGTTTCTAGAGCACTCCACTCTTTTTGGATCCGTGATCTATTTTGGATTTAACTTGGGTCACTCTCCAGCCATTGAAATGCCCACCCAGACTCCACAGCGAGAGATAAAGACCCCGCTGCAATGGATCCCGTCAAGCCCTGTAAATACAATCTTAGCCTAAATCTAACAAGTCAATCCCTGTAGCACAACCTACTGCAGACTGAAAATCCCAGCTTCCACAGTTTGATCACAGGTGCTTAAGGGAACCATCACTTTGCTTTGCTTTCGAGGACATGACTCACTAGAGATTTCAGTAACAACAGGATGTGATGAAGCAAAGCAGCCCACAGCAAGGATTAACATTTTCAGGTAGACTGGAATAGGAAAGCATTGTTTGCTTTGAAATTGAACCGCTCCAGGCAGTTTTAAATTCTCGCTTTTCCATCTGGAAATGTTTGCTCTGAAATATTTAATCCCACCTGGATTCATGTGCAGCCACTTGTCTCACTGAAAACTGAAATCGCGTGGCTGAGAACTGCCAAGGCAAAGAGCGGGGGTGTATCCATGCATGCCCTCATTACTGTGACCAGAGTAACATGCATGTAAACAAAGCAGCTTTAAAATATTGATAATAACCAAGATGCATTATGACAGAGGTCAGCACTCCCTGCAAGAAAGAGCCTTTGAAGTTTGTAAACAACCCAAACTCTACTGAGTTTTTCCAAGTGTTTCTCCACCACAGACTCAACATGGCCCGTAACATAAATAAGCCCAAGGAATTATGAATACATTGCAAAAACTTTTAAGGAGGAGGAAAAGTCAAAATTGCTGTGATATTTAAATAGGCACCCAAGACTTGGATGCAACTCTGTTTCTCCTTCCACCTTCTTACAGGACAAGTTACTGCATTAACCACACTCCTGCAGCACACTGAGCAAGTTTTGTTACCAGAAAAGAGAACATCTGGTGAACATCTGAAACCTTTCACAGCAATTCTATAGAATTCTAGCTTTTTCTATAGAAACACCAGCAAACTTCCATACCTCCAGACAGTGACTCCAATGACAGACAGGACTCCAAGGAAGGAAGGGAAAAACAGCAGGAATATGAAGGAAGTTGTCATCTGAGCAGTTCTCCAGACTTTGCGAGGGGGTTGGCAATTCATCACCAGACTGACCTTTAAAGAGATGAAGGTACCCTGACCCTTGGAACAGTGTTACCTGCCGCTTCAACTTGGTTTACGTCAATCTCACTGAGGCTGCTGAAGGTAATTGCTGGAAGAGAATCTATCAAAAGTTTCTAAGAACTTTTTACATGATTTTGATAGATATACTGTAGTTTTAGAAAACTCCAAAGATATAGTCTTCAAACAGTAAGAAACAAAATGAAGTTCTGATGGGTTCTTTAGGACTCTGTTGGATAGAGTTTGATTTGTAGCATATACAAATGGACAGTTTTGGGAAGTTTGAATCAATCCAACTATAGCTTTGCTGTTCTACATTCAACACTACAAACCGTTTGATGACCCAACAATCGATGTGTCATCCAGTCATACTACTGAAACAGATAATTCTGCAAAGGAAGCTTCCACCGTGATCTTTAGCTGAATCACCCTGCTTACACTTAGATAACTTGGGAGTGGGGAGAGTTGCTAGGGAGTAAGCGGGAAGCCAAAGTCACAGCCACAGACTGAGTGTCTGCATTTACATATGCAATTGTACATCATTAATTCTCCAGTGTTTACTTTTACCACTTTATTCTATCTCCTTAACCCCTCCTATAAGCCTTCCATGCTTCTCCTCCTCTCAAGTTCCACAGGTTTGTAATTCAAGAACATGCACCTGAATTGTGTTCGTTTAAAGCAAGCCCCCATCAAAACCCAGTCAATCAAACTCTCCCCTGAATGCAAAACCCCACAGCCTCCAGACAAAACCACCAATTTAACACAATAAATTCTGACCAGATTTCAAACGGTTTAAGTTTATAATGAACACATGTAAAATTTGTTACCTTTTTCACACAAAATACTATAGAAAATGCTATGATCTGGATACCAGGCAGCAGAGGTGAGAAGAGGATGCCAATCCTACATGAAAAGATTTATAAAAGAAAAATTAAATCTTCACTATTCACCACACAGCTCTCAGTGCACTGAAAGCAGAAAATATAACACTAACTTCAGTAAGCATCTGGTTCTTTGGAAATGTAAGTATATTAACATTGAACCCGTAACAGTAAGTCAACCTTTAAAAATATGCAACTTGAAGCATAAATACCTATGTAGATTTCTGCAAAACTCTTATAGTTGGAGGAACATACTCAGAAGCAAGGCATCTTCCCCAAGGTTTAATCCTGAGACTATTGCAACAGGAACACCATTCCAGTGGGGGCAAACACACAACTCCAGGCTATTTCTTTCAGGGGTTTCTTTCAGACCAGATGGCTATAGTAAAGTACGGACTAAAGTTATTATTATTATCTGCATAACTACAAAGACAACTGGAAAGTCACAGTCCTTACAAAGCTACTTTATGTATCATCTCTCTCAGGCATTTATCCTGTTCTTTCCTCCATGATGCGAAGCATCCAGAAATGCCTGAGTAAGAATCCAAGGCCACGTTGGATGGCCTGATCTTGTGGGATGTCCCTGCCTACAGCAGGAGGTGGGAACTGGATGGGCTTTAAGGTCCCTTCCAACTCTAACTATTCTATGATTCTAATGTTCCACGGTTCTTCTAAGTATAAATGAAATTTTGGCCATAAACACATCACTTACCAGGTCAAAGTCTGTGCATATATCAAATCTAAAACATTTCGTGCAATATCAAATTCTGGCAACCCAAGTTTCAATGTAGTTCCAATAATTCTGGGGGAAAAAAAGGAACACGGCACAGTAGCATTTACTAAATGATAAAACCCTTTGTAGAAATCTCTACAAATGACCTCCTGAATACCAGAATCAAATGACAAATTATTCAGGGGCTGCATTAACCACATGTTATGCAAAGCAGCCACAGCTCATCAATTAGACAACACTTCAAAAATGAAACAGAATTTGGCAAAGACAGATTCCCATTATGCACAGAAGGGTTGAAGCAAGACCTACAATATTTTTCATGGAATTCAAAATAAAAAGAAAAGAGAAAATAAAAAGGAATTGTAACCATATCAGAGAAGTATGCTTAAATAGTTTAAATGGCTTCAGTATACAAATGGCTACTCAATTCCCAAGTCCTGAAAACTTTCAGCCTCATTTAAAAAACTGCACCTTGTAGACTGATACTCTTAATATATCCTAAAGTATATTCTACTGTTCTACCTCAAACTAAATGAATTTGCAAGTAGCCAAGATGCAGGCAGGTAAACAAGTGCCGAGAAGATTCCTACTGAGGACCAACAATTCTTTTATATCACTTCATTTTTCCTGAGCTGGGAAGATTCAGTTTCCACTTGTTGTACCAAGAACAATACAGATTTTGGTAACTATTCAGCCTCACCTCACCTTGAACATAGGTCTTGGTACCACCTGATCAGCTGCATCGTCAATAATGTTTCAGGGCTAGGCTTTCAGAGGGTTAATCTAGGTATATGTAGATAAAAACAAGTAATTGTAATTTATTCTTTTATGGCCCTGTGCCTGGTGTTTTCGCACAGCTTAGTGAAGGACACCCGTCACAGCTGACACTGCAGTCTTGGCATTGTGACCTTTCACTGGGAGTTGGTTTCCCATCCAAACAGAACAAAAACATAAGGAAGATTAAAGTACACTGGCAAGTGCTGTGGAGGGAAAGTCTTCAAGGGCTCCTCAATGTTGTTTTGAGTTGATTTACCATAAAGTTAACAAAGTCCTACCTTGCAAATTCGTCTTGTTCACATCATGTGCAAAGGGCAAACAATGGATCTCCTACACAAGTATGGCTAGGAATCATAAATGCTCTGGAGAACTGGCAAGCGCTTAAATACTCAACTACCTTAAGTCATAAATAATGTTTGGCAATAGGAAGGTACACACAGCAGATGACAGAATTAAATGGCTCTCTGCTTACGTGCTTTCAGTTAGAAATACTTTCTCACTTACCATACCACAGAACTCTACACTTGAAAGTCATATTAAATCCCTAATAAATAACATTTTAAACTTGTGTGCACTCCACAGACCACCATATGGCTTCCTTCCTGCTTGAGTTTCCATCTCCAAAGGAAAAAACGGCACATTTCCAGAGCAGAACCACACACACTTCGACTTCTTTCTAAGAAAGAGCTGCAATATATGCAAGGCATGTACTCAGAGACAACCAAAGAAGCTTCAGTGGTGCCACAGCCACATTTCTGCTGGTCTTCTTCTTTTCTCACATTGGAAAAAACCCTGTATCTTAGGTTAATGAATAAAAATAAGATTAGAAAAGTACTTACCTTCGTAAAAACTCTCCAAAGAAAGAGCCAAGCAAACAAAATATGAAGTCAACTAGAACAAGACGATAGATATCTTGGCCAATTAGAGATTCCCAGCACTTTAAGAAGAGAAAAAAGTAAAAATGCATATCTAGAAGTCAAAAATCATGCAATTCTAGTGTTGTTCCTGAATGCTTGGGCATTTGAAACTATAGATCAAAGTTTTGTCCAAACACTGACTAATCATAGTTGACCTGATTGAACAATGCTGTAAACCAGTGGAGACCTGAGTTGGTGATTAATTTTTCCTACAGTTCATTTTTCTATAGATGTTTGCTAATAAATAAGCATTGAGGTGACAAATTCAGCTTTCCAAGACACTGCCTGTACTTCTCTTTGCTAGAGCAAGTCTCTTACCAAGGGGCTTCCTAACCTGGCCTTGTAAGTCAAAGATTTGTATTTTTGAAACTTTACCTCCGAGTCTGACACAGCCACAATGTTAAGCCAGTAGTAGCACAGTATTCCAACAATTGATATTTTCAGGGCAATATTTCTAAAAAGAAAAAGTAACAGTAACTGCACTGACGGTTGGTCCATAAGCTCACTGGAGGCAATGATGTCAGGATGACCTTTGATTACTTGTATTACCTCCTTATATAACAACAATAGCACTGCAGAGTTCCAGGACTAACAGCAGTTCGCCCTGGAGCTTGGGTGCAGCACGTTTCCATTGTCCTGGCAGAAGGAGGGATGGTCAAGACCAGCTTGGCATAAGCCCCTGCTAAACAGGCTGATGGCTGGTTGCGTAGGGTCCAGAGGGGAGGAAAGTCTGAGGGGCACCAGGGCCTACGTGCTGTTAATTCCAGGAATCTGCAGTGACATGAGACCTCCTCACTCCTCTCTCCCCCTCCTTTCTCTGGGTGGCCAACAGCCTGGGGCATCTACAAACAAACCCAAGCTCAGTGTCACTGTGCACATAACTGAGAGGGAAACCATACTCTGTCCTCATGCAGAGATGTAACACTCCAGAGGACTCCCAGGAGACAAAAACAGAGAGAAGGGTGTACAGAAGCCTTTGGAGAAGATTAATTCTCCTCTATAACTCCTTGCTGCCCACCACACCCCTTAGATGTGGTTTTCTGTCAAAAAGAAGAGTCAGACAACTTCAGGCAACAAGCACTAAGAGATAGGAACAACAAATACCTTGCAATAGTAACATATATCTGGTGTCCAGGAGTTTGAAATCTCTCCCGGTGTCCAAGCCATGAGTAGAAGAATGGAATCAATGTGTTGAGGAGAGATGCGGTAATAGGTAGTACCAACATTGCAGCTTGGGTCTCCTGGTCACTTCTATGCCCTTCCACAAACAGCTTGGAGAGGAAAGGGAAAAAAAACCACAAACAACTAAATAACCCCAGCTAGAGCCTTTATCAAAATGCTGCCTCAAATTGTGTTTGCAGGGAAGACACTTGGCACATGTCCCCGTATATTCTCAGGTTAGAGACTATGATGTTTTATGGGCCCATGACTAGCAGCACAGTGATCCTCTTCCCTTCCCCTATGTTACGTGGAACCCAGGACAGGAGCCCCTGCTTAAAAGCAGCTCCTAAACAAAGGAGAAGCAGGCTTTGCAGCAGCTTCTTGCTGCTTCTTTTTAGGCCACCAGCTGCATTATCCCTAAGCCAGCCAGAAGCCCAGGCAGACAGCTGCTGGGGAAGTGGGGAGATTTGCTCAGACCCCTCAGGTCCTACGCTCTTGCCATAGTCCCTGGTGGTGTGAGCCTTTGCAAACCATCTTTTGAGACAGAGCAGAACTTGTGTTTGCATCAGCAGAAACAACAGCTATGCTTCCTGACAGTCCTAGCAGAGAACAGACCCTTGTTCCACACGTAATATACCCATGTGCAAAAACCTCATCTCAAAACACAGACTGCAAAATCTGTCCTTACCTTCAGATTATTAATGGAGAGGATGTAAACACCAGCACAAGCAGCTGCTGCTGTTCCCAGGGAAGCAGCCCAAGAAGCAACATGAATAACAATACGAACAAGTCTCTCTGTTCTAGAAAGATTTAGAACTTCTCTGTTTACTTCAGAGAGGTCTTCCTGCAAGGAAACAATTCCTAATGAAAAATTTCTTAGTCAACAGCATAAAGCAAAACTTGTTCTGAGTAACTTCTTGAGATACTGAAACAAAGATTATTTCTCTAGAAGATGGGCAGAGTCATTTTGTAGGAACATTTACCAGACAATTTTGTGTTCCTATCCTAGAAGTCTAATCTCCTGACCATTACACTGTATTTCACAGATAAAATCACAAGCTTGCCTTTTGTTTACAAGCTGGTTAAACAGCAGGAAGGAAAAACAGTAGAAATAATCTGTTTGGCAAATATTTAATAGTCACAGAGATTCATTCAGTAGAACTGAAGCATACAAATATTTATACGTACCTTAAAGAGAGAAGAAAAACAAGTAGCTAAGCCAACTCCAGGAGTCCAAATCAAAGGAAACTTAACAGTCAAGAACACTCAAGTCTATTAGGAACAGAACTAGTATGCTTGAGTCGCTTTGCCAGAGAATTGTGTGTGCATACACAGGTTTGTACAGACACATAAATCTCTGCCAGAGTGACTCATGCATGCTAGATTTGTACCTTTCTACTTTTTTCTTTTCTTTTTTACCTCCTGTGTACCTTTATTTGTGTGCTGAGATTCTTTTGTTTCAGCTTCACAGCTTTTTCGTTCGTTATATTGAAGTCCCAAGTGCAGAGAAGTTTGCTGGCGTTTCCAGAGTACATCGAAGGGTTAATGAAGTTCCTGCAGAAGGATTTTGCCATGCTGCAAAGAAAACTAAATTTGTGAGATCCACAATGGGGAAATACACCAAGCACAGCAGGACACAAAGGGGGACTTGTCAATTTTTCTATCCTGTCCCAAAGCTACTGGACCTCTGTCACAGCACACCAAATAAGACATGGAAAATAAATTTATGTAAGAAACAACTCTCACATTTCCATCTCCTAGGTTTTGCTGCCAATCTTTATTTCTGGAAAGCCACATCAATACCAGGAAATATCAAGAGTAACAGCTTACATAAGGGGGATCATGATAGCCATTTGTTTGAACTGGGATTCTCTGTGTGTTCCTTACTATTTCATAGTCATTCATAATTTGTCTAATAGATAGTCTCCAAGAATCAAAACTTTTGAACAGAAACTTCTATATAAGCTCTAGACCTGGAAATAAAGACTTACAGAGATACACTCAGGTAATCATCACTGCCAGCCACTGGCAAGGTGAAGGGGTTTTTTGCAAGACTTTTCCCCGCTTAATGCAAGCGAAAAAGAATATAGTTACTTTACCTGATCAACAAGATAAGAAAACAGATGACAAAATATAATCCAACGGTGAAAATATAGGCCAACTGCATGTTGTAAGATGCACCATTTGTTATTTTACTGATTGTAGCATTGGTGTAAAAGCCATAGTAGAGTACTGTTTGTTGAAAATAACCCTGAAGAGACACAAACATCATTCGGAATGTTTGCTATCACTAGTGTATGATGGGAAGTATAATCTGAAACTCCATTAGTGGAAGTGGGAGCTGTCCCATTCCCTGCTACAAAATCACAGGTGTGATTAAATTTCTAAATATTAGGCCCTTTGTTTTCCTTCTATCAGCTAAAATCTTCCATAGATTGTAGAGATACAGAAATTAATTGTATCCTTCTTAAGTTTCCTGCAGGATGCTCGTGAGCATTCAACACCTTTAAAGGATTTTGTCTTTTCTGAAAATTCCTGTCGAGGGAAAGGCTTAATTGCCTGTTTCTTAAGAACAAGGTTCTGAGCTGAAAAATTTTATGAACTATGAAGGAACTGGGAAGGAAGTATATAATATTCAACACTGTAGCTACCAAGTTTTAACTTAACTCCTGCAGCAGTGACTGTATTTTGCCAAGTTAAACAGCATTAATACAAAACACAGCACTTCAAAAGCAGTTTCAGAAGGAAAAGGCTGACATTTCCTTTTCAGAAAGATCTCTTCTCAACTAAGCATTAGTAAAACCAGAATCTTCTTTATTGACCAGAGAAATCCTTTAACAATAAAAATATTGACACATTTTTTCCACAAAGACAGAAAAAAAAAAAAAAAAGAGTAAATAATCTTCTCAGATCACTTAGTTGATTAATAGACTAGTCAAGTTAGAAATGAAACGATCCTCCTGTTTCCAGGCCCCAGTGAGTTCAGTGGGCTCCCACAGAAAGATCTGTGTGCTCCTTGGAAGAACAAAATGTTGGAAATAAGCAAAATTCACGGGACCATATACGGAAATCTGCACTGTATATTCACAGGAAAATTAGCATGGGAAAAATGTCTCGCTGGAGGCTATTGTAGCTGTCTCTGGAAGGCCTGGCTGACTTTGCATCTCTCTGAAAGTAGTGAAAGTCTTGAAATATTGTTGAACCAGGAACCATTTGCAGTGAGACAAATGCATCAGAATAAGTTCCAGTCATCTCAGCCCGAGTCAGTGTTTGTTGCAGCTTCTTTTTCAAATATGTACTAAATAGTATTTCTTGTAAAATTAACTCAACCTCTTAATAAGAAATACTAACATTTTTACACTATCATGAGTTTTTAAAGTAGATCTGTTGCACACCGTACTAATGTAAATCTGCTGTTACATACTTACAGATCCAGTGAACAGCTCCAGACCCGTGAATGAAAGTTTATTTGGTTCTGCTGCAACAAACTGAGGGATTGTGATGAAACTGAAGTTTATGAGGAATGAGAAGACGTTGAAGGCTAGCAGCCACCTCAAGAAAATAAAATAAGAAAGAACACTTGTTCCAAACTCAGCACCAATGATCTTCAGAGTCTTGTGCCAGAACTGCAGTGAGGTAAAATATTCTGACAAGGTATTTCCAAATTGCCGAAATGCCTGCAGTGCAAAAGAGGAGAGAGAGATGGATCTCAGCAAGCAGTCTTAAACAGGACTCAAATTCGTATAATAAAGTTCCATTTTAAAGACAAGAACAGATTTCCCACACTACATGCACCATAAGGTGCTTAACTGGTGCTGCTAAGTGCTTCCCTAATGCAAGTCATTATTAATGAACACTGCAGCAATGCATTGGTTCTTTGGTAATAAAATAAAGCAAGTTAGCAGACACCTCTGGAGCAGTGGTTTACTGTGTTGTGACTCACAGAAGTTTCTGACACTTACCAGAGCTGCTCCCTGCAGACACTGCGTACAGCAGGGAAGTAGAGTACTGTGGTGGCTTGATTTTTTTGTTATTTCTTTAAGAACTTTATCCCTGTGGAAGAGAGGGCAGGAGGTGACAAGCATTATAGTATAGGTGGTAATTAAAACAAGAAGCCAAAGAAGCTGCTGCAAACACAGTTTCAGACATGTGCACATGAACAGGGTTAATAAGACATGGAGATGTTCTGCTGGTTCATTTTCTATTAGCTGATACCATGGCTCTCATCCATGCTATGACAGCATGTTCTAAATAACTACTCCCTCCTCTAACTCACTCTGGGAACAAAATTTAAATATTTTCTGTAAGAAGACAAAACGATGGTTGAGATCACAGTCTCTTCTCCATTTTCAATGGCCAACACCCAAGTTTCCTTTGAAAACAAATTGCAAGTCATCATTCATGATGAAATCTCAAGGCCTTGGTATTCTGTTTCATATTACCATGAGAGCTTCTACTTATCCAGAGAAAGGACAATGAACCAGCTTTAAATTACTTTCCCTTAATGTCAACTTCTAAAAAGTGCATTAAAAACTACTTTCAGCTCTTTCAAAGTGACATATCAAAGCTAAGTAGATAGCAAACACCTATACTTGGTAGTTAGATGATGAAAGTATAGTGTTTGTAAAACTAAATAGATCAACTTTTTTTTTTTTTTACCTGATTTCTCTCTTTTTTTTCATGGTCTCTGGCATCTTCTGGATTGCTTTAATCCTTTCACTGGCAGTCATACTTGCAAGATTTCCAACTAGTTTTTCGTCTGCATAAAATCCATGAAGAAACAAATTTTGGGATAATAATACAGTCACTTTTTATATAAAATTGAAATAGATATAACAACATTCTCCATTCTCACTGCTACCAAGATGTGGCAAGTTCTGACACTTAATAATACTCCTTAGAATATCCTCAGTACTCCAATACAGATGTAAGCACATAGTACAATACTGAATGTCAAAAAATATCACTTGTCCGGTACTTGTTTAATGTTAACACAAAGAGCTGTAATATGAAGGAAAACAAAATACTGACAAATTCCAAACTGCTAGTCTATTGCTCGATCACTGTTTGGTAGTTACATTTCTGTGATGCTACATATTGACTTGAAAGCTAAAAATTATTCGGCTATTTTAGTTGATATTAGTGGCCAAACGTAGCACTACCCATGGAAGAGACAGAACTGTATTACTTGACAATCAGGCCGTTTTCGCATAGTTGGAATTTGATGCTAATTCCAGACACAGTGGCTGAACACAATCCATGAGCTGGTCACACAAACTCTAGTAATGAGTTTAGTTTTTCTTTGTACAATTTAACACATATTCACACTGCATTGTGCTTCATTTATCATGGGATTTTAATATGCTAGTGGAGTAGAAAAGAGTAACAACTAGCATTAATACAAAACCACGTTGTTCCCATGCAATTCTGGTGGTGAACCAAGAATATTAACCTTGTGCAAGATGATATTTAATATTGAATCCCTTATCTAAATTCTTACCTTCTTTGTGCATTGGATCTGTTTCAAAAAGGCTGAAAGAAGTCATGACGATCTCATCAGATGGTCTTCTGTCGTTCTGAATAACACTATCTAAATAAACATGCACTGTTTAGTAAGCCCAGGCACTTCCCACAAACTGACTAAAGAAATTCCAATTTCATTTTCACAGAAACAACTTAAAAGAATACCCTTCAATCTCACTACCCACATATACTTCTCCATTCACTTATTTTCTTGTCACAGCTTCAGCTGCAACAGAAAACTTTGTCATCGACCCATTCATAAATGTGCACATTGATTATTCAAGACTTTATTCCAAGAGGACGTGTCCTTTCTTTAAAAATCCTTCCACTGACTTCAGAGGGATTGTTTTAGAATTACACCCAATCATGCTGAATAAGTTATATGGCCCCATTTCCCTGGGGCCAAAATGCAACCATTCTCTCAATCCTCTTTCACCCATCTATTCAAACAGAAGTGACTATATTCCTTAAATCCATGTGCCTTCCAGCTATGGAGCAGATGAGTTTAGCCACAGCTTTCCTTTCACCACCTCCTCAGTAAGCTAATGTCCAGCCTGTACAATGTTACATCCCCCTTTTGAGCTTGACCCTCTAGTACGGAAGGTCCCAACTGACTGATGCTCCTGTTAGTTAATGCGCACGTTGCAGGCTCCTTCACCATATTTATACCGCTTAGATCTAATGGTCCCCTGATGTTAGTATCATCTCTACTTTAAGTAAACTTCCTTTGTAGCAACTAAAATGAATCAGAAAAAGAAAAGCATCTGTGCTTCCTTGTGGAGGTACTTCTTGAATCTTCAGCACCCAGATATTTATCCTCTAGTGGATCCTGTTGGAAACGCACTCTCTCCTTCCCATCAGGTATTAAAAATCATACACGATAGTTAATGTTTGGAGATGTCCTATTTCTATGGTCACTCACGGAGAGAGACGTTTCCAGGTACCAATAAAATCCTAGCTTTTTAATACAAATATAAGATTTTGCTAAATCAGAATGTAAAGATCGTGTTCTTAGAGAAGAAAAAGAGAAAAAAACCCAAGAATCTTTCACTTTGAGGGCAGAGAGTATTGGTTCTTTCAATGTGTCTAGGTAACAATTACAGAAAAGAATTCAAAAGCAGCAGACAGGAACAGAACTGACTGTAGCAGAAAAATAACACGATACGGGAAAGAACAGTTCCTACCCAGAACATGAACAATAAACTATTATGCTAGCCTAAAACACAGCTCAAGTTGTACTATTCCAGACCATCTGTATTTTAATGAATATAAATCTGTAGCTACTATTATAATCCAAAATTTATATGGAGACAACATAGTGAACAATTAGCTAAAGACAGTCTCAATAATGAATCCTACCCTCCCTTTATTTCCACCTACAGTGAGTTTCCGCACATAACTGTGCAAGTCTGTTTTATGTTGACCCACTTACAGCGAGTTTGGGTTAAAATTGGTAGGCACTGTACCTATCACTGCTCATGAAACAAAGATCATCACCTTCACAAAGATAACGAACAACTCAGTTACAATGATGCAGGAGACTAAAAGAGAATTTGTGTTTTACAATTCCTTTTCTTACGTGAAGATCTTCATACCTAAACCTTTTAAATATTTATGATTTTATACAGGGTGATACTGGCATTCAGTATTCCAATGCACCACAGTCCTTCAGTCTTACCTTCTGATACACTGGCAGCTCTGCAGGCATAGGGGCGATCCAGCCGATGGAAGGTAGACGGCGAGCTGTACTCCAGTTCTGGCTCAGGCTCAAAGGAAAGATTATCTGTAGAAGAGAACCAGAATTATACAGAAACTTGTATACAGCTATGGATTACTTAAACACATAGAATACCAGCCCTGTTGACCAAATGCAGCTCTACTGTAAACAGAGCAGTACATCCTGTGACTCCTACATCTCACTCCAGTGGACGTCCTAGCATTCAATCCCTTATTCACTCCGTACGAGCAGTATTTACCAATAGGGTAATACAACAGGAAGTCCATGGATCTGTTAACAGAACATCTGAACTACTTCTAGAAAAAGAAACAAAAAAAACCCACCATGTACAAATACATAGAGTTGAGCTTTCCAGAGCTGCAGGACTCCCTCAGGACAGAGCAAGCCACTACTTGTACCAGTGTTTCTCTAAGATGTTCCTATCAGAAATTACATACCTGTGTAATGTCCATAGGGACTGCCGCTTAGGACAACAGCTCTTGGTAAATCTCTGCTGGGTTCAGAGCCATGTCTCATGGTGGCCATTGGTATGGCCAGAGGGTCATTCTGCTCTCTTGCACTGTCTTCCCCATAGGAACCATATGGTGAAGAATCATAATCATAAGGGGTTTGGTAAGAGAACAGATTCTTTTGACGACTTATCCTGTGTGAGCAGTAAAAAAAGGAAAACCCTGAGTCTTTCTCAATAGATATCCTTAATAAATTATTACCTATTATCATCACATTTGATTACATTACAAACCAAAATCTGATCCTGAGAGGTATTTTGCATTTTGAGCTCTAACACCATGATTCTGATTTTGTCATCAACTGAATTAGAAAGACAAAACATTTTGTCAGCCTGAAGTTAGCTTGGACTCCACCTAAACAGGAATAACTGCTTGGAAAACGAAGACATCCACGAGTCTAGCACACTGTGGAAATCACTGGAGCTAAAAAATACCCATGACATTATGGCGTAAGTCCTAACATACATTTAACTGATAAATTCATGTAACATGTAAAAACTAAACACTGCTATTTCTCTTGAATGTCACACTCCTGATAACAGCTTTAAAAATTTGTGAGAAAGCAAGCATAAAGGAGAGATTAAAAGAATTCAACAAATTAAGACTCTGGAGAAAAAGTTTCTCCTGCATATAAATAGAGAATTTAATTTTTTATGGCACAGTCATAACATCGAAATTATTTTCAATAAACTCACCTTCTATCAATTTCCAGTGTCTCTGAGAAGTGGTAGTCTGGATTTTCAAAGGCTTCATTGTAATGATAAGACATGACAAATCCTTGGTTAGTGATGATATCTTCCTTATTTTTGTCTCTGCTGCTTCATTAATATGTTAATGGGAAGGCTGATTACAGATCTAATTATGAAAGAGACGCATGGACATACAAAATAAAAAGAAAGGGACTTCATTTTAGCATCTCAGAAGATTTTGTCATCCTTTTAACATATAACGCGAAACAACATAGGCAACGACTTTAATTTAGTGCTATTTACCATCAGGAAATTAAACTCCACCAGAAGCTGCAGGTAAAATGGGAATGAATATTTCCCTATGAAACTAAGGAACTGGAGTGCCACGTAAAGTGTTCTCCAGCTTTGACAACAAAAACAAGTTTTAGAAGCATGTCGAAAAATGAAGAAAGTAAGTTCTCTCTTTCCTCCTTATCTAAGAAAAGCCACATACATACATTTTCTCTGAATACTACGTTTCTAAAACCAAAGAGGAGCTGAAGCATGTCCACTTCCTTACCAGCAGTGGCATCTCTAAGCCTTACTTGTGAACAAGGGACTCACTTCACCACTGCTATGTAGAGCTGATGCTATTTAGAGACCCACTCTTCATAAGGGCTCATTTAATGACTTCATGCCTTGATCCTGCAAATAGGGTTGACTTCAGCTTTCTTTCCCAGAGAGTACTCTGTTTTAGTCTTAAGCAAACCAGACATGGTCATAGTTCACTGAACAGATGTGCAAGTAAGTCAGTGAAAAGAGAGCCTAATATTAGAAAAAAACAGAATCCAAATTAAACAGTCAACTTTTGCAATTAGTCAAAAATCATACTCAAAATTTAAAAAGAAGCAATCCTCAGCATTTGTTCTTAAAAGCACTATGCCAACGCTTGGCAAGCTATTCAGCAGCAGGCAAGGGGAAAAATTATAAAGGACACATCTGGGAAAACTCATCAGACCCTGCTTTTATCTCAGCTCCACTCCTAGAAAAGCAGAGGTGAATCTCATTTAACAGTACAGCCTCAACCAACTTTTCCGTCTGCAGTGCTTTTATATTTGTGATTTCTACTGCAGTAAAGGAAGCACCACACGAAGAAAAGTATCTTCAAATGGATAACTGTACAGCATCTAGTTTCTTAAGGCTTGTCAAAATCTTGTTCTGACTAAAGAAGCTCTTAAATTACTGTTGTATCGTTTACACACCTAAAGATCTTGGAAGACTGTCTAAAACCCTGCAGTGAGACATACAGCTGTAAAACCTTGCCGAGGTTTTGCACACTGACTTGCAAAGTGATTTGCATATAAACCCAGCTGGTTGATTGAATTCAAAGTCCTACATTTTAATCAGTACATTTTCTACACTTTCATTATAGCTTGATGAAGCATGTTACGAGACCCACGTCTTCAGCAAACATTCAGTAAAAAAGCATACCCAGCAATTTGAATATATGATGCGTCACCCATCCCTTCTGTAAACAGCAACATGTGATTACTGCCAACAAGAAACTACAAACAGTGTCTCCTAGGTGAAACTGGTGTTTTTCATACAACAATTTCATACCTACAGAGTGAGATCCTCACGTATTCAGAAAAATAATTAGCAGAGCTTCCTCCCCTTGTCTCCAAAGAAAACCAGTGAATGCCCCAGGAATCTAAAGCTCTAACATAACAGTCATGAGAAGTTTAAATCTCTCATTTTAAAGACCTCAAGGCACATCCATAAAGGCTTGCTAAGACATTCAAATAAGCCCAAGACAGACTGCCTGTTGGTTCCATCCTTACAAACTTTATTTCCTTTGAGCCTGAAGATGCCAAGATTTCTGTGAAAAAAACCACAAGGACATTTACAGTCTAATACTGAACCCAGCATTTGCAGCTACTCTGTTCTTTCTCCATTCCCAGAGTTTAAGGATTTTAAGAAAATTCCCCATGTACAGTGAGAAAAATTCAATATTGCATTTTGTTCCTGAAAAAAACCCCAAGAGCACTAGATCCCAAAGATTGAGGCATTTAGAGTGAGCAAGAATATAAATACAGATAACCCATATGTTTCCTGACTCAAAGATTACTGCGCTACCTGGCATACAAATGCTCTCAGCGGGATGGAGGTGCGTATGTGCATATGTGCTCAGTGTGTACAGGCAGCACACCAACACGCTCACTTCCACCATCTCAAGCCCAAAGATCGTGATAAACTCTTATCTAAACAGATGCTTACGTTATAGGTTTGGTTTAGGGTTTGATGGTCTGACAGTTCCTTGGAAAGAACCAAAGCAGATAATACTCAAGCTAAACCATCTCTTCCTTTTCTTTGACCTGTTATGGGATGCAGTAAACCATAGCTCTAGGAAAACCTATGACCAAATTTATACTTAGCTTTCTCTTTAAAAAAATATTTTCCAAAAGAAAAAGAAATAGATAGAGAGCAGAAGTAATTTGTGAAGGAAATAAAAGGCAGGAGCTCAACAAATCTTCCTTTTGCAGAGTGGTGTCTAATATTGGATGACGCTTTGGATTTCAGCAAGCAACTAGACAAACTGCACTTCTCCTCCGGAGAATATAAGGGTTTAAAGTCAGTGGGTTTAATAGTCATCAATATGTAAATAATTTACGGAGCAGGTGGAGAATGGGTGCTTCCTGCTTACATCACTCAATCTATACTGTAATGATAATGAACAGGAAACCTCAGACAGTCCAGTCTCATGCTTCTGGATCATTTCCCAGAAAAATAATTGCCTTCACGTCACAGACCAACAACAGCCTTAACAAAATAGGCAGGTTAGACTCATCCATTCCCGTACAGGTAATTCCCTCCTATAGACGTTAATCTTCATTTAGAATAGAAATCAAACATGAACACCTTGCTAAAATCGCACTTTGTCCTGGTATCAAGTTTCAGGAAAGCCACTGAAACCTTCAAGTCCCTTATCCGAAGCACACGGAAGTGAAAATCACTTACCTTTTATGCATATTGCCAAAGTACTCAGTCTCACTGACAAATCCCACCTCTTACCAGCCTTCCATTGTGTTCTTATTGATGTCAGCAGGGTCAATTACAGGAGCCAACACCAACTTTGTTTTGTTAGACCTTCAATCAATTAGCAATGTAAATTGTACCTCTGCTACAAATAATCTTCCCAGTGAAAGATGACATGTGGTAACACTAAAGACTCATCAGCTTAGTATTATATAGGCTAAGGGCAGATAACCAAAATGGGAAAACATTCATCATGTAATTTGCTGCCCTCCCTCCCAAATCTAATCAGACTACAATATTTTCATCCTGATCACTTTGTTTGCAAGTTAAATCCCCTCTATTTTTTGTGACTGCTTAGATAAGGCATTTGGAGAAGGACCGCTCACTATTTCCTTTTTGCAATGTCCCAAGCGCCACTGTGCTTCACCTCAATTTAGACAACTTTATTATAAACATGCTCCCAAAACATTTGAAAAATCATTACAGCATATAGTTAAACTCTTAAAGTCCAGTAAAGCGTTGTAAAGACGTGGCACACACTTCAGAATTTGTGCTTAATGTCAGTGGATAAAACTTCAGGTATTCCATTAATTCTGTGAAATGCTAGTACTCTCCCTGATCTACCACACAAATCCCTGCTTCACTCAAAAGGTTCCACAGAACCACAATTCTCATGGACTGAAGTACACATCACAGTGGTTTGGCATTATCTAATCCCTTTGAGAGCAAGACTCTTTTTGTTTACTTCTTTGTTTCTTTTATTTTGTTAACTCTGCCTACAAGTTGCAAACTTAATTCATTGGAAAAATGAGTAAAAAGGACAAATCAGGGATATATAACCACTACATTTGAAATACAGACCTGAACAGTAAGAATATACCTGAGAGAGAGAGGAAAGATTAACAATAAGAAACTGTAAACAGAACTCTGCATTATTTAACACTTGAAAGACATTGCCTAGCTCATAGTCTGACTATTACCGGGAAAAAGGTTACGACAAGAATCACTTCGTATCAGTGCAAGTCAGTCTTGTGACTGAACTTCCAGACTGCAAGCTACCACATTCTTTACTTACAGCAGGCCTAAATCTTGCTTTGCAAAACAAGTTTTTTAAGTCTATTAACCAACATTACCAGCTACTGATATTCAAAGGAAATACCTGGTAACAACAACAAAAAAAGGAAGCGGTTTTTGAATACCTGCTTCGAATTAGTTTTCTCTTTTCAGTCGAAATGCAGTCTAAGAAAGCTTTATTTATTCTGTACTTGCAATGGATACCTATCCAGTTTGAATGTAACCTTCATATTATACTTTAATGAGCAGTTTCAGTTACAGGAGTCTCATTCACGAATTTAATTGGAAAAGCTTATGAAAACTACACATACGGTCATTTCAGATAATAAACAGGGTTTTAAAGATACATGATGTTGCTGAAGTAAAAAAAGAGCGCAGTTCTGTTTGTAATTTTTAGCTTAACTTCCTGTTAGGACATGGTCATCTCATTACTATTTGCACAAGCAGCATTTAAGATGACCCTCTGGGAAAACAAAAGCTATTCACAATATCGTAGCAAATCAGCTAGGAAGCTACTATAAAAAATGGTAGGGGAGAAACAGTTAGAATAAGAATTTTTTTTTCAGAGCTTTCTCCTAACTCTTCAAAATCTTTATAAGTGGTTTTCAAATTGTTGGATAAATAATTTCACATGAACTAAATACAGCTACTCTAAATGGCAGTGCAACGTGTTGGTACATTAGGGTTCGATTCCACAAAGAACAAACAAGCCACAGACTATGCAAATCACAATTAGAGGCTTTTTCACAAAAAAAAGGGAAAGGGGGCACTGCCATGGAGCGCTGGTTCCTGTTATGTCAGCCCATAGAGCCAAACCACACCAACTCACCACTTCATCACTTTCACAGCAAGAATGGAAGTCCTCCCAACAAGCTTACTCTGGGAAAAAACAAACAAACAAAAATAAGAGAGGAGAAAGAAACCGAAATCAATCACTTTGGGTGGAGCACTGACATATCTGCTTGAACAGGGGCCATTTCAACTACATTTCTTAGCATGGGCAGCCCACTGCTCTCCTTATCCTGTGCCAGGGCTGCATCGCTTGGGCAGGGACTGATACAGCACGCGCACTTCAACTATCACACCACGAACATGGCTCTAGAGCTCCCGACCAGCTGCTTCGGCTGCACTGAGCACCATCAGGCTGCTGTCGGTCCCAGGACTGGCAGAGGAGATCGTAGTAATGCTAGCTCAGTGGAAGCAAAAGTTAGCACAGCTCCTACGCAGTACACAGGCTGCTTACTGTTTGCCCAACTAGCACAGCATTACTAAGGGACAGAGATGTAGCCATAAAATCCTAGGCGTAAAGATTTGGCTTTTCAATGTATGTTTAATTTTCTGCATAGAAACATTTCAATTTTTGTAGGTTACGGCATAAAGCAAAAAAATAAAGTAATGCTGAGAGTGAAGAAAAAGAGAGGAGTGTTTAAATAATAAGTGACAGAGTGACTGACTACAAAGAACACAAATACTTACACCTGAGGTCTTCCCCATCTATTTAACACAGAAGTTCTTCGGGCTTCCTGTTACCTATGATAAGATGAAAAAAACTCACACCTTGCTATTTGGAAAATGCAGTACGACGTTCATTCAGTAGCTAACAGACTGCAAGACACGACCCAAGCCAAAGGGAAAGCAGATGTCACACTGCACACTGAGATCCATTGGAAAACTACAAGCACTAAGTAAAGAGGAAAAATCAGGGATATATAACCACTACATTTGAAATACAGACCTGAGCAGTAAGAATATACCTGACAGAGAGAGGAAAGATTAACAATAAGAAACCGTAAACAGAACTCTGCATTATTTAACACTTGAAAGACATTGCCTAGCTCATAGTCTGGCTATTATGGGGAAAAAAGGTTACGGCAAGAATCACTTCGTATCAGTGCAAGTCAGTCTTGTGACTGCACTTCCAGACTGCAGACTACCACGTTCTTTGCTTACAGCAGGACTAAATCTTGCTTTGCAAAACAAGTTTTTTGAGTCTGTTAACCAACATTACCAGCTACTGATATTCAAAGGAAATACCTGGTAATAAAAAAACAAAAAAAAGGAAGTGGTTTTTGAATACCTGGTTGGAATGTTTTCTCCTAGTTGTCTGGTCAGGGACTGGAGATAAGAGTAGGTCCCTGAGCACGAGCGCAGCCAGTGGTTCTACCCCTCTAAAGCAAAGTGAGCATCCGCAGCCCAGGTGCCGCTGCAGGTGCCCCTTACCTGCCCGTGTGGCTGATCCAGGTGCCGCTGCAGCCCCAGCCCTGCCCCTTACCTGTCCCTGTGGCTGCTCCAGGTGCCCCTGCAGCCTGAGCCCTGCCCTGCTCCTGCCACGGCTCCTCCTGCCGCCTCCTCCCGCCCTGCAAAGCTCCTGGCAGCCCGCAGAGAGAAAGGGCAGCAACGGAATAAGTCCCCTCCGCGTTACCTGCCGCATTTCTCTTTGATTCCAGCTTCATTTCTATTTGATCTCCAAGATATCTCCTTGGGCAGCCCCATCTAGTGGGACGTGTCCCTGCCCATCGCAGGTGCGTTGGAACTAGGTGGTCTTTAAGGTCCCCTCTGACCCAAACTATTCTATGGTTCTGTGATTTTATGATTTCCAGTCTCCTTCTCTCTATGAATTAATGCACACTTTGCTTTTGGTCTGGATCACAATAACACCACAATAAAAGGAGAAAAATGGTACTCGGGGACGTGATCTTTATCCCTGGATTAATAAATTTTAGCGCAGAGATAAAGAAAAATCTTGACCTCACATGTTTTTGTTTGTATTAGGGGAAGGTTTATCTAGGGGTGAAAAAACAGCTCATGCTAATGCAGGTGGTAATTAACAGCTATTGGATGGGGAATTCATTACCAGCACTGTCTTCTGCAGGGACCAAAAGGAACAATTTCTCCTTTAGTGTGATACAGATCTATTGATTTTTTTCCTGTCTTTCTTCCTTTCAAGCAGACATGAACAAACCTATGGACAGAACCACCCTACAGCTGAACACTGGGCAGGGTGCGATACAAAGGAGAAAATGAAGTGCTGGGGTGGTGCCTCTCACAAGAATTTCTGCCCCAAAGCCGCTTAACTCACTCCGTTGCTGCTAGATGCTGCCAGCGCACCCAGGGTCACCCCAGCACAGTCCCTAACGGTCCCTGCCAGGGTGGCATCCAGTGGTCTTCTTGAAGGATGCTGCCGTTTGAACAGTGCCACATCCTCAAGGTGAAAGTGGGGCCCAACAGTGTCACTGGAAGAGCGTAAGGACACAACTGACTGCTGTCTCAGACCTGTGCTGTGCCCAGTGATTTCTTCCTTTCTGCTCGTATCATAAAGAATTATAGAACCCCAGGCACTTTTGTGTTTAAGTATGCCAAAATGGTGCAACAGGCTGTTATTATCTCCCCAGAACAATACATATCTTAAAACTTCCAGCAATTGTGCCTAAATGACTCTTCTAGGCAGCAAGATTAAAAACCAACCAAACAAATGAAAAAATACCCATCGGCTTTTGGATTAAAGGCACCCTCAGTAGCCAGTGGGGAACTGGTAAATCTATTTGCTCTGTGTTCAGAAGCTGTGCTGTAGTAATGTCTGAGGATCCCTTTTATGAAATGTCCATTGCTTTTCCAGCTCCTAATCCGAGTAAAACATGTCTATCCTGTACCAGACCCATTCAACATGTGGGCTTAAGCAAAGTTTTCTAGTAATACTTTAAGATTACATTTTGCCCAAAGCAACATTCCTGGCATGACTGCAGAGGACTTGTCTGCAGATCTCTGAACAGATGCAGGAGCTGCCTGCATGCAGCACTGGCTACAGGGCAAAGCAGCAGGGTAAGTGAATGCAAGAACCCCCAAAATGAAAACAATCACTTAGAACTAAACCCTGAACGTTCAGAAGCATTTTTTGAGATGTGGCATTATGAAGAGGATTCATATGACTTAAAAGGTGTCCTGGAAACACACGGAGTCAGACTTGACAGAAGATGATGCAGCATCACGGGAAAAGAGTACAAGGCACTGGCTTCCATGCTCAGCACAGACTAAAAACTGCTGCTTTTGTGAATAAAATATATCAGACAAATAATGCATGAGAGGAACCTACCATGCTCCCCACGTGTGACTGGCAAAATTATCCAATCTTTCCTCCTTAGCATGCCTCTTTTCCTGTTTTTCCACCTGGGATTGCTGTGATCCATAAAATCCACTGAAACATTTCCAAGTATCTATAAAGCTTTCTCAACTGGAAAGAAAAAAAAAAAAGAAAGAATAAAGAAGATTCTCACAAAATTCCTGGGGAAGTCAATCTTCTTTCAGTTCCTCCAATCTTTAAATTTTGTTCTCACAGGATCATTAACCCAGCACTTTTCTAGCACACAAAGTTCTGGGAAGAGTCTAATTAATCAGCAAGTGTACTACTCACCTTTCTTCTAAGCCGTAAGAAAAGGAACATAAATAAAAAGCAAACTTGACACCCCAGAAGACATCTCTAGGGAAGTCTTACACCATAAGTATTCATATGTAAGGCAGAACTGGCCCTGCTCTATGTTCACAGTCAAAGACAGCCCACGGTTGATTGGCTTCAGGGGACCACGGAAAGCAGGTGCTTTAGCTCTGGTGGTGCAACACAGATTTATATCTGGCATACGAATTGCACACTTAGCATGAATGCTGAACAACACTGAACATTTTTTCAGGAATGCTACCAAGGAGCTTGAATTTCCTTCTCCTGAATTTGGTATAGGTATTTTTGGTTTGTTGGTTGTTATTTTTTATAAGTAGTTCAGTGCAATAAGGAAGTTCTTTTGCTTTAATTCCATGTCTCTTTCACAACAATTCCCCTTAAGATACAACTTTCTCCTCTGCCAGTAATACATCAACTCATAAACACATGCACCTGAACTGTGAGGACACACATTTTTATCTATAACATTTTATGGTTTTATTATGAAAACTGATTGTCCACATAGATTCTTATTGCTAATAAAGCAATTTGAAATCTCATACCTGAGCTGATGAAACATAGGTGAGACAAGTTAAGGAATGTGCTCATTTATGCCTGATTCAGCATCCTGAAACCTAACAATGACCTAAATTTAGAAGTAGTGCAGAAAGTGGATGATGAATGTTCAGAAAAATCTGGTTATCGATTTAATCATGAGTAGGGTACAGTAAGAACTGCTAGAAATGCCTCCTCTCCCCCCATGTAATACTGTTGAAACTACCAGTGGTTTCGGGTTTTTTGTCATCACACATGCTGTTATTTTCACACTAAAGGAAATAATTATTCCAAGAAATAAGTCTCTCAGGGATGTTTATTACAACTTAACACAAAACACACCTTCACTGTCAGATGGAAAACCAGATCTGAGCATTTACTGACTTCGCAAGGGTAAAGCTGTGTCAATCCCACCAGAGCCCATGTCAGTGGATCCGATCACTCAGAACATACCAGGGAGTTTGTCCTGTGACCTAACAAATGCTGACTAAATATCAGGGTTTACAAGTTTTTACAGCACCCAACACCAGCACAGATGTTTAATAGCAACAGGAGACATCGAAACAAAGCCCATTTCAGAGCCAAACGCCTGTGAGAGACTCAGGCGATGAGAATGCCCCAGGACTCGGCGTGTGGTGCTCAGCCAAATGGAGAGGGAGGTCTGCCAGGCACATTTACAGCCTGCTGAGATTCTCTGTGGTATTTTTTTAAGGAAAGACCTGGGTAAGAGGAATAAAAAGACTCTGATCTCTCTGATTATAGAGCCATAGAACTCTTGGGGTTGGAAGGGACCTGTACAGGTCACCTGGTCCAACCCCCCCTCACGAGGTTCAACAAGGCCAAGTGCAAAGTCCTACACCCGGGTCAGGGCAATCCCCAATTTCAGTACAGGATGGGGGACGATGTGATTGAGAACAGCCCTGCAGAGAAGGACTTGGGGGTGCTGGTCGAGGAGCAGCTGGCCCTGAGCTGGCAACGTGTGCTCGCAGCCCAGGCGGCCTTCCAGGGCCTGGAGGGGCTGCAGGAGAGCTGCGGAGGGGCTGTTCACAAAGGCTTGTGGTGACAGGACGAGGGGGAACGGGGATAAACTGGAGAGGGGCAGGTTTAGACTGGACACAAGGAGGAATTTCCCTGCTATGCGGGCGGGGAGGCCCCGGCCCAGGTTCGCTGGGGCTGCCCCGTCCCTGCAGGTGCCCGGGGCCCGGCCGGGTGCCCTGGGGCAGCCTGGGCTGTGGGGGGTGCCCCTGCCCGGGGGAGGGAACTGGATGGGCTTTGGGGTTCCTTCCAAGCCAACCCGTTCCACGATCCCATCACTAACTCATCCGGTTGCTCAGAGCCCCGTCCACCCACGAACTGCTCATTTTAAACCTGCGAGTTAGGGACGCGGCCGCTGCCCCGCGGGGGCCGCCCCAGCCGCGCCCGCCGCGCCCCCGAGCGCCGCCTGCCGGGCGCCCCGCGGAGCCTCCGCCGCCCGTAGCGCCCGGAAACGGCGGCACCGGCGGCCCCGGCGCCAGGAGGCATGAGGGGAGGCGTGAGGGGAGGCGTGAGGGGGCTCGGGGCCGCCGAGCCGCCGGGCAGCGGTGAGAGCGCGGGGGAGGCGGGAGCGGCAGGTGGCGGGGAGCGGCGCTGCCACCCCGGCTGCCCCGGCGCTGCCTCGCGTCTCCCTTCTCCCTAATCGCCTCTCTCTCTCTCCCCCCTTTCTCCCCTCACCTTCTTCCTCCCCTTTTCCCCCCTCCATCTCCCCCCTCCATCTCCCCCCTCCATCGCTCCCCTTCTCCCCCCTCCATCTCCCTCCTTTTCTCCCTCCATCTCCCTCCTTTTCTCCCTCCATCTCCCACTTTTCTCCCTCCGTCTCCCCCTTCTCGCCCCTCCATCTCCCCCTTCTCGCCCCTCCATCTCCCCCTTCTCGCCCCTCCATCTCCCCCATCTCCCCCCTCCATCTCCCCCATCTCCCCCCTCCATCTCCCCCATCTCCCCCCTCCATCTCCCCCCTCCATCTCCCCCTTCTCCCCCTCCATCTCCCCCTTCTCCCCCTCCATCTCCCCCTTCTCCCCTCCTCCATCGCTCCCCTTCTCCCTCTCCATCTCCTCCACCTCTCCCCCTCCATCTCCCCCCTTCTCCCCCTCCCGTACCCCCTTCTCTGACCGCCGTTCCCCGCAGCGCTGTCCGCGGGGTTCCTGCAGGAGCTGCCCAGTTACCGCTCGGCGTTGAGGCGCCGCGGGCCCCGGGAGCCGCTTGCGGCCGCCGAGCAGCTCCGGGCGCCGGGGGGCGGCGAGGGGGCGGCTCGCCCCGCCAGGGAGCTCCCCGTGAGCATCGCGGACAAGAGGAGGTTCAGGTAAAAGCCCTTACGCCTTTTGGCCCTTTCTCGTTCTATAAGAAGTGCCTCTCGCTGAGGGCGGGAGCGGCGCGGGGTGTCTCGGTCCCCCCCGAACGCGCGTTGCGGACGCGCAGGTGCCGGCTGCTCGTGCGGAGCCCCCCGTGGCACCTCCGGAGCCGCCGGGCCGGGGGACACCCCACAGGGACAGCTCGCCAGCGCACGGAAGGGTCAAGCGCCTTTCTTTCTAGCTTCCTTTCCCCCCCTTGCCTCGGGGTTTTGTGCTGTTCAGGGTCACGGTGGGTTGTCTGTTATCTGCCGCCAGCAGATAAACCCCCATGTGGCACCCGGTGCCGCTGAGCTTGAGGCCTCGCAGCTGTTCTTCCGAAATACTGCGTGCAGATAACCCCCTTCTACCTCCCAGTGCTGCTGTCCTCAGCAGTTCTTCCCACATACTTTGTGCTCTCCCTGCTATGGCTCAACACAGGTGGAAAGAAGCTTTTCAGAACCATTTCCTCTTTTTTTTTTTTTTTTGTCCATACTCCTTTTTAAATGGCTCTTTGCTGTGAGCTCTAAGCGGTTCCTGCCCCTCTGGGGGTAACCCCAGCTGGGAGGGATTCCAAAGAGCGTGTTTTGAGCCGCCTGCGTTTTTCTGCGTGTTGTCTCATGCCTTACTGCCAGGCTGCAGAGGATACAGCCTCTGGGTGTACATTGCCAGGGAACAGCTACGCCTTGAAATCAGGTATTTTGTAGTTGTGGTTATGAACCAGGACAGGGGTGGAAGTACAGTTAATGTTTACTGCTGCACAGAGAACAAGAGATAGAATGATAGAATAACCAGGTTGGAAGAGACCCACCAGATCATTGAGTCCAACCATCCCTATCAAACACTAACCCATGTCCCTCAGCACCTCATCCACCCGTCCCTTAAACCCCTCCAGGGAAGGTGACTCAACCCCCTCCCTGGGCAGCCTCTGCCAGTGCCCAATGACCCTTTCTATGAAGAATTTTTTCCTAATGTCCAACCTAAACCTCCCTTGGCAGAGCTTGAGGCCATTCCCTCTCCTCCTGTCCCCTGTCCCTTGGGAGAAGAGCCCAGCTCCCTCCTCTCCACAACCTCCTCTCAGGTAGTTGTAGAGAGCAATGAGGTCTCCCCTCAGCCTCCTCTTCTCCAGGCTGAACACCCCCAGCTCTCTCAGCCGCTCCTCATAAGGCCTGTTCTCCAGCCCCTTCCCCAGCTTCGTTGCTCTTCTCTGGACTCGCTCCAGAGCCTCAACGTCCTTCTTGTAGCGACCACAGCCTGACCCTCTGGAGTTAAGCTTAACCCTGCAGCCTGCATACAAGGAAGGATAGATCTAAGTCATGGTAAAGAAACGTGCTCAGTACATTATTTTTATTCGAAGTTGGGTTTCTAAAGCTCAGTTCTTCAGGGAAAAGGAACTGCAGTCCTGTGGCCGCTGTACGTGTTAGGAACGGTGTTGGGATGTGCCGAGCTTGCTGACATGTTTTAGTGCTGAAAGATTCTTGTGGGGGTTTTTGGCACTTGTACAGGTCAGTAATCTGTGTGTGTTGTGCAGCAGCTGCCAACACAAAATACTCGATATAAGTGTTCTGAAAGCTGAACACTCAACCTCTGTAATACAGATTCATATGCAGCCCACGCCTCTGTTTAAAATGCAGACTAAACACGGGCCAGATAGTTCTCCCAAGAGTCTGCTTGAAACACTACTTGCTGCAGCCTGTACTTTCCACAAAATAAAATCTTCTGCAAGTATCGGTATTTGCACTTACAGATGAAGTCATCTGCTGCCTGATAGTTGCATATAGAGTTTCTGCCAGAAAAAAAAAGCTAATTTTTTTTTTACCCTCAGCTGAGGGAGTTACGGAAACTTTCTCAGCATACAGCACACCTGACAGTGGCATGGTGTGGCAGTGAGTCATTTATGCACTTAACTAGGGTCATACACAAAAATCTTTTAAAATTGAAACCTTTGGCTTCTACTCTAATACGGTGTCCTTGTGGGTATTTAACTGCTGCCCTTCTTCAGTGGCATCAGAAGCTGGAACAGAATTTGGTGCATACAGGTCAATCTTCAAGCTATGTTTCGGGGCAATTTTGTCTATTTTTAAGGTTTCTTGAAAGAAAAAATGAAATGTAAACTCTGAGCCACTCAGAATTCCACTCGATGCTGTCACTGACTATGCAGCAATTTTTAAAATGCAAGTGTATTCATATGTTACGGAAAGCTATAAGTAAGAAATAATTAAAAATTATAGACAGTTGTGGCACATCCTTGATGTTCATTTGCATCTTATTAGAACAGTACCCCCTCCCACACACATTGGCAAAGAGATACTTCCTCAAGTTTGTTGAGTTCACACTTTGAGGCAAATTTTTCAAATTGCCGTAAACCTTGGATGAATAATTTTAATAGTATTTGTTTTCTGTGTTATACTGGAATGTGTCATAAAAGTTAAAATTATAACATCCAAATAATATACTTAGGTCTCTTTCTAGTTCTCTCTAGCTTTTTTTACTCCCCCCCAATGTATTTTGACATTTCATTCTGATTTTGAGATCTGTGAAATTTCTACCAAAAAAAAAGAATGTTTTTTCTATTTTGAACAGCTGCATTTAAAACATAAAAACATCCCCTAAAATATGTAACTCTCCTCTTTTAAAGAGCCTCATGGTGAAGATGCTGTGGTTAGAAGTCTAGAGAAAAGACTTCTCTTCCTTTCCCAGCCATTTGTAAATGTGAAATAATTGATTGCAACTTCCATGTGATCCCACTGGGAAGTCCAGCTACGGATTTTTCATGTGTTGTCTGTTGTCAACTAGATTATTTTTTTTTCTCCAAGGGAGGCAAGGGTTTCCTGTGAGAGAACGAGCTATGTTTGAATTCATATTACAGTTACCGGGGGGACGGATGGCGACAACCAGCGTATGTTACTCCAACTTTTAGCACTGTGCTCTCTCTCTGAAGGCTGCACGCAGGCTTCTTTGTGCTAGACCCTCTTACGTGTGGTGAAGAAGTATTTGTTGTGCTCAGTAACTGTATTTCTTGATTCTTAGGGACTATCAGCAGGCTGATATTAAGTCTTTATCTGGATGGAAACAGCGGAGAAGAGCTAGCAGTAAATCACTGAAAAAATTCTTCAATGATGTCAAGGAGTTGTCATCTTATCTGGAGCTTTGGCGACATGATATTCGCAGCATAGAAGGTATTTCCAGTCTTATGGAAACTTCTCTTTTAAATTGCTTCTGCTATTGGTAATGTAATGTGTGGGTGCAGTTTCAGATGTAGCTGTGTATATTTAAGAAGTTAATTGCTTCCTTTGTTATTGCTGATGTAAGATCCATGATGGGGTAGAAGGAAATATACTGGAGAAAACTATTAAAAAGTCGTAGTTCCGTTTCGGTTATATTACTAAAAGCCTGCTGTAGTTAAAACTAGCTTTAGTAATGTTTCCTCAGGTAACTCAATATAACTGAAATGATAATTTCATTCTCTATTTTCAGTGATTTTATCATCTTAATTATTTACATATGTTTCTCTTATTCCCAGGGAAATTTGGTACTGGTATCCAGTCCTACTTCTCCTTCCTGCGTTTTCTGGTCCTGCTGAATTTTATAATTTTTCTCCTGATGTTCAGTTTTGTTACCCTTCCCAGTATCATTTCTAAATATGGAGTATTCAACAGCAGCTTTGCTAAAATCTCTCCAAGGAACATAGGTAAACGTCTTTTCTATGTACTGCTGTTATTTTTAAGGGTCCCCCTTTCCATCAGCTTCTCCTCTACCTCCCAAGACAAAGAAATGCTTTTTTTTTAGTTAGAATTTGCTATGTTTGAGTAAGCATGATCTTGCAGTTCAATGGGCATTATCATTTAAGTGACTTTTCCGGCCTTCCTTTTGACAGAGCCTCACTGCACAGTTTATAACCCTAATGCTAACAAGGGACTGGTTTACTTCTATACGTACCTTAAAGATTTGCTCAGTGGCACGGTAAGTAAATAGATTTATTTTTCTTAATTAAGTGTTTCTCTCACATAACATGTAAAATGTGAAAACATTTTATTTGGGG
The DNA here is from genome assembly GCA_033459285.1 of Clamator glandarius. Taxonomy (NCBI): domain Eukaryota; kingdom Metazoa; phylum Chordata; class Aves; order Cuculiformes; family Cuculidae; genus Clamator; species Clamator glandarius. Next base: position 2,005,456 of record JAUNZM010000157.1, on the reverse strand, counting down.
AATGAAGCTTTGATAATTTTGAAAAAATGGTAAGAAATTGCTGGGTTAAAATTAGCCTTTATCCTTAATCTGTGAGAAGGGGAGGGGGAGTGTCTTCAAACTGACTTTCAGAGAACGTCTGCAGGGCCTGTTTGGCCACATGCTGCAGCCGGCACCTCTGTTCCCCAGCTGCCAAACATTACGTATCCCGGAGCACGTTGTCTGTTGTGCTCTCTGTATAGTGTCTCAGTGTCCTTGTCATAGAGACCTTTGATGGGAGAAGGGAGAGATTTTTAAGCACTTAGTGTTTGTGTTACAGTTCAGGAGAGGCAGCATCAGTGTTTAGAAGCTACAGACTGTTGTAGCTTGCTGGGGGCTCCAGCAGTAGTTTTAAATTTACAGAATGATTGCTTAATACCATGCTGGATTTAATGAGGCAGTTGCTGCTGCTGTTAAAAAATCTATTTAAACTTAATGTTTTCACAGGGGTTCCTTGAGGTGACAAGTTTGTTTTATGGCTATTACACAATAGATGATGTGTGGCTCAGTATCTTGGAGTACAACTTGCCACTAGCCTATCTGCTGACTACATTTGCCTACCTTGCATTAAGTCTCCTCTGGATAATAAAAAGGTAAAGATGTTGATATAGTTTATTTACTGCTGTTTATTGCTGTTTTATGTTGCGTTCTTGCTTGTAGGGAACATGCTTCATTCCGTAACTGTTTTATATGGAAATGGAAAACCTTTTGCTTGAGAGTGCAGTGCCACAATGGCCTTTGTCTGTCTTTGGGAAACTGGGGCAGTGAAATAAATCAATAAAATTGAAGTATTAGGTTTTATATGTACACATATATGTAAATAAAAGACCCTTGAGTGTACAGTTACTGTTGGAGGGTTTTATTTAGGGTTTTTCTACCACCTCAGTTTCCTGTGCCAGCTCTTGTCAGTGTCAGAGCAGCACTGAATGGTGTGAAAAGGTGTAACTGGCTGAGTGCAGAGGGAAGTAACCTGTGTCAGTCATGGCTTTGACTGACTTCGCTGCACATCTTATACTGAAAGCTTCCCAGAAGCTTGCTGATATAAAACAAATGTGGCTGTTCTCTCATGGAGAGGGGGATGTAGTGTAATTTCATTGCATTTTGTCCTTGATAAGCCAGGCTGCTTTAGGTATGTGATTTGTTTCATTTTCTGGGGATAAAGTATGTCTTTTCATGAATGTAGTGAAGTTATATTTTTCTCTAGGTCTGTGGAAGGATTTAAGCAGAACTTGGTGCATAATGAAGATCAATTTCAGAGTTACTGTAACAAAGTCTTTGCAGGCTGGGACTTCTGCATTACAGATCCAAATGCAGCACGGCTAAAACATCGCAGCTTGCAATATGAGCTCAAGGTGAGTTACTTTCATTTTTCTGTGATTGTCATTTCATATAGCTTGGATGGCTAAAAAATGTTTATAGCTGTGCAGATAACGGAATAAAGATATAAAGGATTAAATAGTTTACATTGAGAGCAGGGCAACCCACATCCTCTTGCATGCTTTTTAGGTAGCTAGAGTTGTGGTGAGACAGAAGAATTGGCACTGAGGTTGATGGCCCTTCCCCCATCTACTGGGAATTGAAGCCAACCTATTAGCTCTTGTCTTATCTGCCTTTTCCTCACATTCCAGTCCTGCTTCCTGAGTTAGCTCTTCCTGTTGGATTCCGTAGAAACTATCCCAGCTGTAGGCAAAACTTTTGTGCTGTTGGGAATCAGTTTGAGTATCCTGGTTTATATAAGTCTGCGATGTGGTAGGCTGAAGTTGAAATTCAGATGGTACTCCTTATACAAGTTGAGGGCATTGTTGCAGAAAGAAGATACTCAAAGTTTCTCTCCAGTTGTCTTTTGACACACATGCACATGAGAAATGCTGATGCAACTAATAGCTTTCCCAAATCATAAATTTGTCTGAAAAGAGATTTGGAAATGCTCTTTTTTTTTTCTTTCTGTACGCTAGAAGCAGAGACTTCTGTAGTGAAACTATTACCTTTGAAAAGACACCTCCACTTCAAACCACAAAGCAGTAAATACAGATTTTGTAAATTACAGTGAGTTGCTTTCTGCTCTGGTAAAGTTCAGTCATCTCTTTTTCATCATCTAACCAGAGCCTTCTTCACTTACTATACTTTTGGCTTGAGAATTCACTTCCTAGAAAAACTCGACCCTTGGTATTACTATTTGATGGCTATAAGTCCTCAGAAAATATCTCAGTAAGCTGTGGGTTTACCCAGGTTAAAGTGCCTTCACAGGTGATACTGTATTTTCACAAAACTACACATCCTTTTTTTGTTTGTTTGTTTGTAGACAGACTTGGAGGAAGAAAGAATGAAGCAAAAAATAGCTGACAGGACAATGAAAGAAAAGCTGCGCATCTACTCCCTGAGAATATTTATAAATATAATTGTTATTGCAGTTTTATCAGGATGTTTCTACTCTATCTATAGAGCAACCGTCTTCTCTCAAGAAAACTCCAGTGTAAGTATCAGAGATGACATCAGGACAGATTCAGTCGGGGCTGATGATTACGGCAAGAGGAACTATTGTGAAAGAGTCAAGTATCTTAATATAGCACCTTTCATGCAAGAGATCTGCAAATGCATTTTACAGACCTGGATTTTTTTTCTTTTTAGTGGGGGAGAACAAGAAGCATCAAGAAGCATTTGTAAAAGTAAAACCAGTGATGTCTCCCTTTGATACAGAAGCCTCCAGTGTCATCTGCTGTGGAGCTGATGACAAGAAAAGCATCTCTCACTTTCCTTCCCATGAGACTGTTCTCACCTCGGTGTGATCAGCTAACCACAAGTGCTCATGTGTCTGGGCAGTAAACCAGCTGAGGGAACTGATCTGTAAAAGAAACTTCATTGTGATCAGTTTCTTCATCTGGTTCACTGCTCAACTGCAAAAGTGAACAGGAAGGGAAGGGGAGAGTAGAGATTGTGATCTGTGTTGTGGCTTGAGTTACAGCTGTGTGGGGAAACAGGAAGACTTTGAGCAGGGAGTGCTTTGCAGAAGACAAGGTTCTTGCATCAGTGGTGGAAAGAATCAGGTTGAGTGGGGTTTTTTGCCCCTACCAGGACAAGTGGATGGGAAGAGCAGTTCAGAAGCAGAACAGCAGGAGCAGACAACAGTTTCACAACAGTAATTGACTTCTCTGTAGGCCGCTGGAGTTGAAATAGCCTGATATGAATGGGGACCACACTTTTTCTCTCTCCTCTGTTCATTGCTGATGTGATGGGCACTGGATGTATATGGGGAAAGTTGCGTTCATGGTGGACCTAACTTTTAACTTCTGTGAGCTGGCTGGATTTCCGAGAGAGAGTAGGAAACAAGGACTACAGAGTGTTTGTGTCAGGGCTATTTTTTGAGAGCAGAGAAAGAGGATAACACAACACTGAACAGCTTGAAAAACTGCTTCACTTGCTCTGGGCTTCATGTATAAGGGTTGATATCTTGACCTTGCCTAAATGAGTAGGTAGAAGAACTTGTTAAGATGGTGGGAAAGTCAGAGGAGCTGCTTGGCACCTCTGAGAATAATTTGAAAAAGTATCTGTACTTTGGCATAGGTGTAAAAGCTGGTAGCCTTAGTGCTGCGTTAGACAGCATATTCCAACATGAGCCTTGGTGAGATAAAGCCTCTTCAAACTGAAACTTTGGGGAAGCATTAAAATACTTATAGTTGGAGGTGGGGGGGAATTACTGCTGAAAGGAGCAGGAGAAAGCAAGGGTATGTAGCCACAGACTGCTGAAATGGATAGCAGTGGTCAGGCTTGAAGTTCCAAATGTCTGTGGAGGTGAAGACAGTAAAAGACGCTGCTTGAATCCTGGACAAGAGAAGCTGCTGGATAGCTGGAGAGAGCCTGATGTCAGGAAAGTGTGTTTCTTTATTATTTTCTCTTATCTCTTCTTGTATAGGACATCAGCAGTATGGACTTCCAGGCTAATCTTTTGGTGCAATATTTACCTTCCATTGTAATCACATTGGCCAACATCATTGCTCCTCAGATCTTCTCATTTCTGATCAGATTTGAAGATTATTCACCAGCCTTTGAAATTAGGTTGACATTGATGAGGTAAAGACATTTTTATTGTGTCCTTGAACAGCTTGTTCTTGTTAGGTTAGAAGTATTGTAAGCATTCACATAGGAAGAAGCAGAGAGGTTGAACTCTGTACTGGAGGACTGGGGCACTAGAAACCACACAGGAATTGTTTGACTAATGTTTAGTTGGAAACTAATTTTAAATCTAGAAACAATCTCCTGCTTTGACAACAGTACAGTGCAATCATTTCAAGTGTCTGAGTTTCTCTCAGTGCTGTTTAGCTATGTGGTCTGGACATCTTCAACAGCTTGAATAAATAGCAGGCAGATTGGTGCTGGAGAGCTGTGCATTCACACCATCTTGTGTGCAACAGTTCCTTGAATGATCAAATGCATCTGTACAGCAGTGCTGAAGCAAGGCTTTGGTCAAGGCAGAAATTAAAGGTTTTAAGGTGTGAGGGCATGAAGAACTAGCATTTGGCAGCCTAAAGCGGTAAGATCTGGGCTGAAGCATCCAAACTCCATCAAGCTCCCAGTGCTTTTGGTTTGCAGTTTGGCCTCTGAAAGCCTGAAGCCACCTGAGAGGGAAATGTGGCACAGAGTTGTCATCTGGCTTCTCAGACCATACTTGAGAGAATCATACCCCATTGCGGAGTCAAGATCTGCAACTAAAATGACTGATCTAGGAACAATACTGAGAAAAGAAACATAGGACTGTAGCCTGAAGCAGGGAAGTTGAAAAGCAATGTAACTTGCTACTGAGAAATGGTTGTTATCTAGCTGGTCATTGCATTTAAAACTCTGTACAGCCCTTTTGTGTTTTGAGCCTTCCTTGGACTCCTGTGCAAGTTGAGCTAGGTGTTGGAAAGGCTCCTTTTTTTTTTGGCAGGTTTAGTATAGGATTTTGCATTTCTTCCAGGTGTGTCTTCGTGCGGTTGGCCAATATTGGTGTTCTTTTGTTCTCGCTGTGGAGTCACATCTCCTACTGTGCCACTGTTGAGTGTAAAGCCTGTGGATACAATTACGAACTCTATCCTGTAAGCAGATTTGTCTTGGTCTTTAATTGTCTGAACTAGTGAGTAGAGATTTGTTTTCCATGAGACTTGCTTGTCTAGAGGTATTCAGAGTCAGACCTGGAGTTGCTGCTCACGTTATGCCTGGTGCTGATTATTACTGCTCAGTGCAAACAAGTATAGTTCTTACATATATCTTTTGTTTATCTAAAACTCTGAATAGAATTAGTCCAGTGGCAGATAATCATTTAGGATAGACTTTCTGACCACCATGAGGATTATTTGCAGTAGTTGCATTTTGGAGACAGTGGTATTAACCACCTCTCGATCCAGTGAGACAAATAGTCTTTCCGCAGATAAAACACAAAACAACAAACAAAATCAAGCAAAACCCAACAAACCAAACAAACAGCTTGACACACAAGCTCTGAAACACTTACCTACTTTAGAAGTGGGCAGTAATACCACTTGAACTTTATGGCATTAACTGACTGAGAGTTTTGTTTCTTTAGTGACTGGCGGGTTTATTTTTCACTTGTTATTTATGCTCCTAATCTTGTTTTTCCTGACTTGTTTTTGTAGTGTTGGGAGTCTGAAGTTGGGCAAGAAATGTATAAGCTGATGATATTTGATTTTATTATCATTATTGCTGTGACCCTGTTTTGGGACTTTCCTAGAAAGTAAGTATCTCTGCCCTTTGAGCATGCTTTTGCAAATTACCTATGAAGCACATTTTCTTTTTTCTGTTATTAATTCTCTATATTTCTAATCTTAAAATAAAACTTAAATGTATTTCTGGTGATTTGAGCACTTGTTTGCTCTTCAGATGGTTTGTAGTTTTTGATATTTGAGTCTTTTTTTTCTTCTGACATTTTTCTGCTATGTTGTCTAAGGCTTGAATGCAAATATCTGTGTGTTCCAAATGTGCTAGGATTCAGCTAAGGTCTGTAACTAGAACTAATGATATTCTCTGATTTTAGGTTGTTAGTTACTCATTGCTCTTGCAAGCTAGTTCAGTGGTGTGGATTGCAGGAATTTGGAATTTCTGACAATGTCCTGGAAATCATTTATGGGCAGACTATCTGCTGGATTGGAACCTTCTTTTCACCACTTCTCCCTGCAATAGCAACTATAAAATACTTCATCATCTTTTACATTAAAAAGGTAATGAAGGATGTGTGGAATACCGGAAATGCGGTAATGGTATTACATTTTCTGTGTGTTTTTTGCTTTTAAGAGAAGGTAGAATTTTGCTTTGAAGTGAAGCAAACCAACATTTTAGTAACTACCTCATCAATTATTTGTCTGGGGGGTGTTAATTAAAATCTTCTTATGTAGCTAGTTTATCATACCTACATACAATTATCTGTTTACTAGCAACAGAGCTTGTCCAAGGCAAGATTTTGCCAGGCTGCTAAAAATTTGTAAGCTAGATGGATAATCCAGGCAGAGTTGGATGTTCAAAACTTAATTTCTGCATATCCAAAGCTTTGCTTTATGACTGCACAGCTCCTTCAGTGCAATAAATTCTTATTGATATTTTAGTTCTTAGAAGAGGGAATGTATCTAGTGAAGGTGTGACACAGCAAAGCTAAAGGCTGTGCCAGGGTTCATACAGCAGAGGACTGATGTTATTTGACGCTGTGCAAGTGTGTGAGGCCCTCTGGATCAAATTCTTACACAAAGCAGGAGACAGTGACTTACACTGGAACATAAAGCTTCTTGTCTTAGTTCTTTTCAGTCCATGTACATCAAATGGAGGATCGTTATGTAGTAGGTGATAGTGTATTTTAGTAGGGAAAATGTTGTTGGTGGGGAAATTATACTTGGACATATGTATATAGATGTACTGGTAACAGTCTTGCTCTCTTTCCCTCTTCAGATCAGTTTGATACATACACGTAAACCTGCAGCTAGGCCTATCAGAGCATCAAGTTCCAATTTTTTCTTCTTGGTGGTACTGTTGATTGGGCTCGTCTTGGCTTTTGTTCCTTTGGGAATCAGCATAGCACAGTAAGTGACAATTTAACTTCTGTTAACATTTGCTCCAAGGTTGTCAGTTGCTTTAAAAGAGACACACAAATTCGGAATGATAAATTGGAACGAAATATGTCATGGATAATATATTGAATTATTACTTAGTTCATATAAACAAAAATTGCAGTTCTAAAGAGAAAGGACGCTTTTATCCCATCAGCAGAATGGTCCTAGACTTGCGTTGATTACTTTATCTTTACGTATTGACATAGCATCTCCTTTCTCTTCTGCTTCTTTGACAGAATCCCCTCCTCCAAGGCATGTGGGCCATTCAGGAATTTTAACACATCATGGGCAGTTGTTCCAGCTACAGTACTTGGGTTTCCAACAGGTCTGCAGCAGGTCCTTTATGGCATAACATCAGAAGCCTTTGCAGTGCCTTTCTTTATGGTCATTTGGTGAGTACTGTGGAGACCTGATGCAGTGCAGCTGCACAGTTCATCCATTCCTCTTTTTTTTGTTTGGGTTTTTTTCTTTTTTTTACTTCATCACTAAGCCTGCATTACAGGTGGAGGATAACTTGCTCTACTACCCTACTGGTTATTATTTGGGAAAAAAATAGGTGATTTATATATTTTTATATATAGGTATTTGTGCCGTTCCAGTTCTTGCTACTGCTCTTCATTCTCACATGGTTAATCTGGCTCACATTACATCTGGAATATGTGCTGTTAGAAATGGCTACAATACTGCTCTGTGGCTGCTTACCATAGTTAGAAGCCCCAGCGGCAAAGACTTATTCCAGTGATACTTCATTAAACTTAATTTCTGAGGAGCAACACCCCCATGTATACACTGAGAAGACAGCAGGAACTGACAGTCTAGGGAGAGCTGCCAGGACACAACCTGTAACATCTAAATGTGGCTGTGGCTCTGTCCTCGAGTGCTCTGTCCCTGCCTGCTACAGCAGTACAAGTTATCTCAACAGATGCTTTTGAGCAGAGCTGTGCCCAACCTACCCTAGCCGTATATTGTACTAACTTACAATTTGTTTAGCCCTTAAGAGCCTTTTTCTGATGAATTCTGTTTTGCATGATGCTAACGTATAATGTTGGTTTGTTGTTTGCAGCCTTGTTATGGTCTATTTTATTGCCTTGGCGGGAGCACACAAGCGAGTGGTTGAGCAGCTGAGGGAACAACTGGTTATGGTAAGATGTGACCCACTACGTTTTCTGTACTCCTGATGTGTTCTGTGTTGCTTCAGGAATCAGGCAAGCAGAGGAGCAACAGTTTGTGTAGTTTTCTGGATCCTTAGTACCTGAACAGGCAGTGAAGAATTGCTCAAAGAAAATAACTGAAGCACTAAAGCATTTTTTTAGTCTGATTGGTTGTCTTGGGTATCAGCTGCAACTGCAGCAAGGTCCTGTTGCATCAGACAACATGTGCATGGGATATGCCTGTAAGAAGTGGTGTCACTGTTCTTCCTCTATTGCCTCGCTTAAACCCACCTGTCTTGCTTTAAGTTTTCAGGTGTGTGAGATGATTTTACTAGGCTCAATGCAGAGCTGTTAATGTGTGACCTAACAAGAGATAAATGAAGTCAAGACTATTGTAAACTTAAAATTGTCAGGCAGTTCAGAGTGTGCTAGGAGCCATTGGTTAGAGTGCAGTGTACTGAGTGAACCTATTTGTTTCTAATAAAGAAATTAGCTGCTTGTAGATAACTTGTAGTGCTTCTGTTCATCTAGAGTGTGGTTTTTATTCTGTCTCTCCAGGAGAGTCGTGACAAGCTGTTTCTAATCAGAAAGATAACAGAAGCTCAGGAGAATCCTTAAAAATGTGAAAAGCTGAAAGAACTTCACTTCCTGAAGCTCCCAGAAGCACTTGATAAGAGCAAAACCGTCTGTAGCACCAAAAACTGAGCAGCTGTCTGGCATCCTGGCACTGCGGTCTCTGTAATGGATGCTTATAGTCTTTGTCTATAAGCCAGTGTTTAATGCTGGCAGGCCTTAAAGTTACCAAGACTGGAAATGTGAATTTATACTGTGCTAAACTTGTCCAAAAAACCTGTGTGGTAGGATGCTTTATTGCTGCTACAATTCAGGGTGGCTGGGGTTTATGTGAAGTCCCTGTTTTTTTCAGGGGTTTTGTGTATAATGTGATCAGAACTGAAATTCTGCTTAAAAATTTTGTACTGTTCTTATGGATTATGCTTTAAGAATCAGGAGGAGAGAGAATGGTGTAGTTTTACATGTTTCCAGCTCACTTCTTCTTTAAAACCAAAGCAAAAGAGACACATATTAGTATTTGGAAATTGCACATAGGAGAAGGAAATATGGCATGGGTTGGAAATCAGTTTTCTAAATATTTCTGGAGAAGAGACTTTAGTTTTTAATTAGTTCTGAAGTAGCAACTGCAGTTGAACACTGGATGACTTCTCAAAATGGTTCAGGGAAAACAACCTGATCTAAAGTACTGGGAGTAGGAGGGAAGCAGCAGCCATCAAGTCACCAAGCACACCATCCCTTGCTGGCAAAGCCATATGGACTTGCTTTTTTTTTTTGAAATGTGTTAAAAGCATTATTACTTGTGTTTTATTTGTGCACAAACATTTTAACTATTGTTCTCTTTATTGTAAAATGTGAATATTTGAGATTGAAGTTATAGTTTAGAAATACAGGTGTGTGTCAGTTCCCTTAAATTCACGTTTCCGAACTGTTGGAGCTGTGTGACTTTGAGGGAATGGTATTTCTGAGAGAGCTCCTGGCCGTTTCCTTTATTCAGAGATTGTTCTTGTGGATTTTCTGTGCAGCACTGTGTTATCACTCGAGTATCGTGTCCAGTTCTGGAATCCTTAACATAAGAAGGATATGGAGCTGTTGGAGCGGGTCTGGTGGAGGTGACAAGGATGATCCGAGGGCTGGAGCATCTGCTGTAGAGGACAGGCTGAGAGTTGGGGTTGTTCAGCCTGGAGATGACTCCAGGGAGACTTTATAGCGACCTTCCAGTGCCTGAAGGGGTTAGAATAGAGCTGGGGAGGGGCTGTTCGCAAAGGTTTGTGGTGATAGGACAAGGGGGAACTGGGATAAACTGAGTTAGACAGGACATGAGGGGAATTTCCTCACCCTGAGGGCGGGGAGGCCCTGGCCCGGGGTAGCTGTGGCTGCTCCGTCCCTGGAGGTGCCCGAGGCCCGGCCGGGTGCCCTGGGGCAGCCTGGGCTGTAGGGGGTGCCCCTGCCCGGGGCAGGAGTGGGACTGGACGGGCTTTGGGGTCCCTTCCAACCCAAACTATTCTGTGATTCTATATCTGAGGCGGGCGCTGACTTAATAGGGGAGAGACCGCGCTATTCGCGTAGCGTTTTGGAGTGTCTTCTGCCTTCATTTTACAGTAATTAACGTTCAATATATGGCTTAGTCCGTTCCTTTCCTCCACACCCGCTGCCTCCCTGGGGGCCGGGCCCCCGCGCGGCCTGACAGCTCGGCTCTCCCGCCAATCGGAATCGGGGGGCGGTGGCGCGGGGTGATGACGTCACGGCGCGCGCCGCGGCGGCGGCGGGGTCAGCGCGATGGCGGCGGCCCTGGGGCTGGGGCGCTGCCGGCCCCGGCGCGCAGCGACCGGTACGGGCTCGGGGGGCCCCGCGCACCCCTCGGGGTCGGGGCGGCGGCGGGGCGCGCCTCACCCTTCTGTCTCCGGCAGGTCTCCGGGGGAGGTGGCCCGCGCCCGCCGGAGGGGCCGCCCTCCGGCCCTGCAGCAGCGGGGCGGCTCCGGGGCGCCTCGACAAGGCCGCCCTCGACCGCATCATCCGCGTGGACCACGCCGGGGAGTTCGGGGCGAACCGCATCTACGCGGGGCAGATGGCCGTGCTGGGCCGGTCCAGCGCGGGGCCGCTCATCCAGGTCAGCGGGACGAGGGCGATCGCGGTGCTTCTGGCTAATTGGCACTCGATTAACTGGTCAAATGAAGCTGTAAAGTGACCGCTGAGCCTGTTTCTAAACCCGTGAGGTTTGTGAGAAACACTCCCTGTTAAAACATTGAAAAGGACAAATTCTTCAGGCAAAGGCAATAATGTTTTTATTTTGCTGTTCAGTGCTGAATTGGATGCCCATCTTGCAAAAGCAGTGGGTAGGTAGACCAGGCTTAGACAAAGAACCGTGTAAGTCCCCAATGAACGTTTAATTTTTTAGGTTATCCAACCATGTCTAGAGACTTCCTTCAGGTTATCTACTGACCCAAGACAACTACATCTTATAAGCACATCAATAAGTTCTTGCAACTCAAAGAGAGTGTTTAATCTTTCAGGTTATTCATCCACTTCTGGTGATTGTCTGCATATTATCTTTTGATACAAGACAGATTTATGTGGCAAGATAATTAAACACAAAGAAGCTGCAGCAAAGCTTATCTGTTAATTCTCACCATTTGTAAAGACTGGTGGGGTTACCAGGGCTACAGCTGCTGTAGCAGTGTCATGAAGACTCCTATTTTGCAAATGTTTTTATGGTGCCTATTTATAACTCTCCTTATTTGCCTTTTTTCACCATTTCCTTTCGGTGACGTGAACAGTTTTACCTCTGTGGTCAGAGTGTGAGAAGCCTCAGTTGTTTCATTTTTCTTTAGTTTAGTTTTATGGAATCTTTAGTTTTCCTGGTTTTACACTTTACTGTGATCTGGCTCTTTTGCAGCAAATGTGGAATCAAGAAAAAGACCACCTGAAAAAGTTCAATGAACTAATGGTCGCGTACAGAGTTCGACCTACTATTCTATTGCCTTTCTGGAACGTAGCAGGTTTTGTTTTAGGTGAGTTTGCAGTGTTACTGTTATTGTTTTATGAAGTCTTCAGGTGCTTAAATAGTTTTTATTGCTTCGGAAGTCATTTTCTGCATATGTTTGGTACCACAATCGCAGGGGCTGGAAGTGCTTTACTTGGAAAGAAGGGTGCAATGGCTTGCACAGTGGCAGTGGAGGAGAGTATATCAGATCACTACAACAGCCAGATCCGAACTCTCGTGGAAGGAGATCCAGAGAAGTACAAAGAACTGTTGCAGGTATTTAACTATGACTTAGAAAGTGGTTTAACATGTTCATTGAATTGTCTACTATGACCTTAGTCTTTTAGAATAATACAATCTGTGAATTTATTAAATTTATTTTAAAATCTCTGTTTTATTCCATTACTTACAGTATTAAAGTCAACAGAGAATTCAAGTGAAAAGGGTGTTTTTTCCCTTTAGGAGCACTAACTTGATCAAGCATCGGAATTAAAATGTGTGTTGGACTAACTTCAGTGGGCTTTCAAGTAATTCGGCGTTTCCCTTTTGACTGGGAAAACTGTGCTTTAATATTGATGGGAAGCATTTAGAAGGGAAACAAAAGGAGAAAATGTGATTGTGTAGGGACATTCTGCTTATACTGGATGTGATTATATAGTTTTAGTCTTGAATAAAGACTGTAAACTGAGACAGCATAAAACAGAGAGAAAAAGCCAAGGAGCATGGTTATTCACGGAGCCAGTATGAGGAGGACTAGCGATGAAACCCAAAGCAATGGGAATCTGCACTTTAGGGACAGTGCTTGGGTGTCTGAGCACTTTATTAAGCAGTTGTTATCTGCAAGTCATCTCAAGAGGAAATCCTTAAAAACTTTTTATCCCAGCTGAGAAATTAGAAGAGAGACAGTGTTGTTTGGACTGTGCTAGAATGGATAAAAGCCCTGTTATCTTATAGGGAAACACTCTTTAATTTCAGTATATAAATTATCAGAATAATTTCTATGTGTTAAACTAATTTGTGTTATGAGTTCCTATGACTATAAGTTGTAGGTTTTCTTGAAACAGTGAAAAAAATAGTAACATAATAAACTTACTTTTAAAAGACTTTTTAAAGAATATGAAAAGAAGTTTAGATTTGAGGAGTGCTATAGACTTCCTTCCTGGTGAACTGGAGATTCAGGTTTTTTAAAAGCTTTTGAGATGCCTGGGCCTCAGATGCCTGCGCTGGTGCATGCAGTGGTCAACAGCATGTAGGTTTGTGTACTGCCTTGATTTCTCTGTAAAGGAGACTGACTAAAACCTTCTATTTTTAAAGGTCATAAAGCAGTTCCGGGACGATGAACGGGAACACCATGACATTGGGCTTGAGCACGATGCGGAAGCAGTAAGTACAGTGTTAACTAATTGGCACCATTAATGAGGATGTAGGCGTGATATTCTTACCTTCCTTATCCAGTGACTGTGATGTAGTTCTTTATCTGAGAAATAGAAAATAGGGCTCTTGATATTCTTTCCCAAAGGTTAGAAAACATTGCCTACTATAGCTTTCGATTTTCTAGAACAGAATTGCATCTGTTGGAGTCCTGTTAAGTGTTATAGTGATCAGGTTTTCTTGAGAGGTGTTCTCTGCACAGTTTTTAATTTTATATTAAGCTTAGGTTAAATATTTTTGAAGGAAAGGCTAATAGGTGCTATCCATACAGCTGGGAACTTGAGGCATCATCTTGGGAGATGAACCACAACCATGTCTCTTTTGCTTGACTTGCATTTCTAGAGAACTGGAAACATTCTGCAAAGCTGTTCACTTTAAATTTTGTTTTCTCTAGGGCAGATTAGACTACAGATGATTCTCCTTGTTTGTGTTTTTGCTTTGGTGTTTGGGTTTTTTTTTAATTTTAGGTAGTGCTTTACATCCTTTGCCACAATCTGCTTCAAGCAAAACACTTCATTAAATTTATTTACTATTTTATTCTTTGCTTTACAGGCACCAGGTTATTCAGTTTTGAAGACGGCTATTCAACTTGGATGTAAGGCTGCAATATTTTTATCAGAAAGAATTTAGTGATATTTTCCATAATATTTGTGGCAATAAACTTACATCAAAGTACATAGAAATTGCAGAAGACTTATAGATATTTTATTCAGCCTTTTAAAATTTTCTTCACTAAGTATCTGATGCAGTCATCCTGTGTCATGTCAAGTAGCAGTTCGAAAATATCTGTATTAAAGTCAGTTGAGCTAAATGTGAATAAGGATGGCAGAACTGGTTCAGTCCTTGCAGACCTTGCTTATTCAGAGACTGGTCACAAGGTGGCAGCAAAATATGTATGTACAGGATTTTTATATTATAATATGTGTTTTTGTGAACACATGAAAATGAGAGATACCTTCTCTGTTGCCTTAAAGTTTATATGCACTTGAAATAAGCTGAAGCTCATCAGCTCATTTTAAAATGGTTAATACCAATTAAGTAGGACATTTGAGTTCTGTTTTCAGGGTCAGTAAATGAAGTACTAGTAAGTAATTATTTTCAGTCTTTCTTGAATAAAAATGATATTATAAGACTTATATTTGAAGACCTGAATTTTTGGAGGTTTCTTTCATGCTTAATTCTGAATTCCTTATTTAAGCAAATTTTTCTTCCTTTGGGATTTATTGTTGTTTTGGGGGTGGGGAGGTGTTTTTTCTGGCATATGTTATGGACTTTCAATAATTGAGTGAAAAAAGGAGAAAAGATTGCTTGATGAGTAGTTAATTGTGAAGTCTTTAATAACTTTTTTTATGGGGATAACATATTTGATAAGTCCACTATTAGAGCTAAGGAGGAAGCTCAGAGCTGGAAGTTACACACTCCTGTGCGTACCATGGTCTTGTGATATCGACTGGAATCCGAGTCAGAGAGTTTCCTGGTCTTTTAGCTGTCGTGTGAGGATTGAATAGTGGACAAAGCATCTGTGGGGCTTAGATAGATGGTATTCATCTGAAACCAGATATTCTCCAAGGCAGCGGTTACAGAGGTTCTCTGAATTGCTGCTGATATCATGAAGCATTCATGTGATGCTTTGTCCAAGATGTGGGTGGCCTCTGAGACCGTCACATGCTGCTCACTTGGGGCAGCAACATTTATGCGACAGATCGAATTTTTAATGTGTTCAGTTTGGCTGAAGGCTGGGGACATCAAATACCAGGAAATCGGGGTGTGAAGTCAGTGCATTTGCTCGTATCTTTAGTAACTATGAGAGTCCTCACAGCAAGTTCTTTGTCCACGGCAGCTGAAAACATCTTGCACATTTGAGTAGGCTGTCAGACAGTAATACTGTCTCTAGCTATGAGCATAAAATATGAATCGGGAGAACAGAACACTCTGCTTTATGCTCCTGAGCAGGATTTGTTCCTTCTTTTTACTGGATCAGGATATTTGTGACCATCCATTGAAGAGTGAGTGAGCCGCTCAGCCACTTTCACTGGCTGTGTGTTTCCCTGCTCACTGGCAGCTACTCTTTTTTTCCTGTTGTTTTACACAGAAAATGGTGCTGCTTTTCATTTTCCTTATGCAAAAGGTATTTTTACTTTTTTTTTTTTTTTAAAAAAAAGCCTTTCAGATGTTGAAAGACTACAAAAGGTGGTAGGAGAGTACAGAAGGACTTGAGATGCTCAAGTGCTGTACAGAACTTCTATTGTACAGCTGCTGAAGGCTGTCATTTCTTTTTGCTGTTATTTTGAGGCAGAACTAAGGTGGACTAATGTCAGCCATCCTGGCAGGGGTTAATGGCACGCAGAGGCCAAAGCATATAGCTTACACAAGTCTGTTATCATAGCCATTCTGATGAACTCTGGTTGTGTTGACAGAGGAAAAGGAACTTGGATCAGACAGGGAGGCTATGAAAAGCTGCATTTTCAAAACACAGAGTTGGGAAGATAACAGGGTCTTCACCATGCCTTTGGGTTCTGGGGCTCCCTTCTGAACCATAAGATTAACGCATAATTTGGGTCTTGTTAATATGCAGTGAGATGAAATCCTTCCCCCTAAAGTAACGAGGGTGGCTTCTAGCTCATTTGATAACCAAGGGCTTGATCCTGATCTTTCTTCTGCAGGAGAGTGAGATTTGTTTTTCAGTGAAGAGGAGCAGAGGATTTCCATCTGTGTTCGAACAGGGCTATTATCTGCTCCTTGATCAGCACCTCACCTCTTACCCTTTTATCCTGCTTTTCTGATTTCTTTGCAGCCACTGGCCAGCCCCCAGCAGGGACTGCTTGAGTCAGACGGGAGGCACTAGCAAGTGAGGAGGATTTGAATTTTTTTTGCAGTGCATTTTGAAGGCAAGTTCTGCCAGTTGCGTTTTAGCAAGCTGTCATGAATGTCAACTAGATTTGTGGTTTGAGGGCAGTCAGAAGCTGATAAGTGTGTATACAAATAGCCAAAATATTTAGTGGAGTGAAAAGCGTTTGCTTCTAGGTGAAGACAGTCATGCAGTGCCAAGGCAGATGACTCAGTCCTATTGATCTTTGTTGCTATCTCTGGATTAAAGCAAGTTTCCTCTTTAAACAGCAGCCTCTGTCTAATTTAGAGCTCGCTCTCATCTTGCTGATAGATTGTTTCCTCCCTCTTGTCAGGGGAGAGATGTGGTCCAGAGCTGGCACCCAGCTTCTGATGGAGGAGAACCCACACAACTCGCTTTCCCAGGACTAGTGCCTGAATGCCAAAACGCAGCAGGGCCTCTACTCTCCGGGTGGATCATCCTAATTCCTCCCACACTGGCAGCTGTGAGTCCTGAGGCAGGCCCAGCAGAGTCCTATTCTCCTCTCAGGCCTGTGGCCACCCAGCAAGTCTGTGGCTGGAATACCCTGGAAACATGGTTTGAGAGGGGCTGAACCTCCCAGGTTTCTGCATGAACCATGCAACACTCCTGGTGTCTGGCAAGAATGTGCGAACTTCACTCCTTTTAAGTGATGTTTTCCAGCAAAAGAACAGCAGCAGGACTTAAAATCATTGATAAGATTGTTCTGCAAGAAGAACAGCAGCAAGACTTAAAATCATTGATAAGATTGTTCTGCAAGTATAGTCTAATGGCTTAATTCCAGCCCTGCCCTGGAAAGTTAACTACTAGTGATGGGTGAGGAGCTGTCTTCCACATCTCGTCAGCCCTTGTTCTGACTTTCACAGGAAAAAAATACAGTTTACATGAAGGCAGCTGAAATGTTGTGATATTTTTTAAAAAATACAATAACTGTCCACTTTTCCATTCCTCCCACCCAAACATCACAATACTTGCTAATGAGAAATAATTATATCTCAATTTTAAGTGACACGAGTGCTATTGTTTACACCAAAATCCAGAATCTAGGAAGACATCGGGCATATGTTTAGAGGGATGATGCATGAGAAATCAGTTCTCTCTTCTCAGGGAGCTGAGCCTTGCAGAGGAAGATGACAGATACATATGTTCATAGGCAGACTCTAGAGCTGTTTGTATTTGCTTATCGTTTATCTTAAATGTAGAGACTTGCAGCACAAAGTACCTGTACGGCATAAGCTGGAACATATTCTCCTCTCCAACAGATGTGGCACGAATCCTAACGCGCACTGGATGTTTCAGGTTGGTGATCAGCAAGAGGCAAGCTGCTATTTGTAACCTTGGGCCTTGCCATGGACCGTTGCCTAATCCATAAAAAATCCCAAATGGAGCACTCCAGGATGGCCTGGTTTTCAGTTTGCATGCTGGCAATTCATAACTGCTGCAACAGCCCCCTGGACCTACCTGGTACATTGCTTGGACATGATGCAAAAGTGTTGGGATGGAAGTGCTTACGTGAAGCCTCTGCTTTGAAGTGACCTATAGAAGTGACCTGATGCTTCTATATTTCTTTCCAATTGACTCAACGTTCTCCGTAGACTTGGTATTCAAACAGAAATAACTCTTCCGCCACTTGCAGCAGTGAAAGACCTCTGTCTTGTTTTCAGTGACTTTCTTATTAACAAAGAATCCATGGTTATGTTTTTCCCTCGTTTCGTCTTCCCTGTGCTTTCCAAAACGCGTGTGACACTGATACAGCCCTTGTTTTTAGAAGATGTGTAATAATACACATTCCATATTCCTTGTACTGAGTACTTAGCCCGGGCTGAGCTGCAGTGAGTTAAGAATAATCACCAGAACTCTTGTACGCT
Source organism: Clamator glandarius (assembly GCA_033459285.1). Taxonomy (NCBI): domain Eukaryota; kingdom Metazoa; phylum Chordata; class Aves; order Cuculiformes; family Cuculidae; genus Clamator; species Clamator glandarius. Next base: position 1,987,478 of record JAUNZM010000157.1, on the reverse strand, counting down.
TATCTTTCTGACTTACCGGAACAAAACCAAACCCAAATGTTTCACTTACAAAGTCTTATTGTCACAGCCAAGAGAAACTGAGAGAACAAAATATGCATGTGAGCTGCGTGGTTATGTGTGAAAATGTAGCGTAAAACCCAGAGAAGTCTGCAGAGGAGATTTCCTGGAGAATTATTCATCTGCGTTGTAAAACAAATGATAAATTTTGCTGCATCTGGCAATTATTATGCCCCTTTCTGCTCTTACTCAATGTTCACCCTGTTCATCTTAGGCAGCACTTACTCATTCCTGAGTTCTCCCACATACCAAGATATTAATCTGCTTCTCATGTAAACAGTCAACAATCAGAAATTGCCACAACACACCACCAGGGACTTGATTCAGTAGCTGGTTTTGTTTGCTTTCTTTTCTTTGTTGTTAAGGATAAACAATTCAAAGTGGATCAAAGTCCATTTGGTCTCTGGATCTGAACACATGACCCCCCCCTTCTCACCACTTTGTTTAGACTTGCATGCTATGAAGTTTCAGAAGTTGTAGCCACCACCCATCTGTATTTGCCTTAAATCAAGTAACTTCTTAAGTGGACTTTTTAGAGATATGTGGTATTGAGGAACGGGCAATGTCTTTTATTCTCAGAGCATTCACAGCAGTAAGAGCTGCTACTGCCTGCTTGTGATCACCAGCAATGACCTACGTTCAGGTGTGGAGTCTGGCTGGAAGGCAGCTGTGGACGGAGCCATTTACATTGACTTTTAGGAGGGCTGGCAAGATTACTTTTACTAACCACCTCTTCAAATCCCTGGGTACTTTCCTATGGCTCTACTGGGATCACAGGCATATTTATGTCTTTCCAGGACTCAAAGCCTTCCAGCTCCTCTTGGTGAGAACAAATGTTATGTTCAGACTGCTGGGCAGGAGCTGAGCTTCCCTGAAGCAGAGGAAAAGTGGCTTTGTGGTGTTATGATGGCCCACGACAGGGCTGGAGACCAGGAGAGGGCAACCTGGCTGTCACTGAGCTTCCACGTACTGGGCCACTAGGCTCTATTCACGTATATTTTGACCTGGGTGACTTCTTTTTTGTTGATGGATGAAGATGGCCACTAAAACTAAGTTTTGTTTATTTCTACTCTTCCTGCCTTTTTTTGGTCGATTGACAGGGTGTAAGTGGACTTGTTGGCTGGCTGTTTGAAAGATACCTATTCTTTGGACAAGTACTTGCCTTCAGCTTATCCTATAGTTTTATTTATTTAGTCATCTACTTGAGCAGCTAAATCACTGCTGTAGCACATGTGCAGCAGTATGCACGGCACAAATTACAAATGACAGAGGATACCGGAGGCAAGTGGCGTCCAAGAAACCTGCTGGTTCAAAATTGCTCATTCAAAGCATTCGATGAGCAAGATAAATGTCCAGAAGTCCATGAATGATTCATTAAAACAAGGGAAAAAATCCAAATGATGCATTCAGTCATCATGAATAATTCATTGTACTCTATTTAGGAGTGATATTTAAAAGATGTATTGTAGGCTTATAATTCATAAACCTGACAAAAACGAGTCTAGAAAGAAGGTATAGTATTTATTCCAGAGCCAAAGGCTGGTGCTAAATTGTGTGAACTGAAATCTCTTAGCGAGTTCAGATGCAACCCTTGGTATTTCATACTACTTGAATGACTAAAAATCTTCCCACAGAGATGAGTTGTTAAGGCTCCGGTCAGATCAGATCGTGGAAAAGCTGTAACCACAGTGGAGCAAAAGGTATGGAAATTTCAAGTGTGTGAATTTTAATATCAAAGTGCTCTCAGGGAGAGCTTGAAATTTGTTGAGCCTGAGGCGTCTCTCCCAGAGCCTCTGTCATCTGTCACGCTGTGGCAGATGCAGAGAGATGGGAGGGGAATAACGCATTCATACAAGGACAATGCCGTGCCGTATTAGAGCTGCCATCCGAGCAGAAGTCTTGTTTATGGGTGGGTAACCATTCCCCTTTGTTTTTCAATTCAAGCTCTTCATTCTTCAGCCACTGTGGATGTCCTCTTCTCTTCTCTTCTCTTCTCTTCTCTTCTCTTCTCTTCTCTTCTCTTCTCTTCTTCTCTTCTCTTCTCTTCTCTTCTCTTCTCTTCTCTTCTCTTCTCTTCTCTTCTCTTCTCTTCTCTTCTCTTCTCTTCTCTTCTCTTCTCTTCTCTTCTCTTCTCTTCTCTTCTCTTCTCTTCTCTTCTCTTCTCTCTCTTGCCATGAGGATCAGCAAATTATTGTGAGAGTGGTGGGTGACGTCTCTGCCCTGCAGTGCCACATCCATGGTCCCTAATATGTGATGCTGCAAAGGCGTCTGAAGCTGTTTCACTTCAGTGCTTTCTATGTGTTTTTTTACTGCTCCATGCTTTCTCCCACATATGTGTCCTCCTTTAATTATGAGCATGTTCATTTCCATTCACAGAGGACTCAGGCATAAAGATTCCAGAGGCACTGGTGACCCTGCTGCTAGGGGAGGGCGTAGGTTTGGGATCTCTCTTTGCTTGCAAGCAGGCATTAAAGATCCAGACCTATTTAAAATGGTTCAATCTTACTAAATTGATTTTAAAATTAATCAAATGGCACAATAACCTCAAACAGGTATAGTGAAAATGTTATAGTCCTCATTTAAATTATTTTGCTTTAATCAGCAAATTGGTGCTCAGCTATGCAATCTGTTTTCATTAGTTTAGCAAGTTGTGGTGCAAATACAAGTTTAAGTGACTTACCATTAATTAAGCTAAACCATTTCAGTTAGTGATTAAATTTACATTTGAACACATATACATCCAGGTTTGATTAGATTGGTATTAAATGTTTTTTTGTTAGGCTAGTTTAACATGAGCACCTGGTGCAAGATTTGGCTCTACTGGATGCTTTTCAAACCTTGGGGTTACTTGGCTCCATCTTGGGGATCCCCAGACCCACGAGCTCTGTGGATCCCTGGGGAGGAAGAGGAAGGGAAGGGCTGAATGGGCTCCCATACCCCGGGATTGCCCGGCACGCGGAGAGTGACACGCTGGCACCTTGTTTTGCCACCCCAGCTCTTGGAGAAGAGCCCCAGCTGCAGTGGGTAAGGCATGGCCAGAGCGATGGGGTTTGGTAGCAGAGTGCTGGGAGGACCAGTGCAGCATGTTAGGCTGCTCTGCTGCCCTGGCAGGGTGTGCAGGGCTTGTTGGTGGGAGTCTGGAGATACAGCACTGGAAGCTACACACCAGCGTGACTCTTGTCATTCGTTTGTGGATCACATCAAACACTGAACTTAAAGAGCAAGTGCAAGACTTGTGATCTTAACTTGGAGAGGTTTTATGTTCCTATTTCTATTGTAAGAAGCATCTCTGGTTCACAATTAGTGCTGCTTCCCTTTCCATATGACGGTTGTACAACTGCACTGCCCTGGCTGAAAGCTCTTTCCTTTCCATGATGTTGTAGTTGGTGTTTTCACCATAGCGGGAACTTCAGCTTTCTGGAGGACACGTGATGGCAGGTCCCATGCTCACAGCTTGTCAGACAGAACTCAGCATGCCAGCTGACACTAATGCAGATTGGTTGGGGTTTTTTGGTTCCTGTTTCATTGCTTACCTGGAAATACATGGGTGCGACTGCCTGAACGGCAGTGTAATGGGTAAACATAAATGTCCTGCTCACACAAGTCTCTAGGCAAAATAAGTCCTTGAAGGTCTTCAAACCGTATGGGACAAGTTGGAGATGAGCCAGCTGATGCTCTTCACCAGCACAGACCTGGGGCATTCCTGGCTGTAACAAGGATGGGCTTGGGCAAGGGGCTGTTGTGTGGATTACTCAGGAAGCTGTCCTCCTACAGCAAGGAAATCCTGCATGGGGCTAGATGTGGTTTAGAGCAGCCAGGCCTGCTTGCAGGCTTTCCGATTAAGAAGTGCTACACCCTGCTTATAATGAGCAAACAGACTGGCGGAGGTGGCAGAACATTCTGCTCGTTAACGAGAAACTATTTTAAGAGAGAAAGTGTAGTAACACCCCTCCCCAAAACTCTTCCATGTGCATGCATGTGCCCTGGAGGTCTGGCTCTCCTCGGTCCTGGGTTCTCCTGGGTCGCTGAGACTCCTCGGCTGTTTGTGGTACCAAGACAGCCTCTCCAGTTTTCCCATCCCTGAGCAGGGACTCTGTCCCCCTGCTGCTGTGGCTGGCAGAGACTAGTTAGTTCACACTACAAAACAGATTCATGTCTGCCCGATCACGTTGATTTTGTTGTAACAAATAATATCCCTTCAAACCTCCGAGTTGGGGGAATGGTGAATGAAGGGTGTTTATTTTGATGATGGGATCTTCCCTCGCTGGACCACTCAGGGGGCTGGGGGAGATGCGTTAGCAGCTTTGTTTCAGAGTGAGTACTGACAAGAGGAATGATCTGGGCACAAGTTATGACTGGTCTTTCCAATTTGCTATTTCTTTGCAATTGATGATTGTATTTTTCTGCTACAGACTGTTCAACGGGGCAAGACATTGAGTTGGAGGTGTAACCCGTTCACTGTGGCAGGGCAGCCGGTTTAGTGTTTGATAGGAATGGTTGAATTCGATGATCCAGTGGCTCTTTTCCAACCTGGTGATTCTACAATTCTACGATTCTATACACTGTTTTTCCTCCTGCACCTGCAGTAGGACGCAAGCAGCTTTGGTTTACCAGGGCAGGTACTGACCTGGAAGGGAGTCGAATGCTTGTGTCTCGGGTACATCACGAAAGCACTAGACAAATGTCATCACCTGTCTGTGCCTTCTGTCTTTCTGCCTCTTTCTTCTGCCTCCTCAGAGGGTGAGCTCGCTGGTGCAGGCTGCTTTTCCTACACCTCAGACAGTGTCTGGTATTCTGTGGCACCAACAGATCAGTTACACAGATGTATGAAATACTGCTAACTGTGGAGAAACTTGAGTGGATGCTGCATATCCAACGCTTCCTTTTGCCTCTGTAAATCTCCACAAGTGTCATGCAGATCACATGTATTTGGATACCTATTTTTAGCTCAGCCTTGTATGTGAAAAAGTACATTATTCTTTATTTAGTGAACAGGATATCCTGGATATGGGACATTCTGAAGCAAGTGTTTCGATAAAATCTATTTAAAAACAATGGGTGGTTCAAACAATGGTAGTAAAAATCGATGTGGCAGATCCTTTCTAGTCCCTACTTTGAGGTCATAGCTATTAGTGTACAACCGAAGAAGAGAAATGACTAACCGGTAATGTAAACAGCAGTGGTAAAAAAAATCCATGTTTTGGATTCACTTTGGTCCTGATATTGGGGTCACAGTTATTAGCATGCGACCTGTTATTTGGCAGCTTGAGCGAGCACCAGCACCGCCTGGCACGTGTCTGGTTTGTGCTGGTGGCTCCGGTGGGGCTGCTCACACGCTTTTTGCCAGTCGGCCCCTGCGTTTGTCCCACTGCTTGGAGCGACATCTGCATTTTCTCCAGCCTGTGCGGCTGCAGCTGCTCCTCGTAGGTGGGTCCCACGGTGCTAATGGCCGTGCTGCCCAGCTCCGGGTCAGCCCGTGGGCAGCGGCTGCCGGACGGGCCCTGCCAGCGCCTGCAGACGGAGCTCTCTGTGCCCTGAGAGCGAACAAGCAGCTAATCAAATCAACCTCACGTGTGAAGACGGCACGGGCTGTCTTGAAAATCAGTGTGCCTGTAGCAAGACCTGAAGGCACGAGAAACAGGCTGCCCCTGAGGGCTTAAAAAAGCACAGGCTAGTAAAAATTGAACCTATGGGTTGATAGGTTCATAGAGTTCAATGCGATGTTTCAACAAGGCATCCTGAAGGATTCGATTCACACCAGCACCACTGCGCTTCGGAAACATTTTTGATTTTTGGGGTGCAGAACAAGCTGTTGGCAGTGATGGGTCAGGAAGAATGAATAACATGATGGATGTTTGTGCCCTCTTATCCCCCTGGCAGCCCGGCAGGGACACCCCCCACAGCCCAGGCTGCCCCAGGGCTCCCAGCCGGGCCTCGGCACCTCCAGGCACGGGGCAGCCACAGCCACCCGGGGCCAGGGCCTCCGCGCCCTCATCGTGAGGAAATCCTTCCTTAAATCAAGCCTAAACCTGCCCCTCTCCAGTTCATACCCATCGCCCCTTGTCCTATCGCCACAAGCCTTCGTGAACAGCCCCCGCGCAGCCCCTTCAGGCACTGGAAGGTCGCTCTAAGGTCTCAGCCTGGCCTCTATCGCAGGTTCTCCAGCCCTCGGATCATCCCTGTCGCCTCCTCTGGACCCGCTCCAACAGCTCCATCTCATAGAATCACCAGGTTGGAAGAGACCCGCCGGATCGCCGAGTCCAACCATTCCCACCAATCCCTAACCCACGTCCCCCAGCGCCTCATCCACCCTCACCTTAAACCCCTGCAGGGAAGGGGACTCAAGCCCCTCCCCGGGCAGCGTCTGCCAGGGACCAATGACCCTTCCCGGGAAATATTTCATCCTGCTGTCCATCCTGAGCCTCCCTGGCGGAGCTCGAGGCCGTTCCCTCTCGTCCTGTCCCCTGGGAGAAGAGCCCAGCTCCCTCCCCTCCACAACCTCCTCTCAGGGCGTTATAGAGAGCAGCGAGGCCTCCCCTCAGCCTCCTCTCCTCCAGGCTGAGCACCCCCGGCTCTCTCAGCCGCCCCTCGTCGGCCTGTTCTCCCCCTCGCGTCGAGGATTCCCGAGCCGGGCAGCGCCCTCCAGCTGGGGTGCCCCCGGCGGGGGGCAGCGGGGCAGGGCCCCCCGGCTGCAGCGCGCTCCCCGCGGGCTCCGCCCCGGCCGGTCGCCGCCCCGGGGCGGCATTTCCTGCGGGCGGCGGCCTCGGGACGCGGCGCTGGCCGGGGCGGGGGCTGCCGGGGGGCGCCGGGGCGCCGGGCCCGGGCGGCGGGCGGCGTGGCCGGTGCTGGCGGCGCTGTGCGCGGCGCTGCTCTGGCTGTGCCGGGCGCTGCGCGGCGCGGAGGGCGCGGCCGAGGCGGGCTCGGCGCTGCTGCTGCTGCTGGGCTGCCTGCTGGGCTGCCGCCGCGGCCGGCGCGGGGCGGAGGCGGCGGAGGGCGGCGGGGCCGCGGCGGGGGCGCTGCGCGGCGCGCTCGAGCGGTTCCACGCGCGGGAGCTGCGGGTGTCGCCGCACGTGCTGGGGCACGGCCGGGCGCACGTGGGGCGCGCCGTGTCCGAGCTGCTGCGCGCCGCCAAGGCGCAGGGGCTGCGCCCGGGCCCGCCGGCGCTCAGCCTGCGCGGGGACTTCGTGCCCGTCGGCAGCGCCTACGAGCAGCACCGGGTGCGCCGCCCCGACCGCTTCGACGTGCTGGTGCCGCTGCGGCTGCCGGCGCCGCTGGAGCCGCGCGGGGCCCAGGAGGGAGGGGGCGGCGGCGGCGCCTTCGCGTGCGCGCTGCGGGCGAGGCGCGGGGCGCCGGAGCCGCGGGGCGGGGGGCGCCTGTCGTCGGCGCTGGTGCTGCGCTGGTTCCGCGGGCACCTGCGCCGCTGCCTGGGCGCCGCGCGGTACCGGCTGCGGGACGGCTGCCGCCTCAGCCTGTCGGCGCCGCCGGGGCGGCCGCCCACGCTGCTGGTGGCGCCGCGCTCCGACTACGTGTGCTGCGGGGGGGCCATGGCCGTGCGCCTCGTCCCCGCCGTCCCCCTCGGGCACGCGCTCTACCTGACGGCGCCGCCGCCGCCCCCGCACCGCGGCGCCGACGCGCTCTGGGGCCTCGACGCGTCGAGGCAGGAGCAGCGGCTGCTGGGCTGGGCGCGGGAGCGAGCGCCGGCCTCCGCCTGCCACCTCAAGTGCCTGCAGATCCTCAAGGGGCTGCGCGACGCGCGGCGGCGCGGCCTGCGGGAGCCGCTGGGCTCGCGGTGGGGCCGCGTGCTCTCGTCCTACGTGCTGAAGACGGCGGTGCTGTCGCTGCTGCTGCGGGGCCCGCTGGAGCGCTGGCACGAGCGGTTCCTGGTGGAGCGCCTGGAGGAGCTGGTGCTGTTCCTCAGGGACTGCCTGCGCCGGCGGGCGCTCATGCACCTCTTCCTGGGCAACGCCGGCCTCCCCGAGGCGCTGGCCGTGCCCCGCTTCCTCCGGGAGGCCGCCCCGGTCAACCTGCTGGCCGCCTTCGACGCCGTCACGCTCGACTCGGTCGCCTTCCAGCTGGTGGACACGTGGGCGCGGGCCCCGCGCATCATCGCCGCGTACGGCGGGCCCCACCCGGCCGCCCTCCCGTGCCGGCTGCGCGGCGAGGCCCAGCGCGGCGAGGCCCAGCACGACAAGGCCCAGCGGGGTGAGGCCCAGTGCGACGAGGCCCAGTGCGACGAGGCCCAGTGCGGCGAGGCCCAGCACGACAAGGCCCAGCGCAGCGAGGCCCAGCGTGGCGAGGCCCAGTGCGGCGAGGCCCAGCGGGGCAAGGCCCAGCGCAGCAAGGACCTGCGCGGCGAGGCCCAGCAGGGCAAGGCCCAGCGTGGCGAGGCCCAGCGGGGCAAGGCCCAGTGCAGCAAGGACCTGCGCGGCGAGGCCCAGCGCGGCGCGCCAGGCCCGGGGGGCGGCCGCCATCGGCGCCCCACGGCCCCCCGCGAGCCCGGCCCCGCGATGCGGCCCAAGCCCTCATCGGCCTGAGGAGAGAGGGAGCCTCTCAAACGCACTGCTGCGGGTCTGTCTCTCGCCCGAGAAAGCTTCTAAACCAGAGCCCAAGGCTTAATGGAACAGGGATTCTTGTTCGTTGGAAAACGGAGAGATTCCTGGGAAACGCCTTAGTCAAGAACGATGTGTGCGTTCGACTTTGCCAACCTGAACTCAAGAGGCCCAAACGGACATTTCTGGCGATCTATTTCAACTCGTTGTCTTGGGGACAAAATCGATCTTTTCCTGAAATTTGCTTTTTACGATACGAAATCCATCTGGGATTTGAACATCCTGTAAATGCAAACAACCTCTCTGCTCCGATGTGCCGAAATATTCTTAAAATGCGATGAGCACGGGAGCAGGGGTGTTAATCACAGTTTATGACACTCTTCAAGTTTCCTGTGTAATGGAATCCGTTGCGCTCAGTAGAAACGCAACATGCACATTAACGTAATATTGAGGGAAGAAGGAAAACTTCTCTGATATGAGCATGAGGAATCTAGTTGTACGTTTCTGTGTTCAAGTGAAGGTTATACTGAAGGGTTGATGTAGGTAAAAGGAAACAAATAGCACTTTATTTCCACAAAGGCCTTCTTTTTAGGATAATTGGCTGCGCTAAGCATTTGCCATGGAGGAGGCATTAATATTTTGTTGAAGGGTTAGTTGAATCATTTTGAGGAAAACCTTTTTTTTATAGGAAATATTTTGGGGTGGGTTCTCGTAGAGATTTGTTTCCTGGCTTTGAGTGTTATTTTCTTACAATTTGCCGTACCTCAAGGACCAACAGCAAAACTTAAGATATTCTGCATGGTTTTGTTTCTGTTTGTTTTTAACAAGCCTTCTCCAGATGTCAGTGCTGTAAGCTGTCAGCTGCGGTGTGGGGGCGTTTTTGGGGTGACTGCCTCGCCAGTCCCCTAATCGTGGCAGCGCTTTGACCAAAGAACCTGATGGGATTTTCCAGCGTTGTGCTCTAGCAAATGGTGATCTTATTGTAAGGAGTAGGGAGTAAAATATACCCAGGTACTTCAGAATTATTTAGCATGGATTTGTGGTACAGTGGCAGTCGTAGGCTGTGGATTCTGGTGTTCTGTAAGCGTCAGCCAGGTAGTTTCCGCATCTTGCCTGGAATAACGTGTTGAATTGTAATGCAGCCAGCTGTGCAAGTGTCCTTAACTCCATGTGCCTTGTGTACCGGAGCCTGGGGTGTCCCAGAGTGTCGGCAAATTCAGAATTTCTAATCCTTGCCTTATTGGCTCATCTGCTCAAGTATTTTATGTATTAAGACCCCAAATGTGTCGCTGAATTGCTGGCACTTGGGAAGCCAGGCGTGTGCCTTATTGCCTGATATGCTGTGTCCTACGTGAGTGCTCTGGAATGAATTATAAATCACCAGGTGTAACTCCTGGGAAGCTTTACGATAACTCTAAGTTACCATTGCGGTCCTCTCCCTCGTGTACGTGGAGATAACTGGTGTGCTTTAATCACGCATCAGAGCACAAAACATTTTCTAAATCTGTGAAGCTCTATAAAAATCTGTTTTTCTAAGTGGAAACACTCCCTGGGCGGCTGTTTGCCTACTTAGGTCTATTTTTTTTTAGCTGCTCTTGCAGCAGTCATATTTTCAGGTGATTATAGCCTAGGTCACACCCGCAAGTTGGGTTATTTTTGTATACGAAGCATTGCGCTTCTTTCTATAAATACAAGTAGTGTATATATAGGTAATATTGATCAAATGTTCTTTGCACATGGTATTTAAGGCTGTGAGCTACCTTGGTGTTTTGAGGTTTGTTTTTTTTTTATAGTAGAACATCATACGTACTGTTTTAGCAGATGTTGTGTTACGTGGTATTTGAGATAAAATGCAGTTCCTCAATTGATACCATTGAATCTTTTGCCCAAAGAAGGACTAGATGACTGGCCCAGGATATTGGGGCCTGAACTCATGATATAAAGCACCTATAGCTGTTAATTCTGGCATTGTAACCACTTCTGTGGCTGTTGGTTTGTTTACCCCGTCTCTGAAAAGCGATTTTGCCTCTGAAAAAGGATGCAGGTTTGGTGTGCATTAGGCGTTGCTGCAATACATGGAAATCTGTAGTAAACTTGATGAGAACTTTCTCGTTAAAATGTAGTAGTGGCAGGAAAAGATGGTTGCATCAGCAAATGCATGACAAGGAGGGATAGCGGAGAATATAAATAGCTTAGAAAAGGAAAGTTGGGCTGAGGGGTGAGTGAGAGCGGTGGTAAAGTCTCAGTGGAGATGCGCTGCCAACGAGCTAAAGCACGTGGGTATAAAATTGGAGGAGAGCTATTGAAAGCAAGGCAGATTTGGAGTGTCGGGAAATTAGATTTCAGTGGGTTTTGCTGTGACAGTGTTCAAAGTGTTGGAATCCATCAGGACTGAGCAGTGAGGCAAGCCCTTGGTTGATTAGCCATGTGGGCTGATCTTCAGTGTGAGCTGATGCTTAGCAAGGCGTTTTTGAGTTTGTGGTGGCTGCCGATGGGAGAAAATGTATATGTTTGCTTTAATTTTGGGCTTGGGCAAGCGTTCCTGAGGAGTGGGGGTGTTTCCTGCCACTAAGGCAACGTGCACACAGTTGGTGGGAGGTCTGAGAAAATTTCTAAAGACTAACTTGTGGCACTCTTGTACAACCAAGATATTAAGTGTATTTTCTTTATCTGCTATAAAGCATTCATTCATGAATAAGAGTGACAAAAGTAGCTGATAAAAGTTGGGTTCTGTTCTGTTATTTGTCTTATTCCACAACAAACGGGGCAGCGCTGGTACTTGCAGCGTCTCAGAGCTATTATAGGGCTTTATCTGCAAGAGTTGTACAGAGAACTTGACCTATAGGAGTAATCTCAGCCTAATTCCTTTTCCCTCTTCTCCCAGCCCATGTATACTCTACACAGAACAAGGTTATGAATACCTGATTCGTTAAGGTTGTAACTGTTACAACGTGCCTCAGGTTCAGTACTGTTGCCTCTGTGTGTGCAAACTGAAATGCAAACACAGAAGAGGGAAAAAAAAATGTGTTATTTAGCAGTAATGTGGGTTCTTGGTTCTCTTTATCTGCAAGATAACTTTGTAAAGACTTGTGCAAATGAAGTTGTTTCTATTGAACATCGGCTGGGAAGGGGAGTCACCCGCAAGAGAATTCTGTTTGCGGTACCAAAATGCACGTGTGGCTTTGTTTTGTGTTGAAAAATGCTGTGTATTTCTCACAGACATCATTATTTCCTCTCTTGAGTAAATATCTCGAAAACATTCCTCTTTTGATTTTGAATCTCTGCAGAGTAATGTAAATTGTAAATGTCTGTTTGCAATGGACATTCTTGGTACAACTGGTTTTTGCTGGTTAATAATCAGACCAAAGATGAAATTAAAGTGTTCGGCTGCTGTTGTGTTTTATTTTAAAAAAGGTGTTTATAGGCTCAAAGTGTCAGCCCGTTTTGATGAAATGTTTATAAATTCATTTCCTATTTAATGTCCAAATACATTTGCACTTTTATTGTTTCCATAAAAGTTGTTGGGGTTGTTTTAATAATTCACTGTAGTAATAAACAGCTGTTTTAAAGCATCTGTGCCTCAAGATTTAAGCTCCTTGTTATCTTTTCTTTCAGTCAAAGCTACCTGCAGCCACAAAGCTGTGATTAGCAGGTTTTTAGAAGTACTAAAATGCCAAATCCATGGGAAAGCAGGAAGTCCACGCCTTGGGAGTCGTGCAGAGGGGCACGGAGCAGAGCCGGGAGAGAGAGCATAGAGCGCAGCTGGCACCGTCTGTGGTGTTTCTGACTTTGGAGATGGAGCACGTTGGTTTTTGTGGCTACCTCGCTCAGAGGTTGAGAAGGACTCAAGTTATTGTTTCTGTGGCTCCAGTTTCAGGTCACTGCTTAAAATGTGTTTTTTTTTCTGGTGCTTAATGAAGAGCTAGGACTTCGTTTTAAGTATCTGTGTGAGCTTCTCAGCGGGCCACGTGCGGACACGTCTCCGTTCCAAACTGCATAGGTCGTGCTTTATTAAATATGGAGAAAGTCCTGCTGAAGCCAGCAGGAGTTTTGTAGATGGGCCAGCAAGTTACCTCTCCCTTATTAGTGGTTGGTAAGATGCCAGAACTACGTACTCATAGCTTGTGGTCGTGTTCCCTATTAAAGAATGAAATAACAGCAAGACCCCTCTCTTTTCAGCTAAGCTGAAAATTAAGTATCTCCAGGTCTTCGCGTGCCTCCTCCTTCCCTTAGAGGGAGCAGGACAGCAGTTGTTAGTGCAGCAGTGAGGGAGCCCAGCTGGCTAGCGGACACCTCGCTGGCAAAGCCTGGAGGAATGTCGTTCCTTTAGCATCAACACTTGGTCACCGCGTCAGCGCGGAGGAAGTGTATTTAGATCTTTATCTCCTTAATAACATTATCTCTTATTAATGACTTGCTTTAAAAGCAATAACCATCCCCGGTCTCTATTCCTTGCTCTGAAATATTTCTCTGCTTGATGCCTGTTTTTCTGTTCAGCAGAAAATCATTAAAGAAACGTAGGAGTTTCCTTTAGTGATAAATCTGTTAACAAAAAATTAACTAGCCTAAGGACTGGCATGCTTGGTGTTTGAAGAAAAGCTGGTTTGCATCCAACTCATTGGATAAATTGTTTAAAATCTTTCCATCCCTGTGCAAATACCTCCCTTGTAATGTAGCCAAGGTCAGTAGTGAATTGCTGATTAAGTACTGCTAATGCAAGTTAAAGCTGCCTGGAGGGGAAGGGACTCTAATTTGCGTATCCCATTTTCATAAGGCTCCACAAGAGAGTTCAGACGCTGGAAGTTTGCTTTTCTAGGCTGGCTTATTTCCTGTTCACCTCTTTAAACGTCTGCCCTTGTGAGTCTCCCTGAGGTAAGTGACTTTCTGACTGATGATAATTAATTTGACTAGCTGGCAGAAAAGCAGGCAGCCCCACTTTTGCTGGGCTGATAGCACCGGTGGCTGGTGTCACCAGCTGCTGATCCACGTAGGGACAAGGACCTGCACCGCTTTAAGCACACGGATACCCCTTCGGTGCTTGCTGATGCTTCAGAGCACAGCGCTCTGCTTACTCGAGGGGCCCGAGGATGTGGAGGGCTGACTGCACATAGATCTGCCAGTACATTCTATTACTGTCGTGGGCTTCGCAAACATGTGGTATGTCTAATTAAGAGACAACCTGTGCTCTTGTGTGTGCCTGCAGCGTCCGATTTTATAAATAGGTAACCAAGAGCTGGCATATTTGCAACTCCTTTTATAAGAGATTCAAAGCATCGTAATATTCCATCAGTAATATTCCATCAGCAACAGAGCTATAGATAACATATGTTCTCTGTATGTGTAACAGCCTGTTAGGATTCAGTAACGATTTACACAAAAAACTCTGAAAGGTTCTTACAAACGTGTATGCACCAAGTGTCCTTGTGTTACGGGTCTTTGGTGTTAACGCAGGCATATTTTTAACCCTTAAAGGATAGCAGTGCTGATTCAGAAACTTAGAAAATCTCTGTGTACTCAAGTTACAGGTGTGCATTTCTGCAGACCTGTGGGAATTTTTTTTTTTCCCCCTAAATCAAGGATTAAAGCTGCAGACGGAAGTTTGGACTGGATGTAATAAGGGTTGGCTAGTTGTTTTCATGGTAGTTGTGATCCTCGTTAGGCTTCTGCCCCTGCCACAAAGAGTCACTACAATAAGCTGGGTGGGGAAAATAGAAACGGGAGGTAAGGAATCTTGAAGGCAGGAGTGACGGGGATTATACTGTGAAGGTTACTAGCTACCAGATAAAGTATGAAAAATTATCCTTTCTAGTCGAGAAAGTGCTGTTCTGGTAGAAACCCTCTAGCTGCAGAAAGAGAGGAGGAACTGTAGCAAACCCCAACAAGGCAGCCCACTTCTCTACTGCTGTTTCAGTCTGCTCCTCTCCAGCTTCCAGCAGGGAAGAAGAGAAAGAGCTGAATACAGGGGCAAATTCGCGTGCTTACTAGTCACGCTTCAGGGAAGGGCAAGGGAGAGAGCGGCTCTCATCTCACTGCTCCAATGCTGTTCTGTGCAAAACTAAACTGCTGAAATACAGTATTATTCCCATGGAGGGAGGGGGAGCTTGGGAACCATTCGCTGATCTGTCTCCTCTGCCATCCCAGGTGACAGTCTGGGCTCACTGGTTTTAAAGACAAGCCCCGGTCAAAACTCAGGTTTAGGAACGCTGGAAGCTGCTCCGGAGTTTCCCAATTCCTGCTGCCCTGGCAGAGGGAGCCGCTCCATTGCCTGTGTGAGGGAAGCTCTGGAGCAGCAGCTACAGAGGAAATGAGTCATTCCTCTATTTCTGTTGCAAAAAACTTCTCAGTGCTGTACAATGCGTTTAGGAATATATTCTTATGGCTTCTTGGAAGTTTGCCTCCTAGGACCACGTTTAGCCATGCAGACATGGCTGTGTTAACAGTCACATTATACAGACTTTCCCTTGATTTTAAACAGGTCGTGCAGGGTGTTTCTCAAGCTGGTATTTGATGCCGCTGTCGGCTCCAGGTCTGCCTGCTGGTGGAGGGGCTGTTGCCAAAGAGGTGGTTGTCTGAGGGCATAAAAGTATCCTTGGAGCATCTTACTCGGCCATATGTGCTCAGAGGCTTGTTTAAGGGTGTTTCAAAAAGAAACTCGGTAGTCATAAGGATTGTGAATCACAGGCACTTCTCCAAAAAGTTTTCTGTACAGAGCCTGTAAGTGTTTTCCCAGCAGCTATTTGAGCTCACCAGCCATTCAGACCCTACCAAAACCAATGACATCCCCTGAATGTTTAAAAAAAGGGGAGTGTGTGGGAGAAGAATAGCAGTAGGCTCTGACAAACCAATAAACTGGTGTCTCCCCTTCTGTTCCAGTGTGGTGTCCCCCAGTGCTGCAACCAGACGTTGAACTGGCTGTGGGGAGGGTGGCTGGTTTAGGAGGCTCAGTGCCTACGAGGCATCACCGGGTAAGAGAGCATCAACCCTCTCTCTCCAGCTCCTCACATCTTCCCTGGCAGACAGGTGAACAAATGAAGTGGACTGGTGCTCAGTTATAACTTCTGCTGTGAGACTGCAAGAGATCTTGGTAATAACTTAATAGGAATGGTTGGACTCGATGATCCGGTGGGTCTTTTCCAACCTGGTGATTCTATGATTCTATGAATTGGCAAACTGTACATTTTCAAATCTTGCAGGAGTCTAACTTGTTCAGAAACACAGCAAGTCTTGGATGAAGCTTTGAATGAGCCCATGGATGAATTTCTTCTAACAGCGTGCTCATCTTTTGGCTCCTCGAGTGGCTGCCTGGCTTGAGGTGCAGTGTTGTTGGGATGTCCTGTCTGATCCCACCTGGCTGAGCGCTCCGGTTCCAGCAGAGCAGCAGCGATGCACGGGGGCAACACGACTGTCCCGTGGCATTTCCCACCCACATTTTACAGGTACTCCTTAAAACATTGCCCCTCTCGGCATAAAGACATCGTGGGTGCTAGAGGGAGGGAGACCAGTGGCCAAACACTCTGACTTGTATGGTTTTCTCCCTGAAAATGCTAGTAGTACGTAAAGAAACCATGCAAATCCAGAGCTTGTGTGAGCAGTGGTGGTTTTAAATTTACCTGTTAAAATTACTCTCACCACCCAAAATGTTTATAGAGGCATATAATGAGCTTTCAACAGTCAAATAATTTCTCAAGGAAGAATTGTTATGGTCTCCCAAAATGATCCCTGTGTTAAGTGGCAATTAAGAACTAATTATAATGAGATGCTGTGGGATGAAATTAGTATCTAGCGCAGAGCAACAACAGAAACACCACGTAGATAAGCTAGAGGGGAGATGGTGGGAGAAAGGGGAAGTAGGAAAAGCGTGGTCCTAGGAGGAGAACTTCCAAGAAGCCACAGGAATATATTCCTGTGCTGCAAGGAGGGGCAAATGGCGCAGCCTGGAGCAGATGGTGACTAACTGGATGGTCGTGAGAAGAGTCAGCCCTCAACGGGAAACATGACTGAGGGCTAACTGGGACTTGGGCAAACTTCTTCCACCAGAGCTTTCAAGGCTTGTAGCTTTTCTGGAAGAAGATGCACTTTGAGCACGGCTTTCTGCCTTCCAAAACGTCAGCTGATCAAAGTGCTGTTCACCTGTCTCCGGCAGCTGGAGGAGTATGACGACTACTACCTGAAAAAAGGCTATTTTGGCAGTGAAATTAGTCTCTATGGCCAATAAAGACCTTTATAATGAGAACCACATATCAAAGGGACCTTGGACTGCAAGGACTGCAAGAGTTTGAGTATTTGTCTGACTGCCATTGGAGTAGTTGCGTGTGAAGTGCACAGGTATTTTATTTGAATAAAAATTCTTGCTCTTAGCAGTTAGCACACACGGCTGCCCCAGAAAGCTGAGAGCCACAGAGCAGAAGTTAATTTTGGGTGGATAACATACTGCTCAGATTAAGCGCAGGTGCCTGGGATACGTTATCCTGGCTGCTCTGCCATGTCTTTGCCCTGCAAGAGCAGCTGGGGTTCATTTGCAGCAAATTTTCCTCCTCCGTGATAGGTTCCAGGCTTGCCGAGGAGCCAGGCCCTTGCAGCAAAAGGAGCAGGTAGATAATTCTTTTCTCCTTTTTTGTGCAGTATTTCCATAACCTTTTACTGGCATCCTGGCAGAGCAGGGGCAGGATGGCGATCGTGTCCTGGCCACGGCTGCTCCGTTTCATCCAGTGGGGAAGAGGCCAGGGTGAGATCAGACTTACTTTTTTTCGCTTTTCTTCCTGGAAACTCAGTTGTGTTGCTGGCTAGGTCCTCAGTTCAGTGCCATAAAAGGGATGCCGAAGGGAGGGGGGCAAATAAGCTTCCTCCCTTGGGAAAAGCCTATTGCAGTCCTTGACTCACACTAACTGCCTTTCTGAGGTCGGTGAGCGTGCAGCTTGGGGATGGCAAGTGCTGGTTGAGCTGTAGGCACAGGGGGATGAGGCAGCAGACGGGGCTGGACCCTCACCAGGACATTGCTCAGGACCAATCCCGAGAGCAAATGTTTCCATCTGATGTATAAGAACAGGTTTCTTTAGTCAGACACTCAGGAGAACACCCAGTGGCAAGGCGGAATTTTATCACCTGGATTTGAGCAGCTCCTGCAGATTTTTGGATATGAGGTTGGCTCAGTCTCTGGTGAAGACAAGTTTGCCTTCCAAGTACAGCTCTGAATCTGAACAGTGGAGAGCACAGTGTGTTGCTCTGTTTAGTGGTTTCCATTAATGTCCAGAAAAGAGATTCCTCATGAGGAAGAAATTTTACTTCAGAAAAGACTCGGTTCATTTATATTGGTTGCATTTAGCTGAATTTACAGCTCTGCAACAGATACATACTAGTGAAAACACTACAGGGTAAATGCATAGGAATGGAGTGTCAGGAAAAAAAAATGAAACAGATGAAACCGAGGTCCCTGCAAGGCAGAAATACTCAATAATTCCATGTACTTCTTAGCTGTAGCACTGCAGAGCTTTAGAATGCAAATGACCCCTTTAACCC
The DNA here is from genome assembly GCA_033459285.1 of Clamator glandarius. Taxonomy (NCBI): domain Eukaryota; kingdom Metazoa; phylum Chordata; class Aves; order Cuculiformes; family Cuculidae; genus Clamator; species Clamator glandarius. The sequence continues at coordinate 1,969,356 of JAUNZM010000157.1, read as the reverse complement.
GCAAAGTTTAACTCTGCAGCGTGATGTGCTGTTATACACACCTGCTTAATGAGATGGGAAAACGAGACGTAACGGTGTCTGCGGCTGGGCTGATTGGAAGAGGAGCTTGTCTTAATAAAAATAGTCCTACCCTTTTGAACCTGTTGAATTCTGAAGCTGCCACGGGCATGTTTTTGCAAATGACGATTTGGTATTTGCAGCTGAATGGTGCTAAACTCACCCCTGTAGCTGTTCCTTCAGAGCTTAGAGGCATTTTTATAGCTGTTGATATTGTTTTTTTTCCAAAAGCTTTAAGCGGCCTCTATTTTTCTGTTTTGGTCATTTGATTAATAATTTAAAAGCTTTTATCTTACCAGCCACGTTTAAATGTTTGTGGATAACCTTTGCTGCCTCTTACAGCTGCACAGCCCCAGGGCTCAGTTCGAAAGCCTTCCTGAACGTAGTTAGTGTGCTTGACCACATCTGTTTCTGTGTTAACTTAAGTCTTCAGGGCACTGCTGGAAAGGAGAAAACAGTAAATGCCAATTTCCCCCCCTCCTCTTTCTCGATTTGATATAGGTCTTAGTGTTTATACAACTAAAAAAAGAATATTTAAAATTGTGACTTATTGAATTGGTGTGAATGAAATGGGAAGAGCCGTAGCGCAGGTATTCAAACAGCTTCTAGGGGATGAGGCTGTTTTTCTAAAACAGGTAACCTGTGAGTTTGCAACACAAGCAAAGCTCAGCATTTAGCTGACGATTTTACCCTTGAGTCTTGGAGGGATGACCTTGAGTGAGTGTGAGACTGAGTTTCCCTTATTCTATACAATCCCACACTGGGAACCTTTTCGAAGTTATCCTTTTACTTTTTAAGATGAGCACTGAAGGTACCGTGAATATCTTTATCTCTGAAGTTATGTTACTTTGGAGACCTGGATTCTGTTCCCCATTTGCTCAGCCCCCTTGGCTGAGGTCGCGCTGCATCCCGCGGGGCTGGAGGAGCCACATCTGCAGCTCCCATCCAGCTCCTCCTCCTGCTGGATTTGTCTCCCAAAGAACTGGAGATACTACTTCTTGGCTTCTGAAAGGCTGCTGCTGTTCTTTTCTCAGTCATCAGATTAAAACAAATACTATAAAAATAGACCTCACATCCTTAGGAATTTGCTTGGGTAGGGACTGTGAGATACTCTCTCTGTAATGACTTAGATCACAAAAATAGCTCTGTTTTATGTCTGCAAACAGTTAGAAATGTGAATCTGGAAAAGAAATCTAGCAGCTAACTCCTCAGCTCCACAGCTTGAATAAACCAGTTGGAAACAAATGAAATTACAAAAGCAAGTGAAAAACCAAACTCCCCTATAAATAAAACATTCATGCCTCGGAAGTCTGAAAATACTCTGCCTTTTTAGCATGACCCAGCACATACTGTATCCAAGTTCTTTTGGCCTCAAAGCAGAGGAGCCTTGGCAGTGCCGTGAACTTCTCTGGGGGGCTCTCCTGCTGCTGAAATTGCACCAAACTGGGAGGGGGGCTGCGAGCAAGAGAGTCCCAGGCCACAGAGATCCTGTCTTTATTGCAAAATGAGGTCGTCGAAAGAACACGAGCTCAAATTCTTATTTACATATGTGACCTAGCAGTCCCCATTTGCCTTCACCGCTGTTGATGATGCTCGGTTTATGCACAGTGACGCTGTGTGAAGCTCCCGCTGTGATGGGAGCAGCTTGTTGGGAACCAGGGTGGTTTAACTGGGCAGCGTCGGCTCCCTCCATCGGGATTCGAGTGCTTGATACAATATGCAATGCCTGCTTCCTCGGAGGCTGCTGCGTGCCCTTTGACTGTGGCGTTTATCTCTGTTTACTATAGAAATAGCTTTGGTAGATTATGCTGTGTCATTGGGTTCCCTGTCAGATTTTATGTTAAGGACAAAACAGAAAGGATGTGAGTGCTAGCGCATAGCTGTAATTTCTAGGGCATAAGCAAGGCCATTATAAATGATATGAGGCAATGAGGATCTGAGGATTTTAGATCAAATTTAGCCACTTCATCTGAAAGCTTAAGAAAAGAGAAAAATGTGCTTTTACTGATATTGCCAATTAGGGAGCTGCCAGGTGGCCAGTTAATAATCCAGATGCACTCCAGAAGATGCAAGATCAGCAGAGGCTGTTTCTGAAGCGCAGCAGAGGAGTGTTTGCCAGGCCACAGCAACAAGCTGGGGGAGCACCCGCAGTTTATTCCCAGCTGCAGGCGTGAGTTGAGTATGGGAGATGTGACAAGAAGGAGATCCTGGGATAGGTAATGCCAAACCAGAGAGGGATAAGAGCGTAGGAAAATTGGATGATGTAGTGTAATATGGCAATGTAATATAAAGAACAGTTGGCTACTGAAAATATAGAAGCCTGGGAAATATCATCTTGGCTTCGAATCAGGTGTAGTCCGTGAAGCTGAGGGGCTCGTTTAGAGACAGTTGAGACCAAATGCTGGGTGAATCATGGAAATGGGTTGTAGCACCTTCCCTTCCTGTCACTAGATGGAATCTGTTTCTGTCATAGTGATGTGAGCCAATTCCTGCTGGAAAGTGCATCATTGCTGGCACAAGACCCGCTGCTATGACCCCTGCACCCCTCAAGGGGCCAGAGCTTGGAATGGAGCTGCTGGGAGCCAGGCTGAGTGCTGACCCCTGGAATGATCTCAGGGAAGGGGATAGCCTTTCCCTACTCTAAACAAAGCTGTCTGGGCACCCTGCTATGCTGGAATTTGGGACATAGGATTGAAGAAATCAGTACGCGAGCCTGGGTGGGCAGCCAGTGGGGTTTGGCTTGCACCTCTGCTATCAGCGGGAAGCAGAACTGTGTTCAGGAGGCTTCAGGCATTTTCTGCTGCAGTGAGGCACAACATGATGCTGCTGTTGACACCAACTCAGTGCTAGAGCTACAATAAATACAGGTTCCCACGGCAAAGTCAAAGCTAAAGCTGCTCTTTGCTGCTGGAAGACTGAGGTGTGGGGTCAGCAGAGCTGTCCTGCCCTAGGGCAAACCATCTCTCAACCACACTGTGTCGGGTCACTGCTGGGACACAGCTAGGCGCCAAAGCAGGTGAACCAAGTTTGCTGCTTTCTCTTTCAACAGCTGGGGTGGATCTGCTCCTCGGAGCACGGCTTGCACTCCCAAAACCAGTGTTATTTACCTATTTTTTTTCCTCCTGTTTGCTGTTCCACTGTTTAGGGTCTCTGCACCAGTGCCCACTGGCCCTTCATCTCTCCCAAGCGTGGGTTGTAGGGGGACAGTCCTGCTCCTGGTTGCTTAAAACTTCTTGGATAAAATTTCATGGGTACAAATGCCAAGGCAGAAAAAGGCCTGAAAAAAACACAGAGGGGAAACTGCATTTCCCTGAAACCTGCAAGGAGATAAGCATGTTGCTAGAGATGGCTGTGGAAAAGCGAATCTGAGATGCTTTGGCTGGAGCGATGCTGCTGCAGGGGACAAAGCTAAACCTTTATGGGCTGCCAACAGCAGTGGGGAAGCACTGGCTAAAATGGCTTCTCATTTTAAAAAACATCTGGAGATAAGAAGCTTATTTTTAGGCAGACTGGTTTCCGGCTACTCCAGTGGGCTCAGTGATTATGATAAGGATTTGGCATATGAACAGCAGAATAAGACATCTCATCTTATCGTGCACCACCACTTTGCTCCTCGCTTTCACCCTTGCAGAAGAAAAAAAGCACTGCCAATTGCTTTAGGATTGAAATGAAAATCCTTTGAACTAGCCATCAGATTCCTTTCTCCACTTTTTCAGAGAGATGCTCTTCTCTCTTAACTTGAAGGCAAGAAGCAGCTGAAAGTCTCTGAGAAGGTTAGGAAGACACATGCAATCGTGGCATTTTGAACACCGGCAGCCCCGGTTCTGGTTTGTCTGAGAGCTGCTGAACCGATTTGCTGTGCTGGAGGTAGATTTTGCTACTTGCTGGGCTGCTTGCAATGATCTGGGCACATGCCCTGGATGTAGCTGATGTTATTCCTCATGTGTATTAACACTATTAAGAATAGAAATCTATCACAAAACGATGTTCTGTAAAAGCAGTGTTAATTAACTTGTTTTCTGCATAGAAATTTTGCATTTGCAAGCCTCCCCATCTGCATTGCAGCCATTACATGTGGGAAGCATGGAATGTGTCTTATCAGACACAGAGCGTGCACAGCAAAGGACATCCAAAGGTTATGTTGTCATCATGGCAAATGGGTCTGTTTATTCTGAGTGCTGGAGAAGCAGAGCTTAATCAGAGCACCAGCCATATGCAGATTTGAAATTAGATTTTACAATAACCACCTGTCTGCTGTTTTGAATCCATCATATTCTTTGGGTTAGAGCTCTGTTTGCTTAGCGAATCTATTTGCTGAGAAACTGTAATCTAAAAGCCTTCAAGCAGCAGTGTAAAAGGCACTTAAATGCACGTATATGTATGAGTGGGAAGCACATTTATCTTATGCCTTCGTACTGCAATCTGCTACTAAAGCATGGGGAGGGAGGCATTTTTCCATGTAAAAACCACCCATTATCAGTGCCCCCCCCCCCCCCCTAAAACTACTTTTGCTCTTCTTTTTGGGTTCAGAGCACTTATGTGTGTCAGCCAAAAGAAAGTCAGTGACAATTGATGCAGCACTGGATCTTCCTTTCTCTGTCCTAAACGCTTTTAAAGGAGTAAGCACAAACATACACATAATGTTTATATAGTGAGTCATGCCATAGCTTTTGTGACTTACAGCACTCTGCCTTTAAGGAGTCAAAAAAAATCTGTATGAAAGTTTAAACTTCTCTCCACTATGTTCTAACATGGAAAAAAAAAATACATGTGTTCACTTATTGCAAGCTGCATCGAGGCGGCGGTGAGTCAAGATGAAAAGAGCAACGATATTCAGAGTAAAGGCTGACATTTTAAACACTAGCACTTAGAAAGAAGTGGAATTAAAAAGAATTGCAGAGCAAAAATTGACAGTTTCTATCACTGTTTCATCATATGCTTAAAACTGCCCAAAACAAGTAAGTACTACAGATTTTTTTTTTTCTTGCTTACCTCCTCTGTGATAATTGTTCTTCTGAACTGGTAGCTGCTCTCCCTGGGGAAAATGAGAATGTATTTTACTAACTCAGAGTATGGCCCTTCCCACAGAAGCCTAGGGGAGTTTCTCACGGAATTCAATGAGAACTTATATGGCTCATTAAATGAGATCAGTAAGGCAAGAACTTTCCAGAGCCATCCTGTCCCAGAGGCTCCACGAGGAGCTGTGGAGACTCCTGGCTATGGGCTGGCCAACATCTGAAGCTGCGAGTATTCCCTTCTCCAGAACATCCATGGCTTTGCCATTCCCCCCGGTTACTGAAATGTAGGGGGGTTATTGTGAGTCGGGGAAGGGCCCTGTAGGACACAAGTGCTGACGGTCCAGCTGAGCTGTGAAACGCTGCCTCTTGCCTCTCCTTCTCTATCCAGGGTTTCGTGTAAATCCACCTGCTAGGCAGGGCCCAGAAGACTTCCCTCAAAAGCGAAGGGCAGGAGCCTTTCCAGCAGCGCGTAGGGAAGCCTGTTGTTTGTACGGTACCACGGTCGTGCTCACGAGCCCCAAATCTCTGCCTTTCCCCCGCTTTCCCTTTCCAAGAGTTCGACCTCAAACCAGGCCATTTTCCTACTTGAGATCCCCAGGTCTAACCACCCGTGCGGTTTGCTGAGAGGATCCCATCGCTGGCTCGCGTCTCCTCTGGCTGGGACCTGAGAGGTCAGCACACAGACGTGGAGCCAAGCAAAGTGACGCTTCATAGAATCATGGAATGGTTTGGGTTGGAAGGGACCTCAAGATCATCCTGTTCCAACCCCCCCGCCCTGGGCAGGGATCCCTCCCACAGCCCAGGCTGCGCCAGGCGCTCCCGGCCGGGCCTCGGGCACCTCCAGGGATGGGGCCTCCCCGCCCTCACAGGAAAACATCTCCTAATGCCTGATCTCAATCTCCCCCCCTTCAGTTTAAAAATATTCCATCTGTGTTTGTGTGCGCGTGTGTCCCTGTGCACGTGTGTGTGTGAGCACACGTCTGTGCTGTGTGTCTCTGTGCATCTGTGTCTGTGTTTGCGTGCATGTTTGTGTGTGTCTGCATTTGTGCCTGTGCGGGGTGTGTGCACACGCGTGTCTGTGTGTGTCTGTGGTGCATGCACACACGTGTCTGAATGCGTGCACGCATGCGTGTGCACGTGGCTCTGTTTGTGTGTGCGCACCTGTGTTTGCATCTGGATGTGCATGTGTCCGTGTGAGTGCGTGCACACACACGTGTCTGTGTGTGCATGACGTGTGCACACACACGTGTGTGATGTGTGTGTGTATGTGATGCATGTGTGTGTGCATGTCTGTGTCTCTGTGTGTGTCTGTGTGTCTGTTTCTGTGTCTGTGTGTCTGTCCCTGTGTCTGTTCCTGGGTCTGTGTGTCTGTCCCTGTGTCTGTTCCTGGGTCTGTGTGTCTGTCCCTGGGTCTGTGTGTCTGTCCCTGTGTCTGTTCCTGGGTCTGTCCCTGGGTCTGTTTCTGTGTGTCTGTGTCTGTCCCTGGTTCTGTGTGTCTGTTCCTGGATCTGTGTGTCTGTCCCTGTGTCTGTGTGTCTGTGTCTGTCCCTGGGTCTGTGTGTCTGTTCCTGTGTCTGTTCCTGTGTCTGTCCCTGTGTCTGTCCCTGTGTCTCTGTGTCTGTCCCTATGTCTCTGAATGTGTCTGTGTGTCTGTCCCTGTGTCTGTCCCTGTGTCTGTGTGTCTGTCCCTGTGTCTGTGTGTCTGTTCCTGTGTCTGTGTGTCTGTCCGTGTCCCTGTGTCTGTCTCTGTGTCTGTCCCTGTGTATCTGAATGTGTCTGTGTGTCTGTCTCTGTGTCTGTCCCTGTGTGTCCCTGTGTGTCTGTCCCTGTGTCTCTGTGTGTGTCTGTCCCTGTGTCCGTGTGTCTGTCTCTGTCTGTCCCTGTGTCTCTGTGTGTGTCTGTGTGTCTGTCCCTGTGTCTGTTCCTGTGTCTGTGTGTCTGTCCCTATGTCTGTCCCTGTGTCTGTTCCTGTGTCTCTGTGTCTGTCCCTGTGTCTGTGTGTCTGTCCCTGTGTCTGTGTGTCTGTTCCTGTGTCTGTGTGTCTGTCCGTGTCCCTGTGTCTGTCCCTGTGTCTCTGTGTCTGTCCCTGTGTATCTGAATGTGTCTGTGTGTCTGTCTCTGTGTCTGTCCCTGTGTGTCTGTCCCTGTGTCTCTGTGTGTGTCTGTCCCTGTGTCTGTCTCTGTCTGTCCCTGTGTCTCTGTGTGTGTCTGTGTGTCTGTCCCTGTCCCTGTGTCTCTGTGTCTGTCCCTGTGTCCGTCCCTGTCTCTGTGTGTCCCTGTCCCTGTGTCCCCGTCTCTCCCCGTGTCCCCGTCTCTCGGTGCTGTGCCCCCTGCACTCCGCTCGGGTCCCTCTGGAGGTCAGTCTCGCGCCGCCCGCGCTCCTCCCGCCGCCGCCTTCCCGCTTCCCGGCCCCTCGGTTCCCGGTTCCCCCCCCCCCCCCCCCGGGGGCGGCGCCGCTCTCGGGGCTCGGGGAGCGGCCACCTTCGAGCATGGCGTATATCCAGGTGCGTGAGGGAGGCGGGGGGGGTGGAAAAAAACTTGGGATTGACTCGCGGGGCATCCCGCCTGGGGCTGAGACCGGGTGCGGGGGCTTCTCGCGGAGCGAGAAGCCCCCGCACCCGGTCTCAGCCCCGGCCCCGGAGGGGCCTCTCCGTCCCCCTGAGCCCCCCTGAGCCCCCCTGACCTCTCCATCCAGCCCCAGCTGCTCCCCTTTCCCGTTTAACCTCTCTAGAGCATCACTTACCCCTCTACCTCTGTGGCCTTGGTGACTCCTTTACCTCTCCTGCTCTGTAAAATTGAGGTTCCCCCCCCCCCGCCTTGCGTTTCACGGCAGGAATCTCTGTCTGGCCCCACAGCTGCTTTATTCCGCTGCCTGTGGGACCCTTGGGGGCGGTTTCGAGTCGCCAAGTGTGACCATGAGGGCTCTCTGAGGCCCCTCCGGAGATGCCGCTTCCCTCAGGTGGCACAGATCCATTCTGGAGCTGTTTAAATATTCGCATCGCAGTTTTCTTAAACCACGGGAGCTTTGGCGGCGGCTGCACCTCGAACGGGAATGATGAAGCTCTTTTAAACCGCCTGGGATTTTCTTAAACGGTTGGTCCACAGGTTTCTGGTGATCTCTGGCTTCTTCTGTTGCGCCGCAGCGTTTCCAGCCTCTCAGTTTGTGTTTGCGACAAGCCCCCTTCTCACCCATCGCCGGTTTCTGAGGAGTTTAAAAGGGAGGCTTGCCCCGAAACGTGGCTCGTAAGAGACTTCTTCAAACTAAAAGCAACTTCTTTATCCCAGCATCCTCATAAAACGCTGCTCTTGTTCCTGTCGTGAGCTAGAAACCGATTTCTGAACGGGAAGAGTAGAGAAGAGTGGGGGATTTTTGTGTGGATTTTTGTTTTGGGGTTTTGTGTTGCTTTGCAGGTTTGTTTTTTGGTAGGAATTCCCCTACAGAAAGACAGCCAGGACGTGTGGGAAACTCTTAGACATTATTAAGGGAAAGTAATAGATGCCTGCTGAAATCTTTCCTGAAATGCTACTACACCTCCAGTTATCAGTGAAGTGGGTTGAGGACAGTATTCCAAGGATGGCTTTGTGAGCAAAGCGCTGGCTTGTGATGATTTCTTCCTTTCTGTACATTTTCTCCTTTTGGGGAAGTGGCTGCGGTGCAGGTGGTGTTTGAACTGGAGTGTGTGACTCAAGTTTTAAGCACTCAACTTCTATTTTTTATAGTCTTCAAGTCACATCTGAGGATGAGACTGAAGATGCCCAGCAACCTCAAGGGATGTGCATGTAATGGAGAGTATTCTGAGTATGTGCCCTGTCCTAGAAATGTTGCTTTTAACAAGCTGGCATTGAAACTACGCTTATGTATGGGTTGAATCTGGAGGAAAGCCTTTTTTTTCCATTTTGGCATCTAACTGGAAAATCTGGATATGATCTGCTGCCAGCAGCAAGTAGTTGCTGCAATAAGAGACAGTTTATTAAAAGAAATCAAGTGGTCGTGTGTAATTCCTCATTAGCAAGAGGCAATGAGCAGGATTTTCACGCCCCAGGATGGGTTTGAGAATTTTCTCTTGAGGAAGGAGGAGCAGAGGGGAGCCTGGTGGGGCAGGGCTGGAGGCAGTAGAAGCCGATGCCTGGTCAGATGTCTCCTTCCTCTAACATCTACAAGGTACTGCCTTGCCAGAAATTGAAGCTCATCCCAGGCTGGGGCATGTCATGGCAGAAAATTTAAAGTTATTTGAACGTTGCTAACTTGGTTTTGTCTTTTTCATTTTGTTCCCCTTTGCTTCATCCTGGATGTCTAAAAGGACAGTTGGAGCCAATAAATGAGGTGAGTTAATCTGATGATTCACTCTCTGCTCTGTCTTCTCGCTCCATCCTGAGGGGATTGTCTCGTATTTTCTGACTTCTAACTGATGTCCTAGATAATGCACCACATTTTGGGCTAGTAATTTTTTTTTTCAGTGTTCAGGTTTTGTTTATGGGAAAACTGTGGGTTTTACTGGAGCGAGCAGAAATGTTTCTGTGGAGTCTTTTCTGCAGCTCTGTGTTCCTCAGAGGAAAACCCCTTGCGCAGTATGATAGTGTCCTTGTATCTGCACACTCAAGACTAATGCCAGTGTCTCAAGTATTGCGGGGGGATATCTACGGAGAAATTCTCACATGCTTTATTTCTTCAGCTCCGTTTCAGGGTCACATACAGTCATAAAGTGATTCACCCCTGAGTGCGCACGTGCTATGCTCTTGCAGCTGTATATCTCCCTCCACCATGACTGTGGAGCGATGCCCTTTATTAGCAGTGCCCTTGTGCTGCTTAATGAGCCTTCTTATGAACTGCAGAAGTTGGAGCTGGCATGGGTGGGAAACGGGCTACGTTTTAGCTTTCTACTCCTCTTGAGGCAAGCAGAGCTTTGCCCTGGCAGGAGGGCTGTAGGGATGGCGTGGAAACGCGGCACTAGACTCGTGTCCCTCCGGTGGGTGCTTGTACCCCATGGTATAACAGCAGAGGAGCTCCGTTACAGGTGATGCTGCCAGTGCCACCATGGAAACCTAAGAAATGAGATGCTTTTCTGGGTCAAATAACTTATTTTTTTTTTAAAAAAAGTATTTTTCATTAAATTAATGATCTAGCAAAGGAGGGGCATGGGGATGCTTTTGCTAGTCCAGTTTAGTGGCAAGTTTGACAGGCTGTAATGCTGTGTATGTATAGATCATACAAATACGCATGTTTATACATCTACAGGGACAAAATATGTTCACGCTACTGTGTTAAGATTTTCAAACTAAATAGACCCTTACTAGATTAAATCGGAGCTTTCACTTACCTTCTGTTTTTATATTCCTTCTGTTGTACCTTTGCCAATGTATTAGTTTGTTGATGTGTGTGGAAGAATAAGCACGTTTCCACTCTAGCATATTGCTACGCCGTAGTATTTTGTAAATCACCCTCTTGCCAACCTACATAATAATACATTGCTACTAGAGGGGAAAATACCTGCAGTGAATGCTTATTTTCCTGCCTTGTTATGGCATCAGTGATATCAGTTGGGCTGGTAACTCTGTAGCAGTTGACTGTTGATATAGATGGAATAAATATAGTTCTTAATGTTCTGTCGTAGAAACACAAACATAAATACAGCTGAATGTTATTTCTCAATAGCTATTGATGGGTTGTAATCTTGTACTTTGGTTTCCAATGGCTTCAGGGTCTGCTCGCTAGAATCTCGGATCTCTTGCTGTGCCGGTGGACTTGTAGGAATTGTTGTCAGAAGTGTTTCGACTGTAGCTGTTGTCAAACAAATGAAGATGAAGTTGAAATCCTGGGACCTTTTCCTGCTCAAACTCCAGCCTGGCTGTAAGTTTAGATGCACAATATCATAGCTTTAACTGGGGAATACGGCTACTCAGCTGTAGTAAGAGTATTGATATGAAATGGCAATAGAACACTCAGAGGATGCCATGGAGAAAGAATGAACCTCCTGCTGTGGGTAGGAACATAGGCTACTCAATGGTGAGGTGAAAAAGGGCAGCCCCGTTAGCTCAGATGGTGAGGTTAGTCTTTGTAAAACAGTTTTCTGATGAGTAAAACAGAAGTTATTTTGTAAGCTGGCATAGCGAGCTGAGGACGGGTTTAACTGTTGTACCCATTTCTAAAGGTGCTTTTCATCTTCAGTCCTATTTCCTCTTCAAATGGACCAGCCGTTCAGAGCAATTCAACTTAGCTGAAATGCTGATTAAGTTTTTTTTCCAATATTTTCTTGTCCTGGCGTGAAGGTGATTATCATTTGGGCAGATGAAAGGCATACCTCATACGTGTTCTAAAGGAGAAATTCATTTAAAGTTTCATTTAGCAAGATTTAATCTTCCGCATCATCTTAGTACTCTTCAAGATCTCCTCTTGAATCATTAAAGAGCCACAGCAGCAGCACCAGGTTTTATCTGGGGCTTTGATTAGCGTGTTTGCAAACCTGTTATAAAGAAAGCCAGTGAAGTCTTCCCTGTTTTTCTCCCTCGTGTTTGAGCATCTGCAGCACAGAGGTGACTCCACGGAGGTATTAGTGAAACCAAGAAAGGAGCAGAGGTCTCTGGTCTTTCAGCGCCTACTCTGCCCACTGGGCTGGGCTGTCTGCTGCGACAGCTGATCATTGGATGGACACGCTTTAGCGTGTCCAGGAGCTGTGGCACAGGAGATGCCTATTTAGTGCATTATGTGATACTCAGAAATTGGTACCTAGGCATTGAAATACTCAGTTATTTTTATCTACTCCTGTGAGTACCTACTATTAGTCTGGGTCAGGTCTGGAAGGTCCGTGTCTTGGTGCTGCCTGAAATAAACTGTCTCTTGTTTAAGTTGCAGTCTTGTCTTGTCTATACAGTCTTTTGAATCCAGGTGGAATAGGATGGTAATTAATACTGAAGCAATAAAAGTAGAGGTGTTCAAGCTGTGTTAGAGTGATTTTTAAATGTGTATCAGCATATTTAAGCCTCTAATACATACCCAGGAATGGATTCACCTGCTATTAATGGGAAATGGTAACAAAATCAATGCTAAATAGGGAAACATTGTGCACAGAACACAGTGATGAGGTTGCAGTATTGGATATAGAAAGATTGCTGCAGGAACAATTATGCACCTGTTTCCAAGTAGGTAGGCTTGTTTTGAGAGAATGCTTCAGAGTTTCTCTGGTGTGCTGAGGAGCAAAAGGGACATCTGTGTGTGTTTGAGGGTGTGGGGTGATTGGCCCATAGTGTAATTGTGGCTGCTGGATCCTTCTGTCTGGCTAAAGGGACATTGTGAACTGAAACTGTTCCTCTTTTGGTCTTAAAACTCGGATGTATGGTGCCTGTGTAGATGAGCTGGACTTTGCCACAGGCAGAGAACATGGAGACCTTCGGACTCATAAAACACTCTCTCTTGTATTGCTTTCCCCCAGTTATGCTCCATCTGAAAGCCTCTATGATTAACTTATTGGAATGGCCATAAGCACAAGATGATATATTCTGTAAAAAGCTGAAAGTATTTTAAAACAGATCTAGGTTTTCAGCTGAAATCTTTCCATCTTGCCACTTCTTCATTGACCCAGGATGCTGGTATAAATACAGAGTGCAATATACTCCTTCCTTGCCTCCCCACCTAGTACCCAGGGGAAAACTGCTTTTATGGTCTTCATTGGCCTACTGGCAAACATCTGAATGCCTGTGCTTAATAATTCATCCTTTATTTTTTGCATGTAGGTTTTCCCTTTGGCACCTCTGAGACACCTCATTGTCCTGGAAATTCAGGAGGGGACGTTAAAGCTGCAAGTTTAAACCCTTCCTCTTGGGAGAATGTTGATTTTTCTCACTTCCTGAATTTTTTACAGTAGCCTCCAGTGGCAACTTAGAAAAAAAAGATAAAATTCTTACAGAAGTAAGTCTAATGGTATTGAGCTGCGTGCATGGTAGCTGCTTCTTGTTGTTTCATAATGCATCCTGGTTTTTGCAGAAATGGGCTGGGAGTGAGGGTGTGTGTTGGTGCCGCCCGTTATGGAAAATTCTACATTAACCCGAAAGGTAAACAGTGCATAGTCTGTGAGACTGAATTGAAATCAGAATGCGACTCCTCTTCCCAAAGGTTCGGATTAAACAGAAACAGAGCTGCTTTAACCAGAGAGAGAGTTTATTTGAGGAAAAGTTATTGTAGCTCAGTAGCAATTTCCTTACTAAAGGTCATCTGTATGTTATTAACTCACTATTACGTTTACTTGTTGTAGAACATCCTTAATGCCCCTCTTCCTGATTCCCTTTTCACCCTGCCCTCTCCTCGTTCTGTGCATTTGCTTCTCAAACACGAGTATATCCTAATGCTGCCTGTGATTGTGTAGACCTGCAGTTAGGTGTGAAAAAGCTGTTTGTATTCCAGGTACTGATTATATGTTAAACTGCATGACTTGGACTATGTGCATTAATAGGCTACAGAGTTGTGCAAATATTGTATGCCTCTTTTAGCATAGCCTTGGGTTTTGATTATAACAGATTTTTATTTTTTTTTAATGTGGATGAGTTGTGTGGCTCTGTATTGGTGAGATTTGCATGGATCTCGATGTGAACTTTGTGGGTTTGGGTAAGAATTTCCAGGTTAAATCTTTTTTATGTTTTGGGAGTCTTTTTGGTGAGTCTGCTGCCTTTTTCAGAATACATTTATTGCTCTAGACCAGTCATTGGTTGCTGAAACAAATGATTCAATGTATTTCATTTATACCCAACTGAGCCGTGCACATAGAAAGAATGAATCAGGAGTGAAACTCAAACAGTATTCCCCTTTGCTTTGCTCATTTCATGCTGATGCTTTCCTTGTGATCTGTTGCTTTTTTTTGGAGTACTGTCTCATGGATTAACCAGAAGGCTTATTTTACATGATGTGCTACACATCACACATTGTTACTTGATTTAATTTCCATTGGCAGATGTCTGCCAGCCACTCCCCTCTGAACATGCAGTTGGAAACTTTCTCTTGCATTTGTTACTGTCTGATCTTCCTCTTTTTTCAGCCAAAGGTAGGAGGTCCTGGATGCTTTTGTGAGCAGATGTGGCTGTAACACATTGAGGTTTTTAACCAGAATGTTGTATACAGACCCAGAGTATATATGTAAAGCCAAACTGAAATGGGAATTACAGGTGGACTTCTTTATGATGCCAAACTTCTGCTAAGTTTTCCCAAAGATGCTACAGCTCTCTTGGAAACTTGCTTTGTTATTTAGATCCTGCCAACTTCCTTGCTCCCACTGAGACCACTGTCAAATTACTCCCTTTTGAGAATTGCCTCTTGTTTATAGAAGTGGAAAAAAAGCAGCCAGTTATTTAAAAAGGCACATCAAAAAATAGCTCTGAATTAATTGTGTGTGTAAGATTGAATTTTGACACCTTAGTGGCGTACCTGCAAAGCAGTATTTTACTGAGGGAGGGTTGTGGTAGGTTTGAGATGTCTGAGCGTGGTGGTATCCATGCTGGTTCATTCCTACTGAAGTCTGTGCTTCCAAAGTATAGCCGTGAATTTACAGCAGTAAGCTACCGCTTGGGGTTTGTGGGTTTGGTTTTGGTTTTTTTTTGCTTCTTCTTTTCTTAAAGATAAATACACTACTTCTGTTCAAGATCCGAGTCACGTGTGCCTGTGTGGCCTGTGTCATGCTCTTATACTGATATAACTCTGTTTGAAAGACAAGCAGAGAGATAAAGAACCTGGTTTTTACATAGGTCTGAAGTCAGTTGCTCAGCCTTTTACTGGTCGGATAGATCGAGATACCCTGCATCATTCAGGGGTGCGCACCCAAGATTAGACCCAGAAGATCAGAAGGCATTTTTATTCTGTGTATATTCCTTTTGCTGGATTGAATCACCCAAAGGTCTCTCGTTATAACAGGATAAGCAGCCAAAATGAGGACAAAGATGGAGACTCTGATAATACAATCAGCGAGCTGCCTCCCACTCTTCAGGATGTTTCCCCTGACAGAAGGCGGTCGTCTTCAGATGCATCACGGTCCACTTACAGCCTCACGAGGCGGATTTCAAGTAAGGTCATCCTTCCAACATTAATGTAATTCTTGTGGGGAAGAAAATGAAATGGTAGCGCTTACTCTTTCATCTTTTAGTCAGGGAATCAAGTCAAATTGAAGGTACGTTGATTAAAATCCCATACTGTTCTGCAGGAACACAGTGGAAGGGGCCAGCCTTGTTTTTCTTGCTTGACGCGTATACATGGTAATTGCACATGAAAAAGGACAGGGGAGGAAAGCATAAATGAGCTTACAGTTCAGTGTAAGGAAGGGTGCTATTAATTGTTATCAGTGTAATGGTGAAAAGTCCCACTGAGGAGCTGTTGTGCTCACAGCACAGAATAGCTATACCCAAAGCCACCTGAGGTGACTTGTGCCTGTGATGACTTCAGTTGAGTTTCTAACAATTCTATTTGTGTGTTTCTCTTGTTTAGGTTTAGAGTCGAGGAGGCCAAGTTCTCCGTTAATTGACATTAAACCTATCGAGTTTGGAATAATTGGAGCTAAGAAAGAAATAGTTCAGCCAACTATTCTGCGAAAAACTTATACCCCAGATGACTATTTTAGAAAATTTGAACCTAGACTTTACTCCCTTGACTCGAATAGCGATGATCTGGACTCCTTGACAGATGAGGAGATTTTAACGAAATATCAGCTGGGTATGCTGCATTTTAGCACTCAGTACGACCTGTTGCATAATTATCTAATAGTGCGAGTCATTGAGGCTAAAGATCTGCCTCCTCCGATTTCTTACGATGGTTCAAGGCAAGACATGGCTCACTCCAACCCCTACGTGAAGATCTGCCTTCTTCCTGATCAAAAGAACTCCAAGCAGACTGGAGTGAAACGCAAAACACAGAACCCGGTGTTTGAAGAGAGGTACACATTTGAAATCCCCTTTCTAGAAGCCCAGAGAAGAACTCTGCTTTTAACTGTAGTGGATTTTGACAAATTCTCGCGCCATTGTGTTATTGGGAAAGTGTCAATGCCCTTGAGCGATGTAGACCTTGTGAAAGGCGGACACTGGTGGAAAGCCCTTGTGCCTAGTTCTCAGGTAACAATTTATCGGGTTTTGCTGCAATTTTTCTCCCTGTTTTTTTGTGCTGTTCCTTTGCTCGTTGGCATGTACTACAGTTTTTAATTAGTCATTGTCATCCTGTTATTGCAGCATCTGCTGGGGTGAAGTAATGTTGGGCCTGTAACTGGTCTCATACTGTGAGGTTGAGATGTCCTCGTTCATATTTAAAGGAGGTGGCATGACAGAAGGTCCTGTGTCAGTGCAGCTCAAGACTGCTTTGGAAGTCTTCACCTTTTGGAAGATTCTTGTCTCTGCAGTGACTACATCTATTCCTGGATGCTGCAGAGACCCTGTCCCCTCTGGGTCACTCCCATGGTTGTTAACATAACTGTGCTTTAGGGACACGAGGAGAACCCCTGGTGCCAACTTAGCGGTGATTTGGCTGAAGAAAGCATATAGAAGACAGTCTCTACAGGTTATGGGCAGAGTGCATGTGCCAAAAAAAAAAATCACAGCGTTAGTGATAGATTTCTTTTCATCCTGTCCCTGAAAGAAATAAGCTCGCCATAGGTTTTGACTGATGTAAGAGGCACGATGCAAATTTGAGCATGCATTTTCAGCCATCCAGTGGGATGGGAAGAGATGGTGCAGAGGATCTGTATGCTTTCATGTCTGTTTTCAGGAAAGGGCCCTGGTCCATGCCGCTTCCTCACCAGCCAGGGAAGGAGCTGTTGAATGGGGAAATCTGAGCTTTGCAACCAGGAACACTAGTTAGCTACCAGATCTGTTACTTGCAGTATCACCCACGTAACTAGAGGCACAGGACCTCGCAAAAAGCCAAGCTAAGAATGTGGCACGAGCAGCATCTCACATGTTTGTGCTAAGGACAGGAGTACCACTCAAGGCTGGTATAACAGGGTTGCCTGTCCCAGTTCCTTGCCAGCTCTGGGATTGTTTTCAGCAGTGCTGTCTCCTTCACCAGGATTCAAGATAAATTATTCATGCAGAAATTGGCATTTCTGATACTCATAAAAGCAAGGAGAGAAAGAGAAAACTCGCTTTGAATGGGCAGGCCTAACCTTACAAGCCTTTTCCTGTATGATAGTGAGCAGATAGAGGCAAAACTTAATTTAAGCAGAAAATCCTTCACAGCTTGATTAGTGAAGTGCCTTGTTTTGGTCTTAGTACTTCCTTGTTCTTTTTGCCTTAGCTGTCAGACTGAAACTGCAAAGACAGTAACACTACGTGTACTAGGTTGTCTGGGGAGGATGTTTGATACTATCTTCCCATGTTTTCTCAGTGATAAAATTTTAGAAGTTCATTGAATAAGGTGTATTTTCCCTTAGTACTGACTAAAGTTAAATGCATTGATGAAAGGGTTAAATAAGTCCTGGAAGAAGTAAAACAATAAAGCTTATTACTTCAAAAACCTGCATTTCGATGACTTTAAGTAACAGTGGTGCTTGTGATAAAAATTTTTGAGTAGTTTTTGACTGCAGGTTGGAAGATTCTGCCTGTGGAATCATAGATTTGACATGTTGACAGGGGTTTTTTTATACTTCTCGTTTTTGTGCTTGATTAGTTGAGGTACAGACAACCTTTATCAATTTGTTGTTGGATTGAACCTGAGTGTGCTGGTGTATACTTTGTATTGTGAAATCATGATAGACGGGAACAAAGAAATCTACGTGCAATAGCATTTTATTTTGCACAAGTGTCCTCAGGTTTGGGAGAGCAAAGCTGCCACGCTGCAATTCTGATCGTTAGTCGATGAAAATTTACCAGGCTGGGTTGTCTGCCCCAGGGCTGCGACATGGAGCGTCAGCTGGCAGCAGCAGCCCCCAGCAGCAAAGATCATGGGGGAGAAAATGCTGAAGCAGGTGCTTGGAAAACCAGTAACAGGAGGGAGAGAAAAACAAACAGTCATAGACATGATATGTAAAGATGAAAGACAAGAAATAAGTGATATTTTTTTTTTACTGGCATTTATAGACAGAAACATGATGAGCTGGAGAGATGGAGAAAAATGAATCCAGATGGCAGGAGCTATGGTTAAGTTTTTTCTCTTCATGCTGGTGGGAGTAGGGTGAGGCAAGAGCCATAGAAAAGAAGAGATAGTGATCTTAGTGTTATCAGTTTGTTTTGCCCTTGCTGGATCCACCTGAAAGCCATTGCCATAGACTATACTGGTAAAATCAAGTGCTGAGTCCTCGTCCCACCATCACACTGAGCCCCTGTCAAGGCCAGAGCTGGGACAATACCTCAAAACGGGACTGTGCCAGCAAGACAGAGCCCTGCTAAAAAAGATAGGGGACGCCAGCAATCTTTTGGGGTGTGTGGTGTTGGCAGGGATGGTTGAGTTTCTCTCTGGCTGAGACGTGATCCAGCTTCTGCAGCCAGCAGCTCCATTGACTGCGCTGTGAGCTGGACCAGGATGAGCTCCTTGGCACTGTGGATGGGATGTACAGCTCCTCAGTGGCTGAAAGCCCTTCGTCATTAATAACATAATGTCTTCGTTACCACCTCATGGAGTTGCTTGTTAACTGACAGTCTGAGAACTTAATCTTGGGTGTAACGAGGTGGGTTGTGCAGCGTTGCTGTGCTCATTATGTCAGGAATGGGTTATTGGAGGACCCGAGTATGGGTGAACAGCAAGCTGTCCTCTCAGTCCTGAGCTATTGGTGCAATAAACCACTTGGTGCTAGGCTTCAGGCAAAAGACTGTACCTGTGCATAAGTGTTTTTTTATTTTATTTTGGATTGTGCATTGAGCACTTCGTAGGACTGAGTCCAAAGCGGAGGCGCAGGGGAGCTGCCATCCAATGTATCATCAGAGCCAGAAACTAAGCAGGACTTATTCCTTGTAGAAAATGTCAGCGCAGGTATTGCCAAATTCTTTATCCTTGGTAGTTCTGGGAGGCATTTTTTTTTCAGGGTAATTAATATGTTTCTAAAGCTCAGTAGCTGCTCATGGAGTAGCTCTTGAGTCCAGTCCCCATAGGAACACTCTGCGCTCCTTAAATATCCCCTAAAGTGTGTGTGGCTTTGCTTAATTACTGTGAATGAAGTTGGCAGGCCTTGCTGTAGCTGGGCTCAGATTCACACATTTTACCGTTAAGATTAATTCTGAAACACATGTTCAGGACCCCAAGCTTTATTGACATATGATTCATTTCTCTTTTGGCAGATTTGAGTGGGCAGGAATAAATGTTTTAGACCAGCAGTAATGAGAGCTTGGAGATCATTCTGAAAAAAAAAAAAATTAAAAAATTGCCTGGATGTGGTGGGAAAATAGCATAAAAAATCATTCTTCCCTCAAATTAGCCATTTTTATAGTGGAAGGAGTATGTATTGGACTTGCTTTTTTAACTTTGTACTGTGAGTGCACTAGAGTGACAGTCATTTAAGGAGCTGTCAGCATTTTATGTTCAAAATGGTATGTGCGCCACAAATGGAGTGGCTTTGCTGTGGCAGCTCTCTGCAATTTTTGATTCCCATCTCAAGAATAAGCCTACGACAAGTACTGCACTCTTGTTCTTACAATGCCTTCGTTGGGAAGGAGACGGGAGAAAGGAATTTGAAATTCAGGTAATGACTTACTTCAGAGCATTCCCCTCGGGTGCTGCGTTGGATTCTGCCGTGCTGCCCGGTGGTTGTAGCACACAGCTTGGAGGCCTCCAGCTGCGCGTGCACCAGTTGATCTGGGCACCCTTGTTCCTTGGCTTATCCGTTGCGGCCCTGAGCAGGAGCCGTCCTTGGGGAGGGTGGATGATGCCTTGCGTTTGGTGGCACAGTGTATTATTGAAAATAATCCCAGCACCCAATCTCGTACAGGTGTAAACATCGGACAGGCAGAGACTTGCTTCAGGGAGCTGGTACAGCAGTTTTCTGAAGGCTGTGTGTGGTCCATGGTCATGACACGGTCATGGGAAATTAATTGTGAAAGTGAGTGCTGTCACCGTCTTTTTCCTTTTCTTCTTTAATGAATTGAAGGAATGATGCGAAATCGCTGCTGATGAGCATGGATTGGTTATGCAGGGCTATGCTTATTCATTAACAGGACGTAAATCAACCTGGCAGCTCACCTGTGCCTGGTGAGAGAGATGCTGGGCGAAGCCTCCTGGAGGCTGGATGCCACCACTCTGGCAGGTCACTGGAGTTGAGGGAACTGTGATGGGATGCTGGATGATGAGATGATGCTTGTCTGTCGTGACAACATTGTTGGCTCCTAACCTTTGATTTGTTGTATTTTGACTTATGACATTCTATCATCTTTCTTTGTTTCTTTATTTTTTCCCCAGATCCATTTCAGTGGATTTTCCCCCCTTTCCTTTTACAGTCTTTAAAGCCCCAGCACTGGAAAATCTTTCTTTTTGATAATTTTTTCTTTGTCCTTCCAGCTGTCATCTTGTTCGCCTCATCCCTTCCCCTCCGTGCTACTCACGCCTTGCCCTTTCTGTGGAGAACCAGCAAGTTGTGGGGCGATTTTGCTGAGGAGGAGCACCAGGGTGGGGTTGATGTGGGTTAGGGGCAAGACCTCTCCACAGGAAAACTTCTTCCCAAAGGTCTTTGCACAGGAGAGATTTTCTCATGGTTGTCCAAAGTGTTGCAAAACCAGTAAGATTTTAGAAGGGATTTTGTGACTCTTTTCATCATACATCTACTCAGTGTCTGTTACATAGATAACGCTGCACTTATCCATTGGTAAGTTGGTTGTTTTTTTCAGGTTCTGGTCCTTAATAGCTCAGCCTTCCCGAGATGATTGCTGTGTGTCACAGGATGCTGTAGAAAGCCTGTTAGAGCAAACTGTTCTAAGCCATCCATTTTGTAATGTGCCTGGAGGTACCGTCACAGATAACCTTGAGGAGGAAAATCAATCTGAAACTTCATTAGGAGTGTTGCATAGATGTCTGTGCTGATGTAATGTGCTCTGGTTCCCGTCGGGATCCGGGGAAGGTTTCAGCTGCAGAATTGTGCTGGTGTTGTAGCAATGCACAGCAAACTGTTTCTGGGGGCTGTAAGGTAAGAATTGCTCTGATCCAAACGAGATGTGCAAGTGACGTTAATTAAAAACTCCTCTTCCCTTGAGGTAGCCTGTTTGTGTTTCAGAGATAACAGAAAAGACAAGGCACTTCTTATGTGTGTCTGGTTCAACCCAAATGGTGACTGCAGAAGGTTCTGGATCACAGGGGAGCCCAAGGCTGCACATCCGAACAACTGGCTGCGTACAAATACGGCTGCAGAGAGGAACAGCCAGAAGTGAAACATTAATCAGGGCTGAGGAGAGGCTCAGACATCCCAGACTTGGTGTCACTTCGGCACCTCATCAAACAGGAAATTGCTTTTCCAGGGTCATCTAGGATCTCGGAAAAAATCAGCGTATCATCAGCATAATAATGGCAACTAAAATTATGCCTTTGCATGGTGGTGCACACTGTGTTGTGTGAGCAAAATACTCAATGTGAGACCAACAGCTTTTTAGTTTCCTGATGAAAAGACCTAGGAAAAATAAAATTCAGGCACTTCCTTTCCCTGCAGTGAGCAGTGTTCTGCTGACACCTCTCATGCATAAGCATCCATCTCCTCTGCTCGGCTGCTGTGTGCGTCTGAGGTTTGGGAAGTCTCCGATGTGTGACAAAACAAAAGCCGTGCTTCTGTGCCTGCTGTCCCCCCAAAAGGTGTGTCTTAACACTGTTGCTGATAAAGGTGCAGGTAAACAAGGTAATGGGCATGAGGGTCACTGGTTGCGACAAACCAGTGTGTTTCCACGATGCAGGAAAGCTCAGCAAGTCGCTGGGCTGGAGGAGCACCCTGGGCAGTCCTGCTGACCCCCTGTGTCTCCACAATATGTCTCTGGCCACTCATTCCTCCCTTGTACCTCAGGCTTCTTGAAGCAACCTGTTAATTCCTTTTTAATATTTTACCAGCGAATGAGTGTTTCTCGCAATTGGTTGTTTGCTAACAATGACCAGAGAGCAGGAGAAAGCTAGTAAGCGTGATGCAGCAGGGCACAGCGGAGACAGGGACAGTGTGATGTGCCAGGGAGAAACACGTGGTGGCTGCTGGCCACTGCTCTGCTTTCTCCGAGCACCCGATGTCCCCTTGGGCACTGTGGCAGCATTTGAAGCATATTTCCTAGATCCTTGTGGCTAAGCTAGCAATAATGCATTTATAAGATCAGAGGCAGTTCATTGCTTGAGTTAAGTGCCTTGAAAAGGCTGAGTCACTTGTACAAGGAGGGGAGCTATCTGGGGATCTGGGTTTCCGTCTGAAAATGCCTTTTGTTATTGCTACAAACTCTGCTGCTGCTCTGCCTACAGCCGGGCTGCTGCTTTCTTGCTGTGCTGGAGCACACCCGTCCTGCCCTGGTCTCCGTGGGTTGGATTGCCTGGTCCTTCCCTTAAAAGAATAGAAATCTGGGCATGCTTGAAAAGTACTGAGTGGCAGAAGGTGCTGTTGAGATTTGGGAAATAAGGCCTGATCTGAGACTCATTAAAGCTGATGGTAGTCTGTCTTTTGACTTCAGTGGATAACGCGTACAGGGTGTAGCATTTTATACCTCGCTTTAATCAATTTAAGCCCAGATAGTAAGAAAAAAAAAATTGAATAATCTAGAGATGCCAAATACCTGCTAGGTTAGGTCCTGTGGAAAATCGGAGATTTAGCTTTACCTTTACCTGTCGAAGGCTCATGGGCCGGGCAGCAGCGTGATGGTTACGTTACAGTGGCTCCTTCAGTGCCTCCTGCAGGGTTGTGGGACACGGTGCTGGGAGGGCTCAGGTGGGGGCAGATGCCTGGATCTACCTGTGCGTCAGTGGGTGGTACATACGCTACCTGATTTTGTAGGTGTACAATGTGAGTCAGTTTTTTAAAAATGGAACATAAATGTAAATGTATTGAAACTGTGGAGATGTGTGTTCCCTTGTTGAACTTCCCCACTCCTCCCTCGCCACCCATACACAGGGAAGCCCCATTCCTGCAGGTCTTGGATAAGGTCAACAGGTTCCACCAATGGATGGATCCAGAAGTGATTCTCCTGAATTTTAATGTGAATTTGCAGCACTTTAAGTGACTTGAAAGGTCCTGTGTCCCTGTCCAGTGCCAGCCTGCCTGCTGGCTGTGTCAGGGGATTGGTATTTGCAGCCTGAGCTGTTGATTTTCTTTTCCCAGCAGGTAGAAACATACTAATTAGTTTTCCAATTTGCGCTGTCCAAATGTACCTGAATTTCTAGGAAATAAAGCCTACCTGGAGCCCAGTATGGTGGTGAATGGAAGGGAGAAGTAAGATTTGGATATGTTTAAAATGGGCTGGCTCATGTGTCTTCAGTCTCCAGAGTTGTGCTGTGTGTATTTTGCATCTACGGCATCTCAGAGCCAGGTCATGCTGAGGTCAAGAGGTTATTTTAAGCTGTCACATCTGAGAAGCAATGATGTCAGTTCTCCAGCTCTTTTTTTTTCTTTTTTTTTTTTTAATAATTAGTTTTAAGCATCATTAGTTAAAAGGAGAGAAATAATGACAGAACAGCTATATTGCTGTGTAGCTATGGCCATGGTACAGCCTGATGAACAGCAAGGGCACAGTTAAGAGACTGAATGCCGAGGGGATGTCTCCTCAGAATTGCCTTCCTGTGGTCCAGGAATGCTGTAACCATCTCGTGCCTGAACTTCCCAGGTGGCTGGTGTGGTCCCCAGGGGCTGGGGAAAAAAGAGGATGTCCTCTCCACTGGGTCTGTGTTTGTGCCTTAATGAGGATGTGAGGTTGGTAGGATCAGAACGACCTGGGACCGTTCAAAACAGAGTAGGTAGAAACTACCGACCTTGTATTCACTCCTCTTTACACGTCCTCTTTGCATCACTGCTGAAAAGCTGGTGAAGGATCAGTGTTTAAAGGCTGATCTTCACTTGGGGATAGTATTCTTTCTTGTTCCCACTCAGCATGAAGTACTGCCAGATGGGTCTTGCTTGCAGTTTAGAGCATGACTAAAATCTGTTTTTCAGGCACTTAGACAAATGGGATTTATTTAATTTCTCTTCCTGGCCTTCCCTTCTTCTCTGAGCTCTGTTCTAATTTTCAACATTCCCTTTACCCTGCAGAACGAAGTGGAGCTGGGAGAGCTGCTGTTGTCACTAAACTACCTACCCAGCGCAGGAAGGCTGAACGTGGACATTATTAGAGCAAAACAGCTTCTTCAGACAGATATGAGCCAAGGTTCAGGTAAAGGGCAGTGCATTTCTCGCATTACTCATGGACAGTTTATATGTGCTTTTAAAGCAGATGAGTGGTGAGTCTGAAATTTGTGGGGAACGCAGAGGGATTTAGATGCTCAGTTCCTATTAATACAAGGCTCTGGATATTAATTTTATATATGTAGCCGACAGGAATAGAAGAATTTGGGGCGCTTACCCCGAGATAAAATGAAGGGTGTGAATACCTTTGCCATAATTAAAGTAAACATCTCTGAACCAGGGTGAGATGAGGAACTAGGAGCTTCTAAACTAACCCCATGCTGTGTTTTGTAAGGCAGGCTGTTTGGGCCTGTGCCTTTTGCAGATGCTGCGTGTGCTGCTGGCCTGTTAATGTTGCAGTGGTTTCATTTGTGCTATCTAGTTGTTCTGTGCATGGTATGAGGTTTTTCCAGCATCCATGCATCGCTCCCTGTAATTTCGGAGTGTGCTTGCTAGTAATTGTTTTATGCATATGTTGTCAGGTGTTTTTCCCACGTTCCCTGCTCCAGCCGCGGCTGTTGCCAGAATATTGGCATTTCCCAAAAAGAGCAGTGTGCTTGGCCTCCGTCAGGGCTGTCATTAATTGTGGCTTTAGCAGGGAGCGTTTTTAATCCAGCTGCCTGACTTTGTCCTCACTGCAAATCCCCAAGGAGCGGTGTGGTGGTACGAGTCCCGCTGGTTTCCAAATACCCTTTTCCAGCATGCTCCATCCCTGCGGAGCCCGACCTTCATGAACTGGGGTACCCACTAAATGATGCCTGTAATGCAGAGCCTGTGCTTTGTGGTTTTTTGTCAGATCCCTTTGTGAAAATTCAACTTGTTCATGGATTGAAGTTAACAAAAACCAAGAAGACTTCCTGCATGCGGGGGACTATAGATCCCTTCTACAACGAGTCCTTCAGCTTCAAGGTTCCACAGGAAGAACTGGAGAATGCCAGTCTAGTATTCACAGGTAAATGTGGTGGTGCTACTGACTTGGCACTGTTGTGGTTGCCTCCAAGGTGAACAAAGGAGCACTTAGGGGTGTGAAGATGAGCCTGTGCTGGACAGTGTCTGTCCCAGCAGCCACCCTGCAAGGGGTGACCATCTCTGGAGACTCCGAGGAGGCTTAACTAGCACTCTCTCCTCTGCAGAAGCTTTCCCCAGTATTGCCAGCTGATGGCTGGAGCGGGCTGGAATGCAACTCACTGGTCCTGAGCTTAACTGGTGCCACTGGGAATGCTTTTGTGCAGAGGAGAGGGGGGCATTAATTGCATTTCTCAGCAATAACTGACTTAGGCATAAAATAAAAAATGAGAAGAATGAGAGGGAAGTATTGAATTATCCCAGAGCCCAAACACTGGCAAAGATAACTTCTGGTACTTGACATAATTTGCCAGTGAGATTATGCAGCTATAGGTGTTGACACTGACATCACCTGTTCTGTAAGCAGATTTGTTCGTGTCTTTATTTTTAAATGGCTGGGACTTGGTTCCAAGCCGTGCCGGGCACTGCCGAAGTGGTCTGTGGGCCAGGAGGAATCTTAGAGCTAACCTCACTCAAGAGCTTTGTCAGTGCTGGAGGTGTTTGGCTGTGATAGGAATTTTTATTTTTAAACGATTTCCGAGTCTCCTATTTTTGTTCTCTAGGCATGAAAACTTCAATAGAAATTGGCAATTTGGTTCCTTGGAGCAGGTGTAGCAAAGTGCAGGCATGAGCTCCCAGCTGTGCTCTCGCCTGGGAGCTGGGTAGGACCTGTGGGGCTGAACCGAAGCTGTGGACCTTACAGAAGACCTTCTGATGCAGTGGCCAGTGGGCTTGGGCAGGGCTGCAGGAACCCTTAGGGAGTGGTGGGGTTGCCTTCCATGCCGTGGCTTCTCCCAGGCTGTACACGCTATAGAGCTTGGGGCACCAGCAGGACCGTAATCAGATCTTGCCCTCTGGAGGAGCAGGGCTGGGGTGGGAATATGGAACCCACACTCTTCTGCTACACTAACCTCTCATGCTTCACAAACAACTTTTTTGGGGCAACTTTCCACCATTACTCACCACCTTTCAATGAAGAGAAAGAAATCTGCATCTGAAAGGACATATTTTGAAATTTTATTTTTTAAATGGCAGATACAGGTGTCAAAACTGGTGCAACGTGCCTAATTCCAACCCATTAGTTTGTTTCCAAACATATTATAACAAAAGTGGTACTAATCAACAATTTAAATGTTACCCTTCACGCTCAAAAATTTCCTTAGTGAAAAGTCTACAATTAGTCACTGCTTTGTGTGCACGTCACCCTTACTGTTCCTTGTATGTGCAGTGATGAATTTGTTCTTGGAAGCTTCCATCAGGTGATCTCATGACAGTGTGAAATACTCTTTTCTTTGTTTTCCCCGTTTTTCTAATAGAAGAAGAAAAGGCAAACAGAGTAACAGCTCTGTGCAGTCAGAAAGGTGAAGTGAACACACTGATTCTCACCAGAGCTGATAAAGTTAGTGTTAATGAGTGCATGTCTGATTATTCTTTTCCATGCAAATGGATATATTCTCAACTAAGTCAGTGAAAAGTTAGCAGATTTATAATCATATGTAATGCAGTCAGATTTTAGTGGTGTGCCTTTTAAGTGGTGCTTCACTTTCGAAGTGACATGTTGCTTGCTTTGAATGTTGCAATAAATAATCCTGGGCCAGAAATGTCACCAGCAGCTACATTGCTGAGAAGGAGCATGCAGAGCTTTTTGGAGGAGCAGTGGGGCCAGGTTCTCGTGGCCGCTCTCGGAGTGCAGAGTGACGTGTGCGTCAGGCATGGCACTGCTGCTGGCATCACTGGGCTTGCTGCTTTTGCTGTGGTCGCAGCTCTGTTGTTTGAGAGACGTGGTTTATGTGGCCTGTATGTAGCTGGAGCCCAGAGGTTTTGGTCATGTTCTTGTGTATACAAACTTCTGCAGGTCCAGTGCCTGCACTGCCTCCCATTGTCAGAGGAACCAGAGCCCGTCTTGTTGCAAGGACCTTTGAATCAGAATTTCTGCACAGGCGTCTGTGGTGTCACAGGGCTGAGGTGGTTCAGGGGATGTGGTGGTGTTGAAGATGCTGAGCCTCGTTCCGTGTTCTAAGTGATGGAGATGCTCCAGATGTTGGTGCAAGCGTGTCCCCAGCACGGACTGCAGCACCAGTTTCTTTTTGTGTGCACCTATGAGGTTTGAATAAAATCATTATCAATGTGCAGCTTGGCTGAAGTTCTGGGATGGGGACGGTGGTATTCCCCATATAGCTGCCTTCTTGGCGTGTTAGAGCGTTGTGCAGCCTAAGAGGTTATAAAGGGCTTTGGGGTCGTCTATTGAAAGACATTAAAGAGTGAATAGTCGGCAGCATGAAGAAGCCATAGCTTGCTATGTGAGGATCTCTTTGTTATTTTGCACCTTTACAAAGCAGGAGCATAAGCCACACTTTTTCTCCAGTTTTTTTTGTTTTACTTTTTTTTTCTTGTCTGCAGTGGTGGTTCTTTCTGTTGTCTGTTTTGTGGGAGTTGTTTTTTAATTTTTTTTTCAGTCCACAGCTCTAGTCCATTAGGTCAGTTAATTAGATTTGCTGTTGAGTCAAAGTCCAATTGAAAAGGAAAATAATCCTGCTTGAAGTCTGGGTGATGATGCATTGAATGGAGAGAGAGCTGTGAAAGCAGTCGTGGGAGCCAGAAGTGAGTATATCTTCAATAATTTAAAGAAACCTTTTTTGTAGCTTCATATTTTGGACCCAGTCTGCAGCTGTCTTTACTTTGGCTCAGCTTCACTGGGAAGCAGTGGAGCTGTGCCAGTCCCTATCAGCTGAAGCTCCTGGCTCCCTCTGTGTGGCTGGTAACACTCTGCAAGGTGAGCTACTAGTTAGACAAGATAAGATTAATTCTCTCCCACACTCACTTCCCATCATGTATTTTTCTTATGTGCATCTTGACTCAAACTGCCCGGATTTAGTGCACTGTAGTTAGGATTTATGCAGCATTTTGCCGTGACTTTAGCAAGGGCCGTGTGTGCAAACACTGCAGATGGATTGCTCTGCTCCCTGCTTTCCTAGTGGTGCTCTGGAACGCTGCACTTCGGACCAGACACAGGGTTAAAGTGCAGCTGGACTAGGAGATGGGCAGTGGGTGCCTCCAAGATGGGATGCACAGGGTGAACTCTTCATCAGCAAGGATTTGAGGGAGTTAGGTTGGTTTCTTGATCTTTCCTCCTCCTTAGATGTACTAGGATTCAACACTGTAAATTATTGGTATTTACAGACCAAAATGCTTCTTCCACATTGGTGCTGGACACCTTGTGCAAACTGACTTTCTTCTTTCCCCTCTGTTCCTACCTCAGATGCTCACTGCAGCTCTCACTAACTCACATGTCCAAGTTTAGTGTCTCAAAGGAGGTGGGATGAGCTTGGGTGGAGATGTCCTCTCCAGGAGGAGCATCCACAGTCAGGATCTCTGCTGCAATAATTGTCTGTTTACACCTTCTCACCAAAAAGAGGCCAGAACAAGGAAGTGACTGACAATCCTAACAAGCCTAATGTCCTGATGGAAAAAAAAGACAAGTAGTGAAGCAACAGCTAGTGGAGAAGGTGTTTGATTTTAATCTACTCCATCAAACATGTTTTCTAGGTAATGAGTGTCTGTATATACCCTGTAACAGAAATGCACTTTTTTACGTGGTTCTTTTTTCCACTTTTTGGTCTTAGGGGATGTGCATCAAGCTGCCAATGTGCCATGTTCTGCTTAAGTGCAAGGAAGTCATGGATTCACCTCTTGTAGAGAAATGGAGCAGGCTTTAAAAGACAGTATATTCTCCTAACCACGTATATCTGTGAATGAAGGTGTTAATTGGTTTTTGTCCCATAGTAAGGGGAAAGTGGAGTTTGACTTGGACATCAGTGAGGTCATTTCCACACAGAAATAAATGATATTTGAGGTGTGACTGCAACCTCTGCACTCAGGAGGGCTGGATGCTGGATACCTAGAGGCACCGCACTCCCTCCACTGATGGATTTTGGGCAGACTGTCCTCTAAATCCCGGCCTGACTTTCAGAAAGCCTGGGCTGTGCAGCAGGAGGTCAGAGAGCACCTGAAATCTGAGCACTGTGGTATTTTGATGATTATAATGTTGTTAATAGCAATCATCAGTAATGCTGTTTGCGCTGCAGTAAAGCCCAGATGGCCCAATAAAAATCACCAGTGCTCCAGGGCAAACCGCATCTTAGTGACTCGTTAACATCTTCTCATTACTTACCATAAAAAATACAACCTGCAGAGATCACAGTTAGGGGGTATATATATCCCCAAGGTCCTGTGGTGACCGTGTGTCTTTCTCCATCTAAATAAGGTCTTGTGCGTGTTTAGATGACAGGATCTTTAGGGCTTGTGAAACAAGCAGTGTCCCTGAAGAGGGGAAAGTCCTTTTCATGCTCTGGGTACGGTCTGTGCAAATGCAGAGGGAGAACCTGCTTTCCCATCTGACCTGGCTGAGAGCATAGCTGGAGCTGGGACACGCATCAAGGCTGATGGTGTCTGATGGAGCACGGTGATAGGGCTTGTTTCCATGTTAAAGGTGGCTGTTGCTCCAGCAGGACACGATGCTCTGCCCAGCAGAGAGAGCAGCTGGGGCAGGGTTTGCTGGTTGATGGAGAAGTGTCCTTGATAAGTGTGTGACAGCTGGTGAGAGCTTCAGAGGGAGTATGGCTGAGGAGGCAGCTCATGGGCACTCTCTCTTCTGAACCATTCATAGTATTCTTATATATAAGTCTCTTCAGTATATTTTAAAAAAAGACCGTATCTCTCTTTTCTGTAATGATTTAGGAGCATTTTTTGATTTATTTTTGTAAGTATTGGAGTTCTTGAGGGAGTGTTGTTGTACAGCGAGACTTTGAACACCCACTCCTGTGTTTCAATAGCTACTGCAGAGGGGCATTGACAATACCATCAAGTGTCTCCACGCACCAAGTGCTGTAACAACGCATGCTTTCAGGCCCACAGATCACTTTGATGCTTTATCCCAGGGCTCTAATCAACTTCCAGTTAATAGGCAGCACTTGATTAAAACAACAGATTGCTGTTCAATAGCAATATATGTGGTTCCTCTATCGCTCATTTTCCCTTTCCCTTGGCCTTTGGGAAAACTTAGGAACCATTTAATGAACTTCGAATTTTTAGAGAAAAAATAATCACATCATTGTTAATGTGTGTAGCTAATGATGTAGTTCTGGGTAGTTTAGTTTGGTTTACTTTCACAGAAATGTTTTCTTTTTGAAGAAAGTACTGCTTGTTTGAGCATACTCATTGCTTTTGTGGCACTACAGCTTGAGATGAATTGGGTCTTCCTTGAAATCCTGACTTCTTGTTGGAGGCAGAGGTTTTGGGATTTATCTCTGTCAGGAGTAAATGGTCACTAATGGCACAGATAGCCTCTGGTGAGAGTAGCTCTGCCCCACTGTCACCCTTTGTGCCTGGTAAAGTGGTGATACTCTGGTACAGACCATTTTGGTTTTGTGTGTTGTCTAATGAACTTTTTTTTGACACTTGATCCACGTGGCAGTTTCTGGGGCAGTTGCTGGTGGTGGAGATGTGGGGAGGAGAGCAACCGTGACCTGGCAGAAAAGGCTAATGGAGATGGGCCGAAGCTGAAGGTTGTTGTCAGCTCCAGACCTCACCTTCCAGCGAGCCCAGGTTAGATAGAGGGGCAAACTGCTGCGCCAAAGGCTTGCAGCTCGCAGACCCCCTCAAACCCATCACAGGTGGAAATAAAGCTAATTAGGATTCATTCTGGTTGCGGTGTAAAGTTGGGCCTGCAGGTGAGGAGGTCCCGGTTGAGGAGAAATGTCTGAAGCTCCTCAAGCCTTGAAGCATTCATGTTTTCCCCATCAGTTGTGGTGGTTGGAGTCCTAGTGTAGATGTTGGAGACAAGGTGATGGTTTTGGGTTTTGTCTGCACAGGATGAGATTTGTAAAAATCCCATGAATGGGATGCAGAGATAGCAAGGCTTTCCAATGGTATTTTTTTTAATTAGCAGGCTGATTTCCAAATGTCCCAGTTAGCTGAATAGACTAATAATGATTATGTCCTCAGGCTTCTCCAGAAATACACCTGAATTTTGATTGCCTGCCTCTATTGAAAGTATGACCTTTAGATGTCAGCGTCACCTCTAGGTGCTTGTTTGCAGGGATGGAAACTGCAGTGTGTTTGGGGTCATTACACATCTACATTTTGACTTGCTTATCTCGTTTTCTCTATTGTTTTTTCTTTACCACAGAAATATTAAGGCGCTTTGTCTTTTGCACACATCTATGAGGGGGAAAAAAATCTCTAGTATATGAGGCAAATGAAACTATTTTTTCCCCATGTGGGTTAGCAGGAGGAAGTGGTTTCTGTTTTGAAGTGCTGTCGTTCTGGGCACTGTAACATCTCCTAGATGGACAGGTAATTAGGCAACTTGCTGCTAGGAAATTGTTTCTCATTGCCTATTAGATATGTGTTTCTGAAGCATTGGACTGTCTGTATATTCCACATATCTGGAGCTCAGAAGCAGAATCAATCTATGCTTAAACCTGTGTAATCCTATCTTGGGCAAAGGCAGGGAAAAAGAAAAAAACATTGATGTCAGCACTGGCTTTCCTGGGGATTTATACCTGTTTAATTTAGATCAGAATTGGCCTTTATGTCTGCTGTTATAAAATACTTAATGTTTTTATGCACTGGACACCATATGGTTCATGCTCTGGTCTAGGCAGAGCGGAGTGCTCCCAGTTGGCACCTCCTGTCATCCTGGCTGCTTTGCTCTGGGTCCTGTGGCTGCAGGAGATGACCTCGCAGGTCTTGTGAGGGCATCTCCTGCTCCTCAGGCAGGGAGAGAGGAACAGGGAGGTGCGCTGGCAGCGGGAGACCTTGGCCTTTGGAAACTGCTCTGTCTGGCAGAGCGTCTCCACAGTGGGCACAATGCATGGACTTTGAAACCTTTCTGGAGGAAAGCACCCATTGCTCTCCATCCTCCAGATCCCCACCTGTGGCTTCCCAGCCTCCACGATAGGTGCTGTTTGTCAGCCTGGAGCAAGTGGTTCCAGTTCCCTCTGGAGCTGGGTGGGTGCAGACGTTGCAGGGAGCAGCCTCACCAAGGAGATGCTGGGATGTGTGTTTCATGTGCACATCAGAGCCTGATGGAGATTAAATTGATAAATGTGAAACCACTGCATCTTCTCCTGTGTTTTTCTGCCCTCTGTACTAAATATTAGAGGCCACGCTTAAGGACCCAAGGGCAGAATGTAGTCCAGAGCTGTGACCTCGTCAGTGTACATAATTAGTCCTGCTGCCTGCTCCTAGGAGCACCCTCTTTGTGCTAAACAGCTCTTTAATATTGATGTCAAGCAGTTCAGCAGTAGTTTTCAGACCTGCTTAACCTCAGATGTAGTAGCTGATGGCAGAGCTCGGTGGCCAGCATAGAAAAAGCTGAGAGTTCCTTTCCACCCCCAGAGGATGGGAGTCAAAGCGTTGCCTGCATGAGTGGTGCAAGCGTGTGCGACAGGGCGCTTTTTGCAACCCTGCCGAGCCCTGAGGCTACAGTGTGGAAGTGCAGGGAGTATTGATGCCTCAGTGAAGAACAGGAGTGTGGTTCCTGCCAGAGAGACCCCCCTGGTCTCCTGAGCCCTGTGTCCTCGGGGAGGCTCTGCTGCCAAATTGCTCGTGTGCAGCCTTGGGCTTGTCTTTTCTTATTTTTCCCTTTTCCTCTGGTTTGGCTGTAATCCGAGGATCTGGATGCAAAATGCAATGGGGCTGCCAAAGCGAGACACTGGTGGTTGAAGGTTTCTGGGTGTAGGTTTTGCAGCTGGCAGTGCAATGCACTGGTTAGTTGTGCCTGTGGGGCCAAAGCCCTTGCAGTTAGAATATTTACTGTGTAGGTATTTAATTCAATTCCTAGCCAAGGGTATTGGGTGAAACTTTCACAGGCTGTGTCAACAACTGAGGGGAGATGTTACTGCTCTCTACAACTACCTGAAAGGAAAACTTCGGGGACAGTTTGTTAGGGAATGGGTGGTGGTGGACTTTGAGTGAACAGTGAACTGGTGTACGCTGAGTGAAATCATTCTGCTTAATGTCTGGCCTGAATAAGAAGGCAGATGAAAAACAGAGGCACATTCCTGCTTGTTATTTTTCTTCTCTGAGTTAAATGGTTTTAATTGCATTGCAAGTAACTGATGTAGGTGACTGGAGTTTAAATTATTTGTGCCAGAGCTCTCCGTCTCATTGCATCTCTTGGCAGTCCCGGGCTGCAGCTCAGGGCTGGACTCACCTGTGCAGGAGCCCTGTGAAGGACATGGGCCCCCACCCTGATGAAGTTTCGTGTCGCATCCAGGCCCCTATCAGTTTGATATGGGTCCTTTAGGAGTGCTGCATCAGTAAGTATATAACACAAAAATATTTTATTTACATCGCTTTGATTATCCACAAGAATTCAGCCTTTTTAGTGGACATAAGTGAATCCAAATCTTTTTTTCATATTTCAGCCTTTCGGTTATAAAGAGATTTTTTTAAAAGGAAGCCTTTCTGTTTCCAAATGCATCCCTTGATAAAGAGCAGGTGCAGAAGGAATTGGTTTGACCTCTGCTTCCTTAATTGCTTTTTGCTGTGTGCTGGCCTGGAAATGGATGTTGCTATTGTGTAAATTATTGGGATGGTGGAAAAAGAGCTTATGAGATCAGGTGTGTAGTTTCTGTCAGGAAAATAGGTTTCTTAAATGGAAAGCACTATCTACCTGTCCATAAGCAGAGGCTGGGTCAGTCTGAAACCCTGAAACGATAATTACCTCACTTTCTGCTTCTGAGCAGCTCCTTGGAGATACTGGGTTTTTTTATGTCCAAGAGTAGATTTAATCTGAAATCTACTCTGAATTCCTTTCAGACTCTGGGAGGGGATGCTGAGACATCAGGTCTCCCTGGGAATGCCAGCTCCATCGGCAGGTCCCCTCCCAGCCGAGGCAGAGGTCAGTCCCACAACCGTGTGCAGCTTGCCTTGTATCTTGAAAAGCTGTCACGTTGGTGTCGGGTCTGGGCACCGTGGAGTCCTGGTGGGTACGAGTGGTACACGCAGGGTCTGTGTTTAGAGTGTGATGTTAGTCACTCCTGCTGGGCTTTGGAGCCGACTCAAGTGTCAGTCGTGAGTGCAAATGGCATAATAAGAGCAACAGCTAGTGCACAGTTGTTGGTGTTCAAGGAAACAGTTTCCCATCTGTCTGGGAAGAGATTGCCACTGCAGAGGGAGGCATGGGGGAGAGCTGTAACCCCTCCCTGTGGCACAACCGGAGCCCACGATGCAGAACGGCTCCAGCTCAGTGCAGTGAGTGCCAGCGACACAGCCAGCCTCTGCTTTCAGCTTCCCACCTGCGCTGATGGGCTCCTACAGTTTTCCTTCCGATCGGTTCTTGGAAGAACTAGTGACAGCAACAGGGAAAATTGTGCTCCTGAATTTGAGCAAAGAAAAGAACTTGTTTTCACAATACTGACCTTAGCACCTTCTCCTGGGTAAGGTCCGTGCAACAGCTCGGTGCAGCTCAACCAAATGCTGCAGCTCAGCCAATACTGGCCATTTCAAGAGTAGAATCAAGAAAGGCTTGTGCTTGAGTTTTAAAGGCCCGTGAACTGGTGAGTGAAGCTGAATTTTTAGCATATAAACTTCTGATCTTTTGGTCAAGCTGCGAGTTTGTAAACACGAGGTCAAATCTGGTGCCATCTCTTGTGGTCTATGTGTGAATAAGCACATGGCCTTGGAAAATATCTTCCTAGTTCTTCAGCAATAAGTCTGCCCCTGAGCCATCTAAACTAGTTAACAGCAGAGCAACAATGCTCATATAATTAGCCTATTAATACCCTAAAGGAATCAGCATGCTAATTGCCTGACACGATGAGATTAGCATCACTAGCATGAGATTATGCTTCATAAGAGCTCAGAATACTTAGATCAACAGTAAAATAACAGTTCCTCTTATTTAGCACACCTACTCATTTTACAAATCTGACATGGGTTATTTTTGAAGAATTGGTATGCCTGGGGTACTTCCCTACTGTTAATTTATACTGTGATTAATTGATGGCCTTTAAGACTTCATGGTTTAAATTACTTGGTATTGTCTCCCAGGATTAGGCTTCATCTTCTTTCATTCTTGAAGAAGAGAATGGGAAAAAAAGAAGGGAAAAAAATCCTATATAAAAAATGAGGGAGGCATTTGGTTTGGGGGTACTTTTATGTGATTTTATCACTGTATTTGTTTTCTTTAGGATAATAAATCATAGCAGGACATGTAGCATAGCCGTGATAGATACACTTGTGATCCATTGCCTTGCAGGAGAATTCGTTAATAACTCTGGCAGGCTGTGTACTGGTTGGAGATGGATGGCTTAAAATTCTTCCTTGCATCCTCAAAAGGTGGTCTCTCCAAATAACACCAACCTGGCATCTTGACAGGTGCTTTCTCAGCGTCGCATTGCAGAGAGTTAATGGCATCACCCCTGGATGACTGATTGCAACAAGCAGGAGAGACACAGTCTTCCTAAAGGGAAGATGTACCCCCAATTCATTTTTACCTGTGGTTTGAAGGTAGTTGCAGAGTAATTTTTTCTTTTAGTGCAATTATTTGGAGAAATGATTGGGGCACTTGAGGGTTTGCTGTTACCAAAAATATCCCTGGGTGATTTCATGTGGAGAAGCATCTTTGCCCATAAACTGTGTGTCAGAGCTGTTGGAAGGAATAAAGTGAGATGTAACTTTGTGAAGCTTTATTTTGTGACTGCACTGGCAGATCACACCTGAATCACCCAGAGCTAGACCCCATACTGGTGCAGCAGCTAGGAACCAGCCTTTGCAGAGTGTGGAGATGGTAGAGACACTGAGTAGCATGGTAAAATAACACTAATTAATCGTGGGATATAGCATGATAGGAAATACACAGACTTGACCAAGATGTGTGGGTAAAATTGTGGTTGAGTACTTAAGTGCCTGGTGTCCTGCCAGCCTGGAAGGGTGCGCACTGCGTCAGGTGGTGCTCCAGGGATCCCCAGATGTCGCTTTGCACTGGTTTCCAGCAGGCCTGGAGAGCTGGTACTGCTGGGAGGGAGGGCAGTGGCAGCAGTGCTCGGCTCCACGCCAGGCTATGCGCTCCCCCTTTGAACTTTCTCTTCCTCCACAAGCCTGGGTGGATTTGGAGCCCCTGCAGACATTGGTTCTTAAAATTCCCTCTCTTTCCTGAGAACCTATTTTAATCCTCAGTATTCCAGCCAGTGCCTGTGGATATTCTGGCTTCAGCTTGCACAGTCTTTTTGTTCAGCTTTCTAATGAGCCGAGTCAGAGCTCACTTTGCAGAACACAGAGTGCTTTTGCTCCTGTCCGGCAGCAGCTTGCAGACTTCCCTGGGATCAGACCCATTTTTAGAGTTGGCTTCTGTCTGTGATGTTTTGTTCCAGGAGACTGAGCTAATCCAAAGGACAGGGTGTTGGGTTGATGTCTCTCCCTAGGTTGCTTTCCTGGACTTTAACAAGTAGCTACAGCAATAATTGTGGTGAATTGTTTCTGTGTAAACATCCCGCTGACAGCCTGTATGTGTGTGATTCCTGTCGCTGAGTCAGGAAGGCTATTGATCAGCCCTAGAATGGTGCAGGAACGTTTGTGTTTGGAGGAGGACAATTGAAGATGCTGCTTGTTCACTCACCCAGCTGTGGGTTGCTTGACTACATTCGTCATTTCTCAGTGCCCCAGCAGAGCTGTAATTGTATTTCAAGGACAGGCTGGATGGGGCTTAGAGCAAACTGATCCAGTGGAAGGTGTCCCTGCCCATGGCAGGGGGGTTGGAACTAGGTGATCTTTGAGGTCCCTTCCAACCCAAACTACTCTATGAATCTGCTTCACCTGTTCTTGCTAAATACTATATCTGTGGATTTATATCCTCTGTTTAACTGAGTTATATTTCAGTGTGTATTACAGCTTATTTTATTCCTTCCAAACTCCTGA
Source organism: Clamator glandarius (assembly GCA_033459285.1). Classification (NCBI taxonomy): domain Eukaryota; kingdom Metazoa; phylum Chordata; class Aves; order Cuculiformes; family Cuculidae; genus Clamator; species Clamator glandarius. The sequence goes on along the minus strand of JAUNZM010000157.1, from coordinate 1,932,023 downwards.
TTCGGTCTCTAACAATTCTGAGGTGCAGTGCCTGGTCTGCTGTGCGAGGGGGGCTTTGGCAGGACGCTTGGCTTTCTGGGCACAGGGCTCCAGGAGGACAAACGATGCTTTTGCCGTGACCAGTTTCTGTTTCTGCTCTCCCCAGTGTACGGGCACAACGTGAAGAGCAGCAATGACTTCATTGGGAGGATTGTGATCGGGCAGTACTCGACTGGTGCCCCGGAGTCCAACCACTGGCGCCGGATGCTGAACGCCCACCGGACAGCGGTGGAGCAGTGGCACAGCCTGCGGTCCCGGGAGGAGTGTGACCGCGTCTCTCCAGCATCCTTGGAGGTAACATGAAGTGGGGGACTAACAGCAGCCAGACCAAGCAGGCAGGCGACGGAAAAGAAATAACCCGCCAACTGAAACACCCTACATCACACCCTACACACACCCCACAGCAGCTCCGTTAGACTGAAGTGGCTGCTAGCACCCAACCAGCCCTGGTGGCCTCTATGGACCATGTCCTACTGGGTCTTGGCCATTCCCCGAGGGCCACCAGTGGCCCAGCCAGCTGTACCTCTGTCTGTTCGTACCTGGCACTGCTCGGCTCCCTGCATCCTGTGCAGTGGAGCACGTGGCTGGGCAGCGTGGGCTGTGCACGGAGGTGCCGCGGGAAGCACGGAGCAGTTGGAAGAGTTAGGACTTGCCTCTGCTGTCCTTCCAGTCCAAATCCATGGTTTACCCCCTTGGAGATATAAGTACCTGTGTACTCTCATTGGTGAACGTGGTAATTAGGCTAGAATATTTTTTTAAATGGTAGAACCTGTGGTGAAATCAATTGACTCCAGTTTTGTCCTTGTACTAGTTTTAACAGAATAAGCTCCTGTTAGTACGTGCGCGTGCATTTGTGTGCCAGGGCACGCACGTGTGTGTGGCCGTGCAGCCACGGGTCACGTGGATCCCATGTCATGTCAGCGATGAGACCTGCCACTCTCCATAGCAGTCTCTATGCGTCAAGTAGATACAGTGATGATACAGCAAAGTAAACATTTCCATTAGCATTTGTACTGAGAAAGCCAGCTCATGTCTTTTCAAACCTGTGTTGTGCAAAAGAAACCTACTGCAGGGACTTTTGCAGTTAAGAAGAGCCAAAATACACAATTTTAACTCTCACAGACTGCAGTGGTTCTTTCTGTGTTGTGTGTGTTAACCCAGGTAGTTTTCCGGGTCACTAAGTGAAGTTAGCTATGGTCAAGCTGTCCTGTTGGTTGCTTCTGTACATTTTATTTTTCCACAGCATATTGTCTGGTACGATGCAGATTGTATATTTATTGAAAATAAAATTCTGTTTAATTGTGCCATGCAGACTGGGGTTATACTTGTTAGCAGCATTCACCTTGGTGTTGACTTGTGCGTGTTCTCCATGCAACAGCCTCTTCTGATACGGTGACCCTGCTGTTGTGGAGGAGGGAATGCAATGAATACAAGGAGGCTGCAAGAGATATTGTCTCCCCTCTGCACCTAGAAGCCATCTTTTAGCAGTGAGGGGAGAGTGACAGCGTGGGCAATAGCAAATCTCTGTTCTCTGGCATCCTACTGCTTTGTCTCATCAATAATGTTTCCAGCATGGTGGAGAGAGAGCCCATGGGGTGTCCTGAGCCAACACACACTGTAGGAGGCCGATCTCTTCCCATGACTCAAAAAGGCTCAGGCAAGGGGCCACGGTTCCTGCCATTGATGATAATATTCTTCCACGTGGGGTCTATTGGCAGCAGCACGAGCTCTGGGCATCCAGGGAAGTGGCCTGAGACCTGCCACATGCTTTGCTCAAGCACTGGGGATGGAATGTTAAGAGAAGGCACTCGTACCCCTCAGTCTGTCCTTGGAGCTGTGAGGTATCTGTTTTACAGGAAGGGGGAGGGGGTCAGGTACATGCGATGCCAAAAATTGGCAAGGGATCCTTGCAGAAAGCTCAGTAAAGCCAGGATGGAAGCACACTGAGGAACTCCTGACCTGGAGAGCAATCAGAAAACAACGTGGGGAGGGAGAAGAGCAGAAGGGCTGAAAAAGCTGGACGTGGCTGGGCTCCGTCGAGCAGGTAAAACAGATCTTATGCTTTGTGAAATCAGAAGGTAGCCAGAAGAGCAGCTGCAACTCCAGCCAGCATTGTGTGCACAACGTGCGTGCACTTTCCCAGTGCTGGAAGCAGAGCTGGTCCCCAGCTGTTGTCCAGGCATGGAACCTCGGCGAGGGAGGCACAGGGGGCTTGGCACTGCCTGCGCTGGGGCCCAGGAAATGCTGTTGGAGCGGCTCTGTTGTTAGAAACAGGATTAAAATTACTCTGGATCTCTGCTCCCTCCTTAAGCACTGACATTTTTGCTTTGGGAGTAAATTAATATGCTCAGAGAGTTTTGTTCCATAGTTTGCTGATAATTGCTTGAAACACGGTCTTTAGCTGGGGATGTCACACAGTTAAGAAGGGAGAAGGCACGCTTTGGCTTTTAATACTCTGAATTCCTAATTTTTAGTGGTCTGATAGGCTTTTCCTTGAGCTGTATAGTTTCAGCTCAATGTATACAACTGAAAATTTGGGGTGGTGGTGGTGGTATTTTCTTAAAAGGTTTTATTTAATGCAAAGAAAATTTAGCATATGAAAGTTGATTGAATGAGTTACTGTCTGGATGCTCTAGTACACTGAAAGCTTTGTGTCACCCCAAATTCTTTCTAATTGAATCTTGCCTGTAAAAAGCCATCCCAACTGAATTCAGAAAACGCTGAAAATTTTGATCTGTAGCTAAGAATAGAAAGGGAATGTCATTGAGTGTGTTCCTAAGCAGTTTGTTCAATGCTGAATAAAGGAGTAAATTAGAAATGGTGCAGGATGACAAAAATTTATAGTCTTTGTGCCTGTACTGTTTCCCTTACCAGTGCAACAGCTGGAAAAGGACTTTATACAGTATTTTGTAAAATCTGAAGTTTCTTTAGAAAATAAAATTGACCACATGAAAGAGGCATGCTAGAAAATATGCACTGTTAATAATATTGAGTGCTGCCTGATACTGGAGGTTTCCTGCTGTTATGGGATGGCATGGACCCAGCTGGGACCCAGCCCATGGGTGCAGTGTGAGTGTGTAAGTTCCTGAAACAGCCTCAGACTCCCTGGCACAGCTGGTGGTTTCCCCTTCCAGGCTGATGCAGGTTGTCTAAGCATTGCCTTTTGCTGGTTAAAAAAACCAAAGCAGCATGAAATGGGGTAGTGATGGATTAAACCCTACGGTTACCGGCTGCAGGGGAGCTGGCACCTGCTCCCTGGGGCCCCTCTGCCTGCTCCCCAGCTGCTCCCTGCCCTGCTGAGGTACCCGCAGCCCCAGCGCAGCCTGGGTCGCTCTGCCCAGCCTCGGAGGGGCTGCCGGCCGCGCGCCGCAGGCACCAGGGACGCGCTTTTCGGGCTCCTCAAGGGGAAGGTTTGCCCCAGCTCCCCTCTGCCCTGCCCGCGGAAGCCCAGCAGCATCCCGGGGCGCACGGCAGCCAGCGCCGCGCAGCTGGGCAGCACTGGGACGGGGACACACATCATGGCTTGAGAAGAAACCGGGCTGGTAGAGAAGGGATTTCCTTGCTCGCCCGCAGCCGTTGGTGCGGGACAGGAGATGTGCAGCCGGGAGAAAGGTTGAGCGCGGGTCCCTTGGGATGGGATGCAGCGGGTGAGGCCAGGGCGGGAGGGGAGGCGTGTGTCGCTGGGAGAGCTGCTGCTTTTGGGGGAGGGAGCAGCCCAGCTCCTATTTCTACCTCTGCCGGCAGCCTCCCTGGCACAGCCGGGAGGTCCGGGGCCAAGCAGTGACCTCTGCCCACCAGCCCCCACGGAGCTGCGTTTCTCGCTTCCCTGCGATGGGCGCTGGGTGGGATGTGTACGCGCTGCTCTCCGCAGCGTTGCTCGCCGCCCAGGCTTTCCCCCAGACTAACATCAAGATCAGCCAAGGTGAGTGTGAAGCGTTGACTAAACCTTGGGGTAAAGTGGGGTAAAGGCAGCCTGAAACTGCTCCGGCTTCGGCAGGGAGAAGAGAGCACGTCCCTAACTCTCACAGGGTCAAGAGCTGGTTTTCCCCTTTCCCCGGCTGCTCCAGAAATCTCAGACTCTCCTCAAAATCAACTTTCTTCTTCGTGTGGGGGGATGTGCTGCGAGCAGCCCTGCTCTCTCTCTCTCGGGATGTTGGAGCTGCGTCTCTCTGGTTTTGTTCCTACTTGTGAGAGGTGATGTGCGCTCGCCGTGCTCGCTGCGTGGACCTCCAGCCGTCCCCACCGGGTTCTCCAGAAAGAACTGCATGGGGGCACGTGCGTGAGGGATGCAGAATGCAGGGAGGGGCTCCCTATTTAGTTATTCATGTTTAACACATGTGAGAAGTGGCCACAAGTAAGTGATTCCTCCTTATTCCCCACCTTTTCTTTCCTGAACCGCTGCTGATGGCTGCTGCTTGATGTCACTTGAGGTTCTTGCAAACTTTTTCCTGGGGCTGGCGTGTGTGAGAGTCACCGCTCTGAGTTGCTTCGTGCCCTGTTAGTTTTGTAGGGGAAGGGGACTCTGTAAGGCGTGTTCAGTGAGTTCGTGGGAAAAAGGATTCATAAAAGCCCGATTTTCCTGCCAGACACCTAATCCATGGGAGCTTCGCCAAAACTAATTAAGGAGGAAAAAAACCCTGCAAGATAGCTCCTATCTGTCAGAGCCAGCTGCGGGAGGGCTGCTGGTGGTGTCTGCCGTAGCCAGGCTGTGTAGCCTCACGACTCCAAAACGTGCAGCAGAAGATTTGAAGCTGTAAAACCAGCTTGGAGAAGCAAAACCCTGGGTGTGAAGGGATGTCACTTCCAACTTGCTTCAACAGGTGTTTAAAATTTTACTTTGAAATTCGTATGCGTGCTTTAAAAACCACATCAGTGTATGTAAATTATTACCCAGTTATTTAATAACATCCCTCTAGGTCCATACAGCCCCTAGACACTCAGATTGAAAACACTCTCATGACCTGCTTATTTTGAAGGTAGGTGCTAAGCATGAGACTTTTTCATCTGTTAATGAAAGGTAAATATTGCCAATCACATGAAGGTGAGATTGTTTGTCTGTAATGACTGGATTGTCAGGACTAAAGGATGTGTTCCTAAAGCCTTGAGTGCCTTGAGGCACCTGAGCATCACAAAGCAGCCCTGTCTTAGCTTCTGCTACATGCTCTTGCACACCAACCTCCTTTTTTAATGCTTATTCTTTGGGTTAATCCAATAATGAGGACGTGGGCTGAGGGATGTGTCAAGACTGTGGTGGGATGGATGTCTGGCTCATCTGCCACTGTGAATCCCCCGATCTCTCTGCAGGCGGCTGCTGCTGAAGCTGCCCCGGAGGGTCCTGGGGCTCCCCTGTCCCAGCCCTGCTGTCTGCTCCAGCAGTACCTACACAGGGCGAAGCTGTGCTGCTGGCCTCCCCCATGGCCCTGAGCTGTTAGGAGGCAACTGTGTGTGTGAGCTCAGGATGTTCATCCTGAGCCCTGGTTCACTCATTCTCAGCTTCACAGGTACTAGTGGAGGGGCTCTGCGGGAAGCTCTGCCCTGGGAAGGACCCAGCCTGACACATGACAGGGATCCCCTCAGTTCTCCATTGGCATCAGCTTCAGACGAGCCTGTGGGGCGTTGATTGGCACCTTCCAAATCCATACACTTGCTGAGAGCTGAAGAAGTTCACTTGCTTTTTCAAGTCAAATTGCACAATTAGCTTACGGATGTGCCAAGGGGAGCGTTTCAAGCCTTTCATTGAGGTGTCTCGTGGTGTCTCCAAGGTTTTGGTAAGTCATCAGCTCTTTATGAAACAGCCTCTCGATACCCTGCAGCGAGATCAGCATCTGCTGCCAGCACTGACCTGATCCCATCTGCTGTCCAAAACCTTTGATGGAGCTTCAGTGCCTCCAGGAGCTTTCCTTGCACGGTCATCTCTCGACAGCCTTGTCCTACCCCCAACCTTCACAGCTCAAATCTGAGGCAGCATCGCACCTTGGATGGAGCTGTTGAGGACAAAAATGCTCTTCCCTGGCTGACTCAGTGGGAGTCACGCAGTTGGTATTTTATCTTCTTTCAGTAGCATCCTGGAATAAGAAACTGTGTGAAAGTAGCTGGTGTTTTCTCAGTTAATTATTTCTAGCTGGGAAGTGGCCGCTTGGGGAAGTGAAACTTTTTGGCAGGCCAGTGCCAGCTTCTGGAAGATTTTGACAAGTGGTTTCCCTGGCACTTCTGCAGTTGTCTCAGCTTATAAATAAATAAAAAGGCAGCAGTTTTCTTGGCACAGGAACAAACCCAGAGTGCGCAAACCTCTTTTTCTGACCCAAAATCTTCATTTCACAACTTTTCTGAGTTAGTAACATCTGCCTGATAAGAATTTTATCATCAACTAAGTCCAGACATTTATTTTGCTGGTTATAACATGACCCTGATCTTAAAAATGCTGCTTTGTAAATAAGCAAAGGGGGGAAGAATTCTTGCCATCATTTTTTGGTCAGGACTTTGGGGACAAACAGATGAAATAACTCAGGGCTGGCAGGACCCCTCATCCCAGGGCAGGGGCTGTGCTGCCCTTGCCCTGTGCAGAGGAGCTGCTGCTGCTGGGGATGATGTTTTGCTGGGTTGCCTAGAAGTGAAGATTTTGTCTAAATAGCCCACAAATGCTTCCCCGTGCCCTTTTAGATCAAAATACTGTCAGCAGCTGCTGGCTGGGGTTATGAGGTTTTCCTAGAGAGACATAAGTGGGCTTATGTACTCACAACCATACATCCAATTTCTTATGTCCTTTCTGCTAAAAATAGCCCCCCAAAATCCCAGATAAAGCAACACCCCAGCTGTTCCTGCCTGTGAAACTGGGAGCAATAGTTATCCTCCAAAGACACTGCCAAGCCTCTGATCCTGACCTAACAGAAAAGATGCTAATTAAATGCTGACCTCCCATATTTTCCTTTTCGGTATATTTAACCTTAAATTCCTTCAGGCACCTCTGGTTCACTGAAGCTCATCAAATTAATGCTACCTAATAGGAAGCAGTTCAGAATAACAAAGAAGGGCTGTCTCCATCTCTGACTCTGATTCTCCTGGATGACGGGGATGCTGACGGGCCGCGGGCACCAGGATGCCTGCTGCAATTAGCACTCGGGAGCAAAGGGCCCCATTTGCTGGGGATGCTGCTGGGTTAAGCCCTGTGAATTTTGCCACCATCCTGTTAGAGGGGAAAAGTTTGTCAAGGCATTTCACAGCCTCTGTAATAAAATCCCAGTTGCTGGGGGAGCTGGTGCTGCCTGTCTGGCGCAGACCTCGAGTGCCAGCGGCAACCTGGAGCTGCCGTAAACTGGGTCCAGATCTCAGCTCTGTCCTGGAGGGAGGGATGCAGCTCTTCCACAGCCAGACAGTGAGCTGAAGCCGTGTCTCATGGCTTTGACCCTCTGCCCTTGCTCTGCTTTGCTTCCAGCGTGGCAGGGACCCCGGCCGGCACCGTGCAGGAGAACGGCTTTGCTCCCAGAAAATCCCATCAGCTCTCTGTTCCTGCTCCTCTGCTCAGTTACTATAATAGCAACAATTTCAATTTTTTAGGGCTACTCTAAGGTTTTAAAATGCAAGGATGGCTGCGTGTGAATCCAAAAGCTGAATCCTGCTTTGCCGCTGAACTGGCTGTGGCTTGGCCACATTCCGGTAAAGCTATTCCTCTCTTTTACAGGCTGGTGTCCCTTAGATTCCCCTCTACAGCCCATAATCAGTGCTGGTGTGGATGGGAGAGCCCCTTGCTGCTGCGGGGTGCAGAGCTGCTGCCAGCCACAGCTCCTCCGCAGGGAGCAGCCGGTGGTCCTGGGACAGGGGCGATGGGCTGGCAGCCTCGTGGGGCTCAGCACAGTGGGTGCCACCAGTCCTCACGTTGCTTAGCTTCCGTGCCTTGCTCTGAAGTAAAACAAAGGCTCTTAGCATTTGTGGTTTGTCGCCTTGCAGGGCTGACAGGAGGGACCTGGAGCCTGGCTGGTGGGTGTTTGTAAAACACTCAGAGATCCTAATGTGGAAAGAGCTGATGAAATATGAAATTATCCCCGGAGCTGCTGGTGCTGGGGCAGGAAAGGATTTGGCTTCATGAACACGTCCACAGCTGCTTTGAATCCATCGCCTCTCCTTTTCCCCACGCCGATGCTGCTTGCAGGGTTTTTGGGGAAAGCCACCTCCCTCCGTCGGTCAGTACAGTACCGGAGGCCCTTTGCAGCACCCTGACCCCTCCACGCTTGAGCCTGTTACCTGCTTGGATAATCTCGTGGCATCTGCTCTTTGCTGTAACCCCGTGCTCCCCCTGCCCTCCCCGTCCCCCTGCTCGCAGGCAGGACCCCACAGGGATGTGGGAACTGTCTCTAGGGGAGCTGGCAGTTCACCAAAGCTCAAAAAACAGCAGCTGAGAGAGTTAAGCCTACGTGCCACGAGATTTGGGGGTTATGTGTGTCTAAGTGTTGGGTGTTGTGCGTCTGTGCTGCATCCTCCTCGTGTGCGACGCCGCGAACGTGACGGGGAGGAGGTCGGAGAGAAGCGTTAAAGCCCTCGTGGTGTTTACCCAGCAGCAGCAACACAGGCTCCAGAAATGTGCCCTGCCCCAAAACGTTCTCTTTGTGGGTAACTTCCCTGCCGTGCTGAAAAGGAGCAGCCCTGTGGAGCCCCAGCTCTTATCTGGTGGGAGAGAGATAGGCTGGCACCGTGCCGGGCTATTTTCGGGGGCCAAGATCTAACGTGTGTGTGTGTGCGTGGCTGCATCCAGGATGGGGACACAGGGATGGTGAGGGAGGAGGCGCATGTTGGCTTTGCAGGAGGGCAGAGGCTGCCCTGACCCTGCAGCTCTGGGCTCCTGGCCCAGCGCGGAGGCTCCAGGAGCGCCTGAGAGCGGCGAGAAGAGCCTTTATCTTGCTTCCCTTGATAGCAGAAGTCAGCGCCCTTATTTTAAGTGCCCTCTGCCTAAAACAACATCAAACTGGCTTGAAATGTCCCTTCTGATGCTAAAATCAAGAAGCCCGTGGCTTTTGCAGACTTCTGTGTGGCTTCTGGAGAGCAGGCCTGATGAGGAGCGGCTGAGAGAGCTGGGGGTGCTCAGCCTGGAGGAGAGGAGGCTGAGGGGAGACCTCATTGCTCCCTACAACTACCTGAGAGGAGGTTGTGGAGAGGAGGGAGCTGGGCTCTTCTCCCAAGGGACAGGGGACAGGACGAGAGGGAATGGCCTCACGCTCCGTCAGGGGAGATTCAGTCTTGAGATTAGGAAAAAATTTCTCACAGAAAGGGTCATTGGTCCCTGGCAGAGGCTGCCCAGGGAGGGGGTTGAGTCACCTTCCCTCGAGGGGTTTAAGGGATTGGTGGACGAGGTGCTGAGGGACACGGGTTAGTGTTTGATAGGAATGGTTGGACTCGATGATCCGATGGGTCTCTTCCAACCTGGTTATTGTATGATTCTATGATTCTGCCTCATCTGGGCTTTCCCTGCACGTGTTTGGTGGCCGCTTGCCCGGGGGAGCAGGGCTGGGCTGCTACCTGCACCGCTCCCCCCGTGTCGCTTCGCCCTCAGCTGCTGGGTGTCCCCTTCTCTGCCCCCAGCCATGCCCGAGCCCGTCCACGCCTACTCCTGCCCGCTCTTCTGGACCGAGTACGAAGGCCACTGCTACCGCTACTTCCCCATCAACAAAACCTGGGCCGAAGCTGACCTCTACTGTGCCGAGTTCTCCATCGGCATCCGATCGGCCAAGCTGGCCTCCATCCACAGGTGAGGGGTGCAGGAAGCCGTCATCGCACCCCGGCACGGCCTAGGGAGGAAGGAAAATGGGGATGAAGTCACAGTACCACAGCACAACCTCTGTGCCAGCCGCAGGCTCGTGTGCAGCCTAAGCATCCCTCTGCAAGCCTGCCCGCTGGGCACACAAAAGCGATGGAAAAAATGCCGGGCTGGCAGGAAAAGCGACACAGCGTTCCCTGAATTCCCCCAAACTGCTTGAAAAAGCATTAGAAATATACCAGATGTCCTTTTTCCCCTGCTCCCTCTCCCTGAGCTTTACACTACACACCTCTTACCCACCCTACACACGCTTGCCCAGACCCAGGACAGTAATTAACAGCAATTAGAGGGAGAGGGTCCCTTTGGCGAGGCGGCAGGGTGAGTGCACGGGGCAGGCCTGACCGTGTGCCCAACAGAGCTCTCAGCCGCTCCGTATTGCTCTGGTTTGCCAGCTGGGAAGAAAACGTCTTTGTGTACGACCTGGTGAACAGCCGCGTGCCGGGCATCCCCACCGACATCTGGATGGGACTCAATGACCTCCGCCAGGTGAGAGCTCCCCATAACCACACAGGAAATCACATTTAAAATTTTACTTCCCTGCCTTTCCCTCCTGGAAAGCTGCTTAGTTTTCTTTTTCACTCCTTATAGCCCCATTGATTGGGTGGTGCCTTAGGATCTGTTGTGCAGCACACAAGAGAGAATTGTTGTTTCATCCCCTCCAATCTGCTTTCAAAAGAAAAGTGTTACTCGAATTAATAGATTAATACTTGCTTATTTTCCATGTCATATTCTATTAATGGTTTAATAGAAACAGTGTTACACTGCTGGGCCAAGAAGAGCAAATAAACTGGAAATGTCTCCAACATCAAAAATCACCAAGTTTCATTGCTTTCTCGTGATACTCTGCAACTTCTCAAAGCTGACGTGTTGGAAATATATAGTCTAATATGTAAGAGAGAGAAATTGAGACTGTCAGGAGAACAGTCCCACATCAGCGAATTTTTTTGTAGATACTGGGAATGAACAGAAAAGGAACACAGAATTGGGTGGATGTGTTAAAAAATATATGGATTTAATTTCTTGGTTTCTTCTGGTGTGAATGCTGGGGCTTTCCAGGGTGTCAGCTGTAAGACCCAGACATGCTGAGTGGGGACAGCCTCTCCTCGTGTTCCCTGGCTGAGTGGCACCAGGGATGGGGGCTGCGTGGGACTGGGACCAGCTCCTGCAAACGCAGATCTGTGGTCACAGCCTTTCTCTGCTTGCCCCACGCCAGGAGGGTCACTTCGAGTGGACAGACGGCTCCTCCTACGACTACCACTACTGGGACGGCAGTCAGCCCGATGACGGGATCCACTCCATCCCGGAGGAGGAGGACTGTGTGCAGATCTGGTACAGGCACAGCAGCGGTGAGTGCGGTGCCGGCATTCAGAGCACCTTGACTCTTATTTGCATGTCAATAAATTCAGTCCACTGAGGGTCTTACTTTTTTTGAAGAGGTTGCGGGCAGGCTGAGGATTTGCATTTTAATTTTTTTTATTATTACCTCCTTTTTTCTTTGCAGAGAAGGGATGTGTTTTCTCTTTCACCACATACACACACAAGCGCGCTTTCCCTCTGCTTGCAGCCCGTCTCCCTCTCCCAGAGCAGCATCAGGAGGGAAGCATCTCAGAATTACTGAGCTTAGCCAAAGGTCAAATTTTCCTCTTTCTCCTCCCACATGGGAGGCTCGTGGAAACACTCATCGGTTTCCCAGCTTTTCCATCCCTCAGTCAGGCCAGGGGCATCTCACTGAATCAAGGCAAGACCCTGCGTGTGCAGAATTCCCCTGTCACCCCCTCATTGCCAGTGAGACCAGTCAGGTGTACCCAGACCCTTTGGACACACCTCAGTGCTCCATCCCCATGCGACCCGTTGATATTCTGTGGGTTTGGGCTGCGTTTTCAGGTACCTCCCTGCTACCATGTTTGAGCTGGGGTCTAGCATCCCCATCAGCATCTCTACAGGACTAGGATAGGGATGTTGGGAGGAGGAACAGCTGGGAGCAGCCCAGATGGGAAGACATCCCAGGAAAGCCCCCCAAACAACAGGGTGTCCCCATCCTGAGGGTAGTGAGTGGTTACCTCCTGATGGCTTTTTTTTGGCTAACATCTTGGATTTTTTTTTGGGTGGGGGTAGCATTGCGCTCCTGGAATGACAACGCTTGTGGCAGAGCCTTCCCATTCGTCTGCAAGATCCCTTCGCTGGCCCTGGACTGAGGCTGCCGATGCTGCCTGCGCCCCCTCATTTCGGGTCATCTCTCCAGCCGTACCAGGACGTGGCACAGGTGGCAAGAGCTGAGGAGCTGCTCAGCACCCCAGCCAGACCCCAGCTGCAAAATCCCTCCTGGGAGCTCTGCAGGGGTGAACCTGCTGCTTACCCTCCCCAGGGGCCAACAGAGCTGGGAGCTGTGTTAAACAGCAAAGGAGGCCCCCAAGCCAGAGCTTGGCTTTGGGTTTCAGATCAATCATCACGGTGTTTTAGAAGAAACCTATGATTTTATCAGTGCATCAAACTGTTTGCACCAAAAAATAGCCATGTATAGGAAATTATTTTGCCTTTTGGATTTTGCCCATCGATCCACGAAGAGTAGAGAAAAATGTGTTATTTTCTGTTAAGTTATGCAAAATGCCTCTTGTGCACATTATTTTTTTCTCCACTAAAATAAACAGCAGACAGCAGGTGGAGGCTTCTCTGTCTTTCTAGCACACGAGTAGGAGCATTTCCTCAAGGATATGAGATCTCTTACAAAAGTAGCTGGTGTTACCCCTTGCTTTGTATTAATAAGGAGCGCTGTGGGAAAGCAGGCACCTGGGAAAGTATTTTTTATTGACCCTGACTGGTTTTGGGGGTCCTTGAGGAAGCTTGTGTGCACAACTGCCTTTCCCCTGTTCCCCATCAGCCACGAGGTATCATCCCACAGGTTGTGTGGGGCTGCTCTGTGCCCCAAAGCCTTGCAGCACCCATGCCTGCAGCAGGCGGGTTTGCTTTGGGCTGACAGGATCACAAAGAGGGCAGGTGGAGGGCTGATGTGCACCAGCTGAGGGTCAGCCCATCCTCATGAGCTTTTCCTGAGTGGGGAGAGCTTGCAGCTCTCAGGGCAGCCCTGTTTTCTAGTGGGATGATGCTCTTTCCTGTAGCTGTTGCCGATGTCCTCCTGTTCTGTGCTGGCACCACTTTTATCTTCCAGGTAAATAATTTCTGGGAAGGGGTGTGTGGTTGTGGCAGCCCCAGTGTGCCTTGTTTGAGATGCTCAGTGGGCTCCCTCTCCAGTCCTTCGCTCTCTCTTTGGAGTACCAGTCCCCCTTTCTCCATGCTCTGGCAGAGCCCTGGGTCTCACAGTACAGCTGGGACAGTCTTGGGCTGCTCCGTCTTGGCTGCTGCCTTAGAAGATGAGTAAAAGCATCCTCACAAAATTCTCTGGTCTTCCTTGATGTCACCATCTTGGAGAAATGAAATTTCAAAACTAAGACTTTCCAGAGTGATTACACTGGTTACAATGAGGTAACTAACTGCGGCTCTGCTGGGAGTTTCAAACTGCTTCCCTGGGTGTGAGTGCGGCTTGCAGCTAAAATACGTTTCCAGTCGGAGAGAAACTGCAAACTTGTCGGGCGTAACAGTGCTGATGGTGTAAGTGGAAAATCTGTGCATTGTGGAACAGGCTCCTAAAATAAGGGAATTTCATCACCTTTGATTGTGTATTTTTATATTTGATATTAAAAATATAGAAATATAAAATATTTACAAGTGGATAATACATATACATAGGAAGATGTTATTTGAAATTGATTTTATATATATACGCGCTGCTGGGTGATGCTGCCGCATAGTTCCAAGCTCTGCTCCGCGCTGCTTCTCCCCAGTTTCTTTCCCCTGTTTCTCCTGTATGAGCTGTTCAGAGGGGCTGGGAATTCCTCACTGCTGGGGCTCTGTACCCCTCAAGCCAAAAACCTCTTTTTTTTTCCCCCTCTGAGAGACATGAGATGTTTCAAAAGAAAGGTTAAAACCTTCCCTTGGGAAAGCATTTGAAGACTTGGGTCCTGCTGTGGCTAAAATATTACTAATGGGGAAACCTATGAAAGCTGTCAGCTCCAATTAACATCTTCATTTCCAGGTAAAAGGAACCGAATATGCGTGACCTGAAAGTCAGGACCAAAGTTAATAGGGGCTTTGTTTTCCACCCCTCCTGGTTTTCTCCACAGGCTCCAGGATCTTTGCTTAAAAAAACAACCCACTCTTTTAGCTAGTGTCTTCTGTTTCACACTAATCAAACAAAATTCAGAAAACTGCAGGAGTTTTCACCTCCTTAATGAATTTTTAGTGGATCTGGTGAGGTTAGTGCTCAGAGGAAGACTGGACATGCCCTTTCCCTTGGTGTGGATGGCCCCAGACTTTGGGTGGCTGGAAGGAGCTACAGCTCTTCAGGCTGAACAGTTTTATTTTGTTTTTCTCTACTTCTTGTCCCATAAGCCTTTAGTCCCTATTATCTTGAATTTTTCCATTCTGCCTTTCCATGTGGTTCAGGCAATGGGAAACCTGGCAGCAGCGGTACCCTCCCACACCACTTGCAAGTGACTGATGCTGAAGGGTCTTTTTATGTCTCTGAGTTTATTAGGAGCTGAACATCTTCCTTTGTAACACGTAAAAGTCAGGGTAAGCGCGAACAGTGAGTGACGTAGCCTGGGAGTGGAGAAAAATAATTATCCCTTAGTGATGAATGTCTTTTCTTTCCTATACCTCGTTTCATGGTCTGTAGAGACAACGTTGCCCCCAGCCCTGAGTGGAGAGAAGAGCCTGTCTGGACCATTTGCCTTTTGAGTATTTTTTTTTCCCCTGTCATCACTATTCTGTTTTATTCCTGAAACATGCTGCTGGATGTCCAGGGAGAGAGCTGTGAAGACGAGCGCTGTGTTGTCAGCAGCTTGCTGGGGCGCACTGGTGCCTGGTAATGATTTTCCTCCCCCATTCCTAGTCTGGATGCTCAAACAACTGGCTGAGATGGGCTCTCCTGCCTTCTGTTAATTCCGGAAGACTTTCCCCCTCTGCAAATTACTAGGAGGATAAGGGCTGCACAGCTGAATTGGGAGCTCTCTCTTGCACATCTTCTTTCTCTGCCTGGTTTCCCTGATTTTAATTGCTTGCCTAGCAAAGCAGCTCCTACCCTGGGGCAAGGACATGGCAGAGCTGTTCCCTTCAACAGGGAAACAAAAATATCTTGGGGACAAAAAAAAAAAAAAGGCTTCCAGCAGGTCAGTGAGTAAATTCTAGATGACTGCTGTCTGTGACGGTGAAGTCCATCACCACCATCAAACCACAAAATCTAATGATAAATGATGTTACCTACCTGAGTGATGGTGTTAGCATGAACCCCCCGGCTTTAATTGCACCCCAGATGTGTCCCGCTAGGAGAGATGGAGCAGCGGAACCCGATGGAGGCGAGGAGGGTCTGTCCGTGTTATGCAGGTCCTGGCAGATGTTGGCTTAATCAAGGTGTTTCTCCTGTTCTACGTTGAGGTTTTCCCATCCCACCTCACAGCGGCTGCTCCCTGCTGCTGCCGAGGAAAGAGCAGGGAGACAGCGGGGACAAACCTGCTGGGAAATGCACCTCCTGGGCTGGGCTGAGCCCAGCTGCCCCTTGGGCAAGGGTCTTGGGTCAAGAAGGGCCGGAGACATGATTGAAGGTGGATTTATAAACTGTGCAAACTGCTGGCGTGTAATGGCACCTCAATTAATCACAAAAGCTGAGCGAAGCTTCAAGCAGCGCTGGTTTTCCTCTGGGAGAGTCTCACTGCTGCCAGGAGCTCCTCCAGCCTGGAGGAGGCACAGGGACTGCCTAATGACAGCACCAGGGTCTGTTTTGCTGCTAGTGGTTCCTTATCAGCACCCCAAAGTTCTCCCTGTCCTTCGTGACCAAGGATTTCCAAGCTCCCTGTGAAAACTGCACCGGGGGGATCACGGGTCCATGGGCCAGTTGCCCTGTCTCCCTTTTGGCACAGGGCTCTGCAGCTCAGCCACCTAAAAAGATGGTAAAGGGGTTTTTTTATCAACTGCTTTTGTTTTTCAGGGGCTTGGGAACTTGGCTGGAAACTTTTATTCCTGGGTGCAAGTTGTTTAAGACGTCGCTGATCAGACGTAAAGCAGAGATCTAACGAGGCCAATTCTTGCTGTGGTTTCTGCTCACGAAGCCCGTCAGGCTTGAAGGCCACGGAGCCAAAGCGCAGGTGATGTGAGGGAGAAGCAGGCTGCAACTGGCACCCAGAGCACGAATCCCCTGGGGTCCGTCAGCAAGCATGGAGCTTTTTGGGGCAGCTTACGGAAGAGCTGATTCTCCTCAGCCACAGGTGGTTGGTGTCCCCAGGTGAGGTCCCGCCTGCTGCGCTCCTGCTGTGTTGGGAAAGTGTATTGGGTTATCTGCAAAAAAAAGTCTAGTCTGGCTCGCAGGGTTGCTATGGCAACTAGATATTTGCTCATTTGTATTTCTTGAAAATTATGCTGGGTTGTTGATTGCATTGTTTGTGAAGCTCTTTGTCAGGAGGCGTATAGATTGTTTGCCAGGGGTGGATGGGAGTGACTGGTGCTGTTATTAAGCACATTTCTGAATGGGAAATTTGCTGGAGCGTGGCGCGTGTTATAACTGCGTCCCTCCCAGAGAAACTCAGTGATGTAGCCCCTGGCCCAGGGAGAGCCTGCTCTGCTCATCCCCTCTGACATCTGTTTGTACCTGTGCAGTTGCTTGGGATAACACACAATCCGAGCGACTCGCCATGGGAGACCTGGCTAAGGATGGGCAGGAGCAGCTTTCCCCTCGTGCCTCCACAGCATGGAGAGGACTCGCCTGAAATATCGTTCTCTGGCTGCACTTGGAAAGGTGCTGTGGGGTAGGAAGGTGAGGAAGTTTAACTCCAGTGTAGTCTGAGGAATCGGTGTCTCCCTGTGTAATGAGGAGAGGGGTAAGAGCCGTGTGGCTGGAGGGGTGCTGGGAGCAACCTGCTGGCCACGATGGGAGGGCTGTGGGCCTGCTGCTGGGGGAATAACCATCATCTTCTGCTTCCAGAGTCCATGGAGACTTTGAAGTTTGGGAAAATGCCAACTTAGATTACGTGCTTACTAATTTTTGGTATTGCAGAGCCAGCGCCCACTGCTGAGCACTGGGAAAGGACGGTGCTGCATGGCTGGCTTGAATTTTCACAGGTGGCTGTAGAAGAGGATGGAGAAGGCTTCTTTTTATTATTTTTTTGTTGCTGTTCTGAAGACAAAATTCATTTGAGTTGGACGCTGTTTAGACTCAATGACCACAGGTTCCTGGAAGTCCATGAACCCACAATCCAGTAGTGGTTTAAGGGCTTAGCATCCGATGTCAAGTAGTGGTTTCATAGTGAAAATCCACTTGCTGTTAATTCCCCTTTTATCTTGTTAAGATAATTAAATTAGGAGATAGGACATAATGGCAGGTCTGCAGTTAGAAGTTGTTTTGTGCATGAAGATGTAACAACTTTGTGGGCTCCTGGACTGCACATCGGTGCTCGCGTGGAGCCTGGGGGCTGCTGGACCTCGATTCCTCCACCACTGCCAACCCCTCCATCCTCCCACCACCGGCCATGGACTGCTCCCAGCAGACACCAGCTGTGAAGGCTGCAGAGACAAGAAGGGGAAGGAAAGAGCAGAAGTGAGGGTTAAAGAAATTAAATGTGGGATTTCATCAGTGTGCGGGCTGAGCGCTCCCAGGAACCAGCCCTGTCCAAAGCATCACACAAAGCCACGGTCCCAAGGAAAAGCTGGATGCAAATGATGAACATATTCATCTAACGTGGATAGTTACCTTGCATTTAACTGGGTTGGGAAGGTGATTATAATTTGGTAATAGCAATAAGATCACAGCTCTAATGAAATCTTAAATGCCAGCTTTATAACCTACCCTTTTCTCTGCACTGACTCCATCTAGCCAAATGCTGTATCTGTGTATGACTGCGTGTGGCTTTGCACATGATCCCTCGAATCCCCCACGCACACCTGGATGGGGCTTTCACTGTTATTTATTACCCAATACCCCTTAACCCCGCAGGCAACACAGAGCAGCTCTCACTCTGGCAGTAACCCAGGCAGAACATCAAAAGCCTTGCCTGGATTTGATATTTTGGGGTGTGTTTTGCATCTACAGCAACCTCATCTTTCACTGTGTGTTATCCTGGCCCCCCAGATGCCCCTTGATGGTATGACTGCCAGGACAGCGGCATTGGGGCTCCCAAAGCATCTTAGCACTGGGGGGTTTGGTCCCTTCAACCTTGGGTACCCCCAGGATGTGACTTTTGGGGAAGAACTGGTGAGTTTGTGGCTTTGGGTGGAGCAGTGAGGCAGTGGTGAACAATTCTTGCAGTTTCTTCCACTCCTGGTTTTAGGATACAAACAAAATGTCTGTCAGGGTGGAGTTTTTAACTTTAAAATGCCAGTGCAGGCTCTCACTGCTCATATTATCTGGCAGCTGCAGCCACCACATCTTCTCTTCCTCTACTTTCTCCATTTTTCTGAGGTTTAAACTGAGCAACCTCCCAAAAAGCTGCTGTGTTGTTCAGATGGCTCAGTGCAGTGAATAACCCATTTTTCTTCTCAGATGAGTCATTGATCCTCCTCTGAAAGATCTCATTATTAATATGCCATTTGGGGGATATGTCTGAATTTTCCAGCAGCGGCAGCAGCCTTGTCCACGCTCACTAAGGGAACCTCCACAATTAAAGGCATGTGCCAAATAGCTGCACCCTAATGCAATGGATTCAGTATCTACATATTTTTAAAGTATATACTGCTTTTTTTTTTTTATGGATATGTGACTCGGCAATAAGAATGCTAATTAAGTGCCACTTCTTAAACTGCAGGATTAGTTTCAGTGATCACTGTTGATTTATTGAGCAGCTGCACTCCTGGATGCTTTTTTGTGACTTTAAATTATTTAGTCCTGAATCCAGCGTGGTTCCATTTAAATGGGATTTGCCTCAGCCTGATGGGCTTGTGTTGATGTTGCATTTGAGCTCACCTGGGTGCCACGGTGGCGATGCAGACCCAGAGCTGTTCATGTTGCAAACACAGTCTCCAGAAACTGCTAAGTTGTGTAACAAGTGTAGGTTTTCCTTGAATTGATTAAAAAAAAAAGTGGAGGAGAAGGTGAATGCAATGATACATTTATAGTTCATCTGTGTCCTGGTCCTGGTTCTCATTTCTAGCATGCTGGAGTGAACACAGAACAATGCCATTAATGGCAGTAGAATTGCTTCTGGATTTACGTTTGTGTGACTGAAACTACAATCTGTCTGTAATTTGGGCTAAATCTGCCAGCTGGCATCTCGGGAGAAGCGAGACCGTCCAGGACAGGAGAAAGAGCCTCACCGCACTTTTTGTGAGGTGGAATCTGATCTCTCTGAATTTGCCAAATGCTACCCATTTTGCTGTTGGTAACTTCTGTCTTGGATTCACCACGAGAAAATCCAACAGTGTGAGCATCAGTAGTGCAGCTCACATGGTGAGCCAGGAGGAGGGTGGGATGCCGGGATGGAGAGCAGCCAGAGTGGTTTCCTGGGGTCCACGTGCCTCCTCGCGGCGCAGAGGGATGCAGGAGCTGATCTGCAGCCACGTGCCGACTTTGTTACCAGACGGGCGCTCTGCCGTGCTCCCCGGTTTGGCACATGCTGACTTTCCTTCTCTCCATCCTGGATTTCTAAAAAAGCTTTGCCATATGCTGTACAAGCTATAGGCCACTGGGGATGAATCACGGCTCCCACCACTGAAATGAGGCCAGTTCCAGCTTGAATCTCTTTGTCAATAATATGTGACTGTTTAGGGCGATGATGAGGAGCAGTGCCATGGGGAAGGGAACCCTGAAAGGCTGGGCTTGAATTCCGAGTGTCCCTGGTCCCACACAAGGTTTGCTCCCGTGGCAGTCGAAATCCCATGGGCTTTACACCAGGTCGCAGGGCTGGGGGTGTCGCTCAGCTGGGTGGAAATCCAGCCAATGGTCCCATTTCATGAGTTTTTTCATGCCACTTTTGTGGCATCTGCCTCTATACAAATCTCATCTTTCAAAACTTCATCAAGCCTTTTAACTCAAAACTGTCTCTGAAATGTCCTAATTCAGGGCTATGTGGTTTATGGCACCTTTGATGAAATCTGCTTCCCCTCCCTGCTCTCTGTGGGTCTGAGAAACCACATGGAGAAGTTGGTGCTAAAGCTGACCCTGAATTTCACCCCAAACTTGATATGTTTCTTTTTGTTTGTTTGGGGATTTTGTGATTTTTTTTTCCTTATTTTGTTTTTTTCTTCTTTTTTTTCTTTAATTAAACTGTGGGTTGGTTGTGTTTTCCTATTATCGATTCCAAACAGGAAAAAAGATAAGGCTGATATGCTTTCCAGTTCCTTTGCCATCATCCAAATTGTTATTTGACCTGATCTTGGCTCAGTGGCATCTTTTTGTGAAGTGAAGGCTCCAAGGTAAGATCACATAAGACACTCCAGCTGGATGCTATGAAGAGATGTGTCTCAGCAGAGAGGGTGCAGAAAGCTGATTTGCAGCAATGAATTCTTGAGTGGCAGGAATTGTAATGGCTCGCCATTTGTTAGCATCTTCTTCCTTTCCTACAAAGATTAGTTGCTGCTCGGGGATTAGTTTTCTGGCTGGCATAAACCAAATAAGAGTGCTTTGGAAAAGCTGCCCCAGGTGAGAAACTGCAGCTAGAGGTACCACAAAACCAGGAGCTGCAGCAGAGCAGGGATGGGGGAAAGTAACTAAAATGATACCTGACCAGAATCTTTGCAGATGAGAGAGGTATGTACATGCAAAATAAAAAGAATTGGTTATTCTGCATGGGAAAATGCTAGACTGAAAAATTGTTATGAGACAGGGAGTACTGGCAAGCAAACTCAGAAAGAAGCAGTCCAATTGTCAGTGTGGAATTGATGACTGAAGAACAAAAGCAGTTTCCTCTCTAGTTCTCTGAATTGCCCTTGCAGTGATTTATTTTAGTTAAATGGTTCATGCCTGCTAGCTCATTTTGGGAACTGGGTTCTCTGCTAATGACAGAATTTTCAGGGAGCCACATTCTGCACTGATTTCCTTCACTGACTTCCCTGGTGATGCCCAGGGTGTCAAAGAGCACAGATCCCGGATGCCAGACTGATAAAGACCTGTATTTTCAGCATAAAATTAAGCCATTTAAGAGAGAGAAAAAAAGGAAGCCTAAAATCACTGTTGTTTAGCATGACTGCTGCTGGTCTCTATGTTTCTTTGAAGGTTATTGACTGCCACTGTGTATAACAATTCCTGCTTGCTTTCTCCCCAGGCAGGTGAGTTCCCAGGGAGCAAAGAGTTCTTTGTGGTGTCCTTGTGCCCTGGGATGGGTGCAGTGCAGGTGTCCCAGGGAGGATGAGGTGGCTCCTGAAGTGGCTGGTTCATCTGGTGCAACTTACCTCCCTGCAGCGAGCAGCTCTACAGAGCCTGAAATGCTGCTTGATGCCTGCGGTTGCAGCAATGCCACTCTGTGATCTGAGGAAGGCAGTCACCATTGCTTATAAACAGCCTGCAGAGATTAGATCTGTTGGTCCTTTTTCTTCGGAAAGCAGCTCAGCTTTCAGCACAAACTGGGCATCGGAGGAGCCTGCAGGACGAGTTACGGATGGGTTCTGTGATAATGCTCACTCTGCTCCTCTCAGCACATTTGCAAATACATAAACACAATATTGTGCTCTTGTTTTCCTATAATGCTCATTTTGAACATGTAATTTACAAATGGCTCTGGGTGTTTGGTTTTTCCATTAACCAAGACAAGGCATCCTGGAGTACCAACAGAGACCAAATGAAATGCCTGGCAGCATAGGCAAATCTAGGAGATGTTATGCTCTGTGTTTTGCAAGAGAAATGATAAAGATCCCATTTCCACAGCAGGTTGCTGTAATGTTTGTTGCTGCTCATCCCCTGGCGATGCTGCTGAGGTCACGCTGAGGCTGCGGGCTTGGTTCGGCCAGGGTGTAAGTGCCAGGCTCTCCCTGGCTTTGCAGAGGGGTAAGTTTTCCATATGAAGGAAAATGATACATTTTCTTTAAGCAAAGATCCAAAAGGAAATGTTTTCCATTGCAGCCGGGTCCTGAAGGCTGCCAGAGAAGGTGAGCTCCCTGCGGGAAAGTGTTGCCAGCTCAGGGCTCCCCTCTTGTGACAGGCGAGGAGGCTGTGGCATGGTGGCATTTGCAGGTGATGCCACCTTGCTGCTTCTAATGAATGCTGTCACTAACTAATTCTCTCTTAATTCTCTGCCCAGATTTTCCATATTGGTGGCAGTGGGCTATATGCTGCAGAATTCAAAGCCAGGAGCTCCCTGAGGTGATGGAGAAGAGCTGTGGATCCAGCTGACACCCAGTATTGAAGGAGCATCTCTGGTTGGTGTTGCCACCTGAAGGGACACACCTTACCTCTTCTTCATAAAGATTTGTCATAATTAGAAATTATTTTCCCTCCCCAGCTCTCAGGGTGGCAGCTTTCACTGTTCATACTTCTGATGTTACAGCATTAAGCTGAGAGGGCTCAGGTCATGCTCGTGTTTCACACTAAATCTGCCTGCAGTCATGGTCAACAACAAGTGGAGATAAAGCACGTGTCCCCCTCCAAAAGCAGTGACTGAGACCACTGCCCCACTGTACGACTCCTGTGAGACCATCGCTTCAGGTCAGGAGTCCTCAGAAATGGGAGACCCACAAGCATCCTAGAAGGTAGTTTATGCCCCTTACGTTAATAGCCAAGAAATGTTTTAACTGAAACACTGGGAATTGGGGCAGGGTTGTGGTTGGGAAGTGAGGTTTGCTTGGGGGATTCGACTGGACGTGCCCCATGCTGCCTCACTTGACGATGTGGCAAACCCCTGCCGGGGTCCCATGCGAAGGAGAAACTCATCAGGGATCTGGGCACGAGGCTGCAGCGGGGTTCCCTGTCAGAGCTGGCAGTGCTGAGCTTTCCCTCCTGACCCTGTTTCTGACTGCACTGGATGCAGCTCTGCATGCTGGGCTCCTCATGCCCAGAGAGATGAAGCTTTTTCTCCTTAATTTGTTACAATCTGAGTGGTGGAGCTGGGGTAACTTCCCCTGAAGGGGCTGTCTGGATTTGCTGGACTCAGCCCTGGGGAGCTGGAAGTGCTCAGCCTTGACTCCAACCTTAATGCACTGAAGATGTGATTATCCTAGCACAGCACAGCTCGTGTTGCGCCATTACGCCTCTTTGCTGATGGGTTTCTTGATATAAAGCAGCTTCCTCTGGGCGCAGATACCCATGTCACCCACACTGGGGAGGGACTGTCACCTGCAGCTTTTCTCCATACGCAACTGCCACGATTCGGAATTTC
This sequence comes from Clamator glandarius, assembly GCA_033459285.1. Taxonomy (NCBI): domain Eukaryota; kingdom Metazoa; phylum Chordata; class Aves; order Cuculiformes; family Cuculidae; genus Clamator; species Clamator glandarius. The sequence continues at coordinate 1,908,833 of JAUNZM010000157.1, read as the reverse complement.
CATGCAGCTTGCCTTCCATCTTAATTCCTTCTGTTCTCATAGGGATTGTAAAGCAAATCTTTCCATCAGACCTAGGGAAAGCAAACCTCAGGTTCTGCTGTTTGCAAAGAACTGAGAATGAAGGCGGGACGGCTGCGATCCCAGGCAGCAGCAAGAACCTGGCAGGATCCTGTGGGAACTAAGGCTTCGCAGGGGCTGGGTGGGTGCTCAGCAGGCTCCTAGGAGGGCACTGAAATGAGCTGAGGGAAGTCAGACAAGAAACAGGTGCAGGGTAGGAGGGAAAAAAAAAAAAGCAAGTGGATGGAATCACATGGTGGGTTATCATCTTGGGAAATGCAAAAATCACGACTGAACATTTTCCCTGCCAGTGCACTTGAACCAGAAGAGAGTGCGCAGGCACTGGGGGCAGCTGGGAGCTGCACTGTGTGGGGCAGCAGGGGAAGGGAGGGTCATTCCAGGTACAACATTTGCACAAAATGCTATTAACTTTTTTTTTTTCCCTCCCTCAACACAGAAGCTGAAGAACAAGCCCTTTCACTGACACCTGGCAAACTCCAGGATGGATAGCTCATCGTCTGCTCAGCGCTGACGGGGATGACCAGGCGTGTGTGAAATGATTCCTTCCCATTTCTTTTGCGTGTGGCAGTGCTTGGTGGGGGGAGGACAGTGATGCTGTATCAGGCAGAGCACACAGGGAGCATCATCCCTGCCCTCTGTGCTCACAGCTTGTGTGGCTGCCACCGCAGCCCCAGCCCCACGCGTCTGGCTGGGGGCTACAGCAAATGAGAGAGGAAAATGTCCCTCCAAAGGGCATTGCTGCTGGATTAAAGTTATCCAGGCTTGTATGCATTTGTAGGGAGAGAGGAGGTTTTGCAGTTGCACATATATGAGAGAGTGCTGCCATCTTTTGGCTATGCAAATCAGGAGAGGTATAGAGAATTACAGAAGGGTTGTGTAGCAATTTGCACTGGCTGGGAATATGTTGCTTGTGCGCTGCTTTTCTCTGTTCTGTATATTTTCACCATTATTCCCAGTACTGCAGGAATAACATGTTCCTGTGACTGTATGAAGTGACCCTGGGTGTGAGGGGGGAGCCCTGGCTTATGCTCAGCGCTGGCTCCCAACAGCCTGAGCCAAACCTCCAAGCAAGCACACGATGTTATGGGAGTCCAGAATCGCTATCTTCCAAACAAAATGCTTGAGTATCTATTTTTAGTGTTTCAACCCAACATAAATCAAGGTTTTCTGTAAATTTGAGAATTAATTACTGAATGATGGAAAGTGTCAAGCTTATGTGTTTGCTCCAGTGATGCACTGCAATATCTGGAGCCACATCATTTGCACTCTCCTGGGTTTAAAAATGGAGTTTACAATCATGAAATAAGTGAGCACAGTATCTTAAATACAGTATTTACTCTGTGTGTGTTGTCTAGGACTGAGTGGTAAATGCTACCACTATGCACAACAGGTTTCAGAAATGAACTTCCAAAAATAGGATGTCTGATCCCTCCCTGGTGAGCACCATCCAGAGCTGAGCATAACTGACTCCATCCATCCATCCATTGCCACAAAATCCACCAGTTTGATTTCTCTCGGAGAAAATGGGTTACGCTTTGACAGCTCCAGGGCATCGTGGTCTTCAGAGGTTATTTGTCAGTACATCAGCCTTTCTTTTTCATTTGTGTGAGTCCAAATAGCTTGTCTGGGCTTCTTTACCTTTGACAATGAAAAGGAAATGGAAATTCTTGCACAAATATAAATGAGTGCTTGTGGCTGCCCAGGCTGGACATAGGAAACATGACCTGACAGCTTGCTTCCCACACAAGGCTGGAGTCAAGCTGCCACCCATGCTGCTGAGGCGTGTTTGGGTTGCTTTGTGCTGTGTGATCCTTTTCCTTGCTAGGGAGCACTGACCATGGGCACTAGGCTCTGCTCCATGGCAGCCAGGGTCCTGCCCAGGGGTTTGGCAGCAGCTGTGCAGCATAGGGCAGAAATACATCCCTGGGAGCTCACCCTGATTTAAATATCCCTTTTGGGGTGAATGCTTTTGGGAAAACAGCCCTGTGAAAATAGCCCTGAAAAGCTATCATAAGCATTTGCTCTGTAGGTCACTCTTATCCTTCCTATGGTGATAAAGCCAATATTTGAGCAGGCTTGAAATAAGAAAGAGAAATTGCCTGCAGCGATGAGAGGGTCAAACTGTGCCAGGTATTTTGTTGATGCAGATGTGATCCATTTGAATGTGACATCTCTGGCTGCTTTCCCACATGTAAGGATGTCAATAAATCACTTTTCCAACACAGAAAATATATTTCAGTGATACGGCACTGAAATAAGGTGGGGGGGAGATAGGATAGGGACCTGCTCTGAGCTAATAGCCCATCACTGTGAATACAGATGCTGAAATGGAGCGTTTCAGGCTGTTTTTCTTGCCTCTGTCAAAATCAACAGTGGTGAGTCATCCAGGCAGACGGTACCAGCCGCTGTGGTGTTTGCAGCAGCTAAGAGCACAGGCTGCTGCAACCTGCTGCTTCCCTCTGCTGCTGACAGGACTGATCCTGGCCATCTTCAGCACCAAAATGACAATTTCTCAACTGAAAAGTGGCTTCAGGAGCCAGAGACCTGACATTTTATTTTATTTTCCGTACTAAAAGCAGCGGTGTCCCACTCGGGCGCTGGGAAGAGGGACGGCAAGAGCCTGGGCAGGCCCTGGGGAAGGGGAGTAGCGAGAGGGGCAGCCCGGGGCTCCCGGCCAGTCCCACAGACACAGCCCCCTGGGCTCTGAGGGTCCTGCTGCCCTTGGGATGGAGGCACAGGAACCCTGCCAGGGGTAGCAAAGCAAAACTCTGGGTTTAGCTGCTTTCTCCTCTCCTTTAGCCATCTCTATGGCACCACGGCTGCTGCCAGCACGTCCCTGTGGATGCAGAGTTAGTGTTTCCCCTACACTGCGTCATCTCCATGAGAATTAAAGCAAAGAGGAGTGGGGTGCCTGCCTAAAGCCTCGTGTGGCCGGCTGAGCCGTGCTGCGGCCCCCTGTGGGCCCATGCAGCCCAGTGCCTGCTGTGTGGAGACCAGGACATAGGGAAAGGGGAATATGGCACGCTGGTGTCACGAATTCAGGATACCTGTAGGGAATGGCCCCAAACATTAAAGCCTTTGATACAGTTTCTCACAGCATTCTTCTTCGGATACTGTCGGCCTCTGGCCTGGACGGGTGCACTCTCTCCTGGGTGAAAAACTGATGAATGACCGGGCCCAGAGGGTGGTGGTAAATGGAGTTAAATCCAGCTGGAGGCCAGTTACAAGTGGGGTTCCCCAGGGCTCAGTGCTGGGTCCAGTCCTGTTCAATGTCTTTATCAACGACCTGGATGAAGGCATCGAGTGCTCCCTTAGCAAGTTTGCAGATGACACCAAGCTGGGTGGAAGTGTGGATCTGCTGGAGGGTTGGGAGGCTCCAAAGGGACCTGAACAGGCTGGACCGCTGGGCAGAGTCCAACGGCAGGAGGTTTAACAAGGCCAAATGCCGAGTCCTGCACTTGGGGCACAACAACCCTAAGCAGAGGTACAAACTAGGAGAAACCTGGCTAGAAAGCTGCCAGGAGGAGAAGGACCTGGGGGTGCTGGTTGACAGCGACTGAACATAAGCCAGCAGTGGCCCAGGTGGCCAAGAAGGCCAATGGCATCCTGGCTTGGATCAGGAACGGCGTGACCAGCAGGTCCAGGGAGGTTCTTCTCCCCCTGTACTCGGCACTGGTGAGACCGCACCTCGAGTCCTGTGTTCAGTTCTGGGCCCCTCACCACAAGAGGGATGTTGAGGCTCTGGAGCGAGTCCAGAGAAGAGCAACGAAGCTGGTGAAGGGGCTGGAGAACAAATCTTATGAGGAGCGGCTGAGAGAGCTGGGGTTGTTTATCCTGGAGAAGAGGAGGCTGAGGGGAGACCTCATTGCTCTCTGAAGGGAGGTTGTGGAGAGGAGGGAGCTGGGCTCTTCTCCCAAGTGACAGGGGACAGGACGAGAGGGAATGGCCTCAAGCTCCAACAGGGGAGATTTAGGCTTGAGATTAGGAAAAAATTCTTCACAGAGAGGGTGGTTAGGCACTGGCAGGGTCTGCCAAGGGAGGTGGTTGATTCAGCTTCCCTGGAGGTGTTTAAGGTGAGGGTGGATGAGGTACTTGGGGGCATGATTTAGGGAATGGTGGGAATGGTTGGATCCAGTGGGTCTCTTCCAACCTGGTTATTCTGTGATTCTGTGTGAAACCCATGACAGAGAGCTGTACAGGGCTGGTGGGGCCCAACCCAGTGTCTGGGGCTTCCTATGGCCCTGGGGTAGGAAGCATCTCTCGGCACCTCCCCTGCCAAGTCCACCCCTGCTCACGCCAGTGCGGGGGCTGCAGGGGCCACACAGGCCTCTCTTCCAGGCTTGCACCCTGTCGGGAACTGGAGAACACTTGGATTGCTGCAGGAAAGCTGCAGGACACGGATGTCGCTGAGCAGCTTTTGCTGAGCTGCCTGATGTGATTTAGAAAGAAAGCAGGAGAGCCTCAGTACTTAGAGTCATTTTCCAGGCTTGCCCAGTGCGGCTTAGGAAAAGGTCAGTGTGTGGCTGGAGCGAACTGTCGTCCTTGTGGGTGCAGGTACATTCCCACAGCAACAGCAAAACCAGCAGATGATGAAACACACTGGCAGGACCTGGGAGGATTTAGTTCAGTTTGCTGTACAGCTAAATACTTTGGTAGCTTTTCAAGGTCAGTAGAGATGTCCTTTTGCCTTGGAAGTCCTTGTCACCCACAGCTCCTCTCTGCCTCTTGCTTGGGTGTGGAAATGCAGTTGGAATTAAAGGAGCAGAGCTGAAAGCTGTTGCTTTGGCACAGACTGGGCGCTGCCCTGCAAAAGCCCCGGCTGCTCTGTTCAGGCTGGGGAGAAGACAAGCTTCTCCAGTGCCCAGGCATCTCCCTGAGCAGAAAGCAATGGGATAGGGAACTGTGAGCCTGCATATAATCATTGTTATTAACACCATCAGCCCTCGTCGTCTCCCTTTAACATCAACCGCAGAGATATTAATCAATCAGCCAGGCGGATTAGATTAACCAGGTATCTGCATCCAAAGCTGATGCTGATGTCCACTGATCGGAAACCACTCCAGAACACAGGCAGTTAAATAGGAAGGTGTTTCCTATTCAAGCACAAGCTTGCTGGAAGAAGATAAGAAGGCAGAATAAAGGAGGCAGAGGAGAGGCAACAAGGCTGAATTAGCAAGTAGTTTGGTATGGCTTTGGTCTGATTGTTACTACAGCCTCAGGAATTTGCTAATTAGCTGTGTGGGAAAACTAATTATCTTGTCAGCCAGTAAGTCAAATAGTAATTCAGTTTAAACACATTTTTTACTATTAGGAAGCATATTTAGCACTTTGGCATCTCTCTGTGCTCTTGTGGCATCACACAGGCTGCAGCTCATTCCCCACCACCCGCTCATTCCCCCTGCACTCTCTGGGGTGACAACGCTCACAGCCTCACGTGCTGCTGCAGCAGGACAAAACCTTGGCCTTTGGGGGTTTTATTTTGGTTTATTTGTTCTGTTTGTGTATTTGAGGTGGGCTTTTTTGCATCCTACAGGACCCTGAATTACACATCACGGATAGGGCCACAAGACAAGCCCAGAGCAACTGGGAGCTTTCAGCCTGCTATAAGGGCCCAATGGTTCACAAAGGCTGGAGATAGTGGAAAATAAGAGCCTCAATGTTTTTAATGAGACATAGGCTTGAGCCAGCAGCACAGAAACTTCTGCAGTAAACAGATTCCCTGGTTACCCCAAGTCCTGATTTTCTTGTGTGCTTCCCATGTGAGTAACAAGCTGAGTGCACTGGATGGCACAGAGATTAATAGCTGGAAAGGCATTTTTTCCCCATCTAGTTGGTAAACATTTTAGTCTCTGAGTGATACCAGAGCACATCTGAAGTGTAAAGAAATGCAGAGGGATCCACAGCCTGGGCAGGAGAAGCAAATCCAAGACCAATGCTACATTACCCTCATCAGTGTAAGACTTATCTCCCCTGAGTCAAGGGTGGGTGAGTGGGGGGGGGTGTTGGGCATGACTTAAATTATTCATGAGCTGAGTTGTAATGAGGTTAATCACCAGCTAATTAAAGTTCTCCTATTAGATATCATGTGATGCTCTGCCCTAACATAGAGCATGGGGAGTTCTTAGCAGAAGAAGCTGAAACAATTTCTTTGGAATACATTCTGAAATTAATTTAATATATGATGTCTGCTGGGACTCGGTGAGTCAGAGCACTGTGATGGGACTGTGAATGTGCTGCAATTTATTTGTACTGAAGTTTAAATAAGATTGATGGAGCCATAAATTCATTATTGAAGAGATTTCATGGTGGAGCCTAGGGGGGAAATAAAGCACAGCAACAGGCTTTTCGTTTTGTAGCATCTTCCCACCTCACTGGCAGTAGATCTTCATCAGATGGGTTTGGGTCTGCAGAGAGCTGTGGATTCCTGAGACTTGCAAGAGTTGTCAAAGATCTGCAAGGAGATTTCCCGGGAGATGAGAGATGGCCTACAGAGCCATATCTAGTAGAAGGTTAAGGTCACCTTAAATTTTCTGGTGTAGATCTGAGGTTTTGTTAGAATTGGCTTTGAGGGAGAAAGCTGCGCAAATGTTGTGAGCTCTGAGGTCAGTGCGGTGGGGATAACTTGGTGGGCATGTGGAGGTCCTAGCTGACTTGAACTGCAGCTCCTGAGCAACTGAGAACTTAAGACTTGCTCATTTCAACTGCAAGAATCACATTCAGTTGCCTTCTAATGCCTTTTATTAGCAAATGCACCATGTGCCTGTCCCACGAGTATTCCCTTCCCTTTCACCCACTAAAGACTTGAATATGCCCCAATGGTTAAAAGGCTAAAAATGGTAAAAGTGTTCTGGCACAAAGGATTTGGGCAAAAGGTTAGATTTTTGCTAACTCTGCTCCCTTGAGTCATTTCTTTTTAAATATTCCAAGAGTGTAGAGCAAGAATCTCTCTCTGTATTCCTTGAAAGAGTGTCCAGGGCGAGTCAGGGCTGTGGCAGGGAGAAGTGGTTCGGAACAGAAACCAGAAAATCCAGAACTGCTGAAGGTTTTGCTGAGAGTTACTGGTGCTCAGACAGTTCAGAGATGGCTTGGGATGCCATAATACCTCTTATAAAACAGCATTTTTGCTCCTAGAAGAGAAACCAAACTCTGATGGCTGCAGTGCCTAGGAGAGTCTTGCAGAAGCGGGAGACCACAGTTAGGAAGAGAGATCCCTTGAGGGTCCCGGGTACCTCTTGCTGAATCTGAAGCTGTGCCTCCACATCCTTTTTTCTCCAGGGCAGCTGAAGCTGGTTCCCTGCTCTTCACCTCAGTGTCTCTCAGCCTTGCTGGTGCCTCTGCAATAAATCCCACCATCAAACCCCACCAGGCTGGAAACCAGAGGCTGCCCATCTGCCATGAATACTTTTGCAAGCTGAGTAAAAGAAACTCGATAGATGGTGTAATAAAACTACAAAGGATTATTTGCTTTGGTTTGCTTTTCAAAGATTAAGGAGCTCTTTCAAGTGTCTTGGGCTTCATTTATCACCCAGATATAGACCAGCACTGGCAAGTACATTTATGGTGCAAGATATCTCTTAAAGTCTTTCTTTATACTTCACAGATGTGAGGTATCAGACTCTCAGCTTTTTAATGATAATTCAGTGGAAGTAAGCCATAAAGAGAAGAGGGAAATAGATGTGGAGCTGTGGTGGTCTGCAGCCACCAGCTGGAGAGTTGTGGGTCTGGGGCAGCATCACTTTCCTAGTGCTCATCATGCTGTAACGTCACCAACATGCTTCAGCAGCAGGGAGAGCCTAGAAAGAATAAAGAAAAGCCTGGTGTAAAACATTTACAGGTATCTTATATTGGCTGAACCCTCTCCATTTGGGTTTGTTGAAAGTTTTAGAACTGCTGCCTTGAGATTTTCAATGCTCTGTGTGTGTATCTGACACTGACAATATTTCTCACTTGGAAATCTCTTTCCAAATTCAGCTTCAGAGTAAGAACAAGAAAGACCTGGGACACACTAGAACTTCCAGCTGGTCTATTTCTATCATTACTGGATAAAAAACACCAAGGCAGAATCCTTGTGAGTAATTAAGAGTCTCCCTTTGCAACGGGGCATGTGAGTCATCAATATGTTGACGCATTCTCATTTTAGTAAAATCTGGTATTTGTTTCACTAGTACTGTTGATGTACAAAAGGCATTGAAATTAAGTGCTACATTAGAGATCAATTAGCTTTTACTCCCACTGAAAGTGACATTGGTATTTGCAAGACACACGTGCACCCACATCCCTGCTTATCCTCGCTGGGAAATTTATGGCCCTCTCCCCAGCTGCAGAGAGGCCGTTTCCTCTGCAGTCAATTTGCAACTTCAGTTTCTAGTTCTGCTCTTTCTCCGTTTGAGTTTGTTTTCCCTGTGTTCTGGTCCTGGAAAAAGCGAGAGGGTCAGCTCTTCCGATCTGGCTCCCTTCTCCTGGGGCTTATTTTAGGTGACCAAAGGAGTTGATTCTCATACTGTGTGTGGAAAACTCGGAAAACTGCACCCCTGGGGTTGTTAAGGGCAGTTTAAGGGGAGGAGGGCAGGGAGCAGGGCAAGTGCTGCTACAGGTGCCTCTGTGGGAAGTGCTGGGAGATCTGGTGCAGGTGCTCACAAGGCTGGTGCGGAGGACTTTATGCTGATCTGTCAGGTCAGACGAGGCAGAAGTAAACCGTGCCAGAAGTGCTTGTCTGGGTTACTGGAGCGACTGGGTTAAGCTTGTACTGCTCTTTGTGATTGTCCTTCAGTGGGTGGCATGGGGCCCTGCTGAGTAAGGGAATGTTCCTCTGCCCCCACTGGCTTGAACAGGGAGGGGTTTAATACTGTTCTCTATTTAAGCAGCTTTGCTTATCAGTTCCCTGTGATCTTGGGTCACTATTTTAGAAGAAAGTGATATTTCAAGGAGTGAAGTGCATCCCTCAGATATATTATTTAAAGAATCAGTCATCCTTAAATGCAGGAACGTGGGGTGGCACCTGCCCAGAATTTTCTGTTCCTGTGCTTTGTGTTGCAAGGAGGTGGAGATGGGGGTTGCCTAATGCCTGTGACTAACGTATCCCTCCCTGCCCAGAGCTCTCGCAGGCAGTGGGTACCCTCATCACACCCCATCCTTGGGATCTAGGAGGGCTGCCACAGGGCTCTGTGTGAGCAGACCTGGGCCAGAACAACCCTGGAAAAAGGGGGCTTGGGGCTATTTTCAGTCCAGTAATTTCACTGATGTGGTTAAGAGAGGTGGAGAGGGGCTGTTGCTCATAGAGGAAAGGGATATTCAGGAAATTTCTTGCTGCCGAAAGAAATTCCTGAGAGGTGGTCGCAGGTGGCAGCTGAACTGGCTTCAGCCATCATTCGAGAATTGTAAAATGAAAAGAAAAAGAAATTAAAATGGAAAGACAGAGGGATGCAAGGGATGTGCACACTCTGCCTGTCCTTTGTACTGAAGTTTTAGATTAGATGTTCTTTGTCATTTCTAATCGTGTGTGTCATTTTGTCAGTTTAATCAAATTTCTCCTTTTAACACTGGATTTGCTCACTACCTCCTTTCTGTTCCTCTCTACGTCAGGCTGAGCTCCAGCCCAGGCAGGGAAAGGCCATCTCAGTGCCCTGCAGCCTCCCCAAAGGGCTGGTGGCTGGGGCTGCTGCTGGGGGGCTGCTCTGAGCTCTGGGTGTCAGGAACCGCCAGTGATGCTGGTCCCCAGGGAGGCCTGGAGGAACCTGCCACGTCATCGAACTCGTCTGTGAGTGACTACAGGGAGAGCAACAGTATGAAACCTGACGTCACCCACCATGGCAGCCTGCTCTGTCTTGCCTGCCGGGGCTATTTTTAGCATTATCTCAAAAGTGCCTATTTTCCAGGGTTTAGTTGCTTAGCAGCCACCTCATGGCTGGCACGATTAGGATAGGAGCAGGTGGTTATTAATACACGTATGGAGATTACCTTGTAGTTTCCCCCTGGTCACAGCCTGAAAACCCATCAGCTCTAGGGTGTGTGGGGCTGGGAACAGGGGTTTTCTGTCCGCTGGGCTGATCTCTCCTGCCCACACTGGCCTTGGGGAGCTGCCTGCATCCCCTATTCTGGGCTGACCCCTCTGCCTCTGGGTCTGCTCTGTTTGGGAGCAGGCATGGAGAAAAGCCTCAGGCTCAAAATATTCTCCTGTGGAAGTCCCCATCCTGCAGCCAAGAAAACATGGTGCAAAAAAGGTAAAGATAGGCCTTTTCTTTGGTGAGCCATTTTACTTTCAGATGATCTGTTTTCTCTGACATATATAGAGTTGCACACTTCTAAAACCACCTCCTCGGATTGCTGGTGTCCAAGAGCGGAATTACGTTTGTTGTAAAGTCAGTGATACCCTTGGTCTTCATAGGGCTCTCAGAAGACAAAGGGAGTTATTTTCTCGAATTGAAAAGTTTGGTACTTAAATTATATTTGCTTAAATTGTTTAAATCAGATTGCTGAGCCACAGATAACTTTGTAACTACATTAAGCTGAATAAAAAATTCTTTTAAGTCTCCATGCCCTGAAAAGCTCCTTTAAGCACATCTCAGCCACCAGCAAAGTGATGTCTGTATGTCGACACCACTGCAGCCTTCCAAAGGTCAGAAATTGCAGCTCCTCCTAGGATTTACTAGGAGAGGTCATTTAGTCAGCAAAGATGTCCTTCAGCCTCTGTTTAGGGGTGGTCTTGCTCAGTGGAGGTGCTGGACAGTGTCTCTTCGGGATGCACTGTGCAGAGGACCAGCCAGCACAGCTCAGTCTGCCCCAAGGAGCTTCCATAAGGGGTTAGATAAGGTCTTGGGTGTCAGGCAGCAAAGAAAAGAGCCTTGGCAGGTGGGCAGAAAGCAGCTGCAGTAGAGCATCCACCACCATAACGCCATCCTTGACTGTGGTCTGGTGCTCAGCACTCTCTTTTTTTTGAGCTATTGCAGAACAAGGACTTCCCCAGCGAGGTGCTAACTAGGGACAGCAGCCCCTCATTAGCACCTTTAATTATCTTCAAATTCCAGGAGAGTGCAAACAGTACTCATCAAGAGTGATTAAAAGCTTCTGCATGGACATGAAGAAATACTGGAGGTTGCACAAAGTGGGAAATTTGGCATGATTTCATAAATCTGAAAAATCAAGCTGAGGCCGTGTGCGCCTCCTGGGCACATCACATTCCTGTCTCCCCAGGACCACCAGACCCAAGCTGGAGCTCCTGTTCTTGCGCCTCCTCACCATGTATGACTGGTTACGGCTGGGAGTACGTTCAGTGACGCAGAGCCAGGGGTCTCTAAGCACAGACCATATTGGAAAGACGAAGGCAGTGGAGGTGCTTGGGTGTGGAGACATTTCACAGAGAAGGAGGACTGGCCAGCCCTAGATCGGTGAATCTGCCAGACAACAGCAACACCAGCCTGAGAGTCCTGGCCAAAGCAGGAAAAAGCAGTTGCATGTTTGTGCCATGGTCCCAAAAAGGCAGTGGATAGTTAAATGCTGCTGTGTCGGTGCTCCTGTTCCTCTGCAAGTACAGCCAGATGATTCTGACTGTCTGGCACTTGTCCTGGCTGAACCAACCCAGTGTGTGTCTAGGTGTCTGCACAGCCATGCCCCGAGGAGATGCTGGGAAGGTTGGTCCTTGGCTTTTTGCTGTTAGTCATTTTAGTGTCGTGTCCATATTGATTATTTTCAGACATTGAAAGTGTGAAGTTAAAGCCCCTCTGCCCTTGCAAGGGAATTTGTGTGCCTTTCTTCAAAACAACTAAAACTATAAAAATGTGCATTTGCAAAAACAGCCCCTTGCTGGGCCTTTTTATGTTTTTAATGAAACACTTTCTGCATTCAAATTCCAATCGCTTTTTGCGCTGGGTGGTAGCACCTTTGCTCTGCTGTGAACGTTGGCTTCACTTCAGTCAGTTCTAGGCCTTTTTTAAAATTTATTTATTGTAAAATAAATTTGAAATAAGAAATAATATTTAGGTGGTTTAGGGCAGAGCTTCATCCTACCACTTGTTTGCTTAACATTCTTTACTCTGGCAAGTGTGTTAAGTGTCGGAAAGGAAACGAGTGTTAACGTTTCTCACACATTTGGTAATATCGCACATAGAAAGGTAAATGCCAAGTGTACAAATGCCACTTTATAAATAAATACTTCTGGCAAGGAAAGGCGTTTTCTACCCCATGATGTGGCCTTTTTTGATGTAAATGTTATGGATATGTGGTAATATTTGGCCATCTGCTGATGATAGTAAGAACTGCATGGGCATGGCAGAACAGAGCCGTGAGCTGCTCTGGGTGGGAGAGGAATTGGGGGGACTCCAGCACCCCGCAGAGATACTGGGATCCACCCCACATGGCGAGATGGGGGTGACTTCCTGACATCGCAGTAATCTAAATCCAGGTTTGGGATCACCACCTTGGTCCATAACAGTACCTCTGGGTGGCAACCAGCAGCTGGTCCTGCTGGCTCGTGGCAAGCTTTCCCCAGGCTGCCAACCACTTGCTGCTGCCAATGGCTGGAGGTGTTTCTAGAAATGCATTTGTCTAATATCTATAACTTATAGAGTCGTGGACCACACCTGGGAATAGAACCAGGGCACAATAACTGTTTCCTACTTTCAGCTATCATCAGTTTGAAAACTGCTTCAACTTTTGACAGGCCGTGTATTGACTCGTTTCTGCTCATTTGCTTTCCAACTCTGTTTTTCATTCCATATTTCTCAACATCTCACCAGCAGCTTGTGCTCTTTCTATGACAGGATACATCCTCAAACCCCAAACTGCACGTTTGGGATAGAGATATCTGTGCTAAGGCTTTCACAGCTCAACTGAAGTCCGTTCCCATCAATGTATTAGGCTGGGCCATATCAGTCTTTAAGTATGGATTCCCTTAACTTCAAAGAGAATATTTGACCTCCGAAAGGCTTGAGCAATTACCATAGCCTGGAACAGTAAAGGTGTCTCTCTTGTTTGCTGTGGGGAACTGCTGAGCTGTATTTCAGGCTGTTGCTCCCCTCTCCAGGGGTGGGTATGTTGCAGCAACAGTGAAAGAAACCCAGGACTGCGGAGCTGCTAGATTAAACCAAGGCAGATGTGGAGTCATTTCTCGCCACAAGACAAATGGTATTTCTCACACAAGGTGGACAGGACGTATCCCTGGGCTTATGGAGTCTGTCAGCATTGCACATATCAATAAAAGGCATTAAGGAAATCTCTCTTATTTCTCAGATGTTTTATACTTTCTGCAGCTTGCCCCTTTGCTGGGTTTGGGCTCTCATGATGAATGTGTCTTGAAGCTCTCTTCAAGTGCTGTTTATTTATTTGGCTTCACAGACAGGTGCCTAGTGCGATACAGTCTGTCTTGTTGGCAGCCCATGGAATATTTTGCCATTGTTGTTTTTCATTCGGCACATGAGTGCCTGGCACACGGTGTGCAGAATAGCCAGGTCCAAGGCACTGATGCCATCATGGTCTCTGGAAGCAAAACTTCCTCTGGGGCAGCAGGGGCAGCTCTGGGCTAACTGCAAAACACATTCCACTTCTTCAAGTAGAAAAAGAGACATATGCTTCAAAAGATAAAAGGAAATAATAAAGCTGACTGCTAGCAGAGGATGTATTGCATGAGCCCAAAGTTAACTGACTGTACTTCACGCTGTACCAGTGATTGCAGCTGTAGAGTGAGCCCCAGCTCTCAGTGAATTCATCCTTGTGTCTTGGTGGCCCTTTCCGTCTTACAGGAGCAAACAGTTGTCCAGAACGACGTGCCAGGACTCAGCAGCAGCTGATCTGAAGGAAGGAAGGGCTCCTTAACGAGGCTCCTGTCTTGGGAACCCATCACTTCCAGACTAGAGCCTGCTGGCCCCCAAGTTATGACTTTGGTTTCCGTTTTTCTTGATTTTCTTTTTTTTTTTTCTTTTTTTCAGCTGACTGTAGCAAACAGTGAAAGTCCTCTTTGCTGACATTGCAAGAGGATTCATACGTTCCTCCTGGTTTCCAGGAAATATGGAAAACTCCAAGGCGAGCAAGAGTCAGTGGTGAGGCAAGGAGTAGGAAGACTGCAGGAACTAGTCAACTGTCCTGTGAGATTTGCATTCTTCAGCTAATAACCAGAGCAGGGTATAACAACAGAATTAATTTTAAGTTGCCTAAACAATCAAAGACCAATTACTTCCTTTAATTACAAGCAAGATGGGAGAATCAATAGGATTTAATTTCAATAACATTTCAAACACCTTAGCAATGATTTTATTTATTACAAAAGGGACAGAACTTCCTGCTTTGCAATGCGCTGCATGCCTGAAAATACCACACTTCATTTATCTTCAGCATTGATATGATAAACCATGGTAAGGGCTTTGTTTAATATTCAGCACCTGATAGAAGAATAAACTAGGGACCTCTACTTTGCTATAAAATTATAATCGCAAGTCTGTACAGCAGCGCCCGCCCTCAGTGCCAGAGTTCACTGAGAGAACCCAGAATTGAGCTCAGTGATGCCCTGTTTATTTTGATGTTACTTATAAATTATATTTTTCAGCTCCAAGTAACGTAGTTCCTCTACAGAGCACACGGCTAAGTCCATCTCTCTGGAGGGGCTGAGGGGGATGCGAGGGACACCTCAGGGTACTCCTGGGCTGGGAAACCTCACCAAAATCTGGGTAAATAGAAAGAGAAAAGACAGCAAAACTAACAGCTGGTTAGCTGGCTGCTGGAGAGCTGCAGGTGAGTGGGTAAACCGTGTAGCTGTAGAATAGTTTTGGCTTGATTCTTCCTGCTTTTTTATTTTTCCCTTGTAGTTACAGGGTTGTGGGTTTTTTCTGCTAGTATTTTTAGCGTTATTCTGGTTTGGTAGCATTTAACTTTGCTGCTATAATAACTGCTGCATAAATTGTCATGAAAGAATTTACTCTGTCTTTGTGAAAATGTTTGTACAACGTGAAATAAAGACGGCCTAAGGCAAGCTACTAAACAACAAGGGAAAGACAAAATATTGACTCGGTAAGCATCATCTGCCTCGTGTTGTGAACAAGGCAGGAGTCCTACAGAAATATCTCCCTTGATTGTGTCATTAAGGAATGCCTCATAAGGCAAAGAAACAGGAGGACTGGAGACAGCTGCATGGTCTGTAGTAAATCTGACAATTTTCAAGTACTTGACTTTGCAGCCCATATATAATTCATATAGGTAGACAAAGGAACTGAGATACCTAAGCATGTATTTCCAGTTCATATAAATTAGTGATAGTTTCATTGCTGGTATTAGTGGTTCTATTTATTCTTGTCTTGGTGCTCATTGCTTTTATTTAGAGTAGCCTGTTCTGATGTCCTGAGTCACTTCAGGAGGGCGTGAGGATCCAGCATTTGCTTCTTGAGGCACTCAGTCCCATCCCTCTGCTGTTGTCAAGGAGACATATCTCTGGCAAATATCTTCTCTGTGGTTTCTCTTCTTAGTATGCCTTTCCATTGCTATGGAGACTATCAGAAACTCATTTAGCAAGTCCCAGTGCCCCATGAGGAATGTGTGTTTCGTAACTCACTGCTCAGAATGAGGAACGCTCTTCAATTTTTGGCCTCTCACCTGCACTGTTCATCCTGGCTTGTGCTGAGACTTTCTGACCTGGCAGAGCTCAGCTGGGAGGACGGGGATAGAACAAGGTGGCTCTGCTGCGGACACTTCTGAAGTTGAGGCAAACTTTGCACATGGGAAGTAGCCACAGTCTTGCTCTGGCTTCTTGGCATGGCTCTTCAAGTCCAAGCCCCTCTTATTCTACAGGTCTTCAGCTTATTTTCTGCTGAGTTCTCATGTTGTTGCTATCTCTGGTAAAAAGACCATTTCAGATCAAGGAGTAAGTGTTTGCATGGTGTAGGTGAATGGTAATTCTAGAGACCTTAAGGATTTCCTAATGATTTATTTTGGGGAGACGTATTTACAGGAAGGCTATTAAGAGACAGCTCCCCACATAGCAAGAGAGGCTGACTTGCTAGTGTAAGAGCACGATAAGCTCACAAACCGGTAAATCAGAGCCCACCCATACCCAGGAATCCTTAAGCAGACAGACAGTCTCCAAATCACCACCTTAGTGAAACATAGAGCCAGAAATACTCAGCAGATACGAGGAACAGCTGAATCCAGCTAAAATAATTTAAGTACATAAAATTAAATAAGCAATCGATTCAGGCATTTTGCAAAAATGTACATCAAATTTACATATTTTACAAAAACATGTGATTTGTAATAAAGTAGGGTTTGGGGAACTGAAAGGAATCTCATATAACCTGTCACTTATGCAAATCACTCTCTATTCACAGATATAGAAAAGCAGTCGGTTACATGTGAAGCTGCTCTTCCGTGCTGATGTGCATCTCCCTGATGTGTATTGGGCTGTGTCTATGTCTTCTGGAATGCAACAGCATGGCTCAGAGCAGCACAGAGCTGAAAGTGTGCTGAAAGAATCCTCAGAGTTAGGGAGCCAGCGTGCTGCAGCCAACACACTCACAGGGAGTGGAGAATGACAAAGGGATGGAAATGCATTAAAAAAACCCTACATTGACCAATTGACTTCAGTGTGTCTAAGAAATGATGAGCTGCTTTGTCATTTGCTTCACTGTCACTTTTAATCTTACAAAGTTCAACATTTAAAGGATATAGTTCCTTCAGACTTAGTTCATAGTTCAATCTCTTTTCAGCCTGGATTCCAGACGTAAAGAAAATCAATTATGTTGATCTGGAGTGTGTATGAAAACATATGTATATGCCCTACACACAAATGCATTTCAGCAGGGTACCTATGCCCGAGCAGCAATTACCTGTGCAGCTCTGGTTCGTACTGCTATATTTCCTCCGTGTCACTTTTTGTCTCATCATGGGTTTTCTTCCCAGCATTTAAATGCTTAGCTTGTTCTTTAGCTGTGTGTTGGTGAAACGTGTACAGCCAGGATTTATGGATTTGCGAACACGTCATTATGGGGTTGGTAGACTGGGTCGACATGCTTGGAGCTGAATTCCATTTATCTGGAGAGTAGGTGTTTAACTAATGGGCACATCAGACATGGAATAAATGCAGGGCAGCTTCTAGTGCCAGTGTTTTACAAAAACAGCTGAATGAATGAGCTGAGAGAACAAAACATTGTATGTTTTTATATTCAGTGAACAGAAATAACAAGAAAAAGCACCATGATGAAATATTATCTTTGTGCAATACTGATTATTTCAAGGTTAATTTTACCTGTTCAGAATGATTGCCCTATCTGGAAGACTGAGGAACAGTGAGTTCAAGGAATTAAGAGAATTAAGTGATTCTAAACCATCGACTGAAAACAACCTAATTAAACAAGAATTTGAAGGAACTTAGATGAAAGATGGCAATAAATTTATGTCACTTATTGATCACTTTCCAGCTGAATGAAAGGCTGATCGTATCAGTTAAAAGGTCTGTGTGCTGCACGGATTGTATTTTAAGGAGGATGGCTGTGCTATGAGAACTAGGCAAAAGCGTAGCCTAAACCATGATCTAGAAAAACAGTGAAAAAGAGGAGAGAGATGTGCTCTGTTTAAGGGCTCTTTCTGTTTCAAATAATGAAACTCCCACTGACTTCAGTTGCTTGGACTCTTCTATAGCAGGATTATTAGATTTAATGTTATGTTGTGCTCCAAGATCCTAACTAGATGAAAGTCATACTGTGCTAAACATAAGGAAAGATGTAATTTCTGCCTAGAAATCTATACAATATACAGAGTTTAATAGAATAACATGTTTTTTTTACAGAAGACATCACAAGTATTGGGGAGTAAAGTGTAAGAATTGTGTGTAAATTGCAAAAAAATATTTAAAAGAACATGTCAATACTGCCTGATAAGATCTGCTATCTTCCTTCTCTTCATAAAAACATCCAGAGGTGTGAAAGATTGTCTTTTTTCGCTGGTTTCTCATGGAAGCAGAGCTTACGTGGCCCCTTGGCCAGTGGGTGGGTTGTGTGGCCTCTATTAATAACTTCTGGTCCCACTGCCAGCTAGGTGGTCAAACACCTCAACGTATGAGTTTCCACCAAAACACCCTTTAGAAGGGCTGTGAGAAAATCCAAGTGGGACTTGACAAATGTGTGCAGGATTGACAGATAATCTGGTTATACTTCATATATAAAATCAGTCCCACGGAAGACCATCTGGGTCAGAGCAGTGAACTCTGGTGGCTAAGGACCTGATGTTTAAATCTCTGTCTGACTCTGATCCTCCCTTTTGTGGTTTAATACTATGTTTTTTTCTCATAAAGGCTGCATATCAAGCTGGCATTCAGAGTATGACCCAAAAGACATACCTAGTGATATCATAAAAGCTTTTCAAGAAGCTTCAAGAAAAGATGGAGAGATAAAGACTTGATCAGGTTGAGACCCAAAACACATTAAAAAACAGGCAGGAAAAAAAGCCTCAAAAACCCAGTTAAAATTAGAGGAGATTAAAGGATAAATACCTTGGGGAAGTCTACTGCGTGTTTCACTTCTAATTGTACTGCACTTCTTAGACCAATTTTTCTTTTAATTTTCATAGCACTCTAGTATCTGCAACAAGCATTAAACTGAGCTAAATTAACAAGTTGGATTCATTACAATGTCCAAACAAATTTCCCCAGGCTTATTATGCCTTAAAGGCTTGATACTTTCCTGGCAGCCTCTTTCAAATAACCCCTTCAACAAACATGACGTAAGCTTGGGTCTGTAGAGCATGAAAATTTTAAGCAGGGCAGTTATTTTAACAGGTAGAAATTCTCAGATTCACTGGGAAAGTTGATATATCAAGTACACTATCAATTTTTCAAGAGGGCTTCACCCATAATAGTCTTGTACTATTGGCATCCCTGGTAAAAGAGAACTGCTGCTTGCTCCAGCTTTGTTTTTTTCTGCAGTGCAGTAGAGTGAATGCCAGCTTTGTGCAGCATTTTGCAAGCTGCAACTGCTTGTAAGCCCTGATTCAGCTCCTCACTCTTGCAGGATGCAGTATATCTCATTAAGTTTCTGCCCAGACTCTCCAGAAATAATGCAAGCAACATAAATCTCCCAGCAGCTGACAGTCAAACCAGCCAACTCTTGCAGCAACATAAACTAATCCGCAGCCACGCTGTCTGGCTTGCAGATACAGAACATCTTGGGCAGGACTTTGAGTATGGTGCTGTCTCATAGAACAGATTAGAGGGAACCACTTCTTGTGTCACACATCATATTCCGTATGAGTAAAAGCACATTTGATTCTCAGCCAGCGTTGCACACCAATCACACGTGTGACTGTTCCACCAGGAGTTTGATTTTCAGAGACACTGAGAATTTTTTTTAACTGAGTTGCTATGATGCTGTCAATTTAACTACATAACACACTGCATGCAGATTATGACTTTTGCTTTAAAGACGTAATAGACTTACAGAAATTCAGAAGAGCAAAAATGTAAGTTTTAAGAAAGCAAATATATTGTATTTGTTGCACTGATGCAGAGGAATACTGTTCAGTGAAGGTTATCTTCTAAAAGACCTTGAGAAAATGGAGCAGATGGTTCCATGTGCTATCCCACTTAAATTCAAAGTGGTTTTATAAACACTCTGAAAAAGTTACATACTATTTTCCTTAGTCTTTTGCATAGAGAAAAGAAGGTAAAAGATGGTTGTTAGTATTCAAATCACAGTGGATTTACTATGGAATTTTAAAATATAAGATGGACTTTTTTTTTTTTTTTGCATTAAAAAGATTTCCAACACAAAGACTCTAGAATGATTCAAATGCCTTGCTGTTAGGACTACTTGTACATTGGATTTCTGTGTTAATACAACCATAGGATAAGGAAAAACTTCATTTTTGGATGAAACAAGGTAAGCCCCAATGCGGACTGCACTATTTGTTCATGACCGACAGTATCTTTGCTTGGCAGTACAATCCCCACAGATCGTTATACCTGCCAACATTTTTAATGAAGAAAACAATAGGAGTCCTGAAGGACCTACTGTGCATGCGCTGCCAGGCTGTGCCTGCGCTGCAAGGACAATATGTTCTGGACACCCCAGGTTCTCCATGCCTGCACAGACTGGCCGTACACCACACGTGCTTGGAGGCTGCTAAGTCCAGAAAATAGTGGATGAGGGCCATTCTATTGAAAAATTCAACCGATAAAAACAGGATTCTGCCATCAAAACAGAAGAATTGGCAGGTATAGGGAATAACTATTCTAGGAATCCTCTGTAATTTTTAAGAGGCATCCATCTGCAATATACAGGCTACAGGATCTTGGCATCTGGTAGTTCTCTGCTCTAGTTAAATACTGTTTTGCTCCTTGGCTTCTGTCCTATTTCCAGAAGAGGAAATAGCCTCTCTTTCCCTCTTGTGGTTGGTAATAGTCTCTCCCTCGATCTGTAGCTTCATTATGGATCAGAGGGAGCCAAGGGCCAAAAGTGACTTATAAGCCCCAGCACATGCTGTTTTATTCTAGACATACTGCTTAGTAAGGAAATAAACTAGTAAGGGGTAAAAGATGCAATATGGTGCTTACTGCCCTGTTTCAGCACATTAAATATATACAATCTGCACTTTGTTCCAACTAAAAATAACGCTTAGATTAATACAGCTTTCCTTTACGTATTAAATAGAATGAATTATAAAGCAGCCAAAGCATGATTCATAATGTCTGTCACGCCAGAGTTCTGCATTCGGATGGATGTGGACAGTGTGATGGAATGGATTGAGCATACGCTCAGGAGTGAGATGGGAAACGTATCTCTGCCAGTGTTATTGACTCACGCTGAGATATAAGATAGGTCTTTTAAGTCCATATATTTCTTGAGGACATCCAGATTTAGACACCTTATTTACTTATTTTTTTAACAAGACTCAATAATCCGCAGGTCCAGCTGATGTCCGTGCTGGCCATTAACCATCCACAAGCGAAGTCCCAAACTTGAAGACAGAATATTAGGAGGCAGTTTTGAAAATCCTGGCCTCGGCTTCCCTGGGTTTCTTCATTCATAGAGTGATGTCTGAATTGCCTTATCCATCTTTGCAAAGTGGTTGATTTAAATCTGCAACTGAAAAAGTGCTAGACAAATAATTATTGCTCTATCTCACAGATCTTGAAGAGCATTTTAACTACTAACTATAATACCATTCAAATTTCACAGTATAAACATCCTTATAGAAACAGATCAAGTATATCTTTTCAGTTGTCAACTGAATAACATTTTACAGTTTTGAGGCTGTGCGCCACAGCAGTTTAGAAAGCTAAACATCGCTAATCCATTTTACAAACCGAGACAACTATGCACAGAAGAGCGATCTGCATTAGACCACACAGACTGCAGCAAATTCACTGCTAGAATACAGGACTTCTGATAGAAAATTTACTGTGCCAAACACAGAAACCCTGGTTCTTAAATTCTTGCTATACACAGGCAGCTGTTGGTAATGGTATGGCCACTTTCTTTCTTGTCTCCCCTCGCTAAATTAATTTGAAAGGCAATTAAATATATATTCCAGGTAACACCTTGCCCCTCAAGTGATTCACATTGTCACCTTTGGGATACTACACAGTCATGAAATATAAAGAAAAATCATCACCTGCTACATCACTGAGGCAGGGGATCTCCTAGATTTTATTAGAAACATTGAGGAAATTTGCAGCAGGCATTGTTGCTATCCTTATAAAAATCTAATTTTACCGCATATTGTGTAATTCTGTATGTCCATCTCAATTATAAAGAAGAGAGAAAATGATATATCATGGCTCAAGGAAATGATTGGTTTTGCAAAACTGATTCACTTCAGATGCACAAGCGCATGTCAGTTGAAATGCAGCCTGATGGACACCGGGACATACTGCATCTAAATGGCATTAGGTTACAATGAAGCTTTGTGATATAATTTTTAATTTTTATGTCCCGTTATTGATTTTGAAGTCTGTACATGTCTTGCACTCGTTGCTTATGGACTGTAAGCTAATGAGACCTATCATCAGGATGATGGCTGCCTAGCAGAATCCAAGGGAGGCGGCAGCAAGCCATCTGTTTTAGCTAAGTCACCAACGGAACCGTGGCATATTAGGCACAGAGGAATTTTAAAAGTCCCCTCAGGTCTCCGTGGTCTCAAATCAAGGATATTGCAATTAAAAAAAAAAAAAAAGAAGAAGAAGAGTTTGATCTACCCAGGTCTCTTTGCTGAGTATCTGACTGAACTATTACAGTTTTTCATAACCGAGGAAGTATTCTGCAGTTGGGAATCGGGTTTATCAAAACACTTAATGTAACTTTCCAGGTCTTGCAGGAAAAATAAAAATATGCCTCAGACAGTCTTCACACCTGTTTGGGAAATGTCCTCAGAATATCTACCTAATCGAGACTTTTTTCCTCCCCTTAGACCTGCCCTCCTGTTTACACACGGGCTTTCCCCACACTGGGTACCAAACGCCTTTCTCACAAATGTGGCAACTGCTTTACATCACCCGTGCTTACAAAGACACTATTTCACTATCCTGCTTTTGAATTGCATTTTAACAGCCAGGAGGAAGAAAGGAGGGAGAAGGAGAAATCTTTGGGGTTCGGTTACTTTTTAGTGTGGTATCAGTCAGCTTTTTGCTGACCGCTGCTGACCACCAGAGCTCTCCCTGGCAGCCACGCAGGGGTGATGTGCTCAGGGGTGGAACTAGTGCAGAGAATTCTGAGGGGAGAGAGACCCTTTGGGGGGGAAACTCCTTGGAGAGGGGGAAATTCCTGTGGCCGGGTGGAAACTCCTTAAGAGCGTGAAACTCCTTAGGGGTGGAAGCGCCTTCAGGGGGAACTCTTGGGGGGGAACCTATTGGGGGGGGGAACTCCTTAGGGGGGGGAACTCTTTGAGGGAGGGAAAACTCCTCGGGGGGAAGCGTCTTCCTTCAGGGGGAGCTTTTGGGGGGAACCTATTTGGGGGGTGAACTCCTTAGGGGCGGAAGCGTCTTCAGGGGGAACTCCTGGGGGTGAAACCTATTTGGGGGGGGAAACTCCTTGGGGGGGGGGGAACTCTTTGAGGGAGGGGAAACTCCTCAGGGGGGAAGCGTCTTCAGAGGGAACTCTTGGGGCGGGGGTGGGGTGGGGAGGGAACCTCTTTGAGGAAGGAAACTCCTTAGGGCGGAAAACTCCGGGGGGGGGGGAACTCCTTAAGGGGGGCGGAAAACTCCTCGTGAGGGGAAAACTCCCTGCAGGTGGGCGGAACTCCCTGCGGGGAAAACTCCTCGGAGAGGGAACTTGTGGCTGAGGAGCTAATCCATTTGCAAGGAGCAGCGCCTGTCAGACACTCCAGCAAGTCCTGGGGAGGCGCTGAGCCCTGCAAAGGAACGAGGAGAGGATGCGCTCCCTCCGTTACCACGGGCCGATGCGCGCAGGGCCCGGGGCTCCCCGCGGGTCCCGGCCGGGCGGGGCGGGGGGGCGTGGCGCGGCGCCTCCCATCGTGCCCCGCGGCGGGGCGGGCGGCCCATGTCCGCCATCCCGGCGTGCCGCGCGCGGGCAGCACCCGGGCAGCCGCGGCCGCGTCCCCTCCCTGCGCCGACACAGCGGCCGCCCGCGGGGCGCGAGCCACGACCGCCGCCCCCTCTTCCTCTTCCTGATCCTCCTCTTCTTCCTCTTCTTCCTCCTCCTGCTCCTTCTTCTCCGCCGCCCCTGCCCCGCGCCGCTGCCCGGCCGGCCATGCCGTCTCGGGCAAGGTAATGAGCCGCAGAGCCCCGGGGTCTCGGCTGAGCGGCACCGGCGGCAGGCAGCACTACCACCCGCGCGGCTGGAATGACTGGCAACCCAGGTGGGCGCGGGCGGGGCCCGGGGCGGGCGGCAGGGCCTGCGGGGGGCGGCCGGGCCCGCGGGGCTGTCACCGGGCGCGCCCCTCCCCGGAACCGGGGGAAGGGACCCGAGAGATCATCCAGTTCCACCCCTGCCACGGGCCGAGGCACCTCCCGCCGCGACAGCTGCTCATCCAGCCGGGCCTTGGGCACCCCCAGCGCTGGGGCAGCCGCGGCTTCCCGGGGCAACCTGGGCCAGGGCCTCACCGCCCTCATAGTGAAGAAATTCCTTCTTGTACCCAGTCTAAATCTGCCCCTCTCCAGTTTATACCCGTTCCCCCCAGTCCTATCACCACAAGCCTTTTTAAACAGTCCCTCCCCAGCTCTCTTGTAGCCCCTTCAGGTGCTGGAAGGTCGCTCTAAGATCACCTCGGAGCCTTCTGCAGGCTGAACAACCCCAACTCTCTCATCCTGTCCTCGTATGGGAGGTGCTCCAGCCCTCTGATCACCCTTCTAGCCTCCTCTGGACCTGTTCCGACAGCTCCGTTTCCTTCTTATGCTGAGGATTCCAGAACTGGACACAATCCCCCAGATGAGGTCTCAGAAGAGAGGAGCAGAAACATCTCCAGGGGCTGCCGCGTCTCCGCAGGCAGCAGGGGGAAAGGCTCTGTACCTCTGTTTGCTCAGTCCGGTTTTCAGCCGGCAGGGAATTGCAGAGGAGCAGACGTACCCCTCGTGTTTGAGGGTTAATAAAATCGTAGGGGATGATGATGGTCATAGTTTTTATCTGGGGACAATAGTTGAGCCGTAAGTAGGCTGGGGTGAGAGCTTATGCAATGTGTTAGGTTATAAGGTGTGTCTGTACCTGGTACTTTATTTCTTAGTAAGTGAAATTGAAAGTCTTTTGACTTCTTCAGTCAAGTGTAGAGAGTGTACTTCAGGTCTTGATTGCTTCTGGTATGTTTGATAGACTGCTCTGCTTTGCTATTTTAATAGTCAAAATTGTCATGTAGAACCTGTAAATAAACTTGATGTTTCTTAATTTTTTTAATGTGGAAGAGTTGGGTTTTTTTCAGTGTTTTTTAAATTTTAACGTTGTATAGGACCCTACTTTTCAAATTTGCAGCAAAACACAGAGCAGCACATGCTTGGGAAGATATTTACAGGTAACAGTCCCAGTCACGTGTGATTTAGACTAGTTAAATTAGGTAGATATGAAGGGAGGTATTATAAAACATGGCTGTAACTTCAGTATTTACTGTGAAGGGAACTTTTCTTTTTCTTGAACAGTTAGTAGTGCAGCCTCAAGGGCTAATGCTAGAAGCTCTTAATTTCTTAGTGGTGTGTGTGGTATGGTTGTTTAAGTTCTAATTTCTTCTATTATCGAACTGCTTGGTCAAATAACTTACTATTTTTTCCTCACTTAAAAACTTGCAAGTGTTGGTGACATCTTGTAGCGTCTAGATTTTTGCGGTGGATTTAAGTAGTCTGGTCTCTCTTTTACTTCTTAACTGCTACCTTGCTCTCAAGTATAGCTGCTGTGAGCTGGGCTGCTAAAATAATTGGCCCCAAAGCCACAGGACAGAAAATCTGAAGCCACTAGAGAAAGTGTGGCGGACTAGGGAAGCTTCATAGCGTGGGTAGGGCCTAGTTCTGTTTCCATTGCACTGTGTTATTAGAGCTTCTCCTCTAAGAAATAGGTAACACTTCTTCCTGATCCTCTAAGAGTTTAGATTTGTTTTTTCCCTTAATTGATTTTTTGAAGCTGATAGGAGAGCTCAAGAATTGGAATTATTCACACAGACACAACCAGAGAGCACATTTCTCTCTGTATATTATGCTGAACAAATATGAAGAAGATAGCTTTGGCAATAGGAAACTTGTGAGTCTACCTGAAGAGCTTAAAGGGTGAACTAGAGATTAAATCAGTCTTTGTTTTGGGGTTAATTGATTTTTAAGTGATTCACATGCATGATTGAAGGAGATCTGTTTTGTGAAACTGGCAGTGAGTTTCTTTTTAATTTATTATTCGAGATACTCTTCTGGATAAACCCTGCAAGATTTACCCATGTGTTCTTCCTTTCCTCTTTCTCTTCTGTTGACTGTTTAATTTAGTTCAGGTGATACGGCTGGTAAATGGCTCCTGGAAAAGGGAATGCATGTGGCTAAAGTGGTGCAAGCTGCAGTAATTGTACTTACTGCGAGTAACTAAAGGGGAAAAAGGGAATTGCTAATGCAAGGGTATATTATTGGGTGGATTGTGTTTTCAAATGCACATTTTTGGGTGTGTGAAAATGACTAGATTGATTCTCGTTACTAGGTCCAGATTCCTCTTAGTTTTTAGAAATACTGATCAGTATTGGGGCTTGGGATGAAAACAGTGGAACTGGAAATTTGAGCACACATCCTTCTTTTAGGGAGAATAGTTTTTAATGACAATTTCCTTTTTTTTTTTAATACCTGCATGAATGCAGTTGTGTCTGTCCAATGCATGTAAGCTGTCTATCCTACAGTGTGTGTGGATAGAGTTGTGTGTTACGGAAGAAGTTGTCCTTATACGTATGGGCATATCAATTAGTATACTGAGGTGTACTGGGCTCTAATAGCAACACAAAAACTTTTTTTGTAAATGTTGGATAGATGTGACAGAACAGTGAGGGTTTTTTTGAGAAGGCTTTTTTTCCTTTTTGTTTGACAGATCTCACTGCATTTTCCCTGATACAGCTTTTGGGGGAAAAACAAAATCATGTCACTGTGCAGGTCTCACATGTGAGTAGAGTTAATCTGTTAGTGTGATAAAGGCTGATTATTTACTGAAACAAGCAATACTTCCCTTTGATGGGAAGTTCTCTGGGTGGCAAACAAGTTTCACATGCGTACAGCAGGTTAGCAAGTGCAGGATGTACAGTGTCTTTCGTAGGTGAAAATGAGAAAAGGGAGGTAAGATTTTCATTAACGGGACTTCTCCATCTCTTCTACTATAAATGTAGGTTAGCAGAGGAGAGTATGGAAAAGTGAAAAAGAATCTTTCACATCTGAGGAGTTCCAGAAGTGCCTTGGTAGCTTCAGTACTGAAATTAGTTCTTCAAAATGAAGTGTATCCTTTCATGCAATGTAAGTCAGTCTTACAGGTTAATTTCTGTTAGCATGTTAACCAAGTTACTGCCTAGGTCCCAGTGGGTCTAGACACAATGAAACAAGGCACAAACATGACTCCTCTTCCAGGTAGCTTATAAACTAAGTGGGATGGCAGTATTGGCTAGCACTTTATAACTGAGGGTGAGTGACCTGTGTTTAACTGAAGACAGAATGAGAGGCATTGGCAGGGAGCAGAGAAACTTGTCAGAGCAAATGAACCAAGAGAGTGATGGTTAGAGCAGTCTTTTTTTACGTGGCTGTGAAGGGTGGAGGCATGTCTTTTTTACAGGCAAGCTTTAGTTGTGGTTATTGGGTGTTCTTAATGCTGGACAAGCAAGGTGATAGAAGTGGGTGCTGTGTATAAGGAAAGTTGAGACAGGGGCTTTCTCCTGCATTTGCTTGTACAATAAGTTACACAGAAAATGTTTGTTAGAAATAGGCTGAAATCTTAGTTTGGGCAGATCTGTAACTGGGAACCCTGAAAGCTGTCAACATAGACATGTTTGAGGATGTTGCTGAAGTCACCTGAGAATGGTTATGGAGTCATGTAGGATGGAAGTTGGTAAGGCTTCTCCATCTCTTCAGGGATAGCTGGGAGAGGAGAGCAGGGAGAGCGAGATGTGGATGTGTACATAGGGTGAGAGAAATAATCTGCTATGTTGAAGGCAGTTTAGAGAATGGGATGCTGTATCAGCTGTGGTGGGCATTGTGAAGAGGTCAACGGAATCCTAAACTGTGGGAATAGATTCAGTGAACTGTGCACGGGAGATGCTGAACTGGAGTGGGTTCAATTTTGAACTGGTAACAAGTAACTCTTGATCTCTTCACACCTGAGTGTGCTGAATATGCTTATAAGGTTGGGAATGTATGAGATCAAAGAGCTTTTTTGGGTTTTTTTAGGTAAAATGGGGGAGACCGAGTTTCTAATGTGAAAGCCTTTGTTTTTAATGTGAAGACAGAGGAGAATGAGATGTGAGAAAGATGAAAGGAGTTTGAAGGGTGTCAGTAGGAAGCAAAAGGAACTTGTAGAGCTGATAGTCTTCTGTACACAAATAGCCATACTAGATCAGACCAGTTATTTAGCTAGCATACTATTTGTATCTGAGGATGCCTATGGAAAAATATGAACAAGATAGATATATGCCTAGTTTCCCTGCCATTCCCTCCTAATATCCATTGTGCAGGACAGAAGGAAATTGTTAAAGAAATGATGTAGGAAAGGAGTGATGCAGAATTGAGAGGTGATTTGAAAAGCTATTGTGACTGCAGGTAGTTGTCCAGCAGTGGAAATTGCACAGTTGCAGTAGGAAAATAGTTAATTAGTTGTTATTTCACTAGTGGGGAACACACATGTTCTTACACGCTCATCATGCTTTCTCTACACAGGAGTAGAAACCAAAGTAAGCTTTGGGGTAGCCCTAGCCAGGCTTGAGCTTGGCAAGATGGATCAGGTGATGGCAGAAGAGCATGGCAAGTCAGAAACTCGGTGGGGAAACTGTTAACTCTGAGTGGGTACAGTGACTGTGTGAATTATTTTATTGATAAAGATTTTAAGTAATGAATTTATCTGTGTTATAGGAAATCAGCTGGCAACTGGGGCACGTAAGCAAGTAAAATTGGCTGACGCAAACAATAATAGAACTCATACAGTAGTTATCTCAGAATATATCCTCCATGTAGATCTTGTGCTTAGAAATAAAATCAAATAGAATAATTAAGTGATTTTTGTCTCAAAATAACATCCATGTGTTGAGGTTGTTCTGAATGACCTGCACATAATGAATAGTATATACCAGATTGTAACAAATTTCTTGGAAAAAATTCTTGATGCTTCCATGTAAACAAAGAAACATGATATATTTTTGATTGACCTATTTTTCTTCTAGATAAAAAGTTGAGGATTTTTTTAAGCTGCTTGTTTTCAACCGTGCTTGCTTCAGTCATACAAACTGCTATTGTCAAATCATGCTGATACTTCTGATGGGATGAGATATGGTCTTATTTTTGGAAAAGTCTAAGTTTCCTTCTGTGTGTCCTGGGAAAAAAAACTAAGTAGCATTTTTTCAGGGAGAACTAGTGGCAATTTCTGTTTATTTAGGTCAGTGAACTATTTTTTTATTCTGATAGATAAAGGCAGACTAGAAATTATCCTGCAGAAAATGGGTTGTGATCTCCTTGTGTATAAATGATATCACTAAAACAGTGTATGCAGGAAATTGATGTTGGTAATCAGGTAGTTTTCCACCCAGGGGCAGGCACAGATGAAAACTGTCGTGTGAGCTCTTGAAGTACTTTTCTTAGTCTCCATCAATGAGCTTTGCAGGTGGAAGTAAGGGTAGTGTCTCATGAAGTGGCAAATATGCTTTTGAAGGTACAGTATGAGATAATCAGTCATGTTCATCTTTGCAATTTCCCATTCCCATTGTCTAATATCACATTTGTGTTTGTGCTTTTGCTTATCTGTTGCGAACATTGTATGTTGTGATTTTATTAGTATACAATGTTTAGGTCTGACAAGGTCAGTGTAACTGATAAATGTGTTGTTACATAGACTTCTTTTGAAAGATAATGCTGAACCTTATGTCTGTGTCACAAGGTACCATCTGCTTGGCACAGTGTAATTACAGTGGAAATACTGGTGTGTGAACAGGACCGGTGCCCTCCTGAAATGCAGACATGAGCTGAGGTAGCAGAGGGTACAGTTCTTCCCACTGTCATTGGGATTGGCTGCAGTGACCTCTTAAATTGATACATAGGAGAACAATTACGTATTTTTAATAAAATTTTGCTTGCTTAGTTGAGTGATAAAGTGTGAACAGGTTAGCTTGTAGAAATCTATTCCCGAAGGTGGAATGAAGCAAGTGTGCGGTTCTTCCCAGGGTAACAATAGGCTTATGTGATTTACCACAGTGGAAAATTTCACAAAGCGTTCAGTGGCTGCGCTGGGGGAAGTGAGGTTAGTTGAGAGCACGGGTAGTCCTTCAGTTGATTGGGGTATGTGGAACAGTCGTAAAAATCGGAGGTTTCATCAGCTTGTCTTCAGATTTAATGCTTGACAGTTGGAGGTGGTACAGTCTACAGCACATCGCCTTAAGAAAGCAAAGCTCTTTGGGGAGCTACTCTATTGAAAACCTATCAGTACTTAAATTTATGAATTGAAAATATGTCAGTCTGTTTCATTGAAAGGCTAAAATAATTTTAATCTTCTGTAATGAACTCTGCTGTTCCCCAAAGTGAGCTGAAAGTCTCCTGAGGTTTTAGGGCAGGGAGAAAATCTGAGGGTTCGATAGCAGACTGGAAAACGTACTCTCTGGTGTAGGCACTTTTAGGATCCTACCACGTGAAGGTACAGTGCAGAACCTTATAGAATCATAGAATGGTTTAGTCTGGAAAGGACCTTAAAGATCGTCCAGTTCCAGCTCCCTTGCCATGGAGGGGTTGGAACGTACCTCTCACTGCATCAGGCTGCTCAAGGCTCCATCCATTCAGGCCTTGAACTTTGTTGTTGCTCAACATAACTGAGGTGAATGATAAAGGTCCAAGTGTATTTCTACAGTCCTAGTTGATTGTCATGAGCAAAGACTTGTACTAGGGCTTTTCCTCTTGAGTATCATAGCCTGTTTGATAAAACAGTCCAAGCAAGTGTGTGACAAAACAGTACCTCAGATGGCACAACAAACAGTGAGGAAGAGTGGAGTGTAGCTGAAGATGAATTTACTTATATGTCAAATGGAATAATACTTGCCAATCAAACCTAGTGTCAGCCTTTTGCTGTGACAATAGGGCAAAAGCACAATTTCCTTATTCCAAACCCTGTTCCAAATTGATAGTATGTTGTCTTGTAACATACAAGAGTATAAAATCGGGAGGGGGTGTTGTATTCCTGTAATGCCAGTTGTTTTTGCAAATATCAGCCCTCACGGTGTTACCCTTCCACTTGTACTGAGAATGAGCTGTATTTGAAAACAGCAAGCCTTTAGGACAGCTAAGTAACGACTGCTTTTCAAAAATTTTAGCTGTGTTTTTCTATTTTGGCCTTGAGATGCATTTACCTCCTTTTCCCTGAATGTGACTACCTAATCTCCATGTTCTTCTGAAAAGTAAATTGGAGGACTTTTTCCCAAGAACATGTGGTGTTTGCCCTTACACAAATTGTAGTTAATTTACAGATATGAAAAGGAATGATCTGTCCTGCTTTTTGTTAAATAATCAAATGAACTATTCAAAGCTTAAGATAAAAATAATAGGTCTCTAGTTAGCCTAGGAGAAGCCTTCTGTAAAGAATTTGAATAGTGTGAATCCAGTTGTACTTGAGTTGTACAAAATTCTGCTGATTTTTTTTCGGGCAGATATTTTTTTACCGTTTTTTATACAAAACCTCCAGTATTGCCTGTAAGAATGCATTTAAATTTGTTCATTGAATTTAAGTTTTGAAGTCACATACTCACAAGGTTAGTGTATTAAAATAACTGTACTGTGAAAAATGGAATCACTTAGCATGTCCAGTGAGAGGAGTTATTTCATAACTTTCCCCTATTTTCCTTAAAAGTTTATTCTGGGCTATAAATAAGCGTTGTGGTATGAGAGTAGTTTAAACTTAACACAGATTTTTTTAACTCACCTTTTATCTGCAAACATTTACTCTAATGATGACAACTCTTAATTTGCATTCCAGGTGTCTCCACAGTAAAGCTTGTTTTCTTGTATTGCAATTTTATTTTTCAAGATCTTAGGATCTGTTTCCTATATTGATTATTACTTACATGCTAGTAACATCTTCATCTAATCAGTGGTTTTACACTGCTCAGTAAGGCCCACAACGTGTCATGTAAATGTTCATGTGTGGATTGATAATTACTTTCACAGATGGTAGGCACTGTATCGCCTTGCTGCTGTATGCCTCTGCGCCTCATTGTATTTTATTTTTCACTTCTGGGGAGTAATTTTTCCTTACCTACCCATCTGACTGAAAGGAGAAAGAGACTTGAATGTCCTGAGAAAAGGCACTGGCATACTAGAATGTGTTTCCTTTGCGTGCTGCTGAAATCGTTAGTCAATTCTAATCCCAATGTGAATTTAAGGTCACTTTTTAAGAAGCAGGTTAGGCGTACGACTTTTTTTAAGACAGGAAAATACATTTGGGATTGTCATTGAAGTATGTTGCATTTATAAGTGAATGTGAATCCAACTTCTGTTATACCCCTACATAAAAAAAATATTTTTCTCTTTATAGAACTGACAGTGCATCAGCTGACCAGGACAATTTAAAATACTCTTCTTCCAGAGATCGGGGCAGTTCTGCCTCCTATGGATTACAACCCTCAAATTCAGCTGTGGTGTCTCGACAAAGACACGATGATATCAGAGTCCACACTGACATACAGAATGAAGAAAAAGGTACACAGATTGCTGTTTCATGTGTGAATTGTGAGGGGGATGTTCAGGTAAAGGCAGCAAACTGGAAATGCTGAAGAATTTTTTCTCGCCCCCTTTCCTCACCAAAAAGGCAGTGAACTGTTACAACTCACTGCTGCAGTATCACTATCTTGAGAGATTTATTAGGGATCGAAGAAATGTTGTGGTTGATCTGAATAGTGAGAAAAATATGCACGAATTAGGAGAAGAATATAAGAGAAGATTAACAGAATAAACACTTTATCCTAAAGAATATTGTTCTGGAGGTGTCTGATCTGCAAGTTGTAATGTCTTCCTGTATTCTGTTCAGTGCTTCTGGTATTGACAATGGACTGCCTGATTAAATGGACTACAGATCTACCGAGCTGATATATTGCCTATTGCAGCTTTACTGCAGGAAACCAGAACCTTTGTTTGCTAGTCAAATCCATATATTGTCATTAATAGGCATTTCTACTTCTTTGTGCCTCATAGACTTCCTATAGATCGTGTGATATGTGGTTCATACCAGATTTTTTCTGGGATTTTTTTTTTGAGAATGGAAATACTTTCTCTAGAAAATAATGAAAAATTTGGAATCATCTTTTTCACTGTTACGAAAAAGAAATCTGTATTCTGATTTTTTTTTATCACCAAATATAGATATCAAATAGGAGGATTTTTTATTTGCAGAGCCACTTTTTAGACTATATAAAATCTTCAGGCAGGCTAGACTCAAATCTCACAGGAGTATTAGTGTGGGAGGTTTTGCTCAGGAACCTAAAAAGCGTTTGCACTCCCCCTACTTTTCTGCCCTGTAACTCTTTGTAAAGAATTACTGCATCTTGAGGGGAGTTAGAGCTGAGTGCACTGATGCAAATTTATTTTTTAGTAGTAGGTGCTGTTAGTAGGAGGCGGGAGCTTTGGAGTTAAGAACCACACAGTCACAGACTGGCATAATAGGTTATTGTACTTTGAAGTGTGCTGGTATTTAAAGGAGGTACTGGCAGTATAGTGAAATAGTACATTTTGGACAGATTCAGTAAAGTAGTTTGTGAGGTTGCTGGGAAAGTGCTATTTAAGGAAAAAAAAAGTACCTATTTCTCCCTCAGGTGCTGTATCTCACAGGGCATGTCTCTGCTAGCTCACGCTTCAACGACACTATTTTAGTCAGATATGACTTGAAAAGTGATGATTAGGATATTCTGTAATATAAAACCCAATTCCAAGTATCTCTAGTTAATTTTTGGTTTTGGAGAAATCTGTAAGCTTACAGGTGCAGAATAGTTTCTTTGTTTACTAAGGTTTTTCAGTGAATCTCTTGGAGTCCGCCAGCATGGAATTTTCATTTTAAGAACTTCTAGGTTTTCTATCTTGCTAACCCTATGTCACAGGTACCTATAATCCTTGAGAAGAGATTCCTTCTCCCCACCATTTTCTGGTGTTGATAATAAAAATTACTTCCAACTTGATAATTTCTGGAAGTTGTTCAGGTTTGAAAACCTCCAAGGATGGGAGATTTTGCAGCCTGCTTAGTGCTTTACTGCTCTCCTGGTAAATAATTGTTTTTTCATACCCCATTTGAATTTCCTTTGCTGCAACATATAACTGACTTCTGTTGTTTTGCTCTGCATCTAAAAGATTTGTCTGGCTGTCTATTTTTTGAAATAGCCCTTCATATTAACTACTGGAAGACTGCAGTTAGATGTTCTCCTTTGTGTTGTCTCTTTAATAAGAGAGAGGAGTTGAAGGATTTAAGTTTATAAATTAAATAGAAGGCTGTTGGGTTTTTACTTACAGGTGAGGTGTTTTCCCTTCCTGCAACACTTTCCTCCCTTTTGATTTGTACCTGATGTGCTCAGAGTCCTTGCTGCCAAAAACAATACTGCACTGGTATTTGTATGTTATGGTATCTGCATATTTTAATAGGAGTGACATAGCTGATCATAGTCTTATTTGGTCTCATATTTAACATTTAAAGGGAAATGAATAGAATTTGTGGATATCAGGATCATCAAAAACTTTTCAGACCAGGAGATAACTGATGAAAGTTATGTTATAATACTTGCAGCCCTATTGCCAGAAAAACTGATTGTCCTGGTTTTTAATTACTCTAAATTAAAATTTGTTTTGTATTGTTACTCAAGGTGTACAATCTATATGTCAAGCGGGAGAATATGGGTTTGTGCTTAGAGTTCATTTAAGACAATGTCAAATAGGCTTTAGCAAATATTATTGCCTTTACTGGCAACCAAACAAAGCCGGGATATTTTGTGTGCTAGAGGGAAAGTATGAAATAACTTTGAAAACTCCAGTAATATGTGATAGTACATGTGGTTTTGATAGTTATTTGTGGTCTAAATGCATGGTTATCTGACATTTTCAGTTAAACTAATTTTCGTTGCTTTGAGTTTTAGTGATGTGCTTCTGTTTAGTCACAGATGTAGTTATTGCTCTTGGAAGTAATTTCATAGGACAGTCTTGGGTTTGTTATGACAAAATAACATTAAGGGGGCATATGTGCTAGTTTATGTTTAAAAATTGAGTTTAATGTTGTAAATCCAAATATACACAAATTATCTTTACTGTAGTTGTAATTAATTACAACTGAGATTTTGCACTGGATTTTCTGCAGTAGTAGGGTAGTTCACTGTGTATAGAAGTACACAAACATCTGTTGGTAGTTCATAGCTTTTTATCAAAAGCTTTACCTTCAAGATGACGTTCTTTACATCTACTACAGTCCAGATTCTCTTTGATGTTTGAATTTACTTTTTTATTTGTTCTGTAGTCTTGGTAGGTTGCCTTTTTCGTTTTCCTCAGGCTTGCTTTTATACACCAATGCAGGTGGAATTGTGGAAATAGCTCTTCTGAAAAAAACTCTTACATATCTCTTGTTGTTCTGGGTTTAATTTGGTTAGTTGATTCTTCCCAGTCTTTGGCAGGGAAGACACTTTAGAAAACTGCCTGCACAGCTGCCTCTAAAGTGAGCTCTAATCCATGGAGTGAAGTATTGAGCAGGCTCAGGGGAGTGTTTTACTTCTCCACAGTACTGCAGAGGAAGAAACTGCCTCTCAAAGTGATGTGGCAGACTGGGGAAATCTTTGGTTTCAACATCTGTGTATGTAAATTCTTGCGGATTTAGGGGAAAAAAATTATTCAAAATGACACTTTATCTCTGTTTTATATTGTTTCAAAGATGTACTGTGTAGGATTGAGTATAATTAAATTAAGATAATGTCAATATTAGTGTGTGAAAATTCTGGCTGTTGTACATTTAGGGAGAATTGTTCAGTCTGGGCATTTAAATGATCTGTGGCTGTTTAAAAGCTTTCTTCTAGGTTCTTTTTGGCCATTTTACTGAGCCTCTGTGGTGGATTTATAACTAAGAGTGGAAATTTGATGTCCAAAAACGTATCTAAGCGTGTGTACTAGCAGTTTGGCATGAAAGGCCTTGTGAAATACAGGGTCAAAAGTAATAATAAAACCCCAAATGCAGCAAAATCAATGTTAAATTTCATTGCAATAGAAGTTTTTTTTCATATGCTTCAAAAAAAAGACTGCTTAGATTCTGAATATGTGATGTGGAAACTTACAGAGCATAACAGAACATTTTTGTTTGTAAAAGTGAAAAAGGAAGCTAAAGAGGATGGAGAGGATAGGGCTGCGAATTTCATATGAATCGAATAACTTGTAACATCCTACTCTGCTAAATATGTGATCTGATAGTTTTTTGTAATCTTGCAATTTTTTTTCTGCAGGTGGCTACAGTGTCAATGGAGGATCTGGGGAAAATACTTATGGTCGGAAGTCGTTGGGGCAAGAGCTGAGAGTTAACAATGTGACCAATCCTGATTTTACCAGTGTTCCGCATGGAAATCGTGCTTTAGCCACAAAAGACATGAGGAAATCACAGGGTAAAGGATACCACAGGTCCTCAGGAGAAGAGGATCTCTTTTGGCAACTTCTCTTGTGTTCAGAATATAAAAAGAAGTTGACTAAGACTAGGCAATCTGTATGGATTTTATTTTTTGTGATGTGTAATTAGATGATGGTGGTGGAAAGTGTCCTGTATTTACCGTTCCCTGCAGTGAGACTTACCTCACAGGTTAGGCAGATCTCTTGACTATACGGCTTATGCTATCCATCTCTGTTTTCTTTAAATAGCTTTTGAAACCTTATTCGCATTAGCCAAATTTGGCAAAGAGATCAAAGATTTGTTAGATTTGTTGAAAGTTGATTCCTGGGTAAATGAATGAGTTCATAGTATGGGAAGATCTGCGATGGTGAGCTCAGCCACTATCTGTTCTCCCTGGCCTGCAGGTCAGCTAGTCATCACATCATACCAGCTGATTAGTCAGTTGATGTGTACTCCTAGTTCATGTTGCAATTCATGCTCCCTCTTGCTCAGCTGAGGATTAGAGACCATGGAGGAACTGAAGGCATGGGAAGAATGTGGGCAAGGTCTTGGGAGATGCAGCAAGGTGAAATCTGGAGTTGCAGGAGGGTGTAAGAAAGCTGGGCATGTGTTTTTGAGGAAGAAGGCTTTGTTTTCCCAGCAATTCGGGTTTAAATCACAGGGTTGTTTGTTTTTTTTTTTAAAAAAAAAAAATTCCAAGGGCTTGTGAATGTAAATAGAAAGT
The DNA here is from genome assembly GCA_033459285.1 of Clamator glandarius. Taxonomy (NCBI): domain Eukaryota; kingdom Metazoa; phylum Chordata; class Aves; order Cuculiformes; family Cuculidae; genus Clamator; species Clamator glandarius. The sequence continues at coordinate 1,871,819 of JAUNZM010000157.1, read as the reverse complement.
TTGTTATGACTAAGTACTGTCATTTATTGCATCACTTAATATAAGTGGTAGTTGAGCCACTGACAAAAATTGTGACTGCCCTGTGCTGGGCAGGTTATAAACATGAGGACATGATGTTCTCCTGACAGATTTATATTTCAGTGGAGACAAAAGGTGGAAGAAGGCTGTTGAGTGTGCTTTGTGGGTGGAAGAATTGAGGTGCAACTAGTGATGTGACTGTTGCAAAAGCCTGATCTTTGGAATGGATTAAACTCAGACTTCATAGTTCTGGTGTCTTCATCTGAAAACTATGCACTCCTTTTAGTGTCTTAAATTATGTCTGTATAGAGGAAATAGAGAATTGTTTGAGATGTGTAAATAATACTTCTGCTAGTGGGCTTGTGCATGGGATTACTATTAGTACTGGTGGAAAATTCAGACTGTTCTAGTTATGTGAGCACCTCTTCAGTCCATAAAATGTTAGGAACCGTAATTTTGGATGTCGACTGCCTGTGACTTCTTTGTTTCTGTACATATTCTGTCTTCCAGAAGTCAGATTTCAGATGTGCTCTCCTGTACGTGGTGCCATGACCTATAAGAGCTATGTCATTTGTTGAATTATTTTTGTTTATCTATTCAGTCAGAAGTCATATTTAACCTTCTACACCTCCTTTTTTAGTTCCATTTGTGTAGAAGGGAACTAAAACCAGGTTTTTGTGTAGAAGTAAAACAATTCTGCTTGATTCTGAATGAGTTCTAACTGGGTACTGGGCTCTCCACAGGAAGAAATGAAATATATTGGTAGCTAACTTAGATTTTACATTTAATTTTCCTCATATTAGCTTTAAAACAAATCAGGATTTTAAACTTTTTTTCTCCAATTACTGTTATGACTGATAGAGTCCAAAAATACACGTTTCACACAATGCAGATATTATTGATCACGTGTGGTAGAGAAAAGAAATAATTGTCTTTTCTTTTTCAGAGCGATCGTTGTCTTATTCTGACGAGTCTCGACTGTCAAATCTTCTTCGGAGGATTACTCGGGAAGATGACAGAGACCGAAGACTGGCTACTGTAAAGCAACTGAAAGAATTCATTCAGCAACCAGAAAACAAACTGGTTAGTAATTATTGCTTTTCTATAGCACTGGATTATTTCTCATTTTATAGAACTGTCTTTTAAAAATATGAATATTGGAATATGTCTGCAAGAAATAGCTTACGTATAAAGCATTTCCTTCCACAACAAAGGAAAGTGTATTCCTGGATTGCATGCCCTTTTTCTGGCATTCAGGAAACTCTCTCTTGCTTGATTACTTATGATGTATTGCCTTAAAGGAAACTACTGAGTGGACTCTTGGGTAAACATAATGTCTCATCCCCAAAGTAGGCCTCCTTTATTTTGAAAGTGTGGATTGCCTAAGCAGAAGTTTTAATATTGCAGATTGTGTTAATGTGATCAATTAAATATTCTGCTGGTGCAGTTGATTGTTAGTGTAGGAGACCAGGTCTTCGTAGAAGCTGCTGATGAGCTGAATGGTGAGTCTTAGATTTGTGATGTAATGTTATGAGCGAGAACTAAACTTAGAACAAACCTTGGTGGCAGGCTGCCAGTGTATTTCTGTGGCTACTGTAAATAAATATCAACTATAACATGTAGGATAATATTGCAGTATTGCTTAATATAGTTCATGCTAGTCTGCAGTGGCTATGGGAAGCATAATAGTATTATGTTAGCAAGCAGAATTGGCACTGGTGTTTTTAATGGGTGTAAACAGGACCTAATTTGCAGAAGTTATTGTGTCTATTATTATACTTATGGCTTTTATGCATCTTGTGTTATAGGTACTAGTTAAACAACTGGATAATATCCTGACTGCTATTCATGATGTACTCAATGAAAGGTAAGCTGGAAGAACTAAACAGCTTGAAGGCTTTAAAGAGGAAAAATAATGACAGTATTAGGTTTGGATCTCAGTATAGCAATTGAATGGAGGTGGAAAAGGTTGAAAGAAATGAATTCACTAATGTTGCGTGGATGGGACGTTGCAGTAACAGGATGGAGCTGGGGGAAGAGTTAACTGTTGGGCATGTCAACAATACTATTACTGTCTGGAGTGCACTTCATGTGGAGAGAATTTGAGTGCACAAATGTGGCTTTTATGTTTTAGATAGTATGAAGTCTCTTTCCTGTGTTTAATCACCTGTGTGCAGTAGGGCTCTGCAGTGGTGGTCTAGCTGGCAAACTGAGCTCAAGGTTTTTTACAACCTGATCAACTAAGAGCATATGTAGAGGGAGCTCAGGTGTGTGTGAGCTTTTTGGTGTGAACGTCAGTGCTATTACCCAGGGTCAGCTGTATGTTAAGAATTTTCTTCCTTGGATAGTGTTGCAAGTAAATGGCCTATTTATTGCATACTTATATTCAAGTAGATGTATTCCATAGGAACAATACTTCATGGAATTTTTCAGATTATTAATTTTTCTTTTACCTTCATCACTGCTGCCATTGAATGAGAGAAGCAGCTTTATTCATGCATATATTTTTATGCCTTAGAAAGTATTGTAATTTTTTCATGGTTTCTTCTGTTCTGCTCTTGTCTGGAGATTTCACATTTCTTTTTTTCTCCCCAAAAATACAGTAGCAAATTGCTTCAAGAACTGCGACAGGAAGGAGCTTGCTGTCTTGGCCTTCTTTGTGCTTCTCTGAGCTATGAGGCTGAGAAGATCTTTAAATGGATTTTTAGCAAATTCAGCTCATCCACAAAAGATGAAGTTAAACTACTTTATTTGTGTGCAACCTACAAAGCACTAGAGACTGTAGGGGAGAAGAAAGCCTTTTCATCTTTAATGCAGGTAAGGCAAGTTAAAACAGGATTATTTGTGTTTTTTCCAGTGCAATGCTTGAATCAACTTTTTAAACTGGAATAAACAATAAGTAGTGCTATGTAGACATAATAAGTAAATATAATTGCAGTTGGGAGGGAACTTTCTGTCTGAATGGGATTCTTTGATTATGATTACACTAGAGAGGCATGTCAGGTCTTTGTAGGATGATAGATATTTTGATGTGACTTTGTAGTATATATTATAGATCCAAGAAGAGGAACTCTTATTGAGACCAAAAAGAGAACTTGTGTGCAATGGAACACAAACCCCAACCTCTTGATTGTTTTGAGCTACCTCCTATGTAAAGTTTTTGACTTAAATTGTAATCAGATCTGAGAGGGTGTAGGATATATGCAGACAAATCTGGCCCCCTGGTTCAAGTTCTAGGGTCTGTATTCTGAATGTAGAACAGTTATCTCCAGTTTTGTGCTGCAGTTTAGTAGTTACAGAGTCAAAAAACTTCAGCAGGAAAAGCAGGAACTTAGAACAATTTGTTGTTCTGTGGCTGTGAATGAAAGAAAAGTCTCCCCAGGTCTTGAACTTGGCTCTGCCATGTTTCAAGCAAATGCTCAGCTGAGATTGTTATTTTCATGTAGAATATGTGGTGCTTTTTATATTTTTCCTTCCTGCATTGAGATGTTTATTTGAATCAGAAGTAGTTTGCTAAGAAGTGTTAAACACTGAATAAATCTGTCTAATATTGTAACTTTTTCACATGTTTTTAATGAAGTGAAAGGTCTAGTGGCTTTGCTTTACTTTTCAGCTTGTAATGACCAGCCTGCAGTCCATTCTAGAAAATGTGGATACGCCAGAGTTACTGTGCAAATGTGTCAAGTGCATCCTCTTGGTGTCCCGATGCTACCCACACATTTTCAGCACCAATTTCAGGGTAAGCTTACTTTGTCCTCTGTTTTCTTTCTTTCATTGAAGTGTTGGTGCAGCAAATTGGGTAAATAACCTTTATCCATAATTGCTTTCCAGGACACAGTGGACATACTAGTTGGGTGGCATATAGATCACACTCAGAAACCTTCCTTGACGCAGCAGGTGTCTGGTAAGTTTGGCTGGAGAGTCCCGGATGGAGTTGGCTCTGGCTTGCAGATGTGGGTTTACTTACACAAGTTTGGTCCTTCTCATGTGGAAATTGACATAAAACCAAAATGAATTTTGGGATATATAATGAGACTTCATTCCTAATTTTTTAGTAAACGTACATTTGTTATTTTGTGCTGTACCTGGAAAAACTAGATGCTTTATTCAGGCTGCATTTAAACGTAATTTATTTTCTGTAGCTTTTTAACAACTTTTAATAAGTTTATAGGTCTTAATATATTCTCTGTGGAAGAATATATTTTCTTCTGTATGCTTCTAGAAAACCTGTGGTAAACATAATGTTTTGGCATTTAAAGAATTGGGATACTTCTTGCTGTAGCAGTCACCTTGGAGTTATTCACAGCTAGCCTGTTACGTTTCCTGTATCATAGTCCTAGATTAGATGTTTAACTGCTGTAGGGCAGGACTGAACGTTAAAGGGATTTTGTCAAAGGAACAAAAGAGGGAAATAAAATTTATGTTTATTGTAAAAACAACTTGCGTTAAAGTTTTCATACAGGTACCTTCAGTTACCGTAGCAACTTTTACCTTAGAAATATGCAGCTAAAAATTTTTTTTTGTATGTTATTTTGTTCCCCTTTTTTAATTGCCCTGGTATTTTTATACAGGATGGCTGCAGAGTCTGGAGCCTTTTTGGGTGGCTGATCTTACTTTTTCTACCACGCTTTTGGGTCAGTTTTTAGAAGATATGGAAGCTTATGCTGAGGTAAACAAGACATTACGGCATATACTGGAGTTAACTGTTGTGGATTTCTTAATAAATCCACAGCTGTGGTTCTGATGGGTGTATTACATTTCTAAAAAATAAGATTATGTAGTTTTCCTGGGGAGAAGAGGATCGTATTACAGGGTGTACGTAAAGCATGTACAATGACAGCCCTACACGAATCCTTACGAACTACATATAAACTGCATCATAGCCAGGCTTTCAGCCATTGTTGACTGAGAATATCATGTTGTAATAAAAATTAAAAATTAACCAAGCAGGAATGCTTTCATTTTTAAAAAACTGCAGTGAAAACGTTTCACAGCCTTTCCTTGGATTTTCTCTAGCTGTCCAACTTCAGAGTTTTTCAGAAGTAGTGACTATTGAGGGGGAGGGGATTTTTAATGCTTCTGTAGATTAATGGTAAAGCTTTTTTTTTGTTTTATTTAAAATAATGGATTATATTGCGCTGGAAATAATGCAGCATGAACAGATAGAAAACTAAAGTATGTTCATTTAACAACTTTGCTTTCACTTTGTAACATTTGCTTAGTTAACAGGGCCTAGAGTTTATCTGATGATGTTATTAAAGGAAGAGTTTCAGGTTTTTAGGGGGGAGTGTTGTCTTTTAAGATATGTGCTCATATGTATGTGTGCTTACAACTAGATTATGCCATATTATGTATGTTCACATGTAGATTCTATAGGCAAAATTCCAATATAATCTGTTTTCCTTGAAGCACAATGAATAATTTTATTCTATTAGTGTGCTTCTGTACACCAAAACTTCTTATGGTACAGCTTTAAGAGTTAGAACTCAGACCTTTCTGGCAGTGTCAAGCCCACAGCTGCTCCAACTGTAGGCAGCCAGTTGAAAGTGATTAGCCAGTGCAGTAAATCACTGCTTATCAGCTTGTCTGCTCAACTGGACAACATGCGTATTCTTAGTCACAGAAGAGTTTTAAGATAACGTGCATTGACTTAAATCACGGAGGGGGTGGTTCCATCTAGTGTGCTTCTATCTCACGGTGGGGTAGACCCAGGCTATATCTATACTAATGAGATCAGCGCTTCTGGGAATGTTCCCAGGCACTGATGTCAGCTGGCATGAAGCAGCCTGCTAGTAAACTCATAGTTTCCAGATCAAGGTGGCTGAATGTAAACAGTAGGATGGGAATGGCCACTCGAACATCCTAATTCCAATTTGTGGATGGGAATTATTTTAGGAGAGTGGTAAAAATGTGCAGACTACTGTTGTAACAGTGCAGCAATATGGATGATCATGTTCCAGGGACCAGGTGCATCATAAACTTCTGTCTTAATTTGCAAACTATAGTCTGAGTACTTTCTTTCAGCCAATAAACTAATGAGCAGCATCTCGTTACTGCCCTCTGACATGCTTATCTTTATTGTGTACCTATATCCCATCTTCATACATATGTGAAGCTGGAGGTGTTGCTTAAGTGTATCTGTAACTGGAGAATATCTGCAATAGGTATGGAAAATAGATAGATGAAGGGGTTTCAACCTTACAATTTGATCTCTTATGCCTGTGTTACAATTGTTAATGATATGTACTGATACCTGAAACTCCTGTGCTGTAGGACCTCAGCCATGTGGCTTCTGGGGAGTCAGTTGATGAAGATATTCCTCCTCCTTCAGTATCACTACCTAAACTGGCTGCACTTCTTCGGGTGTTCAGTACTGTGGTGAGGAGTATTGGGGAACGCTTTAGCCCAATTAGAGGTCCACCAATTACAGAAGCTTATGTAACTGATGTAAGACTTGAGATTTTTCTTCTTTGTGTTTTTCTCCTTGTTCAAATTTATAAAATGTAGGGTGTTTTATCCATGTGAAATTGTATCTAGCAAATCTGACTACGTTCTCTTGTTCTAAAGCATAGCATGGGATGATGTAAACTCAGAATAAATGTTACGTGATATGCTAAGTAGCTGCTGTAAGTCTGTAGCAGGAACTGTAGAGGGTGTGAGTAATTCTAAAAAAAGGCTGTTACCTGCAAGTCAAAATCTTGTTGTTACTGCTTGAGATGCACAACTGGATTTTATGACCTTGCAATGTTCTGAGAGGGACAAAACTTCTTGGATAAATGAGTGTATGGATTTCGCAATTAAAGCCAAGACAGTTATGTAACTTGTGTCTTAATCTGCAGAGGATTCTGTGGCAAAAGCTCAGGAAAAGCAAGCTAGTCTGTCTTTTAAAGAGAAGTTCTGCTGACACCGTTTGGAACTGAACTCTGAGTAATGAGTTTAGGTTCTTTAGGGCTTTGCAAGTCTTTAACTGAGTAGGAAACCAGGCAGTTGAAGGTTTGTTATTTTTCTTATACTTCTGAAGTACAATGCCACGATGTGCATTATTCAGAATATTCTATAGAATTTACCAAGCTGCAGAGTGGGTGGTAGGACAGAATGTTAAGTGGATGTGAATAAACAAACAGCATGCAATCCTTGCCTCTTTTCAATGTAGTTTAATTTGTCTGGTTTTAATTCTTCAGGTTCTGTACAGAGTAATGAGATGTGTGACTGCAGCAAACCAAGTGTTCTTTTCCGAAGCTGTGCTTACAGCTGCCAATGAGTGTGTTGGTGTTTTACTTGGCAGCCTAGATCCAAGCATGACCATACACTGTGACATGGTCATCACATATGGATTAGATCAAATGGAGAATTGTCAGACTTGTGGCACTGATTATATCATTTCAGTCCTGAATCTGTTGACACTGGTTTGTACCTATTTTTATTATTGTGGTTTTTGCATTGGAAAATGTTATTTTCTAAGCAGCTTTGCTTTTTTTGTGTGTGTGCAAAACTCTTCTGTTCCTGATCACAAGCAAGAAATAAATCTCTAACTGCTTGTATTCATCCAAATGCTTGTATTCTTTTCTGCAAAGCTTATGCTGCTCACTTGTTTATACATTTGGTTTGTTGATAAAGTGGTGTTTAGTTTTAGCCTGCATGTTCATGGTGGTTTGGGTTTTTTTTGTTTGGGGTTTTTTTGGTCCATTTCTCCCCCCGGCCCATCTAACCTGACTGCTGGACCGTGCTGTTCTGTAGCAGCTGCAGTTGATAACACCACCTGATGAATTTCAGAATCTTAGTGTTTAATATGTTCTAGTTATCTACTTAAGCCATGACCTGGGAATTCAGACTTTTTAAAAACACAGCTCTTAATGTGTAGGTATTCACTTAGCTTTTTCTCAGCTGTGTTGTTTAAGTCTGAAAATAACTCATTTTTCTGAATGTGAATTTGAGGAAGGGAATACAAAATACTTGCATTGCTGGAAAGCTGGTTTTTTCTAGATATAGTGTATTCAAGTGAGAAGTTCTAATAAAAATTAATTCAGGTTAATCTATTTATAATTTTGGTTTTTATCCCCAGATTGTTGAACAAATAAATACAAAACTGCCATCATCATTTGTAGAGAAATTATTTATACCAGCATCGAAACTACTTGTTCTTCGTTATCATAGGGAGAAAGAGGTAAGAGTGACTTCTACAGGTGTATTACAACAGCCTCTGTGTATTTCCTAGAATATATTTATTAAGCTGTAAAACTTTGTTCATCTTAATTATATATTTTTTTAATCTAACTATATATATGTGAAACTTCTAAAAAGGCCGATGTAGCCATTTCTTCAGTTTGGCATTTAGACTTGAGAAGGAATTGGGAAATTGGCCGTCATATCAGACAGAGAAGTCCTTAGTTGCCTTTCATACTTAGCATGTTATGTGCATGATCCAGAAAGAAATTAATAGATTCTGCAAGTAAGTAGCTCTTAATTACAGAAAAGTGTAGATAGGTATATGTATCAGACTAGGCCAGTTATAAGTAAAGAAGCATAATTTTTAAGTCTGCGTTAGTGACTAATATGTTTTATGCTTCATGCTAATCAATTATTACTGTAATTATTTTATATTCTCAAGGTTGTTGCAGCAGCCCTTGCTGTATACCAAGCTGTTTTGAGCCTAAAGAACATTCCTGTTTTGGAGACTGCCTACAGGTTGATTCTAGGAGAAATGACCTGTGCTCTAAATAGTCTTCTCTATAGTTTACATCTTCCGGAGGCCTGTTCTGAAATCCAGCATGACTCTTTCAAGAAGCGTATATTCAATGTGGATAATGCAAAGTTTGTTGTTATATTTGACCTCAGTGCTCTAAGTACTATTGGAAATGCTAAAAACTCATTAATTGGGGTGAGTAAAAATTCTACAGGTAAGGTTTGTACAATAAGTGTAAACCCACTTTTTAACTTAAAATATACCATAATATATTTCATGAATAGTGCACATACATATAATTAAAATGATCACGTTTGTTTCCTAACTTATGTTAGGGAAGAAATTCCAGTATTAAAACTTTGGGAAAACAGAATAGGTGGATTGTATTATAGCTCAAGTAGGTGCATAATTCTCTTCTAGAGAAGAGGATGTTATCAGGGCCATTCATGGATTGGTTCTAAGAACTGTCATAGTAGTTATTTTTGAAAATCGAGGCAGATAAAGGCAGCTTTAGTGTGTCCTCTGATAGAATATCAGCCCTGTGAAAGTAACTTGTTCCAGATCTTCAAATTAAAAAATAAACTGCTTTTAACAGGTAGTTTAAGTAGGGGAGAGAAAATGGTTAAAATTAAGGCCAGAAAATTAATAGACGTAAATTTTTTCACTTGAGAAAAAAGCAAAACACAATAATTAATGGTATGGCAACTAAACTTCAAAATAGATCCTATTTATTATGTTCCTTTTGCAATTGTTTTATAGATGTGGGCCCTTTCGCCGACCGTGTTTGCACTACTGAGTAAAAATCTGATGATTGTTCATGGTGACATAGCAGTTCATTTTCCTGCTGTCCAGTATGCAGTACTCTATACGTTGTATTCACACTGTTCCAGGTATGAAGTTAATTCATTCAGCAGTATTTTAAGAGCACCAGGGTGGACTGATCCGAATTGAATAGATTGTTGGAGTGATGAATTTAAATAGATTACTAAAATTAAACTTTTGCCCAAATTTCCCTAATAAGTTTTTACTTTAATTAATTGCAGAGAGTCTCTGTCTTAGCCAAGAAAGCATATCCTGGCTTAAAATTTGGCATTTTATTCAAAGACAGATTAGAAGTCTTGTGTTTGAATAGAGATAACTGAGGGAGAACTCTACTGAAAGTAAATAAGGAGAGACTGTTTACTATTTTGCTTACTGTTAGATCTAGGAGAGGTAATGAAATGTAAACAACACATTTTGGACCTTATTACTACCAGATGTTGTCAAAGTAAGGGAATATATAGTTTAACTGTTACATTCTACATTTTTTTGGCTTTGGAGATTTTTCACTAAGTGTGATACCAGCTACTGGTTACTGGGCTGTAAAAATAGTAGCTTTGATCTTTTAGGCCAGAGATAAAAATAGTTGGATTTTGATGTAATGTGGTTACCGTGTGTGTGTTTATTAACTTTTGCTGCTGAGTTTTTTGGTTGGTTTTTGTTTGTTTGTGGGTTGTTTTGTTGTTATTGTTCCCCCTCCTCTGTATATTTTAAGGAAGTACCCCTAATCTTGGGGTGGTTTTATATTTTATGGTTTTTCTTGCCTTTTCAGGCATGACCATTTCATATCCAGTAGCCTCAGTTCTTCCTCTCCCTCTCTGTTTGATGGAGCAGTTATAAGTACTGTAACCACAGCAACAAAAAAACATTTCTCAATCATACTAAACCTTTTGGGGCTACTGCTTAAGAAGGATAACCTTACTCAAGATACCAGGTAAGCAACATTTTCTTATTAATCAGGGGACTGTTCTTTTTTTTCTAGTAGAATGTATTAATTCAGAAACCAGAATAATTTCAAGCTGTAAACCTTGGCGTAAGTTTAACCAGTCAAGTATTTGATTTCTTAAAAATTAATAATGAAATACTTGTGAAGAAAGTAGGTGCTCATTTTTATGTATGAAAACTGGGGGGGGGGGAAACCATCATAAAATCTATACAGTAAAAGCAGAACTGCCAAACTTCACATAAAAAATTTTTGCTCACTGAAAGTACCATTTTACAACAGGTAAAAACCTGTATTAGCAGAATGCTGTGAAAGCTAGGGACATTTTTAATGTTATAGAACCTTTTCTTTAGAATGTAGTAAGAGTTATGGTATAATACTCATCTGTAATGTGAAGTAGTTATATTGGAAGATATCTTTCTGTGACTAATACTTTTTGTTTTTTGAAGGAAACTACTTATGACATGGGCTTTGGAAGTGGCAGTCCTGATGAAAAAATCAGAGACTTATGCACCATTATTTTCTCTCCCTTCCTTTCATAAGTTTTGTAAAGGACTTTTAGCAAACAGTAAGATACTGCATATTTTTACTTAACTGTCTTTTATGTGTCATAATAAAGTATATAACTGACCTTGTCAAACTACTGATAGCTGTAGCTGCACTAGTTTCATTTCCTTTTAGAGATGCTTGTATTCCGCAAAAATTTACACTTTTACTGTTTATTCTGAAATGAATCCCTGGCTATTACTTATGAAAGCAATTTTCTTAAAATAATTTGACCATAGAAGAATTAATCTGTCAGCCATTGGAAAAGGCCTGTAAGTAATGTAGCACAAGTTACTTGTTAGAGTAAATCCACTCCACAAGATCAAAAGAAAAGCGTTGCTTAAAGCCTCTGTTGTCTCTTAGCAGCTATGCTGTAAAGTATCTTAAGCTGTTCTGCCACAAGCAGAGCAGTGCACGAGTTATGTAATTCTAGCAGGAATAACTTTTTTTTTTTTGTTGTTTCAACTCCTTAATTCAGCCCTTCTGGAAGATGTGAACATTTGTCTTCAAGCATGCAGTAGCCTCCATGCCCTGTCTTCCTCCCTCCCAGATGACCTTTTACAAAGGTACTTGCATAGAATTCATTTTACTACTTGAATTATGCTGTTGATGGAAATGTTATCACCTTGTTTCCTTTCTGGTGATGCAGGTGTGTTGATGTGTGTCGTGTTCAACTGGTACATAGCGGTGCTCGTGTAAGGCAAACTTTTGGAAAACTTCTGAAGTCAATTCCTTTAGATGTTGTGTTGAGGTAAGTTTGGAATAACCTCAGTGTAGAGAATGGTTTAGTTTTTCTTCGATGGCATTTATCTGAAAAGTAGCACTAGTCCAATGTAATCATACTGTCTTAACATAAAATCGATAAGAATGTGTGTCTTATCTCTTCTACTCTTCTTACAGTTTAAGAACAGTAGTACACAAATTAACAAATCTGATAAACTGTGCAGCAAATACAAATACGTGTGAGGTCCATGTTACCCAGATCTCCAGCAATATTATGTCCTGCAGTTTGTCTCAAAGACCTGAACTCTTAAAGCACTTTGTCAGAAAAACAGAGTATACTCATTTCCAGTCATTGCATATACGTACTTCTGTGTCTGTGTGTAACTTCTTGCACAAGTTTTTTTATTTATTCAAGTACAGAGTTACATAGGTTGTTTTTCCTCCTTCCTGCAGTAACCGTACCCACACAGAAATACAAGAAATTTCTTTGGCAATAAGAAGTCATATGAGCAAAGCTCCAAGTAATACATTCCACCCACAGGATTTCTCTGATGTCATTAGTTTTATTCTGTATGGAAACTCTCACCGAACTGGGTAAGAACTTCTTAAACCTGAAGTCCATGGATGTTGAATTTATATTAAAGAATTCCAAGCTATGTTTAGTTTAAATTTTTTTTATCTATGCAAATTGCATTGCATTATCTTGAATATTTTTTTTTACTTTTCTCTTGAAGCATTTATAAATATCTTCAAATACACACCTTTTTGCATATTTGCCAAGGTACATTGCTGCTTGGAAAGAATCCTGCGAGAGATTTGTTTGAAAGCAATAGGGAGCTGAAATGTGTGCAGTATAAACTTATCACATGAACTCATGTTAACATACTGATGTTTTCTTTCAGGAAGGATAATTGGTTAGAAAGATTATTCTATAGCTGCCAAAGGCTAGATAAGAGAGATCAACCAACCATCCCTCGTAATCTGTTGAAGACTGATGCTGTTCTTTGGCAATGGGCTGTTTGGGAAGCAGCTCAGTTTACTGTTCTTTCGAAGTTACGAACCCCTCTGGGCAGGGCCCAGGATACGTTTCAAACAATTGAAGGTAATATGAAAAATTTTATTTTCATTGACACATTTAAATAAAATATTGCCTGGTAATTTTTTTCCTGTTTTGGTGAATGTGTAGGTATTATTAGGAGTCTTGCAGCCCATACATTAAACCCTGACCAAGATGTTAGCCAGTGGACTACTGCAGACAATGATGAAGGACACAGTAGCAACCAGCTTAGGCTTGTTCTCCTTCTACAGTATCTGGAGAACTTGGAAAAATTGATGTACAATGCTTATGAAGGATGTGCCAACGCCCTTACCTCTCCACCCAAGGTTTGTCTTTCTTACAGTGCTGTTGCTGTTTGAAACCATCTATCGAATGTGCAGTGTTTTCAGGGTTGTTCAGATCTTAACTGTGGAACTTCAGAAGAACTTCTCAAACAAAGCTTGAGACTCTTGATTTGCCTGGCTTTGATTCTTAGAGAACATGTGAAAACAGGATTTATTTCTGGAGTACCAGCTTGTGTTGTCGGCTGTTATGTTACTGTTACGAAATAACACAATTATTTGAGGCTTTAAATTGCTATTGGGGGAATATAATACTTTTTTATAAAGAACATGCCCTTTTGTGTGGTTCTAGTTGCAAAACATTCTTCAATGTTGAAATAAGCTCATTAATTACCAGACTTTGAGAAGACAGTAGTATAAAATTCATAGTTGGTGCACTTCAAGATTTTAGCTTGCCTGCATGTCTGGCCAGTTGCATGCTATGCATGATTTTAGACCATATGGCTTAATAAAATGAAATATATGGAATTTTACCTTTTTCTTCATCTCTCAATTGAAAACTGAACTGAAGGAAATAAACTTCCCCTGGCTTTGATCTTTATAAATACAAGTACTTAGTGTAACTATTTTAATTCATACAGAAGAACAGTATTGTAAAACTTATCTTTTCTCTTTTTAAAGGTTATCAGGACATTCTTTTATACTAATCGTCAGACATGCCAAGATTGGCTAACGCGGATTAGACTTTCCATTATGAGAGTTGGATTGCTGGCTGGCCAGCCTGCTGTGACAGTCAGGCATGGTTTTGATTTACTCACAGAAATGAAAACTAATAATAGTATCTCTCAGGTACTCTCTTTTCAAACTCAGACTATTGCAAAAATATTCATGTGATATTCTACAAGAATTTAGCTAAGACAATCAGTAGTTATTTAATAAACTATTTATTAAAAGATTGTGTTATTTAAAGCCACATTTTAAACTCTTACTTCTGCATTGACTGACTTTTGTGGTTAAGCGATACTGTGGTTTGGAGATTAGGTTATCTACAATGTGGTCAAATACTGTACTGAAATAAATGCTGCGGTTTGTTTACGGTTTGAATTGACCAGTTTCTTTTCAGGCAGAGGTTCTGCTTAAACCTGATGAAATTTCTGTTGTATTGGCGTGAGGCCTTCTCAAGCTTGTGGTAGTGCAGTGTCTTTTCTAACTCGTGGGTATGAGTGGGTGAGGGATGTATCGTGAGGTTCACCTTCCTCTAAAGAACTATCAGATAAGCACAGGGGTTAATCTTCCGTAAAAAGGTTGAATAGTTTATTCAGTTCATGACTTGATTTAATTTGCTTAAATATTTTAACAAAGGAGATATGATAGATATTACTTCCTGCTTCTTTATGTGCTCTTCTGCTTGGTTTGGTTTTAGGGAAATGAATTGGAAGTGACAATTATGATGCTGGTAGAAGCATTGTGTGAGCTTCACTGTCCTGAAGCTATTCAGGGTATCGCTGTCTGGTCTTCTGCTGTACTTGGGAAGAGTCTTGCCTGGATCAATTCTGTAGCTCAACAAGCAGAAGGGCGGTAAGTTTTCTCAGATAATTGGATGTTGCAAACTTGGACTTGTTTTCCTTTTTATGCGTAGTTCTGCTTCTGAGTCTTTGAAATTATGGCATGAATCGAGGCTGCTGAGCTAATTTCAATGTCAATTCAAGTAATTGTCTTTTAGAGATATCTAATAGATCCAGTGGTTTTAGATATTTTTAACTTCTAGTCTTAACTAAACTACTAGGATTTGAATATAAATGGGTGCTATAACCTGGAAATTGAGCTAGTAAACTTGTGTGTTAATCCTTTTCTTTTGCTGAAGGTGACACATGAACTTTAAGTATTGTGGTTAAGAAACATTTAAAGCACAGTGTATTTACCAAAAAAAGAAACTGGTTCTGTAAAATGCTGACTAAAATATTAAACCATTTAAGGTTTGAAAAAGCAACTGCGGAATACCAGGAGCACCTGTGCTCCATGACAGGAGTGGATTGCTGCATTACAGGCTTTGACAAAACTGTTCTGAAGTTGGCCAATTCAAACAGTGTGAATAATGCCAGCCCAAAGCATTCCTTGAATGGTCAGTACTTACTGTTTTCTTTTTAAGAGAAATACAATTTTGTAACTGTGTGTATGCAAAGTTAGAACCTTCAGTGATATTGCCATGCTAATGATTGTGTTTCTAATTCTTAAATCTGAAACCCTGTTTCTGTCTGCAGTTGAAATCAACTATTTAATGCTGTTGAAACCAATATTGTCTATAGATACGAGGGTTTGCAGTACTCAGGTCTAGTTGAATTAAACTAAAAGCAATAGGTGAAATATTTTGTAATTTAATAATTTAATTCTAAACTATTTTAGATCATCATAAAAAGGCTTAGTGTTTATGATATAATTGTATTATAAATGCACAAGTTACTCAGTTTTAACTACTGTGACTTCATTGCACTATTCCATCCCTTCTTTGGAAGGGAATCTTCTTTGTTCCTGACTTAGTTTTCAGTTTTCCTGTTTTGATGCTTCTTTGCAGATGTGGACTAAATTTTTCAAAAACCTCCTTTGAGAAGGTTCTGGACTTTAAGTGGAAGAATGCTGTACATTTTCAAAAAAAAGTGATTTTCTTCGCATGAGACTGAAATTTAATTTCAATAACAAATGCTATTTAAAAATGTATAAACATTAATATGTTTTTAAGTACATACACTATTTTTTTTTGTTTCACAGGAGAAACTAGAAAAACTGTTCTGACTAAACCAAGTGACTCTTCACCTGAAGTTATAAACTACCTGGGTAACAAAGCCTGTGAATGTTACATTTCCATTGCTGACTGGTCTGCGGTTCAGGAGTGGCAAAATATGGTCCATGAGTTGAAGAAAAGCAATAGCAATACCTCAATCAATCTGAAAGCAGATTTTAACTACATAAAGTAAGGATATAGTTTATTCTACAGCACCCATTATTTGAGTTCTAAGACACTGAACTCTGAAAGTTTTTTATGGATTCTTAGAAACTAGATGTCATTGAAATGGAGGCTTGATAAGAAGAAAGTTATGTTCTTGGGAGAGGGTTAGCTTGGCCGTAATAATTACTAGCCTTACAGATAAGTAGAGGTAATGTCATCTAAATACTGTAGATTTCTGTCTGCTGAGGTTTCGTAGTATTCAAGAAAAATATATTTTCAGTTATATTAAAAGATAAGAAATGTATAGATCCTTTCCCATAACTTAAACAATAGTAAAAAAATAAAAACCTTTCAGTGGTACAATTCTTAGAAATATTTTAATTTGTATAATCTATGACTTGCTGTTGAATTTATCCATTTGGTTAGTACTGTTGCTTTCTACTGGTCTGAAAACTGGGATTTTTGCTTATAATTAATCAGAAGTGCTCTGTAGGATTTTGAGTTGGGCTTGAGTCTTTTTTGCTGTATAAGATACTTAGTAACTGGATTGGAGGCAGAGATGTGAAGATAAAAGTATCCACATTGAATTGCAGATCTCTGAGCAGCTTTGAGTCTGGACAACTTGCTGAATGCACTGAACAACTAGAATTATTACCAGGAGAAAATATCAACCTACTTGCAGGGGGATCCAAAGAAAAGATAGGTATAAATCCATAAGTTGACATTACTTCAAACACAAAAGTGAATAGTTCTTTATGTACTTGTTTCTATAACTTCTGAATGCAGTTTGCTGTGTTCAGTGAACTGACTGTAACCTTTATGAATTGAGCTTTCGGATTATTTGCAGTTGTCATTCTAATTGTTGATGCAAGTGTTTTCTGGAGTTAATGTGCTTGTTTCTATCTGTCACCAATTTCGGATATGAATACATACGTACATAAAGTATATATATATAAAAAAAAAGATTTTTTCCAAACTTCCTTGCTCTCAAAAATGCATTTCAGATGTTGATGGTTGATAAAATTTGTCAGTTATAATTGGTTTCAATTGTTTAATCTCCATGTAGACATGAAGAAGCTCCTTCCTAATATGTTAAGTCCTGATCCAAGAGAACTTCAAAAAGCAGTTGAAGTACAACTTTTGAGAAGTTCAGTATGTCTGGCAACAGCTGTAAACCACGTAGAACAGGAGCAAAAGTGGCAGTCAATATCTGAGTAAGTTGAAATATATGAATGAAAGTGGAAAGCTGATCTAGTTTGTTAAACATAACTCTTTGAAAAGTGTACTCGATTTTGTACTTCAACATCTATCTCAGTTTGCTACCAGTTTTAGCTGTTGAGTTAAGCTTACCAAGGAAAAATAAGATTGGAGATTATGTAGTTCTGTGACTTCATAAAGCAGTTTAATAATAAGGTATCATACTGTAACTTGTGCATGGTGTTGCAAGACTTAATCGCCCTCTTTTTAAAGATGGTGAATTTGCTTTTTCCTCAGTAATTGATGTCTTAAAGTCTAGCTAACAGAAATCACTGTTCTGATGCTTTTATTTCAGAAATGTTATTAAATACTTAAAACAAACATCACGAATTGCTATTGGACCTTTAAGACTTTCCACGCTCACTGTGTCTCAGTCTTTACCAGTGTTGAGCACTCTTCAGTTGTATTGTTCTTCTGCTTTGGAAAACACTGTATCCAACAGGTTGACATCAGAGGTATGGCTGTGTGTTTAAGACCTAAACTGGGGTAATGTCTTTCTGCATGTCATGTCATGAATTATTGAATATAGAACATAATTGTTTTGACTATTGTTAATCATACTGTAAAACTCGTTCAGTTTTCTAGTGTGCTTTGATCCTAGTTTTTTAAACTTAGGTCTTTTGGTCTTCTTTCTATAGTTATAAATAATACCAACTTTTTCAACAACAATTAAAGTATTTTTAAAGCTTAATCGATGCTTGCTTTTTAGAAAAGTGTTGATATTTTTTCTCTGAATAGATTGTAACACTTACTCATACAATGCACACACATAATTATTTTAAAAGTATTTGTTGAAGACCAGTCACTTCAGCAATTAAAGGCTCAGTGTCACACTTCAATTAATATGAATGATGTTGTTCTAATGTCTAATCATATTGATCAGAATAAAATTCTGATCAATTTTGAGGCATTCTTAGTTTTGTCCTCTCAAAAAGAAGCATGTCTTTCTAGAGTTGCATAGAATAATAGTAGCTACTAATACAAATAAGAATGTTTACTCTGCACCAACAGGGTCTCTGGTTCTAATAAGAAAATACATTTTAGTAAAGATGTCTCTTGTGACAGCTGTGCAACTTCTGTGCCTCTTTCAGGACTGTCTTATACCCCTCTTCAATGATGCTTTGAGGTCATGCAAACAGCATGATGTAAGGCCATGGATGCATGCGCTGAGGTACACGGTGTACCAGAATCAATTGATGGAAAAACTTAAAGGTAGGTAAATTCTCATTTTAGTGTTATGAAAGGTGAATGCAGAATTTGAACTTAAAAATTCTGCTGAAAGCACCAGCTGTGTCTTTTTCTGTTGCTTAGTTGGATTTCTTTTTTAAAGCCAAGTTTTGGTTATTTAAATGTCTTGCTTTATAACCAGGGGTCTTGATTACTACTGTAATGTAGGCAGTGTTAAAAAAAATGAAAGAATCATTCTAAAATGCTTAGCAGTTCTATACTTGCTCTGCTGATCACACTTGACTTACTCATGTCTTCATACTTCACATGCTTTCACTTTTGAACAGTTTAACAACTCTGCCAGTAATGGGTCTTTAAAAACAGTCACGAAAGCTGTTTGAACGTGCAGGATGATAAGAGGTAATGGGAGATAAAGAAGTTGTATTGGGGACAAGTAGATTTCTTAGTTAAGAAGAATGCTTATAGTGGAAAAATTAATTTTCTTTATAATGTCTTCTTTCTACTTCAGAACCAACAGTCCCAATTAAAAGCCATCTCATGGAGCTGGGCTTAACAGCTGCAAAATTTGCACGGAAACGAGGAAATATCGCCCTAGCTACACGTCTGCTTGCCCAGTGCAGCGAAATTCAGCTAGGAAAAACCACTACTGCACAGGACTTAGTCCAGCACTTTAAAAAATTGTCTGCACCGGGTCAGATAGATGAAAAGTGGGGTCCTGAACTTGACATTGAGAAAACAAAATTGTTATACACAGCAGGTGGGTACTCGTTAATTGTGTTGTAGATACTTGATATTTGTAGATACTTGTCCTTATAACCATGCTAATTCCCTTGACCTTGGCGAAATCATAATAGGATAGTATTGTTAGGAACTGATGTCATCCTGTTAACTGTTGACTCAGTTTGAAAGTGTTTTCACAAGTCTTTTTTCTAACTTGTCATTTTAACTTCAAAAGAAATTTTTCGTTGTAAAAATATATTGTTACAAGCTGTATCTGAAAATGCTGGATTTCAGAAGTGTTTTGATTAAAGTTAACACTCTACTGACAATATGCTTTCTCTGACATGCAGGTCAGTCGACACATGCCATGGAAATGCTGAGTTCTTGTGCCATATCTTTTTGCAAATCTGCCAAAGCTGAATATGCAGTTGCTAAATCTATTCTCACACTGGCTAAATGGATTCAAGCAGAATGGAAAGAGATCTCAGGACAGTTGAAACAAGTATATAGAGCTCGACAGCAGCAGAATCACACTGGTCTGTCTACTTTGTCTAAAAACATCTATAATTTGATTGATCTCCCGACTGTTAATACACTAGAAGAAGAATATCCTAGGATTGAAAGTGAATCTACAGGTAGATTTGTTCTCCTTATTCATTGTTTGTTTAATTTAGTTACTGATCATTCCATGGAGGGATAGCACCAGTTTTATTGGTAAAGATGAAGTGCTCCATTACTTATTTATTTGTTTTTCTAATACATGTGTAAACAGTGTGTGTTTTGTTTGTTTTGCTACACACAGTTGAAAAACCCAAACTCCTTAATATTGATATTTTATATTTTTTTTCACGTTTTTCTCAATCATACTACTCTTGGGTAGTAACTTGACAGAAAAAATGACAATGTGCTTAAAAAGGTTTTGTGTTCTATTCTATTTTAAGGAAATCAGAAGTAGGTTCTACATTATAACATATTTTACTTTGTTTCTCCTATCACAGTAAATATTGGAGTTGGAGAACCTGACTTCATCTTAGGACAGCTGTATCACTTGTCTTCAGTACAGGCACCTGAAGTAGCCAAGTCTTGGGCAGCCCTGGCTAGTTGGGCTTATAGATGGGGCCGGAAAGTAGTTGATAATGCCAGGTAAATTCATCCTAATGTGTAAATTTATACAGCACAACTAGTTTTGTCAAGGTAAACCCTATCTTTGTATTTATGATTACTGTTCTTTGTGGTGCGAATTTGCATGTGAGCAGTGAGCTAAATACTCTATTGATTACTTGCCCTCTGTAAAAAGAAGTGAGTTTAATTCTGAGATAATGATGAAGGTTTCTTTCTTCCAAGAAGTTTTATTTATACAACCTTAATGGGTTTAGTAGCTCTACTATACTAATATATTTGGGATCAATATTTCATTAAATGTTACAGTCAGGGAGAAGGTGTTCGTCTGCTTCCCCGGGAAAAATCTGAGGTTCAGAACTTGCTTCCAGACAACATTGCAGAGGAAGATAAAGAGAAAATCTATGGGATTCTTGGGCAGGCAGTGTGTCGCCCAGCTGGGATTCAAGTAAGTGTAAATTTGCTTGCTTAAAAAAATGTTCAGCTTAAGCGTGAACTTCATTTTCTCCTCCACTTATGATTCATTTTAGACCTTGTAAATACTTAAAGTAAAAATTTGGACAATACAAGAGTTCTCTAAGAAACTGCCTGTTAGTAAAGAACACGTCTGTTCTGTGAACAATACTAATATGATGGAGTAATGCAGTTTTATGAGTTGCCTGGACAAAAACTGGATTAGGAATAAATATTGCTTGTAGAAATGGTTGGAGGACTTAATCAAAATCTGTTTTCCCTTTATTTGCAATTAGGATGAAGATATGACTCTACAAATCACTGAAAATGAAGACAATGAAGAAGATGATATGGTGGATGTTATATGGCGCCAGTTATTAACAAGTTGTCCCTGGCTTTCAGATCTTGATGAAAATGCAACAGAAGGGTTAATTAAAGTGTGGAGGAAAGTTGTAGACAGAATCTTCAGTCTCTATAAACTCTCCTGCAGTGCATACTTTACTTTCCTTAAACTCAATGCTGGTCAGGTTCGTGTTTGTGCTGATGAGGAAATCCAGTTACAATTTTTTCTAAATGCTGATATGAACGATATACTGAGCTTAGAGGAATATTTTCTTTCAAGGTTCCACTTGATGAAGATGATCCCAGGCTGCACTTAAGAAATACTGCTGAGCAAAGCACTGATGACGTTATTGTGATGGCAACCCTAAGACTGTTACGGTTGCTTGTGAAACATGCTGGAGAACTTAGACAATATCTAGAACATGGGCTTGAAACTACACCTACTGCTCCTTGGAGAGGTAAGTATATGTTATCTAGCTGTTACGCATTTTCTCTAAATATAAGCAGGAAGGTATTCACTGCACTTTCATCAGTTTTTTTGAGCGTGATGGAAAGAGAACCTGTCTTTTACTAAATAATTTTGTTAAAGGTGTTCAAGTCTGCCATGCATTCTAATCTTATAAGTAGCGTAGATGCTGATCCCCTTCCTGCCTTAAGACACTGAAAGGAGAAAAGAGATGCAGTTTGTGAATGTTTCATTATTACCTCTATATTTGTAGTTGAAGTATTACATTGTGTTACCATTATATTAAAAAAAAAAGATGGATTATCACTACATTACTGGTTCTGGTTGCTCAGGGACTTGATATAACACAAAGTTATTGAGTTAAAGTGTGGAAGGCAGCAGAAGAGGAAGACACTTATTACAAAACTATACTTTCTTTTGAAACATCCAGTTGTGCTAATTTGAGAACCATTACTGTGACACTCATTTTTGCAAAATGATACAACAAATAAAATGTGCAGAACTCAATTCCTAGTGCTTGTTTAAAGTAATTACGTATTGCAGCTGATGTTATTTGTATTTGAATAGTAGAAGACAGTAAGCTATTGCCCATACTGGGAAAGACCCATTATTTTAAAAGGTTTTATTTGGAAGCTAGGTGTTTCTGTTCTCCCAATGCTAAACCAGCATGCTTTTAAAAATGAAATTAAATAAAACTGTGCATAATTTTGAAGTAAAATAGAATGAATCAGCACATATTTTTTTCTTGTTTTTAAAGGTATTATACCTCAGCTTTTCTCCCGCCTGAATCACCCAGAAGTGTATGTTCGTCAGAGTATTTGCAACTTGTTGTGTCGAGTGGCTCAAGATTCTCCTCATCTCATTCTATATCCTGCAATAGTGGGTACCATTTCACTTAGCAGTGAATCTCAGACTTCAGGTACGGAAGAAAAAAATAAACGTTCAAATACACTTTAGCTAATATATTTTTATATACTGGATAAAAATATACTTTTTTATTTTAGGAATGTTTTTTGATGGAACCTCACTGATACCTTTCATTCAATTTGCCAGTTTGGCAAATAATTTTTTCCATTTTATCATCATATATTTTAGCAGTACTGAATGTAATATGGGGACCTCGTGCTAAATGAAGAATTGAGTTGGTGTATCCCTGAAGACCAGAACAATGTAGCTAATGCTTCAATACCTGTTTTTAATTTAGGAAACAAGCTGCCTTCTGCCATCCCTACGTTGCTAGGTAATATTCAAGGAGAAGAACTGTTGGGTGGTGAATGTGATGGAGGGAGCCCCCCAGCTTCTCAGGAAAGCAGTAAAGAGGACACAAAAGTTGGATTAAATGAAGATCAAGCAATGATGCAAGATTGTTACAGCAAAATTGTGGAGAAACTCTCTGCTGCAAATCCAACGATGGTATTGCAGGTAAAAAAGCACAAGTAGCATGCATTCGGATTAATTTGAATCACAGAATATGTAATTTGTATATCTTTTGGGGAGACCTACTAGAAGTTGTTTAGTGCATTGTTGCTGTTAGACTGTCACTTTAAGTTGCTCATCTACAAAAATATGTCTTAATACTAATACTCTTAAACTTAAATGAATCTTTATTCATTTTATGCAGGTTCAGATGCTAGTGGCTGAGCTGCGCAGAGTTACAGTTCTTTGGGATGAACTTTGGTTGGGAGTTTTACTGCAGCAGCACATGTATGTCCTCAGAAGGATTCAACAACTAGAAGATGAAGTCAAGAGGGTGCAAAACAACAACACTTTACGGAAGTATGTATTTTTTAATTATTCAGGTGATCATCATAACAAGTATTTGTTCCTGGGAAACATACAGTCAAATGGATCAATGTTGCACTGAATTCATACTATGTATCCTAGATGCTTCTTTGTAAGCCGGTAACCTTATCGCAAGAACATTTTGCTGCTACAGCTAGTACTCTAATCATATGAGAAATAACAATAGTCTTGTCTGTGCATGCACATTGGGATTTCCTTAGTAATAATGCATTAGAAACCAGTGCATATGAAGTTGTGGATTATGAAATCCTATTCATTTCCAAGGTGTTTCCTGCAAGTCAGCTGAAATGAAGAAAAGCATATTGAAAGGGTAATCTTTGTGGAATAAACAGAATGTCTTAATCTTTTCTTGATTTCCAGTGTTCAGCAAGTCTTTTTCTCCCTTACCTGGATTCTCATGTGAATCTGGATTTGTGGAAGAGGAAAGCTATTCTCTGTGCACCTGGCTAAGTGCACGTTATAATGTGGCATGTCCTTAGGAAGTAGTAGTAAAGAGCACTTTTATTAAAGGAAATAAGTTGCCTAATGGTTTGAAGAACTCCTGAGCTTCTCCTCAGGGTTTCCAGTGGTAAAAAATCCAGTTCAAATGTTTCACTTTGTGCGTTTCAGAGGAACTTGCGTTCGGTTCCTTTTGATACAGTCACCCTTGAAGACTTCATTTTAGAGATGTGGTGATTTTCCTGAATTCTTACATGTCACATTTGCAGTCTTATCGTAATGCTCTGCTTATGGTTTGAGTTGGTTTTGTTGAGTTAAGAGGAAGTTTTGGTGTGTTATTTTTTTTTTAACAGAGAGGAGAAAATAGCAATCATGCGTGAAAAGCATACAGCTCTAATGAAGCCCATTGTATTTGCTTTGGAGCATGTACGGAGCATCACTGCAGCTCCTGCAGAAACTCCTCATGAGAAATGGTTTCAGGATAGCTATGGAGATGCAATTGAAAATGCACTAGAGAAACTTAAGAATCCGTTGAATCCTGCTAAACCTGGAAGCAGCTGGCTCCCATTTAAAGAGGTATTATATGCACAAAGTAAGGGTACTGTGTAGAGACTCCTCATGCACTTCCTGCACCGTGTGCTTGACACTCTTCTTTTGCTCTTTTCTTGTCATATCAAAATTGCAGTCTGAAACTTTGTCTTCTCTAATGTAACCACAGGCATGCTAGACAGTAGAGCAGAGTAACTTCATCCTCTGTAAGAAGTCCTGCCGACTGTCTGCATTATTGCATTTCTACCCAATGAAATGATTTAATTTTTTTCAAATCCTGATCTGTTTTGACTTTGGTGCCTGTCACCGGGCAGGGTTTATTTGCTGTGGAAAGGATGTTTTTTAATTTTTGTCATCTTCATCCTGAGCTGTAAATGGATAAATAGGGTGATGAGGATGAAAAGTAGCTTAAGAAAAATCTTTGTGCTTCCTGGAAGATTACCACCATTAAGTCTGTTTTGGTGGTAGTATATTTTAATGCTAGCCATTAAGGTGAACCTCAACCTAAACCAAGAAATTTCTTTCAAATAGGTTATGCTAAGTTTGCAGCAAAGAGCACAGAAACGGGCTAGTTACCTCTTACGACTTGAAGAAATCAGTCCTTGGTTGGCTGCTATGATGAGCACTGAAATAGCACTTCCCGGAGAAGTCTCTACCAGAGACACAGTCACAATTCATAGCGTGGGCAACACCATCACAATCCTGCCTACCAAAACCAAACCTAAAAAGCTGCTTTTCCTGGGTTCAGACGGGAAGAACTATCCCTACCTGTTCAAAGGTAAGAAGTTTTCTGATACAAGTTACTATCTCTTGTTATAGTTTAGACTATATTGAAGTTGGGAAGATGCATTGTTGCAACTTTTTTTTTTTTATCTGCATGATACAGAGGAAGAGTTCTTTGGAACATTTGCTCCCTCTGTTCCTCACCTCCTGCCTCCTTCAAGGAATTTTGCCTTGTGAAGCTCTTAAGTCCACGGATGTTTCAGATCCTTTCTTTATAACTGTTGCATGAGAAATGGTGTTCTGCTTGCATACTGATAGGTTTAGCTGGATTAGTTTTCCAGAAGCTTAAGGTAGCACTCGAAGAGAACTTTAGAGACTTCATGCCTTCTCTGAAATGGAAAGTTCTAATAGTTCTGTTAGTAACTGCTGTGTATGCGGCTCACAGAGAGAGCTGTGTAAACAATTAGATTTAGGCTGAACTACTTCTCCTTCATCTGCATCATTTATAAAGCTATTCATAGTCTGAAGTGAAGTAGGATTTCAAAAAAAAAAGCTAAATTTTCGGCTTTTAGAGGAGATGTGTTTCAATCTAGAAACTAAATTTTAAACAAATCTATCACAGGTTTGGAAGACTTGCATCTAGATGAAAGAATCATGCAGTTCCTATCAATTGTGAACACGATGTTTGCTACTATTAACCGTCAAGAGACACCGAGGTTTCATGCAAGGCACTACTCTGTGACGCCTCTGGGAACAAGATCGGGCTTGATCCAGTGGGTGGATGGAGCTACACCTCTCTTTGGTCTTTACAAGCGGTGGCAACAGCGAGAAGCTGCTTTACAAGTACAAAAGGTAGTTACTGTGTTTTATGCTAGCTAGGTCAATTCAGAAGGGAAATATTCTGATTTGCTTTGCAGTTCCAAACATAGTCTTAAAAGGATTGTGTTCTGTTCATAGTATTGCAGGAGTTAATCTTGGTTAAAGTTGTTTTAGTTCCACATCTCCTTCTCTCCTTCTTATTTAATTTTAAATACAGTTTTTACAGTTACTTTTTTGAAATTTACCTTTATAAGGGTAGAGTCAGGCCAAAACAAATGTCTTCAGTTTATCTAGGGTTTTTTAACTATAGAATTTTGAAAGAGTTCTCTGAGTTCTTAAAATCAACCTCACTGGAGGGGTTGATGTCATTTCGTTCTTGCCAAAACTGAATTTGGGATGCTTTTCTGTGGTAATGGGTCTGATATGTGAGCTATTATTTTTGCCTTGTATAGGCTCAGGACTCTTACCAGACTCCTCAAAATCCTGGAATAGTCCCTAGGCCCAGTGAACTTTATTACAGTAAAATTGGACCTGCTCTGAAGGCAGTTGGGCTTAATCTTGACGTGTCGCGTCGTGACTGGCCCTTGAATGTCATGAGGGCTGTTCTAGAAGAACTGATGGAAGCAACTCCCCCAAATCTCCTAGCTAAGGAGCTCTGGTCATCATGTACTACACCAGATGAGTGGTGGAGAGTTACACAGGTGAGTTATAAAAAAAAAAAAATACATTTTCCCTTTGAAAGGCTGTGGTTTTAATAGGATAAGGGACAATAAATGCCTGGGATGCATTCAAGCAATGATAGTAATGAGCTTGTTGAGCTAGCACTGCTGTAAGTTTCATGTGCCAAGAAATGTGGGCAATTGTGCCATCTGGAATTAAAGAAACAGATATACACCTGACAGCTCTGTGTTAGTGTACTAGAATTATCAGCCTAAGACAGGAGAGCTCTTGTGAGCTGTCGTCAGACAACAAAGAGAAAATAGCTTGGAGGTTTGATTTGATTTGTTTTACACGTGCACTTCAAATAACGTTTTAAGATGGTAGTCAGTCCGATGTGTTGGCAGAGGATATACACAAATAATTTTTTCCTGAAACTCTCTTTAAAGTCGTATGCGAGATCCACTGCAGTTATGTCCATGGTTGGCTACATCATTGGGCTTGGAGACAGACATCTGGATAATGTTCTCATAGATATGACTACAGGAGAAGTTGTCCACATAGATTATAATGTTTGCTTTGAAAAAGGTAATTTAAAAAAAATACTATATATTATTCAATTAAAAGGTTTCTCTTCTTGGTAAGTAAAAGAAATAATTTCTTATCTTAAAGGGAAGAGCCTTAGGGTACCAGAGAAGGTTCCATTCCGGATGACACACAATATTGAGACAGCACTTGGAGTGACAGGAGTAGAAGGTGTTTTCAGGCTTTCTTGTGAACAGGTAAGTTGAGAAACAAATACTGTCTTAGAACTTCCCTGTGAAACATTCTGCTGTTGACTTACAAAGCCTTCACCTTTTCTGCTGTGATTTTAATGGGACTTATCCCATAGTAGGTATTTAAAAAACACGACAATGTCAGATAAAGACACATCTGTTTAGTGTTCAGGGGCAAACATCACAAAAAAGCCTCAGGTAGAATGTTAAATTTTGCTTACCCTCTTTTTTCAGGACTCATCCTTTATAAACATGATGGATATATTTTTAAAAAGAAAAATACTCTGAAGAAAGTTTTCTTCAAGTGTCTGTTGCTAGAGTACAGAGTTTGTGAGGAGGGCTAGAATGCAGCCTTTAGTGATGCTGCTGCAGGCTAGCTGAATTTGTGCACACTGTAGTGTTCTTCCTGCATCTGGAGTGGTTAGTGATGTTAGATAAGTGATACATTTCTATAGCTACTCAAGTGCAGTATTTTGCATTTAAAGTTCTGCTGTTCTACAAGGATAATGCAAGATCAGAATGATTGTTTCAAATATGGTGCAGGTCCTTCATATTATGCGACGTGGGAGAGAGACTCTGCTTACGTTGCTTGAAGCTTTTGTTTATGATCCTCTGGTGGACTGGACAGCAGGAGGTGAAGCAGGATTTGCTGGAGCTGTGTATGGTGGTGGTGGCCAGCAGGCTGAAAACAAACAAAGCAAAAGAGAAATGGAAAGAGATATTACACGAAGTCTCTTTTCTTCAAGAGTGGCCGAAATAAAGGTGACTTTACTACAATAATTCTGTAACCTGAGTAGGCCCTATGCTTTCACTACATTTATTTGCATTTTGAGGGTGGTGGAAGAGGTGGTCACTGATTAGAAATAGTTCACAAATTTTATTGAGCTAAATTGATTTTATATTGAGGGAAGTGCTGATATGGAACTTGCAAATATTTAGTTTTCATTTGCTGTGTGCTTAATT
Organism: Clamator glandarius; assembly: GCA_033459285.1. Lineage (NCBI taxonomy): Eukaryota > Metazoa > Chordata > Aves > Cuculiformes > Cuculidae > Clamator > Clamator glandarius. Next base: position 1,843,532 of record JAUNZM010000157.1, on the reverse strand, counting down.
CTGAAATATGTTTTAATGTGTTGCCTGAACCTGGGCTAGAGGAATGAAAATACAGGCTTAGAGAGCAGTCTAAATCATGTCCTTTAAGCTTTAGCACTTGTAGCACTGGTGCTAGTTCTAAGTGAATAATATCATGGAAGGATTAAGTGCTGTCATACATTACATTCTCTTACCAGTTTGAATTAAGTCCAGTTCTATAACATTTGTGTCTTGATTATAGGTTAACTGGTTTAAGAACAGAGATGAAATGCTTGCTGTGCTGCCAAAATTGGACAGTAGTTTAGAAGAGTATCTGAACCTGCAAGAGCAGTTGACAGATGTAGAAAAGTTGCAAGGAAAACTACTGGAGGAGATAGAATTTCTGGAAGGTGCAGAAGGAGTGGATCATCCCTCCCACACGCTTCAGCACAGGTACAGAGGAACCAGGAGTTCTGTCAGGAATATCGCAGTTCAATACAGTTGATGGTTTAGTTGGTATTTATATACACTTCTAACTTTTAATTCATATGAGAGAGATTAATAGCTATGTAAAAGCTATTCTTACAGTAAGCAAGTCACTACTTGTACAGAACTATTAAAACCGTTTTCCTACTGAATAATCTCTTCTATGTCCTGTGCCTCATAGTCCATCAGTATAACCTGTGCTAGTCAGTGTTCCACATGACCCTCAAGGCAAGAGACAATGCGCTCAATGTGGTGTCCCATCAAATTAATCCACATGTTGATATTGGCACAAAAATAATTTCATTTAAGTTTCTAATTATTTAACTTATTTTTCAAGTTTATTTGAAATTGATTGAGGCTTTCAGAATTGCATGAACATGCCCATACATTATTATTTTGTTGAAAACCGGAATTGATTATTGACACAATATTGTTAAAGTTTTATGTAATTGATGAGAATGTTCATTTTCTGGTTCAGCATGATACTTGTGTTGTTCAATACAGTTTTGTATTCAATGTAGCTAAGTATATTTTTCTTGTAGTACTTATTTGATTCTGTGGCTTCAATAATTCAGGTATTCTGAGCACACGCAGTTGCAGTCTCAACAAAGAGCTGTCCAGGAAGCAATCCAGGTGAAGCTGAATGAGTTTGAGCAGTGGATAACGCATTACCAAACTGCTTTCAGTAATTTAGAGGCAACGCAACTTGCAAGTCTTCTTCAAGAAATCAGCACACAAATGGACCTAGGTATAAAATAGTATTTATGAGGATTTTCTAGTGGTTTGAAAGTAACTGGAGTTTAATATCAGGAGGCATTACAAGTATCCTCTAACTTAAAGGCAAGGACTTGTATATAATAAATGAAAAGAAAAGGTGTTCTTCAGAGGGCACTTGAAGGTTTCTGTGCCGAGCTATCTGAAGGGATTTGTCTGTCTTACCCTAGCTGGGCACAAGATTATTGTCTTTCCTTGTGCTCAAAATTCTCAATATGAGTTTTCCACACCACCTTTACCCCAGGTAAAAGAATATTTTTCAAAAGATGCTAACATGCAGTATTTATATACTCCAAAATATGTGTACTTCAGGGATGAGTCTTAATTTTCAACCATCTTTCTTAAAAGGTCCTCCGAGTTACGTCCCAGCGACAGCGTTTCTGCAAAATGCTGGCCAGGCACATTTAATCAGTCAGTGTGAACAGCTGGAAGGAGAAGTTGGCGCTCTTCTCCAGCAGAGAAGATCTGTGTTACGTGGCTGTCTTGAACAGCTGCACAACTATGCAACAGTAGCTCTTCAGTACCCAAAAGCTGTGTTCCAGAAGCACCGAGTAGAGCAGTGGAAAACCTGGATGGAAGAACTCATCTGTAACATGACAATAGAGCGTTGTCAGGATATCTTTAGGAAGTAAGTTGACAAAGTAATGGATTGATGGAAGAACTTAACTTTTAAGCTACTGCAGGATTTTAATTTTTTTAATAAAAGTTACTACTTTTGCAAGTACCCGTTTAATTTTAAAGCAAGACAAAATTAAATTTTAATTGCAGAAGTTTGGAGAAAAAAGATGAAAAACTGCTTTAAAAATTCTGTTTCAGAATTTGTTCTGTGTACTGCAGAAAGATAACCAAGTAATGTTGCCTTGTCATGAACAAACGGAGAAACCCTCTTAGTGGCTTATGGTAGTGATATTTAGGGGTTTTAGGAACTTCGAGCATTTAATAATCAGTGAAGCCAACTGAAGTTTGTTTTTTTTTTTTTAATTAAAGCAGATTTTCAGTTTGTGGGAACTGTTCAAAATGCAGAGTATTTTCCTACCTGTGGAGCAGAATGCAATTTGTTAGTGCTTGAGAAGGGACAGTTTTGTCACTGTACTTTTGTTTTACAGGTATGAAATGCAGTATGCTCCTCAACCACCTCCAAGTATGTGTCAGTTCATAACTGCTACAGAAATGACTCTGCAGCGCTATGCGGCAGATATAAACAGCAGACTCATCAGGCAGGTGGAGCGGTTGAAACAGGAGGCAGTTACTGTACCTGTTTGTGAAGAGCAGCTGAAGGAAATAGAGCGTTGCATAAAAGTTTTCCTTCATGAAAATGGAGAGGAAGGCTCACTGAGCTTAGCAAGCGTTATCATCTCTGCTCTTTGTACGCTGACGAGGTGAGTTGCCTCTTGTGAAATTCTTGTACGCGTTCATGCTTGAGTCCACATAGAAGTAATATTCAAGCGACAGGATTCTATGCAGAATGCAATAGCAGGCACGTTGTCTCAAGTGTCATAATTCATCTAGGCGTAATCTGATGATGGAAGGTGCAGCATCTAGTGCTGGAGAGCAACTGGTTGATTTGACTTCAAGAGATGGTGCCTGGTTCTTGGAGGAGCTTTGCAGCATGAGTGGGAATGTTACGTGCCTTGTGCAGTTGCTGAAGCAGTGTCATCTGGTACCTCAGGACTTAGATATCCCTAACCCAATTGAAGCATCAGAAGCTGTTCACTTAGCAAATGGAGTCTATATCTCACTTCAGGTAATACTTTTATATTAGTTTTTCTTTCCTCTTCTTGAGTGAGAAAGATGTTGCATACGATAATTTTTGAGAGGGGAGAATTTCTCATGTTTTCATACTTGCTTCCCAACAGGAATTGAACTCAAACTTCCGACAGATCATTTTTCCCGAAGCACTTAGGTGCCTAATGAAAGGAGAGTACACTTTAGAAAGTATGCTTCATGAATTAGATAACCTTATTGATCAAACAACTGATGGAGTCCCTTTGCAAACGTTGGTTGAATCTCTTCAGGCCTACTTACGAAATGCCGCTATGGGACTCGAGGAAGAAACGCATTCTCATTACATTGATGTTGCGAGGTAAATCATGGGGTTTTTGTAGTTCACGTGTGAGAGAATGAAGACTGCAGAACATTAGTTTCTCTAAATCTTGTTATTTGTTTGTATGGGCATTTCCTGTCCAAGAATACCGCTAGGCAGAGTACAGTGTCTAAGGGTTACACACACAAATACAGAGCTGTAACAATTTACATTTACATCTTCTTGAAGTTGACTTTTGGTAGTCAACTTTTGACAAAACGTGCAGTTGTGATTTTATGTTTGAAGTCAAGGGATGCTAAAAGTAATAACTAGTCCTTCAGTTTATGGGAGGAACCTGTGGAACGGAGAGTTTGTAACCACGGCACTCCTCATGCCAGGAGTTTAGATGAGCAGCATTTTGCACAATAAATTAGTGACTTGGTTAAAAAAAACAAAACACAAACAAAACTGCAACCAATCAAAGAGAGTTGCGCGTTTTGTAATGTGGGACAGTACCTTTCTGAGGAGGTGCTTGGTAGACACCTGAGCCAATTCAAAAGCTAACTGCTGTGAGTAGACGTGATCTTGCTGCCTCCCTTGAGCCAGTTATGGTGTCTCTGTCAAAGGTACAGTGAAGGCTGCTATGGCAGTTGAAAACAGTTCACTTTCTTTTCCTGGGTTAATTTTCTTCCTGGCTTCCCCTTTGGCAAGCCTGCTCAGCCTGTTAGTTGAGAGTCAAAAGGGATATAAGGGCAAGAGAGGATAAGACCACCCTTTCAGGCGTGCAAGCTGTTAGACCATCTCAGCCATAAACCAAGACCTCATTCTCTACCTTTTTAGCTCAGATTCCTCTGTCAGTTATGTGTGTATGTTATAAAACCAGTACTTGATTTTTCAAGGAAGGAAAGGTGATATTTACGCCACATACTATTGATAACATTTTACCATGCTTATATGGGAAGTACAGACTGTATCTTCTACCTGCATTTTAATTTAACTTTGTTGCTGGGCCTTTGATAGTCCCGTCTTACATGGTATCCTTAGCTGTTCTTATAAAGGCAGCACTAGTGTTTGTGGTAAGCTGGGAAGTGGGGGGTTAGGAAGAGCTCTAGCTGTGTCATCAATTAGTTTACGAAAATCCTATATAATTCTTGTAGACAAGCAAAATTACATAAATTTTATTTTTTTTTAAAGAGTACTTCATGCTCAGTATGGTGAGCTGATTCAGCCAAGGAATGGTTCGGTTGATGAAACTCCCAAAATGTCAGCTGGTCAGATGCTTTTGGTGGCTTTTGATGGGATGTTTGCTCAAGTGGAAACTGCGTTTGGTTTATTGATTGAAAAGGTATGGATTTGTTCTTTTCAGAGTATTCTTTGAGTCAGCAATGTGGAAGTTTTATGAAAACAAAAGTAATTTTTTTTCTTTACGTGGCTCAGCTAAACAAGATGGAAATACCTGTTGCTTGGCGTAAGATTGACATAATCAGGGAAGCCCGCAGCACCCAAGTTAATTTCTTTGATGATGACAATAATCGGCAAGTTCTAGAGGAAATTTTCTTTCTGAAGAGACTGCAAACAATTAAAGAATTTTTCAGGCTTTGTGGTACCTTTTCTAAAACATTGTCAGGTAAATAAATGTTATCTGTTACTCAGTATCACTTTGCTTCTCATCTTGTGTCCTTTTGAGAAGAATGTGGTTAATCTAACTGTAACTTGCCTTTGGTGCATGCAGAAATTAAAAATAATTCTTGTAATCTTGCTATGTATATAGATCAGATAATATTTTGCTAGATGCATCAAATGTTCTGTTTATAACAAAAGTGCTGTTTCTTTTCTTTAAAAGGAGTCAGTTCGCTTGAAGACCAGAATGCAGTAAATGGACCTGTTCAAATTGTCAATGTGAAAACCCTTTACAGAAACTCTTGTTTTAGCGAAGACCAAATGGCTAAACCAATCAAGGCTTTTACAGCTGACTTCGTGAGACAGCTTTTAATTGGCCTTCCAAATCAAGCTTTGGGACTTACTTTGTGCAGTTTCATCAGTGCTTTGGGTGTCGATATCATTGCGCAGGTAGAAGCTAAAGACTTTGGAGCAGAAAGCAAAGTTTCTGTGGATGACCTGTGCAAGAAAGCTGTGGAGCACAACATCCAGATTGGCAGGTTCTCCCAGCTGGTCATGAACAGGGCAACAGTATTAGCTAGTTCATATGATACAGCGTGGAAGAAGCATGACCTGGTGCGCAGGCTCGAAACCAGTATTGCATCTTGCAAGACCAGTCTTCAGAGAGTACAGCTGCATATTGCCATGTTCCAGGTAAGAGCACAGCCCATGTTATTTCTCTCCAAACTGTCTGTGAAAAGTGAACACGGGAAGAACTGTTGAATGAGCTTTAGAGTATTTTAATGAATTTGATAAAGTATTTTGGTTTTAAATTGAATACGAGCTGCTTTATAAGATGCCAATCTGGCAATGTGTATATTCTTTTAGAATCAATACATCTATTTTTTTTTCAATAACCAATAGGTAATTTATTAGAAAAAAAAGTCATTCGTTCAGTGGCTTTCTTACTAGCGACATTGTCCCATTCTTCCCCCCCCTTTTTTTTTAAACAGACTATGACTTTAAGGAGGAAAGTTGCTTAAAACAACGCGTATACATTGCTGAATGTCATCTTGTACCTTTCCTTCAATTGTTTAATGCATTAACTGCCATCTTGCTCCACTGTTTGCCTCATGAAAAAGTATAAATAGCGACAATGTCAATCCTGAAAATTTTCTTCTGAGGGTTTGATAAATGCTGTGTGCCTTGAACTGTATGATGGTATCCAGTTGTATTTTAGTTATTGATCTTCATTTTGGAGTGACTTGTAGATTAAGGGTAAAGGCTTCCTCCATATCAGTTAATAAATCAGTTAGTAAACTGGTAAGGAAAATTGTCTTGCTTTTAATGCATCACAAGTGAATTGTTTGTGAACATTGAGTGTTTTTCCTTTAGATTAAAGAAATGTCTAAATATTTCTTGTAAATTGTGACTGATTAGTGGTATAAATACTCAAACCAGCAAAACATAGTTTACAACTACTGATGTAATTTAACACACTCCGATGATTTAGAGCTTTTAATTGTGCTGGTACTGTCTGACACTTAGCTCTTTTAAAATGCCCTTATTCATGAAGCTTACTTGAGTACTAGAATAGCTGTATGAGAAGCAAAGCTTTTTGTACTGAGCAAAATCGGTAATCATGTGTTTCCATTATTTTCTTAAAGTGGCAGCATGAGGACCTCCTCATCAGTCGCCCACAAGCTATTTCTGTTACTCCTCCACTTCGTTCTGCAATTTTAGCCAGCATGAAAAAGAAACTTCACACGCTCAGTCAGATTGAAGCTTCAATAGCAACAGTCCAGGTACTCCTGTTTGGGGGGATTTATTCTGCAGCATCTTAGAACATGACTCTAACACAAAATGCTAAATTGGCTGCCACCTCCAGACTGGTTTTTTCTTTCTATTAAAGCACAAAATCAGTAGAATTTTTATTGATCACTTTTGATCTGTCTGATGGATACTGTTAGATTATTTGATTTTTCTGTCCTGTACAAAAGATTTCTTTTTTGTGATAGTATCTTTCTCCCTGAGGCTGATCATGCTCCTCTTCTTTAAGTTTTTCTAACTTGGATCATCATTACTCTCATTGTATTATCTAAGCGCCATAAGCTTCCTTTGTCGATCTGGGCATATCAGTTATTCTGTGTCTTCAGGTTTGTGTGATGTGGCTTGGCTCAGCTTTTTAGACTTACTCTATATTACTGACAGCCATATTTAATTGCTTGCAATAAATACTGCTTAGTTTCTTGAAATTTAGTTTTCTTTTTAGTTGTGAAGGTACTGTGTGTAATTATTTTTTAAGTTTATTTGTAAAATTACGCAGGACTGCTATCACTTCATATAATTTCTAGTCTAAAACTGTGATTACTTTTTACTTGCTAGTTTTTTTTTGATTGGTTATAATCTAGATGTGTGACGTGTGCTGAAAATACCTCTTTAAACAGCATAAGCTAACATTTGCCAGTCAGGAATACCATATTCATTTATTTACATGGATATAAGAATATGTCTGCCTGTGTTATATATGCATATTTAGGGTTTTTTTAAAAAGACTGGCAGTTAGGCTTAAGATAACATCAATCAATATGGATTATCTGTATCTATGTATTTTTTTTTTTTATTCCCCACTGCAGGAGAAACTAGCAGCACTTGAAGCAAGTATTGAGCAGCGTTTAAAATGGGCAGGAGGTGCTAATCCTGCACTGGCACCAGTCTTGCAAGATTTTGATGCTACTATTGCTGAAAGAAGAAACCTTGTACTGAAAGAAAGTCAAAGAGCAAGTCAGGTACTATATGCAAATGTAGAACTAAAGGATTCATAAGTGTGTTTGCTCTTTATTTCCTGCTTGAGATTTATGGAGAAGATATTCTTGCTCCTCAGCATCTAAAGAGCAAACATGGATAACCAGATAGTCTGGGAATTCTACTCTAAAGGTAATATAAGTGATCTCTAGGAGAACTGCTGCAGGTTTGGATGACCCTGAGGTGCTACTGCTACTACAATGGAGTGACTTGACTGCTGTGTTTAAAAATCTCCCTTCTGAGAACATGGAACAAATGCACTTTGTGTAATTCAGTTTAATTGGAGTAATTTTTCTCACTCTTGCTTTGATTCTTCAGGTCACTTTCCTCTGCAGTAATATCATCCATTTTGAAAGTTTACGTACAAGAACAGCAGAAGCCTTAAATCTTGATGCTGCATTATTTGAGCTTCTCAAACGCTGTCAACAAATGTGCTCATTTGCATCGCAGTTCAACAGTTCAGTGTCTGAGCTGGAGCTTCGCCTGCTTCAGAGAGTGGTAAGTAACAGTAAAAACAAAATATGTAACGTTATAGATTTGCTGTAATCAGGAGTTGTCGGTTTTGTATTTCATTCTATATTAACATTACATACACCTTCTAATGGGCTGTGGATTAGTCTGTTCTGTCAGATGATAAACAGTTGGCAATAGCATCTGCATAGTAATCGAGCGTTTATCTCTGGATACAGAAATGTTTCTGTTGGTTTTAGGGCACTGGTCTTGAACATCCCATCGGCAGCTCTGAATGGCTTCACTCAGCTCACAAGCAGTTGACCCAGGAAATATCTACACAGAGAACAGTGCAGACAGAAAGAGAGCAGCAAATTGAAACAGTTTGTGAAACAATTCAGAATCTGGTGGATAATATTAAAACTGTGCTCACGGGTCATAACAGACAGCTTGGAGATGTCAAACATCTACTGAAAGCTATGGCAAAGGTATCCCTAGAACTTCTAGATTAATTCCTCAAACCCACGTCAGTATAGTTTAAGAAAAATAACATGTTTAACTCTGATTTTTTAAGTATCTAGAAACAATAAAATGTGTTCAAGCACATGGAGTTAGCATGCAAAATTAAATTAATCTCTTAAGAATTCATAAAGCTTTGTTTTTAGTGTTAGGCTAACCAGGCTGTGGTTGAATGGCACCTTTTCTCTAGTTTTGCAGTTGAAACACTGTCTTTGTGTTTACAAGGGCCCATAGTCTTTAATTGGTAAAGCATTTGATCATTTTAAGATTTATTTTCCTGAAATATAACTGCTGAAACCTATGGTTATTTGTAGTCCTATGACAAAGTGAGGGTCCAAAAAGGTTAAGGAATGCTCAACTTTATTCTCTTAGCCAAAATACAGCGAGTAGTTAACGTTTTTGCACGTCTTTGTTACAGGATGAAGAAGCGGCTTTGGCAGATGGTGAAGATGTTCCCTATGAGAATAGTGTTAGGCAGTTCTTGGGCGAGTATAAGTCATGGCAAGATAATATTCAGACGGTTTTGTTTACATTAGTTCAGGTTATGGGTCAAGTCCGTAGTCAGGAACATGTTGAAATGCTGCAGGAAATCACTCCCACCTTGAAAGAACTAAAAACACAGAGCCAGAGGTAAGAAAATCACCCGCTCTCAGATGAAGGTATTTTGCTGATCTGCTTGTCTGCAGCAGAAACATGGCATGTGCACCTACTCCGTGGTTGTCTAAGGACAGAAATCTTTTTGCGAAATCCGACCTAACTTTGGGTTTGAGTTTTCAATGAGTCAAGTAGTTGCATGAATATTTATCAGCTCTGTTATGTTTCCTAGCGTCTACAATAATCTGGTGGGTTTTGCATCACCCTTAGTCACGGATACAGCAAATGAATGCTCAAGCCCAACATCAGCTGCTACATATCAGCCAACCTTTGCTGCAGGTAATAATTCAAAAAGTACAAACATGAAAAGATCAGGAATTTATGTTAGAGGGGATCATAACTTTTATTAAATTTTGAAATACAGGCAGTTTCTATTAGATTATAAAACCCTATAACATTCAAGTTGTTCAGCATACAATACTGAATGACCACTTCATCATGACTTTTGAATCAACTTTTAGATCTGAATTCACTCCTTAAACCCCAAAATACGTGGAACGCATTATCATATGTGTCAACTGAACTGCAACTTCTGTTGAAATTAGTATGAAAATCCATGATGACTTTGGAATTAATCCTGAAACCCTGCAAATGCATTCACATTTGCATAGTGTTAATTACTTTACAGTTAAAAACATAAGTAGTTTTAAAGAACAAAAATTGTGGTTTGTAACTGCTATGCAAAATGATAGAATTAGAGGTGAAGAGGGCCCATAAAAACAGGCTTAATGTAAATAGATGTTTTGCAGTGGAAGAAACCCTCTTTGAAAGAAAATCGAAAGCAAAGATTGAAGAGGGAACTGGTGCAGAGTTTAAAATACAAGTTTAAAATGCCTTTATACTGAAATCCTGATAGCTGCATTTGATACACGTTTAATTGTGCTTTTTCTTGCATCTATACTATATTATTTTGAATACTGTAAAACTTCCTTTACAGCTGTGCGTAGCAATACAGGGCAGAAAACTCAGCCAGAGGTGATGTCGCAGAATGCAAGAAAGCTAATCCAGAAAAATCTTGCCACGTCAGCAGATACTCCTCCAAGCACAGTCCCGGGAGCTGGCAAAAGTGTTGCCTGTAGTCCCAAAAAAACAGCAAGGGACCCTAAAACAGGAAAAGGTAAACCAAAAACCACAACCCCACATAAAAGTGCCACCACTGATAACAACAAAACCCCCAGAACGCCTCCGTGGGTTTCTGTGCAGGAGTGTGAAATTGAATTAATTTTATTGTTGTACCTTTAGCTGTGCAGGAAAGGAATTCGTATGCAGTTAGTGTGTGGAAGCGGGTCAAAGCCAAGTTGGAGGGCCGAGATGTGGATCCCAACAGGAGAATGTCTGTTGCTGAACAGGTGAGTTGAAAACAGGGAAGTTCCAGTTCTGGTCCTTGTTTTAAATATTAGGTAGTAAGCACGTGTTTGGGTGTGCTGAAATAAGCCTTAAAGACTAAAATCCTATTGTGAATTGGGGGGGAGGCTTCTTGAGATGTGGGATTTACACTCCGATGCAGGTTAATGTATGCTGCTGCCTTGCATTCTTTCTTGTTCTGACAAATCCTTTTGTTTTCTGTGTTGTAGATGTATATAAATCTAACTTTCACAAAAGGCAATTTTATTCAATTCATATCAGCTAACATTTGTTACGCAGCTGTTACCCAGGGAGGACATGAGATCTGCACAGCTGTCTAAGGGACAGAACCTATCTGTCCTCTGTACTGGGTCTCTTCCAACCTGGTGATTCTATGATTCTATCTGTGAGCACTAGCAGAACACACCTGCCATCCTCTCTGGGAAACCAAGTCTATGGGAAACCCAGATGTCTATGTAAATTTGACAGTGTTGTAACTATTTTTGAGTTAGGGGCTATGAATGAAATGATGTATGGGGTTTTTCTTAAATCTCCATTTCTTAGACAAAGATCTGTATGATTAAGTTTACAGTTACTATAGATATTTTCACTGAAATTTCGTATTTGCAGGTGGCATTCAACACTAAATTTTAAGATTTTTGAAGTCTTTTAAAACTCTAGCTTATTTTTAATTGTTTGACCTTTTCAATAGGTTGACTTTGTGATTAAGGAAGCAACTAATCTAGATAACTTGGCTCAGCTGTATGAAGGTTGGACTGCCTGGGTATGAGTAGGGAGAAAGCAGATCAGTCTGGTTCAGCGAGGTCAGACATCCACCAGAATCAACGCGGCCTCAGGCATCCACAGCCACACCACGGTCAGTGGTGGTGCACACTGGGGCTTAATCTGAGGAAACCTAGGAAATCTCGGTGCACTGGGAAGTGAATCCTGCAGGATAGCTGCACTCAGGGATACGCTAAACACAATGGTCTGCAACCCCCACGGTCAAGGGTGAACGCTCACCGCTTGAGCAACACGGTTTGTCTTTCTGCTACGGAAGAACTGCAAACATGTGTGGGGGTTAGCTGCAGAAAGAAATCAGGATGCTACAAACCGCAGAGTGATTTGGAACTCAATTCCACCTGACCCTGTGAACAATTCAGGAAACACCGAACCCTGTTCAAAGAAAAACAGAAAAAAATGGGGCCATGAAGAAATCACAGCAAGGGAAGATTTGATGCATTCAGATTCTTGTTACTCTTGTTGCGTGGCAACAGTGCTGGTTGAGTTGACCAGTTGGTATGGAAAAAGGCTACAAAATGTAAACTTCAGAAATGGACTGAACGCAAAGAGCTGTACATCAGATTTACGCTGCATTGGAAGATCTTCTGAGATAGAAGAAAAAGCCTTTGTTCTCTCTTTCCTCTTTCCTTTCTCTCCTCCCTCCTAGCCTCTCCTTGCACACACCTCTCTTGGCTTATTCTTGTAGGTTAGGCGTACTTCCAATATACTTTTTATTTCAATCCTTCTACTTCACAGTTTAGTCAAATTAACAATTTAAATTTTGTTTGGTAAACAAATTTTCCAAAAGCACTGAAAATATAGAACATCAGTGGTAACTTCTGAGTTGGATGGTCAAACGCAAAATGTAATTTTGGTTATTTTAAAGTCATTTCTGTGATTCTATTATGTACAGTTTCTCAAAATTGTCACTGTGCATTTAAAAGTAACGAATCCTACAGACATTTGATTTAATGTGCACTTCCTTCTGCTTGCAGTGTACACTTTTTTGTAATTCAAATTGTCCCTCCAATCGCATTCTACTGTGATTGCTGTAGTTTCTTTCGTACAACGTAGCTATTCCAATGTAATCTTTACCTTTTTAAAGACCAGGATAGAGTATCTAGTAGAGTTTTACATTGTTGATGACAGAAAAACAATAAAGTGATGTTCTGGTGGAGGTACAGTGATATGCTTTTTACTTCACTTTCCTAATACTTTTAGTTTACACTTGTAAATTATAGTGCTTCAGTTCACAGGGGTATGCATACAATCCAAGAAATGAAGGACTCACCAATTTTTGTTCAACTAGATCTGTAAAGATTTCTGCAAAGTAATTTTCCTTTGCCATGTTACTTCTGTAGATGGTTGTTCAATAATGCTTCCACAGAAAATCTTCCACCAAGGTTTTGGGTTTTTTTAATCAATTCTACACTCGAAGTGTGATTATGGTCAAAAGTCTTTCTAAAAACATCTTACTTAGAGTGATGTCCTGCTTGTCTGCCAGTTGTCTGAAAGACTTCTTGCTTCCTTTTTCAAGTGGGACACCTTTAGGAAAAGGCAGCTTCCTTTTCTTGGAGCAAACAAACACAATTCAATTACAACTACAGAATCTTACAGGTGCTGATAACTGAAGCAGAAATGCACACTGGCATTCTCAACCCAGATGAATTTGCGTAGCTGTGTATAAAGTTTCTCTTTTTGTAAACCTATTGAGTTCATTATGCACAGTTGCTGAAAAAAGGTAGATGTGGGAAGATCCTTTATGCCATTTTAGTCTCTTTTCAGGGTAAAACCACATTTTAAATACAGCATTTTGTCAAGCAAAGTCTGAGCCAAGCCCACTACTGGCATAAAATTCATTAAATTGAATGGATTTGCGGAAGTTCACCTGAGTAGACAGCTGGGCTAGTAGTTTGCAGATAACATAAATTACCACCAGGCATAAGTAACAGACAAACCTGTATTATTTTCAGTATTTTGCACTATGCTAACTGCTCTGCCTCCTCTGTAGGTCTTAGAATTCACTTTCTCCTCTGTTGCCAATTTTTTGTGGATATGCACTTTGAAGTGTGAGAATTTTCAACAGACACACTTTTTTAATTCTGACGCCTGATTAACCTAGGGAAGTCCTAGGCTTTCTCTCTGATGATACCAGTGCAAATGCATTCCACTGCCATCGCTTCCGGAAGCCCCTGCCTTGCCAGCACTGCAAGAAAGGAGGTGTTTGAATGTTGTAGTGAAGAACATTCATATGCAGAACAAGACACTTGGCACTGTCAGTCCTTTTTGTTTTTCTCCAGTTAAAAATAACCTTGTGAACACTCTGTTTGGAGAACCATAGTAACAAGAGTGTATTATACAGGCTGTTTTGTTTCTTGGAAGCTGGGGAGGAGGGAGGGGTAATGCACTCACCTGTGGCTCATGTATTATACCTCTGCTCTCCAGAAATGAAACACTTGTGTGGAGATGGGTTCTTACTGCATAATTTAATAAAGTTTTAAAAAAAAAAAAAAAGAATATGTAGTAATGATTTCCTTCTATGCAAAATTGCTTGTGGCTGTGAAAATTACAGGGGAGAATAAAATGCCAAATACAAACAAATCCCACATCAATGTAGTGACTTAAGCATGTGCAACTAATGTTGAGGAGACAGCTCACACGCTTGGGAGTAGGTGGGGCTGTGACCCTTTCTGTGCTGATGCCGTTTGCTTGGTAAATGTTGACAATATGGCAAACCCAAAATGCCTGTTCTCTGCATGGATCTTGCTACTAACTAGGACTGAGTTACATTATCTTTTAAAATATAATGCACTTCCTATAAAGATACAAGGTTACTTCTATTTTTTTTTCTCATGGGGTGTTTCTGGTCAAGGAGGGCATTCTGGGAGGCTTGCTTTTCCCTCTGCCCCTCGAAGTTATGGAGGAACACTTATCACGAGGGAACTGCAGCTCTGCAAGCCCTCTCAGATGGAAGACAAGCTGTAAGAGCAGGCTGCTTTGGGAGCTGGTGTTTGAAAGACTACCTGGAAGTAACTATTCTGATAGTGGCTGAAATACTGGGAATACTCACTGTTTGCAATGCTGAGTGTTCTGGTGAGAAGCTTGCCCATGGATGAAACCAGGAGCTCATTGATTTTTGAATAGTCAGAGCAGTGGCTTCTGCAGGATGCTGCAGACACTCCCACAAACAGCAATCAATCCTTTTGTCTGTGTGTGTTTTCTTTGCCCTCATTTTGGAGTTGCATTAGGTATTAGGGGTGGTGATTAAGCTCCTTAACATGTGTGACAAATATTTAGGAAGTTGAGTTAGGAAAAAATACTTACATCCTAGGGCTTTTCTCCTGCCTTTATTCCAATGCAGCTACAGCTTCTGAAGAACATAAAGCAGTAGTTGAGCGGAAGGTGGTCAGAACTGGAGAACCTTTCTCTGAAGTTAGGAGCTGTTTCATTGGCTTCACAGAATGGCAGATTTCTTAACACAGTGACCAGTGCTCACGTGCATAAATTGGACATTGATAAAAGGGGTAGTAATCTGGCAATCCTGCACTCACGGATTCTGCTGTCGCAGCTGACACAGAGGCTGCTTTCAAACCGATGCCATGGAAAGCCAGACTAATCAATGCCAATTTGATTAAGTAAGGTGTCCTTTAACGTGATGTCAGGCAGACGGGATAGCTTCAGCCAATATGCGTGCAATTATTGAGGCTGGTTACATTGTTTTTATACCTGTTAAATATTCATATAAATCCTAGGAAACATGTTACATATTCATTATTTTTCCTGGAATACGTGTGTCTATTATAATCAGCTCTCTGAATTTATTTACATAAGTTTCCTCTCCTTGGCGCACGCGCTCTGCCCTCTGGAGTTCTTTGGGATCTCTGGATGAAGGCCGTAGATCTTCCTCACAGCTGAGCTTTTCAGCTCCCTTTCCTGTGCTTGCTCTTAGACTCCTTGAGCCCCTTTCAGGGTTGCATCCAGTCTTAGTTGGTTCTTCTCCCTCTTACCGTGGTGCTAATCCCTGTTATCTGGGTTAATTAGATACAGTCACATTCTTTCCCATTCTTTCTAACCACAGCCTCACTAGAAGTCCTTAGTTAAGCCTAAGTAGCCAGGCACAGGCGAGCTAAAAGTTATTATTTGAGCTAATCCTACATTTCAGTCTTAAATTCACAAAAATCTATACATAATATTCAAGTATATTATAGGTTAGCAACTTATAACAAACCATTTTGCCCAGGTTTGCTGTGGCCGCCCCGTCCCTGCAGGTGCCCGAGGATGGGCCTGGGGCAGCCTGGGCTGTGGGAGGGGTCCCTGCCCAGGGCAGGGGGTGGGACTGGACCTTAAAAGGTCCCTTCCAGCCCAAACCATTCTATGGTTCTATGATTTCTTGCTTCAAAACAAATTGCTGTGCTGGGAAAAGTCAAAACCGGAGGCTCCGGGGAGTCTGGAGGCGAGGGCTGCGGCCCTTTGCAAGCTGGTGAGGGGGCTGGAGAACAAGAGGAGCGGCTGAGAGAGCTGGGGGTGTTTAGCCTGGGGAAGAGGGGAGACCTCATTGCTCTCTCCAACTACCTGAGGGGAGGTTGTGGAGAGGAGGGAGCTGGGCTCTTCTCCCAAGGGACAGGACGAGAGGGAATGGCCTCAAGCTCCACCAGGGGAGATTCAGGCTGAACATTAGGAAGAAATTTTTCATCGAAAGCGTCATGGGGCACTGGCAGAGGCTGCCCGGGGGGTGTTGAGCCCCCATCCCTGGCGGGGTTTAAAAGCCGGAGATGATTTACTGTCAGGTGGATCTGGCTGCGCTCGGTGGCCCCTCAGCGCCGCTCCCCCGGGAGCCCCAGAGGGCGGGTGCCGCTCGCGCCCCCCCCGCAGTCGCATTGCGGCGCGAGGGCGGGGGCGGAGCCGCGGGGGCCTCGCGCTGGCGTGCGGCGGTTGCCATTCGAATCCCAACAGCCAATCGGCGGCGGGCGGGGCGCGGCGCGCGCCTCGCGATTGGCCCGCGCGGGTTCCGAGGCGGCCAATCAGCGCGCCGGGAGGGCCGCGCGCCTATAAAAGGCGGCGGAGGGCGCGGCGGAGCGCGGCTTGGCAAGATGGCGGAGGGCGACAACAGCAGCGTGTACCACCTGGTGAGGGGCCTGCGGGCCGGGCCCCCGGCCCCGCCTGAGGAGCCCCGCGGGGCGGGAGGGAGGCTTAACCGTGGCGGGGGGGGGGCTTCAGCGCTTAAAACAGAAGTAAATGCGGGGAGGGAAGGGTGAGAAAATGCAAGAGCGCTGGGGAAGGACTCTGCGCAAAGGCTTGTAGTGATAGCGCTGGGGCGATGGGTGTAAACTGGGGAGGGGCAGGCTTAGACGGGACATAAGGAGGAATTTCTAAACGATGAGGGCAGTGAGGCCCTGGCCCTGGGGCAGCCTGGGCTGTGGGGGGTGTCCCTTCCAGCCTAAACTGTTCTGTGATTCTGTGATTTATCTCTGCAGTGGGAAACGGGAAAGTCAATGTAAAAGCAGATAAAGGGGTCTAGGAAGGGGAGATTTGGGGCGTATTATTGATCAGTGCTGTTCCTTGCAGCAGGAGGCATGGACTGTCAGCAGGGTGGAATAGGGGGTCAGATTTCTGCAGAAAATTGTATTGTCAAAAACCATATTGCCAAAAGATATGCGGTGTTTGGGAGGGATACCCCTTTTGGAGCAGACATTCACATTTAATGGAAACTTCATGTTGTTTGTCTAATAAAAGCATTTGGTCTATAGGCTCACAAAAGCTTACAGATTTTTATACCTGGTCCAGTGGGAAGCTAACTTGCAATAGCCATCTTCTAGGCAGATGGAGGCAGCCTGTGATTTATAACTCTTATATTCCAGTCTGTTTCTCGGTATTTTTTCTTTTTGGTTGTGGTGTTAAATGTAGACAGATAGAGGTAATAAAGCAAAACAGCCAGTCATAAAATGTCTCCTGTATAACTAAAGTGCTTGTTTTATTCTCCATGTGACAGTTTATTTATAACATGAAGCAGATAAGATATCTGGAAGGTGTTCAGCAGCACGTCAGATAATTTTTTACTTTTTTTTTTTTTTTTTTTTTCCTTCTTCCCTGAACTGTAGCTTTCAGACAGCTTCCAGTGGTATAACACAAGAAAACTCTGCTTTATCATGATAGCTGCACCCATCTGTTCTTGTTAGTCTCATGGTGTCAGGTTTCTTGTTTGAGTGTAGCACACAGATGGGAATAAAACCTGCACTGCTGTCTGTGCACAGCACATGTGCAAGTCTCGGTGACTCTTCACCTCTTATGACTTGAACAGTGATCAGTTCTGTTCATGATTGCCTGAGTTTTGTCATCTCCAAGATACCTTGTCCCACTGCAGGGAAACTTTTAAGCGGTGTTATATGTGGCACACCTCAGGTGAGCCGCTTGGCGAGCTGATGCCAGAGCAGGTAGGGCCTCCTTGCGGAAGATGTGTAGGGAGGAATGCAGGAGCTGTGCAGGAGGAAGAGTCTAAAAGCAGCCTGATAGCTGCCTTTGTCAGCCTGTGGGAAAACTTCCTTTGCAGTCCAGATGTGATCAGTCTGGGGACCTTTGGTGTGGATTTTGATTTTTTTATTGATCTTTTACATAATGAAAAAAATGTAAAAAAATCAGTGTTGGACAGCAACTAGAAAGCTTCAGTTTCATGTGGTAGAGTTGTCCTTGAGTAGACACATATTTTAAGTAGTTCTCATTTTGCATTTTTTCAGCTGTTGACACTGAACTAGACAAGTTTTAGCTGGACTTAAAAATTGGACTTTCTAGTAGTCCAGGAGGAGAGAATACAGTAATAGGGGGATGAGGGGAAGACACCTTGGCATGATCTGGGGGGAGTTATGATTTGATCTAATAACATATGCTGCTACTTTGATGGAATCCTGACTGTTTTGAAGTATCACTGCTACAATGTCACATCTTAGTACAAAACTTAAAACATCATTAATAATTGCTCAAAAAGGTTTGACTGGGATCTTTAGATTATGACAATTTTTAGCTATTTTGAGTGTGGGAATTAGTTTGATACTCTGATAAGTAATAACAGTTTTCTTCCCTTTGTGTAGGCTTCAGAAACTGCTAGCTTGGAAGAGCAGTTGCAAGGATGGGGAGAAGTGATTTTGATAACTGATAAAGTTCTTCGCTGGGAGAGAGCCTGGTTTCCTCTGGCGCTGATGAGCGTTGTTTCCTTTTCTTTTCTGTAAGTAGTTTGTGGGGGGAGCCTAGAGCACCATTGCACTTGCATGGCTGTTAGCAAACCTGTTACATAAATTAGTAAGACATCTTTAAAAATCTAACGAAAGGCTTGGCTCTTACTCCATGTTCTGTTTCTTAATGTGTGTGAACATTTGCAAAGAGAAACCTTAAGTACAGAGACCAGGAAGTGACACAGTGTGGAGAGGGGGCAGTGCTTTCTGCAAAAGCCTTTGCCAGCATTGATTGCTGTAGATTTTTACCACTTTCAGCATTAAGTTCTTCGTTCATTTGTTTCTATTTTGCCCTGATCTTTTTGCATCCTACTTCTTAGTCAAATCTGGTTTACCTCTTTTTTTACCCAAACCAATGGTAGTATCATTTTGGAAAACCTGTTTCAATAGGGCAAACTTTCCTGTTCTGCATATTTTTTATTCTGCTGTTTGAAGTCCTGAGCCAAACCGAAGAGGTGGCTAAATATGTCTGGTACTTAGTAGTCTAAGCATCCAGAAATAATTTCTGTTTCCTTCTTTCGACAGGATGATCTACTACCTGGACCCGTCAGTTCTTTCAGGTGTCTCCTGTTTTGTTATGTTCCTCTGTTTGGCTGATTATCTTGTTCCTGCTCTTGCGCCTAGAATCTTTGGCTCTAACAAATGGTGAGGAAAGCTTTGCATTAAAACAGTTGGAGTGTAACTAAAGTATGAACTTTATCAAAACAGATATCAGAGTTGCACATATCAAATGATTACTTTATTGTAGTGGGAAGAGTGAAATGTCTATACTGTATGAACTCAGGGCACAAGTAAAATGTCCTTCATTCTTCTTTTTCTGAAAGATAACTATTGCAATATTGTTACTGTTCCTTCTCTTCTAGAAAAATGAGATTTTTTTTTTTGAAGGAATAGGTACATTCTTTGCATATACGTTAAGGATGCTAATTAGTTCTGTTGCACTAGATTTTAGCAATTGATGCATAATAGATACTGAGAACTAAAATTATGTTGGATTATTTTTGGAAAGAGTATCAGTAGTAAATACGATGGACAAGAGTAATGCAGAGAGTATGAATGTGATCGTAAGTGACTGAAAGATTTGAAGGGCAAGGCTTCCATAAAACCAGTCAAAGAACCTTATTTTAACTAAATTTTGAATTAAAGGTTAATTTTAGTGTATCTGCTTTGAGGTGACTACTGGATAAATGTTCTTGTCTAATAATGAACCCAACATAAAAACTGACATAATACATGCTGGTATCAGGTGTGTTTTATTTGTGTGTATTATGCTGGTATCGGCTTGAAATCAGTGAGGTTCTGGTTTGATTGTGGTTGCTCTTTGGGGATCATTGTAAGAGGGTCAGTGTGAAGAGAAATTACATGAGTAATTGCGTGGCAGTGCTCAGTAAAGAAAAAGTTTAAAACTAAGTGAAGCAAATGCTATGATAAGTGCTTGATGCATTTTTATTGCTGGAAAAATACAATGGGGGATTTCTAAATTTTAGCTGAAATCTTTAGGTCTTATCTCTGCCTTTTTTTTTTCCTTAATAAAAGGACTACGGAACAGCAGCAAAGATTTCATGAAATTTGCAGCAATTTGGTAAAATCTCGTCGCCGAATTGTTGGCTGGTGGAAACGTCTTTTCACGTTGAAGGAAGAAAAGCCTAAAATGGTATTGAGTTCTATGAATTCGTCTCTGTTGTCTTAAGATTTTATTGAGTTTGTTTTGTCTGAAGTATTTTAGGAAGGCATGTGTCTGAATAAGCTGGTATTTCCAACCAAGAACCAGCAGTTCTGACTGCGACTTAATGCCAGTAAGACATGTTCAGTTTTTGGAAGCACAGCTGGTTTTCAGTATACACTAACTGTCCAGGAAAACATAATAATGTGTCAGCTTAGATGTGTGAACTGCCGAGTTTACTGTCCTGCAAACAGCTTCAGGTACGGTGAGGCTGAAGCTGTGTCAACAGGGAAGGTGTAGTCTGACACTGTGGGATACCGGACAGAATAAAGCTGGCTTGCTGTAAAACTGATGCTATGAAAATAAGTGAGAACATTACAATTGTGTCATCTCAGTTTTAGCAGTTCTGTGGGTAGTTACCGTGTGTGGAAGAGACAGCCAACTTCAAGTTGGTTTTAAATGTTGGAAGTGTTGCTGGATACTTGAAGGGGTAGGGGACAATTGCCAACAAATCTCTGGTAACTGTGCCCTTTTCATTTTTCAGTACTTCATGACCATGCTTTTTTCTCTTGCTGTGGTTGCCTGGATTGGGCAGCAAGTTCACAATCTCTTTCTGACTTATCTTATTGGTAAGTGTGTGGCATGCAAAACAGGCATAATGTTTTTGTTTGCTGCTTGAAATAGTTTGGGCCTGGTAGAAGTGATTTTTGATTACACGTCTTTTTTTTTTATAAGGTTATATTTCTTGATTTTCAAGCGGTTAATGAGGCTTAAGGGAAACAAGGAATTGCTAGATGACAGAAGCTTGTTAAAGGAGTATGAAGTAATTATTTTTTTTTTTTTTTTTACCTCCTCTAGTAAGCTTCTTGTTGCTGTTTCCTGGACTAAACCAGCACGGGATCATTACAAAGTATGTTGGAATGGCGAAAAGGGAGATAAACAAACTTCTCAAGCACAAGGAAAAGAAAAATGAATAAAGACTGAGTTGCTGTTCGCTCCTGTGAAAGGTTTCATTGGGAACAGTTTTGAGTGTTTAATGTGTAATTAAGACAGTAGAAGTGTTGCTCACTGGCTTATTTTTATTGGCTCCCTGATGAAGTGGAAATGTCACCCTAGCAGCTGCCATGGGTTTGTGCCTCTCTTGCTCTGCTGACTAGGCTTCTGCAGCTGATCTTGAATGAAAGATGTACAGAGCTTAGCTGTCCTCACCAGACGAAGAGGCCCTGTGAATAAATACCCCCACTCCAGAAACAGCCGAGCTGTAATGCATGATAGTGCTTCTGTAACTGCATTAGTGTCACTGATCGTTAACCTGTGGCCACAGCAAGTATGGAAGGCAGCTCTGAGAGCTTACGCCTCTTCCAGGCTTGTAACTACTGATTCTTGAGTAGAGTGATCGTAGCTGAGAGTGTGCACCCAGCCGGGGCAGAGGGCGATTCCATTGTCTCACTGAATCTGTTTGCTTGTTTTGGCTGCATCTACCAGACCACCTGCTGAGTGGGGGTCTGGAATATATGAATCTGTAGTTCAGTTATTTAGCTGTAGCGTAAACTTCAACTCGTTGCACTGAGACTGTAGAAAATGAGTTAAGGTGTGAGTTAGTGTAGCAGTTGATGGTTCTGAAACCTGCTGTTATCATGGAGCCACGTCACACGTTTGGTTTGATGGATGTTGTTGTCTGTACACAAAATCACCTGGAATGTGCTAGGTTTGTCTCCTGTAAGTATGCCTGAGTTGTTTGTGCTTTTCTATGGCCTCTCCCTCCTTTTTTTAAAAAAAAAAAACCCTGAACTTTTCTCTTTAAAAAGCTAAAACCTGTGTTTAATGCATTTAAAGAGTTTACTGTTTTCAAATGAACCCTCCTCTGTGTCCCTTGTAAACTATTGGATAGATAAATACACACTAAAGAGAAACTTTGAGCCTTGGTCTTTGTGAACAGAAACAAAATTGTGTCAGTGTACCTGTTGAAGAAGAACTGGGGCTGGTGTTTTGGTTCTAGCATCGCTGCCTGCGGTGTCCTGATGGGAAAACACGTTTTGTTTGGAATAGCTTGATGTGAGTGATGAAACCGTTCTCCCCGGCGTGCCGGTGGGCCCGCCCCTGCAGTCACCGAGGGGCTGTAAGGCGTTGGGTAGCCCTGAGCCGTGCTGCTGGAGCCTGTCCCGGGGCGGCGGGAGGGCTGAGGGACCCGCCGGGGGCGGCGGTTGCAGTCGGAACGCGGCGGGAGCGCTCCCGGGCGCCGGTTTGCGTCCTGCTGGCGTTTGCCCCTCGCGGGCCGCCGTAGCGCCGCCCGCCGCGGAGCGTCGCGGTTGCCGTGGGGACGGGGCGCGGCCGAGGGCGAAGTCTCGCGAGATGACGCGGAGCGGCGCGCGCCTCCTGGCTCCCATAACCCCGCGCGGGAGCCCGGCCCCTTCCTTTTCCGCCATCTTGCTGCACCGGTGAGTCGGGGCAGCCGCTGGTCCCGGCCGCCATCCGCCGCCTCTCGCCCCCATCCGGGCCCCGCGCCCGCCTCCGCCCGCCTCGCCGGGGCCGCGAGGCTGCGCCCGGCCCGCCCGGCCTATTTTGAGCCGCCGCCGTCTCCTCTAGCGCTCTCGGGAGCCTCCCAAGCGGAGCGGGGGGTGCGGCGCCCGCCGCCCGTGGCTCCACAGAGATGCGAGGCGGGGGCCGGGGCTGGGGCCGCCTCGGCGAGTCCCTGTATCCGCGGTGAAGCCCTCGCGTACCGCCCGGGAGCGCCGCTGCCAGGGAGCGAGCGCTGCGCTCGGGCCTCCCCCGCCCGCTGCGCTCGTGTCTCCGAGCTGGTGCCCGGTGGCTCACGGAGCTGCAGATCAGCAAGAGGAGGAGCGTTTCATTATATTTCAGTACCATGTGTGACTACGGTTTAAACAGGGCTAACACGTAATTGGGTTCTAAAGTCTAAAGCCATTCACCTGGGAAAGGTGTCAGACTGCTGAAACGTCGTCTGAGTGGTGTTATTTAAATCTTTACATATGTGTGTTGATAAAATGAAGTTTAAATAAGCAAATCACATTTCCTAACTAGGTACCGTAGTTGTGAGTCCTCTTGGCTATACTGGAGTATGTGGTTTCATCTGCTTTTTAGCCTAAGAATGCTTTTTAAAGTTTAACATAACTTTCTGTCAGTCTTAGATATTTTATGTCTAAAATTAGCCTTAAAAAACCTCTCTGCTCAGTGGTATATATGTAACAGCCTCTTCTCTTCCCCGTAGGCATCATGGTGCGCATGAATGTTCTAGCCGATGCTCTCAAAAGCATCAACAATGCAGAGAAACGTGGGAAACGCCAAGTTCTCATTAGGCCGTGCTCCAAAGTAATCGTCCGGTTTTTGACTGTGATGATGAAGCACGGTAAGTGTGGAGTGCACGGTGCTAACTGGTTTCTCAGTTATGGTTTCTGTGGATGCTGTTGTTTTAAAGTGCTTTTTGAATAGATGAGAACGCTTGCAATAGTTTTTTTCAACTTAGTTAGTTGAGTTGTATTAATATAGCCTGGTATTATTTATTTGGTTTGTTTGCTAATCTTTTGTAGGTTACATTGGAGAATTTGAGATAATTGATGACCACAGAGCTGGGAAGATTGTTGTCAATCTCACAGGCAGGCTCAACAAGGTAAGATTTGTCTTCCTGAATTCAGTTTTCTAGGAAGCTGTTTAAATTACACTTTTGGGTTTTTAGTGTTTGTCTGCTTCAATTCTTAAAGAATTGCCTGTAAAGATGGTGATGTTTATGGCATCCATGTAAACGAGAGTAATGTGGGTGTTACCAGTGGTTATCAAATGCTTGTTAATTTATATGGGTGCATACTAGTATTATTGACTAATTACATTTCTTTTAAACTCAATTTGTAAGGCATTTCAGGGAAGTCATCTTGTAAGTGCTGTGTGTTTCTCTGTCTTTGAAGGCTTTCTGGCTACCTAGTGATTTCTTGGTTTCTTTGGTGTTTAAGCTCTCTGGAAGACTTGTCTTAAGGTGTAGGAACTGAGTTCTCTCCAGTCGTCTAATACCTCTAAATGTTTTGAAGACAAGCGTTCTGCTGCTGGATTGGCTTTGCTTGGAGTTGCGGGACAATAGAATGTTTGTTAATGAGTGCTTTTTAAATTCCTGGGGTATATGAGATATTGAGGTGTGTTGTGGAGTTTTTTTCTAGTCCTTTTGTCTCAAAGCGTTGAGTTGTCCAATTCTGTTATGACTTGCTGTGCGTCCTTGCTTCCATTTTGTTCAAGTGAGACATGGTTCCTCAATAAGGAAATGAAAAAGCCCTTGGTCAAAGTACGATAGGAGCTGTCTCCACGGTGAACAGATATTGCAGAGGAAAATGGCTGGAGTGTAGCCAGAGAATTTTCACACAACCCAAGTTACTGTTGTTATGTATCTGTAATAAAAATACTGTATGTCAGATTTGAGTGTGTAGTGTTCTTTGAACTCTGTGGGATGGTTTTGTAGCAGATCGTGCAGGGTGCAGCTGGCTATAACGTTTCTCAGTAGTGGCTGTGAGGGAAGAGTTGTTTGAGGTCAGAAGAATGTCCATCATGCAGGAAGTGTCCTTGGTCTTGGTTATTTATTGAGTTGGTTTGAGCCAGTGGGGTGTCTGGAGATGGTAGCAATATGGTCAGCAATATGATTAACTTGAAAACTTCAGTAACTTGTGCCTCTTAATATCTCCCTGTTTAAAATCTACGGGTGATTTTTGCTGACTACGTATGATGGTTAGGAGTAGGACATCGCTGAATAATGTTGCTTTCTTTGATGGTATAGGATGTTTAGTAATCTCAATTATTTATGGTACACTTTGGTGCTTTCCCATTAATATGTTAATTGAGCTTCAGCAGTGTAAGTCACCCAGTTGAGCTGAGGAGGAGGTGGAGAGGCTAAGGAAATAACAAGGGAAGAGCTGTGTGAGAGTCAGCTTATCTGGGAGGAACTGCTCTTTTGTACTATGGGCCCGATCTTTTGCTGCCAAAAATATTTCAAGTGCAGTTGCTAAATTCCTTTGTTAACTGAATTGGATTGAGAAATGTATAAATCCAGTTTACGAAGTTCTTAAGTTTGTAATGAAATTTTATTTTACAGTGTGGTGTAATCAGTCCCAGATTTGATGTTCAGCTGAAGGATTTGGAAAAGTGGCAGAACAACCTGCTACCTTCACGTCAGTTTGGGTGAGTATGGAGGAGAGTTTACCCTGCAACATATGTAAGGGTGGGGGGGATTTATTATGCTTTCATACCGCCTGAGTTAGATTCACCTGACGCCTTTCCTTTTACCAGTCTGGAGGGAGATACCAGTCTAAAAATCCATCTTCCACAGAAATGCTCTTTATAACCAATTTTAAAGAGGCACTAGTAAGCAAGGACCTATTTTTGCTCAGCTTTGCATTTCTACAATTTAGCAGGAAAATACAATTTTTCTCTTACTTATTTTAGTTTTATTAATGGCCCTTTGTAGATGGAGGAGGAGTCAAGCAAGTTACCTGGTCAATGGGTGTAGGTTGTGCTACTTTAATTGAACTTCCTGGTTGTGTATAAGTTGACTAGATTTTAAGATATGAGAAACTCAGGGCTTCTGTTAAAAAGACCTCTACAGCACTGAAAATCTTACTGTTACAGAGTATGTTTTTCCTTCCCAGAATTCACTGAGTCAAGAGTAATAAATCTCAGTACATTGGGATGACAGAACTGTAAGGGTATTGAGGGCTCAGCCAGTCCGTCAGGGTTAGCAGTGCCTTGCTGTTCCTTTTCCTAACGCTCCAGTGATGAGCTGCTTGCTTTAGCTGTACCTGGATAGGCTGCCAGTGTGTGTAGTTGTATTGAGGTTTTGGGAGTGTTTGTAGATGGAAGGGACAAGACCTTCTGGGACATGAAGCTGTGTTGATGAAGAATGCCAGTAAGCCAGATGTTGTCATTAGCAGTGACTGAGGCTGCTCCAGTTGTCAGTCCAGATCCTCCTCTGCATCTGTGCACAGTGCTCAAAACGGAGAGAAAGCGTCTAGGCATGAGGAGCCATCTGGCACCGTGGCAGCTCTACCTGCTCTGAAGAAAAGTGTCTGCTTAAGATAGAAGCACACTCTTTCTAAGAACTGCAACAGCTGAGCTGAGTTTATAGTGGGAATGCAGAAGAAAACTTCTCACTGAGACTAATGCAGGTGTTTGGAGTGCAGAAGCCTGTAGATGCCCTTTGTGCGCTGCAGAGCTGTACACTTGTGAGTGGAGTTCTGTGTCATTGTCCATAACTCGCTCTTAGTTCTGTTAGGCCCTGTCCTACAGAAACCAGTCTTACAGTGGTAGTACAGAACTGAAGTCAGCGCTGTCAGCTCTGCTTGAGCGTAGAGCGGAATGATAAACCAAGCGTTTGTTCTTTCTTCGCAGGTACATTGTACTGACAACCTCAGCTGGCATCATGGACCACGAGGAGGCTAGGCGAAAACACACAGGAGGCAAAATCCTGGGATTCTTTTTCTAAAACTTGTAAAAAAAGAGGATATTAATAAACCATTCAAATGGACTCTGGTGTTTCCAGTTGATGTTTTAATGACTCGTAGCACTACCTCAGTAGTGACTGTGTTCCATCTATACTGCAGATGACATTTGGGTTTCACACCGTTGCTGGTGACAGTTTTTATTTCTGTTAATAATGTAACATACTTTGAGTAATTACTGCTTGAATGACAGTTACAGGTCACTACAGAATAGGTGCAGCAGAGGAGCACCAATGTTAAACTGTATTTGTCTTGTGGTAGGATTGCCTCTTGGTGTTAGACACGTGGCTCTGTAGTTATGTATATGCGTGACTTCACCTTTTAGCTAAATAATAGTGCCTTGCAAGAAGATACTTCCCATTTTTGGTTTAAAAGGTTATGAGTTGTGGGATTGTGAGTAATGAAGATAGTTAAAGTTAGGTGACAAACTTGCTCCACATTTTACGGTGTGGGGAGTAGCTGAGGTGAATAGTTTTTTTATTGAAATTTTCTGGTTTGGAAGCCCTTTGGTTTTGGCTGGGGTGGTTCCTGTGCAGCTGCTCTGCATGTTGCACTGTTGGGGATTTCTTTGGGTTACTTTTTGGAATGAGGAAATAGGGATCTCTGAACCTGCAGGTGGTGAATGTTTAGTATTGAATGAGTTACTGGTCTTTGTTTCAGGCATCTGGTGACAGAGGAATGACGACACCTCTTTGACAGCAGTGCACAGCAGATGCCTGCAGCTGAAGAACTACTTTGAGGTGATGGAGAATGGGAAGCAAGCTTCTGGGCTGGCTGCATTGTCCTTGAATAGCAGTTGGAAATACCTTGGCTTATTTTGCTCGGCTTGGAGTCCTTATTAGGAAGGAGCCTGTTGAAATACAGCAGGCCTAATTCGACAAGCTTTAGAGTAGCCCTTGAATTTGTGGTTTTCCTGATACAAATGGTTGGAAACAATTTGCCTTCCTGGTGACATATTCTGATCCTTGATACATGTGGTTGTTTGAGTCAGAAATGTACCTTAAAGGTGATAATTCCTCACAAAGCTTTTTGGAGCGCCTTGAGGTGGAAGTAACTGTCTTCAGGCACCAAGTCTTTAAAATCTATGGTGTGTAACTGTGTAACCTGTTGCAGTGTGGTCTGTTACTTTTTATGGAGAAAATGAGGAGGTGCTAAGTGAGCAGATCTTAAAGCTTTGTAGAGAGGCCGCAGAGTCTTTACTAATGTGGTGGATCTGAGGAACAAAAAGGTAGCAACAAAGCTGTGAAAGAACGGTTACAGTAAGTGTTGTGGTGCACGTGAGCATCCCGTAACAGTCCTGTGGTTTGACTGAAAAGAGCAAAGGAATAAAAGGCCATTTTACGTGCTTTATCTCAGTTGCATGCAAGCTAATGTCACAAAATACGAACCGCAGGTGGTGTCAAATTCAAATACGGTTTGATTTGAGACAGAATTTTTTTTAGCTGAAGGTAGAGATCTCTATCCTGAATTACTGAGAGCAGTTATGAAGTCAAAGTCTGTTCTGACCTCTTTCATTGTCAGATTAAGCTATTTTGTTAGTTTGTTTTCTGTGCTCAGTGGGGATAACTCTGCAGTTCTAAGCACTGACATGCACAGGCTGTTTAATTTCTAGGTTAGAGTAACCCTGAAGAACATATCAACATTCCACTGTTCCTTTTTATAAAATCATGATCTGTATCGGTCCAGAATAGAACGCCTTTCTGACCTGAGGAAGGTCAGCAACACTTTAAGGCATTCTTCTGATTAAAGCAGTCCTAGCCACAGGTGTTTAAAATCAGGTCAAAACTTAAAGCTTAAGTTGTGAAAATTACTGATTAAATCAGAAGTAGTTGGGAGAGGGTTGGTGACACATCTCTGGGGTACAGGCTGGTCTCACTTCTGGTGTCAGACATGTGATAAGAATTTACGGATGTCGATTGTCATTCCTCCTTGTGCCGTTGCTTAAGAACAGGATAAAACATGTTCAAAACACCTACCACGCATCAAGCAAAATCCCTCTGTATTGCTGCAGTGGGAAGTTGTCAACAGATGGCAGCAGCCGAGTTTAAATTGCTGGTGGCTGAGGGCAATCTGTGTGAGATTTGAGCTGTTCTGGTCTCCCTGCTCCTGCTACAGAGCTGAATATCCCAGCTTCTCCTGTACTGTGATCCACAAAGATAATTTTTTCTGTCTTTTGTGCAGTAGGGCCTGATGGAAGATACGGGAGTTGAGAATAAGTATGGATCTTCGAAATACAGCAGTGGGGTTAAAAGCCAGGTGCATATGTGAGTGACTTCCCTGGAAATGCACTTTCTCCTGGTTCTTTTGTTTGTTTTCTGGCACAGGTAATTCAGTCACCTCCATTCCCCTGAAAAGAGTGTGTGTTTCAGCTGGAGTTTCACTGGCTGAAGATGGGAGAAGGAAAACTGCAGGCCAGAAAATACATGTAAGGTAAAAGTGGGGAAATTAATACTTAAGTTACTAAGGCAACTGTTCCATGTTCTAAAATCTGAGTTGGGAGCCGAGTCCAGAAGAGACACTTGGTTATCTTCTCTCACCTTTTTATAAGAAGGGCCCCAAACTTCATTCCTGTTGAACTTCACCCTATTGAGTTCCATATGCGAGGGAGCAAACATGAACAGTAAGATATGCCAGTGGCAAAGCTGCCCTTACAGGCAGAGCAAAGCTACAATGATTACTCCCAGCAAGCACCAAGCAAGTTAAAACTCTTTCTGCAAAATCTCTTCCGTGCCAGTGACAAGCTTTAGTCTAATAAGGTAGTCAAATTCACATCTGGCTTTTTCAATAGACTAAATGTGCCCTGCTACAACTGTTCTGTTCCTGGGTTGGCATTGGGGCAGCAGTCACTTTGCAGTTGTAGTTGATCAAATTTTAGTGCCATGCACAGCACAGTGCAGCAGGATGCTTGAGATCAGCCAGCTGAAAACACCCAGCAATCACCGCTTACACTTTTTATAGTGACATAAAACACTGTTAAAGTGGATGCCAAATGGTCTATAAAAGTAAATGGGTCAGGTGCATATTTAATGAGTAGCTTTTTCTCCCTGCCTTGGGCTGTAATTTTCCCAGTTCTCTCAGGACACCCCAGCTCATCACTCTTGTGACCGAGTTGAGAATAGTGAATGCTGTTGGTACCGTTTTGCTGCTGGGATGGGGCAGAATTCAAGTTCCATATCTAGCATAGTTTTTACTGAAGGTCATATCTGCTAGCACTGCTCTTAATTGTGGCATTTGCAGTCCTGTTGTGTCTGCTGCTTTTGGACACGGTGTCCTAGCAGGGCACATGCCCTACCCAAAACTTAGTCAAGGAGATATTTTTCTTTCCAGCTTGGAGGGGTAGTGCTGTTTGAGGGCAAACCATGGAAATGCAGTGTTCCTTCTACTCTATAATCTATTGCTGTTCCCTCTTGTGTCTTCATCATTTATAACCAGGAGCTGATCTGCTTCAAATCTCATTAATTTTATTTATTGTTACTACTTTCTAATCACGTGCTACCCATTCTACAGAAAAGTTTTTCCAGAAGCTTGTAATCCCCTGCCTGTGGTCTCTAGATGTCTCTCTTGCTTTAATATAAGAAACCATGAAAAAAGAACACTTGGTGTGTGATCTTGGATACAAAACTGTACATGCAACACTCCTCTGTCTACACCTCCCAAGCTAGATTAGACTGGGATTTGTGCTTTCTATTGTGAGGAAGAAACGTGGCATAACCATTCCTGTTGGCTTCCACTGACACAAGTAACATGTGCTTTCGGTTGGACTGGGCTGTGGGCAGGAAGGAGCAAGGGTTTTATCTGGGAGCCGGAGAAGAAAAGCAGGTCATGAGCGAGGTTAAAAAGAAGCTGCTGCTGAACCCCACCTCTGGTGTACTTTCCCAGTCTCTACAGATGGAGCCTAATTGGTATTTGGTCTGTTGTTTAGTGCAGTTTAAGTTTGTTTTAAAAAAACAAAGGAACATCAATGAGAATGTCAGGTTTTAATAGCTTTACAACTCAGGCCTTTAACC
This sequence comes from Clamator glandarius, assembly GCA_033459285.1. NCBI lineage: Eukaryota > Metazoa > Chordata > Aves > Cuculiformes > Cuculidae > Clamator > Clamator glandarius. Next base: position 1,812,756 of record JAUNZM010000157.1, on the reverse strand, counting down.
ATAAGAATGAAAAAAATTGTGGGGAAAACAAAAGGATTTTTTTTTCCTTTTCTCCCTACACCTCTGCAGTTCGCATGGATGCCTCTCTTGCAATAGCATGCCCAGCTGTATTCTTGCATAACAGGATCCTCGACATAGAATCCACAAGTCTGTGTGGGCTGGTAATTAGTGCTGGCCCTCATTCAGTCCCTGGGTTTCATTCCTCAGGGTGGCACCATTAGCCCCTCAGTTAAGTGTCTGTGTGCCTCGGATTTGAAACCATTTTTACCTTGCCTGAGCAGGCTTGGAGCTGGGAGCTGACTGCACACGTTGCTGCATTCGAGAGGAGGCCTGTTCGCTCTGGTGTGGGATGGGCAGGTGGATTTGTCCATCTTGGACAGAAGTCAAAGCCTTGCTTGTTTTCCAATACCAGTGGAGGATTTCTGACTCAGTTCTTTCAGTTTAAAGTGAAAAACAAAAAAACAATTACAGTTCATCTCAGATAGCAGGAATTTGAGTTTGGTGGGATGCCTTGCTTACTGTGAAGCATTGTCAGACAAAAGCTGAGATGTGCATAGTGGGACTGCTACCTGCCAGGCAGACGTGTGTCTCAGGAGGGAAGCAAAAACCAGGAGGCTATTTTTAGCTCTGAAACACTTCTTGAATGACATTCAGTCCTCGCCAGCCTTTGATGAGCAGAGAAATAATCCCTCAAGGGAGTGACTGAAGGTGTTTGGATCTGAGCCCAGCTCCGGGCAGCTCCTGGCACAGCCGTGGGAGCACCAGGGCAGCTCTGGGCACGGAGCCTGCAGGCTTCGCTGTGTGAGAGCGAAACACTCGCTGGGTGGCAGGGAGCTGGAGCTGGCAGTACAGGAATGTATCAGAGCTTGAGGAAAAATGCCTTTGACCCTGCTTTCCTGATAGAGACCTAGCCCTGCAGTGTGGGGCACAGGGATGAGAACCACAATCCCACGGCATATCAGGAGTCAGCCCTGTTTCCTATGCCCAGGTGGGAGAATCCACCTTTCAAACCAGCAAAATGCAAACCTAGTGCTGGTAGGTGGCAGCTACAGAAATAGATATAGCGATAGCAGATAACACTCCTTGATAGCTGAAATAAAAAGCATTAAATTGTACAAAATTGAGCTTTAATTGCTAACTCTCTCCTGCCTGCTTAAATCACTAACAATAAGTGTCTGGTCTTTAGTCATGAGCACTTGCAGGCAGAGCAGATGTGATAGGGGAAACATGTTTGGCATAAATATTGACGTGAATGACACAAGGTACAGTGTGGCATATTTATTTCTCTGTAGTTAGCATTATAGCACAGCTTGATATGAGAAGGGTTCCTTACTCATGTCTCTGTGTGCATGCATAACAATGGACTGTTATGGGTAGAATGCAGATGATTTTCCTGTCTCTGCAGTTGGCACCAACGTGTGGATGGCATCATTTATTGTGGGAGATGAGCAACTGGCCTAAGCATGGCCGTGCTTGGAGAAAACCCTCTACCTTGTGTCAAATAGGAAACAAATGAGACAACAGAATAAGAGGCTGCTCTTCTCTGTCTCCATGCCTGACATTGCCTGCCTGTGGTGGCTCTGTGCTGCTCGGCTGCTGTAGACCCCCTATGAGGGTGAGACGTGTCTCACCAGCCCCACTCCTGGCAGCCTGGCTGCAGCCAACAGCCTCAACTTGAGCTATGGCTGGAATGGGAGAGGACTGGAAATATCTTGATTATCTCACAGGAATTTAATTGCAGAGGTGTGGGTGGCCAGGTGAAAGCTGGTCTTCTGAGGATTTGGGTGCTCCAAGTGTGGATATGGTGATAGAGTTAAGGTTGGTTGCTTTACACTGATGGGAACCTGATCATCTTATTCTTGTCTTGCTTTTCTGTGCTTGTGTGCCAGATCATAGAATCACCAGGTTGGAAAGTTGGAAAACACCCACCAGATCATTGAGTCCAACCATTCCTATCAATCACTAAACCATGTCCCTCTGTGCCTTGTCCACCCGTCCCTTAAACCCCTCCAGGGAAGGTGACTCAACCCCCTCCCTGGGCAGCCTCTGCAAGTGCCCAGTGACCCTTTCTGTGAAAAATTTTTTCCTAATGTCCAGCCTGAACCTCCCCTGGTGGAGCTTGAGGCCATTCCCTCTCGTCCTGTCCCTTGGGAGAAGAGCCCAGCTCCCTCCTCTCCACAACCTCCTTTCAGGGAGTTGGAGAGAGCAATGAGGTCTCCCCTCAGCCTCCTCTTCTCCAGGCTAAACACCCCCGGCTCTCTCAGATGGCAAAGCTCTTAGCACTCAAGTGGTTCAGCAGGCATTGTCTTTCAGATGCTACTTTGCAGCAGCAGTAAGTTTTCTCATCTCTTCTGCATGTGTTTTAACATCAGAACATGTAGAAATGGGCAATCTTGGACTTTTACTGTCCTGTTTAAACTTTGAGAGATATTGGCTGGTGGATTGCAGAGCTGCTTGGGGAATGGAAGGGAAGACAATAGGGTAGGCAGACAAAGGGACGGTCTGAGCTCTGTTTACTTAAGAAAAATCATGAGACATTTCAATGTAGAAGAGCCAAGAGCTTCTCAGGCTGGCTGTGAATGCCGAGTACTATCTCAGGAGCCCTCTTGGAAGCCTTTTTGTTGAAGGGAATAATTATACTGTGGTAAAAGTATTTACTTGCCAGGTATTTGCCTGCCTTATTTGTACTGTATTCTCCCGTTGCTGAAATATAAAATGAAAAACCTTAGGACGTATGCCTGGGAGTAACAAACTTTCCATTCTTTCTAAGCTCACTTGATTGAGTGCCTGGTTTAGAAATACCATAAAAATGCCAGGCCATAGCTTGAAATATCTCATTACCAGGTGTCAGGCTGCTTATAACTTTCACTTGGGGATTGCTGAGGGCTTTTTCTTTTTCCTGTTGGTCTTCTAATGGAAATGCCAAAGGGGGAAAAACTATTACAAAAAATAAAAAATGTTTCTTTGATTGAAAATAAAAATGCTGAGCCAGCAGTGGCTTTCAGTAGTGCTCGCTCTATTGTATTGCCCTCTCTCTCTATTACAATATTTCACAAGCCCGTGGGATGTTGTGTGGCATGAGGGTCTTGTACGAGCATGGAGCTGCTGGTTTTCTGTGTACTGGGAGGTATATTATATCAATAAAAAGAACTGACAAGTAAGTAGGGAGGGCAAAGACCCCAGATTCTGTGGCCACAGCACTGGCTTGGCTGAAGTCAGTCAAGTGTACCCTGTAGGGCAGAGGTGGCAAGGCCGGACAAGGACCTGTTGGACCTTTTGTGGCTGCTGGTGGTCTATGAGAATGCGAGGACACCCTTTTAATGCTCTTGCCTTCTCTTACAGGGGTGTCTGGTCCTCTAGCTGTGGGTGCTAGCACAATAAGTGATGTGAGAGAGCTTGTGGCATTGCCAGGCCCTGTGTAATAGGTGCTAGAACTAGTGAGGCTGCTGCAGGCTGAGCAAGCACCTGAGAATGGGTGGTCTAAAGCACGAGCAGACAGCAACAGTGCTGGGAAGGAAATGTGAGGAAGATTAATGGAGAAAGCTACCAGAGAGGCTGGGAGAGGCATATTTCCTCTGCCTGAAAGGAGGGGTAACATGCTTCTCTGGATACTTTAGTCATGGTTGGAGATTCTTGTGGCATCTTCAGAAGCCTCCTGTCATGGAGAAGATGATGCTCTAGAAAGACAGTCTTGGCCAGGTCCAGCTTGTACCAGGTGAAATCAGGATGTGGATTCAGTCCTGGATTTCAGCATTTCTTTTTCACTGCTTGGTCATCTTCCAGTGCTGGCAGCAGAACTGCTGGTTTGAGGATCTCCATATCACGCTGGAGAATATGCTATCAAGGATGGAAGTGTCACAGCTTGTCTACCAGCACCTAAATGTGCTAGCTGCTGGGAAGCCTGTGATCCCTTTGCTGTCTCTCGAGTTGTGCCCTGGCACAGGATGGTGTCTGCAGCCTGGGCCACGCAGACATTGGTGCCTGAAGACAGCGCGGTACCACCAGCGGAGGTCATGGTGCCCCAGAGCATCCTGCACTCGCGGGAGGTTTCTGAGGTCCTCTCCTAGGCTCAACTGATCACTTCTTTGGGCCTCCCAGAGGCTGCAGTCCCTCCTTACAGCAATGCTGGCACTTTCCACAGCAGGGAAAGGGAAACACAGGGAGACGTGGCAACCAATTTGCAAATAATAAAACACTTAAAGCTGTACAAAAAGCTATCTTGCATGGAAAATCAGACAAGGCAGGAAAAAACCAGCACTTAACCATCAACATAATGCAGCTGAAATATCTTTCTTAGAGATAATAATCTCTGACTCCAGCGGTAAAAATAAAGGACAAAAACTGGAAGAAGCCAGAGAGCGCAGTCGTGGGAGTGACTTGGTGAAATGAAAATTAAAAACACAATGAAAAGCATAGAATTGCCTTAAGTAAAAACAGAGCCATCTGCATAGAACAACAACTGAGATTATATGGGAAGCACATGGAGGTGTGGGGAACTGAGCTGAGCCTGGAGCTGCAGCAGGGCTGGTCCTTTGCCAGCTCTCATCTGTGAAGGAACAGGAGAAAAGAGCCTCTACGTGGAGCTGAGAAAGATCTAGATTTCAAAGGTCACTCACAGCCTAGGAGACGTTCGTGTCCTTGCTTTTAGCACCCGATCTCAAGGGTGAAGTAATTTGTGGTCTGTCTGGAGTATAATGGCTGATCCTGGCCAGTGCCTGCTCCTGCCTGGTGAAGCTCATCCCCAGACTGCTGACCTTTGATGGATGGTATGTGCTGATTCCTCAGTGAATCTCACTGCAGCTCACATTTAAAGGTCTGTGCAAGTTAGTCCTCATCCAAAGCTTGAACAATTGAAGAAAAGATTTCCTTTGGCAGAGATCCACACCCCACCAGGCTGTGATGGCTCAGAGAGGCAGAGCTGCCAGCTGAACAGAGCTGGGAACAGCCCATGGAGTTTCTTATTGTCCCTGCTATTAGGGAGCACCGTCTCATGCAAATCACAGCCACAAAACTGGGCTCTAAATGTTGATTCCCACTTCAGATTTTAGGCATTTGGAGATCCTGGATTTAAAAATAGGTCTCAGTTTTTAAATGTGACAGGATGCCAATTGATGGTGTGGATACCTAGGTCTCAGTGACTATTTTCAGGCTGATCTTGATGGTTTTGTTATGCTAAGTGTCGTAAAAATCAAACTGCTTGATAAACTGTCTGCTGTTTCCCACAACACCGAGCCCTTTTGCTCCCCATAGACAATGGTGCAGAGAGCCTTATGCAATCCTCCTGCTCTGCTGGTGGCTGCTGTCTTCCAGAGCTGCCATGGTATTTTTAGATGCAAAGGAGAAGTGTCTCCTAACTATATGCTAATCACATTTTCAGACCTTCAGCTGATATGAAAATGATTCAGCCGTTCCCTGAATTCACACACTTTTGTTTGTCGCCTTCTGTATGCTGCATGTAGCTTTTCAGATGACTGTGCCTATTTTCTACCAAAATCACGGTTTGGGAGCTGCTGTACAACAAAGGATGTTTTTATCCTTTTTGGAGATCTTTTGAGTTATCCTTAGCCCTAGCTGTCTGAAATACAGTCATGCACATATATTCTCTCTGCAGGCAAAGAACAGATGCAAAGAATAGACTTTACAGCTGTGGTTCTCAGATTTTATTACTCAAAGGGCTGCTTGACCTTCAGAGAAAAAAAAATATCTGGGAACCATCATATCTGATGATGCCACCCTGGTGTTCATTTATGGCCAAATAACTTTTATAGGATTTTTTTTATTAGTTTTGCTTGCCCTTTTGTTTACTCGCTCGCCTAGATGAGAATGTGCTTGGTAAATGTCTTTGTCTCTCTGGACGGGTCACTGTCTGGTGCCTCACACAGCACCCTGGGGCCCGCGCTGCGTGTGGGGCTGCAGCCCTTGTGGCCTCTGCCCCATCAGCCCCGCGGGGTGGCTGCTGAGCTGAGGAAAACAGTCAGTGTGGTGAAATCAGGCTTTTCCTTAGGAAAAAGAAGCTGCATGCTGCCCCACAGGGTGGGAGGACCTGCCCCCGCAGGATGCTCTGCCCCACACGGCTGGAGGCTCTGCCCCTCACGGCTGGAGGCTCTGCCCCTCACAGTTGGAGGCTCTGCCCCTCACACGGCTCGAGGCTCTGCCCCTCACGGCTCGAGGCTCTGCCCCTCACGGCTCGAGGCTCTGCCCCTCACGGCTCGAGGCTCTGCCCCTCACGGCTCGAGGCTCTGCCCCTCACGGCTCGAGGCTCTGCCCCTCACGGCTCGAGGCTCTGCCCCTCACGGCTCGAGGCTCTGCCCCACACGGCACGAGGCTCTGCCCCTCACGGCTCGAGGCTCTGCCCCACACGGCTCGAGGCTCTGCCCCACACGGCTCGAGGCTCTGCCCCTCACGGCTGGAGGCTCTGCCCCTCACGGCTGGAGGCTCTGCCCCTCACGGCTCGAGGCTCTGCCCCTCACGGCTGGAGGCTCTGCCCCTCACAGTTGGAGGCTCTGCCCCACACGGCTCGAGGCTCTGCCCCTCACGGCTCGAGGCTCTGCCCCTCACGGCACGAGGCTCTGCCCCTCACGGCTCGAGGCTCTGCCCCTCACAGTTGGAGGCTCTGCCCCACACGGCTGGAGGCTCTGCCCCACACGGCTCGAGGCTCTGCCCCTCACGGCACGAGGCTCTGCCCCTCACGGCTCGAGGCTCTGCCCCTCACAGCTGGAGGCTCTGACCCACACGGCTCGAGGCTCTGCCCCTCACGGCTCGAGGCTCTGCCCCTCACGGCACGAGGCTCTGCCCCTCACGGCTCGAGGCTCTGCCCCTCACAGTTGGAGGCTCTGCCCCACACGGCTGGAGGCTCTGCCCCACACGGCTCGAGGCTCTGCCCCTCACGGCTCGAGGCTCTGCCCCTCACGGCACGAGGCTCTGCCCCTCACGGCTCGAGGCTCTGCCCCTCACAGCTGGAGGCTCTGCCCCTCACGGCACGAGGCTCTGCCCCACACGGCTGGAGGCTCTGCCCCTCACAGCTCGAGGCTCTGCCCCACACGGCTCGAGGCTCTGCCCCTCACAGTTGGAGGCTCTGCCCCTCACGGCTCGAGGCTCTGCCCCACACGGCTCGAGGCTCTGCCCCTCACAGTTGGAGGCTCTGCCCCTCACGGCACGAGGCTCTGACCCTCACGGCTCGAGGCTCTGCCCCACACGGCTGGAGGCTCTGCCCCTCACGGCTTGAGGCTCTGCCCCACACAGTTGGAGGCTCTGCCCCACACAGTTGGAGGCTCTGCCCCTCACGGCTGGAGGCTCTGCCCCTCACGGCTTGAGGCTCTGCCCCTCACAGTTGGAGGCTCTGCCCCTCACGGCTCGAGGCTCTGCCCCTCACGGCTTGAGGCTCTGCCCCACACAGTTGGAGGCTCTGCCCCTCACGGCTCGAGGCTCTGCCCCACATTGCTGCAGGCCCACAGGTGTGTCTGGCTGGGCCCAGCCCCTCCCAAGGCGCCAGAGGGAGCTGACATGGAGGGCGGCTGCTGGGGTGTCCAGCTGCCCTGAGCTCGCCCCTGTTGTTTCTCAGCCGCCTTCTCCAGGCTGTGGCCTGTCAGCCCCCCGTGTGTCCCCTGTGCCCAGCCGCGAGGGGTGCTCTGGCCTGAGTGAGGACAGCCACGCCAGCGCCCGTGGAGGGCAGCGAACAGGACCTGGCGAGGTCCCTGCATCAAGGTGAGACTGATGACATTTTGAAAGAAATTGGCCTTGTGTAATTCAGAAACCAGAGGAAGCGGCCTGTGTTGGTGGAGGATTTGTTCTGTGCGCCCTCTCTTCCCTGTGCCGCTCTTCTTCCTCCTTTTTGATCTCCGTATTTCTTGGACTCAACTCTCTACCCTGGCTTTTAAGGACTAGGGCAAAATGTTTCCACAGTTAAGGAAGCTGTTCAGATTTGCATTTAATAGGTTAGGGCTGAATTAAAGCAAAAGGAGGCAAAATTGGGAACAGCCCAAGAATATGAGGGTGTGTATGTACGTGTATGAAGGAGTAAAGGCAATGCTTGCAGATGGACAGGGAAAATAAAACATGGTAAAGAAGACAGAGAGAGCCGAGTCCCTCTTTGTTGTCATATCAAGCATGCTGTGACTAATGGAGATAATTTTTCCCCCCCCATCAGTACCATAATAGAAGAATAAACTAATTGTCATCTGCCACCCACTGTTTGTAAAGCAGCTTCTCTTAAATAGTTCTTGTGTATTGAGTTCAGCTGTCAAAAGGAGCCTCTTTTTTCATGGTCTGCAAAATGCATTTCAGCATGAACACAGCTCGATGCAAAGGTCACCCCATCAAAAATATTTTTCCTCAGTATTGAGTATAATGGCAAAAAAAGAGGCATTTTGCAGTCTATTCTTACCGGTTTACTTTATATTTCTCAAATGGTAGACAGCTGGAGATTAAATTCCCTTTGATAGGCAGAATTTGAGGGAATATATTTTGTGGTGTAGTTTCGATTCCCCCCCCCTTTCTTCCATGCTACGTTATAGGCTTTTTAATAGCTACTTATGACAGGTAGTATGAGTGGGAGACAGGAGAAAATTACCTATAGTTTTTTAGATTGGCTGCTCTTCCTTAGGATATTAGTATGTGATCCTGTGTGTGCCAGTGTTTTAATGGGAGTTTGGTTCCTGGATGCTTAAATTACTCTCTCTGTCAGTGTTTCCGTTTACTTGATGACATTCCAAAGGTGAAAAGACTTTGGGAGCCAGCCTACGGAATAAGGGAGACCACAAGAACAGCAAATATCGCTACAGACACTAGGCAGAGGTCGTGTAGCAGTGAGAGGGAGAGGCTTCCACAGGAGAGCTGGGGTAAGGTGGTTTGAAGTTATAATTGCAGGGAGGTACTGTCTAATAAACCCCGAACAACTCTGGTGGTAGGAGAATTGCTTTCTCTCAGTCATTTACCAGAGCAGAAAACTTCCAAGTCTCTCCAGGCCTTATTATTCTCTTAAATGCTAGATTTCTGTTTTTTAAAGGGCAACTGTACCACATGTAGAAGGTTTCAGTTCCAAGTGTGCTCTAAATGCAGCAGAACCTTTGTTCTGTTGTGCTAACAAAAATGTGTTGACAGGGATGGGCATCGAAGCCCTGGGCTGAACTATCAGGCTTGGAATTAGGCAGAGGATGTTTTGCAAGGGTGCTACAGCCAAGGAAACCCACACATTCTGGTCTCTTCTTGCTCCTATGCTGGTGTGTAGTCAGGAGAGAGCTCCTTTAAGTTGTATCGTTGAGGGCTGAGGGCTGAGTTGTTCTTACTCTGTCTCTGGGTCCCTCAGTGGGTGACAGTGCCACCAGGTGGCAGTGGCCACCAAATAATGTCTGGCCAGAAGCACAAGGTCCAGGCAGTGCATTTGTCCAGTGCTTTGCTCTCTGATGTAAGGCTGGCAGTGCGAGCCAGCCCCTAAATGTCAGCCAAAGCGCTGCTCTAGCTTATGCTTGTCCTTCGATTTTCTAGTAGACCCGAATTCCCATTTCTCCATTCCCACATTTTTGAGCATTTCAGTAAAGTAAGCGCGAGAAATGATTGAGTCCTTGATGAACTGTGCATTGCTTTACTGTGTGTGCACTCCCAGAGACTCACCTGGAGGAGATGGCCCATGCCCAAACTTACCTGCTGTAAAGGCTATTTACACTGTGGTGGGCTCTGTAGGCTTGGCCAGTTAAGGAACCAAACCAGAGGCAGTTTTACATGTTTTTATCATGAGCTGATGGCTTTTTGCTGTCTTTGGTATGAACATTGCAAAGCAAGAATGATGAATGTGTGATAAATGGCAACAAACTCAATGGGTGAAGAAGAATGGCTAGGAAAGACAGGATGGCTTTCGAATTCTGCAGTCAAGTTACTGAATAGTCTGAGGGCAGGCCAGGAGGGTGGAAAGAAGGCAGGAATCACGTCTGTTCTGTTTTTCTGCTGAAAAATCAAGAATGACAAGACAAAACTTAACAAAGCACTGTGACATTTTAGGTAGAACATTGTATTTGGGTGAAATGTACTGCCTACACATGACTGAAAGCCTCACTTTCCAACACGAGACTCAATTTCTGCCATGTCATTGGGGCTGGTGGATGCCATGTACCGTAGCTCTCTGTAGGCAAAAAGCTAAAGCCTCCCATTTCAGGTTCTTCTCTGTAAAATGGATTTTGCTTGACCCAGCAAGGATGATATGAGGATACGTTTGCTGATATTCTTGGGGTCCCCATCTGGTTTTGGGAGGCTGTTGTGAAAGGCTTGAATGGAAAATTCTTTTCTGTCTAAGCATATCTATAATTAAACTGGTCTGTTTATTAATGAGTTCAGGCAGGCTTATTATTGTTTTTCTAACCTTGAGCTAAAAAATTGTGCAATGTGGTCTGCCACACATCTGCTGCTCCATGCGTGCTGGGGAGGGTGGACACCTGGTGTCAGTGGAGGGAGAGCAGTGGAGTGGAAACAGTGGCCTCACTGGGAATTTCCCTTGAAGATAAAAACCCTGCATGGGTATTTATGAAACATTTCTTTTTAACCAGCAGCATAGGTAGGTTTGTTGTCAAGCAGGAGACGTTAAAAAAGCAAATAACTGCAAGCTGGCCAAATGCTTAATGAGAATCCATGAGTTGTGACAGGTGAACTCATCTGTTGGCAACACTGGCTGCATTATGGTTGGACTTGATGACCTGGTGGGTCTCTTCCAGCTTGGTGGTTCTGTGATTACTGTGTCACACACTGGTGGTTGCTCTTGAGAGACACATTTGTACAGTGTACCTGGTGCATGTGTTGCTCTTCCTTCATGTAAGACGCAGGCTGTTTCCATCACATTGTCCTGTGGATCAGATAGGAAAATTACACACGTAGTCATATGCAAGGACCATGACTGGTTCTGTGCTCCTGAAGCTGGAGGGAGAAAGGGGAATGTATCCCCTTGTGGGCAGAGTTTGGTAGGAAGGGGAAACAACCTGCTGGTGAGAGGTGGATGCCTGAGAGCTGCATCTGCCAGCAGGGACACTTGAGTCTTTGCAATACATAAATAATGGAAAATGTGTCAAATCCAGAAAGCCTTGACCCAGCTGTAGAAAGATCACAGTTTTAGCAGAGACCACATCAAGCAAGATGTTCCAACCCAATAGAAAACAACTTAATTTATGTTTGAAAGGCATCTATGATGCACGAAAAGAAATGGCTCACACTTGCAGTGGAAAATCTAAAGTAGAATAGGCAGATATGACCTCACCTCTTCATACTGGAAAATTACTGCCATTTAACTTGGTGTTCTTGCCGTCTTAAAGTAGTTAGTGGAGAGTCAGTGGAGTTCCCAAGAGTGAGAAAATGGTGGCAGTGGCTGAAGGGATCTGCAATCTGTATAACTAATTGTTGTGTACTTCACTCACAATACCCCCTTTTCTCCAGCAAATTCATAGTAAAAAACCCCAAACAACTGAACAAAACAGGGTCTATTTCTAAATGTAGAACCTCAGGAGCTCTGAGCCTAGTGTGGTCTGGAGGTCCATAGGTTCCTGTAGGCTCTGCCAGGGGAGTGACAGCCAAGCCCTGGCTAGGGAAGATGCTCCTTGGCTTCAGGCTCTTGTTTCACAGCAAGACACATGTAAGCCAAAGGCCCTTAGTCCTGCAATATGTCTGTTTGGCACATTTGGATGTATAGCAATAGATGAAGTGTCACCCAGCAGTGATATGCTTCCCAGTGGAGAAGTCTGCCATGTCCCCATGGAAGCCGTTCCAATGGTTTAATTACTCCCAGTGTTGGGAAACAAGCTTTCATTTCAAAACTGAATTAGTTTGACTCTAGTTTCTGCCCATTGAATCTTTTTTTGGTGAGGCTGACTCTTAGCCAGCTCTTCTGCATGCAAGTACCTGTGAGTATCAATTGAGTCGTCCCTTTGTTTTATTGGACACATTAAATTACTTATGTTTGTCTCTGCAGGAAGTTTTTCAGGCCGTGGTTTTCTTTCAGCTGTCATTTAATCTCATTTCTGTGTCTTCCCTCTCTCTGAAAGTTGACTTTTTGGTCTGGACATAGTTGTCCAGGGGAATTCTTACATCTACATACAAAGTTAAGGTTGCTTTCATGCTACCTGGCTCTTCAGTCCTGTCAGGATGGCATCGGCATGGCAGAGATCATTAATTTCTTCTCTGGTTTTGGTCTTGTAAACGCAACATTGCTCTTCCCAAATCTACAGCCTTGCATTGTATTCTGCAGCAGTAATTCAACAAAATCCATGCTCAACTCTGCAGGGAGTGCAGCAGGCCTGGCTGGGAGTTTGGGCTATGTGAGACTCACGGGTATTGGCACAGCCTGTCAGGTCACTGTTTTCTACCAAATCCATTGTCTGCATGTTATTAGTGCTTTTGGAAGTGGTATAAAGTTCTCCCTCTCACTTCCATTTCCTAACAATTTGCTTTGCAACTTAATTGATGTTTGTCAATACTAGAAAATGTCTAGCTAGAAAATGTCTTCAAGCTTGGCTAGGTTTCAGCAGAGTGGGGAAACAGGGACTGTTCTCATTCCTTCTGTTGGGTTTTTGCTGTCTGTCAAGGTAAAGGTGGGGAAAGGAAAGTGGAGGGGAAGCTGGGACTGAGATGCACCTTGAAGGCACTAGGAAGCCACTGAGATGGCTTGGTTTAGGTGTAAGAGCTTTTATAGGCAGCTGCAGAGAGGGGGTACCGAACACGATTCAAAGCAACCATCTGCTGTGGGCAGGCTGTGCTGCTGTCCAGAAAAGCCATCTCTGTTTATGATGAATATATTCCTTCACTATGAAACCTCTCTTATTTGGCCACTTATCACAAGAATTTGTTGACCCCTTGAAAGCTCTAAGAAAATGGGTAATTTTGCAGGGAGTCAATATTCAATTAAAGGTTAAATTAATATGTCTGCCTCCTGTGCGGCATAACCCACATGAGCAAAATCTGGGAGGACCAGAGAAGGACAGTCATCGCCTGCGAGATCCTGTCTGCTCATCAGAATAGTAAATGTATGGCAGTAATGATACAGTGCTGGAATGAGTAACAGGTCTTGTTCTTCCCACCTGTTCGACTTCTCTACTGTCTGCAGTGTCTGATGCTCACTAAAGCTGCTGGGATTTCAGTGCAGTGCTTGGACATGTGCTTAGTTGCTAATTTCTCAGATTGAGGAGTGACTGAAATGTATATTGAATACTTCAATGGATGGAGGTTGCCTATCAGGAAATAAAGCAGTACAGAAATCTGAACCATAAGGCAAGGTATCTTTTTTCTTTCTTTTTTTTTTCCTAACAGAGTTTATGTTTTTCTGTTTAAATGCAAATATTTCTCTTTGGCCCCCTGCTTGAGGACAAATAAGGTGATTGCTACTCGTGGCTATACTGGTTTCTTCATTTGAATCTGCTAATATAATGGCAGTACGATTAAAAAAAAAAAAAAAGGCAGACATTTGGGCAGAGATGGGATGTTAAATATTGCAGAGAGCATGGAAGCCCTATGTCAGCCCAGAGCTTGTAAAGGAAAAACCATCACTTGGCAGAGACAGCTTAATAGGCTCATAAAATCTGGCACCATCAAAACCACAATTTGGGTTTTATCAAAGCATGGCAGGGGAGCCTTGAGATATGACAGCTGTATTATCTGTCTTCAGATCGTTCTGAGAGCAACACCAGGATCAGGCTGGAAACAGTTCAGAAAATAATTTCGTATTGAGGGTTTGCTGGGGGCAGAAATGTATAGGGAAAATTGAAATCAAAGAATTAATAACAGTATCAATAACCTTCCTACAGCAGCGATCAGGCATGACATGAAAATGACTTGAAAGTTGTCATCTGCTATGTATTTTATTCCCATCAGGAAGGTTTGAAGTTTGAGAGGAGAATCCAAATAAGGCAGTTAGAAGAGTGGAGTGTTTTGGGGAAAGGGGGAATGGTTGGTGCATAGAACCTTTCATTGCAATTTTCCCTGCCAGACACAGGCACATGGCTGGGCTGAGTTCTGCTATAGTGGAGCAAATACTGGAGTGACCAGATGTGTGGAGTGATACCAGTGATTGCAATGTCAGCGGGTCTATGCCAGATCATAGAATCCTAGAATAACCAGATTGGAAGAGACCCACTGAATCATCGAGTCCAACCATTCCTATCAAACACTAAACCAGATGGTGATCGTTGCAGCAAAAGACACAATGCGGCTCTTCCTAAAAATGTATCCTAGAGGCAGAAGACTTTGAGTAGGATTCAAATTCACTGAAGTCATCACCAAGATTTCCAGTACCTTTTTCTGGGCTGTGAACCAATCCTACTTATTCCAGTTAGTGTGGGTGTAGGGAATGGCAAAATGTCCTACTTTTTTTTTTCTTTTTCCTTTTTTTTTCTGTCAGTCTATGTTGACTCTGAGCCATTTGCGCTCATTTAATTTTCTCCAAGATGACTTGACTCACAGCCAGGAGTTCACTGTACTTGTCCTGGGCTTTGGGACTCTGGGCCTAAACTACGGAACTATCCATAGCTACTGGAAAAGGGAGCCCAGCACGTAGGTTAAACCACTTACAATGATGGCATGGTTGATGCAGCCAAGCTTTATTTCTGAAAGGGACTTAGTCACTTATGAAGTGAAACCGCACTGAAAATGTTCCCTTTCTTGTGGTCCAAATGCTTTTCAGACATTACCTAAGCCATCAGGCTGTGATGGGACAGACTGCTGTGATCCCTTTTGCCAGATGCAGGTCATTAATGTGCAGAGGAGAAAGGGCTGAATTTTCAGACTTTCTCAGAGACAGCAAGTTTCTATTGCAGTTTATGGTGAAACTTAACCTGCAAATCATCTAGAATTCTACAAGGAAGCTGGAGAGAGACTGTTCATAAAGGCTGGTGGTGATAGGACAAGGGGGAACAGCTATAAACTGGAGAGGGGCAGATTTAGACTAGACATTAGGAAGAATTTCTTCGCCATGAGAGTGGTGGGACACTGGTACAGGTTGCCCAGGGAAGCTGTGGCTGCCCCATCCCTGGAGGTGTTCAAGGCCAGGCTGGATGGGGCCTTGGGTAACCTGATCTAGTGGGATGCCCCTGCTCATGGCAGGGGAGTTGGAACTAGATGATCTTTAAGGTCCCTTCCAACCCAAACTATTCTATGATTCTATGAATTGACACTGGATTTCTGTCTATATTTAGCTATATTTTTGCCACATAGCTAGCCAAGCTTGCAGCGTTTCCAAGGCAAAAGGGAAGAAGTGAAGCTTGCAGTCTCCACTTTCTGAATTAGCAATTGTGTGTCTGAGAGCTTCAGAAAACTGATCAGAGAAACTAGTGAAGATGAGAAACCGCTTGCTCAAATGCACGGTGAATGCTGAGATACAGGCTCAGTTGCAGAATCTGTTTATATACAGGGGAGAAAAATGGTATGAGATAAGCAAGTTAGTCACTTTAGCAAGAACTCAGTCATTACTTTCTGGTTTTCTTTTGGAGTGGTCTCTATGAAATGAAATAGTAACTCCTTCATAATGGAGATAGGTATAAATAAAGAGATTTGTGCTTTTGGATGGAGCACAGGCACAGAAAATCAGGTACTATCTTTGCTGGAGGAGACAGATGGAGGTTTACCAAGCAGCTGGAAGTTGCTGGGAAAGCAGAGAAGCAGTCTGACAGCTGGAGTGATGTCGGCAGCTTGCTCATGCTGCATTAGTAACAGGACTGTATGCTTGTTTGTCCCAAGCCTTGGTCCATACCAAGAAGCCTCTGTTGCACTGCTACTTGGAGCTGTGATGCACACAGACCACAGTCCCTGAAGCAAAAGGGTAATTATGCTGGTAGGATCACTTGAGGGGTGGGCATGTGCCATTCCTATAAGCTTGTCACAGAAGGAGGAAATGCCTTTTCAACGAGGATAAAGTCAGTGTATTCACTGGTCATGGAGTCTGGTGGCTCTACTTGCCAAAATAACTTGTGTGCTCCCAAAGTAAGAAAACACCTCCATGGCACTGAGTCTATGATTCTAGGTCATTTCTTCCTTTGATCATTTGCTTTTCTTCTGCAATTTGTAGTTGATTGGGAGTTATTCAAAGGTAGCTTCAAAAGATCAAAGTCAGATCCAGTCTTTATATTACAGCATTCATTCCTCTGCCATTCAGTTTATGCAGGTATTAATGAGATGTGTTTTATATGGCCTGACATTCATGTCTTCAGTTTACTCTTACAAGATTGTTCTGCTGTCCCTCTTGTTTTAATAAGAAACAGAGTCTCCAAGATCATGTCCTACAGAGATATTATCCATTTTAGGATTAACAGGAGCAAAATTAGGAATGATAATTTTAACAAGCATAAAACATCAGGAACTTGCGTCTGATGCCTTCAAAGCAGTGCATTCTCCTCTGCTTCGCCTACTCTGTATTATCACAGGTTTCAGGCTAACGCACAAATTTCTTGCCCTTTTATCTCTCTAATTATTTTCACAAGTTCATTAACGATTTTGCAAAAGCTGTAGTGAAACTAAATGACATGCTCATAAACCTTTAAAGGAGAATATACCAGGCCAGTGATGGGAAAAGTCTCATTAGTCTTTTCAAATCGCTCCCAGCAGGTTTTTCTGCAGATTCAAACTTGTTAGGTGCATAAATATGCTTCTCTAATTCAATCAACTGTGCTGATTGTGTGACAATTGAAGTTTGCTTTGCTTTTAAGCAGACACTAGAATCACAGTCTGTGGAATTTCTTGAGCTACAGGTGTCACCTATGCTTTGTTTCCAAGAAAACCATGTGGGACCTCAAAAATCACTGGGTTTCTCTTTAAGCTAGGAATATTGAGGTGATGATACAACATCTGCAATATATGTTCGAGCCATGGCCTAAGATAGCATGGAAGATTTGCTGGAACAAGAACTAAATTCTGCAGGATTAATCACAAAGCGATAAGCTAGCTCTTTTGTGGTCTCTACAGATGATATGTTCTGACATGTGCATAAGGCAGAGAGAAGTGCTGGGTATAAGTAAAGGCAGTTGCAGCATCTGTAGGAAAAATGCGCAGCATGCCCCATGGGAGACGGTACAAGCCTCAGTGAACCAAGCCACCGTCATGCTGGCCCCAGTGGGGAGGTTAAAGGAATTGGTCTTTCTCAGTGGTGTTCTTCAACAGTGCTTTGAAGCAGTGGTGGGAGGGAAAGCCCAATGTAACAGCGTTTCAGGGCAGCAGGATGTAGGGACAAATGCGCAGGGATGGCCTCTGCCCCAAAGCGGCCGTGGCAGGAGGAAGGCAGCTGGAAGCCGAGTGGGGCAGGCGTCCAGGTGCAGCGGAGCTAAGAGGAACTGAGACCAGAAGGCTCACGGCTTCTGCAAAGTGCTGGGGACATCCCGAACTGCTGGAGCATCACATTTCCACCCTCCCTCATCTCAAAGCTGCTCTTTCTATGCTGAGATAAAGAATGGAAATGATTTTCCAAGTCTTGAAAGAGTTTTCCTTGAGCTTATATAGGTGATGACATTTGTACCATATCAACCTTAATTGAAGTATTTGATTTCACTTTTGTATGTGGAGTTAATTTACGTGACACAATTAAAGTATATTTTATTTATATAATAGCAACTTCAAACTGAAGTAGGTCATTAAAACAACTGAACTTCTGAAATTTTAACTTTGCTAAAAGCATAATGGTCCTTTGACATGATATTCTAGTTGGACGTTTTTGAAAATAAGTTAAATGTAAGTACGCATGTTAGATGAATACTTTACCATGCAAGCTCTGTTTTGCGCCTGACACTTGAGATCTTGAAAGAGTTTTAATTGGACTAGGCAGGGGATATTAATATATGTTTTGGGCCTTATCGCTCAGAGTTGCCTGAAAGAAATTGTCTGGTAGTGTTATTTCAAACTTGTGAAAAACCTCCCTCTGGCTGTGTTCCTTGTGTTATGTTGTCACCTCTCAGCTACTCGGATTCAAACTGGCATTCTCACATTAGGCAATGAGTAGTCCTCCGTGACACAGAGGAAAACCAACTTTTTTCCCCAGGGAAGCAAAATATGCACATCCAAACTCAAAACTAGAAACAGAACTGCTTCGAGTTGGGTTTACATCACTACCAGTGACTGATGGCTTGCTCTGTGGAGTGCTTAGCATATAGCAGATACCTGAGACAATCCTTTTACGTACCAGTGAGCACAACTGTTATGTGCTTGCCTTGCACAGGCCTTTCTTGGAAAGGAAATTCAGCTGTAATTGCATTTTTAAGTCCTCGCCTTGTCTGAGACTTTGCTGAAGTTGTAAATGGCTATTTTTAGTTGTTATAATTGACAGCTGTTGTAACCTGCACTTTCGCACAGTGCTGTATGGATCACAGTAAAGTGCAACCGTCAGTCCCGACTAGCCTAGAAAACAAGATACACATCTGCTGACATTTAACCTCGACTCTGCTGAAAAGCGCAAGGCCCTTCCCGGGGTTAATTGCTCCGCTGAAATGCCTTGGGCTCCATGCTGCGTGTGTAAGACTCTTCTGACCATGGCAAACACTTGCTGAGGGCGGCCAGGGGCACTGCTGGTGCACACACCTCACTGCAGTCTCTGCACCTTCTGCAGGGCGGTGGGAGCAGAACGCTGGGCAGGCTGTGCTCTGAACACACCTGGGGATCCTCCTGCTCCTCAGGTGTCCTACGCCGCTCTCACTCCGTGTTGCTCCCCACTGCTGTCCCAAGAGGGACACAGAGCTGTGGCTGACCTTAGGCTTGTTATGTGCCAGCAGTAGTTTCACTAGCTGGATGGTCTCCAATTGCTTTATGTTTTTTTTCTAGGATCAGACACCGAGAGATCAATATTTTGCAGAAAGGAAAGTCACAGGGAAGTGCTGGTTTCTGCAAGTCTCCCAAACTGGATTTTGTTGGGTAACACCTGAAACTGCAGAAACAAGATTCTGTTTCCTTTTTTAAAATATGTTTGGCAATTCTCCATGATTCTGCTGCAAAGTGTTCAGGATAACAGATGAAATTTGTTGTTTGTTTGTCAAAATGTTGAAATGTTGGCCCAACTTCTTGGGATTAAATGGGAAATGGCAAAATCTCCTTTCCTCCACCCTAGGACAAAAGAAATTAAAAGAAAAAACCACACAAATTTACTGAACCCTCATTATCTCAAAGTCATAATTTCCAGGCACTCATCACTTTGGTTATTTTAGGCACTCTTTTAGTGACTATCTTCAATTTATGGTTCTCAATTCCTATAACAGCAATATCTCCTTTCTGACAGGAAAGTTGTGCTGCTGCATTTCTGTGTGCAAAGCGTTCTGAGATCTTTGCATAGGAGTTACAGTTCAGTGGAGAGTCCTTCCATTACATGTGAGAAAGTAATTTATAATTAATTAAGTTATGGGATAAATTTCTCCTTCGTTCTGTCTGGAAATGGCCTGTGAGCAGATTAGTAAATTCTCAAATGATTCATTACAACAAATTGTTTGTGACTTTCTTCCTGAAATGATTCCTGGTTTGACCAGAACAAACAGTTCATTTATAGTTTCTCAGTTTCTTGAGTGGCAAATATATGGAGAGAAGTTCCCCATTCAATGTGAAAGGCAGGTAGCACAAGACAAGACTCAAAACTTGCTTTTGATCTGTGCTTCAGTGCTGAGATGGTGGGCTGTGATGTGAGTTTTCATTATCTTGAGTGACTGAGCCCAAAGAATAGATAGTGAGTGGTCTAAACCTTGCTCTCGGATGGGTCTTTGTAAAGGGGAGTTGTCTGTGTGCAAGAAGAGGCTGTGTACTGTGATTTTAAGGGGGGTGGGATTAGACTCTGTAAATAGATAATTTTAAAATGCATAGAGATTATAAGTAGGAGGAAAAAAATATGGACAATTCTTTTGTGGAAGAGCGAGAAGGGAGAAAATGAAAAGTGCCGTATTGCTGAGACTTAAGTTCTAAGGCAGCCCAAAGACGAGGAGATGGACATGATGGGAAGCCAAGACAGATTTACCACGTTGTTTGTGTCTGGTAGTGCTGCTAGGGGTTGTGTGGCAGAGCACTTGCTTGCCAAATCATCACCCGGCCCATCCAGCTAGTAAATATTACAGGAGCTGAAAAAATGAAAGTGCATAACAGAAAATGTCACTGGCTCTGCCAGCAACTGAAAAGGGCTGGACTCAGCAGTGTGACACTGGCAGCCCTTTCCATCACTGCTGCAGCCACAACCCTCCGTGTTCCTTGCAGGCAGCTGTCAGATATCTCGATCTGCATTCCTCTGCTCTCAGTATTTGGAAACAGCACAGGATGCAAAAAAAGAAAGAGATGACAATTTTTGCTTTATGACATTCTGTTGCTTTCTGCTTGTGGCGGGGCTTTTTTTCCTGACTCGGTGTAAAAGCTGTCTGAAGCTTTTTCTGCTGTACTCTAAATCTTGTTTTTACACTGCTCTCCCTCTTGTTATGATAAGTTGCATGTGCTGGCTGATGATCAGCTGTTAACGTGGAAATGAGCACTGCCTAATGAAGATGGAAGTGCTGGCATTCAAACTATTGCTGATAGTCTCTGGTTTCAATATCTTTGCCCCTTCTTTAAAACTAACTGGGTAGCATATGCCACAATGTTCACTTTGTCAAATTGTTGGCTGTCCTTCTAGATTAGTGCAGCTCCTAGACCAGCTATGCTGGTGTCAACAATTAGTTCATTCTGCATCTGTTAATTAAAATAAGTTAAGAGCATTGCGTGTTATTGTGGCTTTTCAAAGTTTATGAACGTATTTTTATCAGCCCGTCCCCATGGCTGATCTTTGTTGATTGATTCGTGTGCGTCTGTGTAAATGGTTGCTAAATCTGGAGCGAAATAGGAACAACAGTTGGTGAAACCCAGAAGATTTCTTGCTTTTCAGCTGTCTTTGGCTCAGTGGCAGTTTATATCTCTACTATCTCTCTTGTGAAGTTTAAAAATTAAATAATTGTCCCTTGCTGTTTGGGTGTTGGGGTGAAAATTGCTGAAGCAGGAGTCAGTAGGTGGCACTGTTAGATCCTGGTGGAGAGACTTCAGGTCCCGAGAACAATGCAGGTGCAGCACTGAAAGGTGTTCTGTTTGGACTTGGTTTCTCCCCCCACTGAATTTGTTATAAGTGGCAGGTGGACCTTTTGTCGCCTTCAGCTCTTCTACCAGGAGTCTGGTGGTCAGCTTGGGGTGTGCATCATTAGTGTTTTGGCAGGGTTTCCTGCTGGAAGGGTCAAACTTCTGAGAGTGTTCTGCCACCTCTGCTCAGAGACCAAGTCAGTTAAGGCAGCTGGTGTTGGCTCCACAGACATTTTCCTCTGTACAAGATAATTGATTGGAAGTGTCCAGCTACGCTTTGCAAGGATAGGGGATGATGTTTCCATTTTGATTTCTGTGACAGTCACCAGGGTGTCTCTAATGGGCAGGGAGAGATGAGCATGTTGGGGGAACCCCCTTTTGGGGTACGGTCAACACACTGTGGAGACCATCACAGTGCTTTTCGATGTGATCCTGGCTTGTTCTCTGTGGCAGTAACTCTCTAACACTTCAATATTGCAATATGGCCTTGCACAGAATAGCCAGTTCTGCACTACTGATGAGATAGCCTCATTTCCTAAGGGGTGATTCTTAGAAAACTAACTAGCATTGTCATAAAATGAGGATTTGTGGTTTAACAGTTATCATGGGATCAGCTCCAGGAATCTGTCTGCTGCACATTTACCATCCTGCATAGGCTGCTGTTCTCTGAGCCATGTCTTTCATCCAACCTCGGGAGCAGACACCGAGCTTGGCATAGGATTCATTTGTCCGTGCACTGTAATATTGTCAGCAGCATTCAGTACTTTGGGGCTTTTTGTCTGCTGACTTTCAATGACATTTGAAACAATCTCCATGGCCAGCTGTAGATTTTCTTTAGTGCTAATAATATGCAACAATAATGGATTAATTCAAATGATAGGTTCTATTATAGGCCACTAGGTCATTAAGATACGGACACACTTGTCTGTCCTGACAAGGATATAGGGCTTCAGACAGGCGTGTCATGGAACAAAGCAACATGTCACTTAGGGTATGGCCTGATGCCCTTGAGTCTGAGGGAGGTGGTTACTCCTTAGGAGACTGGAGAAAGTGGCTACCTTAGTTTGTGTGCTGTATACCACCCTCACTAAAACCCTTCTGCATCTTACAGGAAAGACCAGCCTGCGTCTATCACTGACTGCCACCCCTTGACTCACTTTTTTAACGTGTATTGGGCACAAGATGGGTAGTTCCTACATTGTAGTGTCTGAATCCCTCTCATATTGGATTCTTATTCACTTTTGCTCTCTTCTTTATATCTAGAGGAAGGGAACAGGGAGAATTGCTCTCAGTTTCTTTGGACAGATTGTCAAAAAGGTAGAAACAAATAAGTAAATACATCCATTTTAAAGAACAGTATTAATTTTTACTTTCAATGAGGCTGACAGAAGAGAGAAGCTGGCTGATGGGATGCAAGGTAGCGTGTCTGTTATCACATCTCATACAAAATTTGATGTAGTCAGCTGGCAAATAGCAGTGACTCTCTTGAACTCGTAGCTTACCCTGTTTGTGTTGACATTTCTGGCAAGGAAAGGTAAAGAGTTATCCCAGCTGCAATAACATGTGAGGTCTCACTCTGTGTTTCTCTTAATTTGCCTGAAATTAAAGTCTCACTCAGCAGGAGTGATTCACATACCAGCATCCTGTCCTGGGTAGGGGACCTGCAGTAGGAAGATGCTGTGAGAAATGGTACCTGCAGTGATACAGTCCCACCTCCATAACTGCACACTGGTAGCTTCACAGCTTACACCTTCCTTTCCTCTCTCTTAAAACCTGACATTGTTTTAACCCAACTCCCTCCAAATGCAGCACAGAGCTGTTGTGAGGTCTGCAGCCCCCAGATAATACTTCATGCCTGTTGATGGGCAAAGGCTGTGAAAAAACACCCTGAGCTCTAAAGAAGAAGATGATGCCAACAGTAGGTTTTCTTTGAACTATCAGAGTCCATTTCAGCTTCAGATGCCTTCGGCTTCATCATTAACATTGAAGTCTTTGGGCCTGATTCTTTTCTTCTGCTAGACTTACCCTGAGGTGATTCTGAAATGATTTTCTTCTTGATTCTTATATATCAGAGCAAAACAAAAATCTGATTTCCAACATGAACCTAGAATATGTATTAAAACAAACCCAAACAAACAAAAAAGGAAGAAATGATCCAAAACAGACAGACCTTTTGCAATACAGTGGAAACATAAGGCACACTTGGTACAAAATTGGTTGGAGTTGTTGGGAAACTTCACTTTCATTGCAGTGGCCTTTGGAAATATAGGGTATGATGGCATAGCATTTTGTCTCAGCATATGGAGTCTTTTTAAAATGTAGAGTGGATGTGGAATATCAAATGGGTATTTTAAATAATGTTAAAAGAACCAGTGCTGAGGTCTGAAGAACATTGTCTTTCATTTCAAATAGATGCTAGAAAAAAACTGTGCTATTTTAGTAATCTAAGTTTTACTGAACATATTTCTGATTAAATACTCGGTTCTTTGAATTGCTGCTGTAGTTCAGGTGGAATATGTCAACTAGTTCTATCGTTATCTGATGTCCTTTAATAGACTTAACTGGAATCTTATTTATATATCTAATCCATGTGCCAAATAGCAGTAAGAAATCCTGTTTTGTTCTGATAAGATGATATACCTAGCCTGAGAAAAGCAATGGTGGCATGCTCTGTCACCTCACATTCTCCTCTTGCTCGGAATCTCTATAATGTATATAGATAGAAAAATAAATACAAAGGAAGGTTTACTTAGAGCATTTTCCTCTTTTCTAGTTATAAAACAATTTGGTGAAGGGAGACAAATATAGTGCTGCAGATACTGCCAAGAGGACACAATATATTGTGTGTTCAGAAGCCTTATGAGGCTTTCTTTCTCTCTAGCTTGATAAGCAAACAAAAATACTTTCTTGCTCTTAAAAGCTGATAATTTGCCTTCAAAGAGTGGAGAGGACATTAAAAAAAAAAAAGGAAACCCAAAGGATTTCACTCTCTTGCCAGCATCCTATGTTTCCTTAGGCTTTGCTCCAGTGCTCACATCATCTGTGCTGTTCAGAACACTCTCTCTCCCCCTGGAAGTTAGCTACTTTTATATTCTTGCCTCTTCTTAAAAATGTGACCTTTGGCTTTTGAGCTTTCATAATTGCTATTAATCTATTCATTGAGGAAAAGTAATGGAAAGGGGAAAAAAATATAACCTGGTTTGTCCGACTTCTGTCTTTGACCCTAGTATTTTGTGTTTTGGAGATGGGTCTTTCTCACCCTTGGGAATACTAACCCCTGCCCGGAGGACAGCTGCTGGGAGCACAGGGCTCCTGCTGTGTGCGTCCACTGCCGCCTTGTGTAGAGGGAAACACGCTTGCTCTTGTTTCCAATCAGACCTTCATGTCCTGCCCTTCCCGCTGCCTTTTTGACCTGCTCTTTGTATTCAGTAGCCACGGTCATCCTCATGCTGAGCCTGCTGTGCTGAAGAGGCCTCTTGGTGTCGTGCATTCCCTGGAGCTGTGCCTGGGCTGTAGCTTTATTATTCAAAACCTCAGACTAGGAAAACGCAGAATGGTAATCCTGTGATCAAAGCTGGCCCTAAGCTACCTTGGATTTTCTTATATGGCTTGCAAACGTACTTCTACATTTGAGTGATGGGAAGCTGTTTTTTCAAGCCTTTTCAAGTAGCTTCACTCTGTTCCTGCACCTCTCCCTAGTGGGATCCAGACTCGTCTCTCTCCACTGAGTGTCCCCCTTTAGAGACATGTCATATTATAATATAGTACGAAAAGAACAAATATTGAAGTGAAAACTGGAGGCCAGAAGAAACTTCCTTTCCTCCTGCACTAGCCACGTATACCATGAATGCATCTTTCCAGCACCTGATGCTTGAGTAAGTCTGCTCTTTAATGCCTGAAAGCTCTGCTCACCTACGCCTCGCTGGCTGACTGAACTTGCACTGCCTGTGTCTCCTTACAGGATGACAGCCAGGAAATTATTACAGTGCAATTTAACGACCATAAAATACAGGATGAGCAGATGGCAGGTCACGTCTCTTTCCCATGAATAGCCTGTGTCACTGTGGCAGTGCTTCAGCACATGCTGAGCTGCACTCACAAAGTCCAAACAAGAAGCACCACCAGTAGAGAAGATAGCTGTCAAGGCAATATCCCAGCAGCACAGACCTTACGACTGTGACAAAGAATTTGAGTATTGGCAAGAAGCTTTAGTGACAATGAGCTTTAAATACCTGCTGCTAAGATAATCACAATAATCTGTCTGCCAGCTTTTTGCTAATGTGCATTTTCTAATTCATTGTGGGAGGCAAAATCCTTTGACTGGTGGAATGAAGATATGGCACTGTGACTATAATTTACATTGTTAAACAACTGGAAGGAGCAACTGTCAAGATCTGGAAATCCCATCCAAAGCAGAATAGCTGCCTTCACAATTAATTTTTTTTTAAAAGATGAGAAATCAGTGTTTTCACAGAAAGGTTTTCCTGATGCAGGGGATCCTCGGTTCTGTGAAAGAGATTTTAAAAGTGAATGTCTCTGGGACAGGATTTGCAGCAGTTTTGTTCTCCTTCTGATCTTTTAGAGTCTGCCCTTGGACTAGGGGTTCTTACCCTCTATGTCTGACTTATTGCTCTGTGGACTCCTGTGTTTTGTGGGGACAAGATGCTGGAATAGCCAGTGTGGTCATTTCTGTTGTCCCAAAGAGGATGTTCGCAGGCAAATTGATTTATCTTTTATCTAATTGGGAAAAACAAACAAAGCTCTGTCATATATTGACCCTTGTGCAGCAGATAAGATGATCCCCTTCATCCTTTTATCATTAATCACTAAACACCTCTGCTTCTATGAGCAGCACTTTGTCAAAGAAGGCTGTATGTAATCTACTAATCAGTAACACAGTGGGGAGCATTTGATGCATAGGAACATATCGTGGTGTAAAAATTGGCATAGTTCCTTTAACTACTACTGGTACTAGAGCAAAAGAAGGGTCTGGGATTCTGAAATTTCCTGCTGAAATCAATTTAGTAGTTTGATAGGGAAGTATTTTCTCAACAAAATGAGAACACTATATCTAAATGAGCCACTGAGCTCAAACAGTGGAGCCAGCAGGTAGGTAACGTGCTGAGAGAAGCACAGATATCCAGAAATCATTCCTTACAAAGTTTATTTTCAATTAATGAAGATGATTGGTTTTCTTCTTGTTGAACTCAAAGCCTTCTTTTTCTCCCTGAGGTGAGTGAGTGTGGCAGGAGCAAGGAGCAACTTGTCTTGTCAGCCTGCTGCCCCGGTAGCAGCCCAGGACCTTGGTTCTGCCAGTGGCAGCTGGCTTGCATGAGACCTTCTCAAACAGATTTGGAAAGTGCATCAAAAGCACTTTTTCTTTGTTCCCCTTTAGGTGGAATCAACTGTAATGCAACCCTGTTCCCATGTGAATCTGTCTGTCCCCTGCAGAGACTGTATTTGGCACCCTTGTTGGCAAATCCTTCCGACAAGCAGACGTTCGTGAAGCTGGAACTTGCAGCTCCCTTCTCATGTCTGGAAACAGCCCTTTCAAGGACGTTTTTGAGGCATGTTTGCAGAAGCTTGCGTTGCTGCTCGCTGTTCATGCTGAGGAATAAATTGGATTTGACTATCTGCAGCTGCTTTTGGCACCTTTCACTAGTGCAGAAATTCCCATTGTGATCTGGGAAAGAATAACCAGCGTAAATCCTTCATTTGCTAAGAAATATTCCTGAGGAAAATGGCACCTTTCATACAGGCTGGCTGAACTTAGCCAGTTGCACTGTTTATTCAACAGGGACCATTATAGTTTGCACTTTGCATTTCTAAGAATTGAACTTGATAAATGGAGCACTTCCCACTGACAGAGCTGGAGCTGTGCTATGGTTTTGTTTTGCAGCTGGAAGCCATTTTTACTTGTATCATAGAGATTCTTAGCCCGTGTCTGGCTTAGTGTTTCTCAAGGGACAGAGGAAGGATTGCTAATAGCTTTCCAACCCATTTCAGTCTCTTCATAATGCAAACTCTTAGCAAAACAGGCTCAAAACAGGCTCGAGCAGGGTCTTTGTCCTGGACGACTTTTTGCTAAGTAAGTTAGCAATGCTCTAGTTAGCAAAATCTCTTATCCTCTGTGGATGTGTTCAAACTTACTGGTAATACAGGGCGGCTGGAACAGAGATAACATGAGAAATGCTAAGAGAGGAGTTGTGTTACATTTAAACCTTAGTGCAGCCAATACCCAACATGCATACTCAGATGTGCCGGGGAGATAAATTTTGACCTGGATCAGAAAAATCTGTCATTTTCTCTCAGACAATCTGAAACATTCTTTTTTTTTTAATTTCCTCCTTCAGAGAATTTGTTTCTTCTACATGAAATTTATTAACAAGTATGTTTTCCACAGTAATCTAAGTTCCTGAAAAGGTGTATCCTGGGGTTGGTCAGATTTATTTTTTATGACTCCCATGGAAGTTGTGTGCTGTAGAGTCATGCAGAAGGGCACAGGTACATGTGAAAGCTTACTGCAAATTCTTCCAGATAAGATTTTTCTATTTTTTAATTCTTTTTTTTTTTTCTAAAAGCTTTTTCTTATTCCTATCATACAAAGAAATGAATCTTAGATGACAGATACTGGACTCTGATGGGCATCTCATCTTGTACTGCAGCCAGTGACAGTCAGAAAGAAATTGCTCATCTGAGTCAATAGCCAGCTTCTCCAATTGTGTTTGTCTTCAGTGTTAATTTCATTTCTTAGTGCAGTTTTCCTGGAATCTGAGCACACACATTGACCTGATAAATAACTGAGGCTAGCAATAAAGATAAAGGAAAGTTCCACACTCCAGAGGTCAAGTTAGCCTCCAAATCATATTTGCCCTAATGGAGAACAAATTCAACACTAGCAGAAGTCAAATGAATGTTTAGTCACCTGAGAAAATACCATTATAAGCTGAAATGAGCTTTTGTTTGGATTTTTTTTTCCATTTTATTTCTTTAATTTCTCCTTGTCTTCTGCTACAAAACTAAAAATAGGAGCATTACTCACAGGGTACTTCAGAGGCACCCTCAAGGCAGAAGCAAGGTTCTAAGGTAAATCAGAGCTGGTGGCTCTTAAAATGGATGAAATTGCTTGCATTAGGCCTTCAGGATGCAGATTTTCATTTACTTGATTTATTCCTGTTGGTTAAGCTGTGATGTGAAGTGGCACAGATGCGATGGAGCCAGGCTGATGAGGAACTTTATAGTGAGCTGTCAGAGCAGAAAATCCCATTGCAAAGGGACCCTTTCCTCAAGGCTGTTTGTGAGGACAGAGGAGTTGAAAGTGAAGGGAATGATTTAAAAGAAAAAAAAAAGAAAAAGAGAAAAGATGCAGGGGGAAATAAGCAGGTCAATTATCCAACATATTGTTAGGCACCAAGGTGTTGGATTGCCTGGTGGTAACAGCTGCAGAACTGAGCAGACAGAATCAGGCCTCTTTCTGGAGGTGGAGAGGATTACTTAGCCCCTCATCCTGCTCCACACAGTAAATGATTTGTCTTCAGGGGCTTTCTCTTTCCATGTGGGCTAGTCCATTCCTTCTCTGCCCAGCCTGGGATTTACTAGTGACTTGTGTCCTATTTATACCCGTAAGCCTCCTTCTGCTTTCTTACATGCTTTGAGTGTGTGGGTACAAAGGCTGGTTACTGTCTAATGCAATGTTTCTGATGGCTGTTTGTGTTTGAGCACAAAAGGTGATTAGTAAATATTTTTTTCTGTCATTGCTAGTATCGTCAAGTCCCACTCCCACATCATTGTATCACCAACATCCTAGAAAAAACATCCTGGGTAACGCATTTTGGCAATGACAAGGTGTTTTGTTGCTAAATATGTTGCCTTCTGGAGAAATAATGGTGCCAGCAAGGCCAAATACTGCTTTAAAAGCGTATCCAAGACTTTATCATGCCATTTATATGGTGGAAATTTGATAAACCACATTCATATTGAAAGAGAGAAAGGAGTTACTGTGGAGTTAGATACCAGCACAAACTGGGGAATGGTGGAGAGCTTTTGACATATCCTACTGTGTCCCAATAAAATCTCAACACTATCTTACCTCACTTGATATATATTTTGTTACCATGGACATAGGAGTCTTTATTGGTTACAGAAACTTTTCTACTTAGTTTAACTGCAGTTGTGGAATTCATTAAGAGTAGCTACGTAGCTTAGGTCTGCATACAAACATGAAATAGTTTTTGCTCTGTGAGCGTCAATTATTTATTACAGAAATCTCTTTGTAATGAAACTTTGTCTGATTTGTGGCAAAAGTAATTCTGAATGACTGACTTGCATGTTAATGGAGTACACGGAGAAGGGGTGACCCACTGGGAGTGCCTTTGGGTTTCGGTGCTACAGACACATATCTATATTGAGCTGTCAGCAAGTTGTAATGAAGATGACTTACCACTTAAACTGATTCTTTTTTCACCTGTGTGAGGTAGTATGTGGTTAGTATAGTAAGTTATATTGAACCAGCTTCCTGAAGGATGTTGTACTGAAGGATGATATTTTGGTTTTTTTGTTTATCCATTTCTGCTGCCTTTGTAGTGGGAATTCATTTGGTGCAAATTTCCTACAAATTTCAAATACAAAATCCCCAAGCAGAAGTCTCCATGCAATTCCTTGCTCTGAGATCCACAAAATCAAAATATTTTCAGAAGAAAATCCTTATTTTTTTTAAAAAAATTGTTTTCTCTTCAGAAAAAAACCCACAACCAAACAACCCAGGCAACTTCATGGTTTATTTCAGTATTAAGAGGAGCTACTAGAGGTGGTGTATATTTAGTGATGTGTGTGTCCCTTCTCTCCCATTGATCAGGTTCCCAGCTTGTGCACGGCTCCGCTGGCACTGGAACATTTCTGTTCTTATAGATCTGGGGGATTTCTGCGCCAGTGATGCGTTTGGAAGATGCAGCCCAGTGACAGAGGCCGGTCTGAAGAGGCACCTGAGAGCAGGAGGTGTGCAGCTGCATGGGCATAACCATGGGCAGTTTAGAGGCAGATATGGTAGTGCTGTTTTAAGTGAAGCCTTCTGCTTTTTTTCAAGTCATATCCCTTTCTTTCATTTACAAAAATCAATCTATCACACGTCTTAATTTTTGACCAGCTGTATACAGAGGTCAAGGACAGTTTTTCCATTTCCCCTGTCAAGGGATCAAAGCCACATCCGTGAAAGCATGCCATGTCCTAGCACAAAATATCCAGTTTTAAGGACAAAAAGGCAAATCCTTTTCTGGAGGAGGCAGATTTGAAGATTCGTGATTGTAATGACATATTTATTTCAGGGCTAAACTTGGCCAACTGTTTAATAGTGCACACAATATAACAGGTGTAAATGCAGCATCTATTGTTTGGCTGTGGAAGAAGGAGTGCTGCTCCTGGCATAAAAACAACAAAAGCGATGAAACTGAGAGCTGATATGATATCCTAAGCACTCCTCCATATATCAATAGAAGGAATAGTACTAAAAAGGCTGCTTCTCAGATTTTAATAAGATGGTGTCTGTGAAGATTACATTTCGGCTTATAGTACGATATTTCATTTTCCTCAGTTCTTTACAATCTTTTCTAATATTACATCTATTTGTACATTTTGTGGTTGTAAACATATTTGAGGTCACTCAGTCAAGTGACGGTAAAAAAATGCTAACAACAAATTTAAAATGCTGCTGGTAGATGGGTGCAATAGCTAATATGGTAAACAAGCTGTTGCTGAAAAAAAGTTAGTGGTACTGTGTATGACAGTTATGGCAGCTGAAGATGTTAGTTCAGCTCCTTGTTGTCAGTGCCATCAGGAGGCAGATGACTTTGAGAGAACTCAAGTCAGACTGGCCATGTCTGTTCCAAAAGCAAAGATGAAGTTGTTTTTTCTGTCCCTATATTTAACATAGCCCATACCAATCCAATATCGTCTTGGACAGGGGTAGTAAATCTCCAGAAATCAACTATACAAAGGAAATTCCTAGTTCTCACTCAGTACTCTTTCTTTACATTATAATTTGCTGTTACCATTCATGGGGCTGCATTCTGTACTGGGCTCTTATTCAAGCTGTGCCTTTTAACAAGATTTAGTGGAAGCCTGAGAAAAAATAAATTGTTGATTTAATTTTTTTTCCATTATTTGGATCCTGGTTGATCAAGTATGCATGACACTAGTGTTTTGTTTACTGAAAAACGAAAAACATTTGCAGTGGTGGGAAAATAGTCTACTTCATCTTAGATATGACACCTGGGTCAATGCTCCCACTTATATAAGTGTGGTATCGTCTCTGCTAGTGGGTAGAAGAACAGATAACCCAGCAAGTATAAACTACATCCTTGAAAATTCCTGTTGCAGTATGTGGGGTGGCAAAGAGTGATATTAGTCTTTTGAGCTGAAAGCTCAGAGCTGGCCATTGCTGCTTTAGCTAAAAGTGTGCAGAATGAAGTAGAAAATGTTATTACTTTTATGTTAAGTGAGTGAAATGTGCAAATCATGGAATATGCAGCAGTTTTTTAACTCTCTTGAGGGCAAAATAGATATGTACAAGCTTTTCTGTAGCTTATTTGCTGGTGAGGCCAAATTTAATGAAGAATATAGCTCACAGAAATGATTTGTTGATTTAAACTCCTCTGTAGGATCTAACTGACTGAGGTTCTTGTGCAGGCATATTTGCAATAAGCAGTTCAGTAGAAATGTGTCTCAGAATAGAACTTGTTGGTGAGTAGAATTACGGTTTTAATATGTTCAACACCATTAATTGTACCTGCTATTTACTTAGTATTTTACAGGGTCAAATTGTCATCCTGACTGATTTATGCAACAGTCAATACCTTTTATACATTCTAACCTTGAAGCAGGGTGGTAGAATGGTATGCCTCATGTCACCCAGAAAGATAGTGGCAGTGTTCAACTTGGTCCTATAGTTGCCTCCATTTTACTGTTCATGGTCACTTGAACAGCTGAAGTTTAATTTAGGTAATTTTTCAAGAAAAGGCAAATACTTTCTGTATGTCTGATGAAACAGGATATGTCTAAGGAACAACTAAAAAATTGTTTAGGAATAATCAGAAATGTTTAATTCAGCTGAGATCATCCATACCCAAGAGACACTGAGACACAGAGCTAAACACAGAGTACCAAATAGCCACTAATAGTTTAAGTTCTCTTTATGGCCACCTTGTGAGCAGTCTGCCCTCTTGAATGTGCTAAGCAGCTGTGAGTAATGAACAAACTTGTAAAAATTAATACGTTTTTTGAAGGGACAGTTAATGAGCTGAAGAAGGGCTAAATTTATTGAACAAGTAATTTATTTAATGCACAGTTTGACTCTAGTATGGTGCCTCTGTTGCAGCTCACAGCTGGACCTGAGGGGCCTGTATATTTTACTTGAGTGTAAACTGCCTCCTGTATATTTTAGTGCTATGGGAGATTTCTGGCCTTTCTAAAAGAGTGTAAATTGTTAGATAATGACAGCAAGCAGGATTAATGAATTATTGTTTTGTTGATGAAAAACATGCAGCATTTGTGGACTGTTAAGAATCAGGTGCAGAGAAGAAAATGTGCTAAGCCACTACTTTTAACCCTGAGTGGAGACATAGTCTTTGGAACTGAGAAAGGGTATGTTAAAGAATAGAAAACAGATCGATAAGTGGTTCTTAGAGAGGGATGTTTGGTGCTGGTTAAATGATCAACATGCAGGGAGCTAGAGAAGGAAAAGTTGTTTGAGGAAGGATGAGAAAAGCTGTTATAGAAAAAGAATTTTGTTGTTAAAAGGAGGCCATACCCGAGTCAGAATTTTTTCATATTAAGGAAAAAAAGAAAACCTAACCCAGAGAATAAAGCATCAATTTTCCTACATTTTAAATGAGATCTAAAAAAGAAGTCAGTAATGGCATTGGTTGCCATGGTGTTTAAAGGTGCAACTCCACAGACACTTCAAATAACAGGAGATGCTTTTATCTGCCTATGTAGTTGAGTTAATTTTACTCTGCTGGAATTATTAATTTAGTTTGCTTTAATTATTCTATATTGGTAGTATCATAAAAGGGCCTGATCCTGCCATTTTAATACAAACAGAGGATTTTTTGACTCCAGAGTAAAAAGATTACATGCAAGCTGAACTAGTTAAGAGATGCAAATAGAAATGATGCTGCTCTGGGCTTGCAGAGATGCACATAGAAGCTCTGCTGATGGCACAGAAGTGCATTTAAATAGGGTTCAGGGAAGAACTGAGCAGAGAAATACTCGCTAGGCTTTGGGGTGTGAAGATGCATAGAAAAAACACAGAAGAGGTGCTGTGTCCTGTTAGGCCAGGCACTGATACTCTCCCAGGTCTGTTTGGAGTGACTGTTGAGGTTGGAAGAGTCCCTCTTGTGTTCTCCCAGGTCTTGCCCTTCATTCACTGCAGCAGTAATATCCCCAGCTGGGCTGAGGGACCCTGGTGAAGTGGACAAAGCCTGCCCCCTCGCTTTTCTGACCTCCAGACTGCTGGTGTGCTGGACTGCCCCATGCCAAATAGGCTTTTGAGCTCACTCCTTTTGCATGGCTTTTGTGGCACTCAGAGAGGTAATTGAGGGAATAAAAGGGTTAATAATTAGGTGGAACCTGCAGGTAGGTTCCCAGTGACTTTTGAAGTGCTGGACACTTGGCTGCTCCCATGGCCTTATTGCCACTGGTGGCAACACCGCTTGGGTGAGTGCTCAGATCTCCACTCACGCGCTCCATGCCCGTGGAAAACTTGGAACTTATTTCAGATCTTTGTTCATGCATGCGGTTTATTGATCCTGTGCCTTACTGCCCTTGTGCCTTGCCGCTTAACTCTTTCCTGTATTTGCCTTTACTTAAAACACAGGAGTGACCCGAAAGAGGAAAAATTAGAAACTGATGATGTGAGGTGCTGCAGCACTGTGCAACTGTGCTATGGCTGTCATTTGAAACAGGTCATCAATAAATACATTTATCATGTTTTCTCTCCAAATATTAGTTGTCATACAATCTGCATTGAAAAGGCATCCAGAGTGTCAAGATCTTTTCCAGCACCCTCTCTATGCTTTATTTTATTGATTTTTTTCCTTCTTCCCCTTAGAAGCATGAGTCAGGAACCCTCTGTTATTAAAAGCAGTCCCAGTTGCACATACCTTTCATTTCCTTTGGATTATATTAATTGCCTGACAGCAAAAAGTGATCTGGCTTTTTCAGTCTTCACAACTGGACTGCAAGAAATATTTACCAGCTACAACAGATTTATAAAGATGCCACTGAGATGCCTTGAGACTAACAATCAGAAAACGCAGCAGCAAAACAACATTATTTTTCAAGGTTAAATGCTCAGAATGCTAAAAAGGAATTGCACATAATAAAGCCAAACAAAGACTTGGATTTGGTGCATTTTTCCTCCACTTGTCTCACATAAAAGGAAGATGCCGGTGGTTTAGAAATGATTGTGCAGTGTCACAAGACAATTAGAAATTTAGTAAGAGAGCTTTAATTTTAATTTGGTTTTGGTTTTGTAGTTCAAAATCTGTTAGTGTCACCCTCCTACCTCTATTGCACAGTCATTTTCTTTTCATGTATGCCTTGCTCCCTGTCTTTATAAAACTCACTTAGCTGAGGATGTCTCAATGATAATATATAAAGAGCAGTTAACGTATAGAAGGGGTTGTCCAGGCTGATGTTAGCAATCTGGAATTCTAACATGTCCTGCATGACTGTGAACAATTTCTCCTTCCTGCACCCTGTTTCTCAGGTGTAAGGTGCAGGTAGTAGCACTTTTTGCTCACCAAGTGTCAGGTACTATGGCAACCAGACCAGGAAAAGAGCTTCAACAGAGGAAATACCCTGTAGCTGTGTACTGGGAAGGCAGTGATACAAAATTTTCAGGCTTACATACATCAGCAACTTTGTAGGTTTTTTTCAATGACAAAATTATAAGCTGGGTTCTCGTTCAGCGTGGCTACCACTTCTTGTGCATAAAAAGATCCATCTTAAGTGCTGCATCGCTGACAGAGATGCTGCCCTTAAGCCATAGATGTGTACAGGGATCTTTTTTTCAAGCCCTGAAGCTGTGACTGAGATCTCCATGAAGATATTTCCTGCCTTAGAGTGACTTTAGATCTGCAAGTAAAAAAATGAAACTTGAACTTGAAGAAATAGAACTTTACTGATCTTGGTGTAATTTATAATTAAAAATGCAGTGCTCCATGTACAAACCCAATAGAATTGAAGCATTTAAAATTGGTCCACAAAGGCAGTACTAACCATTCTCTAGTGATACTCAGTGAGAATATTTGATGAAAAATATTACCTGTTCTCATCCAGGTGACCTGGTAGTAATTGTTTGTGTTTCAGTGCTGCACACTTACACATTTAAAAATTACTTTAATTCAAAGGGAGGGGAACTTGGTCACGTGGGATGTCACTTGCAGCAATACACCGGATCCATCCTGTGGTTCTGAGAGCCAGGGACAAGTGCACAACCTCCTAGGGCGAGTGAGAATTTTAAATCACACAGGCGCCAAGCATCCTGGCTGTAGTGGCCTCTGTTCGAAGGCCATCAGAAAAGACTGAAACAACAGGGAAAAGCTGGAAAGGTTTATCTTTTCCTTCCTGTCAGTGCATCACTGTAAACCTAGGAGAGGTTGTCCTGGGCTGCCGAGCAGGTCACGTAAGCCATCTTCCTGGGGGCAGCCAAAACTGCCTCCAAAGGCAGCCTAAACTCTCTCAGTGGTGAGGAGGTAGTTGAACCCTTTGCAACTTTCTGAACTACATCTTTGTAACACCACAAGTCTGTGCTGGGAGCAGGTTTGAATAACACCTTAACTGGGAAAAAGGGAGAAGAAAAGTACCACAGTGGTATAGCTTTCCATTGATAACAATTGAGACATCATTGACAGGCACTGCTGTCTTTCCAAGCCTTCCCTGAGATTTTAATTTCTCTTAGGAGGTGGATTAAGTTTAGTCCATTTGTCAGTAGTTTTCCTGAGAGGTGCTGTTTCTGCAATGGGACAAGCTGATGGAGGTGAGCAGCCAAGCTGCTGCTGCAAGTGGCTTAGACAGCTCTGCTCGGGTGACAGAGACTTGGGTGACTTTCAGGGAGCTTGGCAGCTTTCTGAAATTGGTTACCTGGTGACCCAGGTACTTCCAGCAGAACAGAAAGCTGAGCTGGTAGCGAGCGCTACAGATTGCTGGCAGCTTAGCACAGTGGGGTGGCTGGTGCCGGCAGCGTTTGGAGCAGGGTCAGCCCTCACACTGTGCTCTCTGCAGGACACAGGACAGAGCAGCTGATGACAGAGTTTTACACTCTACTTAACATCCATGCTATCTACTTGTGTGTGTGTGTGTGTGAGGCTGAGGTATACAGCCTATTCTAGGGAAATACATCATCATCATGAATTAGAAATACCTGTAGGGGCTTGAAAACTTGGATTCAACTCTTATACAGACTCTTTTGAAAAATACCCTGGTTTCAGTTTCTCAGTCTATTTCCAAAGTGAGTTAAGAAAATAATTAAGACTATTTTTATTTGGAATAACTTCTCAACTGTGTAATGTGTTTTTAACTAATCTGGAATAAATTAATATCTTTAATTTACATTGTTCTTTGTGAGTCCCCTTTGATAGATGAGGTGTAACCATAGATTTTAAAATCTTCATTTCTTTTAGACTTAGCAGCGAGGGGAAATTCTTGATTTGATATCCTATCTTTCTGAGTGGTTTAACAAGCTGATTTTTTTAATTGTGTATAAGCTGTTTTTAAAATGTTTTTAAAACTTTAGAAATAACAGGGATTTGTTTCAAAAGTTAGTACTTGATAGTTGTCAGTTATCATATATGCCTGAACCTCTTTTGCCAACATGGAATTGGAAGAGCTGTTTTATTTTTTCACCCCCTGGAGTAATGGATTGCAGATCTTACTAATTTTGTGTGCTTATATCATATTGTGACTCCAGATTTATTCGTCTGTAATTAATATGGAAAGATTTTCAGTTTTAAGTGCACATCACACTTGTTATTATTTCTCATTTTCCTTCCTCTGCCTCTCAAGTTGGAAGAAAGCCCTCTACCTATATGTTGCTTTCTCTGTGGGCCTTCAAAGCCCCTCAAAGCTTAAGGCTGGCTGGAGTAATCCTGCTTTATCCTTTTTTTATAACTCCCAGAGAGAATTAATCATGTGAATCATTACTCATGTGAATCTGCAGTACTCATTTTGTTGTGGTTCTTGGTCTCGACTTTCACTGCTTTTAATGATTCGACTCAAACTGTTATCACGTGTTCACTTTCAGGGAAAGGCTTTGAGGGACTTAAATTCTCCTCTGATCCTACCTCCAAGTAACAAAATACTCTGAACCTTTGGAACAGAGAACGTGTGTGCGTATGTGTTTGCTTGCTACAAGATCAGGTTCTCCTGGGGAGCAGAAGCAGTATTTCTGTTTGTGGAGGGCTTCTCATAGGGACAGTTGTGTTGGCCCTTTGTTGTTGAGTTGTTCTGTTAACCTAAAATGATAACCTAAATTAGTTAAGCCCTGTGTATTGGGGACGAAAGCGTATATGTATTTTTTGCACAATTAATCAAAAACCCTCCAAGGCTTTAACTGAACAAATCTCTAACTTTGAGGTATCCTCCTTTTTCACCCTGGATATAAACAGCATCACTACAAATAGCCAAAGCTGTAAGTTATGTGCCTTTCGCAGTCCTCGGCAGCCTCAGCAGCAGATGCCTGTGTCAGTCCCCCTTCTGCTCAGCTGTACTGCAGCACGGGAGGAGAAAGGGGAAATCATTACAAGTGGGGGAGATGCCTAATGGAGAGGATAGGGATTGTCAGCTGTGTTACAGCAACAGGGCAGCAATAAGGGAGCAAGAATTTACCTGAGGAGCTGGGAAGACTACAAAAGCCACCAGTTATCCCTCTATTTTAAGAAAACAAGGAGAAGGCAGGAGATTAACTCCTCACACAGGAGTTCCTCCCTGTGTGAGAGGAACAATCCTCCAGGCAGAAGAGACTTGGTCTCCAGCGCGGCACTGAGATACGAGGACTGGCTCTGTTCTTCCCATTAGGATGAAGAAATTGTTCTTCCCATTCTGCTGCAAACTAAATGAGTATCTGACTGAATGAATTGAAGCAAACAGCTAATAAAATCTAAAATAAATGAGATTAGTGAATCAAATCATAGAATGCAAAATATTTGTGTAATTATATAATTCAAAGCTGTTGCAATATTAATGAATATTATAATACAATGATTAAACACAGGATTCATTTCCATTTTGCAAATGTGCCTAAGCTTTTAATCTTGCAGGGTATTACAACCTAGGTAGATTTTGTTAAACCTTCTGTGAAAACATTTTATTTAAAAAGCACAGCTACAAACCCCTTCCTGTTCAAAGCCCTCCTCATTGCTCATTGTTTCCTTTAGTCTGTTTCTTCCTTTGTTTCTGGCTCACCTACTGAAAATAAAACAAGACAATATGCAACAGAGACGCATGGAACAGTGAGAAACCAGGGATATAGTTCAACATAGCTGAAGTCCAATTGCCTAAAGCACCCTTTTATTCAAATCTTGTCTTTTCTTTTCACGTAGTCTGATCTAGGCTCTTGTATAAAGTATTTTTCTTGGAATAATCTTGCTCTTCACAGTGAACTGTTTAAGGAACAAGGTCCTGCTTAATGGCAGTAAACGTGGCAAAAAGTAGTCTCGGGAGAAACAGAAAAATCTTAACAGCACCCTCATTTATCTCAGCTGGTATTTATTTAAATTTTGTTTAAACATTCCAAAAAGCCAAATGTAAGTCAACCAGTATTTTTTTTTTCTATAACTTTTTGGATAATCTTCTGTTTAGCAGCCAAAATAAAAGGATGTTCAAACACCTTTGTGTTTCTTTCAGTCCTCAGGAAAGGTGCAGAACTTTGGTCCAGGCTGAACAAAATTGATTACTCTTATTTTCTGCTGTCTGGTAGCTAATCTTGGTTCCTTGGAGCCTTGCTTTAAGTTGTTCTGCAGAGCTTTTGTGTTGCTGTAAATCACCGCTGTTGTCAAGATGGAAAAGTTTTGAGCTTTCATCTACCCTTAATGCTCAGTAGTGTAAAATTCTTGGCTTGTCTGTGAACTCTGTTTGCTTGATCTCGGCAAGAAGAGGGGCAGATTTCTTGACCGTAGCCTTTATGATAGCACTGGGCAGATTTCTTTTTTATGTCCTGTGATGGCAGCAAGGCTTAAGATGTTGTCCAGCCCCCTGTGTGCCCTTCCTATCATTTATGTTTGAACTACTTCTGGCTAAGCCCCAAAACTGGAAGTGTGTAGGCAGCAGGGATGCTGTCCTAGGCAAGGCAGGTAGTTCTCCTGGTTCAGTGTTTCATGCTGATCTGCCTGCTGCTTCCTCTCCAGGGATATGTGCTGCTGAGCCCCCTCAGCGGGCAGCTCTGCCTCCTCCTCTGCCCCCACATCTTCTCCTTTCTCCCCCTGTGCTGTAAGGATGGCCATGCCAGTGGCAGTTCACAGAAGCGCCCGTCAGGTCTGACTCAGTTCTGCAGACACCAGCCTGGACAAACTACACTTCTACCATTCTGTTGATGAGTGGACTGTAATATCGATCGCTTTGAGAAAGTTTTTTTTTCATAAAGCTATTCCACCAGCAGAAGCATCTTCTCTGGTTACTGAAAAGAAAAGACGAAGAAGGGATAGATGTATTATGCTTAGAAATAGGTGTATATATTTGCTGCAAGAGGAATTCATTATTTAAACAATTTACCTTGGATTGTGCTGGATTCTATTGTCACACAAAGTCTTTAAATCAAAACTGGATGCCTTTTCTAAAATCTGGTGAAGGACTTGTATGTTTTGCATTAAAACGATATCTCTGCATTCCTGTTACTTTTTGCACTTTTTCTCATTTTGTGTACCCATTTTGCCTCTGCACTTCTAATTGGATTTTTTGGTTATTCTCTCCCAAATCCCCAGTCGTCTTAGGTGAGCAATGTAGATGATGAACTGTGGCCGTGTGTGATGAACTGTGGCCGTGTGTGCTATTAAGGTGCAGCAGAGGAAGAAAGGTGATGTGGGAGAAGAACTTGTGGAATGGCAGCTAGAGTCCTGATAAGAATCAAAGTATGGTCTGAACTGACTCAGGGACTTGGGAGAGGCCCGAAGGAGCCCAGAGCTAGCGAGGACACAGAGCAGCAGGCAGGGATTAGCAGAAAAGGGATAGCAAAGAAAAATTTATAGGTGATTTCTGCCTCTTTGTGGCCAAAATGATTCTCCAGAAAGAGCCTCAGTGTGGACACAGGGCTAAACTTAAGGATAAGCTTAAACAAGCTGTAAAAAAAAGCTGTAAAAAAAAAAAGGAGTGAGTGGAACCCATGACAGCAGGACTGTCCTTGGAGTGAAGGGATGTGCAGTCAGCCTGAAGCCTGGCAAGAGAGGACAGGCATTGAGAGGCAGAGGAAAACAGAGCATTGAAGGTGTTGAAATGAATTACCTATGCATAGGGACCTTATGGGATGAAGAGGAAGAGTGAAGGGGTCAAATGATCAGATGTCTGCCAATGGAACCAAATTGAGATAGCACTAAGTTGCTTTTCCCCATGTTGGACATATTTAATCTATTTTATTCGTGTCCTGTGGTTTCCCAGCAAGGGGATGTATTTCTGTGTGTGTCTTCTCTTTTGTCATCGTTTATGGTGCTGTTGCTGAGATGCATCTTGGCATCCTATTTAGCTGATACTGTGCTGTCAGCACCTTTGTGTGATCTCCAGAGCTGGGAATCCTGGGCATAAATTACAGCTATATGAGTGCTGTTCTTGTGTGACACCTCTGGCAGCCAAACAGCATTCAGTTGTGCACGGGGCGAGGGGGCTGTGACACGGGTGGAGCAGAAATGCAGTGAGGGAGGAAGAATGTGAGTGTTCCCAGCCTGACCTGCCTTTAGAGGTATTGTGCCGAGTTATCCTGTAGGGTCTAATGTATCCCTGAGCCTCATGCTAGCTTGCAGCCAAATTACCCATCTTGAGAGTTAGTATCTGTCACAGAATTTATGTTTTTTCTCTATCTGGAAAGCATGTGCTGCAGGGACAAATACAATTTCACTGTAAACATGGCCCAGCCATCGTTTTGAATGGGAATAGAGCACCTTCAAATTGAGTTGCATTATGCTGCTCCATTGAGGTGTTAAACTGTCTGATGAGCATTTCAAAGCTGATGCCCTGCCACTGAAGAGTAACAGCGCACATACATCATGCACCCTACCCTGTCAGCAGAGCTGCTGGAGGGCTGTGGGGAGTGCCAGCAGCTCCCCTCTGGAGTATACTCCTCCCACTTGAAATTTCTTGGTTTACTATTTATTGCATATATTGCTTAGACTTAAGAATAACTCTGCATTTGAGCACTCAAGTTTGAGAAGACCTCTGACATTCAGACACACATCCCAAGATATTTTTCCTATGGTACAAGAGCCCATGGCTTTCTGAAATTGGAGCTGTTAATTATTTCCTAAACCTGGGAATGCCTGAGCACACAAGTGCTTTGGAAGATCCTGGCTCTCATCCAGTTCTCCCTGTTGTCATGTTAAAATAAATAATTAGTATTTCTTTCATCCCAAACCTCTGTGAGAAAATACAGTTAGTTTTGTTTTATCATGACTCTGCTGCCCGGTATGAAGGAGGGATTGCATCCTGCTTGTGTTTTGTCAAAACCAGAATAGCCTACAAGAGCGGACAGGTTTGGGCAGAGGTAGAAGAGCTTAGTGATAAGAAGGAACAATGACAGCCAACCACCTCTTGGCAATCAAGCAGAGAGGCAGTGATATCCATTCTCCCTTCCTGGGGGAGAAGTAAGACTGAATGTCAGCAGCTACTTGCATGAACACGGTGCTCTGTAAGAAAACAGCAGGACTTGCAGGTGGTGAGATGCTGAAGGTGGCTGCTGCAGTGCTTGAAAATCCTGCTGCCACAGGGGAGAAAAATCAACCTGTTTGCTGTAGAATTGCTCTGCTGCACAGGTCTAGCTCTTGCCTCTTGGAAGTATTTTGATTTTATTGACAGCACAGTTAGATGTAGTGTTAGAAATATTCAGTCTACTTCTTCAGCCAGCATTTTCCTAATAGTGTAAGTAATCATTTGTGTAACTGGCAAAATCTGGCTTTGGGAATCATGACCTCATTTAAGATTATTTCATTTTAGTAAGCAGAAGCTGTGCCTTTCTAGATGGCAGTGCTAATTCCTGCAGAAATCCTGTCCCTCGAAGATGTATTGCCTCTGCTCAGACAGTGGGCTGCATTTTACAGCTGGATTTGCTGCAAACTTTTATGTGGTTGTTCCCTCATTGCCCAGGCCTTGGCCTGGAGGCCGTCTCTGTCATCCACTCTCTCATTTGGCATGAAGACTTTTTCCTCTCAATTCCCTGGTCCGATATTTACCACTGTAACTCTGTCCACAGGAAGGGGGAATTAATAATTCTGCTCAATGTCTCATCAGGGTGTCATGTAGAATGCTGGGAATGAAAGGCTGGAGGAAGCCTCCAGAGACTTTCTAGCTCAAGGTGCTGTTCCAAGAAAGGAACAAGTCAGCCCACACAGCTCCCAACACAAATCACAGTTTAACTGTTCTCTACAGCTTTAGTGAGGTTTTTTTCACATATCAAAAGACAGCATTTCTCAATCCTTTTCTACTTTAAGAAAAATTTTTATTTGTATCCAAGAAGAACCCTTGCTGCTAACAAAGCTTATTTTTTTCTTATCCTTCCTTCCTGCTTCTCCAGCCACTAGTGCAGAGAATAACCTGGATCTCACCCTTTTATAATAATGTTTAATGTATGGATAGACTATCATCCTACCCTATTGGCTTTCTGTTTAGTAGATCGAACAAAGGGAAACCACTCATTAGTGCTCATTTTTCCAAATCTTTCCCTGTTTTGAGCTTTTCCAAGAAGTTCAAACCTCAGTTTTTGAGCATTCTCATCGGCTATGTAACCCTAAGTGATTTCCCGGTGTGCAGCAAACACCACAGTTTCTACTTAGTGAGTGCACTTTGGGGGCTTCAGTGCTTTTGATTGACAGTGATAGGTAGCCTTATCTGTACTCCTTTCACTACATCCCTTGATTGCCTGGATGCACCACAGAGTA
Organism: Clamator glandarius; assembly: GCA_033459285.1. NCBI lineage: Eukaryota > Metazoa > Chordata > Aves > Cuculiformes > Cuculidae > Clamator > Clamator glandarius. The sequence continues at coordinate 1,769,617 of JAUNZM010000157.1, read as the reverse complement.
GTTAGAAAATTCTTTGCTGTAGAGAGAGGCAATTATAAAACATTTTTAGAACAGTGAACTGAATGTTTTTCACAGCTGGCAGTTCTTATTTATGACAAGTAATAATTGCCTCAGCTGAAAAAACCTCCAAAAAGGAAAAAGAAGGTATTTTTAAATGGAATTTTTTACTCTTGGATTTGCAAGTTGGATTCTGTAGGTACTGGGTAGCTTCAAGCAACTGAACACCAGGGGTACTGAGAAGGATGGGATGAGTTTGCAAAAAGGCAGTTAGTGGTTCCAAACCTACAGAGAGGTGTAGCTATATACTGACCAGATGAGGACTGAAATAAGTGTTTGTGGTTATTTTTTTTTGTGGGGAAGTTTGGTTGTTTGTTGGTTTTTCTTTTTTAAGAATTATTCTTTTGGTTTTAGAAGAAAGTTTCTAAAAGCAGGCTGAGCACCTCTATATCAATGTAAGTACTTCGGAAAATGTTACCTCAATCTTTATCTGTCCTGTGGAACTGCAAAGCTCTTCTCAGCTCTCTGGTTTCAATGTGATCCTAGGTGTTTCCAGGGCACGTCAGGTCAAAACATGACCCCGCAAGTCTGGCCAGATCTTTGGCTACCCCAAAGCCTGACTGTAGCAGATCTGTATTCCATAGGACAATACTACTTTTGGAGCCTACTCAGGTTGTAAAGACAATGGAAATAGTACAAGGAGACCTGAAGAGCCCTGGACATGACCAGAATGCAATTCCTCTTACACAGCCGTCGTCAAGAAAGCTATAGGGCTGCATCCTGAAGACCAGCTCTCATCTGGTGGGAGAAACTGTGACGGAAACAAACGCAACTGCAAGTACAGCCACGATCTGCTACTGGAGCAGTGATACTCGCTTCTTACCAGTTATGATGCAGCATACACTTAGTTAGTGCACTGCTTAAGTCATCTGTCTAACACATTTATGTATAAAAAACCATGTGCAATATGGTAATGTATAGATCCCTAGGGTAGAGATGGTGTAACATATAGAAACTTCATCTGAAAGTGAAAGTAGACACTAACATAATGCATTAACTTGCAAGCATGCGTTCTCTGTTAAAGAAATTTATGAGGTGTATTTGAAGCTAATGGATACTTCTCAGTCACTGACCTGCAAATACATGTTGGAATTCAAAAGACTTGAGCTCCTGTGGCTTCATACAAATTTTTCCCCAGCACCACTTTATTAATCTACAATTTTCCTTTAGAAACTATAAGACAAAATGTCATTTGATTTGGACTCCTTGAACTTGGACTTTGCAGAACAACCTTTTCTGTGGATTGTTTCTCAGTTGGATAGCTTCTGAGTTCTGGTCAAAATCTAATACTTTATTTAAAGTGTCCTGGCAAATACTTTTCTTGAAAAATTTCCCAGTGAATAACCTAACTATTATTGAGGCCAACAACAGGCAAAAAGGGTGATTGCTCTGCAGAGAGGAGGCAGATCTTTTCCAATTGTTTTGTTGAACTCAACATTTTTCCTGTTATAGTGGGAGAACAAAATTTACCAAGATATTCCTCTTCATATGTTGTAAATAGTATCTATGTAACTAGTAAAGGTCTTTTCCTCTGTGCTAAGGACAATTTATTTTCATGCAGAGAGTGTTATGTAGCCCACTTAAAACTGACAATATACTTTTTATGTTTCTTTGCTGTATGGCAAGCAAAAGTTCCACGTAACGTTGTCTGGGAAGAAGGATCCTCCAACTCCTTGCCAAGGAAGGCAGAAGAGAAATGCCAAGACAGCCCTGCAAATGTGCAATTACTCAAGGAGTGCCTCTGCTTGGTGGCTGGAAAGCCTGTGTATCTAGGCGTCACCAGTCTGACTTTCCTGTCTCCACAGTGTTTCTTCCAATGCATGGGCTTCAATGCAAAGCAGAGGGAGGGGATGAAGAAAAGGGAAAAATGAGTGTTTACTGTGAGTTGGCTATGGCATTTGGGTTTGATAGCATCTAAGAAGTGCCTGGCACGATGCGAGCACCCTGTGAGGCATTTGGCTGGTCTTTTTATTCAGACTGTGAATTATTCTCTGCAGAGATCCTGCATCCTATCGTGTTGTATGACATGCTGGGCAGTATATCAAGACAAATAAATAAACAGAAACAGTAATAATTCCCTTGAACTTTTCTCTCGGTTGCAGCATTTTGGGAACCCTCAGAACACATTTATTCCACGCCTTCATTTTTGAAAGTACATATAATGGGGACAAGAAAAACAAGCAGTTGACTTTAGAAAAAAGGATAGTTAAGCTTTTTGTTAGGTATGGCACAGATAAAGCCCAAAGCACTCTGATTTCACATCGGTATTAGTAAACCCATGATAGCAAATAGTTTCCCAGAATCTAAGACCCTTTGGGCTTTTTAGAAGGAATTCAGCAAGACTTTCCACATGCTGTAACTAACATGCTTTGTGTGCTTTATTGGGCTGAGATCTCTCATCATTGTTTTCTGCTGAGACCTTGGAGATTTGCTTGATCTCTGCGTTCCATTGTACAATTAACTGCATCTGAAAAAGCCATTTTATTGACAGTCTATAGGGGCTATCCTTGGAAGAGGAGTGAGTAACATATTTGAAGAAAATGTATTGTTCACCCTTCTCTCTGCATGACCGTATGTGGGGTCATATAGGGACACCTGACTTTGGGTTCCAACACTATCGAGATGTGTTTTCTTCAGACATCTTGGACTGAAGTCAAAGCAGAACTATGCCTGCTCATATTAGCTGAGGATTCAGACTTTTTAGTAAGCATAAGAAATTTCTTCAAATCTCATACTGCCACAGCAGCAGAACTGGGTCAAAAATGATCAGGAATGATGCTCTATTGCTTTTTTGTCTTAGGCTGCACACACCGGGGCACTGCAGTCTCAAGTGAAATAAAACCCCATCACTCCCTTTCCAGAGCTGGATTTTCAGAAGCAAAAGGATCCCACACTGGGCAACGTGCTCTAGTGGAAGGAAGGAAAGTTAAATGTAAAGCCCAAAGGGTCTGAAACATGAACATTTTTCATACTTTGTTTTGTATTCTTTGAGAGAAATTTCTGTTTACAAAGGGTGTGCATTATAATGCAAAGTTCCCCATTGCACCAGTACCTGATTTATTATGCCCAGGAGTGCTTAGTGGCTCCCTAAATGCAGCCAGGCAGTGGCTTCTACCATCAGGATGCAGGAGCTTGAGCCTGAAAAAGAGAAGGGCTGAGATAGATCTTGGAAGAGCTTCCTTAAGTGGGAAAGCAAAAAATAACACTGAAGGGGGCTCTGTGTGTGTGTAAACACTGTGCCGGGGCTTAGTACCACATGTGTTTTTGCTAAGAAAGTAAACAGGAGGAAGGCTGCCATGGGGAGGTCGGGCACGGGTGGAGTGGGGAGAGAATTGCCTGGCAGCAGAGGTCGGCTTGTGCCAATTCTGCAGTGACTTGATTTCCATTTTACTGCTGACTGATTCCTGACCTGTGAATACAGTGGTGTTGCAAAAGGAAGATAGCAACCAGCTGTCCTAGGAATCACCTTGCTGGAGGAAAGGCTGTGAAATAGTTTTAATTATACTTCAGGAACTAGGCATTATGTGCCGGTATTATGTGATGGCTTTATCTTCTGCACTGGTGTTTTCCTATTTTGCTTAACAAATATTTTTTGCTATGCTGTTTGCTATTTAGGAGTGGAGAAAGTAACTCACTGAACATTTTAAAGAGTTTATTTCAACTTCACAGGTTTCTGGATGGAGACCTGAGCCTGTGATTTGCTTTCAACCTTTATAAACACAACCTTTTGGCAACCAGTCAGGTCTTGGCAGGAGGCTTGCAGTTGCTTATCAGAAAAGTCTTTCATGCAAGCATGTCAAACTTAACTACACTTTTTTTTTTATTTGGCATTTATTTTGAATTCTTTCCAAGTAAGATTTTTGTAGTCGCTGGGTAGCAAAGACTTTTGGGTAGTTGCATGATTACCAGTTGAATATAGTATCTAATGTAAAATACATACAGTTGATTTATATCTGATCTGAGTACCTATCATGTTCCTTTTTTGCTGTGTCCTTGCTAGGGCTTGTTTCTGCTACTGTATGATTTTGTGTACATTTCAGAGCTAATTGTAATAATTCATCCAGAATCACAAAAATGTAAGTACATAAGTGACCATGCAGGCTGACACTTGGCTCTCTTGTTTGGTAAAAGGCACATTTCCTTGGAAAGATGGTGCTAGTTTGGTAGACCTTTTTTCCTCCCTGTTCCTCTTGCTGTAAGTGGAAGAATATGCTCATGTGCATGCTGGATCTGGTGCTCGTTCAGGGCAGTCATGCCTGGTTTGGAGGGAGAGTTTGAAATGATTGTAGGAAGGTTGTGTGTGTCACCTACCTTGTACCTGCCTATGTAATCCACCTCTAGCCGTTCAAAGGGAGAATGCAGCACGCTGACGAACACTAGTGCTTTTTTGAGCACGCTGTAAGTTTAAACCTAAAATATATTTGCTTTTGTTTTCTGTAACCTAGGCATAGCTCTGTGCCTGGAATATGTATCAAGAACAATTCTTCTGTTCACAGGCTGAACATGAGTTATAGAGTAGTTAGTCCAACTGCCAGTTTCCTGGGAAAAAGGTTTGCAACAACCATCTATTACTTCAGCTGCAAAAAAAGTAAACTCTTAAACACATATGAAATTAAGCAATTAATTTCTAGCAATTGGAGTTTGGATTTGGTGATAATAAGTGTTAGTCTGTGATTTAATAGGTCATTACTTACTTTGCCTAAAATCACAAAGTAATAAATATCTATTGGCAAGATAGATAATAGCTAGGTCTGAGATGCATGAAAAGATAGGCACAAACACACACTTATGTTCATAGGAAATGAATTCTAGCCAAGAAATGTGATCTAAATTGATACAAGAGCAGATTTTTATTAGATACCTCCTCTGATTTGGGGGATGGCTAAATACCTACGTTGATGTGATCTGGATTTGAAAATGTGAGGATAGAGTTGTGCAGTTCTGAGCCTGACATGCAGAGGAAGCTGGTTGCTGTTGTTGAATTTTTTTGGATTAATAAAGAGGATTGACTTGAAGTATCTGTCCTCCTCAAAAAGGTTCGAAGAGAAGGTGTCTGCATATTTTAAGGATGTGAGGAGATGGGCAGAGAAGTGAGATACCTACAAAAGTGCCAGTGGATGTGTGTTCATTCTGAAACAGAGAATCAGAGAGAATTCTTCCCTGTTTCTCACTGGCTTCATGGTTTCCAATATGTTAGCTTTATACCAGCTAACTTTAGGAACAAAATGTGCTGGGGGAAAAGAGGTTAAAATTGCAAAGTAGTTTCCTTTCCCATCAACAGAACTGACAGGAAAATGACAAAATGCTTGTGAGAATGATTAAAGAGAGTAAATGTTCTCATTCATGTCATGATGTATATTGCTAATTTATACGTATTTGTTTTCATACCAATCTGGTAAATTTCAAGAAAGAATCTGCCAGGACTCAATTGCAAAAACAGCCCTGTGTATTTTTTTTTTAATTAATAGTAAGTGTTTGCTGTGTTTTGTTTGGATTTTAATGACATCTGTGGTAAGTGATGGATATCGGGAATGGAAACGGCCAGTAAGAAGAGGCAGGATGGCTCACAGCAGGACTCTGGAGACATGGGACCTCCTACTGGCTGTGCTGCGGGTCTGCTGCGTGACCTTGGTCAATCAGTGTGCCCTCTTCTGTGTCTCCATCTGGGCAGTGGAACTACTGATGCTTGCCAGCTTTGCAAGCTAGCTAGGCTGCGAGGTAGGGCTGGCGAGGAACCAGGAATTCTGTTCTGTAAAGAACTACAAGGTTGAATTTGTTGCCTTCTAGGTTTTGCAGCCCGTGTGCCAGCAACATAGCATGGCAAAGAATAGACCAGAAAATATGATTCTTGCTAGTCTGTTTCTACAGAAAGAAAATGAAATTCAATGAGAAGAAACACTCGCCTTCCAGCAGATCTTGGTTAACGTCATGGGAAAAGGATAAAAAAATAAAATGTCTGTGAAGGACAGCAATGGGGACGTTAACAAGATCGTGATCTAGGAACTCAAGAGAAATGCCAGGCAGATGGTATATCATCCCAGCAAATACTTTCTCTATTTTCCTGTCTGAATCCATTGATTCAATCTGAGAAATGTGTTGCATTTAATCTGTTCATACGTCTTCTCAGAGATACTTTGACAACGCATCTTATCTTGTCAATCATATTGTATTTGCATATTCAGAAGCTGGGGCTAGAAGCAACTGAGACATTTATAGTCTGCAGGAAGGCTGAAGTGCTGCATCTTAGAGGACAATTCCTTTCATGCTCAACACGTATTTCAAAAGGGAACATGTACTTCAAAAGGGAGATTTGCCTTCATGGCAAACCAGGCTTAGTCTCACAGAAAAAAAAATGCTGTTGAGGATCCTCTTTCTGAGGGCCAGGCTGACCCCCATTTTTTTGATTTTCACAGGAAGGAGAAACGTCTTCAATAACTCAGAGGAAGCCTGGCAAGGGCCCAGGGAGCCTGGGGGGCTGAGAGTACCAGCACGGTGATGGCTTTCCGCAGTGGAAGGTTTCCCCTGTCTAAGGGACTCAAACCTGAAAGAAAGGCCCAGTCAAATGATGAAGCTATTCTATCTCCCTAAACCACTCTGTGGTGAGTGTTAATTTTTTTTTTCCTGTTCTCTGGGGATTTTTTTTGGTGCAGGTTAGGAACATGAGCTCAGTGTTTCAGTGGAGGCAGAAGTGAAAGTAACCCAGCTTGTGTACAAGAAACTGGTGGAGAGGAAATCTTTGTCTTGGGTAGCAGGTGACTTAATTTACTGGAACTGCTTTGAAGTCTTTCTGTTTGGCCTGACTCTTCTCTGACTTGGTGTAACCAGGAGTAACCAGCCAGAGGAATTAACCAGTTTAGCATAACAGAAAAGAGATTGAGGGACAGGATCTGTAAATTTTATCCCTGTTGTTTTGGAAGAAAAAGTGATGTAAAGAGAACACAAACAATTAAGGCATATGCTGTGTTTGTTTATCTTCACAAGCCTGTGGTAGGTGTGCCAGAATGCAGTTGTTCAGCAATTAACAATGAGGGCAGACAGCAATTAACCACATGTCTTCTGTGAGTGGTAATGCAGGTTATTTGTATTTTACCTTCTTGATTCAAAAACTACTTCCATTCTTGGAACTAGGAAAAAGAGGAAGGAAAATTTTAGAGCCTGATGTCTCCATATGTAAAATGGTAGGATTTATTTGTCCTTAATGAAAAAAATTACATACATAAATAAACATAAAAATACAGACTCTTTTTTCTTTAATGGTAGGTGAAATATATAATTTATCCTATGTTCACGTGTACAAAATGCATATGTACATATCTCTGCATACATACGTGTAATTGGTTGGATACAATGGAGTTCTATTTGCAGGAATTTCAGGCTTCATTTACATTTAGGATGATAGTTAAGATGTAAAATACTGAAGCCACTGGAAGAATTCTCATCAGTATAAATGGCTCTTATATTTTGACTACTAGTAAAAGCACCACTGAGAGCTTTAGAAGTACTGGATTTTCCCCCTTGTATTTTTCAAGCTATTGGGCTTATTTGGGAAAATCAGCCTTTATAGGGTTCAGTATTTAAGGGAATATGATGGGCACTTAGACTGATGCAGCTATGCCTGTGCTGATGCCACTTCTTTTTAGAGGATATTTTAATTTAGAGATAGCCTTTATGAAGAATTGTCATTGGAACAGGTACAGAGTTTGGTCATTTTTAAAGCCGCCTAGCCACAGAGGAAGAAGAAGAAAACCAAGGAATACCTGTGGTGTTATTCTCTGTTAAAGAAGAAATAACTACTGCACCAGGATTACATGCACTGTATGATCATTTTTTCCTTTTCTCTGAATTGGCATCCTGTCACAGAGCTCATTTTTGGCAGAATGAGGTTTAGCAACCAGTTTGTCTCATTGTAGGTAAACAGATACATTTTGGATGGTTTTCCATTGTATAAATTTGGGCTTAACTATAATGAACTGGCTCCAAAATGTGTACTGGAATATTGATTTTTGTGAATTAATAAGATATTGTTTTCAGATTTTTATGGATTAATACTTAGCTACAAGCTGTTCAGCGTTTGGATAGAGAATATCCTAGTAGTAAAATGCTATTTTATTTTGGAAACAGATGGAACAATTGGATTGGTGGAGAGCTTGCTTCAAAAGGTAGGAAGGGGGAAGCAGAAAGTGCCTTTATTGGTTGTTCTTTCAATACAAGTCATGAGTATTGCCAGGGTAAAAGGAATCCAGTGAGGGCTTTTTTTGAAAATAGAGTTTTGGGGGCTGTTATTTTTGTCTATGCCTAAAATTGTAATTTTAGAAAAAACAATTAAAATGAGGTATTTTGTAAGGAAAGCAATCATCTTTTCAGAATAAAAAGAAATCATTTAAATTGTGTCCCCATTTATGAAAATGTATTATCACTTACCTTGGAATCAAAAACTTATTTAACACTTTAAGCAAACACGAAATCTGCTTTCCTCCTGCTGTCTCTGTTTCTATTGAGAACTCTAAAATTTTCCAATAGGAACTTTTTCAAAGGTGAGTTTACTCACGGGAATTCTCTTTCAAATCCACTTAATAACCGTGTCATGGAGCATTTTAGATGTTCCACGGTGAGATGAAAAGAGGTCACAGTATTGCAAGAGGAACTAAAGGACAAGGGAAGTGATTTGAGCTGAAGGCTGTCAGCCTTGTCAGCCCATTTGGTCGGGGCAGCGTAGCAGTGGGCTAAGCGTTTTGCAGAGGTTTACTGACAGAAACAAGGATGTACTCTGAAAACTGTGAGCACCCGGGGAAGTTTACTGTGCTTCTGGTTTCCTTTGAGCTACCAGGCTCTGGACTGGAAGAAGAGCAATGATGTCAGCTGGAATGGGTGGGAAGGCTATTTTGAGTTGGTCCAAAAGGGTCTACACCACAGTGTTTTGGAGAAAGCAGCAGAGCCTTATGTGTTCTGCCATACATTAATTGAATGGAATTATCCAGCTGTGCTAATGCTGATTCTGATTTTAAGTCTAAAGCTGGGGTAACTGCACTGTTTTCGCAGGAGTTAATCCTCAGTCGTTCAACTAAGAGCAACATCAAGGCCATAATCTACACTACTGAGTACTCACAAACGAAGCGAATAAATAGCCGTTAGCATAGCTTCAAGAAATGTGTTCGATCAGTTATTGTTCCCCTGCCATGAAAAGGCCTGTAACAGAGCATTCCTGTAGGGAACAGGTTGCACTTGAAATGTAAATCAAGTTCAGTATTTTCAGACTTGTTAGTACTGCTTGGTACTTCGGTTCTGCTTGATAAATAGACAGCCTATGGAACCTTGACATCTGGCTGTTTGAGCATTAGTAAAGTACTCCGGCAGCATATTAACTGGAAGGCATTAAAGGGATGCGCAAGAATCGATGAACACTTGTTCTGTATGTAGTTCAGGAAAGATGTGAAAACCTTGAGTGTCCTTCGATTGTAAGCAATCCTTGCTGAATCTCAAGGATAAGGGTGTGCGGTTGAATATGTCTCTGTTCCTAAAGCTCAAAACACGATCTGCATTGGTATCAAAGCACGTTGTTTCACAGGTTTGGAAGAAGCACAGCCCATCAGGCAGAGCATGCAGCTGAGCTCTGGGAAGGGATTTGGTTTGCAGTCACAGGATTGCCTGTGAGATGCTTCTTGATCTGAAAAGAAATATTCAATCAGGTCTGTCTACTGTGTGATCAATGGTCAGGAAAGAACACTTTATCCACCTTAGCGGAATAAGGTGTCCGTATTCTGATAGAACCAACTCTCTCCTGTCTGGGGACAAGAGCTGTTGTGAAACCATACACCGATCATCTTTAAATGTTAGCCACCATCTATACCTTCTTGTATGTCATTAGAAAGCCAGCTGCTGAGTTCAGAAAGATTATGATTTTTCTTACAGCAAAATCAAAGGAAAAATTTGCACAAATTTCTGAAGGTAATCTACTATAGTAGTCAGATACACAGAAATACTTAGGTACCTAGAAATACTTTTTGGAATTTATGGAAGTGCATCAGTGAATTAGGAACCTGTATGTGGGTTTCCAAAGCCAGGGCTGCATTGGGTACCTTGGTGCAGGGACCTGACCCAAACAGAAACATTTCACAGCTTCAAGCATTTGCAAATCATGAGCAGCACAGGTCTTGCAGAGTCTAACGACACAGTAAATCCAGTAAATAAATAAGTAACATACAGCAGAGAATGTGGGAGCGATATCTGAAGTTTATCTTACAGAGTATTGGCACAATGACTTGGCAGAGTCTTCTGAAAGTTTTGATTGACCTTGATGGGTAATGAAACTATTTTCTAATTTTCTCTCTCAGTATATTAGAAATGGACTTGTAAAAGAGGGCCTGTGGGCAGCTGGCCACAGACTGGCTCTCTCCTCATGAGTCTGGAAGATGTTGATGGGATGGAGGGTGTAGTTGTTGAGACCTCATGGAGAATGATCTATAGGATCCGTTTGAAGTGGAGCACAACTGAATCCAGATATGAAAGGGAAATGGGTCAGAGATCCAAAATGACAAGTGTAGCAGCATCAGCCTCTGCTAATGACCTCATGCTTGCCTGTTCTGTAAAATCCTCTCTAAAGCAATATTCCAGCAATTAATGAACCTGTTTAAAAAAACCTAAACAAATACAAATAAACGGAGATTGGGATCTACAGCAACAATCCCTTACTTCAGGAAATGGGACTTTTCTGAACAATACCATCCTCTGTCACGCCTAATCAAACTAATCGATGCCACCCCTTACTAATGTAATTTATCTCTTGCCTGAGGTAAACTGTATTTATGCTCCAGTTACTCAAACATTACTGTTCCATGTTTGAAGGAATCCTGTTATTCAGTGGTGCTTATGTTCCATGGTATCAGGTGGTAATTGAACAAGTGCCTGGGAAGTTGGGTACTTCTATTTCAGGAAACCTTCTTTGAGGAATGTGTCGTTTCACATATTAATGAAGACGTTGGACTTGGGCATGTCCATCTCTGAATTGCGACTGAAGGTCTACACAAGCCAAACATCCATCTGGAAGCATTAAACATGTGAATAGCCTATTTAACTGAATTCACATGTTCACGTCATTCAACAAAGCAGGGTTTGGAGGCCAAATTAATTCCAGCTGAATATCTGGCAGGGAAAGGCTAATATGTGCTGGAGGAAGGAAGTAGGAAGGCAGTTTGTTTGTTCGTTTGTTCATTTGTTCACTCTAGAGATTAAAAACATTGAAAAAAGTAGAAAAAAGATTACTTGGTTTAAAAGATACTAAAGGCTTCTGTGAAGCATTTCTCTGATGAGGCTGAATTGCAGGGCTAATGGGCAGAGCATCCACCTGACTTTCACACCAGCTGCAAGAAGCAGTTTAACATAATTTATGGAGCAGGACAGCCTGAGACAATGGAAAACATTGCCTAAAATGACTGAGGGGTTTTCCTTGTCATTGCTTGCAAATTGTTGCTGTCTGCTGGATTAAAGAAACCAGGATGTGGGAGAGAAGCGCAGAGCTGTCATGGTCCTGGCCTGGTTTAGGGCTGAGACAGAGCTCCTGGATGTGCAAGGCTGAAGGAAAAGCAAGTTGGCAAGAGAAAAAGGCAGCCTCCTGCCTTTCTTACCTACTTGCCTTCCTTTACAGTGCTGAGCTGAGCTGGCTCGAGGCCATTTGGGCCTGAGGCTAGCCCTGGGTGGCCTGAGAGGAAATCCCAGTGGGTCTTCAAAATATACTAAAAAGGACATTGCATATGGCCCTCGACTACCCTACCTTGTCTGTGTCTTGGGTGGATAAGATGGGTGCTTCGAGGGCAGCTGAGATTTGCAGACATCCTATAGCTGGGCTGGGTTCAAGCTGCTTAGGTATGGCACGTGCAGAGTCCTGGGACAACCTGGGCTCAGGTAGAGCAGGCAGAGAGACACTGGGGAGAAAAGCTGGGTGGGGAGATTGAAAAGCAGACATCTCACCTCACACTGCAACACTTCTTGGTCTCAGACCTGTCAACAGTTTTCAGTGAAACGATGCCAGCCAGTGCTCTGGGCATTAGTGCGGTGACTATGCCATTTTACTCAGGTTGATTTAGAGAATTTCACATCTAAATTGAAAGCACCATTAAGTAGGATGATGTGTGGGGAACAGCACCAGGTTATTTTCTTTTTTTAAGCTTTGCTTGTGTATTTACCGCTTTCCTAAGCGGGTTCTTAAAAAAATATCTGCCAAGTAGATTGTCTTGTAAACAGATCCAAATGAATTTTATTAAGATTTTTGCTTAAATCTTTTCTGCCCTGCTCCCGAGTTGGCTTTAGCAGTTTATAAAGACTTCTAAGAGCAAGAAAAAAGGAGTTATTATCCTTTATAAATAAGTCAAATGCTAATTTCCTTCGGTAGTGGTTAAATCTCTTCTGGATTTTCCTAGAGGAGAACAATGACTCACATCCATTGATAAAGTACACCCTACCTCAGTATTATTAACAAGTGCAGTCAGGTGAATCAGACTGCATCTGCCGTTGAGAACAGAGACGCTTGTTTGGAGGATGGAGTAGGACTGAGCTCCCAGCATGTTCTGCTTATGGTTCCAAAGCTGAAGTACAGATTGGAGATTTGTCCCAGGTCAGAGTCTCCTTGACAGCCTGTGCACTGTTGCATATCAAGTGCTCCTGCATAAAAAAGTTAGATGGCGAAAAATACGTAGCAGTGATCTGGGGTAAAAGGCAAGTCCTCACATTTCACACATTCTAGGAATACAACTCTCAGACTCAAAAGGTAGGGTACAAAACAAAACAAAAAACCCAACCCAAAGCCACAATGAAGATGACAGGATGATTTGTAAGGTACAAATTTGCAGAGCCTGTGGTAAAAGAAGAATAGAAATCACTTTGAAATAGAAAAACATGACTGGAAATGTAACTGAATAGCATGTTGTACCTGCAGATTTTTTTTTTTTTTATGATAAAAGAAGAAAAATCCATGCTATGGAGCTGATTGTTAGTGTAACTGTAATTTTACTGCGATGTTGGGTAATTTCTTTCAGCAGCAAAGAATAGAAAGAAATATGCCAAAGATAGAGGATCTATTAACAAATAATGAGCTGAGGCAGGCAGAAATATGCCAAGAGCATGATGAGAGCCAAAAAAGGCACAAGGACTGAAGAAAATGGTAAAATACGTGACACAAAAGCAGCCATTCTGTTGGGGAAAGCCATTATAGCAAAATCCAAGCTTTGGCAATTCATGCAATTAAGAAGCAGCAATTAATTGAAGCTGGAAGGGACATTTTTCTGAGATATAAACCTGGCTTTGTATTTATAAAACTTTTTTTTTTTTTGCTACTGTTTGTCTGCAGGCAGTTTGTGTAATAGGTCTACCAAGTCCTGTCCTCTGTTGCTTGGCACCTGCAAGGCTCTCCCTCATATTGCTGCCAAAGGCACTTCAGAAGCTGTGGCCGTCCTGAAGCTTCCTTTGGCAAGTACCCTGACAGCCGGTCCTGCCCCGTGGAGGGTGGTGGCATCTCCCCACACTACCTCTCATGGTGGAGGGAAGCAGATGTGTTTGTTGCTGAAAGGACAATAACGAGTGACTTCTGGTGGCATCGCCTTGAAAGAAAAACTGAATGTAGACTTCTGTTAAAAACAAAACTTAAGTGCCTAAGATTTCTGTCTTGAAATCAGTGACCTATAGCTGGAATAGGGTAAGATACTGTAGTTCAAAATAGTCTCTCTGTTGGTCTCTGCCTCAATAAATGAGAGAGAAAGCAGGACTGTGGCTGAAAGGGAATTGGGTTTAGAAGCTACAGAGCAGTGCACAGGAGTAAAGTCCCCTCTACTTCTTTCTCCAACACATTTGTCTCTGGGGCCTGGCCAGGCAGATGAATCAGAGTAAAATTCAACAGGATCAAGAGAAGATGAATGAAAGTGTTTGGTAACTCCACCAGATTTATCATTTTCTTCATTATTTGTGCAGACAGCAGGTACAATACTCATTTAGGAACTGACAACAGTAAGTAAATGGCTGACATGGCCCAGCCAGATGTGTTCTCCCTTAGCAAGTTTGCAGATGACACCAAGCTGGGTGGAAGTGTGGATCTGCTGGAGGGTCGGGAGGCTCCAAAGGGATCTGAACAGGCTGGACTGCTGGGCTGAGACCAACAGCAGGAGGTTTAACAAGGCCAAATGCCGGGTTCTGCACTTGGGGCACAACAACCCTAAGCAGAGGTACAAACTAGGAGAAGCCTGGCTGGAAAGCTGCCAGGAGGAGAAGGACCTGGGAGTGCTGGTTGACAACCGACTGAACGTGAGCCAGCAGTGGCCCAGGTGGCCAAAAAGGCCAATGGCATCTTGGCTTGTATCGGAAACGGCGTGACCAGCAGGTCCAGGGAGGTTATTCTCCCCCTGTACTCGGCACTGGTGAGACCGCACCTCGAGTCCTGTGTTCAGTTCTGGGCCCCTCACCACAAGAAGGATGTTGAGGCTCTGGAGCGAGTCCAGAAAAAGGCAACGAAGCTGGTGAAGGGGCTGGAGAACAGGCCTGATGAGGAGCGGCTGAGAGAGCTGGGGTTGTTCAGCCTGGAGAAGAGGAGGCTGAGGGGAGACCGAGGGTGCTGGCCTCTTCTCCCAAGTGACAGGGGACAGGACGAGAGGGAATGGCCTCAAGCTCCGCCAGGGGAGGTTTAGGCTGGACATTAGGAAAAAATTCTTCACGGAGAGGGTGGTTAGGCATTGGAACGGTCTGCCCAGGGAGGGGGTTGAGTCACCGTCCCTGGAGGTGTTTAAGGTTAGGGTGGATGAGGTGCTTAGGAGCATGATTTAGGGATTGGTGGGAATGGTTGGACTCAACAATCCAGTGGGTCTCTTCCAACCTGGTTATTCTGTGTGATTCTGTGTTCAACACTTGGCACTTCATTGTTATTGCACCAATGTGCTAATTCTTGTCCTGACCCTAGAGCTCTGATACCAGTATTAGAGGTAACACCCACCCAAAGCTGATCTTTCTGTTGTGGGTGACAGCAGCAGAGCTGAGACTAGCTGCCCTTGTCCTGGGGGCTGTGAGGAACAAGTGTAGAGCACAGACCCAGTGCTCTTCCTCCAGCATCCACAAGGTGATAGATAGTGTATGGGAAATACCTGGCTTAAGAAGTGGAGTATCTGCCCCTTTCACCGGGGCTCACCTGAGGCCAATAAAAGACAATGCTCCCGGTCCCCAGGTGCTTTACTGGTTAGTGATCCTTACTGGGAGGCTCCTACGAGGTGCCAGGACTGCAGGAGCTCTGCTGCACCCGGGGGCTGATGAGGGGCAGGTGTAACACGTGGCACCTGTGGGATCTTGTTAGTTGTGAGGAGGAGGTGCTAATGTGAGCTGGTCGTGGGTGTTCTGAGGAGTGAAGCTGGTCTCAAAAGAGGAGAATGTCTGCGTCCCTGGTTTGGTTGTTTGGCTCCATCCTTGGAAGCGTGATAGTGGAGTTTGCAGCTGGTAGGGGTGGGTAACTTGGGGACTGCTACAGCAAAAAATTTGTGTTAGGGAAAAGAGGAGTAAGAGAAGGCTGAGGTGGGCCTAGTGGTAAGCTGGGAAGGGCTTTTGTGGTGAGAAATTTGAATCACGGTAGCATGTAGGTGTGAGAGAGAAAGTGGTACAGTATGTGTTTTTTTGGGAAAGATGTGGAGGAAGGTTGTAAGTTTTTGTGTTCCTCTGAGCAAAAGGAAAATGAAGGAGAAAATGGTCTTTTTTTTTATGATGCCGATAATGTATTTTCTTCCAGTTGATGATGATGTATTTAATGAAACTATCTTGACCAAAACAGAACTTTAATAATAGATTTGGGGGGGAAGCACTGACTGAAGGTAAGTCCCCTGGTATAAAACTGTTGCTGAATATTCAATGATGATACTGCCTCTTGGCATGATTTAAATAAGCTATTACTGTCTGTGGTTGTAGGAAATCTATCACGTTGGGATTTCTGTCTGTCATCATTGGTGGCAGCATCTGGTTCCTGGGTGCATGTAAGTGATGGATTCAAGGAGACGCAGCACCTGCTGCCTCTTCCCTCCCTTGGTACAAACCCCTGCCCCGTGTGAGGGGTGCTCCTGGGGGTGCTGCCGCAGGGCGGGGGGCAGGTGGAGGTGCTGTGCTCCTCTGCTGTTCGTGCTGGCCCTTGGCAGCAGTAGGGCCATTAACCCTCATGTCCTGGCTAAACTCCAGCCTGCCTAATGGCATTCTGTCCAAGAAACACTATATTCCTAATGATGATTCAGGTGTGGAAATCTTTCTTCTCTTCCTCTCCTAAACAGTGTTATATGAAGGGTGGCTTAGTGCTGAAGGTGAAATCTGTTTTATTCAGAAAGCTATGTCTGGATTTAGGATTGTAACAGAAAATGGAGTCTTCGAAGCAATATTCAGGCTCTGGAGCAGACCCAGGCTGCAGAATGTGATTCTTTCTCTTTTCTGCAAATTTTTCACATTCCTTTACTAATAACAAACCTCTTAAAACATGTTTAAGCTCATTACTTGCAGCAAATAAAAATACTTCATGCAAAAAGGAACCAGATGGTCCTGAATGTTGAAGATCTGCTTGAGATGTATTTGCAGCCCACTGTCTGGAACTTGTCTTGAGTTGTAAAGAAATGAAAGTTTAATTATGAGCTCTGCAATGCTAACGCTGTGTTACGAGAGGATTCTCTCGTGTTGGCCCATTTGCATATCAACATAACTAAGTATTTTATGGTTTCCATATCCTTGCTAAAGGAAAATAATTTGGTGGTTGGGGGCTTCCCCTCTGGGACTAAGTTGTTTCTACATTGGAGTCGAGAAGTTTTACTGTTAAGCTGGAATAGACAAAGGATTTGCGTTATCTAGGCTGACCTGGCATCTTACCCAGGGATGTGTTGCACGCGGATGGTTCCTACTGACTCCTCATTTACATTTCAGAGTGGAAGCTGAGGCACCGTGCAAAGAGCCCCAGACTTCAGCTCTACCCTGTGTGTACAGTATTGTAGCCTGCAGTGTCTGAGCAATTCTTATTTCTCTGATCTTAATGCTGTATTTGGGAAAGCACAGGCTTTAAGGAGATGCAACGGTTATGTTTTTCTTCCACGGGGACACCTCGGGAGGTTAATTCGATCTGTGTTACTCAGACTTCACAGTTCCTGCCGGCACATCATCTGGTTTTCTAGTCAGTGTCCTGCTTCCAGCTGAAACACAATATGGTGCTTTAAAAAAGAAAAAAAATAAAAATCATACCGTTGTTATCATGTAGGTATTGTGCTCCTAGCTGACCTGTGGACATGCTTCCTGTCAGGTAGATATGATCACCCAGACTGAATGAGAAGAGTCTGGAGGAGGAAAGCCTGAAGCCAGAGCTCATGCTGAGCCCAGAGAGGCTGTGTGAGGGTGCACGAAAGACGGTGTCTGTGGGGCACGTTAGCCCATTCCCTAGACTAGCAGTAATAAGAATGATAATAAAAAGTTGTCACCAAATTATTTTATTCAGGAAAGAGTTCGTGAATCTGAGACTGACTTTTTTTCTGATACTCTTCAGGTTCACGAGCAGTTGGCAGGCAGGTTGTGTGAGTAACGATGCTGCTCCTTGCACCAGGCTGGCTAACGCTTGCGCTGAGTTTGGTTGCTCTGGTCCTCCCATGGGTTTTTTTTGTTTGTTTGGTTGCTGGACACCTACGTAGCAGGATGACAGCGAATGGAGAATAATGTGTACTTGAAATGAAGCTCTAAATGTGTAATTTGAGGAATTAGATTGTTGCGTTTATATCTGCATAGCATCAGTGAATACCACATTGGCAGTCAAATACCTATAAATTAAAAAAAGGCTGTTGAATAAAGGGGGTTTATTTTAAATATTAATTACTTATGTGTAGGATTTTCACATGAGATTTTTGTAGAAATCTTTTTTTTTTGTTTCAAATCTAGGACTTGTTTTTTGGTTGTTTTTTTTTTTTCTCACTTCCTTCTCTCATCCTTTTGTAGGAAGATTGGAATAGCTGTAAAAAGTGAGAGTTTATGGAGGAGGCATTCGTGGGTTCTTTCTAATACAATTATAGAGAAAGAAAAGGTCAAGCAAGGTTGCTCTTACCAGATTTTCTATCAGTTTTTCCTCCTTTACCTTAACTGAAAAATAATGAAAAGTGAAAGTACTTTTAAAAATAGTCAAAATAAAACCTTCTGTTTCCTACAAAATATAATACAGAATTTTCTCTCTCTCAAAAAAAAAAAAAAAAGTTTCTCACCTTGAAAATATCTGATGTTCCCCACCCTACATGAGCTCAGGAGGCTAACAGCAGCTACTGGTGTCCCCCGAGCGTACAAAGCAGTGGGGCTGAGTCTTTGCCAGCCCTTGGTGCAGGTGCTGAGGTGATCTGGGTGCCAGAGGGCACCTGCAACACCGCCTGGGAAGCCAGGTGAGCAAGGCAAGAGAGGAGCAGCTCCTTTTCCTCCATGTGCTCTTCAAGCCCCCATGATATATGCAGGATGTGGACTCCAGTTATTATATTGCCTCTGCATGCATGTGCAATCCAGGGATGTCAGTCGGGTAATCCTCACCTTTCTGGTGACTGCGAAATTTGGTTCTTGGTGATAGTCTTCTGTTGGAAAATACCTGTAAAGCAAACTCCGGGGATCAGAATCAGATTTTTGGCTGTAGGATCACCTGGTGTGCCATGCTGAGCCCTGCCCAGCCTGCCAGCATTGGGGTGCATAACCTCCAACCCTACTTCTTCCCCAGGGAACTGAGTCACTCACCCGAATAGTTGGCTCTGACTATGCACGTTGGCGCAGCGCACGTGGTTTAGCCTGTGCGCTAATGGTGACTCAGGATTTGAGCTGATAGATAACAAATATTTGAGGAAAGCTCACCATTTGTCTTCCCTCGAGGAGGCTCCGGCTCCATTGGAATCCTTGAGGGGGTCTGAGCTGCTTGTCGAGTGCTTGCCCAGGCACTGCCTGGAGGCAGCGTGTTGGTGCCAGAATTTCTTTGAGTTAAATAAGGTTTGACAGTCTGAAAAGATACCATTATCTGATGTCTTATTTTCGGCTTGGCTATTTCATCAGAGAATTTTTTTGGTAAGAAAGCAATAAAGTCGATATCCTTCTAAGTTGTTTAAATAGAGTTTAAAAGTAGTTTGAGGGTTTTTTTTAGTCTAGGAAGCGTAAAGTATACAGGAATACATTTTATTCTTTCTAACTTATCTACAAGGATTTATTTTAATTCACTGGAAAAACCTTTTTCCTTTTTACAAGTCCCACGTGGTCTCTGGGGACACCGTGATCTATATGGGGTCTTTCCAGGGCAATGCTCAGAGTGCCAGCCTGTAATGTGCTCTGCGTCTCTGTTCTGCCTCATTATGAAGAACCTGCTAATCGCTTCAGGCCTGCAGCATGGGCAGTCTGTAACTGGAGATCTTGGGTGCCTTGATATCGTAACGGTATAGCCACTTAACTCGAACAAGATCTATCCCATAATGTGTACTAGTGAGCTCAATGTCTTAGGAAGGCCCCATAGCAACTGTTATTCCTAGAGTCCTAGGCCTGCGTTCTGCAGTTCAGAAGGCAGCGGATACATGTGAGGCAATGAAATACTTTCTCGTGGGTGATTAATAGACTCCTCCTTAGGCATTTTCTTCTCACTTGATCCCTTCCTGGCCACTCCCTGCAGCAAGATGATGATACACAACATATATATACACACAAACAGGATAATGAGGGAAAACCAGATTTCTTCCATTGTGATATCAAATAATGCTCCAAACCATGGGGAGAACTTTGTATTCAGTTGCTTTTGAGATACTGTCTATCAAAATCCATTTTTCATCCTGGTGCTCACATTTTGTGTGTGTACTGCTTTGTGTTACTGTGTGTTTTGGTTTTGCCTGCCTAGTCCTTGCTTTGTCACCTTTACCCAGGGTGCAAGTGTTATCTTGCTCTGCAGGTGGTCCCAGGTCTCTGTATCAAGAATTCAATTGAAGTATGTTTTCCTAAGTGTCCAGCTTTGCTGCCAGTGAGAGGGCTTCCCCCTCCTCCCATCTGTCTTTTGCTTTGAGTGTGTTAATAAAATGTATGTGCAGTCCCGGTACAGCTGCAAACTCGAGCATCTGGTGTCAAATTGGGAACTGTCAGTCCTGAACAACAATAATGCGTTCTCCCTATACTAAATCCATCTATTGTGGACTTGCTGTTCATTCCTGCTTGCCAGTGTATGCTCCCAAATAGTCCTGCTGAAACCGCTGCAGGAAGGAATGAGCCATTGAGTCTCCAGCTGGTTTTGTAGTGTGAGGTTTGAAGGACATTTCTTCAAGACATGAAGTTAAGCAATAGTTAAGTTGCTGAGAGCCATGATAACATCAGCATGTGTACAGCAACCTGTGTGAAGTCTCACTCAGCCCAAGCAGCTTTTTAACACTTCTAACAATTCTTGAATGTGCTTCGTATTCCTCCAAATGATGGATTTTGCACCTCCTCATCTAGACCTTTCCTGATGTAAATTAATGCACTAGGAATGGCACTTTATGGAAATACAGAGAATTACCAACCAATTTTTCTAAGTGCAAAATATGATTAAGCTACTTTATATAAAAGTCACAGATGCCTTCCTGGTGGTATTTGTTCTTGTATTTGGCCCTGCATTCTAAGATCACGCACAGCAGAGTTTTCTATTGACCTAGTTGCAGACAGTTTCTTCCTGAACATAGAGGTTATTGCTCTCCAGATGTAATTAGACCAAGTGTTATGACAGTTGGTAGGATTACAGCGCTTTGATAAATGACTTGTTTCTTAGAAGAGAAGGTTTGTGAAAACAAGACCATTCATCTCATTTCTTGCTCACTTCCTCTGCCCAACTTTCTTCTCGAAAATAAGCATATGGAATTAGATGTGCCCTCAAGGAGGGATTTTGGTGTTTCCCACAGCCTGTGGGTTTGGGTCGCTCTGAGTGGCAGTCCTGGTGTCGTTCACAAACTTGCTGAGAGAGTTCTCTTCAGTTTCTGCAGCTCTGGTAAAGATACTGAAGCTGACAGGTGTCAGGGCAGGCTCCTGCAGTACCCTGCTTGCTGCTACTTTGCACGTGCTTGTTAACTGCTATGTTCTGGAGCCCAACCATCTAACGTGGTTTTGGCCTTTTTTGAAGATGGGTGCAACACTTGATTTTCTTCAGTCATTGCAGACCTCATTGATCGTGCCATCATCTCAAAGATGAGGAGTGTCCTTCTGTAACATTGATCCCTCTCTCAGCACCCATAGGTGCATCTCATCTGGTCCTGTGTGCTTGAAATCAAAGGATGGGATGATTTCTGGTCTTGTGACTGTTACTGGAAGTGCACTGTGGAGGTCAGATGGACTTGGTGCTGTGACTCTTGCAGCAACAGTCACTGTGATAAACCCGATAGACCTCTGCAGCACATCAAGGGAACTAGTTTTTTCTCTCAGGGCAAATTAGCCTTCTTCCAGGAGGTTTTGATGACTACTTCTCATTAGATAATGTAGATCATTCTGGCTACACCAAAGCTTTAGAGAGATTGTAAGGTTGTTTGAAGATGGCTGTTTTCCCAAGCTGGCTACAGCTAAGCATGAGGGCTTCCCTGTTAAGTTTTGCACACTAGAGTTGATCATTTATCTATTTTCTGAGTAATATGTGTGTCAGAGCTCAAGACAGTAGCTTTCCAGAGGCTTGAACAATGGTGACTATCCATTCTGCTTCACAGTGTATTTTTTTATCTGAAATTGGGTTTTAGGCTTTCCTCTGTTGAGCTGTGTGACTGATCTTAAAAGCTCCTTGATGTATTACCCAGGCCTATTAGATTCTGCTAGACCTCTCCATCACCAAGAATTGATTTCCCCCTCTACCCCCTTGATGCTTCAACTCAGAAGGCCCTCAGGGCTTCTGTCTTAATTAAAAATTAAATTTACAGATCGCTTCTCAAATCATCCCTTAAGCAGCTAGGAATAATGATCACCTCTGAGGGGTGTGTGTCACTGTCATTTTAATGCGCTGTGTTGTAAAATAATAATGTGTCCCCTCTGTGAACCCTGTGTGGAGTAAGCTGCCCTGTGCTGCTCTCTGGTTGTGTACAGGAAAATATCAGTGTGTTTTGAGCCCTGGGGATCTATACCATACTATATCTTTGGTCTGGTTGAACGTGCTGGCTAGATGAGGTCATGACGCTTTTTTTCCACTCTTACCATAGAGAAGGGAGGAGTGTATTGTTTTGCATTTATGAACACTTCTGTTTGTTTTGAAGACTATTTTCATCTTTCCCAATTGTTTGCTCTACAGTGTGAAAACTCCTTTTTTTCTTTCTTTACTGGGATAATCAATTTCTTAAAGTCCTTTCCTTCCTGTTGAAAGGAAACTCATATTACGTGATGGGAATAAGAAAAGCTGCCAATCCAAAATGGTACCAAAGATTCTTGCTGTGATGCTTCACAGTAAACACCTCTGGGAGTCTGTTAGGTATTTCAGTACTACAGGTGGCAGAGTTCATTGCAATATATCATCCAACAAACTGAGCCCTCTTTTGAGAGAGTTGTCTATAAGACAGTCCACTAATGGCTTTGTCTGTAAGTTTGTTTTTTATTGTATAATGTGCCTGAACTTATTTAATCTGTGAGGAATCTGCCAAGACTTCTCTGATCATTTGCTATTCATGCTATGCAATGGATTGCATAAAGCATCTGCTATATCCACCTGTTTTATTTTGTGCATTGTCTGTATGTTTTGTAATAGAGAATTAACATTAATGAATGGTGAATACTTTAGCTAATGCAAAAGTCTCTGTCCTTATTGATGATCCCAGGATCATTGAGTCCAACCATTCCTATCGACCACTAAACCATGTCCCTGAGCACCTCATCCACCCATCTTTTAAACACGTCTAGGGATGGTGACTCAGTCACCTCCTTGGGCAGCCTGTTCCAGTGCCCAATGACCCTCTCTGTGAAAAATTGACTTGACAAGCTTGACTGTATTTCTTTGTGCTTCACAAGTGTTTTAGGAAGCTGTGCTATCTCACACCTTTTGAGCCATCATTGGTGGACCTATGCCCAGCAACCTTAGCTCCACCATTTAGTCAGAGCTGCATTGTACTGTTCTGATCAGTTGCTCAAGCCTGCTGCTCTCTTCCCTCTCCAAGAACCACTCTGTTCTATTTCCAGATAAGTATTTATTTATTAAACTCCTAAAAGAGAGGCTGATCAGAAGGTGGTCCGTGGGGAGGATTTGGTCTAGAGATGCTTTGCCAGATCCTCTGCACTCAAGGTTGAATTTTCATGGGGATGAGCATTTAACAGCTCTGCAAGTGGTCTCTGAGCTGAAGTTCTGCAGAGATGAAGAACAGGCTTAGAGGAAAAAACCCCATCCTTTGAAGCTGTTTTCACTAGAACAGTACATAGTTTAATAGTTGTTTGAGTCTCTCCAGCAAATAAACCAATTTCACTCTAAGAAACATCACTAGAGAAAAATGTTAGCCCCAGCTGAGTTGACAAACCGTTAACGATGGCTACTGAAGTGACAGTGCCTGCTTGTGCTTGTGTGAAATAGCTGTTCAACTGGTGGCATCAAAGGAGTGGCTGTTCTCTGAGTTCTGGTGGGAGAAAAAAAGCAGAAACGCTGTCTAAAGTGTTTCATAAAACAGTGAGGACTGCTTTAAAGCAGTGGATTGAATCTACTGTGATTTACAGAACCCTAAAACCTTCCCAGTGGAGGTTTGGCTCCTGCCCAGTATGGGAGTCTTTGTGTCACTACCTGCTACAGATCCCATGGACACAGCCCAGAGAAACTCCTACCTTTCAACCACGGTCTGTTTGAGCAATCCACAGCTTCTTGTCCTGTTGTTACTGGGTCTGAGAGGATGTGGTGGGACCATGTGGAAGGGCTGTCCTGGGGACACGAATTGCTGAAGCTCCTGTGACAGATCATCCTGAGGGCAAAACAGCTGAGCAGTGATGGTGTAACACAAGGCGAAAGAAAAATGTCTGTGGTTCCTCTCTTAGAGGTGTTATTGCACTGCAGCAGATGCAGGCAGAGCAGCGTCTCAGTGCACAGCTCCTGCAATAGTCTGGGGTTTAAGTAAAGACAGGGTGCCATTAATCTTCTGCTGGCAATTAGTCATTTTTTCATTTCCTTTCCAGACATGCAGGATAAATTCTGTTACCACTTCCAGCTGCAGCAGTGCAGGAATACTTGTTTAACTGTGTACGCTGGTCTGCGTAAGCATTGGGTCCCTAACGAACACATGGACATCAACTTCCACCAGGATCTCTTGGTGATTTTAAAGTATGAGGGCCAGACGGACAGGTCAGGGAAAACCAACACACGCGCTGAAATTAAGGAAATGACTAGCCAGTGTGTTACTCTAGAGTCTGCATGTGTGCACGCCACAGGTGGCATCACCTCAGGATTTTCTCACAACTTGGGCTGTTCTAACAGGTAGACTTGGAGTACGAGGCATCTCTTGCACCATTGGTTTGCTCTTCCCTATTCTCTCTTTTCCTCACTTAAGGATGTTAGTGCATGAAAAGTCTTTGCTTCTGATTCCAGCTAAGTCCAGGGGATCCTGAGCTAATAGCAGGTTATTAGGATGGCAACTTACTGGATGTGCTGTTGTTTGAACTTGATTGATGTTTCTATGCGTGAAGGTAGCAGAGCAGTGTACCTGCAGGCAACTGGATTGCCTAAGGCAGGGTAGGCGTGGCAGCAGTCTTCGTTTTTTTCACGTGGCTCAGGCCAGCGCTGCCCTTGGATTTCCCCTTAGCATCTCACCAAGGATGCAGCTGTATCGCGGAGCTGCTGTTTGCGACAGGCTCCGCCAATGCCACCACGCTGATCTTGGGACGAACACTGAGTGGAAGAAAAGTTCTGCCCTGAGCAGTCTGTCTACACCCGTGGCAGAGGGGGAAGGGATGCTGTTGGACTTGTGTAGCCTTAAATAACAGCCTCTTAATCTCACCTCTCTGATAGTGTGCTGTTTCCTAGAGTAACATTGCATTTCAGAATAGCTAGGAAACGTGATGGCCTGCAAAAGAGAGAAGCTGTAGCTTGCAAGTGCTAGGAAGCTGCTCTAAGGTAAATCTGTTCTGTGTAAGATGATGATTACTGAATGTATCTAGAAACTGCTACCTGTGGGGCTCGGGTCTTGCATTGGCTAAATGTCTCTGGGGTGTCCTGGGACTGGTTCAGCTCCAAGGCCACATGTATACAGCTAAACTGTCATTGTAACTGAGAAGTCCTCTCTCTTGTTCTGTCTTGTAGGATCCTAGTTCCTCAGGACTATTTGGTATGAACTGACCAAAACTTTTAGGTTTGGCAAGGAAACCCCTGGCTCACTCAAGTTTCCCTGGAGAAAGATTGTTGGGATGGCTGAGAAGAATTCTTGTGCAAGATCAAAGTGGTGTTTTAATTTTTAATCTGCTATTATAAGATATCCTCCCATGCCAAACTAAAAAGGATTCCAAGTGAAAAGTAGCACTAATAAGAAAAAAAGATTTTTTTTGTCATAATGCTTTTTTTTTCATTTCATCCACTTTTCCCTCTTCCTTTCCTGGTAAGTTCTGGTAAAGTCACTGGGATCTTGCCAAGTATTTAGTAAGAAAATGGTTCAGTTCTAGTATTTTTTTTGACAGGTTAATTGGTAGTCACCACTGGGAGTCTGTCCTGTCTGTTCAACAGCTGGTTCTGCTGGGAGAGTCTACTTGAACTATTTGTGCATAGTTGCTAATGAGGGACTTGGACAATACCCAAAATAATTGTATAATCCTGCTGTTTTGACACAGTAACATTTTACATTCGCTTTGCATGGGCATAAAGGATTATGCCAGGTACACGCTATAAGATGTAAATTGTATCTTCCTTTAATGTGTCCCTAAGCAGCCTTCTGAGATTTGACTTTTTGATGGATGGAAGAATTGGGACTTGCTGGAATTCAGGGGACTTATACCTTACTGAATGAGTGACTGAGTCTTCCAGTGCTGCTTTAAGGACTTGTTTTGTGCAGCTATAGTTTGGGTACTCTTGACATTCAGACACGTCTTCCAGTGACAGAAGCAATAGGTATTGCTGGGACAGAAACATAATTCTGCCACTGAAATGGTCTCTTTTTGTCTGGATGTGGGGTGCAAATCGGGCTTCTGGGATTCAGAGCCACTGGTTCAGCTAGTTGGCTTTTGTGAATATCCCAGAGCTGAAAGCATGACATTGACTGGTGCCTGCTGGATGTGTTCCTGGGTTCTTATTCCAGCTCCTCATGAGCATTTGTCTTGCACCAGCTTAGCAACAGGCGTAACACAGCTTTTCTTCCCTTCCCCAAGCTGGGTAACGCTGCTTTGCGTGTTGCTGAAGATGTAGCTGGTTGTCCTTCTCTCTCCAAGGCAGAGCCTGTTACCTCTATACAGCTTGCAGAATGCTGTGAGAGCTTTGCAAGGTCTGCGGAGGCTGTCCTCTACTCTGGTGAGCTAGAGACACTTTGCAGTGAAGCAACAAAGAAGATAATAGTCTCTCTAATGACAAAAATGCAAAGAAATGAACGTGAGTGTGTATATATTGAACAAATACAATTAAAGCCTATTTTTTTTTCCTTTTTCTACAGTTTCTGCTGTCAATCTGTGTGCCACCAGTCCCACATGGAGACCCAGTTCCACTAATGCCACGCTGACTATTTGTTTCTACATGTTTGTGTAAATGAGGTTGTTTGATCTAGTTGTTTAAGAGGAAAACATTGAAGTAGCCTCTGTACCATGCTGTGCTGTTCTGTCTCCAGTGCACCTAGGCTCTGCTAGAACAAGATAAGCAAAGCAGTCTTTTCAAGCTCCCCAGCAGACTTCAGATGGACGTCTTGGGGAACTGCTTTGCCAGCAGAAGTTTGTACTTGTCCTGCTGAGCCTTGTGTCTCACATCCAAGCTTGTTTTCTCTCTACTGACTTGAAGTAAACTAGCTTCTACTCCTTCCTTCTTCCCTCAGAAAAAATAAGAGGGGAGAAAGGATAAGAGCTAGCCTTGGAACTGTTGCATATGTGAATGCAGTTTTAAAATAGATTTTATCTTTTTTTCTTGGATGCTGCAGTTTGTCTGTGCGGACATGCTGTTTTGCCTGCTCTTACCAGGCTCCCAACAGCCTTGTGAGGGTCCAGCTCTGTGTCCTGTCCTGCTGCAGCTGAATCCTAGTGTAGCAAATTGGGAAGGTATCCTTCACATTCTCTGTTTTGGCTGAATGCTGCCATCAGCTTGGCTATTGCTCAGCCATGGTGATATTGCTGCTTGCCTCCATCCTCTTGCTCCTCTGCTGCTTGAGTACAGCCATTACAAAAGCCATCTGCAGCCTGTGCCTTTATTCCTTGGGTTTCTAGGCTGGCAGATGGTATGGACAAAAAAAGAGCCTTCCTCTGTCTAAATTAAGCAATAACACATCCACTTCCAATCACATTTTTCTTATCACCTTGTGATTGCACTTTCATAAAATCCCTGTTTCCATAGCTAAGCATGATAGATATTTCTCAGCCTTATGGCATGTATCTCAAAGGAGTCTCTGTGCTACAAGCCCTAAAAGAATATTTCAAGAAATTACACACCTGTCCTTGCCTCCCAGTTTCTAGTTTGCAACAGCTCAGCTCAGCCAGCTATTTGTTGCTCCTGAAACAGAGCACCAACAATCCTTGTGTTTGACAGGGACGGAGCTAGCAACAGCCTGGCTGATGTGCTGCTGGCTGAACGGGCTGCTCACCCTCTCCTGTGATCTCATTGGTGTGAATTTGGGTACTGTTGTAATTCAGAAATCTCATTTTAGAGGTTTTTATCTTGTCACAATAAAAAGGAATAATTTGATTCTGTTCAGTTACAGATTTTTTTTTTTTGACCTGCTGGTTTATTATCATTTTCTCATTTGGCCTAATTAAAGTGCTGTGTATAGCAGCTTGTTAGTCTTAACTATGTTCCTGCATCGCTCCGGGTAGCGTATCTTCACTGATTGCTTTAGCAGCAAGATTGGCCCTGGGCAAATAATTTGTAGCAAATCACTTGACTGACTGAACATTGCCTCCATTTTTGGTTTATGAATCGTCTGTGGCAGATCGTTGCTCTCTCAAGTTCATTTCTTGTAATGATTTCCTGCCTAATTCCTGCGAATAATTTTTAGACTGGGGTTGCTCACCCATAGCTCTTGCGACTCGGCGTTTGCAGTTCAGGTATCTCCAACTGGACCTGCAGTTTGCATAAGATGCTTTGGTTTTGTGATTGAATCAGCGTGACTAATTTCAACATCAATACTTAATGTAAATTCCAAATTTCCTTGGGCGTTCAGGATATTTTAGTCAATATTTCAGCTTTACTATAGACTTGCCTTGTTGTGTGTGGAAGTAGAACAAAAATAATAGGAAGAAGTTCGTTGTTGAAAATGTCTATGCTATAACCCCCCGCCCCCTTTTTTTTTTGTATGACAAACACAGAAAAAGCCAGGGGACTTGGCAGGAGTAACTTTATGCTTGTGTCTCTGCTATTTTCAGCATGTTAATACGAATAAGCATAGTAGCAGTCTTGGGAATTATTGGCTGAGATTTTTTCTTGCGTACCATTCTTCAGCAAAGCAGATATAGGAATGGCTTGAACAGTCCTATGTCCTTTTACTTTCATGCATCAGTTCAAAGTTGCTGGATCTCTTTATTTTCAACAAAGTTCCTGGCAACTTCCCTTAAATGTTATCAGCACTCATGTTAAAACATTTTTATAGCATGTTTCTAGACCCTTTAACTTCAACAAAGCATTAAATAGTTTATGGATGGTGCCGTTGCAATTATCTGTTCTCCATGCATTCCTCTTAGCTCTCAGACACAAACCCCGTGTTAACCATACATCATTATTAGACTGAGTTCATAGCACTAATTGACTCAGAATGAAATTCAGAGCAGGAAACAGAGAGGCTTTAGTATTCAGTATGAACAGACTGCAAATTAGTGTTACTGCTGCAAAGGTTAACTGAGATTGAAAACTGTTCTCTTACTATCATGTAAGATGAATGTTTCTTTTTTTGGGGAAATAGCCATGACTGACATCTAAAGAGTAGAGGGGGTACAAAGAGAAGAAGAATACCTCACCTCAGGAAGTCTTGTAGTGATATCTCATTGCTGTAAAGTGACTATGGATATACTAAAGACCATGTGCTGGTTGGATCAGATTAGACTCTTGTCCTACTGATTTGTTGCCTTTGTTCAAAGCAACAGGCCTGCTTGGTGTCTAACCAAAAAGGTACAAGAAGCTGGATGTGCTAAGTGAGCTATCTTTTGTTATAGTTCAAGTGTGTCAGTCTTGATGGCATCTTATTTTGTGGAGAACAATAACAATCTGTGAAAGCTTACCTGACACCAATTTTGTTAAGCCTCAGCTGGAGCGAGTGCAGATATTAGTCTTCTACCTGCCTTGATAGATCAAAAAGTACCTTCTGAATAGGGTAAAAATGCTAGAAGAGGTCTCTGGGATTGCATATTAATATCAGTCTTAATCAGAAGTGATCACCTGAACTTCCTAGGGAGCTGTGAAACTCCTGAACTGGGAGGACTTCAAAACCCCCCATAGTCTTACATGCAAACATGGAAGGGAACAGCTAAGTCTCAGCTTAGTGACCTATAAGTCTGTAACATCTGAAGGAAAAACAGGGTGGGACTAAATGCCCAAGAGTATATGGGCGTGAAAGTCACTTCTGTTTCTTATCTTTAAGACACACATTTGTATGACTGAAAGAAAAATTTATGGAGCAAGTCTTGTCTTTCAGAAATTTGTCTACAGGCCTTCTCCATTTTGTTTGACAATTTTCTTGTATTAAGTGTCTATTGTAAACACTAGAAGTATCTATTAGACAGTTGAGTTCACTAAAAATACTAAAGGTTTATTCAGGGTGAGAGCCAGAGTAGAATCATCACCTGCATTATGAAGGTTTTTCTCATGTGATAATGTGGCAACTGTTCCCATGATTATGATTTTAAATTCTTTAAATTTTACCCCTAGTAGCAGTCTACAGTAGTCCTATACCATCAGTTAAAGGGTTAGCAATACATGTAAGAGACAATAAAAGTTACTCCTTAATGAACACATTTCAGCCTCAAGGTGAATATCAGTATAGCACAAGATGCAGTTTCTGGTGACATACACAAGCAGTAAAACCTGATAATATACTGTTTATTACAATTCATGAAGATGCCAGAGGATGTCCAGCCACACTGTTTTTTGCTTACAAGGGTGTTCACACAGAGCTTCAGAAAAGCTGAATGGACAGTTCTCTAATGACAATGTATTGTATGAGTTTATGAGAGCAGGGAAGTGCTGCTGAAATGGTTCATTAATTTCACTGTAAGTGAAGCATGGTATAGAAAACTGATTATTGGTGACTAGAATAATTTGACTAGGAGAACCAATGTTACAAAACCCCCTTTTCACCTTATATATTAAAGATACATGCTTTAGAGAGATCAGCGTAAATGCTGCTTCATCCCATGAACCTTTAGCTTTTTCTTTCTCCAGACTCCTTATTCATGCATCAGCTGATGTGACTTAGCAGAAGCCTTTCAGAGGTTTAACCCCACCTTGTGAAATGAACCACATCTGCTTTGCTCCTCTATGAAATACACTCTTGCAGAGAGAGCCTGAATACTGGCATGACAAGAAGTCCTACTTTTTCATTTATTCTGCAGAAAGTGACACCTGAAAGCCAGAGTATGATCTGAATCCCTTTCAGATTAAGTTCCTGCTGCCGTCGTGGTCTTTGGCAACAAGTTTTCCGAGGTATCAAACTTAGTGTCAAAAAGGTCAAAGTCTGTAACTTTAACTTATTTAATTTTATTTTTATTTATTTTATTTTAAATGAAAAGCTAACTCGGCATCATCTACAGAAAACATAAGAACCACGTTAGCTGCTTACCAGCCTCCTGGGCTGGTATTATGTTCAAGGATAGACTTAAGATACGTATTTCCAGCTCAGAAATACATGCATAAAGGCACATAACTACTTCTGTCAGCTAAAAAAGGCAAACAATGTTTTACTTGGGTTGTTCATTTTTGGTTTTCTTGACACATGTGCCATCACACTAATTAAGTAATTTCTTTGTCAGTTTTAAAAATAATTTATAGGCAGATTCTCCTGAGCTAACGCATCTTTTGTGAAAGATTACAGTGGAAGTGTCTATTTGCTCTGTGCTCAGACAGCTTGACTCTGAACAAATGTATTTCATCTAATATGACTTCATGCTATGACTTGCTAGCAGTATTTTTTTGTTTGCTGTAGCTGTACAATTAGCTTATCAGGGTGGGAAAATAATATAAACATTCAGTGATGAATTTTAAACTGACATATACTGAATTTCAAAACTGAAATGAATGATTCCCAGGGTCTGGTATAAACCCCAAGACTAGGAACGTATCTTGTTTCAATTTTGAATGAAAATGTCTTTTCCCATTGCCGACATCTCCCTGGTGTGGGAAAGCACTGGCCAGGTTAGTCCTGAGCACCCAGTGCGTGTGGGGGAGACTTCTCCTAATGAGTGTTTCCTAACTTCAGGATTTTAATGTATCTCTCAAATTCAGCTGGACACCTCCCCAAAGGCCTGATCCTCATGGATTTTCAGCCATGGTGAGTCTGTAAGGTGTGGACAACCAAAAATGTGGCAGGGTTTAACCTTGCTAATCTAAGCAGCCACCTCTCTGTGGACATAGGGCTCTGGTTTCTGAGTAGTGAAAGGCTCAGCAATATTTAATCAGTGTATTTCGGTACTAATTAAAGCAATAGAACCAAGTGATGGAGAAGTTGAATGTTCTGGAAACTCAGGGTATTTAGGAAAGGGGTGGAGAAGAGAAGGTAAATTGCCTTCTCTTGGGCTTTTATTAGTGGTTTTCCAGCTGGGCAGCTGGAGAAGGGACTGAGAGCTCAGTGTGCTGGGGGAGATCAGCAGGATATACGATGCTGCTGTGCAGTAAGAGTCTATAGAGCTAAAACCACAACTGAACAAAGGTGGCTGTCAGCAGTAAGCGAAAACAAGATGAAAGGTCCTCTAGCAGCAGTGACACAGAAGTCATGCAGTGGTGGGGGCTCATGGTTCCGGGGAGAGGTGACGCTCGCTGCTCCGCCACAGAGGGAGGCTGCGCTGGGGTCCTGCTTTTCCAGCATCCTGGGCCCTTAGCAAGCTGCAGCGGCTCGGAGCATTTTATACCACCTGAATTGTGATGTAGGAACAACAACAAACAGCTCTGCCCCAGGAAGGCCACCAGACTCGCTCTGCTCGCACTGAGCTCCCAAACTTCAGGCACAGAAACTTTTAACACCTTTGGTCTTAAAACAAAGTAGGAAGGCCCTGTAGTTTGGGTGAGAGACATTTTTTAACAAAGGGTGAAATCAGTTGTCCTTCAGAAGATGGTTTTGTTTACCTCAATCAGTGCTAAAATATTCATTGAAGACATCAGAACTGCTTTGTATTATGCAAAGAAACTTTGTATTAAGTGTTGTCTGTATGTGTTCAGCGTATGAATGCATAATGTTCTTAATGCTAAGGCACTGCAATTTTTTGATCCTTTGAAGAAAGATCCTGATGACTTTCTAAAATGTATATTTGATTAAAAAAGTAAGCCTAGGATTATATCAGCCCTCAGGAAAATTTTCATATGAAAGACTGGATGAAATTCCCTTTCAAGTTTTTTCAGGAGTAAATTAATCTAGAAAGAAAATGGTATGGAAAAAAACCCCAATGAACTAATGGAATTTTTCCACTAGTTGTTTTCTCTTGTTGTTTTTATGGGCATCCTTGTGTGTTTTTTTGGTTTGTGTGTGTTTATGGACCTTCCATATGGGCTGGTTCTCCCCAAATGTGCTCCCCAGGAAACACCTAGGTTGAGTCTTCCAAAATTAAGTAATGTTATTCTGGTGGCATTAGTCAAATTTTCCACTGAAGCAAATACAAAATGTTCTGCAAAATCCAAAGAAATGTTTTATCATTCTCGGTCTAATAAGCTAGAGAATTCCAAATTAAAACTGGCTCCAGACACGTATGTTATCAAACGACAGATTGAGTTGGTGTTCTCTCACTCTAAACTTGTGTCCTACTGGCAATATATTGTTTCTGTGAGCTTCTGTAGCAAAAAATGCCGGTTTTAAAAACAGGCCATTCTAATGCTTTAGGAAGTTTGTGTTAGTTTAGTCAGGAAACAAAAGTGAGATTCGTGAATAAGTACAAATTAATGGGGCATAGATAGAGACAAATCTGGTTTCTTTAACAGCTACTGCCTTAACTACGGAGTAGCTGAGTGTAACTGACTCCTCATAATCTTCTTTGGCTCATTGTACAGAAGAGAAGAGCAATATTCTTGCAGCTTACAACAGCATCTAAGAATTTCTGAGAGAGGAGTAAAAAGAGATGACTTGATACCACTTAATAAGGCCATTTTTAGTCAAAATCTCGCTTTCCCACTGGAGTTATCTTATTCCTGTTCTCTATTTTGAATCTTCTTACTCCTCTAATAGAAGCATAGTTGTTAATGCCATTATAGAAGTGAAATAGTGGCAAATTTCTAACTATTTTTATTGATCAAGCATGCTTGCATATTCTTCTGCATTCTGTCGTAATCTTGTACAGAGCTATATGCAAGTGAGCACTTTTCTAGTCCCCTAACTGCTGTTATTTAATGTGATGGCTTTAACAAGAAACCATAAAATATGATGTAGTTAAGCAAAATCAGCTGTAAAGAATGTTAAAAGAATATTTTTGGAGTAGATAGATTTCTTATTTCACCTGTCCATTGCTGCCTTAAGAAAAGGTGTTCCTTTTATGATCCAAATCAACAAAACATAAAACTCCTAAAGGTAAGTTTCCTCATTCTTTCCTGAGGAATGAGTCAGTGATACTCCTCTTGATGTATCTTATTAAGTAAAATATTATTGTGGCTTTTATGTGAAGACATTTAAACATACTTGATGGCATTTAGTTTTCATTGCTACAAAGTGAGTTCATGAAGTTATGACTGAGGTTAGCCAAAATGAGCAATGAGGGATGCTGACGTGTGAAGGTAAATTCGTATCAGCACAAGTCTGGCTGCTGGTTATTCACACCCCGACACATCTGCCATTGGTGTTATTGAGGTGTCGCTCGCTACAAGTCTGAAAGTGCAGTTTTATTCCTGTTTATGGCAAAATTTCAGTGGTGATATTCAGGTTATATGTATTTTCTGTGATTTCAGGTGTGATGATGAATCTTCCATTTTCAGGGAATCCAGGCAGCCTGTGGTGTGCACAGGGTTTATTCTGGCTTTTTTTCAGATGGACAAATAGAGTGTGAGCTGTCAGAGCAGCTCAGTGGTTAGTCTAGGTGGACCTTTCTGATCTGCTGCATCAATGCACTGTATACACTCTAAAAACTGTTTTGCAGTCATTTTGCTATCATTATGCAGCATGGTAAGCTGTATTTTAAGGGCAGAACTGGCAGAGGAGAGGTGCCTCTGGGAAAAGGGCTGTGAGTGCTGCTTAAGGAGAGCATGCCTGTGCCAGATTAGAGGATCTTTTGTTCCATGTGCTGCATAACTCAGAAGACAAGGATGAATAGCCATGATTTATATTCTGCATTACTATGTGTGTGATGCTTTTTGCTGGAGAGGAGAAGGGCCCTCTCTACTTTACTGCAGACCAAACTCTAAGGCACCGGTATCTGTGCTTTTCAGCAAGCAGAGATCTTTTCTGAAATTAGTATTCTGTAGAGCTACTGAAACGTGCCCTGTGCGCTGCTCTATAAGGAATGATTAAGTTTTCATTGCTTAAGATGAGGGATTTTCCTACAGGTGTTTGCAGTGAGCGCGTTCATGCTCCTGTACAGGGTGCGGTATGCTGTGACTGTCTTTGATCAGAGTATTTGCTGTCTTCTGTCCTAGAGGAAACTGCACTTTTGTAGTGCTAGGGTTATACAAAAATAATATTCTTTAGATGTCTTAAGCCAGAAAGGCATGATGGATCATACCATGAATATTACTAAGGGTATCAGCTTAGAGTACTTCTTGCTCCAGACAAATGTTCAGCTGTAGGTTTTTCTGTGGCTGTAGTGATGGATGCTGTGCGGGGAAAAATATCCTTCAAGCTCCTTCTCCAGTTACTCACCAAAAAAAAAAAGTGTAGGTGATATTTATAAATGCTACTAGAGACTTGAGGGAGGAGAGAGATTTGAAAGACTGTGGATACAACTATCTAATACAAAAGTGAGGTATAAATCGTAATTGGATGAGAACCTTGCTGTGAAAGGACTGTTGCATTCGATCTTGCTCCTCTTTCTCTGGTCTGTGTATTGTTGAGCTGTTTTCTCTGTGAACTGAAAATGGGACATCCATAATTTGGAGACATTCTAGCAGGCAGAATGTCAAAAGATCTGTGTGTGATGCTCTTGTAATGATGTTTTCTAGTGGCTGCAGCTTCTGTCAAATGAGCACAGACATCCATCCATGGTAATATTCCATAAATACATGTTTACAGCCAAGTCACTGGGCAGCACAACACATGGGCTGAATAGGCTTTAGTTTAGAGTTGAGCATTCAATTTATATGCTTTGGCAGAGAATGATGAATTTCTGGTATTCCTTATCTTTCTATGATGGCTTTTTTCCCCAGGCCATCCTTAATTTGCTTCTATGAGCCTCAGGATGACTGGGAGAAAGTATTTGCTTCAGGTAGCCCATCCACGGTTTGATAGTTCTTCGGGTTCTGGCTTTGTGCAAACATTACTGTGTTGGTTCCCATTATCTTCCTATCCTTGGCCCCTCATTTTGTTCTCATTGCCCAAGATATTCATGATACGTTCTGCAGTTGGGATGAGTCCTTGTTGTGCCTGCTATTGCCATATGCCTAATGGCTAATAAGCAGTATGCAGCTTGTTATCTCGATGGAGAGCCAGAGCCTTCCTGTGGTCTGTGGAGCCACAGAAATTTATATTAGTGGAGTCTAAAGCAACATCGTAAGTTTTCAGTTTGCTTCATGCACTTCCCAAAAACTGAGCTGTTGTGCAAGGGAGGCTGTGTTGGTTTTTGAGGTGGTGATGATAGTTTCAGCACTTGAGTCAGTAGAAGGTAATTCTGATCAGTTTTTAACTCTTGCCTAACTTTTTCTTTTTAATTTCCACTCTACCATTGCACTAACTCCCTTGCTTTTGTAAGGAGACTAATAGAATGACGCTTGAATATTGGAGTACTCAGAAATACAAGGTAGAAGTTATGCTTACACCCTGAACATCTCTCTTGCTCTCATCAGATTAGAGTACCATGCAATGCCCTTGTAAAGATTTCTGTACAATCCAGTACATTTTTGCCTCTCAACTGAAAATACGTTTAATCTGATCTTTGTGTGGCATCCCTCTATTGCAGAATGCTGAAGTTATCTTGCATTGATTTCTGTTGGTATTTTCATCATCTAACTAATCTAATCTGTCAGATTTACAGTTTGATTATTTTTAGATCATAAATTAATTAACGCTGCAATGGTGCTGGCTCATTAGCAATATCCCACACAGATATAAGCATATCATCAACCTAAGAACATGCATTTCCTTGTTTTGGTATTATCACGTAATACATTTGTCCTTCCTGTCTCAGTGACACACTGTTACTTCTTAATGCCAAAAAAGCCCACTTAAGTGTCATAATTGCTACATATTCTTCATCATCAATTCCCATATGTGTTGTTTGAATGTTTGTTTGCACTGGGCAGTATGATCTGCTGCTGTGCTCCCATCTTCCCTGAGCCTTCTCACTTTGTTACTTGTATGCAAAGTTGTATTTACAGTGTAACTGTGGGAATAATTTAATTTATTTTGCATGCAAGAGAGATACAACTCATTGAGTTCTCCTGCTTTGGCAATAGCTAGGTATCAATATATCAGCTGCCAGGTCCAGTCTCCTAAACAATATCTGGCTGATCCTGCTGTCTCTTTATTTGTTAGTAAAGCAATTTTTCCTCCTATCATCTTGCAAAGTGCTATTACTCAGAGGTTGTGTTTTCTTTATGTTGTGGCTCTAAGTCTCATTTCAAAACAAACCTCTGAGCCCCAGTAGTGATGGGATTTTCTGTCAGAGACGGTGTTTATCAAACACTGCTTCCCTCCTCTACAAAATGTTAACTTACATAACCTTATAGTGCTGTGTGTCTCAGATGCTTCAGGAGCCTCATGGCCACGTGTCATGGTCTGAGGCAGATACTAATTCATGTGCTGGACACTAGATATCATCTGAATTTGGTTATGGCCAAAATAACTACTTTTAATGAAGTCCAGAGTCTGGTATCATATATAGGGTTATCA
Organism: Clamator glandarius; assembly: GCA_033459285.1. Lineage (NCBI taxonomy): Eukaryota > Metazoa > Chordata > Aves > Cuculiformes > Cuculidae > Clamator > Clamator glandarius. The sequence continues at coordinate 1,732,283 of JAUNZM010000157.1, read as the reverse complement.
TTCTGGTCTGCACAGATGAACTAGAAGAAGCCTGAAGGGAAAATAGATGCAAGAAAGTAATTCTTGATAGAGATACCAGGTTTATTCACATGAAGGAAGTTACTCTGAGATTTTGTTTTCCTTTAAGGGGAGTCATAATAAATGGCGGAAAAAAAACCCATGAGCTTTTCAAACAAAGAAAAGAACTCAGATCTCTATCGTGACTCTGTCCATGCGGTAGTCTGTCAGCAGTTTGTTGCAGTTGAGGAAATACTTGGGAACATCTCCAGGTCAGAACAAATCAAACAGGATTCTGATTTAGCAATACCAAAACCCAATCTGCTCTACTGTCAATAAATTAATTGTAGGTACCTAAAACCATTGCCGTTGTGAAGTGGATATGCAGTGCTGTCCTCTCTTGGGGTTCCAGTTGGGAGGGTCATAGGATTGGGATTACAGCTGTACTGGGAAATGAAGGAATAATGACACTTATTTGCATGCAATGTTAATTGTACAGTTGTTGGGTCTCAAAAGGAGAAGTACGGCAAAACCTCTGTTTAACTAGAATTAGTTTCTTTACACAAAATACAGACTTCACTTGATTAATTTGAGTCTACTTCCTGCCTTTCCTTAGCAAATAAAACTTCTTTGTATGCTGGGGTGGGGGATATTGAGGTAGGGAGAGAGATATCAAAGGCTGCTTTTTTCTGCTGGGTGGTTTTCTGGATCAAGCCCACAGGAAGCTGCCGAGACACTGGAACTGCTGCTGGGGGACTCAGACACAGATCAGGGCTGGCAGGTTTGTGCTCCAGGCTCCACGAGGAGACTTAGTCAGAAACTATTTTTGTTTAAAGCACTTCTCACTTTCTGCATTATTCAAGACTTCAGGCCTTTTGCAAAGTCCCTCTGGCATCCCCTGCTGCAAACAAAGGCCCCTCTGTGACCTGGCTGCTGGCCGCTGCCTATGGCCAGGGGAAATTTTGTCTTTCCCAGGTTACAGATGGAATGAAAAAACCAAAAAGAGATCTTCGTACTGAGTAGTTCAGAGATTGAGGAGAGCGCAGATTTACCTCAGAATTTTACCACTGTCTTATGCACGAATCTTTGTATTTTAGATAAAGCCAGATCCAACTTTATACCAAAGTTAAGACTGGCAAGTGCAATCTGAAGTTAGACCATGGCAATGTTTTTTGTTTCTTAATTTTTTGCTCAGGAAGAAATTGAATGCTTTTCCTAGTAAAATTGCTCATCATGGTGTCCTTTGTTAATCTTATAAGAACTGTGTGTCTATTAAGCCACGTGGGCTGCATGTTGTTTAACTTCCTAGCAGGCAAAAGTTTCCGTTTTTTTCCATGGAAAAAGGTTTAAGACTTTTCTGATGGAGAGTCAAGGAATGCAGGAATTTCTCAGAGGTTTCTTGCCCTTTTGGAGAAGGGAAGACCTACATGGATGGTGCAGGACACAAAGTAATGATGTTTTGTTTATTTAATTTTAATTATGGGATTTATTTAATTATGGCACTGATGAAAAGGTCACACTAAACATGCAAAACACCAGTGAAGCTGTGTGAAGATGCCTGAAGGAAATGAAAGGAACACTTCTAGCCTTTTCCTTCTCTAAATCCCCAGTGTCCATCCCTGGATGCCATGTGCAGGAAGGGAGACTGAAGCAGAGGAATGTTGAATGCCTCTTGAAAGCTAGGAGAGCCTCTCTGAACATTGCTGTTCTCTGGCAAAGCACATACACTGCCCTTTGGTGACAGGGATTGCTTTGCTCTGTGCCTAACCCTGAACATCCGTGATCTGAAACCCTCTGTAGGGTGAAGAGGATCACAAACATCACTGTAAAGCCAGTGTCAAAAGAGATGCTTTTCAAAAGCACACAAAAAGAAATGGGAATCTTGCACTCAATTTCCTACAGAAAGGAAAGTCATGACTGAACTTCTTGACTGGGCTGTGAGTCACAGTCCCCCAGCCACTCTGGTCAGGAGAAGGGGAGGGCTGACCTCACCGCTGTGGCTCTCGGTTCAACACGATCAACTGTTTCTTGAAAGTTTTGTGGAGATGACTCACAGCTCTGCCTTCGCTCTGGAGTCCATGACCAAAATGATGTGATCTGGCAAGAGCGTGAGTGAAGGTTTCTGCCACACACCATCAGGCTTTTACTGTGGATGAAAATGAGCTGTTAGTCCTCCATTAGAATACAAATACAGTGAGTTCTGAGAGACCGATGCACCTCTGCAGCCCAGCCTGCAGGGCTTCCAGGGATGGGAAGGTGCAGGGTGGCTCTCTGGTACATGTGCCTTAGATGTGGTAACTGGACAGTTGCTGTTTTTAGAAGGAGGCAGGTCACTAGCAGAAAATGATAGGGGACGTGTTTTTCCCACATACTAGATGACAGAATGTGATTCAGGATCTCTTTGTTCACTGTGGTGTGGCAAACTAATAAGGGTCTTGGATAGGAAAAAAGAGAAGTTCTAGGCTCCTGGAGAAATCCTGGAGTGAGATAGTGTCCTGAGGCTTCTCTATAGGATCTGTGGGGTGGTTCCTCTATTCCAGAACTGTTCTGCTTCCCAGCTCGCATTGAACACACTTTGTCTTGCCAGAGAGTTTGCCGAGTGTGGTGCGGAGCAGCAAATGCCCGCAGCACTGGCACAGCCCCTTTCTGGGAGTGCTGAGAGCAATTCTGCTGCACCCACTGTTGAATGAGGCAGAGATGCTGTGGACTGGGAGGAGGCTCCTCTGGTAAGTGAGAGGTATCGTGAGCACAGGGGTTGCTCTAAGCTGCTGCTGCTGAGCCGTGCTGTGGCCTGGGAAGTGGTACTGTTAGGACAGTGTCATACGTGGAGTTTATTAGACACCTCAGTTGGGTGCAAATGCAGTAAAAATGATCTTTCAAATGAATTGGACTATGAGAAATTCTGAGCAAGTGTGTGGTGTCATAAAGGAAAAGAAGATAATAGACTGAATGGAGGAACAGGGTCACCAAAGGCTCCAACAAAGCTGGAAGTCTGGAAGAGGTTTAAACAGTATTTCCCCCTGCACTGAGTGCTGCTGCTAAGGAAGATGAGTGGAAGTAATGCTTCTTGGGGCAATAGTCCTGATGTACTTCACATATTTGAGCAGTGTTCAGGTAAAATGCAGCATGGTCTGAAGAGGTTTTAGGAATGCCATACTAATGTGGCATGTGTCAGAGGATGATTTTAACTGAAGGACATGGAAGATGTGTGGTTCTGCAGCAGAACTGGGGAGTGGCTGAGGCTGAAGAGTCAGCTGGAAATTTTGGCAGTGCTAAAGGAGAGTGTGATGAAAGATTGGATTAGGACTGGGACCTGGAACAAACAGCCTGAGATTATCTGTTGGAAGATCTTGAATCAACCTGTGACAGGCAGCTTCCCGCAGAGCACATGCTGCCAGTTTGACCTCCCCTGCTGAGTGGGTCACCCCGCACGCTGATGGGGTAGATGTCAGCAAAGCTCTTGGACCTTGCAGGGAAGAGCTGGTGTGGATAGTTTTGAAGTGCTCAGAGTCACACAAACTGCTGCTTGCTGAGTGGAAACAGAGAAATGTTTTCCACCATTAGTATGGTGTGTGGGTGGTGACAGCTCGAACTGCAGAGGATTAGCCATCAGATAAATGTTATTGTTGCAGAAGAACAATGATGAATGAGCTAGGAATCTGAAAGCAAAAGGGACACTTACTGATTTTTATGTTGAAAAGTGATACAAAATTCCCTTCTGTTATTAGAGACAGAATTTGCAATACTGAAAGGGAAGTCATACGGAGAGGAAGGTGAGCAGGTAGAACTCTTGGCTTTTGGTGGGTCAGCTAAAGGAGTACTAACTAGGTGCTGTAGGGGTAATAACTGGAAAGGGTTCTGTTGTGATAACAGCAAGGGAAAGTGCTTGTTACTGTGTTAAGTGTATTTAAGTCCTTGGTGTTTTTAAACCCAGGAGTTAGTTCACTGAAAGGCCAGAGTCTAAATCAATGAGGAGGGTGTGTTTGTCATATTTGATATTCTTCAGTCTCTGTTTCACTTCATTAATGGTGACTAAGTTTGAGTTATTTATGTCCTTGCTAGTAAGTATTGGGAGGCAATCATCCTAAGAGCAGACAGTGCCTGAGATATTTAGTATCTCAGTAAAACATTCTGCTCATCTTTGAAAGAAGCAAGGACAGAGTGAGCTTGCCTATGCAAGCAGGGATCTCCATCAGCTCCTGTGAACGAGCCAGGTTTGCTGTGGATGGGAGCTTTGTGTCACACTGCTCCTTTGAGTGCTTACATGGAATATGCGATGCTGGATTGTATCCTTTCTCTTTTTTTTTTTTTTTTGTTTTTAATTATTGTTTTTTAGCACAACTGAATGAGAAATAATGTTTGTTGCCAGAAATGGGGTTTGCAGAAACTCCTAGGAGGCTCTGCGAACACTCAGGCATTCAGGCACACCCCACAAAGAATAAATGGGGAATTGATACACGTGAATAGATGATGGGTTTGAACAATCATCCTCTCAAACTCTCCAGGGAATGCTGCTAGAGTCTGAAAGCTGTGGAAGGAGAACTAGGATTTATTTGGTGAAGATTCACTTACCATAAATAAATAAAAATAAATAAGTAGGCTAAATTAGTAATGAATAGTTCAGTTAGCTCTAATGCTAAATAAACATACTGAATTGTAATGAGAATACTAAAGCCTGTTTGAATTGGAGCTAGAAATCCAAGGAGAAATAACTGTCTGTGTGGCACTTAAATTAGCACTCACCATAAAATATAAATATATGATATAAAATATAGATTTTATTTATTTATTTTACCTCCTGAGATGTTAAAGATTCATCTGTTCCCTGTGTTTGGAAGGCTTGAACTAGACCCTGTTCAACACTATACAGTGACATAAATCGCTGAAGAGTTATAAAATTCTGTGACGTATGCTTTTGGACAGTAACTATATTTGTAGAGGCTCTCAAGGGGGTGCATTTATACTGATAAGACAACGTTTTAAATTCATATAGCTATCTCCATATAAAGCATTGTTATAGGATTTTCCACACTGTGGGGAGTTACATGACTTTAATTATACAACTCAAGCTGAATTGGTAAAACTTATATACAAAGGCCCTTTAGCAAGGCAGACTCCTGCCTTTGAACTTAAAAGAAAACAATTTTCTTCTTGTGAATTCCCTTGAGAACAGCCAGAAATTCAATAGCTGCTCCACTACTGTGGTGAATTGGCCATCCTGGTTAATGGGCTCAGGATGACCAGCAGTAGAGGTGGTTTGGTCTCTTTGGGTTGGTGACTAAGAGGAACTAAAATGCCATATGGGGTTCAAAATACTTTGGAAGCTACGTGGCAGCTGGGAATTGATACCAGTATTCGAGTGGCGAGCAGGAGAGTTTCATCATGCAGACTGGCAATTGCGTGTCTCTAAGGGTATGGGACAGCGTGCTGGTGGTGATGGGAAAAAGAGCTGTCAGGAGCAAAGGCTTACAGCTTCACCTGATAAAAATAGGATTATCTCCATCCCCAAGTTCTGCAAAACATCTCTTAGAGGCAGAATGTGTCTGTATTCTCTAACTGAACTATACAACAAACAGAATACAAGAACTTAGAAAAGACTAATAAGGTATGTAGTCTCCCAATGTGAACTGAAAATTAAAAAAAAAAAATGGTGCTTTTTGCTTTGTTGTAATAGAGTGTAGCAGAGTGAAATAATGGCTCTGCATATGAAATAGAGTTAAGGGGATAATCAACCCAAACTTCCTATGAGCCTACAACAGAGGCACCAACACTGGAGGCAGGCAGGAGAGTTAATAAATTAACGTGCAACTGAAACAGATTCATGGTCATTTAACAATGTGTCAGCGTTCCTAGAGAAATGAGTATAATGTATTTAAGCCTAATGTACAAATAACTTTAAACAGAAAAGAATGAGGGAAGGAGAAAATCGGAGGAGATTTATTGCAGCAAACAGCTGAGGTCAAATTGCTTTCATAGGAAGTAAAACACATTGAGAAGGTATCTGAATACCCTTATGGTGAATTCTTAAAGTTTCTTGGAATGGCCAAATGTAATTTTTTTTTATCTTGAATTTTCCTGGAGCATTTTTTTTCTGCTGAAGTCAATGGCCTCATGTCATGAGAATTAACCCTAGCCCTCCCACTCTGAGTAACAGCTCTGGGACTTGACTGTCCAGCAAGCATTCATGCGAGTCTGGAGTTTTTTGGTTGGTTGGTTTCTTAGGGAGCAGGTAAAATAAACTTGAGCTTCTGATTTATTTATTTTTTGTTCCCCCTGTGTTGTTGCCATATTGTGAGAAGCTGCAGTGTCCACTAGGTTTCCCATTGAAGGACAATAATCATCAATCTATCTCAGACAGAGTAGATACAACCAGCGGCTGCTGGGAATACATCTCTGACTACAGACCTTGGTGATGTCCTTTAAGAAAAATATGTGCAGCTCTATAGCAATATAAATAGTTACTTTTAAGCTCTTCCTTAAAGAGAAGGGAGGGGAATTTGGAGGTATCTATGTAGTCATATAGGATATTTTTAAATTAGCAGAGGAAATGTCTGTGGGTGTTGGGAATGCTTTAGAAGATATTTGCAGAGAGAATATAAAGACTAGTTTTGATGAACAGGCAGTCACAGACTGATCTCTGACAGACGCAGTGCAAGAAAAAGCTTTACACTGCAGAGTTTCAGCATAATTGGGTAGGGCACGAGGTTGCTTCTGCTTTGCTGAAGGCTGAAGCTGGTCTGCCTTTTCCTTTCCCTCTGGAGAGCTGTTGCACATTGGTCACTTGTGATTGTATCCCAGCCCTCAGCGCCTCTGCTCTTGCCATCACACCCCTGAGCAAGGGCACCAAGCACCTGAAGCTAACATCAGATACTGCTGGCAAAGTTACCTCCACACATCACCTGGAGGCACACAGGAGGCCTTTTGGAATGAACTATTTTCCATTTTTACACACGGGTCTGTGGAACATGAACTGGGGGAATATGGCATTTGCAGGCAGGACCCTTGTTGTCAGTTTTCCTTCCACGCTCTGTGCAGGCCTGCACCAGCTCTGCTGCCTTTAATTGTGTCCATAATGTGTTTTTAGTGATGGTGAAAATCTGCTCCTGTAACCGAGTTTAACTGGAGCAGGACTGCCCAGGACAGCAGGTCATGCCTCTGTTGAGCTTGGTGCATTAGTTTGAGTTTGAAAAGGATAACTATTACAGTTAAGCTATAAGTGTAACTATATGAGAGGTTTATGGGGGATAATTTTGTCTTGATTCACTATTACTATATCCAGACTTGCGTTCCTCGAGACATGTCAGGCATGGTCTTTCTGTTTGTAAATCCTGGGAGGTTTCCATGCTGCAAGGAGCAGAGCCTCTCAGTGCTGCAGCATCTTGGAGAATCTGCAGCATTACTTACTACAGCAGAGCAAAGTGAATATGATCTCAATTATAAAGTTATTCCTTTCACAATTCATGCCACTTCCAGTCCTTCACCACAGCAGTGCTTTATCAGGATGCAGGACAGGTTTACAAAGCCCTTTTCCCTCCTGCTCCGTCACTCCTGAAACTGCTGCAGATACTCCCAGCAGCTCTGCGGGTTTTATTTGTTTATTTACCTTCCATTATTCTCCTTGTTCTCTGTACTTTGAGGTCACTAGATGACTGGCAGATTTGCCCAATTTATTTCTACATATGACAAAAGAGACCTAGGTCACCCAATGAGCCATGAACTTCTATTTCTGTTTTGCTGCGGTTGTACGACAGTGATCTGCACACTGCCAGTCATCCACCATATTGATGAGATTAGCTGGTAATTAAAAACCCAGCCAAGCCAGGCAGAGGAAGATGACTCAATTAGCAGAATGTCACTGAATCTAATTTACTTTGCTTATCACAGATTTATCCTCTAATGAATTAGAAAAGAAGAGCAGGACACCTTCAGAGGGAGATCTAGGGGCTTAAAGGCCTAAATGCTTTCTAACTGCTTTGTGCTCGTGGTTTGGTTTGCAGGGAGAGAGCCAACAGCAAAACTTCTCTTGATACACTCTCTTAGGACACATTTATCGGGGACCAGCCTTTTGGTGTCATTAGCAGTATTGGCAGCTTCATGTGGCAGGCGCTGGTTAGGTCAGGCCTTCCTTTGCTTATAAACCTTCAAATATTTTTAAGTTGATAGCAAGCAGCAGGGGCTTTGGATGTTGTGTTATTGGAATTGTGCTTGGGGAGTGCTCAGTCTCGATGATTGTGGAACCGACACTGAATGTGATATTTGGCAAATGAAAGTGTGAGGGTTTTCCTGGATACAAAACCACGTCAGAGATAGGTATTTTCCACTCTAATGAGTATTTTAAGGCACTTTTAATGTTTTTCTCATTTCAAATGTGATGTTCAGATGATTAAAAATTAGAATAACGAATTTTACTGAAGCCTTTTGGAAATACTTTTAAGAGACTGTTGGACAGATGTACAGCTGAATTTGTATGTAAAGCGGAGACTATAAACCATTATCTTTTCTGCTCTGTTCGTAGTAGATAGCTAGCATATTATGGTTGATTTAAATGAGTATATTACTGGGCCTCGACCTTTTAATCTGTTCTGCCTGATAGAGCCCACATGGCTTTTTCACCGTCCCTGAAGGGGTTTAAGGGACGGGTGGATGAGGTGCTAAGGGGCATGGGTTAGTGATTGATAGGAATGGTTGGACTCCACGATCTGGTGGGTCTCTTCCAACCTGGTTATTCTAGGATTCTATGGGTCTTACTGAGCTCACTGGGACTGTGGGGGGTTCAGTACCTGTCAGTCACGCAGCAGGATCAGGGCTAAAGGCTGTGAGTTTGTGACTTTCATTGGCACTTGTGTATCGCTGATGGCTACCTGACCTTTTAAGGCTGGGAAGATGATTTCTGGTTTGGCAAAGAGACACCAATTGTAGCAAGCCATCTCATTCTGCTAGATTTCAAGTAATAATACATATAACAGAAAATGTGAAACTTATAAAGCTTCCGAAGATATTACAGAATCTCTGTCCAGAGCCTTAATCCATGCTGGCATCTCTAACAGTCCAATGAATTGGTTTGGAAACCATAATGAGATCCATGCTTTTTTGGAAGCATGTGTGTATATGTTGATTGCAGGAGGGAGGGAGTGGGTGGTGATGGGGTGGGATACCGTCTCTATTTGTCCTGAATCCATTGTCAGAGTATGAGAAATGTTGTTTCAGTGAGGCTGTAACTGTCCCTAAAATTACTTTCACTAAACTTGTAACGCAGCTTCCACAGAGAAGAAAAAAATGTTTAAACATGGATTACTGTGTTGAGATGAACACAAGTATTTTGAAGCTTTAAATGTTACACTTTACTCCTAGTGTTTTCAGTCTTTTGATTTCAGCCCCTTGGTTAAGGACAGTTTCCTTACTTCTTGCCCCAGTAGTTCACTGTATCACAGAAAGCAGTTTCTTTAGCAATACCCAGTCATTAGAAGGATTCTGCTCTACCTCATCTCAGTTGCAACAAGCTGTTTTACAGAGATTTGATGATTGCCAAACATACATCTGTGAACTAGCTCAGAAAGTGCAAAGCACATTAAGGTACTCTCATTAAGCTATTAATGACAAGGAAGTCCAAATCCTCTCCACTAAGTCACCAGAGTTACAGTGCCAGGAGGTACTGCATCACATTCAAATTCTGTCAGCAGCTCTGGGTAAGAGGGTATTTTGTATGTGTGAAGTTACTGAGAATGTGACTATGAGACTTTTGTAAAGCTGAATTATCTATATAAATTAATAACTAGCAGTAACATTGGTATTTACAATTATTAATTAATCAGTGAGCAATTTCTTGCTGGTTTGGAGAAGAAATTGCAGGTCACAGGTAACTTTAGCATGGCTCTGTTAGTGCAGCACTGGAGCTGGTTTAGGTCTTAAGAGGAAGCATTAATGCAAAGAGGTAGGAACAAGTAGAGTGGCAAGGAAAGCTGGGGAGCTTGAGGGTGGAAGGATGAGCAGCTTAACCTTGATGCTGTGAAAAAGAGGGAACAAGAGTGGATATTACTGGGATGTGATCAGTGAAGCGTACACTGGAGAAGATGAGGCTGGACTGCAAATGTGAGGAAGCCTGCAGACACGGGTTGTAGGTGATGAACAGAGTTGCCAGGAGGGAGAGATACTTTATAGGAAGGTGTTGATGGCTGAAAATTTATTTAAGAACAAAAAGAAAGATGCGAGTCAAAGACAGTGGTATTAGAGGAAGTGGTGCTATTGCGCACTATAAATCCCAGGGATAGGACAGATCAAAGGGGAGTGGATCCCAGGATTAAGGCAATTGAACAAAGCCTCTTGTTTGAGGCATTCCAGTTGTAAGAGTCAGTTCAGGTAATGTCATCACGCTTACAAGTGGCACCGTGGAAAAGGACTGTTCAAACAGTTTCTAAGCCCAATTATACAGCATCCCTCTTCCTCGTGGGATCTCAAAGTACTTTATAAATCAGATAAATCAGGTAAAGGTCTCCGTCAACCAAATATTTATTTTAAGTGATATCACTAGAAAAAGCAATGGATAAAAGGAACTTAAGCCTCTCAGGCTCATGTGTAAACCAATGATGATCCTCTGCCCTTATGTTTTGGAGTATCATTTTTAGATTGCTGTTATCCACACGTGGCTCTTACTTAACTTCTTCAGGGGCTACATCCATAGTCCCTCCCCTCTGCAATGAGGCAGCCACAGTCCATTTAGCTAGAAAGAATTTGGAAGCAGAGAGAGGCTGTATGGATAATAAGGCAGAGGAGCGCCTTTTATTGTTTTTGTGGGAGTTGAAGATGAACACAGCAAGAGATGGTTTTGTTCACACATAATAAGCTAGAAACCATCAAATGTCACTTTTAATTCTCCAGTCATTGACGGAAAGAAGCTCAGAGTCTTGTCTAATGCAGCTCTGTGTGTTGCTGTTCCCTGCACTCCCAGCCAGCTCTCTTGTGGTAGCTGGGGTCCACAGCTTTGTGTGGGAGTAGATAATGATCATCACCACTTGTCATGTGAGCACCAGGCAGATATGGTGGAATGGGGTGATGAGGGGTCCAAAAACCTGGCTTGGATGCACTGACAGGGAGGAAGGTCCATGTCTGGCCCTCAGAGTCGCATCCCAGTGAATTGCTGACTGTAGTGAAAGAGCAGCAGAAGGTGAACGGGACTGGAGTGCTCTGCTTAACACAAGAGGAAGCAGCTGGGTGGCAAGGAGGGTTTCTGCTACTTGCGAGAACAGGAGTGAGAAAAGCTGAGGACATGTTTGGACAGTGCTGATTGTGGTCCAGGTTGTGCGGTTTTCCCAAGGCAGACCCACCAGGAGGCAGCTGGTACTGCCCAGCTGTCCTGCTCAGCAGTCTGGCTGTCTACAGATTGCATTGCAACTGGTTTTTTTCTCCTCCTGAAAGTACTTCCTGGCATCTGCTTGCTCTGCCACAGTGCTGCTTCTTGTACATTTGCATTAATATATTTCACTCCTGTGCATCCCAGGAGGCAGCGGGTGAGGATGGCCAGTGCTTTTGTGCCCTGTCACAGGGCTCACCCACCACCTGGCTCCTCAATGCCTAAAAGGTGTCAGGGCACCAACAATGCTCCGAGTGGAGAGAGGGAATGAGACATTCTCTCAGCACAAGGATATGCAGTGCCAAACCCAGCAGATTAAGTAGTAAGCCACCAAGAAATTTTAACATGACCTAATAAAAATACTGCTGCCTGAGCAACGAAGACTCAGCCTCTGCTGCACCCAAGGAGATGGTCCTGTAGCACTGAGGAAGATCAGAGTCCTGGAGCAGCCCTGCAGCTCTGGAAAGTAAGCACAAATGGGGAACAGAAAACAAAAAAGTGAAAAGACAAGAGAGTTGGGACTCATGAAAGCCCTTGTCCTAACTTCCCAGCTGCTCCTGCATGCTGTGACCTAGTGCAAGGCTGCCAGAGGCTGTCGGCCCTTACTGCCATGGCAAACCACAGCACGGAGCCTATCTTGCATGGAAGGTACTGCCCTCGAGCACCTAAAAGAAAGAGATTAAAAGAAACTGAACAAAAAAAGCTCCCCAAAAGTTGTTTTATCAGCTATGGAGAGAGTTCATTTGGGTCTTGAGTGGAATAAGATTACAAATCCTTTAACAATGGTTTCTATCTGTGTTAGGCAAATAACATTTCTGTCTTTGACCCAGCTTCTCAAGGCCTTCTACAGATGAATACCAATGACCTAGGCCTTCATTATCCCATCATTACACAAATCCTGCTGTTAATTTATGTATAGGAAAGAAGTAGCAGCTACATGAGGCTCCATCGACTGCATAATTACTGCATATATTATAAAACAGCAGCAAATGCTGCCTGTGAATACAAACCATCTCTGCTCATTAGAAACCTGCAAGAACTAATTAAACAGGGTGTGATTCTGCCATTTGTAGCTACAGGTATTGTCCTAGTGTTGCTCAAGATTCAGCTATCTTGGTCTTTCCAATGAGTTTTATAGAGCTACCAGAGAAACTAAGATCAGCATCTCACCTAAACCAAGGCTGAAGGAGGCAAGTTTGGGTGCTGGACTTTCCGGCCAGTCCACCCTTCTGTGAGAGCAAATATGATCTCTGCTGGGCTCTGCAGAAGAATGGGTTCCTGCTCAGATTTTGATTCCTGACTATACCCATCTGTTTACAAGCCAAAATGAAGTCATCACAAGGGCAAGACTGCACCCTGCATGTAACCTGTGCTCACAGCTCCTCACAGCTGGATCTGTTTAGGAACCTGGCCTCAGGAGATTCAAGTAGTGACATATGTTCTACGAAGGTATCCATCACTGAGCAATGTCTGCTGGCATTGAACACACTCCGTGTGGAACCGTAGTACCTGATTCCTCTGGTTGTTCAAAAAATTCCTGCAGTGACATGAAGAGGCTGTATCCAGCCTGCTATGGGGCTGGATGCTGCTTTCCTTCGCATCTTTTCTGTTGGTGTTTGAGCTCATGGGATGCAGATCCAGATTAAACCTTAAAAACAAATTTAAAAAATCCTGTAATTCAAATAGAAAATAAAAAGATTTGGGAGTTTTCCACAGCAACATTTGTATTCTAAAATTAATCTGCCAATATAGTGCTTATAACTCACCGGATTTCTGTTTGCATGTGTATGAGAAAAATGAGCTCTGCTAGACTCACAGTAGTAATTAGTTAAATTGCTCATACATCCATTATTTAAAAAACCTTCTATTCTGCTTTGAGCTTGTGTATGTTTAGTGTCACCTGATAATAACTTTCTGCTTGAATGATGTCTGCTAATTTTGTTTATGGCTCTTGAGTGTCAATCATACATATATTTTGGAAACTCAGCTCAGGCGGGTAGGTATGGATGCATGTTTCATGACAGCTAATCAAGAAAAGTGAAATTGGGCTTTTCCCAGTTTATGACATGAGTGATACAGATGATTTGGTAGCTGCATCAGTGAGAAAGCTGAAAGGCCTCTGCTGGTGTGAAGTGCTCATCAGGAGTAGTGGGGGTGAGGGTTGCTTGGCTGTTGTTCCTAATTTCATGTGTGCACCAGGGCTCTGGTTAGCAGTCAGATGCCTTCATGGTGATAATACTGATCAGACATTTAATGCTGAATTGCCCAGCAGTGGCAAACCTCCTTTGAGTAAATTTTGGCATGAAAGGAGGAAAAGCTGCATTTCCTAGGAAGGAGTCTGCTTATTCTTTTCAATATGATTGAGTTATTTTGAGTTTGTTGCTACTATTTAAAGAATTTGCATGTTTTTATTAATTGAAGAAAAGGTCCTACTTTGGAAATTAAAATATTGTGGGTTTTTTTGGCATATTGTTTGTAGATACAAGTAAATAAAATCTATTTATTCATACTGGAACTATGGGCACATTCCTGCTACCAGTTTTCCCCTGGGAAAGGCCAGTTTTGTTTTACTGCAGGTAGACACAGTGGGAGCTGTGATGTCTGCTCTTCCAGAGGGGGCCTGTGAAGTACTCCACGATGGCTTAAAATAGCTGTCTGGTCCTGTGAGGCTGCTTTAACAAAGACAACCAAGTCCACCAGGCAGAGACATTTTTAGTTTGACCATTTCTTCCACTAATGAAATACATTGTGTCCACATTCGACTGAGAGAGATGCACAAAAAAAGATCAAATTTGATTTGATCAAAAAGGTAGAACACAGATAATTTTTTTTTGAACATTACTGACCTGGAAGATGCTTACCTTTCATGATGATCCTCAGTTTTCAGGTAATGCATTTATTAAAGTTAGAGATTATGAGTTCGTAACTATATAGTTATTTTTTGTTTCTCTTTCCGTGCTCTTCTTGGCTGCAGGTAGTCTTCAGTTCAAATGTCTGTTGTCTTCATGAATAGTCTTCTCATTTACTTACTTTTATTTTGCCTGCTGGAAGTTCCTCTTAATAGTTAGGTAAAACTACATGATGCCAGCATGCCTTTCTTAGGGGCAATTTTAAAGACATTGTCAGTTTAATAATATAGCAATAAATTCCATGTTATGTAAATCAGGACTTTCTCAGTGGTGTCTGTAAGTGGTTCGTTTTGTCTTGCAAACATAAAGGTCTTGCACTGCATTGGTTTGCCTTGATGAAATACTTCAAACATCTGATATAATGAGGCCTTTTTGTTGTGTCTTAGGCTCCTCTGGCATGAATATGCTGCTTCATTATCAAATCCCTGTGAATGCTGCTGGTAAAGAGTGATTACTTTTCTTCATAAGTGTTGTCACTTCTCTTGTGGCTTAATTTGGGTTGCTGTCTAAAAGACATGGAGGGCATAAGGTTGTAAGAATTTAATATAAAATTTTTGACTTGTTCTTTGTAATCTCACCACAGCATTTTGCTAGCTCTGATGTATTTGGTGTTTTAAAGGATATGTCAACAACAGAAATTTTATAATGCCAGTATAAAATCTGTTGGTGAGCTCACTGAGAAATTCCTAGGTCTTGGAAGGCAATTAATGTTTGAAATACATAGTGAACTGTTTATTGTGACATTTTACACATCTACAAAATTAGGTTACAAGTCAGTAGCTAACTGTAAACTACAGCGCTTAAAGATAAACCTGAGTAAATACTGTATATTATGTTACGTGCTCATTTTTATAGTTTAATTTTCAAAGGTGTATTGGAGAGATGCTTACTATTTCCTCTTGAAATACAAGTAGTGGAGATATATAGGTTATTGAATGGATCTCTGGCACATGGTAATTATACTGATTCTAATGACAGTTAAACTCTAGCTCTAGCTAAATGCTAATAAACTAGAGGTAGCAGCCTTAGTTAAATCCACAGATGATGACAGAGACTGCTGATCAAACTTTCCAGCCATTGAAGCAAAATTCCCAGTTGCCACCTGACCAAGTAACCATCTTGGGTCTCTCAGGACTGAACGCATTGAGAGAACTACCTAGTGATGCTCTGGGAGGTGTTGTCATTGCTATGTCTTGTGACTCAGAGCATCAGCAGGGCATGCTATGCAGTCACTGCCAATTCAGTGATCTGGTAAGATGAACGTTCCCCGTGGAGAGGCAGACACTGGGAAATTTTAGGCAGGAGTTGATCTGAAGGACTACTTGGCTCTTGTTGCTCTGATTGTATTGCAATTGTCTGTGCGCACATAAACACCACTATGGCTTTAACCCTTTGCATTTAATATACCTTTTTATGGTGTCAGTACTCCTTCTTCCATGTATCTCAGTTTTCAAGATGCTCCAAGTCTTTCAGCTAAGAGGTGAGATGTTTCATGTCTAAGATATGCACTCTGGTGGATGAATCATTATCAAAAGGAGCTTATATATGAGTGAGAGAAGGCTGTAAAGAAATGCGTTTGCAGACTTTTAATGTTCTCAAGGAAATTAAATTCTAAATTTTACTAGAGAGTGTTTGCTGTGCCTCTTTGTGTAGCAAGTTTGAAGGGTAGCTAGTGATGAACTATTCGTCTGACACCTCTGCCAAACTGAGGACATCCTCTGGTTCCCTGGTAACATTGAGCCTCATCAGTTCCTGAACATTAGTCTTGCTTACTTCAGCTTTAAGAATCAAACTGTTAAAATAACTGAGGAGGACTGTTTAAGGAACCCTTTACATCATGAATTGCACAGTAATGAAGTTCTTTGCAAGATACATAATGAAGAGCTTGCAGGTTTCTGTCAGTAGCTAAGTAAATCTGTAATTATCAACTCTGTGCAAGGTAGAAACTTGGGATGAGGAAGGCTGATCTTGTGCTATAAATACATTGGTTGATAATGTGATATAGATCACATATGTCTCTTGCAAATTAGAGTTAAAGTACTTACATTATTACAGACTAAACTGTAAAGTTTTAGACCAGGGAAGCTGAAAACTTGTGCCCTGTTCCTCTGCTCATTCATGTCAAGTTTATACCACTCTGTTCTGTCAGTGGAGAAGAGAGGGATCAGTGAAAATTGAAAGAAAGGTCAGCCCTGTTCTATTGGAAAAGGCTCTCATAAACAATTTGTGCCATTCAGGGCTGCAACAGTGTATTGGCAGAAGAAATCTTTTTTTTTTTTTTTTCTGTATCATTGACACTAAAGCATCATAGTCTTGCTATATATCTCTCTAGTCTCTAGTTAGTAACAACTCTTTCTTTCTGAGGAAGCTCAGAGAGGCTAACCCAAGGCCAACCTCAAATTCATTCACAAGAAGGTACTATTGTACAGATTTGGGCCAGGACACAGAACAGAGATAATGATTTCCCGATACTGATGGGCAGAGGGCAGAAATCTAAGACCTTTCTTTGACTTTCAGGAAACTCAACCATCAAAAAGCAGAAATTGGAAAGTAAAGGCCCAAAGACATCTATTGAAATAATTTATTGCCTGTTGAGACTCACCTAAGAGAAAACCTTTGCATCTCTTGTTACATAGTCATTCTTTTTTTCAGTTATATTCAACCTGTGTATTCAAGGATTATGTGAACATGTAATTACTTGCTATCCCCTGTGCCGCCATTTTGACTGAGGCCTTTTCCTGCAGGTGAGAGAAGCAGGGCACGTGTGCTGTCAGTCTGTAAAGAAAACACCTTTGAAAGAGGCTTTTTGTCACCTCTAGCTGGCAAAGAAATGCTGTTCTAGCCCTGTCTGTAACATCTCTAAGATTACCCAAAGTTCTGGCATTAATAGCGTAGACAAGGTTTTGGTTGGAATTGAGTGAAAGAGCAGCAGTAGTGGGGTAATTTGGCTTTGGGAATTTATACACGAATTGTTAGGAAAATACTGCAAAATATCAGATATATAGAGTTCAAGAAAGGAGTCAAAACCCTCCGAAGTAAGACAAAAGAGAGGTAGATGTAGGTCAGGGATCTGCTCTTTGCCTGGTGTGTACCTGTTCAATTAACTGACGGTTTCCATGTCCACGTGGTGCAGGGCATTCCTGGACTTCTGTGAGGCACAGGTGGCTGAGCTGTGATGCAGCTTAGGGAGACCAGGAGATACGTAGGCACAGCTTGCGGGGACAAGGTAGAGCCATCCTACCAACAACCCAGCTGTTCGGCAGGGGGAAAGCCTCTGGGCAGGAGAGCATCTGTTTGGGAAGACAGAAACTGAATGTGCAGTAGGAGCCATCCAGCAGCCAGGGGGATCTCCTCCACATGAGGAATGGCCCCCAGCGGGTAGGGGTTGATGGCTTGTAGTGCTGAGATGATTTGGTTATTCAAAACTGAGACCCACATCAACCACTACTCTCATAGGTGGGAGTCTGGTAAGTGAGGCCTATTAAATAGAAGGCTAAAGACCCTCATAGCAGCACATTCTGTAATGGCTTCAGTACTGCATCGGGGGCTAGGTGGGTGGTCAATGTGTTAATATGGGCTTGATTTCTCTCCTAAGTTGTGAAAGGGTGGGATTTTATTTCTTTTTAATTTATTAGAAAATGGAAAAACGTCGTGGACTGCAGAGAGGTTATACAGGAAGGGGTACTGTCCAAAACAGGCTGCTTTTCTGCACTTAATGCTTGTAAGAATTTTTTGGGGGGGGGTGTTAAAGCAAAGTCCATCCCGATTTTGCACAGAAATCTCCCTCTGTCTTATGGATCTTGCCATGCACTTGTCCCTTTCCAAAATACACACAGAGAGAGAGAAATGCATCTTAAAATGTATGTGGCTTGAAGAGAGTTTTATGTCTTTTAAAGAGGTCCGCTTGCCTTCCCCACAGTAAAGCACTTTGAGATCTGTGGATGAAAACACTCAGTGCTGTATAGAACAATGAAAGTGCTAACACCCTCTGGGCCAAATCCTATGGTATTAGGCAGGCCTGAGATAATTATGGTTTTCCAGCTGAGGAAGGAGGCAGCAAGCTGTGCAGTGTTCTGAGTTTTATCTACTCTTTCTGCCATCAGAGGACTAACTTTAATGCTCAGCTTGTATTAAAAAAACTGTAATGAAACTCTACAGCAAGTAACTTAAAAGTTGAATAACTCATTAGGAGTTCTGTCCTCTAATTATGTCCCAATTTGCCTACCCCATCAGGTGCTAGTTAAATCCTACTCTATATTTCTGTCTATTATAGCAGTAATCACACTGTGATACCTTTAAGGTTTATCTTGGCTGGTCTCACAGTACTGTGTGTGGCTTAGAGTGCAGGCTGGAGTATGGAGCTACATTTGGACATGCTGTCCTGGCCATGTGTTGGGTTCAAAGATTACCACTACTAGCAGCTTGTCCTCTCCCTTCCCCTTAAATTTTACTGCCCTCTTCAGCTCTGTAGTTACAGTTTTCACGTGTACGTGGAGTAGTTGCAGAATCACAGAAAGACAGAAGTTGGAAGGCACCCCTGGATATTGCCTGGCTCAACATCTCTGCTCAAAGTAGATTCAACTACAGAGGGTTTCCCAGGCTATGTTTAGATGTTGAGTATCTGCAAGGATGGAGACTTCACAGATGTTATGACTACTTAAGGCTTAGTTCCCCTAAAATAATAATTTATTATTATTAATCTGCTCTATATGTAAAATGATCCATCTGAAATATGTGACTTGCTAACTTCCTCTGATGTTCTCTTTCCTCCAGAACAGAATACTTTTTTAAAAAAAATAAACAATTACTGTAAATTTTGGATTTAGAACTTGCTTGCTAAGACATCCCACAGACACAATGTTCTCCCTGTGGTACCTGAGCACTTCTGCATCTTCTCTTCCCTCATGGCTCCCTGTTCTGCAGATAGAGCTATGTGGGGATGGCTGCTGTAGGTACTGCTGTCTTACATAATTCTTGCACTCGCTTTTCAATTCTTCTGCTTTCAACAGATTCCCCCCTCCCCTTCAAGAAGACATAGCTATATTTTTCTGCACCTGTACTTTTTTCTGAGGCATCCATATGGTCATTCTAATTTATCACTTCACAGCGCTTTGTTGCTTTCAAACAGTAAGTTATCCATGAGTGCTCTGTTTGGCAAGTAATGTAACTAGCTCACAGAGAGCTTAACTGTTGTCCAGGCTCTCAGTAATGAGCCTTCTCAGTGCTTCGATTAGTGTGACTGCACATGCTGCTGCTCTGTGGACTTAAGGTGCTTGTAAAGAAAAGGGAAAATTTTGCTATATTGTCCTAATTTAAATCGAATTGTTCCCTTTCCCCATTGTTGTAACTTTTCATGGAATGCAAAGAGGGCAGAAATCCCTTTTCTAACCACCTCTCTCCCTTCTGTCTGTACTGAATGAGACATTGTTGGCTGGTCAAAGCCTGAGCGGTTACTGAACTGCTGACCGTACCTGTGATGCTTTGCAGCTTTTCCTGGGGAGACCAGATTCACACAAAGTGAAGAAAGTGAGAGATATACCACCTATTGGAGATCTTGGTGAGAGGAGCAGAATTTATTCAAAGTCCAGAATAGAATCACGTACTTGGACAACTATCCATTTTTAATGTCCAACCTTATTTCCACTGTTATCAACTGCCTGCCTATGTTTACCCCCCACTGCCTTGTCATCCCTTAAAAGCAGCAAGTGAAATGTAAGAAGTGAGGCAGCAGAGTTCCTTGACACAGGTTTCATTTGATTTTTAGCTATGACTTTTAGTCCTGGAAAGTCTGCTTGTTTAAAAGCTGTGAAAATGAAAACTAACACTATGATATGGACACACCAGCCCTGAGATGCACACAGTGGTTCTGGTCTCCTGCAGGCACTTGAAAAGCAGCAGTTTCTAAGTGGTCATGCTCGGTAGAGGTCTCTTTGTGACCACATGCCAAAATGAAGTGTATTGTAAAATCTGAAAGAAAATAGGATATTTACAGAGGCAAAAGCCTCTTACTTACCTTGAAATTTGTCAAAGATGTAATTCCTCCTTGGTTTTTTTTTTTTCCTCTAAATGAGTCATAGAGCCTTCAGCAAGTAGTTGAAAAGGACCTCGATTTGGCAGATAGCTCCTACTCTCTCCTTAATAGGGAGAATAAAACACCTTTCTTCTAAGTAGGACATTGAGTGAAATGTGTTGGAAGTATCTGGTGCAGTGTGTCCAAAAATAATAGAAAAGAGCATTTTCTGTATGCACCTGCATGTCATTCAGAATGGAAGCAGTTAATAACCCAATTACTTTATGACATCCTCTTCAGCTTCAATTTCCATTCTCTTTTATAACAATCTAAGATGCTATTGCCAAACTGCCTAGAAATCCTTACTGCTACCTGGTCAATCATAAATCTGCAGACAACGCTCTCCAAGAGCGAGCAGACTCAAATGCCTTAAAAAGAATTCTGGTGTTTTTGCACCAACATCTCTCTGTGTTTATGTTCTTCCTTAACTGACTTTGTGGAGTTGAGGAGGGAATAATTATTTTGGAATTTTTGTTATTAGGCTTTGTGTTGCTCTTTATGCACCAAACGTTTTGTGTAAGGGAAAGAATTTCTTCTGTGGTGGTGTAGATGGCACAGCTGCTGTACCTAACGCTTGATGAAAACCAGGAGGGTAACAGTCCCTCTGGAGGAGGGACAATTTCTGGTCCTGCTAGGGGACACTAAGTCAAATCCAGCATACGTTATTTGCATATTATATATGCTGAGCAAACAGAGAGAGTAAGTCAATATCTCGGACCAGTTGCTGATGAACTAAGATGACTGCATCATCTGAGGAAACACTGTTGTTGATTGAATGGCTGCAACAGCCCGTCTGTGCTTGGGGCCACTTAATGGTGGAGGTGTATTGGCAGAGCATGATCTGGGGCCCGCAGAGCAGTGCCCATCCTGGCATTTTGTCATCCTTCCTATCCCATCTATCTCCCAGTACTTTTCTGCGCAATATCACGGAGCTTGGCTCGTCTCTAAAGAAAAAAATATGTTCAGTAATACATCCCGTTGATTCTTTTCATGCATGGACTTTTGGAGCCTGGGTGATTATTAGACCACAGTCACTGCTGTAGGACTGAGAAACTGGTAGTTTTCAGAGTTGTTGGATATTTTTGGCATGTGCTAGGTGAAAGAGCAGCAGGGTGGGAAGGATGTTCTGATCTCCTGACGTTCCTGCTTTTGTTTTGTTTCTGGGCTTCAATCCATGTGTACCCAGGATATGATAAATTACCATTGCAAGCCTTTGATGGATGAAAAGGTAGCTCTTAGTGAGGAGGATAAGGAGGATATACAAAACAGTGATCAAAAATGGATCAGGCTTTATGCAAACTTCCGTGTCCTAAGGTTGGCTCTACTGAATTTATTCTCAGTAAGGACCATTGATGTCAAAATATGGTTGACTTGGGACATTTCAATCCCTGCTTCAGGCTACGCAGTGTTTGCAGGATAGCAGCTGTAGCCTGCGTTCCTGGAAATCCTGCTTGCTCCTGAGGCTTACAGCTCAAAAGGTCAGCTCTCACCTGTCTAATTTAGAGAGCTGTGATGCAAGCCTCCCCTCCTTAATCTAAAAGGAGGTTTGATTTAGAGAAGTTTCTTTCAATTCCTCTGTTGGTGCTGCTGAGTCTGGGATGGGCCAATGTGAAGATATGGCCACAATTAGTTTTCAAATATGCCAAAAAAGTGTGTCAAGCAGGCAGATTTGTCTCTTCTCCCCGCTTCTGCTTCATGAAGTAAACAAACCTTAATACAATGGTAGAAAAGTGGGAAAAAATAAAGATAGAAAGTACAATAACATAATTATTTTTGGAAAAAATGTATTTAGACTTTGTAGAAAAATCTTCACTTTCATTTCTCCAAGCAATGTGAACAAGCAAGTCACCTTCTCTCTGTCTCATTATCTGTTATTGAGAAGTGAATTGTAAGTTTTCCTTGTTCAAGCATGATTAAGACTAACATGTCTCTTGTTGGCTAGATTTCCTATTGAGCATAGTAGCAACCAAAGAAAATGACAGTACAATTTTATATGATTAGGACAAATCCTTAAAAATTCGGGCAATTTTCAGTAACTATGTCAAGAGAGTAACTAAAACAGAAATTTTAACACTTGTCAAAGCTTCATTGTTGGACCAAACAAATGTTTCTAATTGGTTGAGTCAAATTGTGTTTATTCATATCCATGTGTTTTCTTCAGTATTGCTTCTTTTCTTCTAGGCATCTGTTATTTTTTTGGTTATTGCTTATGTAGAATTTTTATGCACATTTCTTAGAGTGAAAACAGTTCATTTCTCTTCAAGCTTCACTTAGATAATCTTTTGTCTAATTTTGTTTTTCTTGTCATTTTCCTTTTTTTAATTAGTTTTCAAATAAATTCATGACAACAATTGAAAAAAAGTAGGACAAACCAATAGGATTTATAATAAAGTTTTGTGTTAGAGATCTTGGCAAATAAGGTGCAAGTATTGTGTATGTCACAGAGATTGAGAAAGGGGGAAACAAAATCAAGTCTGCAAACGAGGTCTTAAACTATTCCCTTCTGCAGCAACTGAAATTTTGACATTTAGCTCAAGGGAAAAAAAAAGCCAAAGCAGTTGCTAAAGAAGGGAAAAGATAAATAATTTCTAAGTTTGATAACAGCCTCCAAAGGCACAAACAGTGCTGGGGAATAGACAGCTACTGGAAAAGCAGGTGTAGCTTTTTGTAGCTAACTAAACCAAGGATTCAGACACTATCCTTGTCAGTCTTCTCTGGCTTGGGATGAGCTCACAAGGGCATGTTAGGAAAGCCTCGGGCTATTTAGTTGTCTCCTTCTATATAAAGTCTTAATCCTGTTTACCTCTTCATGGATTTCTGCACCTGGTTTTTGCTACAGTTGACTTGGAATCAGTCTAGGTTTGCAAGTGTGGGTGTTCATGCGCCATGGTCATTCGCCAGCCTGTTGGAAGATGATGAGTTCCTTTGTTCTGAGTGATTTTTGTACTGTCAGCCAAGAGTTTCTCTTTCCTCAACCTTAATACCTTAGTAGCCTGGAGCTGAACTTCAGCATGTCATTCTGTACGAGACCCAATCTAGGAGCACCAAGCTGCCACAAGGGCAGAACAGGACTCCAGGACATGCACTCACAGTGCAGGTACCTTGAGGAGAGGTCCTCGGTGTGAACGGGGAGCAGTAAAAACCAAGAAAAGCGATTTTGAACTGGCTATTCATTATAGTTGGCTCATTTTAAAGGCTGAGCTGCGGTTTTTCTGGGTGTTTAATGCTTGTAATATCCATTGATTTCAGCTGGTGTTGGTACTTGCTTGGCTCTTTCAGAGTGTTGGAGCAGCTGCTGTGCTGGGACTGCTGCACATAATTGCTGAGCACAATAATCTCCTGGCTCGTTTTGGTTCCCCACACAAGTTCTTATCCAAGTTGCTATCAATTGCCTTATCACTACGTTGTAATGCCTTTAGCACAGGACTATTTTTTGCATTGCATGCAGTAACTGAAGTGATAAAGGTCCTGACTGTGTCTAGTGCTTTTAGGAATTACTGCAAAAAAAAAAAAAAGCCCCATCCGATAATTATTTATTAATATGGTATGCATCAACGTGAGACATTTCATTGGATTTAATAGGCTTTGGAGCAGTTTCTTAGTACCTCTGGCTTTTTTTGGTTCCATTATTCATAAGGGAACATGTTTAATTCAGAGTTAGGGACTGCAAATTTATCTGGTATACCTTGTGACTCTCGATGCTTTGTTGCAATTCCAGAAGTTATCCACACGCTTAGAGCTGCCTCACATCCAGTTCTTGGTACATGGCAGACCCTCTTCCAAGCTGCTTAGTCTTGTGTGACATGAAGGTTGACTTCCACCCTCTGTGGGTGAGGGGGGAGTGTTCTTGGAGCTCATCGGCTGCAGCACTGACCTTAAGCCTAGAAGGCACCCTCTGGCCAGGTCAGCAGTGGAGTTTAGGAGGTCAAAACAAGGGTCACGCTCTGCTCCATATTATTTTCATTCAGGGACAGTCTTTGTCAACCTTCCAGTATCTTTCCCCCAGCTTTTACCTAAAGATAAAAAGAAACAGCTTATAATTCATTACAGTTCATTAAAATGAAAATAAAATTTATTTTGCATCAAAATGAAAAAATATTACTTGTTCATTATTAGCATATAAATGGTATTTTTTATGTCACACTGCCACAAAATCACTTACATTTTCCATGATCACAGCACACAAAATTAATTTTTGATAGCCTTTTGTGATTTGGTTGAAAATTCTCATTTCTTTTTGTGCATTAACAGCAAACTGTATCCACTGCTATTCATACCAAATTTTAGATAATGAAGCAATTAAAAATACATGGATTGAAGATCTTATCTCATTTTTCCTCTGGCCTATTTCTGCTTCATTATTCATGAAGGGATATGTTTAATTCAGAGTTAGTAATTGCAGATATATCTAGTATAAATTATGCCTTATATTCTTTTACCCAATTTCAATTTATTTTAGCAAATAGATCTATGGGGAAAAAGAGCAGGAAAGACAAAAGGGCAGAAACTACATCTTGGTGTTGCCAAACAAAATAGACCTTACAGGTCTATTGCTTGTAAAGTGTGTCTGCAACTTGGGGAACAAGTTGATGCAATGAAGCACTGTACTTGGCATATTAATAACCTTGCATTTGTATTAAATGGATGAATTAAATTATTCCCATTTGCAGCAGTTTGGGAGACCTCATGACTCAGTTTGACTGTCATTCAGCTGCTTTTATCCACAAAGTCAAAAAGTCCCAAATCAGTGAAAAACAAAAGCAGTAGAGACATAAAACTAGCTAAATAGCAGAGTTGAAATAAAATTAAAGTGTTTTAGGCAGAGTAGAAGAGCCTTCACTTGGCCAGAAAGCGAGAGTGAATCTGGATTGTGTGGTTCCATGTGTCTGGAGTGAGATATGTCTGTAATGACTTAATAAAACGTTCAGATCCTAAACACATAATCATGAGAGCTTCCATTAGCTTTGGGATCCAAGAAAACAAAAGCCAGGATTGTATGCAGAAAGAGCTGTTTCTTGGCCAGATAGCTCCTGCCCTTCCTCCTCTAAATCTCCGCCGAGGAGCTCGATTAGGGTTGAGATGGGAGTGCCAAGGAACAGACAGTTGATGCTCGACAGGAGAGGGCTTGGACCAGGCAGCCAAGATACCCCTAGGGCTGCTGGTACAATTGTCTCCTGAAGCCCAGTTCATGTGGGGCCAGGTCAAGTTCCTGAGCTAGGGCTCTCTGTGACGTGTGGATGGTGCCTGTGGGAGCTGCTCTTCACAGGGAAGTGCTAACAAGGTTAATTAAGGACATCAACTGTAAGGATCAGTTGCTGGCTACTGCAGTCTCAGGGTCTTCTTGTTGGGTTGTAAGCTGTTCTTAGGAGCTATCACAGGAATCTGCCTGTCCTGAACCTTCTGCAGAAGATGGGAAGGGGTATAACAAGTGAATTTCCAACTGTTTGTCTGACCGGGTTTCAGAGTGCTCGAGAGAAAGGTTTTCTTTTAGCAGTGAAGAACACAACCCAAACCTCCATTTTAGTATGTAGGTCTCAGACTTGAAATAAAGTTTCCAGAGCGAACAATCTGGATTTATTAAACATTGTGATCAGCACTTTCTAGGCCAATTATTAATGCAAATATTTCTGCCTAGTTATTTGATTAAGTTAATAACTTGCAAAGTGATGCATAGCCTTTTCCGTGTAGTCCTTGATTCATAATTTCAATAAGTTAATTAATTACAATCTTATTTTCTCTCTTAATGAATTCTGGTTTGTTCTGATGGCTCTGGAAATCTTAAAACATGTTGTGAATGATTCTCAGCTAGTGTTTCAGAGAATTTTTTTAATCGTTTATAGGAAATAGCATTTAACAGCTATTGCCTTTCGGCGCAGAGAAGGCACAGCAGACTTCACAATGACCACCAGTGCTAACAAAAGTTCTGCCTACCTTCTGCTCCCTGTTCTCCATGAAAAAATCCATCCCTTCATAGGCAAGTATCCACCTTTCCCCTAGATTGCACTAACAGACGTTACTTTGAAAGAAATTGCACTGCATTCAGTCACCCTGGTCAACAAAAGCAACGCTCCCTGACCTGCTGTGGGTGAACAGCCACTGGAAGAATGTGCCACATAAGATGTGCAGGGCCGCAGCAGGATTTTTAATCTGCCTTTGTCTGTGATGTCATCTGTTGGTGACCCTGAATGTGTGCTCCATGCGTTGTGTGCTAAATTTGCTGATTGTGTGCATTGATGCTTTCAGAGCCTACGTTAGCTGAAACCTGCTTTTGGTTCATCACAGGCTGATGAAATTAAATTCAGTGCAAAATTCTTCCAACTGCATTACATCTCTTTTCCTGGAATCCTTTTTAAAATGAATTCACTAGGAGCAGATTTCCTGGAAGTGGAACTGTTGCACAGAAGAGCACCTTCCAGCAGGGTTGTGCTATTAAATTGCTGTGGTTGTGCTAAAGCGGACCCACTTACTGCTCGTAGTAAGGGGCACTTTGAGGTACTACCAACCCAGCTGGGTAGGTTGTGTCTCCTTCTCACTACATGGCTGGTTTTGTTTTTTTTCCCCTGCTTTGGCATGGTGTTTCCCAAGCTCCTACACTTTCTACTTTTTTTCCCCCCACTATTCCCTGTTTGGATTTGGTTTGGTCCTTCATCTTTCCAGATTTAGACTGATTTTGTAAACAGGAGAGTGAAGGCTATGTGCTATTTTTTTATTGTCTCAGACAATATCTTTTCAATCTCTTCCTCCTTTTCCTATTTGCTTATTTGTCACCTGAATGTTTCCAATTTCTGTCTTGTTTTCCCATCAACACAGTTTCCTTCTTTTCCAGTGATTCGCTTCTCTCCCTCTGGCATGGGGAAAAGTGCCACTGAGCTCAGAGCAGTCACCTTCTCACCTTCCACTGGTGTTGCTAAATAAGAGGCAAAAGCAGTCCCAGCAGGTGACCTTGAGAGAGACCGAGAGGCTGGAGAATAGAGAGGCTCAGAAACTGAGATAATAATCCATCTCTAATTCAGAACTCAGTAATTCAGATATGCGCACAGTAAGTGGTCATAAACATGAGCTGGGCACAGGCCTAGATCTTGCCTCCTCAGTGTCCTGTTTTCTATGAACGGTCATCTAAACAGTCACACAACTTAAAGCTTCATCAGACTTGGTTCATTAGAAACTAATTAGAGCTGTTACCCTAAGCTGAAACTATACTTTTAAAGTATGAATATTCCTCAGCTTTACTTAATCAAGGGTTTCTTTTATGCCTCTCTTTATATACTGATTTCAGCCAGCACATTATCTGGAAATCCTGGAAGGCTGGGAGGAAAAACTCCTCTTGCAGTATTTCCAACTGGATAAAACACAAAAATTCATTGGAAATCTCAGGATATCCAGCACAGTGTACTGGCCAGAAAATCTAGAGATTTTCTGCAAAGAAGCTGCAAATAAGCATCCAGATGTCTGAATAAATCCCTGAACTGAAAAAAAAAAAATCTTTAGAGATTCTTGAGAGGTGTTCTTAATACAGAGAATAAAATCTTTTTATTTATTGATAGTAAAATCCTTAAAGTGCATGGTGCCTACAAGATGAAGAATTAGCTGCGTTACCTATGTTGATAAGTTTATATGCCTGTGGGATTGTCTGACCTGGACAACAGGCTGGCAATTCAATTCAGGGATTCTGTGCAAAACTTATTGTTGGGGAGTTTAACAGTGAATATTCATGGAAGAGATGATTTCTAAAATAGGGATGTGAACCCAAGGCAGGGCTGTGTTGAGAGAAGGATGTGTGACTTCCAGAGCACATAGGAGACAGAGAGGTTAAGGCAGAGAGAAGAAATGGATGGGAAGAGAGATATGCAGGAGATTTATAGTCTGGATCTCATTATTTATGAGGTCAGAAACACATCCTGATTGAGCAGAAAACCATGAGACCGTGGACACCCCTGGTGTTGCCTGGTCCCGGCTGTTGTCCAGGCCAGCTACACAGCAGTCCATCAATTCACATCTGCCTGCAGCTCAGCCCAGATCTGCCTGGTTGTGTTCTGCGTGCATGTCTTTACCATCCCCAATCAGGATTCTTAGTAAACGCTATCTGAGCAGGTTTCTGGAAAACCAAGCTGAAATTCTGAGCACAAAACACATTATGTGTTTAAAAGTGAAATATCCCACTGCTTTGGACATTCAGTATATAAGTATTTTAACAAGATTTATGCATACGTGACCTACTGCTCTGTCTTCTGCTGTGTTAGTTGTTGCTTCTATATTTGACATGTATTCTAATAGGAAGGCAAACTATGAATGGCAACTTATTCTAGAACGTAGCATGTGCAAAGGTTGGAGACATGTGATGTAAGTAAGGTTATTCCCACCAGTCCCACACTGGTAAAGTATTATCCTCCACATGCGGCCGAGCGCTGTGGGTGCCAGAAGCAGGGTGCAGGGACACCCGTGTCCTGTGCCACTGCTCTCCTCTCCTCTTGCACCAGTGGTTGGGGTGAACGGGTGGCCACACTGCTCTACACACTGCCCTGAGATGTGGTTGGAGGTGGAAAAGAACATTGCTTGAGGTAGAGATCCAGTAGGGGCCTTTATTTATAAGTTTTTAAATGCTTGCCATAAATTCACTGCAAAATATCTCAGATCCCTGCAGAGAAAGCTGTGTGATATGGCCTTGCTAGTTCAGATGTTTTTGTTGCTTGCTCGCTGCATCTTTATTAACGGCACACTGTCAAGGCCCTTGCATTAAACATTGATCTACCGTGACAGCGGGAGCAGGTCATGCATACTGAAGGGCAGGTGTCAGCTCCTTGCCAACGGGAACCCTCTCTCGCAGATATTTAACTGTTTCTTAGGCTCCCAGGAAAGACACATGGAAAGAACTTGCTAGTACTGAGATGGCACAGAATTATGCTGCTAACTAGATTGTGGCAGGAAGGGAAACTGCACTTCTGAATTTCATACCTGGAAGCCTACCAAACTAGGAGACATCTCGGATAACTTTGTTGCTCTCCTGTTGGAGTACTGTCTGCTTGCTTGTATTTGCTGGATGGGAACTACATACGATTCTATGGCGATTCTTAAGGCTGAAACCTACTGATCTGTGGGAAAATTACCCAATGCACTTGCAGCATCAGCTGTGCCTAGTCATAAGCTCACTGACTCTAGTTTTGAAGGTGCTTCCTGCAGTGATTCTGTCATGCAATTGCTACTTCGTGATATAGTCTCAATTTCTAAGCGTTATGAGATTCCCTTGGAACAGCCTCAAAGGAAGGGGCAGGCTTCTGAAACTCTTGGTGGCTTCTTGGAAGCAATTATGACACTAAATGTTGGTTTTGGTATTGGGAAATGAGCAGTCAAAGGGGTCTGCCTGGCTTGGTGGTGACTGATAGAGGAGAGGTCTCAATTGTATGGTAGCTCTTTATGGGTGTTTGAAAGGGAAAATATCAATTCCTGTGTGTCTGTAGAGGGTGGGATGTGAGATACAGATGAGCAGGGCATTTGTTCTTTGGACTTGTTTTTAATTTAGTGAAAGGCACTAAGAAACATTGCTGTCAGACCAAATAAAAATCTACAGCAACCTAAGAAAGCCATATAACCCTCGTAGCTACCTTTCTGAAGCCTTAACTTTAAACTACCAAGGTCAAAACCACCTCACCTTCCTAAATGGAGGAACTTATTCACAGCTCTGTTTTACTTGGATGCTTCCAAATTTTCTAGCTCTTTAAATAAAAGAGCCATGAGATACTAATCCCTCAGTATTTCTTTGTTCCCCCCAAATAAAGGCATTGCTCGGTGGCTTTCGCTGTGGCTTTCCCACTTGGGTTTCTCCAGAGATCTGCCCCTGCTCATGATGTCTCACTGCCATGAAAATCGCTGATAAGCTGCTACATACAGTGAAGGACAAATTGTCTCCCCATTACCCGTGATGGGAGCAGGCAGCCTCCTGGCAGACACCCCCCGTGACATACACCCAGCCCTGGTCCGGGTCTGCAGTCGAGGGGCTGTCTGCTCTCTACGCTGTCTGTTCCCTCCTTGGCTCCACAGACCCCGCAGAGGCTCTGCCTCGCTGCCTGTAGCTCTTGGCTGGCTGAGCAAGGCTAGGTCCGTGTGCTTGGCAGCGCTGCTGGCTTGGGGAGGAGCAGTAGCGGGACTGCTGCGACTCGGCTGCCAGCTGGCACGGCGCAGGCGGGCGCCGAGTGGGGATGAAATGCGCTCAGATGAAATGCCCCATATAAAACATTTACCCAACCCCACCGTATATTCACATTTCCCTGGCTTTGTTAAGGCACTAGACTTCAACTATCTGTTCAGTGCATGCTTGAATCTGTCTTGAATGTCTGATAACTTTTCCTTGCAAGCTTCAATTTGGCAAAGCTATACTTGTCTCTGTGTGTTTTGTTTTTTAAAAATTTGTTGAATTCCCTGGTTAAGGGTAAGTTTGAGACTTAAATTATATAGCCACACTAATATCAGTCTGTACAGGAGCTACAGCAGTTTGTAGGGTTTGTTATAAACTACCCCACCTCATCGCATTGGTGTCACATTATTGCTGAGCAGGAGGCTTGACACCCTGCGTGCGGCAAGCTGCGATGCAGGTGCATGTGTTTGAACCTTTTTGTACCTTCGAGAGCAACTCAGGAAGGATCTCATGGAAGTTTTCGCTACCATGGGTATTCTGGAGCCTGTCTCAGGAAAGGCATGGGAATCTCTCCAGGCTATTACATCAGCCTTGTAAATTACTCACGCTGGATGTCTGCGCTTTCCAATACTGATGAGGAGACAGCTGGGTTGGAGAGCTTTGGTCTGCCTCATCTTTCCACGGGGCAGAGTGAAGTCTGAGCAAGCTTGTGGTGCAACCCCTGTGGGTTCGGTAAGGTGTATTGGTGTCTCAGAGGACGTCTGTGTGATGTCTTCCATCTGTATGGCGTTGAAAAAAAAGGGGAAGCGATCTGATATTTTTCTTCATCTTCTTTCTTTCTTCATCTTCTATGACACACCACCCCCTTTGCGACCACAGCAAAGCTGTTTTCAGCCTGTCCCACTACTCATTCTTGAAAGTTGTGCCAATTTAATTTTCACTTGTAACGTCGTAATATCAGATAATAAGACCTAGAGTTTAGTTTCTTCTCTATAGTCCTACAGTCGCTTCATTTTACAGCTTTTATTGGTTTATTTCTCCCTGAATTTTATTTTCATAAGCTATTCTCCTTCTGGGTGTATTTCTCCCATCTTTTAGTTATAACTTCTTGGTGTTTGTTTTAAGTTTTTAAGCAGATTGGCAGGACGGGAAATAACTCAGTAATACACAGTGAGATGTCAGTTGTTCTCAAAGACAGTTACCTTCAAAAGAAAGAAGATAACCTTAATGGGAAAATACAAGTGACTTTGTGTACAGTTCAGATGAATGGAAACAACCCTGGGTTAAGCGGATCCAGTCCCTAGGCTCATCACTGACATCAGTTCATGGGGGATAAATAAAGGCAGGAAAAGGGAGAAAGGGCTATAGGCTGCTGTTAGGCTGCCTTCTCTTTGTGCGCTCCAGTGGGGAGCTGGAGCCCCAGGAATTGTATATCAAAGACTATTCTCAATGTGTAGATGAGTATCTATCTGGAGTTCATGTTGAAAACACGGCTGAGCTGTGTCTCTAATGTCTGTCGTACCAGTAGAGCTGCAAAGCACTGAACAGTAGGGGAAAGAAAGCAACATAAAAATGGGAAACAGTTTGGTATTTGATTGATTTTTGAAAAGAACCATAGAGTGATAATATAAAATGGTGAGGAAGGGCTGTTTGAAATGATCTGTGCCACGCGGGGAAAAGCATATTTAGTCAGATTAACAGGGGTAAAGCAGAAGGAGGGAGTGGTGGGCTCAGACAGTCTATGGAAAAGGCTCAGGAGAGCCAGGAGGGGAAGTGCATCTTGGAAAATGGAGCAAAAGGTGGTTTTGAGATGAGGGAAGCCACAGGACTCATTTAAAGGAAAGGAGCGAAAGCGTCATGCATATTACTTTTGACTTTTTTTTTCCAAATGGTTTTTCCTCATTTGCTTTTCAGACACAAAGGTGAATCGTTAAAGTAGGCTGAAACTCGCTAGATTTTCTTTGCTTTCCTCTTCCAGCCTGCCTGGAAACTCCTCAAGATCAGACTCTCGCAGTAATTTAGCACATGTGTTCCTGGCCCTAGAACTCGGCCCTGAACGTGGGGGAGGTTTGGCCCTGGTCCGGGCAGCTGCCGGGACAGCGTGCAGACATGAAACCAGAGGCAACTAAATGCCTTGGAGCATGGGGAAAGGTTGGGCTCAGGCTTGCACGCTAACAGGCTGAAGAAAGGCTTATGCCAATTCTTATTACATTCGGATGGATTAATCTATCACTTCGTGGCATTCCTGCTGGCTGTTTCTGAAGGTTGCAGGCTACTAACAGATGATGGGCAGCTTTCTGTCCTGAAAAGTGGAAGAAGTGATTTAGGATTATGGAAATTGTAGCTCACCCTAGAATTTCTTGTGCAATACTCTTAAAAATGCATAAATGGTAGGGTTACCTGGATGTTTATAGAACATTCAGATAAGCTCTAAGCACTGAACTTTTGGGCTTGTATTCTCTCCTGAAGAATACAGAGACTTTTCATGGGAAATGTACCATATTGGTAGCTTTCAACATTAAGAATGCATGCTTGTATCACTTTATTGTACATTTTGACCTGCTTGGTCAGTGGCCTGTTGCATTTTACATTCAAGATTAAGCAAATCCCTGGCTGGTGCAATCTGATAAGTCTCCCCCTGCTCTGATATCTCAGTAGGACATAGATTTGTCTGAAGAGTTACATTACCCTCCTTACAGTGTAGGAAATGCCTGAGCAATGCTGTTTTTCAGTGCACGGGGAAATCATCTCGTTAAACTGTTTAGCGTCTCAATCTTCCACCTTCTGGATCATACAATACAAGCTTTGGCTTCCCATTTGTGGTCCCTGCTGAAGCAGCAGCAATGCCTCAGACACGAGGCCTGTTTAAGCTTCTATCAGCAAAGACTGTGACTTTCCATTCTTGTGGCTCCATAATCTTCCCATGATCCCAATGTCTGCCCGTGGCGGAGAGAGAAGCTCTGTGAACAGTCACACCAGTGAAGATCCATTTAGGTGATACTTACTCATTGCTCCTGGGATGTATATGGTGGACGTAGGTGCTCTTTGACATCCCAAGCATTAACAGAAGATAACCAGGGAATATTTTTTTTTTCAATTTAAAAGCGTGTGTTAGTAATGTAAATGAAGAAGAAATGGAGCAAAGTCTGTGATGAAATATTCAAGTTCTTCACGTCTTAGTTT
The DNA here is from genome assembly GCA_033459285.1 of Clamator glandarius. Taxonomy (NCBI): domain Eukaryota; kingdom Metazoa; phylum Chordata; class Aves; order Cuculiformes; family Cuculidae; genus Clamator; species Clamator glandarius. The sequence continues at coordinate 1,698,648 of JAUNZM010000157.1, read as the reverse complement.
TTTCATCTCTGTACCTCCGAGGGACGACATGCTATCTGAGTCTGGCTTTGTAGTGCCAGATAGCAGCAGTATTTTGTATTTGCTCGTAGTACCAGCTCAGCCTCCAGCTATGTGTGGCTGCCAGTGGAGGCTCTGGCGCAGGGAGAGCAAGTGCCTGGGGTTGAATCCCAACATGCTCATAGTGTAACCACTTGTTACCAGAAGATTGAATTAATTGTCTTGGAAGATTCATTAATTAAGCGAGGAATGGCAGTGACCCAAAGGATGAACTCTGTAGTAGAGGGGCCAGAACAGAAGTTGGGCTTCTGCTTGCCCCTTGGAGAATGTGAAAATGTTTAACTCAGAAAAAAACCTTCAGGAAATGGCATCACAGAAATATGGGGGAACTGCTTGGGGGCTATGAAACAGTGAGTAATAAGGTTAGGTTTCCAGGGGCATCTGTTTCATCTTAGTTATCCCTCTGGAAAGTCAGTGGAAAGCATTTTACTGTTTCAGCTCTTTTAGTAGGTGAAAGAGTGAACAAGCACACATACTTCTAGAAAGATGAGCTTCGAGGGGACTACAACAGATGCAGAGACCGCTATAGCCTGTACTACCCATAGCTCTGCTGCCCTGAGCCTGTTCTTTGGAAAACTGCCTAAGGATCACAGAAGCCAGGTTTAATGAACATAAATGAACTCTCTTACATAGAAGTATAGAAAGATGGGAGAAAGCAAATCATACCTTCCAAACCCTTCTTCTGGAAAGTCATAGAAGCAATTCAGGATGTGTCTGAGTAGTCATGGCCTAAGATTTTCCTTCTGGTGTCTAAGAGACCTTTTCATTGATGAAGGTATCTTGTCTTTACGTGTGCACATAACCGCAAGCAATGTAGAAGGGGTTTGCATTACGAACCAGCAGAGTTGATGTGCCACACAGTACAATGGGAATGCTGACACAGTTCTCTGATGTGCTTAGAAAAATACATAGCAAAACCCACTCCCTTTCTGCCTCCTCTCACCTCACTTGCTGACCCCTGCGCACTGTTTCTGAACTTGGAAGTGTCCATTCCAGCCCACTGGGCACTGCCCCTCGGAAGATCATCCTGCAGCTGCTCTTAAGGATGCCAGAACAGCTTCCAGGCATCTGTCAGGCACAGAGATTTCTGCATTTCATCCGCAGAAATGAACTGTGCAACCTGACAGGAGAAAATCCATTTGCTGGGATTCACGTAGTACCAGGAAATATGAGAATCTGAGAATTACAGACAGGGCAAAAGCAGGGATGTTAAGTTCCCAACTCTGGTCGTCTTCTTCTGAGCTGCTACACCAGGAAGAAAACACACTGACAAATGGATAGCCAATATAAGAAATGTCATTACTGTAGGCTACTTCATTACAAAAACATGACTGGGCAGGTAAAACAAAGATGTGTGGCTCCCTTACCTTATATTAAATCTGGTTACTTTTTCACCTTCAAGGTACAGTATTTCATGGCTTGTAATTTGTAGAGGATCTATGATCTTTCCAATCAGCTAGCTTTTTAATTTTTTTTCCTTCTATATAAGCATGAATTTAAAAGCAGAGAGTAATACTATCTAGGGGTAATTCATTCCTGGAGATTTTTTTTTATCAGGAGCTGCAGTTTTCATTATCTGTATTTTCTATTAGTTGCTGGAAGGTGTGCATTTCTCATAGAAGCTATCACATGAAAATGTGTGTAGCACAGAGTAAAAAACTGAGGAGGAAAAAAATGTCTCTGACTTTCCCTACAAAAAGTGTTTCATAGCTAAAAAAAGCTAGCCATGGTAACAGCTTGAGGTCTGCTCAACTGCTTCCATAATATTGTCATAGATTTTGAAATTGTTTTCTTGCTCCAATGCGTTATAGTTCTGTCACCACAAGCAGGTCCTTGGGTGACTTTTTGGGGATGCACGGAGTGGCTGTTACTCACTGCTCTGAGCTTTGAGGTGCTCATCACAGTGGCAGTCTCACCAGTCTAGAGTCTGACAACGCCTTATGAATTAAGCTCTACAGAGGGACTAGGAAATATGAGCAGTGATGCACCCATCTCTGAAAGCAAACACAGAATGGTAAGCAATGCCATGGCTGTGGTGAACCTGCAGGGACACAGGTGATCATGGAAGCATAGCCCAGCATAAAGGAGTGGGATTTTCTGACAACTCTGTGAATTTGAACAGAATGGAGCTGCAGAGAACCAGGTGAAATTGTGGAACATCAGCTCATGAAGGCACCTCAAGTAACTTTGATGATGTGTCAGATTGTGCCTCTGGTCGTGTTGTGGTGGATGGATGGGTCTCTAGGAAGGATATGGGTGTGGTTATGAGAGTCCTGAGGCTTTCTAATTGCAAATATTATTAGTATTCTTGTTGCATTAGTACAGATATTAAATATTGATATAAACTATAATAGATCAAGTTGTTATATTAATATTGAGCTGGCAATTTAGAGCTGGAATACAGATTAGCACCTCCTCATCCTTCTGTATTATGCAAACCCATAGGAAAATTATTATCTCATTCCCATAATAATATATTGAATAATATCTCACAGACTCAGCTAATTATACCTAGCTCAGGTGTGTCTAAATTAGCTACTGTCATATACAGCAACTGGGTATGAAGAGAAACAAATGTATGGCTTAAATCTGATTTAGTTCAGCCCCTGCAGCATGGCACAGCTGCAGCCTCAGTGTTGCTCCTGGAAGGAAGCAGTGTTTCCACTATCCCCACAGGGACCTGTGGGACTTCATGGATATTTATGGGATATTTGGGAGCAACAGAGGCTGGGTGCTGGGACCAGCATAGAGAGTTCTGCAGAGGTGATAGTGTTTAATAAAAGAGAAGAAAATTAGTCAAAACCTGTGTCAGTAAACTCCAACCTTACCCAAAAAAATGTCTTCCAAGCTTTATGTGCTCTCAGGCAGTTCCACCAAAAACATTAATTGCAAACGCTTCTGTGCTTTGTATTAAACCTCAAGGCAGAAGTAAGGTCACTGCTGAAAAAAAAGTAGTACCATTTTCATTTTAAAACAAGCCTGCAGCTTATTGAGTTTTGCTCTAATTAGGAGGTATTTTTTTTTGTCTCTATTCTCCTCTCCACTGTGTGCTGCGAGGCTGGTTTGTTTTCCTTGGCCTTGAAGTAGGGAAAAAGCTTTTGTGGGAGACTTCTAAATTTCATGGGTCTTTTCCTTGTAGCTTATATTTAGTAGTTATGCATAGTTCACATAGAGCAGGCTGTGTGGTTTACAAGCCCCTGAGAAGATGCATCCTGCTTCTCTGTGCTCTGCTCTGGACCATGGCCCCTTGTACTGGCAGCGTTATTGGATATTGTGAGGACAAGTCCCGGAGCAGGGTCTCTGTTTCTCTCTGATAATGCTGTCGTGATTTGAAGGCAGTCACTGAAGCTTTCCAATTCAGGCCATTATTTACGTAAATTTTGGCTCTCAAGTTTTAGAAAGAGTATGTTGGTAAAAAGGGATCAAAGGTCAAAGGAATGAGACTTCACCAATTTCTGTAGGCTGTGGAGTGACGACGTGCCGCAGAGTGAAGAGTCTCTTGTGCTGAGAGAGTCTCTGCTCTGGCTTGGGCAGTGGTGGATGTAAACCTGAGTGTCAGCACTGTGTCAAAAGCAGTTATGAAGAATTGTTCTTTTGCCACCCCAGGTCTCAGGCTGGAGTGAATGGAGTTTTTGCAAGAGACAGTGCTGCATTTATAGGTATTTGGGGACATTTCTTGTCAGGATTGGTGCTTGTGGGGTGGGGGTTATTCTTGGACAAGCAGAGCAGGAGTAGGAATCACTGTGGTGAGGGTGGAGGGCTCACAGGCAGTGAGTGCGCATGTTTTTTCACTGGTATGGTGTGTGATGTCTTCTGGCATATGTGGATATTGATCATACACTCTGTGAATCACACGGATTGATCAGCTGTGTGAGCATAATAACCAGCTAAGCTTCTAGGAAGGTGCCTCATGTTTCTGTCTAGGCTATTCACTTCTCTCTCAACCAAGAACAAACTTTAAAAAGCAGGAAAAGTCTCCTTTTTGGCTATCACAGTGTCAACATCTTCTCTGTGTTTTTAATTTCCTCTACCCTCTGCCTCATTAACATTAGATAAGTGTTTTAGGGAGATAAAAATCAGCTTACAACAATTGATTGGATGGAAAAAACCCCAGAGTGCTGAGTATAGCTGGCTCAATCCTGCATAAGACCTCTTAAAATTTGTTTACTAGGTACTCAATAAAGTGTGCCAGAATAGCCCGTTAAAACTGCAGAGTCAAGAGCCTTGGGGGAGATTTACCTGCTGCACTCTGTGCCAGCACAGCTGCAGCTGTTAGTAGCACTAGGAATAAACAGCTCCTGTTGACACACCGTTCCTTTCTGTTCACAGCAAATTTAAGTATGATATTTATAGGCATCAGTGATCTCTGATCTCCTTTGATCCATTCTTTCCAACCAAAGAAGCCATGCTTTGAAAGAAAAGACCATCTTCCTCTTTTCAGTGGCAGAATTGGAGAAGAACACCGAGATGCCAACTTTGAAAATACTTCTGATGCCTTTAATGTTTATTTTAACATCTAAAAAATATCTGAGGGCCTGATCCAGAAGTAGACATAGGCAAGGAAAGCAACAGCAGATCTTGTTCCACCTCAGTTTATGGATAACATGTTTCTGTAGTGCCAGGCTCTGAGGTTATCACAAATGATTCCTCGTAGAACGTTAAGTTCTTGCTGGATCCCAGTAAGTACATATGTACCAAGCATACCTACCCTCCCGTATGCATATTCATGAGGTGCTAACTTCAGGCGAAGATAACGCTTTGTGCAGCGAGCACTGTTATTAGCACTGACAAATGGATTTTTAATCTAGTGTATGTATGTCACACACGGATTGCAAGGGCTGTGAAGTCAAATGCGTTCTTGGGCACTGAGCTGCTTTTGTACAGTGTAGCATCAGAGAGGGATGAAGTCCCTTCTGTCAGATGGTACTCAGTGGTTGATAAAGAGGAGGTAAGGGCACCTCACTATCCCTGGTGATGCTGCTGGTGTCTGGAATGGAAAGCTGTGCTATGAGCAGCTGCAGCTCAGCCGGGGAGGCTGGTGCCTGTGCTTGGCTTTCCCAGGCAAGGTGCCACGGGTAGCGAGGGGGAGGAGCACAGCGCCAGGGCTGAGAGCCATCTTAGAGATGAAAATCGCATCGCTCCCTCTGAAATACCTTGTCTAAAGCCCATGAGATTACATTCTCCAACTAAGGCTGTAACTGAGTTTCATGAAAAAACGATGCTCATCATGCCAAGACACACAGTAACAAAGATTCTCCATCCTTATCCAAATAGCGCATTTGCACCTATTCTGTACAAGTCTAAGCCCACGCTATATGCAACTCCTTTGTCTGTTTTAAAAAGGAAATATGGACTTGAAGGCAAAGGTGTTCATAAAGGGTTTATGAAGCAAACCAAGACATACTCACGGCGTAACTTGGAGGCAGCCGGACTGTTCAGCTGACACTGGACGAACAAAAGCTTCTTGGCTTATGAAACCTTTTCCCTGTTGCTGATAAGCTATTTACACATATGGAGTGTCATTTTGTGATCAATACCGAGACCCAACAGGGCATAACAGAACTGAACTCACTAATCCATCAACAGATGGTTGATTCCTTGCGTCCTTACCTTTATGCAATTCCTTAATCCTGCTCACTAATAAGCATCACAGGTAACACGGAGGTTGGAGTACACACGTCATCCCTTCATAGCAGTAGCATAGCGTGAAAAGCCGTAATGAAATCATTGTTCTAGTGATATAATCAAATCGTGGTACGTAGTCACTACCTGCGACATTTTACCAGTTAAGAGCAAGCAGTTCAGTGGTAATCTTGTGCAGGAGCATACTTGTGTTCTGAGCTGAAGTACAAGTGATTGTAAAAGCCACAAATATCCTGGCAATAACAACCTGGTACAGGTTTTTTTCAAGGTTGCGGTATCCTCTACAGCCCAGCTTCTTCATCCAAATGAAATTCTACTGCATGAAATCCATTGGAAAGCTTATGTTAGCCAGCTGAGAACTCACGTAATTGTTATGCTTCGTTAATTTGGCGTGTATATTTACACTGGCCGGTGTGTTCCTAGAATAGATAATCTGACATGTTTTAAAAAATTCTGATTGCTTCATGGTGTTTTGAATGACTGTAAGTGAAAACTGCTCTGTTGCTCTCTTGTCTTTATCATTTGAATTCAATAGATACCTCACAAATGAATAGAGCTGGAAAGGTGTTTAATTTATGAACCAAGACATACTTCTAAATAACGTCTAATTAAGTTTATTCGTGACCTGGCACATGATGCCTAGCTTAGTCAGGGCATTGCAAACGATTAGTAAACATTTTAATTGTAATAATTGCCACTGGCAGCAATTATTTTCAGGAAGGCCGCTAATTTCAATCAGCAGAGGGAATCTGAAACATGAAGAACAACTGTCCTGTCTTTTTTTATATACCAACAAAAGCAGCTGCACACCGGTGTGGTGAATACTCAGCTTCTCTTTGTAGGAGTAATGGTGGGTTTGGAGAAGCTGAGGACATGTAACCAAGCACTTGTAAAACACCTTCCCAGCAACCCTAAACGCAGATCTAGAGGGAGTGAGGAAACATGCTGCAGGACAGGCTGCTTTTGGAAGATGTAGCTGTAAAACACTGGTAGGGTGGGGTACGTGCAAAACAATCCACGTTAGTGCTGTGGCTGCGATGCACTAACAGCTTGTGTTGACTCTGGAGGCTCCTGGGTTTGCAGCGTGGTTCATTAGCCGGGCCACGAGCCAGCACCCTGCCACTCTGCTGGCCGTGCTCTGCAGAGGGAGCAGCACTTGTTTACACTGCAGGGAATTGCCTCCACCCTTAATTTTGGAAAGATGCAAAAAACTGGACCCCTGTCCAAAAATTCAGAATTGAGTGTAGAACTGTTGTCAAATGCTGTAATTAGACACAGAGCTGCAGATAAGGAATAAAGCACACCATTATTTCTTTGTTAAATTAACTTTTCCACCTCAGCCCTGTGATGCTGGCTGAGAAGATGTCACTGGTAATTTTTTTTTTCCCCATGCACTCAGTGTGGTTCCATCTTACAGGCACCTTAGCACTGAATTAATTACTATGTTAATGGATGTCTATAGTCCATTAGTAAATTAAGACCTGATGCTAATTCTCTTGGGGGGAAGGAGAGGAAAGTCTATTCAGTACCAAATCATTCAGTTCTTTGCCAATGGACTCCAAATATTCAAAGGCAGAACGAGAAGTACATCAAAGACAGTCTAATTTGAAAAACATAAGGGAAGCTGATCTCAAGACCTGTACGTGTTACAGACTGTATAGCAGAAGATAAATTAGCTTTGAATTTATCACCAACCACATCACCAGGGAGTAGGTAGGATGAACCTGTACCACCAGGCGTTTTCTTCAAATAGAGCTTGACAATGCAGGTTTAACTTCTTTCACCTGGCACTTGGAGCAATACAGGCAGTCTGAAATGTTATGGGCATAGAAATTTGAATGAATGAGATTGCACCTGCCTGCTCTCCAAATATTACAGGTTTGGTCATCCTTGAACTCCAAAATGAAGCCTGAAGAATCCAGCAAACAGGGGCAAGGAGAACAAAGGCATGAGTATGTTTATATTTGGCAGAGGTCTGCTTTGGACCTTGCCCAGAGGTCTTTTTCTGGTTCTAGAATCCTGATTTTGTCTATATGTGTTGGAAGTGCCACTGGTGTAAGTAGCACCATTGTTTCGGTGCAGTCTGAGATGCCCCCAGCGCCGCTGACTGGGGTGAGAGTTGCGGTGCCTGTGTTTGCTGCTGCTGTGCCAGCACCCGCTGCACCGTCCCTGCTTTCACCTGCTGTCGTGGCCCCGTGACCCACGTCGTCGCCCTGCCCTGCTCTGGTGGCGTGTCCTCTGTAGTCTCAACCAGGGTTGCCTTGCTTCGTGTTCTGGAGATATGAATAACAGCTGTGTGTTCAAACCTGATAATGTTTGACTCCTGCCTCAGCATTACTGCATTTTCTGCACTATAGATACAAGCCACGCTTACGCATTTTGCCTTTAATAGTATCTAGAAATGAAATTTTCTCTATAAGCGAGGCAGTCACAGACCAAAACCCATTCATGTGGGTTTTTCCTCTCTGCCGGCAAAAATGTAACAGTTAATTAGGCTGGAAAACCCAAAGGGAAGTGAATTCAGGTGGCCAATCATGAAGTGGCATGGAAAATATCTCCATGACAACAGGAATTTACAGCACTTCAATTTTAATATAGCAAAGGATAAGGGTAATCTCACAGGCACTGTACACAAGATACACCCCGTTCTCTTGATAGTCCCCAGGTTAAATGGAAGTCATCTTAATGTTGTCCCAGATGTGAAAGTGAAAACAGGAGTACAAACCCTGAAAGTTCTGACTGCAAGGTGAAAACTTGCTCTGCTCTATAGGGCAAACAGCTGGGCATTTTTTGTGAGATGCTGCAGTGTTCCATAGTGATTTCATCACACGTTTTAATTTTATGTACCTGTTTACTACCACAGGGCTCAGCACGTTACAAGTAGCATAAGGAGGACCAATTCCCATCCTGAGCCACACAGCCCAACTCTTGGAGAGAATATCAGGACTTACCATCTTTTGATGTTACTGCTTTATAGCCCGTAATGAATTCTAAGGTGAAAAAGAGAACAGAAGGGAAAAGATGAGTTTAGACATCATGGATATATATCCAAAAGTCTGACCTATATTCTCTTCTCATAAAAAGCCAGGAGTATTAAATTGTAATTTTAAATACTGGATTCAACACATTTTGTAAATATATCACAAGCATGAATGCCTCTTATAGAAAATTAATTTATTTGTATTTTAAGTTCAAAATCAAGCTTAAGTATTGACTGTTGGCAATATTTACTTTTTAAAAAGATCCAAGCAGGACACACATCACTATTGATTCGACTCGTTAGGATATGCCTGTACATAAAAGAGCATCTCGCTACTCTGCCTGCAGAGTTCAACTCCTCTCATTTTCACATGTTTGAGCATGTTTTGCAGGGCTTCTTCCAACCAGCCATGCCTTGCGTTTGTCTTCCTGGGCAGTGCTGGCTGCGAGTGTGCAGGGAGAAATACCCTGTCTATAAATACATGGAAACGGCAGGGTGAGGAATCGCTGCAGCCTTCTTGCTTGTTTTCTGTAATACAATATGGAAAGTACTAATAGGATTAGCCTTTGTGATGAGTGATAACAATATATTAAAAACAAATGTTAATAGGCAGCATGAAATTGCTTACAAAGAAGAAAATTGCTAATAAAATTCAATGGACCCAGTTTTAACTTTAATAATGCATCTGACTTTGAGAGCCCTTTTCCACAAAGCAAGCAGTGGGATGGTGAAATAGGAGGACTTTTGGCACAGAGCCCAAAGCTGCTGCTCTTTTGAATTCTCACACTGTTTTTCCTGCTAGAAAATGACCTCTGGCACCTGGAAAGTGAAAATTGCCATGCTTTCAAATAATCCAAACAGGTCTGAATGCTGTCTGAACGTATTACCTGTGTGGAAACCAACATGTGCAGGTACCTCCTCAACCCTCCCTGAGACGTGATGCTCTCCGGGGATACGGTGCAAACAAGAGTGGGTGGAAAACTTGGCTTTTGGGCACATTTTGTTCCCTTCTGCATATCGCTCTTGTCGGCCCTAAAGTTATCCAGACTCCCAATGAATCTGCAGAACTGGGAGGAAAATCCAGGTGAGCTGGGCGTGTGGTGACCAGGGTGAGAGCAGCAGGATGGGACCTGGGGAGAGCAGAGCTGATACTGTCCCACAGCACCCCAGGTTCTGGCTCTGTGGGATGTCTTGGCTGATTTTGTCCTCTAGCCATGATATAACCATTTCAATCTTAAGAAAAGCCTTTACTGCAAAAAGAAATAAATTCAAAACAAAGCCAGACCTAAATGCAGTGTGTGGGAAGGAAGCTGAGAGCATGAGCAGAAAGATCAGACAGTGCATGGAGGGAAAATTGGTAAAAGCAGACAAAGGAATTTAAAATGCACAACAAATAAATTAATTGGGTAAATACTCTGGCCAAAAGGTAAACCAGAACAGAGACCTGTGTCCTGTTATAACTCTTGTAGAACTACTGAGATAAAAGAAGAAAGCAGAGATCAAATGAGCCAATTTAAGCAGATACCAGACTCAAAGAATAATGTGAACCTTAATTACTTACTCTTACGCTTCCTTCTCTTCTCAACTAAGTGAATTTCCCAGCCAGTATTTTTGACTTTTGCCAGACAGGAACCCGATGGCACATTCCAACCAAGGTTTTGGCAAGGTCCTCCTCCTCACCACGTTGTTCTTTCCATTTTTCCTTAGATTTAATTATTTTCCAGCCTGGCCTTGTAGCTGCTCCCATACTGAAAATCACTTTAAAAATATTTATGAACAACTCGAGGATGTCTCAGATGCTGTAAGGCCCTGCATTACTGTTAGTCAAGGTGATGTTTTTTTCTTTTCAACCAGCAAAATGCTTCTTGACCTTACTGATTACATCCCCTCGGCGCTAGACAAAGGTCCTGCTACTGGTTCCGCTGTACCCAATTTCAGCAAGCTTTTAGGAGTACTTAGCAGCATTTTCCCAGTCATGTTTGAGCTTTGATGTACTTCCTTGGTATGGGTCACTTCTGAACTTTGGAGTCATCTTGGCAGCGTTCAGTCTGCCCGGGTACAGCGCCCAAAGGCTCTGGGATAGGTTTTTTTGCCTTGCAGCACGTGTTTTAAGGAAGCCAAGAAAAATCTCATAAACCTGTCAGAAGAGCTCAGGTGACTTGAAAAACTTTGTCCCAAAAGCAAGAAAGGTAGAAACTTTATTTTTCTTAAACTTACCTTAGCCATTGGACTTGATTGTAAATGTGTTTTCCAACCTGAACAAATCTCTGGCTCTATAATGCATTGGTTTCTGTGGAGCTGCACTAGAAAACGTAGTTGTCAGAAGACACAAACTATATTGCAATGTAATATGGACATGGCAAAGGGTTAGGCTCCGCTTTTCTTTTCACAACAATTTAGGGGTTATTTCACTATCTATTTTAAATATATATTGTTGGTGGTGGTGGTGTTGATTTAGCTCGATCCGTCAAAAATCTTAAAAGAATTAGAGTGAGAAAAGGAAGTTGAGGGTGGTCAAGGATTGAGCCAAAACGTTAGGCAAACATAGAATGCAAACCAGCCTGCTTGTGTGAGAGCAACAGTGTTCAGGGTTAACGATGCTTTTTATCCAGATTGGAGTTGAGAAAAGCAAATTCTTAAGACTTAAAAATATTGCTGTAGCATGAACAGTAGCTCTTAGCCAGCCCTTGTACTGAAGTTATTTATTTACTATGACTAATTCAGACTTTTAGGCGCAGTCATTGCCTCACACGTGGCATTGCTTGGACTTTCTGGGCACCAGGATTTGAGATTTGGAGCCAAGGAAGGAAACGTCACTGGTTCCCACCAGTAGTGCCAGCCTTGCTTCAGAGCCCCAAAATGAAAATCGTTAGCACTAAGCTTCTAAAATGTGTTTCACATATGTGCATGGGGATGTTCACGTACCAAAATCAAAGCGTGGATGCAGAATCAGGTCGCTGCCTAACTAGTTCTCATCTTGCCCTATTTTTTTATAATTAATCAGCACAGAGACACTAAGCAGCCAAGTTACATGCAGTGTGGAGATGATTTGGGAAGGGCTGGTGGGCTGCATAGCTTCTAGCAGTGGGGCTGGCTCTCAGCTCAGCTCTGCAACCGTCCCAGTTTTAAGGGTAAATACGTTGTTAAGTGTGACCAACCAACCATCCCTTCTCATTTTCCATGCGCAAGAAAGGTGAGGCAGGCAGTGCTTCAAACACAAGTGGTTAAAGGGTTCCTCCCCCACCCCAATCTCCTCTGTAGGTTGCAAAAAGCATCTCGCACTGACCCTTTCCCAGCACAGACTGCCTCTTGATCTGCTGTTAGTAAGGAGGAGAAAGGGGGGGGGGCTGGGGTGATTATGAGTTCAATTATGGCAGTATCACTTTCAAGTTCCTTCAGTTCCATGTGACGCACATCGAGCATGAGTTGAGCTGCACCAGGCGATAGGCTAAAAATAAACCCGGCGCATCACTGCCGTGTTAGTCTCCAGTTGATATTTCTTGTTTTATAACATTTTCAGGGCCAATCAAATGTGGCAGGGGGAGAGAGTTTTTTGGTTTGATGCTGCATCGAGAGCCAGCTGGTACAAGTCAGTGTCGTTTGACTGAATGGATGCGCAGCATTCAGTTCGCTTTGGTTCTGATTCACACACATGCTAGGGCATACTAAAGAAAAAGTATACAGTCTACACTAATACCTAAAACATTCCTTAGACTGATGCTAGTTTAATTCATGTTCATTAATTAAAGGAATGAACAGATTAAGGCACTTACCTACCCATGTGAGAGAAAGGGACTCAGCAAGTAGTTGAGCACTAACGCCCCAAAAGAGAGACCAGGGGAATAGGAGGTGGTGGTCTGGCAGACCTCAGGTTAAGGACTTGTTGGTTCTATGGGGAGAAGGACTGAATCTGACAGAAAAGGTTCAAACCAGGAAATACTGAAAGAAAGTACATACTTTTAAATACATTCAGATATTGCGTTAATAGTCTGGAAGGTGTACGGCCTCTGCAGTTCTGCTCCCTGTACGCGCTGGGCACCGCGTGAGGCTGGGGGGCTCCTGGCCGGCACTCCTGGGACCCTCAGCTGCCCCTAGGGACCCGCTGTGGCCAGTGGCTGGACCCGGGCTCACACCATTTTGTTGCCTGTAGGCAAAAAGTAATTTGTTCCTCTGAAGGTCGGCGCTTCCAGGAGTTGTCATCTGCTAATGAATGCAAAACGTTAGTGAGCAGTAATAGAAAATCAGGGATGACGTGGCAGGCAGTAGCTTGCTTTCAGTGCATAAAAAAAAAAACAAACCTTTTAAATTTAAATTGAGTGAGGATCTAAAAGCACATATAGGCGGACTCTATTAGAAAGTGAAATATTTGATCTTGGCTATTAATAAGAATACTTTCATTTCCTTGCCGTATGTATCCAGTGATAGACTTTCATAAATGAGATTGCATTAAAATGTACTTTATGTTTTTAGTCAAATCTCTTCTATTATTATGCAAGTCCTAGTTAGGGAAAAAACCCAACAACAACAATTACAGCAGCAGAGTTAAGAGCAGTAAATTCTCATTTATGTGAGTGAAATACTGTTCCTACTTGAAGTCTGTATGTTGTGCAATATTAGAATGCCTTGGGAAGTGGCTGCTGCATTACAGCCGTGCTACCAGCTCTAGGATAACTTATAAGGCAGTGGAAATACAAATAGATCATAAAAAAAGTGGCTTATATAGCATGTAGCTGCAACGTCTCAAGTCTTGACAACATCCAGACATGCAAGGACTGAATACAACCTACCTATAACACTTTGTTAAGTCTTATTGACCTGTCTGGGGGGCTCTACACTGTCCATTACAGTGGCTGGGAGGAGCATGTATACCCAGGGGCCTGCTTGGACCCCTGGCTGAGTGACCCAGTATCCAGGCTACAAAGGTAAAAGAAAAAAACAACCCTAAACATAACTTTCCTCCAACCTAATGACCCCTCCCTGCAAAAAAAAGAGGTTTTAATTCAGAGGTGAAGGGATCGCTGGCAGCATGAAACCAGCATGGAAGAACGTGACGGCTGGTTCATGGGGAGTAAGAAAAAACGGTTTAAATCTTAAAACTTACATTGACGGATTAGGCACAAATGTCTGTTTTACACCTTAAACATCTGGGCATCGAAACCCATGTCATATTCCTCCTCATTGCAAATGTCTTTTCATTTCCATCTGAGCAGACTGATGGAAGACCCAGCAGGGGCTGCCGCACCAAATCTTGCACCCTCCTGCAGCAGACACCTTTGAGGTAGTTACTGGTGCACAGCAAATGTGTGTATTTACATTATGGTTTGGCTGGAGCTGAAAAGTCCAGTCTGGCCTTTTCCAGAAGATGGTCACAACTAGAGGCTGTATCAGGTTTAAATCGGTGTCTGAACCCCGTGCCCCCAGCATCCCCCAGGTCAGACCTTCCTATGCTGGGTGGGATCCGCAGCCGGTGTCTCAGTTGCTATTTCACAGCCTTGCAAACCGGGGCTTCCATCCGAGGGCGAAGGAAGAAACCCTGCTCAAGTGCTGAACTGGCACCAGAATAGCCAAGATCATTTTTAAGAGAAGCACAAAAGTTTGCCGTCTGTATCTGTTTTTTCACTACAGTAGAAGCGTATGAATCTTCTGCTTTTTAGGCATTAATGGACAGCAGAGATTTACAGCTGTTTGCATTTGTGAAGCCTCAGATTACTAACATTTTTCTGAATTTAGAAAATAGGCTACAGATTTTTTCGTAACAATGAAATGTCAAATATCTGGGTACTGAAATGAAATCCCTGTTGTCAAGGCGATTAAATACGTCCTTCCCGTTACACTTGCTTTACTGTGCTTCCTAGTGGCAAACAGCTCTGCAGTAAGTTTTGTGTCATTATCGTGAATGAACCACGTTCTACACTCTATAAATATTAATTAAGAGCAAGACAGATTAGACACAGCAGATGTAAAAAATACGATGACGCTATCTCAAGCAGACAGAGATACAGATGCTTTCAAGCCAGCAGGAGGCTCTAGATGGCTCAGGCCGCTCCATGGTGCATCCAGATTTCTGTGTGTAGCCTCAAAGGGTGGGCAGATTCTAGCTGCAGTTCACACAAAAAACCCCCCAAACCCTAACACTTGAGCACCTGGTAGTCTGATGCTTTTTCCCCTTCTTTTCTTTAAAGTAGTGGCCAATGACACATTTGGAGATAATTAAAACAAAGGTTGAGCTTTTCTTTTTTTAACATGTGCCATAAGTATTAGCAGCTGGAGGAACAAGCCCGAAAAAAAACCCAAGAGCACAGCACTTCTTACACTAGCTATAAATACAATGAGGCTTCAAAACTGAGAGCAGTCTCTTTTTCTCTTTTTTTCACTCTTTTTTTTTTTTTTTTTTTTTCCCCCCCTCTTTTTCACCTCCTCAGAAAGTCTTTTCTTTGTGCCAGGACTAAGATATAAGCACGGTGTTCCCTCCTCTGTTTATAAAGACCTCATTGCATCTAAGTGCCAAAAAAGTAGAATTCCTGAACAGCAGGTGAAAAGAAAACACAAGATCAAAAGCAGTTCTGGCTGCTGAGAGAACCTGCAGCACTGCTTGGGGGGGCATGAGAAAGTCACACAGGCTCCTGGTGCTGTCAAAGACTTTTTGGAAGGTCATCAAGGATTTTTTTCTAAGCATCCCACATCAAAAAGCAGCACTAGGAGCCAAACCTGCAATATATCATGAAGATGGTGCAAATGATACCAATCACCCACTCATAGGACAAAGTAACTGGTTTTCTGCATCACATCTATGGGAGCAGCTCTAAGAAGTCAGTGCTCAGTGGAGCCTGTGGGTAAGAAAACAAACTTCAGTGCTTGAATTGGATGACTATTAGGCAACGGCAGGTTTGGGTCTGTAACCCATCAGGGGATCTATGGAATAAATAGTTCTTTCTGAGCTAATCCCTTCAGTAAAGGCAAAGGGCCGATGTTTTGCTGTCCTTGTAACCAGCCAGCCCTAACGTTAATTACTGTTTCTGCACTCAGCTGCTTAATTTAAGTCCATGAGTAACTCCTTTCTCATTTGGCTGATGTACCTTCTGGGCTTATTTGGAAGAAATGGCTCCAAAGCTCCTCGTCGTTAGTGGCCTTCAGAAAAGGGACGAAGTCAAGCTTCTCCTCCTAAATGTTACCAGGCAGCAAAGTTCTTTCAAATAAAGACTTACATTAGTGGGGGAGAAAATAATAAGAGGTGCACACCTATTCCTAAAGACAGCCTTTTTTTTTTTTATTTTAAAATTCTGCATCTGAAAACAC
The DNA here is from genome assembly GCA_033459285.1 of Clamator glandarius. Taxonomy (NCBI): domain Eukaryota; kingdom Metazoa; phylum Chordata; class Aves; order Cuculiformes; family Cuculidae; genus Clamator; species Clamator glandarius. Next base: position 1,682,672 of record JAUNZM010000157.1, on the reverse strand, counting down.
AGTATGACAGAAAGCACTTATATACAACTGCAGTGTTTTTGGTATAATACAGTACTTAATACATCCATTTCTTTTTCCGCAAAAAAATTTGCTTTGTTGGACAAAAAAACCAAACTCCCATTGACAAGGAATACAGCTAAGGCACATTGTTCTCTGCTAACTGAAAGACAAAAGGGTGCAAAAATGGGTAGTGCAATAATTGCTGAAAATCACATTCTACTACAAGAAAAGCATTCTGACTTTGAAATTTGATTACCGGTCAATTTAAGACAGTTCAATATTTCATAAAATACTCCTTTAAATAAATAGCAAAATATCTACATCTTTCAGTGTGTTCCATTTGAATTTCCAATTTTTTTAAACTTTGCGGTATATACATGGTTTACTTTTTCTTATTCAATAGCTTACAAAATATTTCTGTACAGTTTTATGCATATTATGATCTGTAACAAAATAGTTATTTCTTAAAACTATATTACCACCAGTCTTTGAAAATGATAGGAAAGGAATAACTTAGTATGGACTATGTTAGGCAATATAAAAATCCAATCAACCCAAAAAAAGCCCCAAAATGACAAAGTCAGAAAAATAATTTCATTAACTCAAATTAACTCTTTTTGTTTAACAGATCTTGTTTTCTTCTTAAACCCTTTTCAGTTGCCTTTAGGTTGTATCTGCATCTGAAAACCAAAAGAGGGTAGGATTTGGGATTCCTAAAAGCACTGCAGCCTGCCAGGAATATTGGTGCTACTGAAACACGAGCGCTCATCATGGAGAGAAATAGTAAAGAAACTCAACAGATAGAAGCCTTAGCAGAAGTCCTTGGCTTCTGCTGACTTTGACAACCTTTGGAGGAAGCTCCAAAAGCCAGATTTTTGGAAACACATTTACAACTGATGATACAGCCAGACTCCTCTGTCTTTTAAGTAAGTGTACTGTGAGACTCAGACTCCCACCCATCACTCAGAATCTGGCCCCAAGGGGTAAAGTTCTTCACATTTTAGGCCCATACCATTAAGAGCCTACACCTTCTCCCAGCTGCCAGTACCAATCCGGAAGGAATGCTGCCACATCGTGCTAAAATGAGTGAAATCACTTCAGAATTTGTCTTGTGCATCTGAGAGAAGTCTGTCCTGTTATAATCTAGAGATGAATTAGAAGTTATTAAGTTTGTACTTCGAAGGTCATTAAATCAACTTTCCTTATTGACAGTGAGTTGCAAAAGACAGAGCTCATAATTTCCTAAGGTTTATATGACTGTCTAAGCCTTATTTTTGCCCCAAGGGAAGGTCATTTTCTTCCCTTACAGACTGCATTTGTAAGCAATTTCTATTGTATTCGTTAAGTGTAAGCTGACAGCAACACAAGGGAGCTGTAATAGAAATCTCAAGGTGCCTTTTATTCCTTCCACAACAAACAGAAAAAGTGAGCAAGACACAAACAACATCTAACTTCCTAACACAGTTTAAGGCCACGTTTAGAAAGGATGAAAGTAAGGCTTTCTTTAAGGGGCGACGCGCTGGATGCCACAACGGGAACAGACACCGAGTGATCCAGAGCTGATAGGATTCACTCAAGGAAATTCTGAAACATCATCCTCATTTTGGCCAGCAGGTCTGTGCCTTCTTTTGGATGTAAACAGGAAAATAAAATGAAATGCTATAGAAATCCTCCTCCAGAATATTCCCAGCAAACTGAAGGTGCTCCCTTAGCAAGAGATTGCGATCTTCTCAGTCGAGGGTGTTAATTACAACAGAACCAAAGACAAGTCATTACAATACACAAATGCAGCGCAATGAACCGCGCCTAGAATTGTCACTCTGTTATCAGAGGCACCTGTACAGGATCTTGCTGTTTATTTGGCAAGGTTATAAGTAATACTTCTAGATTTTAACAAAGTAGAAAGAGAATTTGCATAGATTGTACATTCAGTTCAAGGAGATTTCTGGTACCTTTTTTTCGTTGTTATCAGGTAAATGTGTTTGCAGACACAGTGAGGTAGCAGCTGTGATAGCACCCATGAGCAAAAGAAGGTAACCAAGGCAGAAGCAGAGAGTGATCTGCACACTATTGTTCGTATAAAGGAACAAAATCAACACGGTACCTGCAGTATCACATCATGAGGGTTAATCACTGCCGACACCACACGAAACTAGAGACAGTCTAATGCTGCTGTGGTCCTGGATAAACAGGGGCTGTATGATTTTGTTGCCTCAATTTTAAATGCTCTCAGCCCGATTCTTCTTTCCCTTACTGTGATGGTGGCAGTGGAGGTTTTCGAAGGCCAGTTTCTTCTATTCTCTACCTTCAAAGGGAGTTACAAATCAGAGAATGTGCTTGCTCTTCAAGGGTCTACAGAGGGAAAAAAGAAAGTATTTCCCTACGAAGTCTTCCTTACTGCCCTTAAGTCTAAGTCATATTTGTTGCCTTCTCTGCACCTGGTGGTAGCAGCAACACCTGCCCTCAGCGGGGGCTCCGCAGCAGGTACTCCTGCTCTAAGTAGCTTCTGCTGGGCCCTGTCCCCTCTAATGATATGTTGCTCCTACCCTCTTGGGGGTGTCAGCGCTGGAGCTGGCTTGGCAGAAACCTGAGAGTTGGTCTGGAAAGACATTTTTAGATGATGGTTTCAATTGCTCATTAATATGGGTTTAATGTAATGTCCTATAAAAAGATAGTCGCTATCATTTTTACCAACGCCTTCACATGTGTTAGTATGAGCGGACGGAAGGCTGCTCTGAAAAAGCAACTTTTCTGATCCTGCAGCAAGCATTTTTGAAGAAGCCTAAGGGATTTGGCTCACTCAAGTACAAAAGTTCCTACTCAATGGAAAGCAGGGGAGTCAGCCAAGGTTTCATGTGGCCAACTCCTGAAGCTCTGGGATCTGTGAAGACGAGGAGGGTGTGATAGCCAGCGGCGAGCTGGCAGCTCTCCAGTAGTGAAGATGAAAGAGAACTAGAGAAATCAGCACAAAGTTGGTTGCCTGGTCTCAATAAAAAATCTGGATCTTGTTTTCTTTTTTATCTAGGAAGTCAAAGCTGAGTTCTCACAGTACCAGCGCTTCTCAGCCTTCCTGTGCAGAAGGTGCCCAGTTTTACAAAGTTCCAGCATCTTCCTTACCTTTCATCTCTCTCTCCCTTTTGTCAGGTTCAGAACAGCCCAGCTCCGATTCACTGGCTTCACTAGTCTGTTCCCTACAATAGCACCTAAGAGCGATGGAGACTTCATTAGTATTGCAATTAGTGCTGTTGGAGATGGACAGAAGGTGAATCCACCTTGGTGCTTGGTCCTTTTGAAGGTGCTGTGGGATTATTGTTAACGTGCCATTAAATAATGGTACCTGCATTGGGCACTGAAGCCAATACTTAGGAAAGTTAATTTGTAACACACGAATGCACATTCCTGTATCTCTAGGATAAGCCATAACAAAGGCTTCACACCAGAGATACAGATGGACTTTGCTCTAGAACACTTGCTATTGTGGAGAAACTGTTAAAATTCCCTGCTTGCTGAGGGCACAAAAAAGAAAACGTAATTTCAGTTCTAAAAAACTTTGAGTATCAGAAAATGAAAATATAAATATTACTACTCAGTGTCCAAATATCATCAAAGAAAGAACTGGAAACATCTAAAAGCAAACTGTCATTTCAGCTATTTCTGTTAGCCTCAAGGGTTAACATTACCATATAAACAGGTTTGCATAATGCTAAGACTGACTTTGGCCATAATTCATTAAATCACACACACACAGACGTTCTGCGTGTCACCACATTCCCGTTCTGTGTAATACTGATGGTTCACAGAAGTGTTACACGGCTCTCGCGCAGCATGGGAATTGAAACGTGCAAAGCATTACGCACAGAGGACAAACGTGTGCAGATGGAAACACTCCCCCCCCTCCCGCCGAACGGGATTTTGATCAGAGCTGGCTTTCGGTTGGAGTCCTCGTCAGCAAGAACCGGCCAGTGCGACTGGAAAGCAACACTCGCACATGCAAACGGAGGTGCGGAACTTGCTCGCTTTGTGCAAATACTCCTTTTCACCAAATGTAAGATCTGTGAAGTAATTCTCTTCTAATGATACCCATCACAGGCCCTGCTGCCTGCCAGTTCTGGCTTTCCATGGTTTTTCTTTGCAACTACGGCACTTTGTAACTCAGACACCGTGTCCCGTGTATAACTCCCATAGCTGTGTCTGCACATTAACAGCTGTAGCAGAGGTTGTAGTTTAGGTCCAAACCTTTACACTGCCCCCAGAAACATGTTCCAAGTGCTGCAGCTCATCCTTTGATGACTTCAATCATAGACAGTGTTCACTCATAGCATGCTGCCACACCTTTTAATTATGCTGGACTTGACTCTGAAGTCCTCACTCGGCATCAGTGCTGTGTGGAAGTTTTGCCTGAGAATGGACGGCAGGACCAGCCTCTTCAGTTTTACACCTTGTGCTGGAACAGCAGCGCTGGGATTGCCAGCTTGCTACAGAACTTCTTGTAGATACTTTTTGTCTTTCAGAAAATGAACTAATATACTTTTTGTATTAAGATATTTTAAACCTAGCATATAATGTAAACAGATATATCAACAACCACTTGTTCTCTTTCCCTTTTTTGAACTAAAGCAAAATAATTTGCACCTTATATTTTAAATGAGAGAAGTGACAGCTTTTCTTCTAACCACGAGAGATGGGATTGCTACCACCTTCTCCTTGGTCTAGTTAATAATGAAAACTTACCAACAAAGCACTTACAAACATTCCTGCTTAAGAATTAAAAAAGTATCAAATTTTAAAACCAATTTTTCTCTGTGTGTGGCGGCCACGCCATTATACATACGCTTATGTGCTAGATAGACTGAAGATTTTGCGACTACCCCAGCAGTCTCATTGAGAACAATCACTAACTAGGAATGTTAATGAATTTTATCATGTGCCCTGATATGATGTTTGTAATTTAATCTGCAGGGCTTGAACCACGCAGCTGCCATTGCATCAGTGTGATTAAAGCCCTGGATTTCACAGTGAGGATTACAGGTCCCCAGGAATGAAGGAATGTTAGATTTAAAACAAGCACTGTTAGGAAAACAAACACACACCTTACTGAATGAGTAACAACACTGTGTTTCTAGTATATAAACCTGTTGGCAACCCTGGTTTTAAACATGCTCTAGAGTTGGCTGAAAAACCAGAACGTTATCCTGACTAAGATATTTCAACCAGCTCTCACTGCTACAAACTTCCCTAAAACTACGGCTCTTGTGACTGTCAAAATCAAGACAAAAAAAATAGAAAGGGAAATGAGAGGGAAGGAAGGCCTTTTCTCAATAAAGGCAGCTTCAGTTAGTAAGATAATATAATCTTCAAGCTGCAAAAGCAGCACCTACTAATTAGTCATTGACTAAAACATAAATAATAAATACCTAAATTCTTCCTTCTATGCATCCATTTTTTGTGCCAGATAAACATTTCAATGCTCAACCTTAATGCCAGCACAGCTGACACCACGATTTCAAGTCCAAAGCAACCTGCAAGTAGCTTTAAACCCAAACTACAGAGAGAGGCACCACAAGACACTGGGGTCTGCGTGTTACGGTCATCTTGCAACTGTTGTTTAAAAGGGAATTCAGCCTTTCTGGGAGAGGTGATTACGGAATGATTTAAGGGTCTATGTGCTCAACTTTCATCAGCAGAAAGTTAGCCACGCACATAGAAGGGTAAATAGAGACCTTACTTTATTACATCAATGGGACTTTTATCCTACCTAACCCAATAGCTTAAGCAGCCTTTTTGGGTTCCATTGCTAACAGGAGCTCACCACAGCAACAGCAAAGTGCATGTTTATGCAAACATAAGATGGATTAGTTGGAGATGAATTTGCACATAAAAACCTATATTTGAAAAAGTTCTTGGAATGTAAATGAATTTTTATACCACTAGAAAATGCAGCTTAAAATGATGCAAAACATGCCTATTTAAAAGAGGATGCAGCCTGCCAGAAAGTCTAAAGATGGGCAAGGACAGAGTTTGTTGACAGAATAAAGTTAAAACATAGAGAAACCTTGCACTGCTCTGTCACACGCAGCTTCTGGCTTTGGTCAGGAACCCGTATCTGCAGATGCCCTGCCCAAACCTGGAAGGATGCTTCTTCATGAAGAGCTCGCAGATCTGAGATCACAGCAGGGAATCAGTGTTCAGACTTACTAGCCACTAATCAAATTTGAGAAGAAACACTCTGTCACAGATTTAGGTCCCAATTCTACCATTTTACTGGTTCCACACATCTTCACTGCCTGAGAAAAAAAACCTCAGCTCACGAGCACAATTGGCAAAGGGTGTGAGCAGCCACATCAACCCCCATTCCCAGTGCTCCCCCTGCCACTTGCTGCACTGGAAGTCTGCAAAAAGCGTAGGTGCTGGTGGGCTCAGAAAAAAACCTGCAGATTTGAAAGGGCTGAAATCCAAAACACTGCTTTGTTCTTTAAATTAATACTCATAGTACCAGACCCTGAACCTGACTGCATGAGACATAGAAGACTAACACAGCAAAACATGGGCTCCATTTAGAGTTTATCATGATATTCGTCTAAAAAAATCTCTGAAAACAATGTGAGTTTCTGCTTTTGCTCATTTTCTCTAACTAGGATAACAACAGGCATTAACTGAGTCCAGAGTTACTTTGTATTATGAAAAAAATAACAACAAAAGAAGAGGATGTACCATAATTATGTCATGTTCTGTGGGGTAATGCGGCCACACAGGCTCTAGCCTGCAACCAACCTCCCCAGGAAGCCTAAGCAGAAGGGAATTTTGCTGTGATTTATTCATGGTAAAAAAAGAATAATGAAAGCCTATGAAACAGGAGAGGTACAGACAAACTTACATTAAAAAACTCAATTTTTAGCAGCTGCTCCTTCACTGCCCTCTCGGTGGCTTGCTGCTGCTGTTTGGAAACCTGCAGAGGTGGCGGGTGCCATGGGGTACGGCTGGGGCTCACGGGACAGCACGGGCTGTGGGGCGACCAGAGCTGCTCCTGACAGAGCTGATGGAGAGGGCATTGCTGAAGGCCTTGTCAGAACTTTCTTTTTTGTTTTGGCGTTTTGTTTTTTTTTTTTTTTTTAATAATTATATTGTAATAAGTAACAAAACAATATAATGTTCCCTTAGGTTTCTGAAATCTGGTGTGAGATTCACGTAGGAGCAAGGTTCAATTCCCTTTTAACAACCTATGCCGGAGGAGAGCGCACCAGATGCTACCTCAAACGACCGTCGGGTTTCACAGGGCCCAGCTCGGATTTGGGGTCGGGGCTGAGGGAGCTCCACGCGGTCTGAGCGCAGCCCTGCATGACGGGGCAGGCGGTGGGGCCCGTGCTGCAGACGTCCACGGCCGACCAGACGCTGCTGACCAGAGAGTCCACCCAGGCGTCCAGGCGCGTGCCCACGAGTCCCGCGTTCCTCTTGGCCTGGTCCACCCGGGCGGCACTGATGGGGATATTCAGGACGGGGTTCAAGCCCTGGAAACTCTGCTCCATGTAGGCATTCTTGGGAGGCCCGCTGTGATACTTCAAGGCTTCCTCTGGAAACGCAGAAATAAACCCAAAAATTAGTGCATTAAAAAAAACCCCAAGTCCCCAGGATCTAAAGGCCTGGCAAGTGAAAAGGCCAGTCAGCAGCGCACTACAGCCCCGCTGCCCGCCCCGAGGGCGCGCTGCATCCCAAGGATGACTGGCTGTGCTCAGCTCTTCAGCTCCACACCCTGCACTGCTAACCCTGCAAGTGCTGCAACAGGAGGGTGAAACACCGAGCCCAAAAGTAACGTTGTTCTTATTATCATCATCTACAACTTGGCTTCCACAGAACTGTTGTGCAGCCTCAAAGTCCTCCTAGCTGTGAGCTCCTGTCTGTACCCGGAGTCTGAGCAACATGCAACTCCCTGTCAGGAGAAACCCATTTTGCCTTCAGGAGAAACTAATTTTGCCTCTTTTACCACAGAAGCAGCCTGGGAGATAAGTCCCATGAAGCTGAAATTACTCCTGTGGACACCCAGGGAAATCTGTGCTTTGATATTAGGAAATAATTCATGGACACTTGGTATGAGAAGGCTGCCACCCCTCATCACACCTTCAGATGCTGTCAGTGTTTTGTCTAGGAGAAAAAGCCAAGATCTCAGCCTGTTTTTTTTTTTTCCCTAAACTGATGAACCTTGCCCTGATGTGGAAAAGTCACAACATTTGTCAGCTCAATCTGCCTCCAACAACTGGGTGGTGCCGTTCCTGGCGCTGGAAGGACAACACGATGGCCTTGGACATAGTGAATTAAATACGTGTAGGCCCAGCATTGTTCCTGGAAGTGCTCCAGCCTTGCTGAGAAAGTCTTCTCTACTGACAATTATATTTCAAGCTCTTGTGCCGAATAATGGGTTGCAATCATTTCCTAATGACAATTTTCTTTGCATTGTGGTTGCTTTCCTTCCAGTAACTCTTTTACCTCAGCAAAATGCAGCACGTTGCCCCAGACCTGTAATACTGCAGTAAAAATCACTGTCAGGCTGAGGAAATGCTTTCAAAGACTTTGGAGCAGACACAATGGATCAGACCGTTCTCATCTAAGACTCGCTGACTTTTTAAGGTCTGAGAGTGGAACAAGGTGCTCCTCATAAAATCAGAATGAGACCTTCAAAAATATTTGCTGTGTGCCTCTTGGGAGCAAATTTTCAACCATTTCTTTCTGTTCTCAGCTGACTTCTCCGGCATCCTTGCTCTGGCAGCACAGAGGCTACGTTTAGCCCTGCCAACATACACGCTGTCTAGAACATAAAATGAGCCCATTCAGGATGCTCCAGGCTAGGAAAGCACCTCACGCAGATAGCGTTTAGAGGCCAGGAATTACATATTCACAGCTACAATACCTTCCACGTGTCCTTGCTGCTCGCACTGCAGCCTGACACCGAGTCCCTTCTTCCATGCAGAGGACACTATCTCAGGCACTTGCAGTAAATCATTTATTTAGGAGGAAAAGGGACTTTTAATTGGAGCTTTGCTGTTACACTTGCAAAGTCTTTAATGTCAAATACTATGCAAGGTCATTACTTCAAATCCCCAACTAAATTAGTTTCGCATAGCCCCACTGCCCTTATACATCCCTTAACTGTTCATGCATTTATCTAAACCCCTCTTTTTATTTTAAATGGTAGACATCCACAATAACTTCCAGTCAAATGAGTTTGTTCCATGCACATATGTCAAAGTGTGCTCTGCCAGAGCACTACAGTTTAAGAAACAGAACAAGTACACAGGATAACATTTCCTCTTTGGAAGCAATTAAATATGGAAGGTTGTTTGTCAACATATTAATTAAATAGGAACATTCTAAGTAAAAATCCCCAAACAAATAAGAGTTGGCATTACTAGCAGGATCATCTGATTAAAACAGGCAATTCAGAGAGCTTTTGAATTAAAGCCTGTTGTGCACTGAACAAGAGATGTTTTTCCAGACAAATAACAGGATGAAATGGAACTTGTGCATCTCTCTGGCTCAGCCTCGCACTTCTCCCAGGCTTCAGGAGTTGCTGGATTAACTGGAAGGAATGGTAACTACAGAACCTGATGCTTGGCAATGCAGCTGCTGGAACGGTGTTTTAAGACTGTGTTTTTTGGTTTATGAAGGGCTACTGCTGCTCACTGTGAAAATGTGCTTCTCCGATGTGCAGCACGTGCTGAAACTCCGACACGGTGCTGGCAGGGGGTTGCCTGGCCCCACAGCAGAACAAACACCCCAAGACAGGGGCCTGTACATCTACAAAGAAAGAGCTGGGTAACAGCAACCTGAGTGCAGAGCTACCTATACGAATCAATAGGAGAGGCTGGAGATTCAACACACACCCCTCTCCTGGAGCCTTCAAGTCTTTGTTAAAAAGTTCACAGGAAAAAGTGAGGAGGATGCTGCTCACCTGAGCTGTGGCCGATGTGGGCAATTCCTCTTTGCATTAAAGGGAAAATAAAAGAGAGAATCTCTAACTTACTGGGCTGGGACAGGAGAGGAGCAGCGCAGATCCCAAGCTCTGAAATGCCCCATAAAAGGAGGCTGCAGCTACCCGGCAAGCTCCTGAAGCACTGGCACTTCAGTTCTTGCTCATGAAAAAACACTGAAGAAGGTAAAGCTTGTCCCTGCGAGGAGTGTGTTTAGGCATCTAAATCTGTAGTTAGAGCAACCAATTCAAAATGAACTGAATTGGAAACATTAAGCCAGATTTTTTTGCCACAGAACGCATCCAAATAGTCCTTTGACTTCAGGAGGAAACGTATCAATGCAAAATACATTCGCTTAACTCTAAATTATAGCTTTAAAACATCGAGTTATATTTGTCTCCCATTTTTGTTTGCTCTTTGCTCTGGGAGGGCACTTTATTTCTCAACTGACATTTCTTCGTATAACTTCTCTGGACTGAATACATGGCCTATACTCAGCCACAGAGGCTGGGATTTCAGCTTTTTTTTTTTTTTTTTTGTGGGTTTCTTCTTCATTTTGCAGAAAAAGTAAATAAGTTTAGACAGAGCAGGCTAAGGAATGAAAATGTGGTTACCTTGGTAAATATTAAGGCACTAGACCTGGGGTTTTTTTAAAGGAACACAGAATGTACAGCTTATTTCTTTCCTTGAATTGTGTTGAAACCCTCTGGCAAAGAGGTAATTTTTTTATTGACATTTTGTTTGTTTTCTCTTGCCGCCAACAAGACAGGGCTGCATTTGCTCATTGTGAAGCTAATCGGCTCTTTGTCAATTGGGTCTGAACTAAAGTTTGAAACAAATCCCCATCTTCAGGGTTTTTCTTGGAATGATGATTCCACGACATGTCTACTCTTCCGCATTCATACCCTTGCCTGTTGCTATTACTACATTTATCAAGAATATGTCATGTTACCTCTGGTTAATTTAAAGAAATCACAGCAGTTCTGACACAAGTTGCCACCCACTTTATAATCTGTCTAGATGCAATCAGAAGTGATTGAGCCACTGCAAACAACCAACGGCAAAACAAAGATTTTCTAGTATATACTTAATTAAGGCAATCTATAAATATGGATTAGGCTAAAAGGCCTTTGAGATGCATGCATGCATCGCAGCGTATCTGCTAATGCCATCAAGCCTTTGGAAGAGGTGGTTGCGGTTAGAGGGCACAGGGACCTGGAGCTGGTGCTTAAGGGGGAGCAGCAGAAATCAGAAATCCCATGTTTTTGGCATGTGATCATGCTAGGACTGAACACGAGAGGTCTTGCTTTGGCTTTTTCTCTGCCTCTTCCAGTGCCCCTGGGAGATGTATGTGATCAGGCCTGGCATTCCTGCTTCACATGGACATGTAGAGCGTGAGACGGTGGGAAAGCACAGTCAACCTGTACTGAATTCACAGTCTTCTTAGGAACTGAAATCTATTTGGTAGTAGCTTGCATTATAGTCTGTGAACTGCTGGCTAAGTGCTCTGAACTATACCTGTTGTTTGGCTCCGTCTCGCCAGTCCCCGCGCAGGGGACCTGGACACCTGACCTCAAGTCTCTCAGCTGCACTTAAATTCAGGCTGCTTAAAGCAGACAGCAAGAAGCTCCTATTCGTGCCTGTTATCACTGTTAGCGATCTTCTGCTGCTCTTCTCCCTGTTGTGTCCCCTCCACGTTACTCTCTGTCTTGGCACAATTTAATTCCAGTGCTGGTCCCTGGCAGCCCCGCCGTGTCCTCACCAGAAGCCCCGAGTACTTGGCTTTAGCGCAGGCTGCCATATGGTGAGAAACTCAACATCGCCCTTTAGGAGAAGAATAAAACAGAATCTGGCTGTGCACGAAGTAGAGGGAAGGAGATGCTTGTGGAGAAAGTGAACCCAGTTTCTCCTTTTCTTCCCCCCCCCCCCCCCCCAAGCAGGCAAATAGTTGCAGTCACTCTAGGAGCGACTCTGCAGGAGGCAGAGCTGATCAGTGACACAACTCAAACAAGAGCAAATAGACACAGCTTCAGATGACTGGAAGGGGAAGAGGAGCAAGAAAGAATAAATAACATTAGATTCTAGACTTTCCACTGAGATAGCTTTAGGAGCCTCATTTACAGTGGAAATGCCCCAAACCTCCCAGTGCACTCTGTAATTCTATGTAAGATCTCATCTCTTACAGATCCAGGTTTTGAGAAGTTCAATGAATCTGTTTTTAAAACAATTTACATTCTGTCAGTTATGCACATCTGGACACAATATCAAAGATGACACCTGCTCTTGATTTCCTTTATGGTTTTAGTTGAACACAAACTTCAGGCCAAAATTAATAAATAAATAGGAATAGATAAACGACTAAACCAGCAGCATATGCTGTTTTTATAAACTGCTGAACAAAACATCTTTGCTGGCAGCTGTCCCATGATTATTTTTCAAATTTTGAATTGTAATAATGAATTTTGAGAGCCATCATGCAAGAACAAAGATGCTTCACTTTGATTATTCAAAAGAGGAGCAAGTGGCTCCTTTCATGATGCTGGGAAACCAAAGCAACTTTTCCTTCTTGTGCTCCATGCTGAAGTGATGGGTAGATAAGTAATGATTTAGGAAATGTACTGATTGCTATGTCCATGCTCTCAAGATAACAAGATTTTAGTGGCCGCTGCCACATTTGTGCACACGCCTTTCAGAACAACACAAACAAATTACACAGAAGACCACGGGCAGTTTTTTTATGTATGTAACTACACGGACTCCAGATTCTACATCTGGAGTGTATGAGACGGGGGGGCTGGATCATCATCAAGCAAATGACACGCAAAGTGACAAGAAATGTATCAGTCATTCAAAAAGCTTCTGGAGTAGCAAATTACTTTCCAGGCTGATGTCTCTATATAGAGAGTTATGGTTCCCCCTCCTTTTTTGGGGGTGGGAGTGAGGGAGGATGCTTGAAAGAACAAAATTTTAAAGAAATCCCTAATAAAACAAATTCTCCTCTTCTGCTGTCAGCTCCTAGTTAAGTCTGATGAACGATTTATTTTCAGTGTTACGACAAGACAATAATACTGTTCCTTCATTTTAGAAGATTTTTGGCAGCTTTCGTATTGTTTACAACAGTAACAGAAATTGTTCCTTTAGAAGTTCCAATTCTTCTGTCATACTCTCAAAATGCCTTTATTTGGCAGAGGAAAAATATATTTAAATAATAAAGTGGTGACGAACTGACAAAAGCTGCAAATCAAAGCGAAATGACAATTGCCTGCACAGAGCACAATAGTGTCACTGAGACAGAAAGCCTTAAAAACCCCAAAAAACAGGAATTTGCATTGTAAATACAATTCTAACTACACTGGAGTGTCACTCTCTGCCCTTGTAATTGATTTTCTTCTTTACCTTCATGCTTCAGACATCTGGAGATTATACATCACATAATCAGTAGAAAATCACTCCTGAGGCTTTTTTTCCTAGATAATATTGTTCCCAAGCTTTACATTTCATTCTGATAGTAGATTCTAGTTACTGAATGAATGAATGAATGACGTTCTTTAGCAAAAACTACGAGCCAGATCATCTCCTGCTGCATCACTGGGCAATACAGAGGAACTCCGGGATTTTGGTAGAATTATTCCAGTTTCAGCTTTTGAAAAAAAGGAAATTTTGCCTTTACACCATAACGTGTGGGCATATGGTTGAAGTCTCAGACACGCTTATCTGTCCACAGGGTGCTCACGTTATTAAGCAAAAGCAGCAAGGTCGCAGGCTACACGTCACATTTCCCACCCAATTTATGCCCTAACTGTTAAATTAGCAAAGAACGTGGAATTCATTAATTTCCAGGAGAAGAGTCAGTAACAGCTGTTTTTAGAAGTAGGTTGCCTCAGACTTTAAAAACCGTATTCCTTCTCCACATAGTGTTTCTTGACAATTTCTCATTGCCTATTAGCTAATAACAGCACCAGGCTGCTGGTGGTTTAGTTTCTGCTGAAGAAAAGATGCCACCAAATGTCAGAAGAAGAAATCAGTAAGTTAGCTTTTCTGCTGAGAAACGTGTAGCATCAAGCTCCTGTTGAGCAAGATAAGGGCGGCATTAGCTCTCAGCAGTTGTCTGGTGGTGTTTGCATTACAGAAGCAGCACGTTATGCTGGAAGGTAAATGCCTGACGCAGTTTATTTGCTGCCTTGCCAGGAAGAAGAACTTCTGAAAACTTAATAGGATCATTCACGTATCTAGCACATTTAAGATGTCTCAAGTTATGAATATTAATACTGGGAAGATGAAGGCACTTGAGCACGTTAAGAAGAATGGTAAAGATGTTGATAGCAACAAACTTATTTTGATCTTACTGAGTAAGAAAACAAGCGTGGCTACAAAATGTTCTGCCTTGTCCCGGCCCAGTGTCCTCGGCCCTGGCTGGAGACCCAAACACTCCAAAAACACCCGCGCCACTGCAAACTTGTGCAGACGCTGGCAGCCCGAGGCTGAGCTCAGCGTTCAGATGGTTCAGCTACTGCAGGGAAGAACACTCCTTCTCCTGAAAAATGCCAGCGTGGGTCTGATATTCTCCTTCCTGGGATCACCATATCCACAGGTATTTCTGTAACACAAGAGCCTGGCACGTACTGAGCAGGTTTTGCAGGCATCAGGCAAGAGTGATTGCCTGGACCTGACAGTACGTCAGGTGAGCTCTTGTCTAGGATTATTTTGTCTAATTCAGCATTTTGTGTACTAATGCTTTTATCTTTAAAACACAGAAACCTTGTCAAGGTAGCAGTTTAAGAGTCTGTAACTCTGTATGAGCAAATGTGATGAAAAGCAGCACAGAAGGTCCATTTTTCTTTGTGTTTCTAAATGATGGCTTTTACAGTAGCTGCTAGATTATTGAGAGTCTGAAGTTCTCTGGATTCTGAACTATGCATATTTTAAAGATATAAACACTCCTGTTCAGAGTGGCTGTGTTTTACGGACTGAATACAGACACTTTCGCTTGTCTTGGTGCAACAATATCTTCTGATTTAGTCCCTATAAAATTCTTTTCTTTTCTCCTTTTCCAATACAGTGCTACTGCATTTTTAACAGCAGCATTTACAGTGAATACAGACACAATAACCACATTATTACCGTACCAAATAATAAAACTTACCTTGTTTGATAGGCTGCTGATTAGAGAAGGTGAGAGGAGTAACAAGGAATTTGGTTTCAGCTACCTGTACCCAGTGGTGCAGAATTTTTATTGTCCAGACACCGGGTCGCAGGGGCAAATTCAGCGGTGGTTTGTAGTGGGTAAATTCGGCACTGGATTCAATAAGAATATCATACGTTGCTGCAATTACATTGACAGGATCCACCCAAATGACAGTGACAGTGACGTTGGGGCCTTTCCCCCATTTCTGCATCCCAATCGGCTCATCCATTGGCCCCAGGAGTCCTCCAAAATTCCGGAAAAGCCGTTCCTTGGCGTCCCAGTCGGTGCCAATCTGAAATTGGAGACCACACTGCTGCAACCATTATGTTTTTAATTTAAGGCCCTTCCTTCAAATAAGGGATTTCGAGACACACAGATCATATTTTATGACATAAATTATGTGTATATATAAAGGCTGACGGCAACACGACATCAGATCATAATGTGTACACTACTGTGAGACAACCTTGAATGACAGGTTTAGTTTTCTGTCCAATTGTCCACTTTTGATTGATATAAACATTTCCTTCACATTAAGAGTGGCATAACAGGCTATAGCAACTCTCCTTTTCCTCCCATGGAAGCAGCTGATAAAGGACCAAGCCTGAACATGGAGGATGCATAGAAAAATACGACTCCTCACGGCCTGGGTCATGAGAATGTATGATATTTGAGACGGACCCTGCAGAAGAGACCTATCCAACTATTGCTAAAGGCAAGGAGGATGCTTTTGCTGACTTCAGGACAAATCATATCGGGTCCTTTCCACAATCTACGCATGAGATGCTGTCTCCTTGTATTCCCTTCTTGCTTGATGTGGGATGTTATTTCTGGTAAACTCATCTCATTCGAGGAGAATAAGGTTCCAGCATAATGCAAAAATCCCCCCAAACTGTAAAACATAACAATTACCTGATACCTACTGGCACTCCCAGCTGTAATGGAAACTGTCCAGTCCCCAGTCCCTTCTAAATGAATCACTGTAGTTGGCAGAAAAATTACAGGAGACTGCAAGCAAAAAGCTGCAAGGCCAGTAGAATAAAAACCTCCCATCCTAAATCCATCTGTCATCATACAAATTTTTCCTACCGGGCTGTGACACTGCAGAATACGAGACAAAACGAGCCTTCCACTATTCTGCAATCAACACAGCATCGTTGGTATTTCAGAGGTATTTCACCTAGCACACCAGCTAATCAAACCAGACAGTGTAGCCCAGATATCAGACCCAAGCATCGACTGCCTCGAGGAGCTGTCAGCGCGTACTCTTCTGACAAGACTGACTGAATATGTATGGAAATAAGCTGAGAAAGAAAATTTCCTGACCAGATCTTAATATCTACTCTGCCAGCCTTCACTGAGTGCAGCCGTGTCACACCTACTGCAGCTCAAGGGATCTGGAAATAACAAAGCCGCATGTGAAACAAATCTACACCCTCCTGGGCAAAGAAAACCCTACAAGGAAGCTCTTTCCACCACATTTGATATTTCTTACTGAAGAACTCCTCAAAGAAAGCTTACTTTACCCTCCAAAATTAAACTCATCCCTGACATCCAACTATTTCCCTCTCTTTAGCTTCTCATCCCCATGCCCAGGTGACATAGCTCCACACCAGGTTGGAGAAAAGATTTCGAGGTGGTTTATTAGAGTGGTCTGTAGGAGAGCAAAGGTTGCTTTTGGGGAAAAAATATTTACAGGATCTGCCCTGCACAGACAGTTTCCAGCTGGGACACACACAGCTTACAGTACAAGCTGGCTTTAGAAGCATAGTATTATAAAGGAAATTTAACTTAAAGCAGAGGTTTATACCTCTGCCCTAGAACTCTACGCAGCTGAGTTCCCAGTACTTAGATGTCTGGTTTTACAAGCCAAGAGATACTACAATCCTATAGTATTTTTCATAGTCCCTTAAAACTTTGTAAGGCTTCCACTTTCAAATGGGATACACAAAGTATGGGAAGGAATCAAGCCGTAATGAATATCTGATAAATTATGAAGGGACGTGGCACAGAAACAGACATTTTCCAAATAATTATTTTAATCACCAAAATTTTGGGCTTCAAAAGCAGGCACTGCACATAGGGTATGTCTGGAAAGCTGGAACTCTCATTGGCTTAAAACTCTTGTTTCTCTCTCTCTTCAGTCCCAAGATAAAATTTTCCCAAGATAAATTATGCCTTGATTATGGGTTTGTGTCTCATTGCTCACCACAAACAGGACCATTAGGTTCACACAATGCACGCTAATTGCCTGCCACCTAGTTTATTTTATTGTCTGTGATGAATCACAAGTTTTAACAAGACCAGAAATGAACTTAAGTGTTCGACTGATATATGCTGAGCTGAGACTTTCAGCACTGTACAGCAAATCAATCTTTTGCTCTCTGTATAAAAGTTGTTGTGAATCCAGGCTGGTAGGATACAGACTCTGTGCACTGTGTACAAGCAATTTTAGGAGGTGTGTGAGCTTCACGCTTGGAAATTGTCTCTGTTGGATTTCCTGTGAGTTTAATTTATTTTACTCTGTCCAAGACCGAGTGCCGGAGCCGTGTGCCACTGAAATGCGATCGCTAACCCACTGGCCAAAGGGCAGACCAGCCACCGGACATTTTTATCTTGCCTTTACATGGTGTATGGTAAAATCTGAAGCAGCAAAGTGAAGGAGCAGAGGGCTGGAAGGGCTGACACCTGACTGGAAAGATCCTGTCATCTCCACGGCACTTTTGGTTGTGTATCAGGGTCACAAATCCGTGCAGGAACACATTCAATGAGGTGTATTAGTGGTCCTCCTGCACAGCCTCCCGGTGGCGTGTGCTGGGAGAGGCTAAAAAGGCCCCGGTCAGTTATAAATTTCTGCCAGGTCACAGGATGAAAGTTGTTGAAGAATCAGCAGTGACACGTCCCAATAAGCACAAATCTTAAGTTTCTTTTCTGGTGCTTAGTCTGTTTACATCGATGGCCTCATCTTAGCTGAACTGCTAAGTTTATTTTACATTTGCTGGACTTTGATGAACAAGTGACATTTTGATAAGCAGCAGCAGATCGCAGGCTTTCCAGCCACACTGAAGTCAAAGATTAATGCTGGATTTACACCAACTAAGAGAATCATTTGGCTCAGAGGCAGAGACGCATGCAGGGCAAGGGAAGGCAAGAAAGTAAAATAAACCATTAAGAAATGATTAGATTATTTACTTTGTACCTCCTGGTCTTTTAAAATACAAATCATCTATGAAAGGAGAGGAAAATTTAAGAGTCCGGGCGAGAAAAAATAATGAAAATGAGTAAGTAGCCATCAAAACTTATTTGTGCATTTCAAATGGAAAACATTTTTCCTGAGCCTGAAAAAAGCTGATGAACGCCTTCCCATGTCGTGCAGCCCCACGGCTCCACTCAGCAGCTCCTGGCCTGCTGACCAGCTGTGGTTTATGAGGCCGTGAAGAGCGGCTCATTAATGCCGTGGGCTCCGAGCTCCTCCCTGCAGAGCAGCACACGCCACAGAGCTGGGGGCACAGTGCTCCCCACTGCTGCTCCAGGACACCCGTCGGCCAGGCTGGGGCTGCAGGGCTGCGTCTGGGGAAACGAAGCTGCGCTGGGGCCTGGCAAGCGACCAGGGAGCAAATCTTGGTCCCAGATTTCCTTCCTCCCTACAACAGCATGAAGTCAGATGTATTCTTGCTAAATATTTTGATTTGAGTTCTAGAATACAGAGATCAACCTATTTATTTTCCTCATACAATTAGAACAAACTCTTCCTGCTGCCAGCCTGGTTGCTTTCAAGAGAAGGACCCAGAGCAGGCACTAGGCCAAAAGGGAGATTAAAAGTACCAAATAAACAGCAGAAATACTCCTGCAAATCACAAGAATTAAAGCTTGTACAACCATTTATCACTACATGAAACGGCGAGCCTACCATCAGCCACACTGATAAATGAAACACACTTTTCATCCATCTCTTTAATGGCACATTGGTGCGGTGGATTTGCCATGCACACCAAAACACTGAAGCCCACCTAGGCTTTTCTTAATTGCCTAAGAAGATGGTAATTTATGGACTTGGCCTTAATGACTGGAACACATTTGTTCAATCAATTTTCATACCTTAATTGAAATTTGCGGCTTAACAAGAAAAATCATGAAATTAACTGCTCAGACAGTTCTATCTTTAAAACAGAACACAGACGTCAGGTTCTATTAGTGATCAACTTCCTGACACATTTTAGGCTGCATTTTTTCCCTTCTATGTCAGATTCTGAGATGAATTCCTAGAAAAAAATAACAGGATTTGTTGGAGATTCCAGCCACCGCTGTGATAATTTTCTCTTTCATGTTATAACATTGATATTCTACTCACACGTGGCATCGATGCTGGACTATCACTCATTTCATGGGGATATTTTCAGGAATGTTCACCACATCCCTACTCACACTTGGAACTGCAGAAACAAGGCCTATTTCCCAGGCAGCTCTCACAACAACCGCAATCACAAAACTTCTAAGTTACTGAGCCCCTTTTACAACAGCAGATGCCTTAAGTTTATTAAATTTATTTTTAAAACATGAGGGAGCGAGGACACTTGGAGCAATGTAAGCAGTAAGGGTTGACCACAGATCTGAACATTATCTCCTGTAATGAAGAGGATACACATTACACTGGAGAGCCGCTCTCACCTGAAAATTACATGGAAATTCAGCTTCCAAAGGCTGCTGAGTTAGTGTGCAATCTCTGCAGAGTCTCATGACACTGCCTGGGTGGCTAACAACACTTACCTCTGAGAACTGTAACCTTCCAAAATCGCTCGGTGGACTCGCAATCTTAAAGACTTTCTTTGGCATCACCCACGTTTCCAGTGTTTCCAGTTTACTGACAGCCAGGTTGGTCGCGTGGTGTCTGATCAGGAAGCCTTGGAAACGGTCAGCAAGGAAGTAAATGTGGACAGAAACGGGGTGACCCATGGGGTAGTATCTGTAAAACAGCACGTGCGCACGCTCATCAGTTACACAAGAGAGACGTGAAATCTCCGTTTACTTGGAGCTAATGGCTTAGGAAGCATTAATTTCAGCTAGAAAATTCACGACTGTATATTAAGAGATTTCAAATGGGTTCGTGACTCATTATCAAATATTTTTAGGCTGTTTCAATTACCCTAAACGTAAAATATGTTACTAAGAATATACGCTCATTTAGAACACATTCACAGCTTTAAGCTCTTTAAGAGACGCCTCTGTGTGCCAGAAAACCCTCTTCCCTTACTGCCTCATCTGGCTAAAAATGCCACCCCGAGACACACGGTGAGGCTGCAGCACTGTTTGCCAGCAGAAACACTGTTCAAGAAATGCAGCTATTACTCCAAATCAGATGCCACCTTTTTTTTCTTGCCTTGAGCAGGGTGCGTGGCTGCAGTCGCCGGGCAGCGGCAGCACCTCCCTCCTGGCTGCGGGGACAGCAGAGGCTGCTGCCAGGCTGCCGCTCTGAGCTGATGCCCCATTCCAGTCCTCGCATGCAAATCTGGTCCCCAGCAGAGTCTCCAAGGGCACAGCTCCGGAGGGCGGCCCCGCAGCCAAGGACACCAGGCTCGCTCCCCATTTTAGGTTTCCTTTATTTTAGAAAATAAACTTCACATTCATTGAAGATTTGAGTTTCTTTTCTCTGGGTTTTTTACTTATAATTAAAAATAAACTGAAAAAAGGTCAAGCAAACAGGTAAAACCTCTCATCGGGAGACCTGGAAGCCTTCAGTTACAGTTTGGATTTTAGAGACATTGTAGTTCCACGTCATTAAAATTTATGGTCAATTGTCTGCTATGGTCTCAGAAACATCCGTAATGATGTATGTGCACGTATGGATGCACAAATAATTAAAACCATGTCATTCATAGTTCTGAAATCAAATATTTTGTTACTTTACAGCACACTGGGATATGTGAAACAACACAGGTAACATCAGTGCTGTAAAGTACCAAAATATTTAAAACCAGCCAGTATCACACCCTCCCAGTCAAGTCAGCTAAGTGACTCCTCATGCTGGTTGTTCCACATCTCAGGACATAAGCACTAGGAGAAGCTAATCAAGAGGGAAGACTTCATCACATGAAGTCTCTAAAGCTTGAGAAATAAACATAACAAGACACGGTACAAGCAGGGCCAGCACTGATGGACTGAACAAAACCACAGTGAAGCTACACAGCCAGTGCTAGCAACAATCTGACTTCTGTTGTGAGTACTAAGGCCTCCTGTTTTATATGTGCAGCAGCAAATATTTACAATATCCTTGAAATAGTCTGAGTAAATTGTCTCTTGGCAGCAGTGACTGAAAATGCCTAGAGATGGAGAGAAATAAATTAAATCTCAATCACACATTAATGTTGCTTCCACTGAAGATGCTGATATGCAATCTAATTTGGAAGCAGAGCAGTCTGCAGGGGGCACGGCTTCCTGAGGTTGTGAGCTACCCCTTGTTAGAAAAGTGTGCAAGGCAGTTTCTCTTATAAAAGTCCCCTGGGCCGCTGCGGGTGGCAGTGTGGCACCGACTCCCAATGGGATCTGAAGCAGTAGAGGCTTTCCTCGCAGCGCCTGCAGCAGTGTGAAACGAGCTGGGGTGGTGACTGCAGTACCAGCTACCTTCACGGTGCCGTTATCCCTTACAGCAAAGGGAATGCTGGGCAGCTGCTCGGCTCAAATATATCCCTGCCACTCCTGCATTAGAGACACGAGAGGGAAAGGGGAAGCGTATGTATGTGCACACCTAGAAAGACAACGCAGTTTCGAGAGAGGAGATGTGAATCATAAACACTCAGGTATTGACCTTTCTGTAATTTAAAGAGACTCGCAGCTCAGGTAGGTATGGAAGTGGAGCCTCTACTCCGTATCACTGTTTGCAGTTCCTCCCTGCAGTGTTTCAGAGGCTCCAGCCTGCTGTAAAGCAGCCGCGCTGTATCCCCCCCGACAGCTGCAATCAGCAGCGAATGACACGGCTTCCCCATCTATAATCTCAGCAAGCTTGAAAAGCACCTTGAGTTCCTCTGCGATGAGAAGCTCCCCAGAAATGAAACCGATTATTAATATAAATCATCATCAGAACACTGGCAAAAGGAATAAGCACAAAAGTAATTGTCAAATTATTTCAGTCCTGGCTATACATAGCTCCCATCCTCTCTGCTGGCTTCACTCTGCAGAACAAATGACCCAGGACTTCTTTAGGTCTGCCTTTATTTCATATAAGGCAGGCATGCTACCAGTGATTATTTCTGTCTAATTGTTATTGATCTTTTATTGCTTTGCACCTGTAACCTTTACTGGCAAAGCTGTAATAGGAATTTGGATCACTTATTACCACATCTTTCTAAATGGGGCATTGCTCAGCACTTCACAATGAAGTAGGAAGGTCAAGGCACATTCAGTCTCCTCTCCACAACACAAGAGGGGCAAAGTCCATCCGTCAAAGCACAAGGAGTGTCTCTTCAGTATTTGCTGACTCAGGCTGGATGTGTTTTCTATTAGGGTTAAAAAATACATTCTGAAGAAGGAATTAAAGACTGTAAAGTAAGACTTTAAAAGATGAACCCTCTCTGCTTTGAATGTAAAGAGCTTCAGATGTGTTTGCAGGCATCAAAAACCTACCATGAAGAGAGCCTTTTCTGTGCAAAGTCCAACTCCAGGAATTCTTCCTTCAAATCCCTCTTAGACTGAATTCTTCTCAGCTAGGCTTATAGGTGAAAAAGAAATCTAGAATATGGGGAGGGTGGTGCCCCTTTAAAGAACAGGGATTTTTATTTGCTATATATTTTTTTATACATACATACATTTCATTTATTTGATGCTAATGGGTCCCACCAGCTGCAGCACCTTTGGCACAGGCAGCTGTACCAAGCAAACTGAACCTGAGCAAGTAGCTTTCCACACTCCGTGTATGCACCCAGGGGAACAAACAAGCAAGGACCATTAACCTGTCTATGTTCAGATTAATTCTGAAACCTTGTCCCCTGCTCTTGGTAAGCATAATAGAGGTGAACATGACCTCTGCTGCAATCACACGGGGGGTTTAGGAGCTGTGGGTATAATACACGTGCTGAAATTAATCAAGAAAACGCAGCAGTGAGGGTAGCACTGCCCACCTGGATGCTGTCAGTCTTCATCAGGCTGGAGAGCAGCCCCTTAAAAGTGCAGCAAACGGGTCACAATGTCAACCCTGACTAACCACTGGTTTATTATGGGCATAAATACTCCTGGAAATAAGTGCTGCACACTTGCAGCTGCCCGGCTCTGTTTGCGACCGTACGCTCCGGCCAGCACAGCCAAGCAGATGGACTCGGCACTCGGTCCAGTCGGTGTCCCCTGAAACACCTAGAAAAAGAAAAAGAGACTCAGACTAACCGGCAGCTGTTGTCTCCGGCAGCGTGGAACGAAGTCTCGGCTCTGCGCAGGCCCAGGCGGGAGAAGGCGTGGTACATGGTGAGGGCGACATCGCTGAGGGTGTGCACGCCGTCAGGCTCATCGTACACGTTCTCCCAGTACGCCCGGAGCCCCGGGGTGCCAGACGGGTAGTTGCCATACAAGTAGTAGTCCAGCTGGCCAATTATCTCTTGGTTCACTACAGCTTCAAATTTGCGGGCAAAGAAAGTTGGCCTGGCAGTTTGCTGTGGAGATGGGAAAGGAGACAGTTGGGGCGAGTTCCCGTTTTGACACTGTCCTAAGCCACCAGGAGGCGAGGACATGAACTGGTTCTCCCCACAGCAAAGGTGATGTAAAAGGTCACCTGTGTGACCATTTGTTGTTAAAGAGTGTTGTTAAGATTCAGATACAAACTACATCCCTACTTAGTGAAAACGTGGATGTGCCGATCTCTTTGAACGAACAGTTATCCCACGCTGTCTTGCTCTGGAAGGCTCTCCACCTGCCAGAGGGGTGTGAAATCCTCTCTAAAGCACCATGTTAGCCTGGAAACAGCGCAGCACTCGCACGTGTCACTGTCTGGCAGGGAACAAAGCACCCAGTGGCACAGCAGTTCAGAACAGCCAGGACAGCATGTTGCATACATGGATTTGCTGCTATGAGGTGGTAAGACGACTCTGGGAGAGGTGCCATCTGTGGCTGAGTTTTCTCAGCTTCTGACTGCTCCTGTACAGATTTTTTGTGCTGCACTTGAAATAGTCTTGGGCATATCACTAGTTTATATGGCACTTAACTAATATTAGCTATTAAAAAGCCTGTGTTTTGCCTTGCTCATTTAAGCATGGGTTCTGAGGCGCTGAGGAGTTCAGAAGTGCCCCAGATGGTTAAAAAATTCTTTTGAGGACACTCAGTTTTACTCTCAGACAGTGCATGCTGTGGGCTCTCTGATCCCCTCCTCTGCAGCTTGCTTTGTGCGCCGTGGGAACCGCGAGCAGGCCTTCTGGTGCTGCGTGTTCATCTGAAGGGCTCTCTCAGCACAGAAGCATCAGAAGTTGCCTTTACATCTATTCTGATTTTGAACTTTCCCTTGCAGCTCAGTTTACCTGATTGTTTTCTGGAATGTCACTGTCGGTTGTTTTCCCAGCCTGGAGCAGCAGGTCAGACTCTGCAGGCTGGCAGCAGCTTTCTAAGAGTTGCCATTTATTCTGTACTGGAGACCTTCCTGGGACTGGTGTTTGGGGCAGCAGAGCCCCTCTTAGATCATGTCTCATTTACTCGTCTTGTGAGCGCCTGTGTCCCTGCCTTGAGCAGCGTCTGGTAGGCAGCACATTACAATAAAGAAAAGATCTCTGTTTCAGAGCAGTAATCATCTTTGTGCTGTAGGGTAACACATTCCCCATCCCACACAAAGCCTGAACAAACATGCTTTATGCAGGGAACCCTGAGGAGCTGCAGGGACGGAATTGCAAATCTAGTGACCTTGAAACAACCGGTTGTTCATTCTTAGTAGAAGATACACAGGCCAGATAGAGTCTTGAGACTGAGTGCACCCTTGAGCACAAGGATTTGCTCTCATGTCTGCCTTGAGGAAACCAGATCACAAAGAAACCGATTAAACTTTTTGAGGCAGTCCTGCCAAGCCTGGGTGACTGAAACCTCATGACTCTGGCCCTCAAAAACACGAGAGAAACTTTAAAGATATCATGTTGATAAATATAATAATGAAACCCAATTTGTCTTGTGCTATAGAAGCCTCTAACAGGCGCTCTAGTCAACTTCGAAGCTTTTTTTTCCAAAGACAAATCCCACTGCTTAACAATGAAAGCCAGGAGCTTCATGAAAACATAACAGCATCTGAGCTGGGACTTTGGGAAAACCCTTTGCAATAAACTCAAGAGTTGTTAAGCAATAGTGGTACAGTGAGAGATGTGTCAAGCTTTACTCCTTCTAGCACAACAGACCCACTAATACCAAGTAGTCCAAAAAGCTGCTC
Organism: Clamator glandarius; assembly: GCA_033459285.1. NCBI lineage: Eukaryota > Metazoa > Chordata > Aves > Cuculiformes > Cuculidae > Clamator > Clamator glandarius. The sequence goes on along the minus strand of JAUNZM010000157.1, from coordinate 1,657,147 downwards.
TGTGACCTTACCACACAGCAGTAAATCTCAAGGACCAAAACATGGAAGAACCGATCTTTTATCCTCATGAAATTAAGAGCAGAGCTTCCTCACGCCCCTTTCTCTACCTTGCTTGACGGGGTAAAAGTTCCTTTCTCACTCCTTGCTGCAGCCACGCAGCCAGACAGCTCTCCATGCCCCAGCACACGGGGAGCTTCTTAGAGGGTATCAGAGAAGGAAGAGCTTTAGTTACCTGGAACCGATGGAAGTCTGCTGGCTTGAAGTCATTGGGTGAACAGCCACACCAGTCAACTATGTGCTTGTACTGACACTTGCAACCCAGCTTGCGGTTCCAGTTGGTGATGCGCAGGTTGTTGTCCACCATGGAGTCACAGTATGGGCTGTTTTCCAGAACAGTGTGAAAGAACGACTGCGAGAAAGACAGAGCACCTGAGTACATTGAGCTGCTCAGACTTCCATTTCTTCCTTCACTTCAGCCCATGGGCCTGAACCTAATGCAGGTGACTTATCTTCTTTGGAAATGACAGAATCAACAAACTATTGTTCTGCCTTATATGAAAAGCACTTCACCAGTATCCATCCCAGAGAACGTGAAAAAATCACAGCACACTCCAGACCCAGCCAAACCCTAGTAGCAAACAGTTGAGGCCCTGCTGGAATAACCTGGCACAGAACAACTGCACTTGTGCAATGACCAGCTTTGTGCACTCGAGCCCAAAGGACTGAGGAAAGTGCCAGCAACAATTTTATGTTTTTCAGCTGTATGTGCAGTTCTAAGAAATTCCCATTATTTCTCTTTTGTAAGTTACCCTCTGATCTAACCGATTTAGGACTATTTTCCTGAGCAATGTGTTAATGACGTATCTCAACTTGTTTCCTAAGACAATTCTCAAACCTTCAGAATAACCGTGGTTATTGTGAAAAACCATACAGCCTCGGAGAGCTTTTCTGTGGCTGTCTGTACCTCCAGCACTCCGAAACGCATTGCTGGTTGAATGGCCTTATACTGAAACCCAGGCACCAGAAGGACATTCTGCCTCCTGCAACTACGTCTGAAATCATAAATCTTTATTTGCTGACTCGAAGCAGCAAGGAATTCCTATTGGGCAATCGTAATTATATCATCATAATATTAGCTATTACATCAATCATGTATAATGGGGACTGATATAGCAGGTTAACAGGTCAGTCAAGGCAGGGTGATTTTAGGAAACCTGCTATGCATCTTGCAAAGAAAACCTTGTAGAGAGAAGCTATGGAATATGATCAAATGTAGCCCTGTAAGAGATCATTTTTGGAGCAGTGAATTCTCTTTAGAATCAGCAATAGTAAGATCTATAAATAACCAGCATAATATTAGCATGGCTGCCCCTCAAATAATCCCCCTACCCTTTTTTTAATGCTAAATGACAGCCCAGTGAATATGGATTTTATGCTTGAACTGCTTGGTTAAACCCATAAAGGCATCCATCCTCATTCAAGCGAGAGGCAAAACCCCCCGTACCCAATTACCCATTGCCCTGTGTCCTTTTATAACGATACAAAAACTTCTCATAGATTATGGATGAAAAGGTTAGGGTTGAGAGAAAAGGTGATTTTTAAAAGAAACAGGATTAAAATAAGATTATTCAACATGCGTGTAGAATAATAAACACCTACCCAAAAATGACAATCTCTGTGCTCCCTTGCAAGCCAGTAACCTAGATTTGCAAAATCGATCTCACGAGTCCCTCAAAATGTTCAGGGGCTACTAGCGAGGGCGTCATCAAGTCCTCCTTGAGGTGGCCGCATGCTACGTACACTTGGAGCAGAGCCTGACAAGTCAGGGAACAACGTACCTGTCGGGGCACGCGGAGCACAGCCCGACAAGCTGCCAGGTTGTGAGCTCCGTGTGCAGGTAACACACGTCTCCCTGACACGCTGCTGCACGCTAGAGAAAAACCAGCCTGGTGTGCACTCCCCTTCTGCATCGCTCATAGCCAGAGTGAGCCCTGACTGATCTAAATGCTTCGTGACTTTTGCCTCCTAGCCGGGTTTTGAATGGAACAATAAAACTTTGTTTGTAGGGTTTTTATTTTAGAGGAAAGGGCTAGATGACAGCGAGGGAAGCTACTTAAGAAGACAATTTGCCATCTCTTATAGCCTTCAAAGGCGTTGTGGAAGAATAATTCGCAAGCAAAAGGCAGTTGGATTTTTGGTTGTTCAGTAATAGATTAATAGGCTTAAGGTATAAAACAAAACCACTATCTGCAAAAAAGTCCCACAAACAAAGAAACTGAACAACTGCAAAAGTTGTTCTAACACTAGAGGACTTTCTTGTCATGGGAGTAAAATTCTCATTACTCACTGTGAGATGACCTGAAGTCCATGAAAATCAGGTGAAAGCCCCTCCGACCTTGGTGATTTTTGGGACAAGAACAAATATTGTAGTTTTGAAAACGGAGAGGGAATGCTTTGAATTCACATACCTCAGCAGGAAGCAACGTGTAAGAGTAAAACCTCTTCATCTTTGTCACCAGATCATCATTAGAGAAAGTGACGTACTCTACAAACTTCCTGTTCAGGAGAAACCAGTCCGACCCTCCATCAACCGCGATTCCTTCCGGGATCCTCCGGTCCCCAAGGCGCCACATGTGGGTGTCACATTCCAGGAAAAGCCGATCCAGGCCTTGTTTTCTGATAAATCTGAGGGAATACAAAGGCAATCATTAAAAGTTAATTTGTACTTTGTTATAATCACTAGCCCTATAAATAAAGAAGCTGCTTTCTCAAACAAAAAAGGATAAAAAGGTCACTTGTTTATATTTCTGTTCTACTCATAAATAATGCAGAGAACTTCGATAAATGATTAATCAGTTATATCCTCAGTTATAGGGGCAAAGATCAACAGATTGCTCTTAAACATCAATTACACCTTTTGCTGTCCTAAGACAGAACCCTGCAAATTACAGACCTGCATGGCATGAAAACCCATAATGCCCATTAACCCTTAACAAACCACTGCCAAGGAACCACACCACAAACAGGAACTAAACACAATGTGTGTAACAGGCTTCTGTCTCGAAATAAATTTGAAAAACAGAAAACTGAACATAACAGTAAAATGACCAATTTTCTCCTGTGTTACTATTCCACAAATTTTTCTATTGGTGCATAGTTAATGATGAAGAAATACAACTGCATTGCTCTTTGCTGCAGAATAAGTATGTTTGCTCAATTTTCAAGTGTGTAGGGAACAATGTTTTGTTTATTGCTGTACAATGAGAAAGAGGAGTAACTGCAGAACTGTAAAGTTATGGAAATGAATTATTTTAGACCAGAATAACAAAAAAAAGAAAGACTTGGAAAGTCAATCTGTGTTTGAAAACACTTTGGACTGGATGCCCACACATGTTTTGAGGCTGCTCGATCCAGGTTTCTATTTGCTATTCCACATTGAAAATAATTTCCCAGAAAGAGAGGCAGGACGCAGCACCCGCCCTCGCAAGAGTGGCTGTTAATAATACCGAGCTGCCGTCTCCAATTCATCCCACAGGATCTGAGCAACAATCAACACTAGGCAAGCAGACCAGAAACCAGCATCCAAAAGACCACAGAGCTCACTGGACCCAAGGGCTGCAGCGTAACAGGGGCGAGGAGGATACTGTTCGCTACCTGAGCAACACAGAGCTAAACCAGGGGTCTCGGAAACCTTTTAGGATTAGGAGGTCAAGAAGACATTCTAGTGGCCCTTAAGCATGCAACCCATGGACGAGGAAAAGAAATAAAAGTTAAGGAACAACACCAAAGCTTTCTAGAGTCCTGCATCTGCAAATGTGAGTATTAACCCCGCAGGCCGACTCCCTGGTTACAGCTTTGTTCTATACCAATCAAAGAACCCAAATGCAATTATGAAATGGTGCATGTTAATTTTCAAAAGGACCGTAAATGACTTCAGGGTCTATGTCTTACTGATAGCTGCGTCTCTTCTCACAGTATGAGAAGCAGAGCTCCTCTGTTAACACAGCAGTGCAGAAAATGTGTAGATGAGAGCGGAGAAATTTTTCTTTCCATGAACAAGTTTCTAATTTCATGTTCCATTATGAAGGATAATAGAAAAGTCTTGCAATTTTAATGCAGTGCTCTGGAATGTAATCTTCAAATTCAATATTTATGCAGTTACCTCCAAATCAAATATTAATGTGCCTGAAAGTTTGGTCATTTATTTATTTCCCTCAAAACTAAATGCTCATTTGAGTTAATTATTTTAAGAAGTTTATTGACCATCTTTAAAGTTCTCTTCCATGAAATTATTTCCTTCAACTGCTATCTCTACCAATTTATCATCCTTTATCCTCATTTGCAAACAGAAGCTTCTTTGACTGCAACAGCAGCCCCAAACCAACCAACCAAACAAACCGTGATCACTTCAACCCCTCCTCTACTTACAAACTCTCTCAGCCTATATTGCATGACAGGGCTAAGAGCTATTGATACCCGACAGGTCAGTTAGACAATTTCAGCCACACTCAAGCCAAGGACATCTCAGCAAACCTAGGCTCTAAATTTCATGTTTTCCAGAATAGCCCACAGGCTCCTTGACTTTTTTAGCTACTGGCTTGGGCAAGCAAATCTCAGCACACAGAGTGAAATAACATAACTCTTGGGAGCATGAGTGTTTTCACAACAAATCTCAGTCCAAATAACCTATACAACAAGATTATTAGAAGAAAACTAATGGTACTTTCTGACAATTCATCCTCCAGCGAGGCAGCCCAGCCCAGCTGAAGAGCAGCAACATTTCTGGAGACCTGCAAAGAGATGACCCTTTTGCTAACACTTCTCAAAACCTTCCGAGAAAGATTATCTTAGGTTTTAAGTGTCAATAACAACTGAATAGGAAGCAGGCTTACCCTTACTGGGCTGCTTCACACACAGTCATTACACCTAAAGAAATAACACATTAGCATAGCAAGTTATTCTCTTTTATCTATAAAGCAATAATTCATACAAGGAGCTTTGAAGAAACAGCTCTCCATTAAGCAATCACTGGCTATCCACTTATGTTCTTTGGGTGGCAATGGGACCCAGTATATTTTAGATCTGCTAGAAGCTGAGTGATCCTGCCTGAGGAGGTGCTGGGTTGCCCTGGCACTCAGAGAGCTGAATTGCAGCCCAAGTGGAAAAGGTGGATGAGGGGTTTGGGTTTTTTTTCACTCTTCTAGGATGACTGAGGCTCCAAGCTTCCCCAGCAGCAGCATTTTGGACACTCAGGAAGGCAAGAACTTACTCTAAGCATATTGCCTGAGGGAAAGATTCTATTTGTATGCCATGTAGGTCTTTTCAAGAAATCAAAACCCCTCAAACACTAGAAACAGTTCATAAAAGATTCTTGATTAGCTACCCAACAATGCTTGCAGCAGCCATCTCTGAAAAGAAAGATAAGAAGATGAAGGGCGAAAGCACGACCTTACTGATTTGCTTCTAGTCTAATGCTGTATTTCATTAGTTTGTGGCTATGCTCAATGTAATACTAAACCAGTGTATTTCATGAAGGCATGCCAAGCTTCAGAGAGAGCAACGAAATGCAAAAAAATAGTGATTCTTCTCTCAAGTCTTTATCTCTTGGGTTTTAGAGGACACCTAGCAGATAACTCCGAAATTAAAGTAGAAAAAATTGATTAGCAATAGCGTTTCATTAATCTCGGTCAATGTGGAAAACATGACGTGCTTTCTGGTACCCTGAACTCCAGGTAAGATCTGTGCATCTCTGAGAGCCGCAAGCGCACGTGCCAGGACAATGACAAACCACTGCACCATGCTACAGAACGGAGGTTGCTATCAGGTGAGGACACTTGACCTTCCTCCTGATCTAAGACAAACAATAGGAGGAAAATAACGATGATCAGAGAGTCAACCAGGAGAATATAAAATTAAAATAAAACTCGGGCTATGACAAAGCATGCTGTTTTGCCTTATTTTCATAGAACACTCCATCCAAGATATTTAATGCAATTATACATCAATTTTAACTCTTCCTCAAGAGCCTCCAGAACTGGCTCCTCCAGTTTTGAGGAGCCTGGGTTACACTTGCAAGTACTAGCAGGCGTAGCGCAACGTGGATGTGTCTTGTTAGCCGAGCTCAGCATGAAAGGTGCTGTATGCACCCTGACTGCGTGCGGATGCAGCCTCGGGGTTTACACAGTTCCGGGTGGTTATTTTTATACTTCGTTAGAAAAACTACTCCCTGTAGCACGTGGTCTGTCACACTCAGTACAGATAGAGTAGTTAACTGTCCAGACAGCTCACGGTTGCAATCCAGCTTAGGAAATTCCTCTTACTTCATAGTGTATTTAAATATTTATAAATGCATTTCAGGTGACACTCTTGGATTGTTTAACACATAAGCCATTTGTAAGATGTTTAGCACACGCTCCTACAACATGAATCTAAACACTTAGCTGGACTCTTCTCATAATACGTTTTTAGCTACTGACAAATATCGTTGTACAGTTATTTAATAGCAGTAAAAATATCATCATTAAATATTACCCTTTTGGATAGTTTTCTGCAGGCGATACTGCCTATCACAGCAACTCTGAGAACCCCCTGCTCCAAAATGTTCGCACCTAATGCAGTGTCTGAGATAGAGTTTGCCGCTTTCTGTTTTCCAAAGTCTATAAATGAATAAAACTTTCTCAAGCATCAGAGGCTGACAAATTGCTAAATGTTACTTATCAGCAACTTTGTCACAAAAAGGTTTTTTCTGGAAATAAGATTTTTTTTTTTAAGGTGAAAAGGTTTCTTCCTAAATGTTTTCTGCTTCTGGCCTCTTGCCTAGAAAATCTTCTATTGGCATTTCACTGCTAACAAGGTGCACCTACCAGATCTCATCATCATTACTCACTATACAAGCATGAGAACTATGAATAAAAGTTAACAATACAACAGAAAACAATTCCTCACAAGTAGAGAGTCAGTGTCAAAGCAAGGATCTGCAAAGCTTGGAGCTCCCCTAGCTTCTCCCTTCTCCTTAACTTACGTGGACAAATTCTGCACATTGCTTCGACTCTATCTGCTCTTCTTTTAACTCTCTTTAGACAAGAATTTGAAGAAGTCAGATAGTCAAATAAATATTTTGACATATGAGCATATGAGAGGCTCCTGCCAGCAGCGCTTGCACAGCCACGTGGAAACACCCGAGTCAATCGCTTGGGAAGCATAAAACAATAACTTGCAATTTAGGTGACCAACTAGAAAGCACAGAATAGTAATTTGACAATCTTGAGTGTAACAGTTGCAACAAGTAATTTGTGAGCAATCTCTAGGCTACAACAGGTCTCCATAAACCAGTCACTGAATAATTCTTTGTAATAAGCAAGTGCATAAACCCCAAACCTGCACAGAGCAGTTCCATTCCCTGCCTGCTGCAGGCCAAAAATCCTGGTCTCCGTTGGGTACGTTGAGTTCCCAATTGACTGTGACACAACTCGGACTTCACTCTATTTCCCTGGGTAACTCTATTCTGTGAAAGGTTATACAGTATTTAAAATCTCTTAAATAATTAACAATTAGCTATTTAAATACAATGCCTATCCTGTAGCAGATACACATCTGCTTTTCTAAAGATAAAATCTTGCAGAATATTTCCCCAGCTGTCTTTTTGTTGTGCTGGAAGCCTCCGGGGCTGACCCCCAACTCCTGAAATGGGGTTGAAGCTTGAAAAGTGGAACAACGTCAAAAAGAAATAGCACCTACTCAGTCTGTCAAGATGAGGAAGATGTCCTCCCAGTATGACAGGCAGCATGCAGAGAGAGCAGAATGCACAATTACTGCTGTTTCAAAAGGCTGTGAAAAGCCTCTCAGTATAGATAAAAACGATGGAATAAGAGAGAGGGAGAAATAAAAATTGCAGCCTGCTTTCCAGTGTGTTTAAACTGCAGCATCCTGAACGCAAGTGTTATAAAGTCAAAAGCAGAATTCTCTTTATCTTCCTTTAATTCCCTTACTCTGACGAAAATATTATAAACACAATACTACCCTAACAATCCCCTAAGCTTTATTGCCAATGCACAAACAAACATCAACAATATCATAAAGGATTTCTCACTTGACTGGATTTACTATATGAGATTGGGCTTATTTCACATGCAAAAGCCAAATCCGTAAGTAAAGCACACAAATTGAAATGCTTCTAGTAGCTTTGCCCACTGTACTAAATGCTCAGGAGTTAATTAGGAATGTAGGGAAATCACACTTTTAAAATACAATTAGTGTTTGTCTTTTATATCTTGATATACCCTACAACAGAGGGGGGCAAGTCCACTTTGATGTATTATGTTAGATGTGACCCTTCTCAATCAGTGGCATCTCATGGAAACCAAACATATGTGGAATTTAGGGTATTCCACAGGAAATGCTGTTGGACGTCAATGAATAAACACATTTTATATGGCCATTATTCCATCTCTATATGGACATAATTAGATTTTTCAAGCTTTAAAATAGGTTCCTCCTACTCTAAATTTGTTTCCACTTCTTTCCTATATACTTTTCTCAGCATAGTCATTTAAAGCTTTAATCATATCAATCTTTGCACTATATTCAGAAAAAATTCATCATGATTCTTCTCACCTTAACTTCCACTACTTTTGAAAAATCTTACTTTCTGTCTTTTGGAAAACTCTTTCAGAGGAAGTTTTAAAAAACACTTAATGTTTCTCAGTATTTTAATGTTACAGATCAGGGAGAAAACTCCTCAAGTGTCCAAAAATAAAAAGCCCTCTAGAACTCTTTTTAATTGTAGAAAACTTGCAGAGTCTATTTTTTGCAGTAATGACTCTACAAGGAATTGCTTTGTTTTGATAACAGTTACAGGCAGTCCCTCATGAGCACAGGGCTCAAGAGACTTTCAAAGAGCTTCCTGTGGGTTTCTCTCCACTTAAAAATATCTTTAAGAAACACTGGAACAGCTTTTATGAGGACAAAAATGCAACGGTTTCTTCTCACGACCAGGGAGGCCACAACTCAAGTGATTTTCCTTCTTTTTATACTAAATAAGCAAAACAGGGAGAAAAGCGCAAATGACACTGTGCAGAGAGGTAGCACGAATTCCCCCCCACAGGCTCAATGATACAAAACCTAATATTTTAGCAACAATTTGCCTCCCACAAATGTCTTGTCTGAAAGATTTCTAGTCCCCTCACCTCCTCTTCTCCTCAACACCCAGATGACCGGGCAGTTCTCTGACCTGGGAAGGCTTCTCCCCTCGCTGCTGCTGGAGCAGCCGAGAGCCGCGGCAGCGCCCGCGGCCAATGCGAAGGGCCAAGCAACCCACTTGGGTGCCCACCACAAACAGCATCTTGCTGGGTGCTTCTACTGCGCTGAACAACTTGGGATCTGCGTACGAGACGACTGAAAAAAGAAAAGGGAAATCGGGATTCAAACTTCCCAAGCGACTAAGGGCAAGTGTGAGTCACTTCTATACAGATTTTCAAGCTTGTAAATCATGCTGTTGACCTGAGGGCAAAACAGGGTCAAAAATATCTGTCCAACTTAAAAATATGTTCCCTGCCATATTCTTTTATAAAATGCTGGATGAAAGGGCACAAACGTTAGTAATATATACCACTTAAAATGAAGCGTGCATCCCGATGCTCCTAGCTAGCAATCAGATTTCAGATTACTCAACTAGTACCTCAATTTCACCTCCTTCCTAACTCCCACCTCATAAATACTTCAACCCTTCTCACTCATTCCACCTTCCTGAACTGGTAGGTTATCTCGCTTGTATGCTTTACCAAGACTAAAACCCATATTGGTTTGTCCCATGTCAAGACACGTGACTGTTTTTACTACATCTTCCTATGATCTTCAACCTGTTCTGTTTTCCTGCGCACTGACAAGTTCACAGCGCTTTCCAAGACCGAGAAGAAAGAAAAGCCCTACAAGGAAGCAAATTGTCAACCCAAAGCAGTAAAGGCTTTATGGCTAACCTAACGCTTAGCATAAAGCAACAAGGAGCATTTGAAAGTTAGCTGGAATGTCCAAAATCTTTAAGAGCAGTCCATGAGCCAGAAAGGGGATAAGACAACTGTGAAGGACGGCATTCATGAGGAGAAAAAACAAAAAACAAACACAAGGGAAGAACCCAGATACATAGTGAACTTGTAACGGCCTCTTCTTTAGCTGTCTGTATTCTGCTCATGAGCTCTGGATTCCAAGACCTAACAGCATCAAGCCCTCACAGCGTGTTTACACTGTTTCCCAAATGACTACAGCAAGTTCTCTATTAAAAAACCTGTTTTTTCCTGCCTGTCCTGTTGAAGATGTCGCTTTTGACCACCTTTATATTTCATAATACATCAGCCAGGTGCTGCTGCTGCCAAAAAAGCAAATCATCTGGGTGTTCCAAATTGTAATAGCTCATACAAGTCCTGGGTTATTCTTTTGCTTTCAATAGTCTGAGGCACTGAAAAGAGGAGAAAATGTAAGCGTTACCCACTAAGTACAATGTAAGGACTCCAGCCAGTGTCTGCTGTTCCATTTCCTACATCCAGCTGCCTAAGGAAATCATGCTTCTCCAGCTGAGTTAAGGAGCCATTTTCACGTCCGTCCCCTTTGCTGAAGCCACTAAAGGAATATCAGAGTGATGCACTTAATGACTTCAGCATAACTAGAAGAAAACTTTGCTCTATAAAAGGAAGCCTGGTTTCTCTCCTTATTTGGCAGTAAAGCACGTACTGATTGTGAACATGGCTTGCATACAAAGTACATCGTGACTGAACTGTATAAGCATTTCAGTTCTAAGATCACACTTCTAATTTTTCTCTCTCCACTGTATGATCCAAAGAGTACAATGACTTAAAATTCAGAGTTTAAAGTTGTTTACAAAGTAGACTTAGACAATTGAAAAGATTATTGTTTAGGAGCCAATATTCACCCACAGATTAAAATAAAAAGTAGTAGCAAGGGTTATAAATTGCTTTCAGTGATATTTAATTGCTGAGCTCCTGTATTATAAGTTCATGGGTTTTGAGAAAAATATCTTGGAACAGCAAAATTGTTATTGTACGTGGGGCAGCAGTCAGTCTAGTCCAGTGTCCTTTCCCTTATCGTGGCTTCAGCTTGCCATTTTAAATAAAAACTCCTGGTTTAATTTGGTTTGAGATAGGATTTCCCAAGGGAGTTTTGTCCTATTGCCCAGTAACTCGGAGACTGGCCTGTGTCCTAAATCCTTTCCAAAATCTGCCTTTTGTTTCTTTATTTTTTTATTATTTTATGTTTGTTGTCAAACCTTAAGTCCCCATTGCTTGTCTTCTAGACCCTACTAGGCTCTTGGCCATCCCATTATTCCCACAAAGTATTTCTTTTCCACAGGGCTGTGACAAGGCAAAGTGAATGGTAAAATTTAAAAAGCAGCTGGAAATATTAATAGAAAAAAAATCATTCCTTACTCATAAATGAGCAAGTCACCAAGTTTGGCTGTGGAAATTTCCTCAAGCAAAGGTCACAGGAGGCTGGGAGAACATTGTAAGGACGTGACACTACCCGCCTCTCTCTGCTTCTTTGGGGACATCGTCTGTGGGCAGCAGGACACACCGACAGCCCACGTGGCCCTTCAGTCTTGCCGCACCTGCCCCTGCTTATAAAGTACTGCAGTCCAGAGCATTTAATCATTCTAACTGCAGGGATAAACCTCACCAGCATGACCACAGCTTACACACCTTGGGCATAAAACAGAAGTCAATTAGAAACTGTGTGCCAAATGGGCTCAGACGAGACTGTGTTATTGAAACACGATGTCTGAAAGATCAGGCTAGAGATCTTCACTTTAGATATAATTTTTCTCTCAACAGGTGGATGCAGAGCTGGAAATTCACCCACAATACAGAGAGCTAACTGCTTTTTGATCAGCTTTTGACACCAATGGAATGAATTTTTATCAAACACCAATATTACTTAGCGGCTCCCGCGGCTGCTGGCCCGAGTCATGTTTCTACTCTGATCTGGGCTGTGCAGGAGGAAGGGAGCCACTGTTATCTCCATGACAGAAATTTTGGGGAGCTGCCAAGGGGTAACGTGAAAGGATCCATTCACGCAGTGGTCATCGGTGGGAGGGCTTAGGGGCTACATAACCACAGTGGACAGAGGCAGTGAATCCGAAGTCGCGTCCCCCATGATGTTCCCTGATGGACAGAGAACTCATCATAGAAATCCAGCAGAAAAAAAAAGCCCACAGCAACCTGTTGTAAAAGGCTAGAAGTTATCTAATTGTTTTTACAGTGAAAGAGAACCATTCAACTAATAAATGGCATGTTACTCCTGTGACGGGAGGACAAGTGGCATACTAGCTCATTTTATTATTAAATTAATAGCAGATTAGTGTGTTTAATTGATCTAAATTGTTCTAACCCAGCTGAGGTTGGCACGTTCAAACCAGCTTGATGCAGGCATGTCATAATTCATTAGATCTTTTCCATAGCCAGCTCGGGGAAGTTGAGAAGAATCAGGCTCACCAGAGGACCAAAAAGCCATAAGAGACCGACTGCTTTTCCCTGGCCATTTCTCTCCCCTTTTCTACTTATACTCGGCTGTCGATCGCTATTGCCAGCTAGAGCTGAGCCTGCCAATCACTCTGACACTCTGCATTTCCCAAACCAGAGACTCTCCTGTGAAAACTGTTGACTTGGATTTAAATATTATTCACCACAGTATTATTTTTTACTACGTGCTGTAGAATTTCTGCACGCACAAGATGAATGCTTGTGAGGACTTCATTTAAATGGGAACGTGACAGAATCGATAAATCTGGTGACAAGAGTAAAAGCAAGCATAAAGTGAGAGACCTGTGCATTATTCAACCCACCCACTGCGGAACATGCGACTCAAGGCGTCACGTTCTCCGTATACACTGTCTGAACCCACCCTTACAGTGCTCTTGACATTTTACAGAATAAAGAGATGACCTGGTGACCCAAGCAGAATCAAACAATCTTTTTAGGTGCAAAGCCACTGAGACTCAGCATATGGAGTTGCTGGAACTGTTGCAAGACTGTTATGGTACAAAGCTAGCAATAAAAAGGCAAAACAAAATTATCAATAAAGAGGTAAAGAGGACCACTGCAATCAGATGGGAAGATCTTCACCTGCAGAAGTTATTTAAATCTTTGGAAAAATGGTGTTTAGTCATCGCTGCTCTTGCAAACCACAAAGCTGTAAGTATTACTGATGCGTCGTGGGAAAAACAGCACATTCTCTAATCCTAACCTTGAGACCTGGTTGGATGAAGAGGGACATTGATCCAAGGGCTTCAAAACTGCAGCAGATCATGAAGCCCCTCCATCCACCATCCTCTCCCTTGGTAGCATGCACAGGCTCGTACAGCCTCCTACACTTTGCAGATGCCCTGCTCACACAAGGCTTCGCTGCAGAGCTCGGCTACTGCAGGTCTTGGCCACCAGTGTGGCTGGAACTGACTGGGGCAGGGAACTGCTGCTGTGTGGGGCAATTGCCACTTGGCTCCAAAACACCAACCTAGAAGCCTCAGGGAGAGAACAAGCATCAATCTGTTTAATGCCTCCCTCCCCACAAAAGCATCTTTACAAGCCAACTCTGGGAAGAGGCATTCTGGGCCAATAAACAACTGTCCTCAGGAGATGGTTTCCTCTTCATTTGCTTCTCTTTCCTGGATTAGGGATTTCTTCATTCAGATAATGATGGAAAACCATCACTATGCAAAAACTCTCGGTGTCATTGCTGAATAAGATGAGAAAAGCACCAGTTTACCTTGCGTTGTCCCTTCCATGTGATTTCAAGAAGTTCATATCACGATATCTGGACAGGAATGCTACTAGCTGATCATTTGTCCTGCAAGAGAAAGAACAGAAGATGAACAAATTACACTGTGAAATCTACTATGTTTACAGTACACTTACTGTTCTCATTTGGGGACCAACTGCAGAATCTTTGAAGGAGGCAGTTGCTGAAAAAACTTTCATCCTGCTGCTAAACTTCAAGTGTACTTCGAAAGAAGCTCAGCTTTATTGCATCTTAACAAATTTCCTATCAACTCTTGGCAGATGCTTAAGCACTATAACAGAGTATGTATTAAGTAATACTGCTAATACTGCCCAACAACTTTTAAGTCTGAAAAGCCAGTTGTGAGATGACTGCACCAACAGTCCCATTTTACATGCTTTGCTAGATCTTTCCTAGGGAATTTGGTTAGATATCTATTGGCATTTTATTTGTTTTCATCCTTGTAACAGAGAAGAGGCCGTGGTTGGAATGCATAAAGCAAGAGAACTGGGATGTCAAAATCCCAATATAAATAATAGGAACAAAGGAATTTAGAAGGTTAATTCCAATTAGTATGACTGGCAATCTGACACCAGCATTTTCAAAATTTCAGCCGACGTGTCCAAGCATCTTTCTACGCTTCACAGCTTTTGTGGTCTGGTATTTCTTTAACAATGGAGGGAAAACGTTCCCTATTTATCTAGGTCACCATAGTTAGGAAAACTGAATAAATTGTATTAAAAAGATCTTCATCTCGTGAGTGCCATTCAAACTCACAACGCTACAGATACAACACCATTTAAGCGACGGTCTCTAATGGAGTTGATGGCAGAAAAACTAAAGATAAAACAGTTGTCAGTAGTCCTGTATCTTGAAAACATTCCATTTATATAAGCCACAGAAAATGATGTTAAACCAGAGGCCTGTACAAAATGCATTTAACTTACAGGGTCAGGCTGCAAGACCTTGGAAATGTTATAGCCTAGTAAACTATCTTCGTATCTCATAAACCCAAATTATTCTGCCATTACAGAAAGCATTTAATTATCAAACCAATGAATAAAGAAGTTAACCATTGATTTTATCTGAACCAAATAAAGTATCTGCCTCTCACCCAGCCTGAACGGCCAGGCTGCAGGAGCCCGAGACCCTCCTCCTGTGCTCACTGATCTAACTTGCAATACCTCCCAGGGTCAAACTCTGCATCTCAACTTGGCAACCTCAGGAAACTGCTTTCTGCATAGTGAGCTGCGCAGATTTTCACATTTGCTGCTCCAGTGATTCTCCATCTTACTGGCATGAATAGGCATTTAGTGAATTTACTTAGCAATGCTTCCACATGAAATGGTTTCAATGGCTGACATCTTCGGGTGAGTTTCTAGGCAAAAGCTGGCACGCAAAGATGATCTTTAGAAACATAACCAAGTTTGGAAGTGCTTGTGCTTTAATTGCCTTGCAGGATAAAAATCAAATCAACCAAAGTAACAATCCACACCACTCAAAAAAACATCATCATTTCTATATTGCTCACCAACCTATACTTCATTATTTAGCTGTGCTCTAGCAAGTTAATTTAGACTTGGGGCTGCCATACAAACTTTTCAGTGCTTCTCACTTTTTAGATAATGCTTATAAATATCCACAAGATTTTTAGCCCACCAAGTAACTGACATTTTCCCACTTCTTGAAAACAGTGGTGGCATCTTGGTTTTACTTCTAACATTATTTAAAAAAAATATATATACAGAGTTCTATTCTTTGTCAGTTAAGTAAGCTTCCTTTCATGTGTTGACAACATGGAAATAAAACGTCACATTTCCATTTGGTAAAACTTTTTAGTTATTTGACATTTAGATTTATGCGGTCAACCAATTCTGTGCTCAGCATGGGAGAACACTGAATTTCTATTAAGCTTTCATTCAAACTGCTTTTTCCAGCCCCAATTTCATGAGGATGCTGCATGCCACCTCTGAATTATTCCACCACATGACACATAAAAAGAAAATCAAAAGTACTGAACGTGCCATAGACGCTAATGCATTTCCTAAAATCTCCCTCACCTTTCAGGGAACTTTGCCGTCATGTGTATGTTCCCTAAATGCCTCTGGCACAGATTGTTACCTCACTTCTTCACGTATGGTGGCAGAAGAGCCTCTACACCATCACAGTGCCTCTGGCACCAGCTATTTACAATGCCTCTGGAACGCCTGAGAAATACTAAAGACATGAGCGTATTTTTTTACTTTAAGTAAGGCAACAGAAAGCTGAGATTTCCAGCTGAAGACATCACTGGGAACAACATCTACTCCACACTGCCAAATTAAATTCTGCTACAGCTCCCAAATTTCTGTGATAATTCACTGAGCATAAATCTGGCACACAATCGCTGACTAACCATCACAATATAACGTAAAGTAACAAGTGCAACATATTTCTAGTGTTTCCTTCCTAAGAAGGGAATAAAAAAAGTCATGAGCATAGGCAGAGTAGTTCATGCTACTGATTTAAACACGCTAATATACATATTACAGTCCTATCAGTTTCCCTAGTGTGTAACACAGCACAAATACAGATTGAGGAGAAAACCTTTTCTCAGTTGATGCATGAGGCTGGAACTGACGGATGCATCCACAAAACTTCCACTTGTATTTCCTTTTGTAATTAAATTCAATGCCTGGCGAGGCACCAGGGAGAAAGACTAGTCAGCTAGTCACCTGCCCTGTTTGCAGGGAGGGAGAACAACGTGAGAGTAGAGAGGCTGAGAGAAAATGTGCAGTTCTCAATGTGCAACACACAGAGAAAAATGGGAAATGAATTCTTCAATGAACTTGAAGTGTGGAGAAAAATGGTGTGTGTGGGAGGGCTTCCATGAGAAGATGACCACGTGAAGATGACTGATGGGGAAACCAAGTTTTTCAACTACATTGATGTCAGCCTGGTGCTGGAGCAAGGGTAGATCTGCCCATGGGGGCAGAGGGGTCCATCTCCACCAGAACTTTACTGCTATCACCTCAATAAAGTCCTGTTGCTCCCCTCCTGCACACAGGGTGGATGGAAGTAGCAGGGACTGCACACTGTGCCCACCTGCTGAGACGCCGCGGTGTAGAACTTAGCTAAGCCTCCAGCAGGGCTGGGCTCAGAGCGCTGGTCCAGGCAGGGGGGGACTCCAGAAGCTGCCAACGCGGCTCCAGGTCTGCTGGTTACTAACCCTCAACATTGCTGAGCCTGGGGACACAGCAGAGCTCCTGGGCTGGAGGTTCAGCCCAGGGCTAGGGTCAAGTTTGGAGTTAAAGGGCTAAGGAAGAAAAAGTTGAGTCCTATAGCAATAAAGGACTTCAGAAGATATTGACAAACCAAAGCAAGGCCTGTTACTAGCATTTTCTCATAAGCAGCCCCTGGTCTAAGGCTGAGGTGTCCCAGAGCATGAGCAGGCTAACCAGGCACTCAGCACATATAAATGCTGAGCATTGCAATCATTTCACAATAGGTCATAAATGCTGGGAAGTGAAATGAAAACCTGGAAAAAGAAACACTGACTTTGTGTTTGCATTGTCTGAGCACACTGGCAGGTCTGCTCAGGATGCGGTACGAGCGCGTCCCTGTGCACAACCACAGCCAAACCCTACAGAGAACAAAAAGCAGAGCTGGTTTTAAGTAAATCCTCCAAGTCCTGGTGACTAATCCAAGCAAAGAACAGAGATCCCCTTAGTTTACAGCTGTGAAAATAGATTAAGAAAGTCTTTGGAGAATCTGAGAAAAAGAAAACAAGCGGTTGTTACTTCTGGAAGGTAGCAAAGGCTATTATAAATGTCATTGAGTCAGCACGGTACGTTAACGCATGGGCAGCTTGAAGGTTGTAAGGAACAGTAGTGACTTCGAAAGGACTACTCATATGTCAAAACTTTAACAATTGCCTAACAATCTGGCTAAGTTAGATCAAAAGTTCAGAGACTTTTGGCAGCAGAGATACAGAAACAAGGTAGCTTGATTCTGTGGAGGAATCAGAAGAAGAAGAAGCAGAGAGCAGCTGCTCTGTTGGACTCCAGGGTGTGTGCACAAGTGGTCCAACAACAGGATACAACAGCGGGACGATTCTACAGAAAAAAAAGCGAAAACCTACAAGATTTCTTCCTGGAGGAAATGCTTATAGCAAGATGGATCAGGACACAAATGCAACACAACAATACAGGTTCATTGTACAGTTCAGTTGCCAGACCCTGGATATGCAACCTGACCTTCTCACTGATGCTCCCAACTCCTCCTCTATCCTCAAAGGCAATTTAGTGCAAGGAGAGGCTCAGAGGAGCCTGACTGGCTGTAGCAGGAAAAAAAAAAAAACCACTGCCATCTAAAAATGCAAAGGAAAGGGAAGCTATACTTAGCCTTTGCTATCTATCACAGAACAAATATTAGCATGGCAGGCGTTTCTCAGAGAAGCAGCTTCCCTAACAGCAGCCATTTGGAAAACGTACCGTGAAATGAGAACGACAGATACGATTTCAGAGGCCAGCCGCATGCGGAAGGCTCTAGGTAACTGTTAACACCTCTGCTTTTACAGCAGTGCTGTCTTAAATGGCTTGTTTTATCTTTCAAGTCAAGTTTAGCAGAGGAACAAGATAATGGAAGAAAACTATTGCCTTAGCAGCTTGGCTTGCTTGAGTACTTGAGAGATTAGGGTTCTGCTCCAACAAAGTTGCTGCCATCTGGGCTGGGAAGTTGTGGCCACATATCCCAGAGCATTAACTTTCTGCATTTTGATGCTCCAGGCACTCATCAGCCATCATAGGCGATGCAGCTCTGTCAGTGTTGTATGACTCTCAAGACATTTTATTAGCAATACAATCATCTTTGCTGTACTTTCAATTACTGCCTCTCATTCAACCATTGTCTGTTTCCTATGGAAAGGAAAAGAACTAACATAGTCACAAAAGAGTGAAAGTCTTCTTTAAATGTCACACTGCTGAATAAACCTCTTCCTAGTGAGAGTACATAAATGCCTGGGTACAAAGGAGATCTACTGAGAGAAAAAGAATATACTCTATCGTCTGCTTTCTGAGCCACTCTACAAACTATTTTCTATAAATTCAAGGCTTCAGATGGCATTCATAAAATAGATAAATAAGCCCACTGCTGACAAGAGCAGCACATGCTTAAATGAAAATCCTAAAGAGACCATATAAGAGAATTCCACCAAGGATTAATGAACAAATGTGATTAAAACTATCTACAGCTCTGGACTGCAGCCAAAACGCTGCCAGCAGTATTTGATATGTAAATGCTTAAAACTTGCTATGTGCACAGCCTCTGATGCAAAGCCTCTATAGAGAGTTTCTTCAACTAATTAGAGATATTGGTTTAGCAAACTTTGGAGTTTATAAAACCCCTCAATGTCTCATTATTCTTTTAAAATAGAATATTCATTTGTTTGGAATGTTTTCCAGCTATATCCCATGAAACCCTGAAATGCCTTTGGCTAATGAAAAACTTCAGCCCTCTATCAGCTAATAAACCCTACAGCTTTTATGATAATAAAATACTCACCACATGCCCTCATTAAAACTTTCTAACTTGTTGCTTTTAACTTTGTTTAGCTGTTCACTAGACATAAAGTAACCTACTCAATTTCCAGTTATTTTATAGTGCAATTTCAACACAAGCATTTAAAACACCCAGGATGAAACCCACTATACTATACTACAGCAATAAGGCACTTAATAGCACGTGCTTAACCACAGCACACTTGTAGATCTTCTGAAACAATGTGACTTTCATATTATTTTCTTATAAACTACTTGACGGGTAAGTATCTACATGTCTATGAGTTGGGAAGCAGCACATGCAATGATCACGCACAAGATTCGAAGCTCAGAGCTGTCCTTTAACTAATCTCAGATCTCTTAGGTACTAAAGTACATTTATTTAGACAACTCTTCCAGGGAGGTCTGTCCAGTTGTACCCTAGTTTGTCCATCTCAGCACAACCATGGCTTGAGATTTTACTCAAAGATGTTTACAAAACATTTAAAATAATCCCATCAGTCCCAAGAGTTGATCTGAACTGACTTTAGGAACTCATTTGTCTGTGATGACATTTTCTAAGCATCCCTACTGCTGCAATAACAAGTAAAGAAACAAGAAAAACACTATCGTGTAATAATGTGTCATACGCAGCTCCTTTTCTCCAAATTTTAAGGCAACCTACATATTTTACAGTAGAATTATGAAACGCATTATTTGAAACCACTTTCCTTCCATAAAACTTATTTTACACCATCTCTAAACCCAGATTATATATGTGCTACAATGAATGCACTGAAAAACACACTTGAATAACAAAAGCTTCTGAATCTCATTCCAAATGTACAGCTGCAAAGAACCTGCTACGTGAAAATAATAAAAGAAAATCAGGTGCACACAGGACAAATTATTCCCTAAATAACTTGGTGTTGATGCATTCAACGTAGAGGCACTTTGGTATAATGGAAGGAAATGTTTCACCCTGATTTGTTAAACAATTTTCTATTTATTTCTCTATTTAAGTTTAAGAATGATCAGCACATCACCACTAATATCCTTTTTCTTTTCAATCTTGCCAGCCCAGAACCTGAGTGCCTGACAGATCATCTTTGCTACAAAGGCCCATAATTGCATATGTCCAACAAATATTTTTAGGTAAGGCAGACGTGTGTCTAACTCAGATAAGGGCTAGAAAACTCGTTAAAAGTATATATTATAGTAAAGCAAAATTCCTTTCCCACTGCATTCACAAGAAATGTCGGTTTAGTTGAAGTGCACGTATGCAAGAAAGCTCATTTTTCTAAGTGCTGGCAAAAACTGTTTATCAAGCCTTTCTGGCATTCCTGTTATTAATATTTGGAAATTAAGAGAGTGCAGATTGGTGAGCAGAAAATACAACAATGTGGGGTTCAGACACTTAAAATTAAGAGCGCAATCCAAAATGTTTAGCATTTTTGGCTAGGTAACTCAAAGTTTTGATGCTTATTCAGCATCATCTCAGTTCCAAACATATGTTGGCTCCCCTAAACTAATGTGCCAATCTTAAGTAAGCAGATTTTCTTTTGGCATTGGCGCATTTCACATTCCCAAGAAGTTTCTGTCCAAAGGCATTAAAAATAATAAAAAATTGTTGTGAAAGCTATTTAAGAGAAAAAGCTGCCACGTTTGCCTGCTCCCCACTTTAGTCTTTATCTGCCTGGAGTACAAGCAATTTGTCTAGCCATATTTTGTTATGTTTATCCTAGCTCTGGCATATTTATAGTTTGTTTCCAGTCTTTCTTGGCTTTTGATCCCACCAGCACAGATCTGCAAATGGAAAAAGCAGCCTAACGTACAACCTTCTCTTTTAATTTTTGTTCTCTGGTAGAGTCAATGGTTAAACATTATCACCCCTACTGTGGTTAACGGTGATGTAAGAGATAAGCCACAGATGTGTGGTCTTGGAACGGGATACAGAAATCGTGACAAAAGTTTAGTGCTGTTTCCCAGTCTGGAGGCGAGACCGCTGAGACCGAAGGCTCGCTGCTAGCATGGGGGGACAGCATGTTAATAAGACAAAAATTAGCACTGTCTTTCTCTCATTCTGAGAACTGCTCTGTTTTTCCCTGCTTATGTGCGTCACAGCAGCTAATCTGAGATGCTCTTGATGGACCAGAACACAGATCATTCTCTTGCAGATACTAAGATACAAATTGTACGGGTGCAGCACCACAAAGAGTTGAGACAGACAGGACTATCCTATCTCACAGAAGAACCTAGCCCATTTAACATAATTGCTGAAAAGTATCTGAAAAAATACTAGTGAAATATTTGCCTAATCAACTGCTAATACCCAAAGATATTTAATTATTAAAACCAAACATGGTAAGATTTTTAGGTTTATGAAAGCACTGGGACTGTACTCAGTACAGAATGATGCTCCTTGCTTTGTGTTTTTTCCGTATCTGTCTGCCATTGCATATTCATGTAGAACCTCATCTGCCTACACGACACATCCCATTTTGATGAAAACAATAATCACTGATTAATAAGCAAGTGGAGTGAGCTGCAAAAATGATCAACAAGTCCATTACTCAATTAGCGAGATTTGCTTAAAAGAAAAAAAAAATCTAGATACTGGGCTGACTGGGATCTTTACTTGTTTATACCATGTGTATTTTACATGGCATATTTTATAGTCAGCATTTTTTTTCTCCATCTCCAAAATTAAACTACCAAGAGTTTTGTGTAAAAGAGAAGAAATTCAAATGAAATATGAGAGTAGAGTTAAAGCAACCATTCACTTCATCTAATTTATACATTCCTGCATCCATCTGAAATTTTATTTGTACAAGTCAATAAGAAAAATGATTTGCTTATTAGGTTGAGTAATTATAATAAAAAAGCTGCTCACTTACTTCCCAGAAAGTGGAATAAAGAGGCCTTGAGAATGTTTTATGCGAAGTAACCTCAGTTACAAGCAGCATTAAGCAAGCAGCTCCTATCTCCTAACTAGAGTTATCTCAAGAAATTCGTGCTGGGACCCACCCATCCCATGCCAGGGATGCAGCCAAGAGCCTTCCCTCCTCCCGGCAAGATCCTGCTGCTAGGGCCCTTCCACAAACCTCATTTAAAAGTAAAGTGAATTAGAGTAGAACCAGCCCCTTCCTGACGTTCCTCATGGGCCTGTCACTCCCTTTGATCCCTGAGCTGCTGAATCAACCTGTCGGAGCGTATCAGTTCAGAGGACCAGAAGGCAAAATGGGGAAAACAGGGTCAGACTAATGGGTTTTAACATTAATTCTGTGCCAAGACTGAAAAGATGGAAGAACGGGGCCTGGGGGTGAAAGAGATAATGAACTGAGAGTTGACGGAAGGAAACGTAATTGGTTTTAAAAACAGAAAGTCACATTTAGTTACCTTTATTTGGGTTGAGCAATAATCTTATTTAGACAATTGGTGCCAGCTGATGACCTGCCCTACTCTTTGCTTGAACTGTTTTGCAGTCAGTGAAGAACACAGCACTGGGAGGAGGCACAAAACCACGAGGTCTGAATGAGAAAAGGACAAAGGGAACAAATAGATCCATTAACTGATATAACAGGGGCTAATGAGAAGGCAACGGTAAGGGTGCAAGATTGGTCTTCCCACTCACTGCTGTGCTCAACAGTTGCAACCGATAAAGTCTTATTTAATCACATGATCAGAAGAGAACCAGTGGTTCAGTTTAACTCAAGAAAAGACCATCAAAAAGGGATGTGAATTAAAGTTAGGCAGTCTGTCACCAGCTGATCTCCTGACCCTACCAAAAGATACTGCCTAGCAGACAGCAGGTGACCTGGAGCAACACACTGGTTGTCTCTCCCCTCTTGGGCTGCAATGATGCACAAGCCTGGAGGTCTTCCAGGCACTTTATGATGATATCCAGCACCGGCATCTCCTAACATACCACGTATACCAATTTTACATATGGAAGAAATTCGATCAGGGTGTTTCAGCCTTCAGCTATAGTTCTGTACCTGCCACCAGCAATAAGACTTGAGCCCTGTGGGAACGGGTTCAGTGCCTACATGATAGCACCTATACAAAGATTTAGCAATCCCATCAGCCCTCACAGAGCATTCATAGCCAGGGTTCACGCAAGCCCTTGCCATGAAACCATCTGCAAGCTACCTCACACCTGACTGGCACGACACATCCCATCTTCAGAATATACGATGATCCGAGTCGGTGCTAAAACACCCTCCAAGACTGCTCCAATTATTTAAAGCCATAATGTGATACAAATAACTAACTTGGATTTATAGACCTTTTAAGTCTTTGGCTGCCCCAAGAATGCATTGTTGCAAGAATACTTGCTAGAAACTACTTGGGGGCAGCAAACTTTTAAACTGAGATTGACTCTGTACTTGGAAAAGACTTGGCCCCAAACCAGTTCCTAATGTGGCAGAGAGTGCAATTACCCTGATGAAAGGTTGGGGATGCTTGTGCCTACAGCTGGTTCATCAGGTAATGCTGCATAATGCATAATTAAACAGTGTGTGACAGAGTGCAATGTGTGCTACAATGAACCGTTTAGGGCCTCGTCCCCTTTGATCAGCCTGGAAACAGAGGAGTGAAATCACAGTCACTGGCATTCAGCACCGTTTATACAGAAAGAGATTCACAAGTATTATATAAATGAATTGTGACTAACACAGCGGTGCAGAGTGAGCAGAAAGGAAGTATTCAACTGTAATAAGGTGTAACTGCAAGAGACAAATAGCCACTAATTCTAACTGGGGTTGCACAGCAAAATGTAGGTCCTGAATTTCTGCACCATCAATTCAAAGCTTCCACAATACCTCAAGAGTTGGCACTGAGACTGAGCCACGTTCTGAGCACATCTCGAAGGACGAACCATGCACAGAAGAGCACAACCATCTTCTGAAACACTCAAGCCCTGCAGCACTGAACACGTGCACATGTTGGGTTTGGTCTGAAGAGACACGAGAGCTGAGACAGGCCTCCTCTGCAGCATTTACAGACTGATGAACTGGCGTGTGACCCCTGCATAATTCAGTATCAAATAAGACCGGAATGTACGTATAAATTGGTCAAAAAGTCTTTTAACATCACATACCACTGAAGTCTTACGTTTTGAGCCCTGTTTTGGAGGAAGACAGTTAATCTATTAATCTATTCCTCTTCTTTCTATTTCAATATCACAGTAAAAGACTGACTCAGAACAACGCTTTTGCTCCCCCTTTAATGGCCTTTCAGTTCACAACTACTTAAGAGTGACTTGGGAAAGGTATAATAGCACATGTTGTTGCTTCATCTTCACTTTGAACTGCCACCAGATACACTTTGCAGCTGTTTTATTGTAACTGGCATCCTGAAATCTAAACAAAAAAGCATCTTAATGGCAATTTCAACAGATTTTTAATTTCCTGAGAGAATTCAGCGAGGCCATGAAGGGAGAGCATCTTTGAAATGCAATGCTATAATAGGAATGTTTCCCTCTTTCAATCAGTTTTAGCTTTTGGAATTTGATAATGATTTTACTGAACTTTCTAAAAAACACCAAAAACTCAGCTGAAAAGAGATTAAAGAGCTTCTGCTCCTAAAACCCAGGTAGACACCCCAAGGACCTCTTTCTCTGCGGCTACTGTTAGGCACCTCACAATCAAATCCAGAGAGTAAAAGTCACTTGAAGCAAAGCTGCACAAGACTGCAAAGGAGAGAAAGTCACTCCTGACATTTCCCAAACAAGCAACATCCCTCTGCACTCTTAAACCCAACTAGTGCTTCTTGCCCAGGAATGCAACGATCAGCTGAGAACCACAGGAAGGTTTTGCCAGTACAGAACAGCTAGTGGGAAATTTTGCTAACCATAGATTTAAAGTACGAGAGCCATTCTGCACGGAGAACCCTTCTTTTGACTTGGCTACCCTAGACTATTTGTCCACAAAGATAAGTTGTAAGAGAAAACCAGGTTTCTTAAATAGCCCTGGAGCTGTGAAGGAGAAAGCTGAGCTGGCAAGATTCCTCATACTACTCCATGCCTTCCTTAGCCCAAACACATCAGTTATCCTTGCAAAATTACTATTCTACTTATTATTCTAGCATCCTAAGGACAAAAGATGTAATTGTGTTGCCTAGAAACCAACAGTGCACATTAGCACAATATTTGGGCTGTTACTATTTATTGATCAGGCTGAATGGTATCCAGTGAAGACCCACATCTCATTCTCTCTCAGGAGATATGCTTTTTTCTCAGTCAGAAATAAGTAAAAAATAAATCTTATGCGGAAAGCAATTGGCGAACAGATGAAAATCCTTTGGCTCTTCACGGCAAAACCTCCCTGTGAGCAGCCCCCAAGCCAAGACAGAAGAGAAGAGGATACCAGCCAGGCAGCCCAGCAAGTGCTCCGAGGCTGCAATGCCCATCAAACTGTAAAGCTGGGCATCTGGGCTCTCATCTGCCAGGCAGTCCTCGAGTGGTCTCAGACGCTGGCTCAGCTCACGTAGGAAGAGATAAAGGGCTGAATGTTTAGCACTGTAACCAACAAGATAAGGGGCTGCTAAGTACAAGAGTACTTTGGGTAACATTGCTGTGCTAAAAGTGTGCTTTTGTGACGCATATTTAATCTGCGTGCACTGTAGAGATGACTGGATAGCCAAACCAGTCTCCATTTCGGGGGCATTTATTCCTGTTGCCAGACTGAGGCTGCTATGGAGAACATTTCACAAGTACTAAATATCTCCAAAAGTTACTATGAGCTGCAGATGTTACAATTCTCCAAAAGCAAAAGCTGCTTTATAGCTTAAACCCAGAAGGAGAGATGGAGAAAGAGTAACGTCAACTGCTGTGGCTGCATAGAGAAAGGGTGGGTCTCCCATCACTGACTTTTGCCAGGTTGAAGAAAATACCATATTAACACCAGATGTAAAAAGAATTTTTAGGCCACAATAATCTCAACATTTCACCCCACCCACGTGTGACCACGCACAGAACCGCTGCTTTGCCAACCACTGATAACATGGGAGAAGCAGGATAGCAAACAAAAAAGATAACCTTCAAAATACATGAATCTCAAGCAAATGTGCTGGCAAAGTGAGAAAAAAGGAGGAGAAAAGGTTATTTCAGGGATTTAAGAGAGAATAACATATAGAATTCTCAGAGAATGCAGATTCAAGAGAAGCACTGATAAAGTTCCTTTTTGGAGAGGCAAAAAGATTCCCTGCGAAGCATTAAGAGTGGATTGACGTCTGGCTTGCCAGATAAAGATATTCTGAGCAAACAAAACCACGTACAATGTCAGCGACAATACTGAGATAAAAACCCCCGGCACTGGCATCTTAACAGATGTTGTACTGCAAAAGCTCCCTGCGCTGCACTCCCATCTAGATGTACAGATATGATTTACTAATGCTTCAGTTCGGGATAACGTTCAAGAGGGCGCTTTAAAGAATGTGGATTATTTGCCTAGTGCCTGGTACGTTGTTCTAGCGGCAAGGTCTGCGTGCCAGAGCAGCGTTCCAGGGGTGGCTTCTTATGGGCTCTAAGGTCAAATTCAGCCCTGGAAGGTCAGTATCTTTTACACAGGCTTTCATGTCCAGCACCACTTTACGTATTGCCAGGAAGAAAATACCTGTAAGAGACAGTTTTGAAGTCTGAGTCTCAGTGAGACACAGAATTGCTAAATTAAGTCAAGTCAAATTAATGAGAAGTCAGAGAGAGAGACAACCTTTTGAGCCAATGGTTTTGGTGATTCTACTTGCCACTACTCAGCTTCCATCAGCCCTGCTGGCTCTGGGATTTCTAAGCTCACAACCATCAAGTGGGCACAACTGGGCCTCAGACACTTCTCACAAAGCTGAAGTGCTGCCTGTGGAAGCCAAATTCCTTCTTTCAGTTCTAAGCATTTCCAGTGTGGCACTTCAAGGCTGCATTTGCAAGAGCTGAGAAGTTTTGTAAAAGCAGGTGGATATCTCCAGTCTGGTTTACTCACTCCATGAAAACCATACACTCTCATTTTTTTGTCCCTGCTTCAAAGTTTCTGTCATTTGGTCGCCTGCCCAGGTGAAATCATGGTGGGTCAAGGTAAATTTGACAGAGCAAAACTCATCACTGATATAGTTTATATTGAGTGGCAGTCACTTATGTTTTGCAGGGGATGAATCTGGGCTGGTTGCTGAAACAAGGAAACTGTCGCTATCCCAGGGAGCTCAAGAAGAATAACTTGAAAATAATGGTGAAGCATTTTTCCCAAAGGCTAAAAATCTTTTTAAAACTTGGTTGTAATTATTTCCACTTGCCACCAGGTGAAAACCTAAAGACCCATTCCTTCCAATCCCACCTTTTGATTCTTGGCAAACACTTTGCTTTGGTTCTGTATTAATCAATACTTCATCTGGCTGCTCACAGAGAAGAATTTTAAATAATTAATATTCCTCACAGGCCTTTTGTCCTCAGTTTCCTTTCTTGATATTGCTCATTTTTAGTCCTATCTGCATGCCTAGCTCCATCAATAAGCCACTACCTTACTATACTTAAGGACTCCTCAAGCTTCCACTAATAATTTGGCTTGGCTTTTATTAAAGACCAACCATTAGCTGGCAATTAGATTAGGTCATCCCTTTGGTGATTGAGGCTCCGTGATTTACTGTAAATTATAAATAGTTCAAATGTTTCATTACGTTTATTCTTCATACAAGCTTTGTGGCCAGGTAAGCACTGACATGACATTCACTGTTAAATGATCTCATTAAACTTCTTAATTTAAGTGGTGCAACACTTCACCTGCCACATTATCCAAGGACTCCTGCGATGCCCATTAAACTTTCAGAATCAATAGATGCTCTACCATAGTTCACCTTGTTGGGAGTGAAATTTCAGTCCCTGAACATAAGGTTGACTACCTGATGCTGTTTGTCAGAGACAATAAATAATGCAAACAGATACCCATGTAAAGTAAGAGGTTAAAGACATCAATAGCTTTCCCACAGAGTTTCGAAAGAGGCTCTCAAAAGACTTCAAATCAAGAAAAAGAAATCCAATAAAATTTGAAAAATTAAGGAAAAGGAAGGAAAGTGCTGGTTTCTTTCATTTCTTTATGAATGCAGGGACTGAGAGAGATCATTTCTTGAGAATCGTGAAGGAGGCACGTGACATTTTTTTTATTCACTATCCCAGAGTACAAGGAGGAGCAGTCACACAACTTCTCACCGCAGAGCCACTTGTAGTGATGAAATCTGTCTTTGGTCCTTTCGCCTTTTTCATTCTCCTGCTGAGAATATTCAGTGGAGCTGAATGGAGTCAAAGCTGCGTAAGGCACCACATCATTTCACTCAGGCCAATATAGAACATATTGCCTCATGGCTAAAGGGAAACACAGGACTTTTGTTTATGTCCAGACTTTGCCAGCGATTTCTAGTAACAACTAGAAGCACATGGATTAGAACTTCCCTGTGTTCATGCTGGATCTACAGACTCCACTTAACAAACTAAACATTAAGGCATGAGGAAGAATATTAGGGGTTATCTGAATTTTTGTGGCTTACATATAGTTTATTTTACATGTTTTTTACTGTTTCTCTCCCAAAATTAATGGTTCTAACATATTTTTCCCCCTGCCTTTATATAGTATGATCCTTGACATCTGCTTCTGGATGTCTCTTCTAAGGATAAAGGGCTCCTAGCAATCGTAGTGAAGCCTGCGAACACACCAGACAGCTCCCCAGACAGATTTAGGCTTCGTCATATAGCACTAACCCCACCATAAACAATGTGTTTTTCTGACTTAGAAGGCTGGATTAGCTTTTTATTATCAGAAGAGAAGTAGCAAAGGTTTTGATGTTACAGATGGAATGGCAGATGGGAAGCAAAAGCTTAATGTGAAACAGCTCTAGACAAAAACTATTAATCCACAAAATTCATATGCTCTTATGCAGGGAAATCTAGCAAAAACAACTGCAATATGACTAACCAGTGAGAGTAGTGTCAACTGGCCCTACCCCATTACCCAACAAATCATGGAACGGAGTCTGAAAGAAGGAGAAAAACCCTCAAGCATCCTATTTACTATTCCCTGGAAAAACAATCAGCTATCTAGGGAGCATACAGAGAGGTAATGCCTTCCCAAAGATGATAAAGAACATTCATTTATAGCTTCTCCACTACAAAAATGAAATGGACTAATAATGTTTTTCAGGGTTTACAGCTTTAATATCCCATAAAAAAAAAAAAAATTAACAGTACTTATAAATCACTGTCATTAAAGTTGCAGCCCTGAAAAAGCCGTTCTATTATTTTGTTGAAGTGACTGGTATGGAGAGGAAGCGTGTTTCCATCGGTTCTGGTAAAAGAGCACTTCTGCTAGAAAGGGAAGCGAGCGTTTCAGACGCCTGCCCAGTTGCTGAGCCCACCAAGCAGCTGCTGCAATAGAGAAGCACAAGCTTCAAGAATTTCCCTCGTGAAGAAATGAGCGTGTGGAATTTTTCCAGCTGAACAGCACTTGTTTAGAGGTTGAATGACTGCAAGATACCACAGCATTATTACAAAGAATCCATTAGCACCAAACTGACTACAGTCTACTCAACAAATCCTGTGACTGATTCCATCTGGCAGTTGACACTATCACAGTTCATGGCCTCAGCATTACATGATGTTTAGGGTGGATTCAACAACACAAGGAACATCTGCTGGAAGTACAATTACACTAGACCTTCAGAAATTATTCTCCTACAATTTATCTTACTTAATTCAAAGTGCCACCACCTATGTCTTCTTTATGGTCTTGGATTACTCTACTTTTTACCATCAGTCTAGCATTCCTCACCAGGAAAGTGAACGATGGGGAATAACAAGCTCGATTTTCCCAAGACATATACAGAGAACTACACAGTCTCTCTTCCAAGCATAGATAGTATGCCAAAACTGCTGGGTGTTTTCCTTTTGGACACCAAAAGTGTTTAAATCAGAGGCAATGTGAAATATTGTGATTTCTTAATTCAAATCCCCATGTTCCAGTATCAATGCAATCTCTGCAACTCTTGTGCTCTTCTCTAATTTTTCACACCAAAATGTGTTGCCTTTCAGTACTTAGAAATGGGTACTGGCAATAAAGCCTTTTGACATTTCTAGAAAATCCTTCCTAAGACATATGCTCATCTTTTTTTTCATTTTTCACTTCAGTGGGGATTTCTGTCTGAGTAGCAGCTTCAGGAAGGTGCCCATAATTTGAGAGAGATCTTGCGGAAATCTTATCAGTGAAAGGCAGTGAAAGCATCTAATGTATTTCACTTCTATGAGTATTAAAAGCACGTTATGTCATCGCTCACCAGAAAATTGCCCAAGAAAGTTACCTCCTCTTTCATCAGTTCATTTCAACATTCAGGGAAACAGAAGTCACAAGGAGAATTTCCTCTTTTCCTGTTCTTTATGATCCTTATAGCCTAAACCAAACAGTTTAAGGACATTTGCTCTTGGAGGGGGGTTGGGTCTTTTGGGGGTTTGATTTTTGATTGATTTTTTTTGGTGGTGGGGGGGAAGGCTGTTGTTGTTTCTGTTTGTTTGTTTTATAATTGTTATTTCATTTTTACATACTATCTACTTTTGCACAATGTAATAAACCTTATGGAATGCAGCTGTGAGACCTGGCTTATGTAAATCCTGAAAGAATGTAATTTTGCTTAGAATCACAAGCCTTGTCACGTGGTGATGTGTGAAGTTCTTTGCCTGATACCAGCAGAATACAGATATTGAGGCAATGGTTGGTACTGAAGATACAATTGATTCCTAGCAACTTATTTGTCAGCTCTACTGTCATTATCCCCTGCATAAAAAAGTACTAAAAAAGGCATAGGAGAACATTACCTTCACTGAATCTATGTTCATACCGTCAACACCTTCTGACACATCAAACTGTTGATCACAGGCCTGGGAAGGAGAAATGTCTCCACACCTGGGGTTCATTTGCTGAGCTCTAGTATTTCCAGCTACTTCACTCATCCTCTCTCGCAGGCACCCCTCGCTGGAAATAACAACTAAACAGAGCAGCCCCTGCTTCCTCGGTAAGAGTGAAAAACCAGTGCTGCTAGCCTGCTTGCAGCCACGGTTCCTCCTAGATAAGCAGTAGAAACACAGGGTACGGTAGGGGGATCATCTCCTCCACTACAGTCTGGCTGCTAGACACCAGCCTCACCAAGAGGAGTCTCCTGCTCTAAGACAAAAGGAACTGCCCCTCTGACCTCTGCTTCTTGCAACACAGCATGGACACGTCATCCCTTATATCCTTCAATATATTATCTCCTTTAGGAGGAAAACATAAACATTCTTAAAATGCTCATTGTACCTGATTGGGTAGTCAGCAGCACTGAGGTTAATGAAGAAATCCCATGGCCAGTCACTCATCTCCATTAAGTCCCTCATGGTCTGCAGGTAGGTGGACAGAAGACTCGCTCCTCCCCAGATAGTTGCCATTCTCCAAGAAGTGACTCTCACATTTGGGTACTGGCTGGCAAACTGGAGCACTTGCCGGTGCAAGTAATTGGATCGCTTTACAGGAGAAAAAAGCAATACATTCAAGTTACTCTGTCCAAAGGTTGGGCCTCTCTCTATTCACTAACCACCAACTCCACTGCCTGACCCACCGAGCGCTGCCCTTGCTTGGCCTTCACTTTCTACAGCACACAGCCTTCTTTTGCTAAATGCTCGTTTGGAAATGTACAGAGACGCCTCTTTCATTCTTTTTATTAAAACTACAGTAATCACCAATAAGAGTAACTAGCTGTTATTTATCGTTTGTCAGCAGTAGATCCCACAGGACTTCCATAAAAGAGGTGACCGTCACTACCTCTTTCACAGAAGTAAATTAACTGTCCCAAGGCACCTCAGGTCAGCTCTCCAACCAGTGGACCTCCACTGGCAGCCTGCATCAACTTATCAGTTACTGTTAACTAAATGCACAACAGACACATACTCAGAAACATATAAGGAGAAATGAAGGCTGTTACACAAAGAAGATAAAAGGAAAAAAAAAGAGGCTCCAAACATACAACAGATGGAGAGATAAAAAGTGACTTGCACACCATGCAGCAGAGGTAAAGAGAAGATGAGGAAGATGACAAAGATGGGTAGACTGACAGATGGCAAGACAGGCAATTTATAACCAGTGATATATTACCTTGTCAACATGAATGTAATAAAAATGGTCTTTATGGTAAATAGCCTTAAACATGCGTTGGAGCTGCCGAGAAGCTCTGCCATGAACAACCAAGACAAATGCGATCCTGACTGGGTTGGCTGGCACGTATTCTACGGAGTCCTCATCCCACTGTACATTGTTGTTGGCTTTTCCTGTTCGAAAACAAAACACAGGACAACTCTGAGTGTACCCGCAAGGCAGGTTTGCAGAGAGCACCACACATTTGATCCTGGGTCTTTCTTCAAAAGCAGTTTCTAAGGGGAGGTGAGAACTCACGAGGGGTGCCAGGCTGCATGCCATCAAGATCATATCCCCCTCTCCCCTGTCACCGTACAGGCTCATCGCCCCGTGGGCCCCAGCCCTGCCTGCACGGCTCTACCTGGACATGGCTGCATAAACACAGATAAGTACCACAAATGTTTATGAGTCAGATCAAGCTCTACCTCGTACGCACATCTGCACCTTCAAAAGCATCACCTCAAGTCTTCTAAGCACTCTTCAAAATAGTCAAAAAATGCCGAGGTCAACTTTCTCCCTGCTCCCCAAGAAATGACACCCTCCTACCCCCATTTATCAACAGGAACTTGCTCTTGTGATCAGCACAGCTGATCTGAGAAGCTGGTGGAACTCTGATACTTCATCAGCTGCTGAGGATTCTCTTGACTGAGCATTTGTTTCTAACAGCAGATGTAACCCGGAACATTTAAATCACAACCTGTGTATCTTCACTTCTTTGTGTAGGAGAGAGACTTATACAATCCTATTTAAAATTTATGTTCATTTTTATTTTAAAGGAGGAATTTCTGGTTTCCATTTTCTAAAGCAAACCACAATGTAAGGTTAAGACAGAATGTACTGATTAACTGAAGAACTGGAGGGACATCTTTCCTTGGAAATTTAAAGTGCTTTGTTCTGGGTTTGCGTAACAGCTCTTCAATGCAAAAACCTGAACGCAAAAACCTGCTCGGTTCTACTGCTTCTCCTGCACAGCTGAAGCGCTTCCCAACACAGCAGCTCAGGGCTTCTGAACAGCACCAGGGACAGAAAAGGACCATGGAACAGAGAACCTGCTTACAAGGAGAACTGGCAGGGGAATGAAGGGCAATTGCAACTGCTAAAACAAACCATTTTTCTTCTAAACTGCTCTGATTTCCCATCTATAGACTCAAATATTTTTAGTGGCTCTCATTAGATTTCTGGATACCTCTCTTCTGAAATTAGTGGCTTTCTACAATGATATGTAGGAGGTGAGGGGAATGTAAAATAGCCATATCATGGGTTTTTTATTTTAAACTAACTTGCTTTCAATACCCACGCTATCATTTATCTTGCAATTAATGTGAATTAAGATCCTCCCAAACTTTCATCTGAAATGTCAGTTCACTTCATTGGGTTTCTCTAATGAATTCCTGTAGCAACTTGTTTTCCTCCCTGCTATTTTCCTACCCTAACCTCTTTTTCCACCTGTTCTTCCCTTGCTTCTCTTTTAGATTCAGTTTTTTACAGCCCCGTTTTCCACCTGCTTCTTTAATCTAATCCTGTTCTTGGTTGCCTGGAATTTCACAAAGGTAAGAATGCTGTATTCTTTCCATATGTCAGAATATCTGGTACTTCTGCTGCATATAGTGCTGCTTCCCTGATTTTAATCTGCGGCTGATTAGCACTCTCTATTTTGCAGACGACTCCACTGATAAAGAACCAGCCTGGTTTGCAAATAAGATTAAATTGGCAGGAAACAGTCAATTGAGTATCTGCTTACTAAAAAGCAAAAGAGGACTTCAGAACTGTGTAAACCATCCCAAGATCTGAATAGCTCGAACCAAATTTTTTGTAGCCCTGGTATCAAAGGGCATTTACTTTGATATCCTACACTGAAAACAACACGTGGCATTCTGCTCTGTGACCCAGAGCCCTTCATAACCCTATGGAGAAAAGCAGAAATTGCCCTTCTGGCTTCCTGCTCGAAGCATGTCAGGATTGACATTAAGGTGTATAGGCAGGAAAACCCATCTCTGTTTTTGCAGGTAACGGGAGAATCTCAGCTCTCGTGCAATTTCTACTTGCACTTTGTAGACCCCGGAGAAATCAATAAAGAGTTTAATCTTCGACTATTGCTGTATTACCTAGTGCCAGAATAATACATATAGTGCAATCATTTTAATATTTTTTGTGGTGCCATGTTACGCTCAATCATCCACCAGTATAACTCGGAGCCAACCTGCTAATCTTTTACTTCTATTGCTAATTAATAAGATCATCAGACTTCTCTAGTAGCATGAAGCAATCTTTTAATGAATTTTGCAAGCCGTGTTACTTGTTGTATATCAATCCATCAGTTTTATTCTCAGCTTGGTATCGCCCTGGCCATTCAACAGAATATCTCTGCACGGAGATACCTGGATGCTGCTGACTTCATCTGAACAGAGCTGCATGATATGTGTACTCTGCCTCGGTAGCATGAATAAATGGATAGAGGACATCAGAAGAGTTATTGCTGTGTAGTCCAGCACGCTATTTACAGCTTTTACATCAAAAAATGCAATCAGAACCTGTGTTATTATAGAGGGAGCACTAGCCATAATCACTCAGAAAAGGCAGAGCTCTGCAGTCCCTATTTAAGCTCACAGCAGCAGCCCCATTCCCTTCACTGGACCATTTCTGAAGCAGCCAGCTGAATGGTAGTCGCTGAACTCAAGATTTCCACTATAAACTCCTCCTTTTCAGTTGCTCACAATTTATAACAACACAGCAGTGTGTTATAAAAAGTTTCTAGGTTTGGCTTTTGTCTGAAAACGTTCTCCGTTTTAGTTAGAACAAAACCAGTTCTGCATTGTTAAAATGGCAGAACTCAACCCAAATCTGTAACAACAGTGAGTTTCCCTTTTTATATGAAATTCTGCAGGGATGCAGAGCTGCTTCTCAGTTCACAAACCCACTATAGAGAAACTCCCAGGGATCTCCTGGAAGGAGTTGTCCAGCTGTAAGGCAGTGGCTCTTTTCCTCAGACTGCCCTGTGCTTATACTGTCACCCTCTGAAGCGATTAGAGCAGACTCGGAGTGCCCACGTCAGCAGCCCCTTTGTTCCAGGCCAGGGCTTCTGCTCAGCATGGAGAGAACATCACTGAAATTTGTCTTTTTAATGTTAAGTGGACTAGTCATTGACTGGTTGTAAATTACGTCTCGCTGCTTCCTGCCTACCTGGCATTGATTTTTGCTTATGGGTTACTTGATCATATCAACTTACAGAGGATCAGAAATTGCTTCTGTAATTCATGGTACAGCCTGAGAATGAAAAATACTAGAGCAGGGTTGTTGAGATAAAACTTCATTGCAAAAAAAGTTGAATATCTACTTTTCAGCGGCAGCATAATTTCTGACATTTCATCCAAAGTGCTGAATGCTAACTCAAAAGTATGGGTAACAGCAAGTTTAGGAAAAACTACAGAACATAACCACTGACATTCATTTTGTAAACCATTAACATCCTTCCTGAGTTCCTGTGCCCTGGAGACAGTTGCACAGATCATCTCAGATGGTTTCACCTCTCCTAATTTGCTGAGCAATTTAAAACCCAGTAAAAGAAGCCAGATGTGTGACCAATCATGTTAATTATCTTTA
Source organism: Clamator glandarius (assembly GCA_033459285.1). Lineage (NCBI taxonomy): Eukaryota > Metazoa > Chordata > Aves > Cuculiformes > Cuculidae > Clamator > Clamator glandarius. Next base: position 1,621,062 of record JAUNZM010000157.1, on the reverse strand, counting down.
TTAGGAACTTCGTTTGTTTTGTTGGAGTTGAAACCTAGCCCCAATTTGACCTGGGCAGTAGACGTGCTCAGTTCAGCTGGCACACAGAGGTGCTGACTCCCTGAAATGCTGAACACAATCAGCTCATGCCACTTCGAGGCACAGGAACGCAGGCGAGTGCCTTGCAGGGAGCAGGACGTGTCTGTGATACCCACAGCTCCGTGTGGCCAACTGGTGTCAGTGTACGTATTAACCAAAATCACATATGCTGCTCAGCCCACTGTTTTGTGGATACCCTTATTTGTGCTCTGCACCCCTGCAGAATTTCATATAAAAAGGGAAACTCACTATCATTCTACATTTCTGTTGAGATCTGCTGTAACCTCTGTACTGGAGAGATTTCTACCTTGTCTATGAATAGAAAACTAAAGTGCATGAAAGAAGGAAGGCACGAAGATAGAGGACACATGTGCAACTGTTTCATATTCAGAGCTGCATCATAACAAGATGAATTGGCTCTATGCTTTCCCCAAGAAAAAAAACAAAAAGATAATTTTCTGGTTTGGAATTGGAAAGGAAACATTTCCAACCCAACATTTCCAGCTTTATCATCCTTCTGCTATTGCTGTTTAACATTCTTGCTGCACGCACCACTTCCAAGACTCACTCGAGAACTCACTGGGGCAGGTATCATCTGTTAAGGAAATCCAGAAAGATGCCCTGCACTAGAAAACTTGATGGTTATTTTTGACTTGATGTAGAGGATTCATTGCAAATGAAGAAATGCAAGAACCTCGAGAACAAAGAGCCATGAAAGCATTTGGGATAAGACAAGGCTGTTCCAAACCAACCTCAATAGAGAACTGCAGATTCTGTGTACGCATGTACATGCGTGTGTGCTGCAACAGCACATTTACATCCACTACATTTCAAACAAAACCAGGCAACTTTTGGTTTGAAGCAACCTGCCACATTTCAAACAAAAACTTCCTTGTGTCTTGCAGCCAGCCTCCTGTAGGAACTGCAACCATTTTTATGATTTGCAAATGACCAACTAATTATCAGGTACTGTTATACTGCACTTTCAACACACACTAAACTTAATTTACTGCGATACTTATCTAAGCAGGCCAATAATCTCAGTAACAAGCTTGCTTTTCTGCCTATTCTAATTATGGAAATAGCAGCAGTCCTGGGAGACAAATCTAAATTATTTGTAGTTTTGCTGGAGTGTGTTAGCCAAGCGTTTTCTCCCTTTTCCCACTGACTCTCATGAATAAATAACACTCAAAAGCAAGAGTAAATTAATTAATGTTGAATCAGAATGAATTTCCTAATAATAATATTTATCATATCAATTAACAGCCAATTAGCACATCACGATCAGTGTTATTAGGGTGAATACAAAATGCCTTCTAAGTGAGTGTTAGGTTATTTTTACGATATTCAACGGCATTACTGAACTTCAGAGAGGTAATATAAAACACATCCAACCACAGACAAACATTCCTTGCGAAGACTATTCACTCCCCTTGCCTATTATACTTTACTTCAACAACACTTTGGGAGGTAACACTCCTGGCAACCACAAAAAAACAAGACTGGCTACTATCTACAGGTACCTGCACCATTACAGCCCTAAGAAAATGCTCTAATAAAAGATTTTTCCAGCTTGGCTCTCAGGACTAACCAGCAGCCCATTCAGAGTGGGATCCCCCAGCTCACAGTTGAAACTCATGGGAACCAACCAGCTAAAGACAAAAACCAGCAGTAATCCCTGAACCCGCACGGTTTATCTCAAAGGATATTCCTAAGCAGTGGCGTTCCCAAATGACTCGAAGCAAATCTCCTGAGCAAGAAGCTGCCCAAGTGTGGCCATTCAGTTTCTGCAAAGCTTTCCCCTACAGCATCTGCGATTTCTTGCTATCTCTGGTCAGCAGATTCACTTGCAGCTCTGCAGCTCCCGTGGCTCAGCTGGTGCTCCCAGCAAGGCCAGGACAATTCCAGTCCCCCTGCCTGAGCTTCCCCAGCTTGTCACCCACTCGAAGGCTCCTCAGGTGACAAAGTCCTTTTGATAAGCAGAAATGGAAACAATTAGACAGGAATTAGAGGACTAAATACTTTTCAAAGATCCATGCCTTCCTTTAATATTGGCACTAATCTATAAGATCATTTTACTTTTCTGTGTATGATGTGCACTAAATGAGTTAATTCCATGTAATTTAAATTTGTAAGTACATAACCTTACCCTGACTACCTCACACTTCCCGTATAAAATACTTCTCACTTGTCCAGAAGTAGCACATGAATTACCATCGATCAGTTCTCATACTTCAAGAAAGCTTGCTAGGATACTTAAAGGATGAGCGTGAATAATTTTACTTAACACAGAAAAAAAAGACGACCAATCTTCTTTTAGCATATTACTTGTCAAGCAGAGAAGCGCAACAAAATTCTATCGTGACATTTCCAACAGCAAACAGATTCGACTGTAAGAAATTAACACTGGTTCCTTTGTCAGACTTCGAAAGATTACTCACGCGGCATGCCAAGTTACCACAGCATTTGAATAATAAATAACTGCAGTACTTCAGCTTGATTTTAACATACTGGGGCAGGTCAAAGCACAGGAGAAAGATGGATGTTAGTTCTCGCACAGGCCACCTTAACACAGCAAAATTTTGATTAACCTGGAAAACATTCCAGGGGTAAGTATGTGCATTTTTAGAAAGAAGAGGCACTAGTGACAATAAGCACTCTGGATGTGTGCCCAGCAGTGTGCCCCTCAAGCTCCACCAGGGGAGATTTAGGCTTGAGATTAGGAAAAAATTCTTCCCAGAGAGGGTGTTTCGGCATTGGAACAGTCTGCCCAGGGAGGGGGTTGAGTCGCCGTCCCTGGAGGGGTTTAAGGTGAGGGTGGATGAGGTACTTAGGAGAATGATTTAGGGATTGGTGGGAATGGTTGGACTCGACAATCCAGTGGGTCTCTTCCAACCTGGTTATTCTGCGATTCTGTGATTTAATTAAAATGGAGGATTTTGATCTATATACTGCATCTAACAAGCTACCTCTCCCTTCCTGGAGATTGCAAAGGTAGAGCTGGGCTCTCCTACCTGCATAGAAAGCTTTCCAGAAGCTGCTTCTGATCAAGAGGGATTAGTAAAGATGGTTTAAGAAGAAAAACCCCTGGGCATTAATCCTCTAAACATTTCATCGACAACGTATCTTTACTACAATCCCTCCAATCCAATTAGGGTGGCTTGAAAATCATATCTTGGATTCCATGCTCCATTGTGATGGGTTCTGAGCGAGCAGAACGTTTCCAGGAGAGCAGCTAACGGCCTCCCCTGCCCCCAGCCCGTGCTCTGCTGCCCTGCCCAGGCCTGCTCCGGGCCCGCAGGCGGCGCGACCAGCGGCCACGCGTCCCTCACGTCAACCAGGGCCACTATTCCCAGCATTTCAAAGGCCAGCTTGCCACACACAAGAGAGATCTGAGGCATTATAATCTCTTTTCATTCAAAACCATATATAATCAAACACGCAAGCAGAGGTGAAGATAGAATTTTAAGCCCCCATTTCAGTTACTCAGAACCATCACTAATAAGAGCGAGCGGCCTGCAGCCTTGGGAAGCATGGACGTCGGCCCTTTTAACATTCATCCCTCTGAAACAACGCGTAAAATAATTCCTAACGCGATGTTTCACAAGCAAGGAACAATTTATCGCTTGTTAATTGAGCTTGACTTTTTAAATGTTCTCATGAAAATTACTTGGACTGTTTTTTCACAAGGGTGTATATTCACACTTACATTTATGGGCGAAGAAGAGAAAGAAAGAGCGTAATAAACTTGTTGCTAAAGTAAAGGACTTCCACTTTATTACCCCACTGCTGTAATGAAAAGATCTCATTAACATACCATTGGAGGACAACAAACAAAAATCAAATTGCTTGCAATGGAAAATGTTCAACAAAAGCAAAATAAAGCAATTTTTCTGTGTTTCACTAGACATTTCAGTTTTGTTGTTAAAAAAATCCCATTGTGCAGAAAATGTCATTTTATTGACTTAAATTGACTCACTGTTAAAAGCACTTAGGGAGATCTGTGTGTGAAATACATTCTTGCAATAATATCATAATTTATAAACTAGAGCTATTAACTTCTCTCAGATTTTAACAAAGCCATGATGCCCTTGGATGTCAAGAAGCTGCTTTGACAGAGTCCTCTCTATATCACAAAACACGAGTATCTATACAATGTTTTTAAAAAAATAAAAGGAATGCTGACCTACCACAGACAAAAATAACAATGGATATTATTTCTGAAATTATTTCAGCTCTGCTCCTCAGAGTCTGTCTTCCCATTCTGCAAATCTCCGCTTCATGCTAGTGGCTCGAGGCACTAAATTTGGCACCAGGTACATTCTGTTTACTAGAGCTGGGACTGATCCTGCCACCCCAACGTTGCCACCCATGCACTGGCAGGATTTCAGCAGGACCTTCAGGACCTTCAGAGAGGCGCCGCTTCTGTGCATCTTACCCCACACCACTCAACTTGGGGTGTTCGCTATGATGTATTAGCGTGGATCTCCAGGAATAACTTATTGGTGCAGCATACTAGGAGACAGGGCACATATCCAAGCAGTTATGCATTTTAATTAGATAAAGCAAGTCCTAAAAATGCTTTGAAGCTCTAGATGTAATTCAGTAGCGTTGGCTCCCAATATAATTGGGGTTTTTTCCTGCCACCTGCTCACTCATGCACAAGCTATTTGACCATCTCTATCACAACAGGAGGCTTAAAAAAAAAAATATCTTGCATTCTGATGTAATTCAGTTCCTCCTCCTCGAAAAAGAAGGAACCTAAACTAAACAAATTCACAACTTGGCTTTTGTGGTATAGTGGGACACAAAAAATCATCAACTGGCAATAAAACTGCTAAGCAAAACTAATTTAGGAGATGCAAAAGTGTGAAAGACAAGAAACATCTCACAGATTGTGAAATGGCATGTTTATTTAAAAAACAGACCAGGGAAAATAAGAAATATTGGCAGAGCATATATTTCATTGGCAGGCACTGGCAGGCTCCCTGGCTGTCAGTTGGTTGCCATCCCAGAGAGAAGAGCAAGCGCCCCGCAGCCCTCAGGCACCGAGCACCTAAACAGCAGCAACTAAATCAGCACGTAGGGCAGGTCAAGCCGTTCCTTCTCACAAATCATACCTTAAGCATCCTCAGGTACAGAAGGAGGCAAAGGTGGAAAGGGAAATGGAGACAGGGGAAAAAAAGCCCAAAAAGATTTGTTGCAAATATAGTTATATACTTCACTATCTGAAAAGGCAGGATCAGTACAGACAGGTACAAAATCCCAGCAGGATAACCAGGAACCACCGAGGTCTCCAGTGACAGCAAGGTCTCCAATTATTATTGCAGCAGCTGCTACAGACACCTCTGTGTGCCTATGGACTACCAGGAACCCACCCTTCTCACAGCTTAAAAGCCAAAATCCCTCAAAGGTTATTTTTAATTGTAGCTAAGGATAGATACTACTTTTTAAGGCAAGGAGCTAATGAGCTGCAGCAACACAGCTCTTTTCAGTTCATCATCTGAATTTATTTCAGTCCATCTCCTGCTATGCAGCAGGAGTCACCCATCCGAAATCAATAGAAAATCGACAGTGTAAAATTAGTATCAAAAAGAGAATTAGCATGTCTTGAGCCAAATTGTGCTCAATTTGCTCATGTTCCAGCTCTGAAGAATTCTTGATCTATATAAATGCAGATTAACTCCGAGCTTCCTTAACAATCCCGTTTTAGCTAAGAGAATCAAATACAGCCAAGCTACAATTTCCTTTAAGGATAATTTCTTTTCTAATATCTCTATTTTGTCATTAAATGAATGACGAGAAATCTCTTTATATTAGTTCCCAAGACAGCACTGCTAGAAAGCAAATTGTTTATCCACACACTTATTGTCCCCCTTTCTTCTGTGAGACTGGCAGGCAGAACTCACTAACTGGCCCCCAGACAGGCCAAAGTAGCCTTGAGGATGCTTACAAGAGTTTTCAGTGGTATATAACTTATTTTTTCCCCAGGCAACGTCATGATTACTTAGCTGATTCTCCCCAGGCCTCATTTTACCACTCAGCTGGTTTTGCTGTAACCTTGCTTTAAACCCTGTTGTTGAACTGTCTTCATACCTAATCAGCTGGAGTATTTATTTCTAGAGTCAGAAAAAAGCCTTTCTTCTCATGTTATAGAATCACAGTAAAACAGAATAGCTTGAGTTGGAAGGGATCCATAAGAACCACTGAGTCCAACTGCCTACTCCCCACAGAATTACCTAAAATAAATCATATGACCAGAAGCATCATCCCACTGCCAAAATGCGTTTACTTCAAACCACCCAGTGCCAGCCTCCTTGTTTATGAAACAAACTGCAGCATGCAGGCTGTGCACAGAATTTATTGAAAACACTGCATCTTATTCTTAAGGTTGAGAAGAAACCATTATACTTCCTATCAAAGCTAGGTTACTATTTAACTATCCTAGTTTATTCACATTAAACAATCCCTTCCCTTTTTATGTTTCCATTTGATTTACTGGTACTGCTGGAAGAAGTTTTTAACATTACCACCAAAGTTCCACATTAAAAGAAGAAACCCAGAGAAAATACACCTCTTCAAGAAGTGTCCTCAGTAGGAAATCCTTTAGAACACTTTAGAAAATTATTCTAGAATACGTAAATTAAGAGAAAATGTGGCGTGTTCACTGCCCTGACCTTACTGTCACAGTAAGTACCATCTTATCCTTCTGCGTAAAATAATTCCGTGTCTTAGGACCCAATTACTACTTGTTCAACAGGTCAACTTTCATAGAGCCGAAGCCAACATCTGAAATAGGAGGCCAATTAGCTAGCTACCCTTTTATTAGAGCAAAATCACTCTTCAAATCCAAAAGTCAACCAGCACGGAGACAGTTAATGTTATGTTAAATGAAGAAGTATTTAAAAATAACAATTACACCTGACAATATAATTACATTGCCTGAGTGTATAATCCCAAAAGAACGCAGAGACCTTTTTCCAAAGGTAATTTGAGCGTTAATATGAAACCCTATGTGTGTTCCTCTTAATTACATATGTGCCTGCTGAGAACATACGATAGAGTCCAAAAAGCTAATTCACTGTCAGCATGAGAGCAGCAACTAATATTAAATCTTGCACACCAAGTAAGTTTTCCAGATTACCAATTAAAACACAAAAATAGGATGCGTTGCAAATGTCGTAATCAGCATGAAAGTAAAATGTGAGCAAAATATTGCTAAATAGTGCTCAACTCTGAGCCAGCAGTGGGCATAGGAAATCCCCAAACAGTTTACCCTTTCTCTTCAAAGGCAGCAGCATCCAGCTGGTCTAATGCTGACCCCACGTGCCAGGATTTCACTGTCTTGCACTGGGTTGATCCTCGCCACCTCTGTCAATATGTAGAGCTAGTGTCATCTATAAACCACATTTGTTAGTTAAAGCACACGTCTCAATGGTTAAATTGTCTTCAGCAACATATAATGATTCAAAGCAGAATTTTCCCCCCCCTTTTGTAATTAGCCTTAAACATTTTGCATTTCAAAGAGATTTCTCAGTGGTTTTGTGTTGTCTTCTTGTGAGTCCCCAACTTGTTTCTGGCACTGAAATAAATGTTAAGGCACACCAACAAGCTAACACACATCTTGATTTACTTTTCAATCTGGACATATTCATGATCAATCAGTGTTTTCTAAAGAAAGTGCCTGGAGCATGAAGAGGAGAATCCAGAGTCAAGGCAGCCAATAAGCTAACCCTGGGGAAGCGAGACATGAACACAATTTTGAAGGCAGCAAAGACCCAGAAATACTTCTAACTGCATCTTTACCTGCCTTTCTGTTGCCTTGCTGATATATTATTAATTAATAACTTCCCAACAGAGCATTTTAAATAACAGCTGAATTTCTTTATGGATGATTAAGAAGCATAAAAGTATGTCTGCATGTTCAAAGCAATAAACAAGCCAGGTAGGGAGCCTGAACTACCGGGGAAACTGCTCTTTGAAGCCTGAAGATTCAGGGATGCTAAATGCCTACTGTGTGGCATTACGCAATTGCCAGTCTAGCTTAATACAATTAATCTGAAGAAATGTATAGGTTTTCTGCATTTTGCCTCAGCACAGGCAAATACTGTTTGAAAGGAAGATGATGGGATTTTAGAAAAAACACAAGGTTGGTTCGGTTCACTGCTTTATCCAAATGAAGCTATGCTAATTTAGGCCAGCTAACAATCCTCATTTTCAGTTCTCAACTAAGATAATGAAAATTGTCAAATCACAATCATTTCTACTCAAGATTTATGCATATTAGGAAATATGTTTCACCAGATTTGAAATGTATCATTAAGCGATAAGGCAAGATTTTCACATTTTCATTGAATACTGGACACACTTAATGTTTTGAAGGTTTATTTAGGGCAGCTTTACACTACTGCAGATGGATAGTTTTAAATACATGTTGAAACAAATCTGTAATGCTTGAAGATGAAAACTCATTTGGAGATCTGTTTATCCATCTCCACCTCAAAAAATAAAAAAGCCTCCTACTACTCAAAGAAAATTCCACCATTAGTATTCAACAATATCACCGCCTTTAAGATGGAAAGGAACTTGCAGTTACCATCTGAATAAGGATTTCATTTTTTAAGCCTATTGACTGTACTTAAAATTTCTTTCTAGTGTTTAAACTGGTATATAGACAGAAAAAGGGCAGCTTCAGTTTTGCTTACTGATACCACCTTCCAAATAAATAATCCAGGCAGCAGATAAGAAAAAAAAATTCTCTCTACTGTTTTCTAGACAATGCAATATAAAATCATGAATATGTACGCGGCAAACTCTAGGCAAGAGGACATATGCGAGAGGACAAGCGGAGCACAAGCACATCAAGGCTTCGCAGTATGTGGGCTGTGTTGATGGCCATTTGCACGAGATCAGTCTCACGCGCAAGCACCGAGGCACATATCCAAATACCATCCCATGGTTTTGTTTCCAGCTCTTCCAAGGCCGTATGTTTCTATTCCACTGATCCACCACGTATATTCTAGACTCTGAGCACAATCAGTCACAGGTAGGCTTAGTCATCAAGAGGAGATGCTCGATACATCTTTACAGACAGACTTGTGGCCCTCCTCTTTGTCTCCACGAATGAGCCACCCCACAGACTCCTGGAAGGATTTGTGTGCCCTCTAGGACAGCCAGCGCCAGTCCCAGTTAAAGTTTTGACTCATCTTTCAAAGCAAACAGAATCTGCTCTCAATTCCCCAGACAAACTGCTACAGTGCTTTTTCATTGTAATATTTCTTTCTGTCTCCTAATCTTAATTCTTCTGGTTTATGGCTGAGTCCTTCTACAGGGATCCATAGCAAATGGAAAGAATAATATCTTTTCTACTTTCAGATATAAGATGGATCATTTTCCCTCCTGATATGCTAGAAGATATTTATCAGTTTGAGTTATGAGGCCTTTCTGACTGTGAAGATTTAAACATCGATTTAATGCCAACTTAAAGACTCCTAAAAGTGTAGGAGATTGCATTAGATAAATAATTTAACAATAAAAGGTATATCAGGGCAGACAATATTGCAGCTTTCCACCAATCAATCACCGTTTTCCATGTTTATCCAATTTCCACCTCAAGGCTCTGTACATCAAATTGCCCAGACATATACTACATGATTCAAATAAACTTCATCATTGAATAAAATTGCAGAAGCATTAAAATTCCCTAATATCAAGATAGCTGACATTATGTTAAATATTGGCTTCAATTCTGTAGGGTAATAAATTCTGACCTAAATCCAATCTTTCATGGATAGCTGATTCATAATGAAAAATTACTGTTTTGTCATGTTACCTTAGGAAATTTACTGTGGAAAATACAGCACCAGGCAGTCTTTGAGAGATATGATAATTAAAATCACAGTTTCCTTCCTAGGCACCCTGAAACAAAGGGAACAGGCTTGTTTTCTTGTTTTGGTGCAAAGATAGCAGATGCTCACAGCTACCAGATCAAGAGAACAAGTTACTGTTGTGCTTCTCCCGGGTCTCTAGCGCAGAAGCTAGCGACTGGCAGACTGAACAACTGACCTTTCTTAAAGTAGCCAGCAACCAGCCCCCACCACACAGTGTTCCTGTACGAGGCTGAAGCTGCTGAACTAAACAGATAAAAAATGAAGGGAAACATCGCAGAAAACCTTTTCTCAGATTTCACATCTGCGCGTTGCTGTGGTGCGAAGGCGAGAAGAAAATGTGAACTTGTGTTAACTGTAACCTTTTAATTGTAAATGATGGAGCTGAATCTATTGGAATTTCTCATTAGGAAGACTCAGACACGGAAGCCTCCTTGTAGTATTCTTTGGAAGCCTGATAGAAGTGATTTTTGAACAAGCAACCAAAGAACATAACTCTTTTTTGGACAGAGAGAATGACTTTGGGATAAATCCTCAAACCTGTTCACAGACTTACATACAGACTAGTGACATTCTTTCAGAGCACCCACACCTAATCCCATGCGAAAAAGAAGGTACAAATGGGTAACACACAATGCAGTAAATTCCTCCTTTAAACATCCCTTTTCCTCCCTACTATTCAGTAAATGAATCACAGCCCACAAATAGATGGAGAACATGAAAATGTATGTTTCTGTTTAGTCACGCTACCGTTGAGCTCAATGATATTACGCAGCACAGTAATGCACCGCACACATAGAAGCTCTCAGTCTTAAAGTAGCTTGGTTTAAAATACTTCACTGCACAGAAATATCCATTGGCTGGATAGAAACCTTCATTTCCAAATAAATGTACACTTTCAAAAACCTGCCTGAAAAGGGGCGCATTCCCTTTAACCATATACTTAATATAACAAATTCCCTAAACAGTTAAGGTGTCTGTTGCAAGAAGCCACAAAAGAGGAAAATTCTTTGCTCCAGCTCAGAAGGAGGAAATTAAATGTCAAGATTTTTCCCCGTAACTATTTTAAAAGTAATACAGTCAGGGCCAGTGACTTCAAACCGAACTGTGGCAGCCTCAAACCACAGCTAGTAGGGGATTTCTGGGACACAACACCTTCCCATTCTCAAAATAACAGTTCATCAGCTGTAGATTCCTGTGAAAACACAGCATTACTTTCCTAAGTATAGGCACTTAGACAAGTGCAATGGTAAGAAAAGTAGAGCTGAATTTCTAGCAAGTCAGCCACAGCAATCCCCTTGCATCCTGGTGGCAACATTTCAGGCCTAAATCAAAAAACAAATCTGAAAGTGAAGTGTCTTTTCATTACTTACATGCTAATTTTAACTATCCAAACTAGCACATGTGGCCATAATAAAAGGTAATCTGACAATCCCTGGAAACATACATTCTTCCCAAGAGCTCATTTTCCTCCTTACGACATCACAGTTTCATTGATTTTCTTAGAGCTGGTTCTGCTCTACACAAGTATGGGAAGAGGAAAGACACACCACTTAGTTCATAAATTCATCTTGCCTAAAATGCAAGTACTGAATTTTGAAACAGTAATGAAAGTAGTGCTGGAAACATGGTTTCCAGAACAGAATATTATCTCTATACATGGTGTAATTACATCTTAGTGTTCTGCAGAATACCAGCGTATGGCTTAAATGCTATTAATTGTAAGCAGTTTTGTTCCACAGGATGTTGTTCGCTGATAACTACTCAATTAGGGTTATTTTGCAATTAGTCTACTCACAGTAAATTTATTGCAACTGGAATCATCTATGGTGCAGCAAATTAAAATGCTGTCTGGGCTGCACGTGCAGTGGCTCTTACGTGCTCCTTAGACCTTGTATAGCTCATGACAGTAATTTTGTCACACTGACAGAGCAAATGTACAGAAAAGCAGCACCAGCCAGTGCCATTGGTAATCCTGAAACCAGAAGAAAAAGACAAATTTGGGGTACAAGAACCTTTACGTCAAAACCACTGAGTCTAAAAAAGCACTGCCAAAAATGTGAGAGTTAAGCAAGCCACACGTTTATATGTCACTGTGCACACACATGCATGTTGAGCACATGAAATTCTGTATTTGCTTAGTTACAGCTCTCATTTTTTTTTTTTTTAATTATAGAGAGGATGCTTTCATTTCACAGAAAAAGTCACTCAGGCACTGCCAGGGGTGGCTGAGTCCCCATCCCTGGAGGTGTTTAAAAGCCAGGTAGATGAGGTGCTTCAGGGACATGGTTTAGGGGCAGATAGGCACAGTTGGACTCGATGATCTAAGAGGTCTTTTCCAACCTAGTGATTCTATGATTCTTTGATTTCCACGCCTTGAAGAAGTGTTCTGCTCCACCCCATAAGTATTTGGTATCTTTGTGGCTTATCCTCTCCTTTTCTGCAAATCACACCTCTTTCTGTTGAGTGCTGTGAATTAGTCCGATAAAACATTACAGACATGCAGTTTGCCATTACTCGTGCATATTATTCAGTAAACAGAGTCCAGAGTCCCTTTCTCTCAGTTTAGAAACCTGAAGAAGGCTGTCCTTTCTAAAACAAAATGGAAAATTTTCTTCTCAGCAGCCCATAAGAAGCTGAAATCTCTTGCTTCAATGTGCCAGAGCAGCACTGTCAATAAGCAACCAGGGAGAAAGCAGTCTAATCTGCACAGAACTCTTTTGGTGCTGATGAATGATGTGGAATGAGGGCAGCTTGATTATTCTGCTACTTTATTTATGCATTGGGTTTACCCTACAAGGATGAAAGCAGCAGAAAACCTGTTTGATTTACAGGCTAAGAAAAGACAACAGAACAGTCAAGGGGAAATAAATCAGGCTAACTTGATGCTCTCTGCTTTTCTAGGGACTTTTGCCAGAACCACATCTTAGAAAACGCCCCTCAAAACCCCCTTCTTATGTACTTTTGGTCTATCTGGGGCCACAGATCTGGGGCAATCATAAATCCAGTTGGGTAATTAATGACACAGATTAGGCCAGGGTCTCCCCTGGGGACATTGCAGCCCGGAGAAGCTGCCTCAGAGAGGGACTGATGCAGTTACCACTTGGCACCATGTCTGCAAAGACTCACGGACCTGGTGCCAATGACTGAGGAACCACACACTGCACACCCAGCGAACCCGCCGGGCAAGGGATCCAGGGCTTCAACCTACCACGATCCACACAGGAGTGAAGAACAGATAATTCAGAGACTGAATCCGGCCAGTGGGCAAGACCTGGGCTTGTTTTTTCCATTGCAGAAGGAACACTGCAGGCAGAAGACAACTTTAATACGCTTGTTGAAATGTGTAATTGTGCAATTATAATTGCACTGCTGCCCAACGATCTGGGCAGCAACAGTCAGGGTGTCACTGGCCATCTCAAACTGTACTCCTGCCCATGGTAAAAAGGGATTCTGCTGGGGAAAACACGGTACATATTGGGTTACTTGCACTTTATCGAAGAGGATTTTATCTAGGTACAGAGTGAAGCTTATTTCAAAGTCAGGAATTCACACTGTAGCTTCTGCTTCTCCCTGGTACATCCACACAAGAGGAAGGTCATATATGATGTCAGACAAGGAAGGGAGGCCAGGTCCACCAGCACCTTTGGTGAGCAGAAGCAAGTCTGGCACACTGGGGGAATCAGTGTCTCTAGACAGGGCCAGGCAGGAGATACATGGAAATAATACCTGCTCGTCAAACAGGGACTAAACGTGATGCTCTTGGTTCTAACAATTCTTTCTTTTATACACATACACTGAGGATAGTCATATTGGACTTTTGCCTTTGGAAACAATAAAATACTCAGAAGAAAAAAGAAACAGCTTGTAAGACTCTGTTCCCATTGATAACCACCCAAGGGAGCGCATCACTTAACATGTACGACAATCCAGCTGGATGGAGTCGTGTCCATGATTGATAGCGACACTCAGCAACTTTGTGGTTTTGACCAGCTGAGACAGGATCCAAGGGGATTAAATGCTGGATGACATCTCAATGGAAACCATAGCACTGGGAAGACATTTATATGTTGGGATAATGGATGAACGTGCTGCTTCAATGAATAAATATTTACTCTTCACAGCTCTACTGAAAACAGACAGGAAAAGTTTTTTCAAACAAACTGAAGGGAGTAGCACTCACATGCTTAATACATACTCAGTCCCTCAATGCCCAACTTTTGCTAACAGTATAGAGCTTTTTTGATGCATAAAGCAGCAAGACCTCCACCCAGACCTTCCCGTACTAGCGATGCTAACAACAAGGTTTCTTATATCCTCAAAACCCAATGACCAGACTTTCATAAGCATCTCTTAACCAAGTTCAACTCCGTGAATGGATGTTGGGAGTTGATGAAGACACCTTTGATGAGAGATGGAACCAGTCCGTGAGTGAACAACAGCATTATTTATGTTCTGCATAACAGAACTGACTGAATCAGTCCGTGAGTGGACAACAGCATTATTTATGTTCTGCATAACAGAACTGACTCTCCTGTCATTAGAGGAGAGGATCCTAGAGACATGCTTATCACAGTAGATTCCACCAGTGGCACCCCAGGGACCTCAGGGGCACCTGGGGGGTACTCACAGATACTTAGCCTGCCACCAATGTCTGAGTTTGCTCAGTTCTGCCTTCTTTACTATTCTCTTATCTTCCCTTCAACTTGTGCCACCTTTGCTGTCCCTCTCCCTGCTTCCCATCGAACATCAAGTCTTTTGCCTGCTCCATTATCTCCTTATCTCCAATGTTCGTGCACCCTGGTTAATGATTTTGAGTATTACCATAACAAAAGAGAAAAAACACCAAAAACCAGACATGGTAAAAAACAAAGCAAAACAAAAGAAATAGTCAGAGATGCATGGAGGTGGAAAATGGGGGGGGCTCAGATTGTTCCTCCTGTAAATTGAAAGTCTAAGCTTCCTTTTATAGAGATATGCTCTTGTTTGGAGTCATCCTCTGGGACATCTTTTTCGTTCCACTGTGCAGGGAGTTTAGCCTCCTAATTTAGGCAATAACCATGTGAATTGTCCTCCATCCCACACTGAAACCACCCAACAGTGACCACTGCTGTGAGATGGCGCAATAAACAGGTAAGCCATGGGGTTTAGAGCATGGAACCAAATATTCCTAGTGAGAGAAGCTAAACAGCCCCTGATCCCTGTGGCTCAGCATGTTTGCTGAACCAAGACCTATTCTCTTGTTTGTCAAAATCCCTCTGCACTTTCAGCTTGGACAAAGACATGGGCATATCCCTACATGTACGGGCTGAAGTGCCACTTACAGGATGGGGATTTTGAGCTGCTGTATAAACAAGTGCTGCTGCAGATAGTGCCATTCATTGATCAATATCTACTTTGATCAGCTGAAAAAAAAACCACAACAAAACTAAAAACCTAAACAAAAGCATTTCACTGTATGGGAAACTTAGAGCTAATGGTGGCACACGAAGCACTCTTCTTGAGAAGTAGGCAAAGGTCAGCCTATACATGCAAACCGACAGGAAGATGAGAGGTAGCTCGTGTATCTGCATGGAGAAACTAAAAGACACAAACCAAAGCCCGGCTTACACTAGCGGAGATGACCGACTCCCTTGTGGAAATTACTTTTGCTGATTGAAGTACATTAAAAATACAAGTGAACCACAAAACCAGGCTTTTTTTCCCCCTTATGCTTTTGAAACTTTTTTTACTACACTTCTGATAATTATCTGGCTTATCAAAATGCTTAACAGTCCTGGTTATCTAGACCCTGCTGTGCCAGAAGAATGGCCACCTACGGCGCTAACAGCAATACCCCTCGTTTACTGGCTAGCATGAGGCAGCAAATTCACCACGGCTGTTCCCTGAGCCCAAAAAAGCACACAGCTCCTGTACACAGTACAGGCTTTTTGCGCATGTCTGTAGATTAAGAACTAAAAGTAACAGGACTATGAGCAGACTACCTAGATGACACAATGTAATAGAAGTCTGCTGGAAGTAAAGTGAAAAAAAAATCCACCAAGGATCTTGTGACATCCACATAACTCCTTGTTTGAGACACCCTCAAACTCTCCCTTCTTTTCAGACTAAATACATTATACATTCCTGCAATAAAGCCATTTTTTTCCATCATCAGAAGGCCATTTGAATCACACAGAAACCTTCTCCCAAGACACTGTGCTACTTCTCCTTCACCGTCCGCCAACTTACCCTCCAGCGTACAGAAACGCGTCACCTTCTCCGGCATCAGCTTCCCAAGCTTGTGCTGACAATACACGTCTGCGATCTCCTGCTGACACTGCTTGGATTTGGCGCGGGACATGGCTGAGATTGCCTCCTTGCCCGTCACTTCACACTTCGGTGGTTGGTCGTATCGCAGTTCAGGGGAGCTGTTTCCACTTTTCTTTAAATGATGCTGTCTGGGAGACCAGTGAATCTCCTTCACATTGTTGGTGGTGGTGGAGCTGCTGCTGTTTTTTCTGGGGTGATCACTGAATTGCACCACTTCATTGGAGTTCTTCCCCAGCAGTAAGTTTTCCTTCATTTTATCCTCTTCCAGTTTCTTTCTCAAGTGCTCCTTTTGCTTGCTAAGGGTTTTTTTCACCAGCTCAGACTGGTGTTTTTGCCTCTGAGTCCTGGGAGCAAAGTTACTGTTATCAATATTTTCAAAGTCCTTGGGGACTGAATTTTCATTATTGCTGTCTGTTCGCATTTTCTCTTTCGGTCGGTGGGAAAAATAGCCATCCTATAAACAGGGAGAAAAATTATACTCATCTTACTAAAAATAGTCATATTCCATGCATTACAAGCATTACATGAAAACATATATCAACTGCAATCCAACATACTGCAAAAAATCCCCACTAGGGCTCATAATAGAGAGAGAGGGCTCTGAGCTGCCCAAGTCAGTGCAGACAAGCACTCGCTGGCACCTTTTCAGCCCTGATCCAGAGTCCAGCCCTCATCTCAGATGGAGCAGGGAGGTATTAAACAGGTTTGTGAGCGATTGTTAACTAGATATTTCACCCTGACATGCCAGGCTCAGACACCACCTTCTTCTTCTCCACATTGGGCACTCTTTGATAACTCCACAGACCATAATATTGCAACATTTAAAATATATCATATAAAGGAAAAGAAACAGACCATGTAAAGTATTTGCCTAATGGAGAATAACACACTAAAAAAACCTGTGACAGACTGGAACAAAACCAAGAGGCACGAATACATGTAAATTACTGCCCAATGGGAACCCCTCGTGATAGCCAGGGGCAGCTTTCAGTCTGCAGAAACTAGTCCCCAGGCTAGTGGGAGACAAGTTTTAAATGTTTGTCTGTCCTGTTTTCTTCCCACTAGTGAAAGATCTAACATGGAAAAATCAGAGGATGGTAAATGACCACATCCATTGACAATGACTGACAGGAGCCACTCTTAGTACCCATGAGACACATTTTGTATTCAAAACATTTTACCAGCATTAGCTAATTGTTTCTCACACTTCTTCTGCCAGGAGCTTTTTAACAGTCAGGTTTTGTAGAGCAGGGAGAGGGGAGATAATGACTTCCAAGGCCATGCAGGGAGTCAGCATCACTTTGACCTCTTCAGCTCAGCAATGAGAAATGTTTGAATAGTTTATTCATTAGAAGATGTGGTTCTGTGAATGACTGAAGTGATTCACTCTCCATGAATATTTTGGCTTATAAGAAGCTTTAGCTATCAGACACAGAGGAATGCAAAGTTGTTTATTTAAAAAAAAAAACCCACCAACTTCCACACCAGCCCAATCTCAAACAAAATATTTATAGTTTGGAGAGAATGTATCTTTAAAAACAAAAATCTAATTTTTAAGAGACACATGACATCAATTTTTTTTTTCCTGTCTTTTTCTTTTAAGGGGAAAATAGCATAGTTTTTTTAATAGATTCATAGAATCATTTAGGTTGAAAGAAACCCTTAAGAT
This sequence comes from Clamator glandarius, assembly GCA_033459285.1. Taxonomy (NCBI): domain Eukaryota; kingdom Metazoa; phylum Chordata; class Aves; order Cuculiformes; family Cuculidae; genus Clamator; species Clamator glandarius. Next base: position 1,603,116 of record JAUNZM010000157.1, on the reverse strand, counting down.
GATCAAGTCCGACTGTAAACCTAACATTGCCAACTCTGCCACTGAACCATGTCCCTAAACAGCACATCTATTGATTCTGTGAATGCTTCCAGGGATGGTGCCTCAAGCGCTGACCTGGGCAGCTTGTGCCAGAGCTTGACAACCCTTTTGGTGAAGAAGTTTTTCCTAATAACTCTTTAAGCTATAATAAAAACATATCTAAAATCCTAAGCTGTACAGCAAGTGGCATGTTGATAAAGGGGAAAGGAAGGGGGAGGTGATGTTCACTGCCTGCTGCTGTTTTTACCTATTAACTCCTATTACCCACAAACGAGACACTGGCCTGAACCAGAGCGACAAGCACACTCAATCCCATCTCCTGAGGAGGCTGCTGCCCTTCTGCTCCATCCAAACCTCTCTGTAGCTTGAAAAAACCTGAAAGGATGAGGTTCAGGCCTGTTCCTGTTTCAAACAGCACCTGATGTGACACTATGTGAAGTTTCAGGTGGGATTTTTGCTCTCCACATTATCACCTCCAGCCCATGAAGCCAGTCCAGATGTGCAGCTCCGAGTATTTAAGCAGAACATTCCCACCTAGCTGATCTACTGTGCTTGCAGAGAGCAGTAGAAAGCCATGAACAAACCTCAGGAGAAAAAAGTAAAGTAAACAGCAGATTTACTGGTGTGAAGTTCACCTCTTTAAACTGTTTTCCTCCTTCAAGTGCTTTGCTCCCCTCTGGGAAATGCTCTTCCAAGGCTACACGCTGGAATTTCTTAAAATGAATTGACAAATGAATTTTAAATTCTTCACAGGCAGATACAAAACTAAGCTTGGCTGTAACTCTACCCTGCCCACAAGGACAGCAAAGGCCTCAAAAGCTCCCCTCCACAGAGCATCCGCGGTGTCCGCAGAGCCCTCTCTCTGGGAGGAGCAAGACCAAAAGAACAACTATAGCAGCCAAGAGCTATAGCTATAGAGTGAAAAACAAGGATGTGTAACAAATCACAGCTCGACAGTCAAATTCCATCCTCATGAGATCCCACACCTGTTGATGCAAGTGTTAAATGCCACAAACCCAGAAATCTCCATCCGCCTGCAGTCTGCATTTCCCTCAATAACTCTCACCAAAGCAGACCGCGATTTTTACAGTATCACAATTTGAAGATAGGATCCATACGCGACAGAAGAACGTACGCATGTTTGCAGTGCAGGGGAAACGAAGCTCAGCACTCAGAGCTTTAAAAAGCAGCAGTTGCCAACAGTAAATTGTGTTCATCTGTGAAGTTCATGAGTAGAAACAAAAGCAGCGCATCTGGTTTTCAGATGGCTACAGGAGGATGGGTTTTACTTGCTCTGCAATATTTGATTTTTACAGTGCTGGATTAACTGAAGAATTTGCTGGGGAGGGACTGTTTATCAGGGAGTGCAGGGGCAGGTTGAGGGGGAAAGGTTTTACGCTGAAAGAGGGGAGATGGAGATTAGACCTGCGAGGGTGGGGAGGCACTGACACAGGTTGCCCAGAGCAGCGGTGGCTGCCCCATCCCTGGAGCTGTTCAAGGGCAGGTTGGATGGGGCTTGGAGCCCCTGATCTAGTAGAACATGTCCCTTAAATCATTCTATGATTCTTTATTTGCTATGGATATATAAAGACATTCAAGGCAGGACAAAGCCATACTAGAGAAAGATGATCTTGACATCAGGCATTTCTACTTTTGACAGTACCATGGGATGTACATCAGCAGGTTTGCCATTTCAAACAACCTCTTTCAACTTTTGTCTAGCTATTCACTAGTAGAACCTTCTTACCTCTTTTCCTGCTCGCAAATTAAATACACTGAAAAAAAAGTGGATAGTTATAGCAGGACCAAGTTAGAAGTAGAGCCTATTAATATAGCCTGTATGTATCCACAGTCAGAGATGAAAGCACTATTTTCAAACTAACACCTGACAATGCTATTTTTTGTTTTTGTCTCGACTTCATCTCATTCACAGAATACACACAAAAAGTTATTACAGAAGGCACCATTTTGGCCTCTGCAATAGAGTAATTTTCTTCAGAACAAACATAGATCAGAAGAGGTTCTGTCCAAAGGCAGCTCATCTGGGAGGCTACCCTGTAAAAACTACCCAATATTTCAGGTCTCAGACACAACGCACAGTGGCCAAGAGCACGTATTCCAGCTGTGCTCCCACTACATTCCAGTTAAAGCACTCCCCTTCTGTGTGATCTCACACATGCTTCTCTGGCATCCCTGCAGCGACACGGCCTCCCCTCAGGTCCAACAGTGCAAACGGAGCCCCCGGCCCGCGGCAAGTCGTGTTCGTGGCTCCGACACGACCCGCTCCTGCTCCTGACACCAACCAGAGCCAGTCCACTCTCACAGAGAAGCTCAGGATCAGGTCAAAGTATCTTTCTCTATATTTTAAAAGCCAACTCAGTTCACAGCCTTTATAAAGAAACCTGTGGAGGCTTTTCATCACTTTGTAGCGCTGTATTTCAAAGCTCAGCTGTGACGCTGGGTATCTGTCACAAACCACAGGCCTATGAGAAGGGTTTCCAGAAACAGACGTTTTCAGTCCTAACTCTATCTGGTTCTCCGGAGATACACAGAGAGGTGAACTGCCAAGCAGTCAACGTAAGAGCCCTGGCAGGGAGAGTTCTGACGGCCGTGGGGCCTCTCCTGAGCGTACTGCAATTCAGCAATAACAAGCAAATGCTCCCAAACTGGGAAGGAACAGTCTGTACCCAGGAGTGTGCATGAGGTCGCTGCCAATTACATTCTGATTGCCATTGATGCTAAAAATAATAATACAACATTAATGCAGAAAAAACATTTTAAGCTCCGAGCCACTGCATGTAACGAGAGAGTTTGAATTCTGCGCCGAATCCTGCTCCTTGCTGAACGCATGTGCTTCAGTTTTCCAGACTCCAACTTCAGTGTGGTTGATTCAAACCTGTCACACGCAAAGTGTGCTCCCTGGCGTGTTAGCCACCACGCGTATGGCGACTGGGGGTCTGCAGCTCAAGGACTGTGAGCCTGACTGAATCCCAAGCCCCATCTATCTCAGCAAAGGAAGCCCAGGTTCCCACAGAGACAGAGATGGAGCCTTTGCGATCTACTGAGCAACAACAAAACACACAGACCTTCCCCTAAATACAAAGTACTGGACACGTTGGCCTTAAAGGACAAGAATAAATCAAAACCATCTACGAGAAAAAAAAGAGATTTTTTTTCCTCCTGTCACAGTATGAAGTACATAAAAATTACTGATCACACATGAAAATACGCAGTCTCTGAGCATCCACGCAGTATCATGCACATGTGAGACAAAACGAGCCCCTGGAGCTGGTGCAGACTATCGTCACCTGGCTGGGACGAGCTGCGCTGCTGCAGGCTCCAAACCAGCTCACAGCTCCAAGAAGCAGTGACCAGCTTTAAAATCTGCATCATACATCAAAGCCTGGAAGAGACCTGGTCGGTTTTTACGAGACCATCTACTTTGCCTGTCCTGTGAGCAAGAAGAACTGAAACAGCACTGTAAGAAGAGAATAAAAACAAGTTTCTGTTCGGTATTAATTACAGCTCTGCGACATATTATTTTAATAATGCTTATTAATTATTCAATAATGATGCCTTCCAATTGCCAGAGGAGTGAAAGGATGGCATTCCTACAAGCAAGGGTGGCTCCTGGATTAAATCATTTATTTTCTGATCTAACTTTTGCATATTTGAGGGCTGTTTCTTGGTTGAAATCAAAATCATTTCCCCTCAGCATAACTACAAACATTATACTATGGTCTTCAGAACAAGAGCAGAAATTATAAACACTCTTCATGCTCCAGTGGGCTCAAAAATCTGATTTCATCCCCCTTTTTGAAACAGCTGGGCACTCGTCTCCCTGGGCACACAGCCAAAGAAACATCTCCAGACCACCCGTTCCAGAGGCAGATGCAGGCTCCCAAACCAAGGAGCACAGCAACTTTAGCCCCACAGCAGATCCCCAACGCAGTCATGGGAAGCAGCTTAGCTCCTTTCTCCTTTTCTGCAACAGTCTAAGAAAAAGATCCTTCTCAAACACTGTAAAGGGCATTTGCCTGCAATTGTCCACATGCTCACTCTTCTGCTAGATGCGTGCAGAAGGATGGGCACCACCAGACTTATAATAAATAATACTTAAAAAAAAAATAAAAGTCACAGCAAAGAATTGCTGAGCAAGGCAGAAGAATCAGGAATCTCTCTCCCTTCCCATTGTCAGATCAAGCGAGCCCATTCCCCGAGATGATGGAGCGTGTAGGCTCTGCAGGAGCTGTGGGCACCTCACTTGTGAGCTACAAGCCCACTGTGCTCCAGAGGCCGAGCATCGCAGCAGATATTGTCTGTGCACAACTGCACAGATTTGAATATCTTTCAGATGCTTGTTTCGATGGCTCAGGCTCAAAAGACCACAGGGTCAAGGAAGCTCTTTTCCCAGTTAGGGTAGGACCCTGCCGTTACACAAAATCAACTCTGGGGAGAGCACCCACCCTACTGTCGCTCGTCCTACCATATCCACATGTTTCAAACTACAAAACACCCACTGCAGGGACACAGACATCCTGCCACCCCATCAAACCAAAGACAAAACTGAGAACTTAAGTCGAAGACGTGGTTGATATGCCACGAGACCCTTGGAAAACTAGTACTTTTGGCAGGTTTGGACAAATGGGCAGCCAAAGACAGCAGATGGACAAAGACAGCAGATATTAATGTAGTTGAATTTTTCCATATGTTTTGCCATTTTGCTATAATAAGTACATTGTACTTTAATTGTCTGTGGCTGAAAAGTTGTGAGAAACACTTTGTGAGAAATATAGTTACTTTATGCCTGACATTAAAGAGAGAGACAACGAAAGGTGAAAAGAAATTTATTGACTTTGAACTTGCAAGCTGGTAAAGAGGAAAGATGTAATTGTTTCAAATACAGTCCTTTCTGTTATGTAAAAAGATTATGAGAAAAAGTGATCATTTGGGCTAAAAGGGGGATTCCAAGACTTCAAAAAGCACGAGTCCTAACAAACACTGCCAGCCCAAATGTTTACACTTGCATTTCAAGGCCGCAGAGTAACAGATGGAACGTCACAAGTGCACAGGCACAGGGGACCCCGCACTACAACATCTGCACTGGGAAGTGAGTGTTTCGAGGACTAGAAATAATTGTAAAAATATCATTAGTAGAAGCTGCTCCCCCTCCACTTTCCATACATAAAATCTGTACATTAAGGAAAGATGTTCTGGTTTGAACTAGAATGAAAACAGATTCAAAACTTTGGCTGCTCTCCTCAAAACTGTTTTTCTGTTTCTTGCTAATATGTGGCTAACTTTCAGGGGAATTGAGATTAGACAGTAAAAATCACTGCACCCCTCAAGAGTCCAAACAGATTTTCACATCTGTGCCAGCTTAGCACAGTAACTGTATCAACAACCATGTTGTGTTAACAGTAATTTCAAACGTTCATCTGGTTATTAGAAGTTTGGAATGCTGCTAGATGGAGCTGTGAAAGCACATATCCATAGTATTTCAAAAATTGAAAACTTCTCAAGAAATTTTGTGCTAACACAGGAGGACTGGAAGACGCTACAGACTAGTCACATTCATTCAGTCTGTAACAGAACTTGATTTATAACTTGTAACTGCCCCGACCTTAATGTTTCCTCTCAAACGATGCTGGATCCCATGAACAGACTCCAGTCTAATGCACACAGCCCTTCTCTTGGCAAAGGTCCCTCCCGGTCAACCTCACAACAGTAACACCAACGCTATCCGAGTTCAGGGAGGCGGTTTTGCCTGCATATCCATATGTCTGCACACGCATGCTCATATTTTAATGGTTTCTGCCTCTGTTTTGTGGTGCGGTTTGCTCTGCCTGAGCACAGGCGACGGAACCCACTCTTGCATGACACAACTCATTGCTCCGTTCCCAGGCAAACAAACCCTCAAAAGACTTGCTCACTTTGAGCAACTATCTTGGAACATTTACCAGTGATATTAAGTCTCCTGGATTCATTTCAGCTTAACCACATCTTAAAACAGGGTTCACCATAAAACTAGCAAAGAGATGAAGGAGTCCTGGCTTGACAGTGCAAAACGTGGTTTCTGAGGAAACTCAGGAAAACCCTGGAGGTTTATTTTCCTACAGCTTCTTCCCAAGAGAAGGTGAATCTCATAAACCTCCCAACGAAGAGTTCAGACATGAAGGAGCTTAAAAACAAGTCAGCACTTTCTCAAAGGGAAGGTAATTTAAAAGACTTTTCATCTTGCCGTCTATGACTTCGTGGCCCTTGAACAGGACTCTCAAACAGCATCTGAAAAGACAAGCAGTTTCTCAGAGCTGATGTCCCACAAGTTCTTAAGGGGTGTCGGGCTGCTCGTGCTGTTTGTGCTCCTGAGAAGGCTTCACCCAGGACGTGGCAGGGCTGGCACAGCAGCTCCTCAGCTGAGGGCAAGGGTGGAATATCTACATTGTTGTTCTTCCTGAGGGTTATTCCAATACTGAAATGAAAATGGGATGTCCTGTGTTTTTAATTATCAAGCGGCACCGCTTCCTTATTTGACAACAATGCCCCAGAGAGATCATTTATAAATAACACAAAATTTAAGTACAGGAGTAAAGTTCAATCGTTTGAAAGTTCAGAATATAGATACGATAACCACACTGAACGCTCATTACCAGACAACCTGTTATTCATTTTTTTCTTACCTCTCCCTCTCACTAAAGGATAACATAGCTAATCTGAACTGAATCCCTCTGCTTTCATCTCCATTTCTTTCATCCAAAATTCAGCCAATGTACACTTTATATCTTTCAAAGTAGTCGTAAACACTTGAAATTGCTTCCTGGTGACTTGTTATTAACTAGATTCCAACAAAAATCATCTGGAGGCCTATTCTGACTCCAATCTAAGCAATCACAAGCAGCCAGAGTGAATTGCTGAGACACACAATAGGATCTCTGGTAGCTACAGAAATTAAACATAATTAAAATATGGATTGTAGAAACCAAAGACGCTCTCACATACAAATGAAAACATCCTTGTAAAATACGGTCAGTTTAGCACAAACATGTTCAGCCTTAATTAGGTAGAAAATCTATTTAGATGAATACAATGCAGAGAATAATAACAAACTTCAGGATTACATTTTGTTACTTGGAGGGAAAAAAGCAACACAAATAAATAGGAAGTAATTGGAGCTTATTTAATAGTCTCAGACTATCAGCTTGAACAACTATAATCATTAAAGACCCTGCAGTGATCTTCTACTGATAAATGTTGTTAAATCAGAATTACAACACAAGCATGAAGAGAAAAGCCTATTAATATGCAGAGCTGTAAAAGAAATAGATTCATTCACATCTTTTACCTGCCCAGCACCACAAGAAGCCCTCGAACCAAGCAGACAGGGGTGAAAGGCCTCTGCATTTCCTCTTGTTTCAGCTGAGAATGAAATATGAACACTTCAATACGTGAGCTTACTGCAGGGTGATGGAGGAGAGCAACCGGCGTCTAGCAGTGGATACATGGCCACACAAACTTTGGTATCATGGGGCCCAAATATCTTATTCTGCATCTACTAATTGAAAGAAACCAAACAGACCCTTTCATGCAAGTGCAGAGCTCTGCTCCTGGACCCTAAGGTCTGGGAGGGCGTTGTGAATATCTGCAGTGCTTGCTTGTAGTAGAGACTCAGTGAAGCCAGCACCACATAATTCTGGTGAAAGACAAACTCTACTACTACTGTTTCATTTCTACGTGTGAAGGATAGTTTACTTCTAACCAACTCTTCCCTCCCCTGCCCGTTGCCCTGAACGGAGACTGCAGGGTGGAAAGGCTGCCACTTCTATTCTTCTTTCTCTAAGGACTGTCTCAAGGTCACTGTCCTCAAGAGCTGCTCCAGAGCCACCTCACAGCTCTCTGTGAGACCCTGTCGTGGCCGTCCCTGCTGTGCGACGACCCGGCAGGCACATTTCTCACAGCAGCCCTACACCAGGCAACAGGGGAATTCTCTCTCCTGTCAAAAACCACATATAGTTTGCCTCCAAAAGCTTAATTTTCTGCCCCTACGAACTGGCGTGATTTTGATGTGTTCATGGATGCATGCCAGACAGTGCTAGGAGATAATTTAAAATATTATCTCTTCTCTACAAATTGAGAGGCAGGGATGTTAAACCTGCAAGGTGTCCTGTCCTCTTGGTCACTGGGCATACTTCCAAACACAGGACAAATCAACTCGGGAAAAGAGGTTCTTAGATACTAGTTTGTTATCTTAACAGAAAGTTCTTCTGTAAGATCAGTGAGTTAACAAAACACAACACAAAATAAAACACGAAAAAGCTAGAGGACATTATTAACGTTTCTGGCATCTGTGTCCTTAGCTCCCCTGTCAGCAGTTCAGCTTTCCCGAAAACTCAGCCTGGGACTGGCCTTGGCGAGGGTTGCGTACGTGGTACCGCGTTCTCTCTTCTTGCAAACATGTTCATTAAGATCTATATAAACGAACAGTTTTCACAGCGTGATTTGGGATTAAAAAATACAGAATACAGATTCCTCATACCAAAAATTACACACCTTAAGCTCAGAAACTTATAATTTTTTTTGCTACACTGAAGATCATGGAGAATACATGCACTAGTAGAAGCCATCAAAAAGTTTTCCAGGAAGTTGCCCTCCATCCTTACTTGAATGGATGTTCGTTTCGCAGACCAAAAGCTTTTTCCATACTGCTCTAAACGTGCCGACTACCTCTGAGCCTAACACCAGGTCGCACAGTGCCCTACTTTCCTTAGCCACACTCCAGCCTTTCAACTCCTGTCGTAAGCGCAGTGCTGTCAAAACAGCGATTTGTAATTACACTGCATTTAACGATGGCCAGATATCCACAACTCCCCACTTAACAATGATGTCTGAAAGAAGGAATCTCTCCGCACACGGTCAATGATCAAACCCCAGCACGCACACATCCTCAGCTGACAGAACTAGATCAGCAGCACAGCACAACACTAACTTAGGTAGCCACTAGTTATAGGATAGGCCATGCAGAAAACTCAAATCACAATGTACTGCATTGTTTTAAGTAACATCGTGACGTTAGTGCATCACAGATACTTCTTCTAAGGGCAAGCACCGGCCTTGCAACTATGCCAAAGGTTTATTTACAATCAGTAGTCCTTCATGTGATCTCAAATAAACTTTATCCCATGGAATTCAAGGGACTATACCAGCTTCTTCTGAAAGCATGGGGAAATTCAAGTCCTATTATGCTTTTATATTCTTGGTGGACACATAATTCAATAACTTGTTGCACACAACAAATTTCCAGTGTCTTTTTAGACTTTACTGACAGTGAGCTCAGTGTCTTTGCAGGTACAGGCTCACCATACAATAGTGTACAATGGCTGCCAATACACCAGAGCAAGATTATTTCCACTTAACAGCAATTAAATGGGTAGTGAAACTTGCAGGATGAAGTTACTGTCTTTGGCTTTCTAACCAGTCTTTGGCCACATGGGTTTTTTTGCTTTACACTGGAGCACCCCAGCTCCCAACACGTCTTGTGATGCGGTGAAAGGCACAGACACCTTTCAGTCAGTGCTCTGCTTGCACTGACAAGCTGTTAGGGACTTCACACGTTCAGCAGTTCCGTCTCATGGAGCCAATGGGAAATTCAATCATAGCTTCTCCTCTGTTGTTCATTTCAAGCCTGGTGTGCATGACACAATTCATAGAATCACAGAATAAGTAGGTTGGAAGAGACCCACCGGATCATCGAGTCCAAGCATCCTTCTATACACAGGAGAGTTCTCTTTTACAAGCATATTTAATAAACTGCAGCAATCCTAGTGTATGTACTACTCTAATAAACCTTTTGGAAAGAAAGTTTGTTTTGAAAATTTTCTTATTGCTGGAACAGTTTCATTTGCAGGGAGGGCACAATGACAGAGCATACATCGTGCTGGGTATGTCTTCCAAAAGGACTTTTACTATACCAACCAATCCAAATACCAAAGTTACACCTAGCAAATGTAATGCTATATACTTACCAACATAATAATAATGTTTCAGCAGAGTAATGTTTTTGTGGGTCTGAAACGAGGAAAATCCCTCTCTGAAATCTTATCTAGGATGCATAAACTGCAAGGCTGAGGGCACTGCCACTAATCAACCCAAGGGAACTATTGGTATTAGGGATTTGAAGCTAACAGTTTATAATCCATGGTTTGTAAAGATGGGTCTATCAACAGCTCCACAGGAAGCGATGCCAATGAGACACACACCGTGCACGTTGTGTCGGGTGCAGATAAAGCTCTGTCAGTTTGCAGGCTTGTTGGTGCTTTCCATATATCCAAGAAAAAACGACTATTATTATCCTGCTTTGTCTGATCACCCACTGCCTCTCAATGATATAATGCTACTACTGAAGCAAGCAACTTCATCAAGATTCCAGCCTTTGGATCCTTGTGCACATCTGCCAGGCAGCAGCTTGCTTCCCACAGAAGCAGACTGTAAAACCCACAGACACCTCAACACTTTCCTGGAGGCGCCCCTTGTGGTGACAGGTTGCACGTAATTCCCTTTTTGAACTCTGGGGAGTTTAAGGAGAAAAAACATGGGAAAGATGCTGAAACACAGGTTTTTACCAGCTCCACTGTTCTTGCTTCCCCAGCTTCCCTCCCCATCACCCCCATGCTGGGCAAGCCAGGCTGCACAAGGAGGATGGCACAGAAATGTTTACTCAAGACTGTGCTAGCTGGAATACCAATGCAGCCCAGCAAAGAGCTTAAGAGCAAACAGGAAGGAGGAAAAAAGCCTCTGCTACAAAAGAAACAAATAGCCGGAGATGAGCTTTCCCAGCAGGTACCACATTGCAATTCAGAGCGTGGCAGGATCAGAGATCAGCACTTGCAATGCAGGAGGGAAGCTCCTCTAGGAAAACAAGCTCTAGGTTCCTATGGCTCATAAAGCCTCGACCACCGGTTATTTGCATCAGATCTGAAACTGCTGCCCTTTAAAATGCTTTATTAGCATCAAATCCAGTTAGCTAAGCAGATTTCAAGAAATCTGATGCAAGCAGAAGCCTGCTGTAAATACTGATGTGAAAAAATGCACTTTGCATGCAATAAAAGCCAAGAATGAGCTGTCGCCTTTACTTAGTCTAATGCATGTGTTGTCCTCTACAACAGCAAAAACCTTTATCGAGAAACAACAACGTTAGGCTCTATCCGTGGCCCAGACTCTCTGTTTATGCCCAAGTAAATTCTACATTCCTCTGAAAGTAAAAACTGACTGACTTTTAAAAAGTACATGGGCTATTACTGGCTTGTAGAGTTGCTCAAGGAAATTAAAAAAGAGCAGATATAGGAATCTATTAGGCAACATTTATCTTGGTGTTGAAATCCCTAAGATAATGAAAGCCTTGGAAAAGCAACAAGATCGTTATCATCCTTAACCCTTTGACCCACCACACGAGCTGGGCTGCTTCCAGTAAACAAGTGGTTTGCGATAATATTACAGAAACGATTGAAATAAGTAAAGAGTCACTTGAATTATTTTTTCCTTTCCTGTTTGTGAATAAATGTGTGCTAGTTAGCCAAAAGTCCCTCTAACATAGAATATTGCTGCAAAACAGGAGCGGTGCTTGAAACCCCCCTCATTCATCTTACCTGCCATCAACGTGGAGAGAGGGAATAACAATGACAGCCTTGCACAACAGCTACGGGTACAAATTCCTCTGTCCTGTGCACTCAGTAAGACTGTTGCCACGTGTTACCTCAGCGCTGGTTTTACAGACCAAGGTGAAATTCTGGCAGCACCCACCCAGAAGCCAACAGAAAGGAGAAAATCAGCCTCTGACTGCTGGCAGGTGACACCGTCCCCGCGCAGATCCAGCACGATGGAGCACACGCCTGCTCATAAAATGCACAATAGTCTTCATTGGTGGGTCAGTGACTGAACTTAAGAGTAACTCCAGGTCATGAGCTACAAACCAGCCTCATCAAAGCTGCAAGGATCAGCATCCAGAGTGGCTGCAGGAGCGCAGCACCCGGGTGGTGGGTGCAGCCCAATACACAGCATCACCTGGCTCTGACCTGGACGACCGCACTCCTACGGCTGAGCCAGCAACATCATTCAGCCCTCAGTCCCTTCAAGGATACCAAACACGGATTGTTTTTAAAAGCATAAACACAAACTGCTCCGGTAAAATAGGGATTTTCTTCACTTTTTAATATAAAGTCAGAATATTCCTTATTGCCAAGAAAAATGCATAGACAGAAAACAAAGAAGTGAATTAAGTACCTGTTTTCAACTGTACCGAGCAACTGGATTGTCTGCAATGCTAATTATTCTATGCAATGCCTACATTTTAATGCAATCTCCTATAAGGAAACAATGTTTTTTAACAACATATTTCCAAATATTTTTAAAGTTTTTCGGTGAACTGGCTGGCATAGAAAATTCTGAAGGTCTAAACACATCTACCAAATGGAAATTGCCTCCAAGTATGCCCAAATAACAGACAACTTAGCAAGGAAAACTAACAAAACAGGATGACATCGCAGGAGAAACTTGCCAACAAGTGCACTTTCTTATGAAGAACCTGGTTTACAATGAAATAAGCAAAACAATGAGTAGAAGGGAAAAACCAAGAGGCATCCTCTTTGGATACCCAGGTAAAGGATGCTGGGCATTCAAACAAGTAGTTAAAATGTAAAAGAAAAAGAATCTCTGTTTTGCACTGGCAACAGATCAGGCTGCTGATGCAGCACTTTCCCAGTATTTGAACACTACGTCTAAGATTTACAGGGTTTGCGATTGGAAGCTTTCCATGCCCCAGTGAAATTTTAGGTGTCAAGGCACAGAGAAGCAATTCCTGCTGCTTATTCAGAAAAGGTTAGGGAACAAAGGAAAAATCATCACGTCTGCTTCATCTCATACATTCACGCAATTCCTGGTGACTCACGGCTGCTGACAAAGCCCGGGCTCCCGAGGAAGCTGAGGGCTTTTTAGTGTCATTTGTTTAATTCTGAAGTGAGGATAGCTGTAATTATGCAGCTGACACTCATCCCACTAAAACTAGTACGTGCACGAAATAGCAAGTAAACCCAATACGCTAGAGGCAGACAAGAGCCGGGTACAGGACCAGCTCAGCGCAGTCTGCACAGACCAGCAGCAGCTCCAGAACCCCCAGTTCACGCTGGTTCTCCAGCAGCTCACGTCCAGCCAGAGGATGTTTCCTTCGGGCAGCAGTGAACTGTGCTGGATACAGACCCAAGTCAATCCAGAATGAATCCCGAGGCATGTGAATTTGTGGGACAGCACTGAGTGAGCAGAGCAGCGATGAAGTGCACCTCTAGCTAAAGAGGGACGACCTACTGTACTGCGAGAATTCAAAAATCAGTGATAAGAGACAGGTGAGAGAGTTGTCCAGACCTGTAAAAGAAACAGGTGTTTTCCACAGGAAAACTACAGCTCCTCTAAAGCAAAATAGGAGGCAGTAAATTCAATTTGCAGATTCAGCGAATTCAAAGGCAGAAAATAAAGATTATTTATCTCTGAATTCTTGTTGTAGTCTGCGACCAACTTTCACTAAAATGCGATACACGTCTAATGCTTACGCAGCACTTTTCATCCCAAACACGCCACAACACGCATCTCCACTGAAATACTGGAGAGTTCAATATTGGAAGAAACAATAAATAATTCCCACGAAGAAATCCTGTACAAATATCAAGGAGGACTCCTATAGTTAATATTCCCCTTCTGGAAAATCTACACAAAGATCTCATTTGGGCTCAGTCCATTTTACATAAGAAAGGCTTCACAACCAACTCAAGAATTCCACATAAGGAGAAACGAGAATCTGCAACAACATTAAATTTGGACAAGTCACGAAGTCTTTTTGACGGAGTTCTGGCAGCTGTCCGTTCACGTTTGACTGATTTTATAGGTCAAATAATAGATGTTTTAATGCCAGACATTTGAGTACACGATCATTAAGCAATACTTCAGCAAATCCAAAAGAGCTTAGAAGCCACCCATATGGTCCCCAGCTGATTTTAGCCACCAGTAAAACAAATGTAAGTTGCTATAATAAGAGATAAAACTGCTGTACTCAGATGACACCATTTATTTAGAAACTACTGAGTAGAAACTAGCAGTCCCTGCTACCCTGACTGTTCATTTGCAGCAAGGAATGATTTGTCAAGTGCACCACAGTGGTTACGCAGTGACACAGATACCAGGACCAAGCAGCTCTCCTACAGCTCGTGGCCACCACTGAATTATTGCAGTCACACCGTTGGTCAATGCAATTCAAAGAAGTGGAAAGCCACACATGCACAAAAAGAAGTGACAGAAACTAGAAATCTAAGAGGAAAGAAAAGGAAAGCAGGGAGATCATGTTTTTCTGTACGTCAGGGCCTCAAGAAGGCAATTTCAGACGAGTTTGAAGTTACTATAACTAACTGACATCAACTAAATGATAACTGCTATACTATACTAGAGAGTGTTTAACTGCCTGGCCCCAGAGAGCACTGCCGAGCAGCAAGCTGCGAGTGTCTCAGCACGCAGAAACGTCATGCAGGCAACAGATGCGACCCAAACACTAACTGGCCGGCTAACCAACTGTTGAGGGGGGCCTGTCGGTATCATGTAACATAAATGTGTTATTGCAGCCAGGCACCAACAGCCTGCACTGTCTGCACGTACCTGAGCTAAACCTGGTACCTGCCACTGATCGTCTTTCTCAAACTGCCATTTCCTTCACAGTCAGTTCTTCATCGGCTCACGCACCCCGCACGCCAAGCTTCCTCGCTGCCTTCTCTGATTTACCTGGCCAGCAAAGACAGGTGGTTACGGCACTCGGCTCCCTCCCTCGCCACGGCAGGAGCCCCCCCACACCTGCCAGTGACACTGCCACACACTTCAGCAGTTGCACCTTTCCCGAGTACCAAAGAGAATATGCAATGCCATACACCTCCTGCATCAAGCACAGGGCACCAGTGGTTTTTTCTCCACACGGTTAAGATGGGTTAAATAGAAAACAGTATCAAAATGAGGCATTTTTGAGGAATTACTTACACTACTCAGGATGATTATCATCACCTGATAACTTCCAGGCAGCTATTACAAAAAACCACCTGGACAGGAACACATTAACTTCTCCATCCCCATCTCCAGCTGCAGCACTTGCCCGGCTGTCTCTTTGGGGTGGCGGCATCCCCCACATGCTGCACGTCCCTCCCTCGCGGGACACCTCTGAGCAGAGGCCTCTGATGACATGTCAGACCACTGCTTATGACACCAACTTGAAAATCTTTTTATGAAGTAGCTCTTCGTAGTTGATTTTAAGTCCCCTACATAAATTTCCACTGGCTTCAGAGCCTCATATGGAATGACTCGCCCTTAGGAGCCAACGCAGCTCCCGGCACGGACCAGCAGGAGAAAAGGCAGCAGTTTGCCATCCTGGAGAACTCAACTGTACAGCGACACGTAGAGAAGCTGAGTCAGTAAGGAAATCCTTTTTCCTTGTTTAGATTTTCTTTTGAAAATGATGGAAATGTCAGTAATTTAGAACGTGTCGTTTGCTGTGTTAGAAGAATAACACAAATTGAGAAATTACTGAGACAAGCTGTAGAGCAGTATGCACGCATGGCTCTGAATTCCTCTTCCAATTTGAAGGAGCATGAGGACCCACTGAGAGCTAATGAATGGCAGTTTTTTGTTCTGTGGGTTCTGGATTTTAACAAATCAGTTCTTACAAGAATGCTTTTTAACTCCACACAGGGAGTTTTTCCATATGAAGAATTTTCCCAATATAGAAAAAAAAAATGATCAAATCAGAGACTCAAACAGCCTATGAAATACGTCTCTCCTAGATCCTCTCTGCCTTATTTATTCACATCAACATATATAGAAAGGATGACAGTCACGGTTATGAACTTACATACAAAAGAGAGGAGGACACAGATGTAGCACAGCACGATAAACTCTCCCTTCTCCCTAGTAGGGGGAATAAAGGATCGCTTGTGTCCTTTTTCTCCTGGTCTGTGCTACTGTTAATAGCAACAGTCTGACAGAGCAACAGGTGAAAAGCCCGTTCCTCCTGCAGTGCCAGAGGGAGCTCAGGAGCGGGACAAACGCCAGGGCTCAGCACCAGCACACGTCACGGGCTCTGCCCACAGTCTAGCTCAGGAGCTCTAAGCTATGGCTGATACACAAGCCACAGAGACTGAACTCTTATGATTCCTCAGGATCCAATTTAATGGTTATTGCAAACAACAAGATAAATAACAAATAGATGTTTGGGTCTTTTTTAAAAAAAGCTATGATTTGCAAGAAGGCAGCAATGAAAAACTAATTAAAAAATAGTCTTTTCTTCCAGCCTCGCTGTATGCAAAACAGATGACCAGGAAAATGAAGATTACATTTGTTTTCTAAAGATCTGGCATTTTCCGTATTTGCCTTTCACCCCTACTAGGAAGCTGGAAAAGACCCTGAGAAGTGCTACACCCGAGGGATAATACGCTGAGCACTGAGAGGTTTATACCCCTAGCTAAAGGTCTCAGCCCTCACACCCAGGCTAGAAACCATAAACTAACTGCAGCATCCTCCGGTTCACCCTCCTGACAGTTCTACCCCACCCCTCCTTTCTTATTTGTTTCAAAATACTTTGTGGCTGATACTCCGAGCAGAGGCAGACCTGAAACCGTCTATCACCCTAGAAGGAGGCAAAATCCATAACCACGACGATGGGAGAGCAAAGGAGGCAAGAGAGCAACCAGGATTCTCTTACTTTAAGATCTGGCGTGCCATTAAGCAACTGAAGTACCAACATGGAACAGATCAGTGCAAATATTTTCAGAGTTAAAAGGAATATCTCTTAGCACAGCGACAAGCCAGAGACAAAAACTTCAGTAAAGTATACTCTTCAACCAAAAAAATTATGTTGTTGGGTTTTTTTTTTTTGAGTACAGGAATTCTTCTGCAGATCCACGCTGGAGATTCTGTTCAGAGCCCTGTTTTTTTGGGGAAGAATAACACGGCTGTCACACAGCTGCTGAAAGAGCGCCCTGTCTGCAGCTGCAGCCCCGCGGCGCAGTCGTGATCCTCCCCGCGTAGCCTCGCAAAGCGGTCCCCGAGCAAGCCCTGGAAGCTTCGGGAGGGCCTCTAGACAAGAGCCGCCTGTGCAGGAGCACAGAGGTGCCTTTAGAGCCCGGCCGCGCACCCACCCGCCTGCCCAGCGCCTCCGCACACACGGCGCTTGTTGAGAGGGGATCGGGGCCAAAAGGCAAGTTCTGCGCCGAGGAGCCCCTGCAAGCTCTCAGAATCACCAGCTTTGTCACCATCCCCTGGAACTGTAACGGCGACTGCGGGAAAACGCTTTCGCTGTGAGCCCTTCCAGGGTAACTCGCAGCATCAGAAGCAGCTTGTTCACCCCGCAGGGGTGAACAAGCTGCTTCTGATGCTGCGAGTTACCCTGGAAGGGCTCACAGCGAAACAAGGTATATGGGGGAACAAGGTATATGGGGGAACAAGCCTTCGACATCTTTCGACTGCTCGTGCAATAATTCAGGCTTTGCCACAAAACTCAGCAGTTAAGTTTAAAAAGAGATTTTAAGAAGTACAGGAAAAAAAAAACCACTTCAAACAAGAAAATCCAAAGCAAGCCTCCCCTGTCAGGGCAGCTCTTCAGCTGGTAAGTCAGACAAGCTCTAGGGCTCAGTAAAGAACTGAGTCCAAACCAGAAAAATGTGGAGATGGAGATGATTGATTTCCACTTATTTCATTCAACTGTTTTATAGGCAGCGATGGTGACAAAGAAAAAAGTGAAAAATCTCCTGGTCCTGCTGAGTAACCTGGAGCTCTCTCACCACTTCACGTGGCAGCACCTGGGAGCCTCGGGGACCTCGGTCCCTTTCGATTGCAGGCGCCTTCTTGAAGGTGGTGGCTTTTTTCTAACCATATACCAAACTTTCTGGGGTACTTCGTAAAACAAAGCACTATAGAGCACATTGCCAGCAAGTACACCGCAGACATTCTCAGAACTTAAGGCCAAATTCCATTTATTTGGGAAGACTCTTGTGCATTTCTGAGCTGCAGGAGCTCTCTGTACTGGAAGGGGTGGGGTGCACTCTGGCTGGGAAAGGACCTGGCTCTGGGGCTGATGAAATCATCCCTTCCACACCCTCAGCTCATGGCAGCCCACAGCTGAACAACAAGCAAAGTGACGCTTGTTTAAACAGAAAACAGAATATTACCTTTCTAATCAGCTCTTCACCAAGTCCCACAGCAAAACATGCATGGGTGAGATTCAAAATAAACGTACTCCGATTCTAATGCAGTTTTACCTCTAAGGAGAAATTCTGCTGGTTGATACAGTCAGTACAGCATAAACTTAGTAGGTAATGGAAGCAGCTCTCTGGAGGCCTTAAGGATTACTGCAGACAAATTATAATGAGCACATCAGCAACATAATTGCACCGCAACCAAAGAACAGAAAGTTTCATGTACTTCGTTGCTAACTGAAAATCTTAAAATAACAGTCGCAGAAATTTAGGGGGACAATTACTGCGCATGGCTTATTTCTAGGTGCAAGATCAGGCAATGAGGCTTCGCTTGTGCAGCTGGCAAGGCTGCTAGAGCCGCTGCAAGAAGTTACCTCCTCCCCTCAGCCTACGAAGGGCTCGAACGCCGCTGACAGCAGCAGGAGGACCTCTGCACCATTTAGGCAATTTGCATGGTAACGAGTTATGTTCAGACACATATTCTCTTTAATAACGGCCACTAGACAGGATTATGCAAATGCACTGACATTGCAGGTGATCTTACACCAAACAAAGCAAGTTTTACAACACTGCTGTTTGGATGCACTGCTAGCGAGCCTGAGATTACAACTACACGTATACATATTACAAAACCACAGGTACTATCAGTCCACCCCTGGGAGGTGTTTCCAAGGTGACTCTTGGGGGAGTCAAACGCCGGAGAGCACTTGGTGGCAGAAAGGACGTACGGGCACATCTGCCTCCTGCTGCCCCAAATCTCTGCAATTCCCTCAAACCCACTCCTGCCAGCAACAAACCTGCCTGCTGGCCTCACCCATTTCATTTCTTTTGGGCCACTCTGGCTTCAGTTTCTAGCATTGTGTGAGGAATAGGAATATACAGAACCAACGTACACTTACAACAACAGGAGCATTTATGCTTACCATATAACTTATCCAGCAGATATAAGTATTTTTAAAAGCTAACAATGCCTTCACTGCATGGTGGTACTCTGCTGCTCTCTATTCGTTCAGATCAGAAATTTCAAGGGGAAGGACAGAGGGGGAAAAAAAACCCCTGTGCTCCAGGTTCCCTTACCAACCATCCCTAGGCCCTCAAGTCTCTTTTGATCGTTCCTGGATCAACCGTCGCGTCTTCATCACCACTTGCGATGGAAGAGCATCCCCAGGTGAAGCATTTCCCAAATCACACCTACCCTCTGACACACGGAACCTGAACTCCCACTGCCAGTTCTGCTGGTGACACTTGAGCACAGCGGCTCTGACAGACGTTACAAAACAATATAATAAGTTGTATCAACTACTTTAACAAAACATAGCACCACCAGTCTCTGACTACAACCATTACTACAGTAATTACATTTCTCTAGAAATGCTCATTTTATACTCATAAATGCTCACTTTAAACTGCATGGTCTGCCTGAAGTCTGCATTTTCCAAGAGTATTATTCCTCTTTTTCCCACGTGCAATGAGACTTAAAGGCAAACTTACAAAGCTATTTAGGGATTTAAAGATAATAAGTGGTACCTTAGCAAGTACCTCAGCACCATCAAAGCACGTTCAGGAGTTGTACTTCTATCTCATGAAATAGCTTTCCTGCAACCTCACAGGTCTAAGTACCATCTGAAACAGATAACACACACGCTTGTGCACAAATATTCCTTGAAAACCAGAATTCCCTACTACCAATGTACCACTGCAGAGCATCTTTGAGCCTCAGAATAAAACTCTGATACAATAAAAAAAATCACCTCTTCAGGGAATGTTCTGCAGTTGTTCAAATTTGACAATGCACCTGCTTTGCCTGGTGGCAAGAATCACTGTCTCCTAAAACCGGGACTGGCACTAACCTTAACGACAGCAAAGATTATTTTGAAGTTTGTATTAGGCCTTCGCACAGGGTGGAGTCTCTTCAAGATCCCCTAAAGCTTCTGTGCAACAGAGGTCTCTGTTCTGGTGTTTTCACCAAAAACTGGGCAGTAAAGCCATCTCAGAAGTATGGTTATAAACCAACTTCACAAACAACCTGCACTTCATGGTAGCCGCTCTTTATCATTTTCCAATCAACACTAGTTGGCTTCTAATTGATTTTATATTATGTCCCTTACCAGAAGTAAGAATATTGTGTTTACCAGGGCAGTACAAAGAGGGCAGGCCTCTTCTTACTGCTGTATTTAATGCTGCTGCTAATCACGGAGATTAGACTGAAACAATTACAACAGCTAATTAAAGAACAATGCGGTTTTTGGCATCTTTTCTCAGACAGCGCTACTGGGAATTCCTAACTCAGGCAAAGCAGGGATAATTAAAAATCGAGCTCCAGTTTCCCCTGCACTGGCAGCTGGATCACGCTGATTAAACTGCAAATAAAACACATGAAACCAACACTTTGTAGTGTATCCAATTTCACTTAAAAGGGTCTTTAAAACTGAACCATAAACAGACAAACAGTGCACAGCAAATTATTTAGCTGCAGCTGGATATACTGCAGTTGCTTCACAGCTTACTATCTTCTGCACAGAGCACGGAAGACCAGTTACCGTAGGGCCTGTAACCATTAGCAGCCCTTCCAAAGGCATCATTGCTCAAGCTGTCATGTAAACACTAGAAGCAACTGAACTCAAGATTTAAACGTCGGCATAAAAATTTTGGAGTCCTTTGTTGAAAATGCAGAATTGCACCCAGTGATACCTCAGGTCACTCCTCAAGAGTAAGATGATGCTCAAATCCCTTTCAGCAAGGCTCAGGAGGGCTAGAGAGTCGGCACAAACAGCAGCTATTTCATGACAGCTAGAAGTTCAACGCAAATTTCCAGCTGCCCGGTTAGAGCAAAAATGTAACTAGAATCAAGCCTTGTCCAAGATTATCTGGTACTCTGACTGCTATAGGACACCAGTGACAGAAGAGAGATGGCACCACTTTCTCATGCTCAGGCCACAGCATCACCTGTAACAGAAGGGCAGTTACCCACACAGAATTAAGAGCACTTTATAATGATGATAATAATGTTTACTCTTGGCTAGCATTTGCTTGTTCACTTCTGAGTCACACAAGAACAGTAAGAAAACAAACAAAACCCAAAGAATAAGACATGAAGGGTGATGCAAAAATACCAAAGTAATGGACTTGATAGAAGACAGAAACCTGTCTGGAGGTTGTTACTGAGCCTTCTGGACAAATACTTAACGCTTTGTTAAACAACAAGGAGATCTTGCTAAAAATCTGAGACTAAGGCCAAAGAATTTTGTGTTTATGTAGCTTTGCGGACAATCACCAGCATTAACTCCTTTCCACTGATCTGACTAACTGGACGTAGCTCATTCGAAGTCAGTGTTGGTTCAACGAAGATACATCAAACCTGTAAGCCAGGAAAAGCACCACGGCCCTTCTGAAGCAAAACGATTTTTAGCATTGCATATTAAGTAAATATATTTAATAAACAACAAAACAGGTAATAAAAAGCAGTGAGACCGCACTGAGCACCAGAAACACTTCTGCTGAGGAAAAGTGCTGTTGCCAGATGATACAGAGGAAGGCAAATAGCAAAGGAGGGGTTTTCTAAGACAAGGCCTTCCCAAGCTCTTTGTAAATATTTGAAAATTTGAGGTACAAGGCAGAATATCTGCTAGGAAACATCGTTACAGAGACCAAAGAAGAGGGAAATACACATTGCCTTCGACCTTCATGTGGCCTCACAGAGTGCACAGCAGCCCTGCTTCAACTGCACGTCACGGGAACAGTTTGGAAGGGTGGCTAAAAGTTAATTAGAAAAACAGTAAAATTGTAATAAAGGTCCTTGTGGAAAATGCCGGTTAGCACAGTCCTAGCTTGGACAAAATGCTCAGGTACTGAAGAAAGAACCAGCCAGGGTGCATCAGTGTCACAAACATTGTGTGGGCTTCTGTTACGAAAACAGTATCACAGTGAGAGGTGAGGAACATCTCCGAGTACCCCCCCATTACCCTCGAACATCTCCGAGTACCCCCGTTACCCTCCGCCCCAGGGGACAAGCCCAGGACAGCGCAGCTGGATCGGCTGCCAGGGCAGCTCTCCATCATCCAGCTCTCAATTCTTTTTACAGAGACAGACAGGTACATACATGAATAATCACAGCCCTGTCTCACTTAGTCTGTGGATTTGGTGAATTTTTCAAAGCTTGCAGAGGATTTCCAGACCCTAAACTTTAGAGACCTCAGAGATTCAATTGAGGTTCACCACTTATATCACTCAGAATCAACCTGAACCATCACTTTTTATTCTCTTCATTCCCAGAGTTAGAATTATTCTTTGCATTTAGCTCTGTTTTCTTTAACCTCACTTGTCTAAGACAAACTTCAAAGACTATTTTAGCACCCTGCTCTGCCTAGAAATCAACAGCAGCAAATCAGTAACAGAAGCAGACGTTGCCCTTGCAGAGGGCTGCAAGGAGAAACAGCTGTCGAACAGTAACAGAAGAGAACCAGAAAATGTAATAACAAACTTAGTGACCTGGCCAGTGACTCATGGTGTGATCTTGAAGAAGATACTGCAAGTGCTTTTTGACTCTCGCTTCTCTTTCACCTGATGAAATGATGACTGGTAGTGACTGTGATGATTTCTTTTTGTCTGCTTTCTTGCTTAGATGCATATAAGCTTCATCACACAGATACAAGATACTCTTTATTTTAAACTATTTGGTGTTTCCTAGTACTTTTGTTAGTCTCTGGTAGCACATAACAAAAGTTTAAACTAAAGAAGCAGCTCTTCAATTTTGCTCTGAAATTACAAGTTTATTCTCAATCCTTTAGTCGATATCTCATGATAAATGACATTTTGGCAAAAAGCAACACGCTACACGGCTATCCTCCACATCTTGTACCATTACATCTTTATATACCTGTTTAGTATTAAGCTATGCAAATTTTCCTAAAATTAATGATGCTAGTGTAATTGCTCTTTCCAGGCTATGTTCCAAAACCAATTTTAAACTTGGAAAAAATATGAAAGTGGGATATCTGGAAAAAATACTTCAGTTTTTACTTAAAAATAAATGCTTGAAAGGATCACAACATTTTATAAGGTCATATATAACACCAGTTACAGCACTACAATAATGTATTATTCAGCTCCAGCAAAGAGTATAAATTCTTGCAATGTACGTGGTTAAAATGTGGTTTAAATCTTATTATTCTTTTGGCTTTGACTCAGAGTTCTTGCTGAGTGTCATACTGTTCAGACGATGCATATTCCTGAGACTCTTTAATTAAACCTGTAATGTAGGACCTATGCCTGTGGCTACTGGTCGCACTACCTGGCATTTGCATTTACTGAGATACCACCTACCGCTTCTGCTCTGCTGCCTGGGCTCTGAGCCACAGCTCTGACCCTCAGCGATGTTTTTGATGTTTCTCAGGCGGAGACAGACCAGACCTTTGGGGAGACTTTCAATCTTTGCTACTGCCCAGCTTGAGTTTCACGGCAAAACAACGATAACTAGGATACTAAGAAAACAGAATTCTTGCTCTAACCTCTCATTTTTCCTCCAAAGAATTTCCGCGAGGTATATGGATGCTTGAGATCAGGAGTTTGCAGCACACACGCTACTTCTCTCTGTCAACAGGGAGCATTTCCACCTCTCTAAAATTTGTATGACCTGGTGACTGCCGTTATTCGTGCAGCCTCCTGCTCCACAGCAAGTCAGCAGGGAGATACCTGAACTTCTAGGACTTCTCTGGTAGGTGCGTGTGTAGTAGCGCTGTGTTTACCTTCTGCTCACCTGTTAGGAAAACATCAAAAGACCTGGTTTCATTTTGAAGAAAAGTGAAAAACCAGTTCAAATCTCTAGATCAGGTAGCGGCCAAGGAAAGACCTTCCTAGCTCAGCTCTACGGGTCTCTCACTCAAAGGCAATGAACGTCGGATGTCTTTAAGCACTCTGGCCAACACCACCCTTGGGCATTTTTATGAATTTCACTCTCTGCACAGCCTCCGTACTCCTGTGACGGTGACCAGCCTAACGGATCTTTCTGCCTCACCTGAATGCTGAATTAGGCATTTAAAATGCAGGGGGTTTTGGCACGTGTTGACTTGAAGGGCATGCATCTTTGAAATTCACTCCCCTTCAGCATTACTGCCAATAAATAATTAAAAAGCCTATTAGGACAGCAAAAGCCAATTCACTGAAATGATAAGCAAATGTTTTTGCATCAAGGGCTAGACTCAGGGAAACACTTAAAACACCATCTTCAATGCAAAGCAGGAGAGCATTCACATTGATGCAACTGCCTAACTTGCAAGTTTTCCTTTGTTTTACAGAGTAAGGGCTATAACCTGGCTCTGTAAATTATTTTCCCTTGTGGAAACACACAGTTATTCACGATTTCAAAATAACCAGAGAAAACAACAGTTTCATAACTAGAAAGACAAGTTACAAATCTAATTTAATCTTAAGTTCTAAAGAAATCTGTTTGAAAGACATTCACATAATGGAAAACATCAAACTAAAACTTAAAAACCTAATTAAGATCATGAAACCTAGGAGAAAAAAACACGTGTTGTCAGAGCTGCAACAGCTACGCCAAGAGGTGACAAGGGAGGGCAGAATGATAGAATCATAGAATCACCAGGTTGGAAGAGACCCACTGGATCATCGAGTCCAACCATTCCCATCAATCACTAACCCATGTCCCTCAGCACCTCGTCCACCCGCCCCTTAAACCCCTCCAGGGAAGGGGACTCAACGCCCTCCCTGGGCAGCCTCTGCCAGGGACCAATGAAAATGTCTGAAGAAAGACACAGACACTTAAAGAAATAAACATTCCTTTGGGAAAAAAGCATCTCTGCCAGACAGCAAACCTCCCTCTCAGCCAAGTGGCAAGCCCTGCTGACACTCTACAGCTCAAATTTCCCAGGGTGACCTTCCACAGCTTGCTAACACTGTATTTTCACGACCAGCTAAGATCTTGGGGGTGAATAGAGGATTTGATGATCCCAAGGAAAAAAAAAAAATTAAAATTGCCAGCTGGGACAACACCCCAGGTCCTCGATGGACTCTTTGCCATCCTCCCTCTCCCCCCGGGGAACCTCAGGCTCACACCCTCTCACGTAGGGAGCAACTTAAGCACAGCAAATAGATGACATATTCTGAATGATGCCAATACTTGGTGTTGGAGTTTGTGGTGGCAGCCGGGAATGAGGCAGAAGACAGGCTCCGCTGGCTGTTCTAGGAGTGTCTCCAAGGAAATCAAGTCTTTGCAAACACAAAACCTAATCCTGGGGTTGAACAGATTAGCTCAAGAAGTAGGACTGCCTCCTGCAGAAAGCTGTTCAACCTAAAACAGAGCAAGAATTCACCTTGGACCAACAATTCTTGATTAACTTCCTCTGCTGACAGGCTCAGTGTAAGCTGGGCGCTACGCCAAAGCCTCCTGATTCACTCTGGATTAAATGCAATTTGAAATAATGCTTTTGTATTTTAACAGCGTGGCCACCAGCCTGAATTTACAGGTAATGGTCTGAAATGGTACAGGCCACCAGTGCCAGTCATGATACCAGCACTCTGTGTGAAAATAAAACAAAGCAGGTTTTTACTAACTTCTTTCACAGCTTCCAAACTGTGTGTCAGCTGTATTACTTAAAGGGAAAAAGTGTTGCTTCTAAGCTGAACCAGAATTTACCAAAAATATCAATGCTAGTACAAGACAAACCAGTAGGGAAGTTATATTAAAAAGAGTTCTAGACACAGCACGTATCCAGAAATAATATATAAATGTCTGTAGAATGAACAAGATCTGCATGCTCCCAGATTCACAGGCAGCACAGGCTCCACTAACTCCACAGAAGTTACTCAGGATTCTGCTGTCACTTGAGATGAACTGGACATAAGCTGGACTTCCACCTTCTGGTGTCACACGAAACAGCTACGCACCAGAATCCTCTGCTTTCCATGGAGACAGGGGCCAGCCACACAGTCAAATACACCGACTGCTCACTCACATCTGATGTAGAAGGGCTCCTCACGGTCACTACTGTAAAGTACGACGCTGAACAAGAGTTTTATTTGAGCTTTCATGCTTTCCAAGCCCACCTGTTTGCCTCAGGTGAGCTGGAGCCACGCCAGGATCTGCAGGTCTCCCACGGAAAGGCTGGAGGAGCTCTGCCCAGCAAACACCCACTGGGATCCCGCAGAGCTCTCCAGCTGCCACTGGGGCAGCTCCTCCTGCACAGCACAACCTACAATCTAGCAAGGAACTTTCAAATAAACCCCACCAGGCTGAAGCAAATCGTTTCCTTATGAATGGCCAAATCATATTCGTGCTAGAACTTCCAGACAACCAAGCAAATCCCTGTCAGAAAGAGCACCTGCACAAGGTCAGCACCCCCCGGCGAAGCTCCCAAACCCACCGCAGCCAGAAAGGGACCCTGCACACGGTGCCACAAGAGCCTGCAGCAGACACCCAAGCGTGTTTTAACTTAGACTCCACATCACAACTTAAAAATAGGGTTAAAAAAAATTAACAACAGTTATAACGTCTGTCAGTTTTGAAAGGCTGGGTATGAGGAACACACGGCTATTCAACTGGAGAAAAAACTATGAATGAGAAAAGTACATCAGTCATCAGTGTGATGCCTGAAATAAAGAGGCAGCCACCTCCCCTTACGCTACTCCGCTGTGTTTTTAGAGGCAAAGGACTAAGCAGGAGGCCACGAGAAAAAGTTACCATGAGCCTGCTCTGGCACCTCCTGATAAAGCTTCATTGATTTGCTATTTAAATTGTCTTTTGCCTTTTTTTTTTTTTTGTTTAACCATCAGACAAGTTGCACTCTTTGACCTTTGTAAGACGCTTTGTCCAGCTACCACACATCATGATAAAGGTGCCAAGAGAAGCTCAGAGCTGAGGTGCCGGAGAGGTGCTCTGCAAGCAGTGATCAAACGCTGCAGGTTTCCTACTAAGAACCCAAACACTGTTGAAAGCCACAACCAAATTAGCACCTAGATAATTTCCAAATAATGAAGTTAGTGTCATTTTTATAAGCATTATGTGCTTTCTAATATCATGATCTTATTACCAGCATTTGCAAAAATAATTTGGTTGCTGTATGTAAAATCAAACATTATAAGACAGTTATACTATAAGCAACTACAAACATTAGCTAACATTTATTACACAGGATAAAGTACAATAAAATGCCAAAAGGCAGAGGAACAAAGAATTAATAGTTAAAAAAATCTTTCTGGTTCCTATGAAATCATGAAATAATACGTAAAATAAATTATATTACACATAAACAGCAAGAAAAAAAAGTATTTCAGGGCTACAATTGTTTTAAAACTGAGCCAGCTGTTCTGGGAAGAGTCAGGACCTTATCAAACCTGCTTGTAGCACGACCCTTCTTGGAAGTTCCTCTTCAAGCTCGGCTTTGCTGTAATACACACAAATTATTAAACCACTGCAAATGTCAGCCCCTGGCACTTGCTACCTAACAGAAACCAGCACCACAGGCTCCCCAAACAGTATTTTCCCTTTGCCCTCCCAGCCTAAGCAGAGTGTCCCTCTGGGCTCTCACCTGTCGGGCAACCCCACGCCTTTCAGAGGCTGCTGCCCTCCAGTCTGTTTCTTCTGCGAATGGCTATAAGCCCTGCTCTGGGGCAACAGGCTCGGGACGCCAGCGAGGGCAGCTCACGGCTCTCCCCGAGGGCTGCAGAGCTGTGAGACGCAGAAACCTCTCATCTGACAGATTTTGCTAATCGTGTCCTGAGGCTGTCAGCTCTCTCCACACACACAATACATGGAGCTTAGGCAATAATACAGGGTTTGGCTTTAGCTTTGGAAGGCAAGCCTTAAATTCAGATGCTCCGCCGATTACTGGATGCGGCTTCCAACTGCTCAGACTCTTGATCTAACTGCCTAACGCAGAGCTTGCTGCGAGCATCACTGATGAGTGCAGGACTGCCTGCTGCATGCAGCGCTTCACAGCCAGGGCCACCCTCCTCATCACGACTGGGATGCCACAAAAAGTGCTGAGGAGGAGGGAGAGCAGCTGGTGCATGTGGGACACGTAGATGGGCCAAAACATCCTATTTGACCTGGGCCGGCGCAAAATTTTCAGTTACAGAAACAACATTGGACGACACAGTTCACAGTATTAACCAAGGCCCAAGACAGCAAATTTCTTTTTCCTGAACAGCAAATAAACAGAATATTTGAAGCGACTGAAGATTTTTAGCTTACTTCCTAATTCCCCATAGAAGGGTGTTTTCAGACAAATTCCATCACTTCTGCGCACACCCGGCAGCACCCAGGGAGTGACAACCAACCAATTCTCACCCACCAGCCCACTGCCTCAGCATCAACTGCAGCAATAAACATTTTGAAAGTCAAGACAATAAAACACTCGTGTCTTTTGCTTTTAAATCTGGCTTTGGCTTCAGCACTGCAATCAGTTGCTGTCATGTTCCCAGTCAGAACACAAACCAGGAGTACGTAATACAGATGCTAACTCCACATCTCCATTGGATTTACCAGCTGCTCCTCTGTTTTTATTACCAGCCTACAGGCCAGCTCCTTCCTCTTCTAGTGACACCAGTGAACTCGGACAACAAGGTAAAACTATGTCAACAAATCTGTAAAACGAGGCAGCTGTAGGATGAGGAAGGTTAACGTGAAGACGTGCACGAGATCTGTGCAGCAGCCCAGGCATGAGAGCAAAAGAACCTTCCACATAGCTCATCCTGCTTCTGTAAATCAGGAACAGTTTTAGAAGTAGGTTCTCCTTGTACTGTGGTATCCAGTACTTGAAGGTAAAAAAACAAGAAAAAATTCTCAGTGTGTAACATGGAAGTGGACGTAGCCACTTTGAAGTAGCCCTGGCTACAAAATTACTCCAACTAGATCTGAAAAATGCTGAATGCAGAACAGTTGTGCCTGTCTATATTTACCCAATTATTATGTTTGTTTTAAGAAGTTATTTGTGTATTTTTTTCTGTGCTTCACTGCCCCCAAAATGGAACTGCCATTTTAAACCACTTTGCTACACACAAGGTATTTATGCCAATGAGGTCTAATTCCAGCCTAACGAGAGCGAGACAAAACTGCAGGGCCAGGGGGTTGGACTGGGGGTGAAGAAGCATCACAAGCACCTTTTCAGCTGCATTTACCTGCAGATGTCACAGAAAATGAAATAAAACAGAGACAGACCCTGTATTTCAAGACCATTTCAAATGAACTCCAAAGTGAAATAGACCCTAGACACCTCTCATGCACAGAGAACACCACACGAGCAGTAACATCAGACACCAGTCACCTACACGTGCCTGTTCATACCTGCTGCACGACCTTCCACACACCAGTCACACTAGCAATTCACCCTGAGACTGCTCACAGTAATACAGCGAGTCACCTCTTCAGCCAGGATAAACCTCCGCTGCTTCACTGCAGTCAGGAAAGGCACAGCAAATGAATCACTTACCAGAGGATCCAGTCCACTGCAAGTAAAAGGAGTCCAGAGATGAAATGATATATTAAACGACTGTGAAGGAAACGGAGGGTTTGATAAGAAATGAAGGCATGGTACACAGCGGGACTTCCAAGGAAAAGCCTCCCTGAAGTCAGCTGCACTTAAGTGGGTACCTGTAATTAAGGATGCTTTCAAATGTTAGTCTGCTTGGTGTTGAAAGGGGAGCTACCTAACGTTTGACTGGAAAACAAGAGGTGAATTCCTCCCATCGTGCTGTTCTGACACCAAGGGACGCACAGGAGACAGGCAACAGCTGTAAAACTCGTAACAGCCCCTCACTGCGGTATTGTAAAGTGCCACAAATATTCAATTTGCGATCTGTGAGGTAGGAAATACTTATTTACTTCTTTATTGAAACAACTTCTAGATGTATTTCACTTAAAGAATGACAACAAATACCCAAGGATTCAATTAGTCTCGGACTACTTCTGTTCATTGGCACAATTCTCTATGTGCTCTCAGAACAGTTCTGCATTACAGCTTTATTTATGCAATCAGCCAGACCTCAAGCCATCTAATATTAATCTTTTATTCTTTAGACCCATTAGTTACAATTATTCTGGGATAATCAAGAACTCTCCTCCTCTGTGATGTCATTTGAGGTGTAAAGCATGACAGCAAACAATAGCTTTACTGCACAGCAGGGACAGGGTCATAAGGAACCATTTGGTTCTGATGGTAACTGATTATAAATAACAATTTATATCTCTTTCTTTCTGTCAGTTTGCCCTGTGCATTAAAAATGGGCATAGAACTAAATTTTACAGCTCTCTTTCCAGAGGCTAAACACTTCACCAAAATTAGCTATTGCTGGCAAGCATTTTGAATGCTGTGCAAATTAAAAGGGTACTGAAATCAGCTTCTGCTGGGAAATATCGCAATTCTCGTATCTTTTTAAGGTCTTAGCTTGGGTGCATAAGGCTTTGGTAGGCGTACTGTTAAAAATATTCATAATTAAGGGTAACTGCATAAGAGCACCTCATCTTCCTGAAGCTGTTTCACGCATGAATGGACTTACAGACATTAGAAACTTCCCCGTTTCTAGAAAGGACAAGAGTATTTTCACAAATGAGCATTAAAAGGGACAGACAACCTACTGGCCAAATCAGGAATACTGCTGGGAACAAAAGAACCTAAGCCACAACTGACATTCAGAGAATACGAGCTGTAGTTAAGGCTCAGTTAAACAAGAGCAAAGATGGTTAGCGAGCTCTGGGTGCAGAGCTGAGAGTTTTGCCCAGACTGTACTTCCAAGTGGAGAGTTCATTCTCAATGCTGCCCATGGGACAGCTTTTACAAGCACCAAGCAGACCGAAAACACGCTGAAAATATAAAACATCCTCCAAAGAACAAGAAAAAGGAATTATATTATTACACAGCATCCAGGTCACTGTGAGCTGACAGCTAGGTCCTTTTATTTTTTTCCTACACAAGTCAGAAAGCCTTATATAAGGCTTTTTGCTATTTTTTTTTAATTTCAAGTCACACTGTGTTTGTAGGAAGAAGTCTAAGTGACACATAGCGTGCACCCCCTCCAAACAGACCATTGCAAAGGACTCCATTGGCATTCAACACTAAGCTTCCCAGTTTGTTTGCAGAAATAAAGCAAAAAAACAATGGGCTAGAGATATGAGTTCAAAGCCATATGCTCTTCCTTTCTCTCTACGTACATGGTCAAATCACACACGACTGCCTTTGTAACAGAAGTTAAAGCTTCCCAAAATCCTGCATGAGACTGTACTGAGATATCTTCAACACAAATAACATCCTTTAATGCAGCACAGTATTTCCCACCTATGTTCCCTAAGAGACCCACTCAGCAGATATATTTGAACAATGCATCCTCCTAAAGAGACTTTAATTATCTTTCTTGTGTGATTTAACAATTGAGACACTTCTGGCCACTGTGTTTCTGGGCTTATCTTTGCCAAAAATCAGTGTATCTGATTATTACACAGTAACAGCTCAGCCATTTGATTGCACTGGATGTTTCTATGGGGTCTGCAACACAAAGATTTCACAGATAAGCCCATGAATTCTACTTATCTTTTCATGTTTCTCAGCAGGAAGGAAAACATGCTGTTTCTTCTTCACTTTGACAACAGAATGCAAAATCCTCTACTAAAGCTAGCACAGCCCCCATAAGAAATCACAGACTTTTTCCCAGTGGCATTTCAACTCTTTATTCACTTCAGCACCTTATGAAATGGCACATGTCCCTTGCTGCCCCTCAAAACTAATGACTTAGAAGCAAACTATTTATCTGCATTTTGAAAACCAGGTACCCTGGAAGTTTGTTTATTTGATTTTATTAGAGACTGTTTATTGATGGTGTGACCAATCACAATCATCTTGTCACAAAAACTGCAAGATGTTCTTTTTCTACAGGCTCCAAGATTCCTGGATTTGTAAATTGTTTCCCATGAATATTGACTAAAACTGGAAAAATCCTTAATTTCCTGACTTGCGAGGTCATCATAAGACTCAAAGCAGTACCAAACACACCCTAAAACAGAGACAGAAAAGATTCAGGGCATTACTTTTAGTCATATTCTTTAAAAAGAACAGTTTTGCAACCATTTAATGATTCTTTTCCATGTAATACTCTAACAAATAAGGCAGGGAGCAGTTCTATTCTTGCTTTTATCAGTGGATATACCTTTACGTTTGCAATTCTTACCCTCTCTCACAGGGACACCCAGTGAACCAGGTGCTGACCACGTCTGTGCACAAAGGGCAAAACACTCGCTTATCTGCAAAGGCAATCAGCTCTGCTTTAAGACGCGCGATTAGGCAACCCGAGTGGCCTGGTGCTGCTCCACTCTTGTGACTCTGGATGCAAGCAGGGCTGAGATCACCCCACCGTTCCCAGGTAAAGGGGGGTGAGCTTTCGAGGCAGCAGCGTGCCTCCACACAGCCTCTCCCCTCCCTGCCAGCTGCAAGGGCAGGTAACAGACCTGAGCCCTTCCTGGCACCCACAGCTCAAATAACCGAGCACACGATTACTTAGAGAGTCCTATAGGCAATGGAGTTAGTTATTCAACTCGTACCCGATGACAAAGGCATCTTGCCAGGCGCTTGCAATAAATGCACCAACTATGTTTTTGCTGTTCAAAGTGGCCACTTAATTCTGGAGCGCAACACCCACAACAGTGGCACACCACGAACCTTCAGTTCAGTTTTTTATTGAATTAAGCCAGAAATCAACTTCAGAGAAAGGAATTACAGGATAATAAATATCTTTTAATATGACAATTTTTGTTCCTTACACGACGCTCTCCAGGGTAGGACATTTCTATTCTGAAAAGAGCTAGCTCTTAAAAAGAAATTAAATAGTAGAGAGGCCAATAACAAGCAGTCTTCTCCCCTGGTCTCTTTAAGGGCACCGCTGTTAAAATACAAATTTTCCCTGGAATCGATCAGCAGCTAAGCTGCTGATTTTCTCGGAGAGAAAAGGCTGACAGGGCTCAGAGGTAGTGAGTTGCTACGCTGCAGGCAGGGTACACCCTAATTACAGAAGGGCATAAGAAAGCATCTGGTTTTGCTCTGTTATGACAAGCACACTGCTGCCCGTACTCAAGCAACGTGGGAGAGCACTTGTGGTCCATGGGAAGAGGCCTTCTTCAAAGGATCTTTTACTGTGGCTCTTTGCCAACATAATTCTCTCTGGACTGGTATCGCCCCCTTGGCCAAGGTAACCTTCCAGATGAAATCCTCCTGGTGTAGCATGTGTGTTACACGCAGTTCTGGGGCTCGGATTACAAGTGCATGTGCTGTTTCAAGCTATCTGCAAGTCCCACACTTCAGTAGCACCTGGGAACTGCACCCATCACTGTTCTAATTTTTTTTTTTTGCTTTTGCCATAAGCTTAGAAGAGAGGCTGCTGACCTCCATGCGGTGAGAAACCAACTGCAAGGATATGAGTGCACATCCACCTGCTGCAGGCGGAGCTCAGCATCCCTCAGCGGTGGCTCCCAAAGCAAGCTCTGCAGCACAAGTGACAGCACCAGCAAAAGGAAACAAAGAGCAGGCTTTACCTCCTGCAGGTGAAGGCAACTGCTGCACCCATTACTCAATCCAGCTATTTGATTAATATGAATAGTATGATCTGGCACATTCAATTTGAACAAAGTATTTTGATATGCCAGTGAAAGAGAAAAGAACTTGAGGGAACCGTGCAAAAATTATTTCGTTTGCAGAAATTGTTTTTTCCTTGGAAAAACATAAGCCAAAATCACTTGCTTCACTCTCAAGTAAACACTGCCCCTCTGTTCACTCGCACACAACTCAAAATACATCTTTTTAGGGGAATTCAGAGAGATCTGCTTAAGCTGAGTGGTTGGAAGAGTATTCAGTTCTCTCCTTAGATGTTCACTTGCAGACATACCTGTAAAATTTTCAACAGTTGTACAGCCGATTGGAAGACTAGGGAAAGGAGAAGAAATTATATGAAAAATTCATGAGAAAGCCTCCAGAATACAGTCCCCTTTCAACACACAGCATGGGTTTGAAATGTCAACATTCAAAATACCAACGAACTCGGAGCCAAGACAGGAAATCAGAGGGCAGTAGAGAGAAACTCTCGAATGAGCTCATTCACCCTAACGTCGTGCAGGAAACTACCGAAGCAGAGAGGCTGCTCACCAGTCTACTTAACACACCTCAAATGAATGCAGTACTACTTTTCACTCCCATCTGTCCCCAAAGAAAAACGAAGAGAATAAAATACGAAGGGAAACTTTTGGAAATTTGGAAATTCTTTACTAACTGTATTAAGAAAAAATCCTGTTTGAGTCAGCAAAACGTTAAAGCTGCTGATGTTCTTTTGCTCACAGTGCCTTTTCACAGCCTAGAGGACAGAGATTTGCAGCTAAGACTATAGCTGAGTCTTGAATTGCTAACTTCTTAGCCTGAATAC
Organism: Clamator glandarius; assembly: GCA_033459285.1. Lineage (NCBI taxonomy): Eukaryota > Metazoa > Chordata > Aves > Cuculiformes > Cuculidae > Clamator > Clamator glandarius. The sequence continues at coordinate 1,568,401 of JAUNZM010000157.1, read as the reverse complement.
AAACCAACTTCCACTGCTAATCCAAACGCTTTTGAACGCTTCACCTAAAGAGAAATATATCCCTGGAAATGCAAGTCATACCCTGATGTTCATCTGCACTACCCAGATTTACTTCCACCTCTCAGAGACAGTCTCTTCTCTCCCCACTTCAGGATACTTGCCTGGTCTCAGCTTCTACACCTGAGTATCCCTCAGTAGTCTAAAATACTCTAGAATACTCTGGGATGTGTGTTGTCCACAATAAGTTGGTATCGGCTCTCCTCAGCCATTTCAAGGTCGTAAGTAAGCTTTCTACAGAAAATGGATTCACAAGCAGATATGGCTTTCAGTAACGCTGAAAGAAACTTCAACACCTAAGCATACACTTAATTTCTACCTTAATTATTCATTAAACAATGTGTTTCTGCCCTCCCTGACCCCAAAAATACTAAGGTCCCTTGAAAGCACAGTAACTTTTGGAACTACCTGGCACTCCTGCTGACAGTCTTCGTAAGGAGACAACGGGCCAGAAGAGCAAGTGACACGCAGGTCAGGGAGGACACAGACTGCTGGGGCTGAAGGTAGCTGCTAACCTGCTGCACCTGGTAGCTGTAGCAGCTGCAGCTGATGATCTCTCTCCCTCCCTTCTACTCCAAGGGGGAGATTCTCTTGATCGTGCTCACATGTGCATTCTTCCTTAGTACCTTTACTGACACAAACTGATTTCTTACAGTATTTAACATCAGTAAAAAGTCTTCATTATTACTCTGTTTCTAGTTCTGCACATTTTAGTAGTTTATTATGTAATCTGTGTTTTGATACTACTCATAATGTCACTGTGTATAACAAGATTTGTGTGATCCTTCCTTGCCAGTTTCTACTCACAAAGCCTTGGTTCCAAAGTGAGGTCCATAAAAAAAGCTGCAGCAGGCCTGTGGACACAAACAGCAAAGCAGTCAAAAGCTTTCCCCAGAGAAAGGCCAGCAGAAGGCAAAGGTAGAAATATCTACGCAGTCACTAAGGGGACACTGGAAATGTGCGTTCTGAATAAACATGCATCTTCGGTATGCAAGTACCATTGCCCTTGCTGTCTCCCAGCGATCAGTGAGAATGGAAATCAATGATGCTGCCTCGTTAGAAAACACAAATCAAAGCATCAGTGACTTTGTAATATCCCTTCTGTCACTTTGACCTTCTGGTGCTAGACATCACCATGGATTCATTACCATTCATTGTAACGTCTAAAGAGGAAGCCTGCAGCGCCACAGTATTTAGAATAACACCCTAGCAGCAGGGATCATAACAAAAGCTCGGAAGCTGAGTATACAAAAAGAAGTGAGAATTCCATAAATGGATGCTCGCACTGCCTTGAGGGCTGCTTCCCTCTTGTAACAAATACAAGTCACTTCTGCCGCTGTCTAACTGACCCCACACCTCTGCCTCACCGCCCGCCCCCACTGTTCGCTGCAAAAACTCTGCTTCTCGGCCAGTCGGTTACGCCGAGAGCTACCACTGCTGCTCTTACAGCTGCACCTTCTCCAGGGACACTGACAGGGTTAAATATAAACACAGCGTGCACAGTGGATCAGTCCCCTCTTTCAGAGACTCTCTTGTAAGAAAGGAGGGGTTGGGGGTGGCGCTGACCTGACTCTCCAAGATGGGGTAGGGACTAGAGGTTCGATCTACAGAAAGAGCAGACAAAACAGACATTGCTCGGGAATAGTGGAAAAGAAGGTGTATGAGCCTTTATTGGTCCGAAGTAGAAATATTAGGAACAAACACACCTGCTCCAAACTAGGATGACAGAGGACTACTTGTTTTAAGAGATCCTCCTTTTCGTGACATCCTAGCGTAACACAGCAACTACAGGATCTATACAATATTCAGATGAATTAAGGAAGTTGCAGAAACTGAAGTATTTAAGAGACAGATTAGCTACAGAACAATTCAAGGCCAAGTGCACACCCTTGCATCTTTGATTTAATCCTTAGATACGTTTCTATCTTACATTACAACTGGCTGGCACTCTTGTAATTTCAAAATGCTAGAACCTTTTCAGAAAGTCGATTAGGAATTGAGGAAGATAGGTTTGGCCACATCCTTGGCAAAACTTTTCCTTCTGACAGCTGCAGTGATACTGTGGCTGGGGTTTTTCTCCCATTAAAATTTCATCCTGATGAATTCTCTCTCCAACTCTGTATATTATATGTGCAAGTGCCCTGTGCATTTTCTGCAGTCTGGCATCTTCTTTTATGTCAAATCTGAACTCTTAACTTGGCTTGGCTGGAGGATTCAAGTCTCATTAAAGAACTACTAAATGCAAAAGCACAAAAATTGTCTATTTAGCCAGTTAATTAAGGGGTTAGAAAGAGTTAACATCCCTACCAGGAGGTTCCATCATTAGAGTTCTTGGATTAGCGCTCAAGCAAAATCTTTAAAGGACATTCCAAACCTCAATCCTGCTGGTCCAGGTAGTACCTTGCAAGGTTTCCCTTTCTACACCATCTTGTTTAATTGGAAAGCCTAGCAGAGTACAGCGAGGTCATCAATGCTTTCTCTTTAATCCACCACATCGGCCAAAATTAGAGAGCTTTAGTTTAGTAGAGTAAATTCTTATCTGTCAGGTTATCGGGCTCCTGAGACTAATTTTGAGATTTCATATCTCCAGATACTCAGGTTGTTATCGTGATTCTCACTTTAGCTAAAACATGGAACAGAATGAAAAAAAATTTGGCTTTCCTCCAAGGGACTATATACTCCTTTAACTTTTAATTATGCCTATAAAGCAGCCTTTAGGTTAATATTCACTGTAAATACACTAATGAAGAAACAAGCTATCAACCCAGGGGGGAAAAAAAATTCAGAAGGAAATTTGCCTTTAAACTCTCAACGCATCTTCCCTCCACTCTGTTAGCCATGAGCAAGGCAGCACGCTTTGCTCAGCTGAAACAGTCTGTGATCACTTCTGTCACACTAACTCAAACGTAACCTTTCAGCACCGCGTTCTTACACCAGAGTCTCGTTACTATACATACAGTAGATATTATCTGACAACTGTCCAAATGACATTAAGGCTGGAAGGAAATTGAAAAACCTCAGTGAAATGCAAATATATTGTCATCAGTTAAGCTGAGGGGAAAAAAACCCCCATCATCTGAAGGTGAGAGAAAAGGTGTGAGGAATCTTGTCCTTGGATAGCTTTACATTTCTAAAAACAAACGATGTCAGCACTCACGGCTCTTCTCTTATAGACTTAGTGGGGATAAGCTCATCCATTTTGCAGCTGGACACTAAGTGATGCTAGTCTGGCCACAACATTGCATTGTCCCACTCACATTTATATCGTAGCAGGAAGATCACAATACTGGCAGGTGGATGTGGCAGATAGAATACAAAACACATTTAAACAGAAAAAGCAACACGCTTCTGTAACAAAGAATGGTGCAGCTGCACAGACTCCCCTTTGGGAGATCATCTGCATTTTCTCAGTCGCTGCCAATTTGACTGCAGACAAAAGCTTTTTCAGCATGTACTGTTCACTTCCAAATGGCATTATTTCTATAAGAGGAAGCAGCTACTGTATGTATAAAACATCCTGAAAAGATCAGGGGATTCCTGTGTTAGATAAGGCTTCAGACTATTTAAAAGCCAGACAAATATAAGTCCAGCACTTGCTGAACAGACCAGATTTCCTTTGGTAATTACTAATTTCAAAAGCTTTCTTGACTAAATAAAATTCTAGGTATTGAAAGGCATTATTTCACCATGTGGAACACGGTGCATCAGCATGGACCAATGAAACTGTGATGCCACAGTTCTTCCTCCTCTCATTTTGGCTACGGCTCCTCGTATTAACTTGAACTGCAGCATTGCAGGGGGACCTGTTTCCCACCATCAGTAGCAACACACACTCATATGCACGACATAGTGTTTACTTCTGAATTATCTGAAAAAAAAAGGTGAAGCTTGGCTATTACGGGTAAAAGCAGAAACAAAACAGGCAAATTCCTCCTCCCCATCTCAATGCACCAGCACAACTGCTAGAGATAGGGGAAAAAACCCTCAAACTTATGCTATCTCCCAGCAGCAGTTCACACAGCACAACACTGATGCCTCAGCATCCTCTGACTGTGAAAAAAAGATGAAGAGCCTTCACTGGTTTGTTTCTGGATGCCACTTCTGCCTCACACAGAGGCTATTTCTCTCACTTGGCTCTCAACTATGGAATCTACTTTCCTGTTTCACCCATGTAGTTACAGGTATCGCACTCACCACAGCTCTCGGAGCTGACCTAAGGTCCCCCAAAACATGACCACAGAGAATGTATCCTAATTCCTCTTCAAGCAGGGCAATAAGGAAACTGAGGAGGGTGGAGAAGGAGGGAAGACATACACATAGTCAAATTTGATTTTCAACTGCAAAAAGTAGTTTTAAAATTCAAGTTCAATGTCTCCAATTTAAAATTGCACAAATCTAATCACACAAATTTTCAGTGACAGTCCTGCAGACATGCCTTCCATTGGTTGCCCTTCCATTACTTCTAGATTGCACGTTTTTTTATTCCCCTGCAGCTCTGTTCAGCTTTGATAAGCATGGCAGGAACCTGAAGAACTTTTTTTCTCTTGATGGTTTAATTTTTACTCAGTTTCTAATGACCCCTCTCTCCATCCCTGGAGGTGGCACTGATCTGCGTGTGGCTTGGTCCAGGGCAGCAGCTCCCCAGCAGCAGCTCCAGCTGCAGGGACACTCACCCCAGAACCACAGCATGTGCATCACAGCAGTTTTTGCACCCACATTTCATGCCGCTGCACCCTGACCTTCATGAAGGAACCATACCAGCTTGAAAGGCTCTTTATTTATTTGTTCTGTGTCATTGTACAGCCGAAACAGTTCCTTCACCCAGCTCGTGACACCAGGCAAGGGGAACTGCGGTGGCTCAGCAGAGGGTGGCCAGCAAAGCCAGGAGGGGGAGGACATGAAGGAAGCATCAGCAGATGGAGACAGCGCAAGGAGGTCAGTAGCACTAACAATCGTCAGCATCACCACAAAATGCTTCTTCCCACGAAATCACAGTTCTGGACAAGAACACAAAATATTCACCTAAAAGTGATATTTCACACGTTCTGTCCAACAGCTCTGTTGCCTGCAAGGCAGCGCCACGTAACAGCAGCTCCTGGGGTGGGCAGGGCTGTTCTGACAAATTGCTGTTGAGGGCGACAGCTGTCCCAGGGCACTGCGGCTTCGTTTCTTCTGCTGACTCATTTCATGACCCAGGGGTGTGTTATCTTGCCAGCCTGTGGGTTTTATCCATGCTCAAATTTGGCTCAAAACCGTTGTATATTCACAGAAACAAAAGATAAAACCCCTCATAGATTTGGAGAAGGCTTCCTGGACTGCCATTTCCCCATGTTTCTGCCCACCTCTCCACCAGAACAGCCAACACGAGCCTGGGAACCTCCCACACAGCACCAGGACAGCAGTGGGATGAGCGCCCTGGAGCAGCAGCCTGGACACCAACAGAGTCTCCCTGCAGATGGAGGGCGCGACGCGTCCCTGCGAAGAAACCCAGCAGCTTATCGCAGGAAGTGTTCAGTAACCCAAACTGCAACCCGTAAGATAAACGTCACATCAACAGCCGCCTCTACGCCAGGGGCCAGCTCACAGCACGCGCCAGATCTATCTGGGAACGGACCTCCCTGCAGCAGCCGTACCGCCAGCCTGGACAGGAGATCCCAAAGTCACCCAGCTCACGTCCTCCTGCTGCAAGGCAGAGGGGTCACAGCACCAACGCCTCCAGCGAGCTGCTCACACAACAGGATGTCATTTACATCAAGAAAACAAAACCCAACAATGCTCTTGTAGATCTGATTCTTATCACACACCATCTGTAAGCACTGATGCGAGGGGAAGGGTGAGAAGAGTGAGCATCAGCAGGGTGGTCTGCACAGCACTAGTCTGACGGGTTTTGGTTTTGGTGGTTTTTTTGGTCTTAGCATCATTTCACAGGCTCCATATAAGAGAGCTTGTGTAAAGAAGAGAAGATGGGAAGGACTTGCTGGTGCTAATGCACTCAGAGCCTCGGCGTAACTGCTCTGCAAGGGGTACTTTCAAGCAAATCCACCAATTACATCACGATCTCAGCTTGTTATCACAGGCCACATAAATCACAATTCAATTATTTCTGTTGGACGTCTTAACAGGCATCCAGGAGGCTCTAGGACACAGGTATAAAGCTATTTTACTTCCTCCTCCCACCACCCACACCTTCCCATCCAAAAGGCAGCTAGAACGAAAAGGACTACAGAGGATGTTTTCTATTACACATCAAGAACAATTACTCAATGAAAGACTGACCTTGAAACGCCAAGACTGGAAATTAGCACATTCGCACCACTTCCCCCAACCACTAACACTGTTTAAATGAACAGGAGTTCACAGGAAGAAATTACCGCGTTATCAATATATCAATCTTTTCCCTAGTTCCTACAGCTGCAATGGCCTGGAAATAAACCTTTAGAGAAGACAGGATTCCAGCCAGTGCAGCAAGCTATCGGCCCAAAGCACGTACAGCTTCCTGGTATAGGAACTACGGGTGCAGAAAAGGGGCAGCCAACCCCTGTGCACTGCAAGCCACACAACCGAACTTTCATCAGATCAAGAGCTGCTGACACTTACCGTGTGCTATAAAGAGATGGAAGGGAGCATAGGGGGACAGAGCATGCAAGCAGCAGCATGAAGCAAGCCCCTGGGACAAGCAGCAGGGCCAGGCTGAGCCTCGCTTGGTGGCCCCCGTCCTCCAGCACCAGGGACTCGTGTCACCCCGGGTCAGCACAGCCCCCTCAGTGCTGGTGCAGGGCAGCGGCCACCACCCACTGAAACACAGAGCCAAGCGCAGGTACAGCCCTGCTCTCCTCCCGCCTCACGCTGACAGATCCTGAAGCCCCAGGGGGAAAATTCCTGCCTCAAAGCAAGGAAAGTGCAGACACCTTCCAGGGGCTCCTCTCTAACCTGTCCCACTGACAAGGTGTGGCCGTAAGGGAGGTGCAGCAGCCCCAGCCAAACACGCTCAGTGGTCCTGCAGGTCCCATAGGCTCTTGGGACACCACGATGTGAAGAGGCTGCTCAAAACCACTGAGTTGCAATTAAAGCACTCGGTGCTAATAGCCTCAATAGTACATGGCTTAACAAACCTGTTCTTCACAGCCCACATGGCCTCTGCCAGCCCTTAATCTTGACAAATCAAGTGTTTGTGTGGCCAAATTTGAGAACTAATGCCAAGTAAAACCAAACCATTGAGGGAAAATATATTTAAGCAAGATCATTTCCTCATCTATTTTGCTGAGAAATTGAGAGGAGTGGGAGGGCAGCTTAAGCCGGGACATCCACAGCACACCCAGCAAAACCATGAGGATGAACTCCGTAGAGATGTTATCTGCAATACCAAAAAAAAAAAATATCAAGCTAAAATAGCAAAACCAGAGACCCCAACTGCTTACAGCTTTCCTTCCCACTCAGTTTCCCAGGGGGTCTGGATTACTGAGAGGTTATGGTAACCCAAGTTAAAGAAAATAAAAATAACATGACAGTGAATAACTTCATCAAAGCATACTTGAGTGTGCCAAAAGCTTGCCACTCTGGTTTTCATGTGAAAGAAAAGGCATTAGAAAGCATTTGGATAACAGTAATTGAAATATGAAGAGGCCTGAGCTGCCAGGTCGCTTCTAGTCAGCCACAGGGCAGCTATAGAAAAGGGCAGTACTTTCATGTTTTCTTAACTTGAAAGAAGTCAGCAGCACTTAAGACATAACGGAGACATCAGTTCACAGCCACTTAGCCCTTGAGTGATATAGTTTGGTGAAGATCAGCTTCTCTGTGCTGACGTACACACCAACTGCTAGAATATAACATTCTGGTCAAAAAAACTGATGTACCTGACGATCCTGCACACCGACTCCAGATATTTCACCAGCAGCAAGTGCAGTCTCATTAATAGCCAACTGCTTTGGTAAAAACTGCTCCAATCCTTGGCTAGCTAGTAAACTAAATCAGCATAGCTCCTTCAGAGCCAAAATTGTTAAGAGTCTGCCCAGGACCTGAGCACACTGAATTTGTCTTCAGCCAAATGAACAACTGCACAGTTACCCAGCAGTTGAAGGGCAGCTCAGTTAAATCTAAGATCTGCTAGCTCCCTGCTTTTTCACAAAGATAAACCTGGTGTTTTGTGTGTGTTCTGCAGGAGCTTTCCAGAAGACTACAGTAATTTACAGAACTTGATCTGCAGCAACACCTACCATTCCTTAGCCTGCAATAATCGTCAGTGCCCAGAAATAGTCCAGAATTCTCAAATGCCTCCATAAAAACCATTACCCAGAATAAATCCGTACCATTTTACTGAACACGTAATCCACAGACTGAATCTGCTCTCTTAAAACCTGGAATTGCAGCTACAAACGAAGCTGGTACTATGCCTGTCTTTGGTGTCTTTTAGCACCAGAAAAATATCTGCTACTACCAGCTCAGCACGCATCACTGGACTTGTCCAGGGCCAGCTTTTAGCAGCATGCAGATAGAATTAAGAAGCTTTCCCAGATGTCTATAAAACATGCCTGGCTACACAGATGCTGCTGTGCAAGTACTGCTTTGACATTTTGAACGTGTTAGCTACCCAGCCCAGACACGCTGTCTCACCGGTATGAGCAGATAGACAGTTAATGTTTTAACTTATTAAGTCCAGGCAGGCTTATCTTGTAGCCCTGACACCGTAATACAGTATTGCTGCTCCAACATCACCTTTTCAAATCTGTTCTTGAGAATGATGCATCCGACCATTCAGAGCAAGGGTCAACTGTCCTGCTTTCTTTAATAATTTATTAAGAGCTGGCAGGATCAGTGGCTTTGCTGTGTTGTTGTCCTAACAAACTGGATAGTTTGTCTCAGGCAGCAAATCTCAGCATGAAATGCAAATATGTAAGAAGATGAGGAATAATAATCTAACAGATTGATAGAACTGGGTTGTTTGGAGATTGCAAAGCCTACCGGATGACACTGAAAATGATGTTTCTCCCTCTACGCCCCACCTCATCTCTGAAAGCACCACAGCTCCTCAATACTGTGAGATGCAGTTTCATGTCTGCTTCTTCAGCAGATGCTGCCATGGAAGCACCCCTGGAGGTACAGCCTGCATATGACTTTGAGTATAATTATATTCAGGTACATGGATGTGGGTAATTTGTAGTTCTAGTGATGCAAAGGCAAAGTTAAAGAAAAAAAAAATGTCCTTATGCAACATTTCCACAACTTCAAGAGAGCTAGAGGCAGCTATATTTATAGTGTTATAAAAAGCTACATAAAAAAAGCACATGGAGGGAGATACTAATTCAGTTCAGTGTATAAGCACAGCATTCAAAGGAAAAAGAACTGTCCTGTCTGACAACTGCTCCAGAGAAGAGCAATCCCAAACCACTCTGCTTGAATGTTACCTGGAACGAGGCGCAGAGAATCAGCAGGAAGGCCATGACTGGGTTCAAAAAGCAGGCTCATTTAAAGTTCCCAGACAAATAAGTTCCCAGAAGAAAGTTAAAGCCTGCACTAAGGAATATGTTCAGAACTTAAATAAACAGCTGAAGAAGACAGACTTAGGCACAACAAGGTTCAAAGCTGAGTCAGACACTGGTACAGCGTGAAGTCAGGCAGCCCATAGAAGAGCAACACGTTTCCCTTGTCCATATCAAAGCACTTGGAAAAGAAAGAGAGAAGGCGGTAGGTCAGCTGAAGTGGTGTCTGCATAACCCCAACAACAACAAAAGAAATAAAGCACATTTCCACCAGATTTTGCACTTGCGCAGAGAAGAGAAAGAAAAAAACACCCACACAATCTCTGGTCTGAAAGCTGAGTAAAGCACAGCTACTCGGTGACAGCAGCACAACGGAGTCGTTTGATGTGGGGAGCACCAGGTTCAGCTCTTCACCCTCCTGCACCCTTCTGCAATCACCTGGGGTCCCGCCAGGCAGAGAGCCTGGGTTGTGCCTTGAGCATCTCCGTCCTGTTATTCTCACACGCAGGATCTTTCAAAAGAATAAACTGAGGGCAGCAAGCGGCTGGGAACACGACCCTGGATACTTTAGTAAGGAAAGGGAAAAATAAAGAAAAAAAACACAAGGGGAAGTCAGCTTTGTTAAGAAAATCCAGCTGAAAATCTTGAGGGTAGCAGAATGACAAGCAGCCTGTACAGCTTTATACAGAATAAAGCCTGGCAGACAAATTTAATTGCTTTATTTGTTCTTTGATAGAGTTACAGACAGAGCGGATTAAAGGAACGCAGCGGAGGTCATATTTTTTGGATTTCAGGACAGCATCTGATACTGTGTCTCACAAAATCCTAATTGAAAAATTAATTCAAAAAGACTTGGAAAGGACCACTGCACAGCACTGGAATGGAGAACTGGCTGCAGGACTGTAAACAAACCATAATGATAAATGGCACTGTATTGAGCTGAGGGGAGGTCGTATTGAACAAATTCATTAATGACCTGGAGCAAGGATTAAAGAGCACGCTAACAAAATCTGAAGACTGTATTGAAGCCAGATAGTGTCTGCTGGAGGCCAGCCTGCCGGGATGTGGAGAGGACACGTCCAGCACCAGGAAACTGCACCAGGTCCTCGAGAGGCAGATGAGCCACCCTCCGGCCAACGCCGCTTGTCACTCACCCCTCCCACTGGCCACCCTGTAAAGAAACACAACTGCCCCTGTTTCCCGAGAGCCAAATGGGATGCATCCCAGAGATTCAGCCCTCAGCGGATGGCAGGTACGCAGGACTGCGCCGGCAGGAGGAAGGGCGAGAACTCGCATTGAGGCGCAGCCAGAAAGCAATGAATCCCACCGCTACAAATAACACAACGCCCTGAATCACACCAAGATTTGGTTTTCCCATTTCCTTGACAGAGATTACAAAATTGTGATTTTATGGAATAACGCCCCTGACAAATTGTTTTAGGACCAGAGACTTCCTCTGCATAAACTTACTACCTTCAAATATTTGAAAGGAAAAAAAAAGAAAAACAAAATTAATCACAAAAAAGCAAATAAAATGAAACAACAAGAAACCATAACAAAATAAAAGCTGTATTCTTGGGAACTGTTGGAACATAGAATTTGGTTACACTGATCTTTAAAGGATAAAAGAGACTGATAATTTTTTTAAGTAAAGCTGTTGATTTTCAGATTTTAGAAGTACAGTGGGTTTAGAAACAGGCTTTGAGGTTAATCAATACGCTATAAGAAAACATAAAGAATATGCAGGTGAAGCAACAGTCTTGGCACCCTTCTGATGTTTTCATGCCAGAACTAAAACACATTTTTCCTAAATAACAGAACCTATCCATCATTTTTATTATCAGCCTGGATGCAGTTCCAAGTTTCATCACTTGGTAAGTTGGAAAAACTCTCATTAGCATCTGTGTGTGCAGGGAACCCAAAAGAACACCTCATTAACTCATTAAAGAGGATTCTCACAGAGATTAGCTTAGTCAATCCCTCATTTAGCTACCAATCCATTCATGTGATGCCATTAAGCTCCTCATAAACAGCCAAGTACTTGGTAATACACGGTAGGAGTTCAGGTTTGCATCACTATACTAGCATACACCACACTCCTAGACTGCTACTGGACTTATGCTGCATCAATGTGCAAATCACTGCAACTCAAAAGGATCATTTATTTTCAATACACATGGAACACGTCCACGTGATGAGCTGAGCAGCTGAAGCCAACATGGTTGTACTAAAATGAGACACCTGGTTTATTAACACCCCATTCCAATGATTTTATAGCATCCTTGACCAAGCCTTGCTCCACATCACACATTTACACGGTCTGCCAAGAGACAGGCACAGGTAAAGAAAAGGTTTCAATAACACCCAGTGTGAAGCGACTTTGCTGCTCACTGTCTGAAGGGGAAAGCAGTCAGGAAGGAACCTCTCATTCCCATCCTTAATTTCCAGGTTTTCCTTCTTTTCCTTTTTCCTCTCTTTCTTCTGTGTATCATTGCTGTCAGACCATCTGCGATCTATTTTCTTTAAGCTGCCTCTTCATAAACAGCACAGCTGCCTCTGCCAGGAGAGCCTCCTTCTCTCGTCTGGAACAGGTTTCCAGCCTCTTTGGCTCCCGACACTAGTGACGACAGGAGAAAGGCCAAGTCTGCCACTTCAGTGCATCAAGTCAGGTATTTTGTGCTGGTAAATAGCAATTGTCCCGTACACACAAGACAGCCCTACAGCAGCTCCACTGTGCAGAGGCCTTAGATGCACAGTCAGCACCGTGGCCTCTGAAGAACATGAGTCCTGCAGCTCCTACCAAAGCATCTCCACTCACCGCACTGCGGTTAGTCCTGCTTCCACATGTGTAGGTGTCAGGAGATTCAGCCATCTAAATTCCTAACTTTAATACAGATGCACGATTTTATCTGCAAGCTGAATAATTCAAAGAACATTAATTCAGTCCTACCTGCTTAACCAGAGTTTTAAGACCCTGCTTAGCTTGTATGCTCATACCACCTTTTTATGCACAGCTACGGGAAGGATTCAAACCTCCAGAAACAACTTCATGCTTGTGCTAAAAAGGCCCCAGAACTCCACTGCAATTCACATAGTACCATCCCACTAAGGCTCAAAGTGTGCAACTCACACCTAGCAACTGCAACGTTACTGACAGCCAAGAGAATGTACCTGCCCTATCCACTCTGGAAAATGTAAAATAACCTCTGCTACTAGAGGAGAAGCACAGGTGCCTGCTGGATGTGCAGGAGAGAAGCTGCCACTGCCCTCAGCTGAGCCACTAGGTCTCCAGCAGTCTCCTAGAACTGAAGCTGGGCAGTAAGTAGCTTTCCTTATTTCAGCAAAGCAGACAAAAGGCTCTATTAATGGCACTTGGGTCTGGAGGGGGGGAATCCTTGAATGTAAAGTTTCAAGTGACTGCACATTGATGAAGTGGAGTAAATAGAAAGAAAAAGTTGAGAAAGGATTTTGTCAAAGGGAACTCCACAGCTTGATAATATCACAAGCACCCTAGGAATCTGGAGAATGAGACAGGAGAAGCTGTGGGGAGACTAAAGTTAAAAACTGCACACTGCATGCTTCATTTTCCCGGTAATTCCTTTTATTCATTGCTATAATCAACTTGACATGCAAAGCTGTTCCAAATTTACTGACAGCTTTTCAGCTGACATCTAGTTCTCAAGGCATTTTTTTTTAAACTTAAATAGCTAATTATTCATCGCCTTAAATCAGGATATATAACAATGTCAGGAAATCATCTGTTCAAGTTATATTAAAAAGCCTTTTGGGACTAGTTCATCTCTTTTGTATGCTGCAGAAAACACTCACTTGTAAACAATTAAATCATCATTTGAAATGTGCCTACACTTTTAGCATCTCTGAATGCAGCCTGAAAAACCATGTAAACAAGCACGTTATTGTTGCATCCAGAGTCCCATGCTGAAATGTCTTCTTCCGTGGCATCTTGTTTGGGAGTGGCTCAACACTGAGTTTATAGGCTAAAACATGTTCTCTGTAAATCCCATAATAGCACACCTAAATAAATATAATAGCTGTTTAAGTAAATCAGAGCTACAATATTCTCAAGGTCATGCTCAGAGCAGAAGGCACGCGATTAGGATATCAACATATTTTGACAGAGAGGCATATTACTCCCATGTAACAGGGGCATGTCTGATACAGAAATAGGCATTTCATTTAGCCATAAGGGCTCAGCCTTTGGCCTGAAACTACAGCCATCAAACCTCATAGCTCCGTGCTTAACAAGCGCAGCTCTGGCACGATGTGCTCGTTATGAGAGACAGCTGGACACGGCTGAGGAAGGAGCATTTAAAACTGCCTTTAGATGTCTATTTGAAATTGAACCTAGTCCTCTTTGGTCTTCTACTGACTTGACTGCACTTGTAAGGGTTGTATCTTTGTGGAATACTGCAAACACAATGTAAGCAGAACATCCCATAGGATAAGGGTTCTTTATAAGTCTGTTCTGGGCTGAGCAGTCCAGCAGGACGTTACTGATCCCAGACAGCACTCGTTTGCTCATTCAATTATAACTGTGCACACAGGCTACTGGTTTCCATAATCACATCAAAGTGAACAGCAGTATTCCACTACCCACACGTCTCTGTTTTGAAGATCTGCTCGTGTAAATACATATTCACACCTTTACAAACACACTGGTCGCCCAAGGTTTTTGTTGTAGTTATACCTACATTCAAGAATTTGACTCTATTCTACTTCTCTGAATGAAAAATTTGTACCGTATTGAGATGAAAGGCCAACTTGCTGTTACCGCTTCACCACTAACTGTATGATTTCATGCCTTTAGTAGCTTGATAACCATTTTGGCTAATTCATCCTAATCGCTGCCGCCTTTTTATGATACAATTACTGACCCAGCGAAGAAACAAAACAAACTCCCTCTTCTTCCTTATGGAACGAAAGGCGAGTATGTCCTTGTGAACCCCCAACTCCCTTTCAATTTGTGGAAATAGCCGGCACTGCTAGCAGCCCCAGCCGGCGGGGCCGCGGGCAGCGCCGCACTGTCTCGAGAGGAACCCCAGGAAGGCAGCGAGATGGTACCAGCGAGCAGCGAGGCACCCGCCTCGCGCCTCTGGCACCCAGTGAGCCTCCTGGCTGCACAAACGGGCCCGGGGCGCTTGCTGCCAGCAAGGCAGCGACGATAGCGGCGACAGGCAATTACTGCAGTGGAAAGGAAAGACAGGACAGTACAGCAGGAATGTCTTACAGATTCCAAGAGGGCTTCCTGACAGATCGGTGACCCTAGCCTCACAGAAAAACTCATACTAGAACTATCAGCAGGATGAACGAGGTCAGTTCATCCCAAACACCCAGAGGACAGAATTTTATAGAGTGAATGGCATCTGGGCTTGGATCAGAAACGGTGTGGCCAGCAGGGCCAGGGAGGTTCCTCCAGTGAGACCGCTCCCCGAATCCCGTGTTCAGTTCTGGGCCCCTCACCACAAGAGGGATGTTGTGACTCTGGAGCGAGTCCAGAGAAGAGCAACGAAGCTGGGGAAGAGGCTGGAGAACAGGCCTGATGAGGAGCGGCTGAGAGAGCTGGGGGTGTTCAGCCTGGAGAAGAGGAGGCTGAGGGGAGACCTCATTGCTCTCTACAACTACCTGAGAGGAGGTTGTGGAGAGGAGGGAGCTGGGCTCTTCTCCCAAGTGACAAGGGACAGGATGAGAGGGAATGGCCTCAAGCTCCAACAGGGGAGATTCAGGCTTGAGATTAGGAAAAAATTCTTCACAGCAAGGGCCATTAGGCATTGGAACAGGCTGCCTAGGGAGGTGGTTGAGTCGCCTTCCCTGGGGTGTTTAAGGTGAGGGTGGATGAGGTGCTGAGGGGCACAGGTTAGGGATTGGTGGGAATGGTTGGACTCGACAATTTGGTGGGTCTCTTTCAACCTGGTTATTCTGTGATTCTATAATTCTATGAATTCCCACACACTCCAGGCCGATAACTAATTTAACAGGGGAAGAGGCTCAACAATGCTCTTTCCAATACGTAACAGGTGAAAAGAGATGACTACGCTACCCGGGCTGCCATCCCTCTGCACAAAACACCAAGAAAAAAAGCAAATGCCTATATTTTATTTCCTGGAAGCAGGCAATCATCACATAAGGCTATCAAAGAAAGTTTCTACTGACACTCATCTGTATTTGAGCCAGTTCCACAGAACAAGCAAGTGCAGATTTCCTAGGGGGCTTCAGGCTGTGTGGCTACCAAGCCTCCCTTTTCCAGGCTGAATTTCAGTGTCTTGGGGTTACCCCTATAGTTTGATTTTTGGTTTAGAAAGCCTAGGAGCTTCCAGAAAGCAAGGATTAAAAGGACTGTGTGAGCTATAGTTACGATGAGTCCTGTCTCAGGGGCTACATGCACAACAATTTATTCTCAGCTATCAAGAGAAATTTTCACTGTCCAAGCACTGCATGTAACTGTTATGGGACATTCACAGAGAAAAACACAGAGGTTTTTACTGTCCTGGGAACCATTAATTGCCTCTAAAACACAACTGAAGCTAATCTGGAGGAGTCTGAACACAAGCCTAACATCATCTTGGCAGTCTGGATCAGAGAAAAGTATTTTTTTTTCCTTTTGTCTTTTTTTGGTGGGGCTTGGGTTTGGATTATTTTTGGTGGGCAGGTGAGTGTGTGTGTATTTTTTTTTTTAATAACACTGAGGAGTAGGTACTTCTGTTTCTCAAATGACACATTAAAGTAAACCAGCGGAGAAACTGTAACCTAATGGGACTTGCAGCCAGGTTCTCACACTGATATAAGGAAAAGTTTCCTACTTGCTGGAACAAACCCAGCACATTGGAGATAAGTGCATACTGATTATCCAGGCTGTGCAGAAAAGAAAAAATAAATCAAAAATTGCTACACACACATCTTATACTTGAAGATATCATCACTGATCTAAAACATAAACAAACACTGTTGCTCTGTCAGAGGCAGATAATTTACTGAACATTACATTGCTAATGGCAATATTATTCAAGAAGCAAGTGTTTCAGAAGAAAAAAAAAAATCAAATGAAGGTAGTTTTCATTCTAACTATCCTGCAACTGACAGGTTGCAACCAGGGTGCAGCTAGGAAATACAGTTTTATCTAAGAGGAAATATACTTCAACTCATTCTGTTGGTAGCTTCCACAAACAACAGTTCCTTTGAGTAAAGCAAACGGATATCAAACACCTCTCAAACTATAAATGCTAAACTCCTATATCTGAAAAAAATGGATATTTCAACATCTTCTCACATTTAGAGTAATTATAATTTCACAGAGATAACTGGAAAGTTTTTTCTACTGAACAACTTAAAACACAGATTTTCACCACAAAAATCTGTCAAATCAAGTGTGTTCATTTCCTCAAGGTGGTGATTTTTTTTTTATTTGAAGAGACAACTAATACACAATTCTACTTTAATAGGAGCTAATGCTGCTCATGCCAGATTAGCTGAGAACTTGACTGGTTGAGTTGGTTATGTTTTTAATTTTGACAAAAAAGAGCAAGCCACCAAGTCTGACTTCAGAGGGGGTGTTGGTTGAGGGGTGTAAAGAGAAGATCATCAGAAGAGCAATCACTGGTTTGGTTTTTTTAAACAGATGTCTTTAAAAGAAACCAAAACACATACTCTGAATTAATTAATTCCTCAATGACCAGAAGAAAACCTGCCCTGGGTACCTGAAATGAAGCTGATGCTCTCTTAAATCAGGGATTTCTCAGTAAGCAAGAAGTATCGTTGTACTAAGCTAAGCAGAAATGTAATTAACGCACAGCCCTTTAGAGCTGTTTTAATAGACTGAAGGTTAAGAAACTCCATGACTTTCCCTGAGATGTGGCAATCAGGAACTTTAAATAGCAATGCATGGGCCTTACCCTCAAGTTCAGCTAAAAACGACAACTCATTTCTGAAAAAGGAAGGAAGGAAATGAGCTTCTGAGTCTCGATTGCGAGCTGAGGAAATACAATATAGAAAACCCAAAGAATAGGGAGTTACAGTGTTAATGTGCGATGAGTCCCAGAACTATAACTGGGAGCTAAAACCTGCAGATAGATCTGAGGAGGCCAGAAGCAGAAGCCTGGGTGGTCTAGCTCATTAATCCCAGCCACAGTTTTTTGGAAGTAATGAAAGATCCAGAGTTGGACTTAATTATGGGAGATGGAAAGGGGGCATGCACGTACCTGAAACATCACTCAGTTACTCCTGCTACATAAACAAATAAATAAATGCAGCAGTTTACAAGGAGAATATGTCCCTTTTTCATGGTTTATTTGCCCACAGAAGGCAGAGTGTTTATGAAAGAGGAAGATTTCAAAGAAAAATACATATAAACTGCTGTACCTTGGAATTTGGAGAAAAAAGGGCAAATTCATGTGCTTTTCAGGAAGAAAGAAATGGAAAACACTCCTACATGATTGTGGAAAATCTCTGCTAGGGTATGAGAATACAGCCCTTTTTGCTTGCAAGCTGGGATACTCGTATGCTAAAACCACTAAGGCAAATCATGATCTATAGAAGAGTCAAACCAAGTCATTTAACACCACAAAAGACATTAGAGTGGAGTGCTGGACGCAACAGTCTATTGACTCTGTGCTACAGTTTGATTTATTGTCAAATTTTTTGGTCTAAGCTAGTGTGAGGAGATGTAATTCTACTCAGACAACAAAGTTGTTGCTTCATTTTATACCTGGATTTAATGTGTGGTTCTCTTGGGTGCTGCCAGAAAATGTAAAACGCCTCTATTCTCCAATTCCTTTACTTTTTCTAAAGCAAACACTGCAGCTGTACGATCTGCTAAGTTAACGATCTCCATTAATCTTGGGTACAATTCTAGCTACTAACTCCCACCAGTACTTTGATCGCAGGTTCCTATCTGAGCTGACAACGTAAGTTATTACAGAATTAGCAAAGTTTTATTTGCCAATTACAGCACAGATCTGCACATAACTGGGCAGGATGAGAAGATGTCACTGATGAGGAGAAAAGAACATCATAAAGTAAGGTCTGAAACACGTTATTGGTGAGCCCTTCAATGAAATTTGCTTCAGCCAAAGCGTGGGGAGAAAGGTGCTGCGAAAGAAAGGAAGCATTACTCTTCCTGAATGCTCAAACTCGTACATTCAACTGCTGACAAGCTGCAGCACTATTCCAGGGAAGCCAAAATGCCTCTTTACCACCAGGAACTTCCACTCCTTTGCACCACCTGAACCCACTGGTATCAAGTGTCCATTTCACAGCATGCTAAGTGTCCACACCCTTCCCACCTGCAAATACACTGTGATGCTTTTCTAACCAATGCTCTCACAAAACTTCAGATGGACTGCATTATTCTCCTTCCTATTCTGCATCACAACAGCTTTGAAAACCTCTCTGAATTCACCAGAGCAGGACTTTCAAAGACTCTCTTAAGGCCATTAGACATAGGCCTGGTTTCTTGTGAAAAAATAAAAAAGCTATTTTAAGCAAAAGCTCCACATACATGAACATCAGTTTATCACCTGCTCAGGAGCCAAAATATTTGTAAAATGCTTAACAGTTTATAAATACTCTTCACTACTCAACAACTTTGCTTTTGCATTAACTTCTCCAAAATACAATTTCTCGTGGCATGGGATGCTGGAACTCTTGGGATGTTCTTTCCTTTCACATGTACGTCCTAGAATGAAAACAATGCCCTATAAATCAAACTTTTATCGAACAGGGAGATTATTATATCACTTTATAGCAATCAATTACAAACAAATTCCTTCCAATTTCAAGCCAAGAATGCTGGCTGATGGTGTTTAAGAAAGAAAAAAAGAAAAAAAAAGGCATCAGGCAGTGAATAAAGTCTAATGGCAATTCTGCTCACTGCTGCACAGGTCTTGAAAGCAAAGCAAATGCTTTTCTCCTGCACAATCAGTCCCTGTTAATGGCAAGGCAGAGATCTCTCAGAATGCAAACACTTGCAGTGCCCATATCCTATAACATTTGGCACCATAGCTCTAACTTTGTTATTTCCCCGAGGAGCAACAAATTTCTTTGTGCAACAGCAAGGCAGTGTGTCTCTCCAAGCGCGCCTCGCAGCCAAGTTTGACACTTGGGTGAAAGAACCCTTTGAGCAGGTCTGCCAGCGCACACCACGCTGGGGCAGAGGCAGAGAGGGCTCCTTGTCAAACTGCCCTCACCTGCCACGGCCCAGAGCCACAGCTTAACACGTGGGGTTATTAAAAGCGCATTGGCCAAATTAAATGAATAATGATTGTAATGTTTTAAATAAAACAGTTAGGAAAGCTATAGGGTCTCACTCTTCTTTTTCTTGGACAAAATACTTCACTGAACTCCATGCAGTTAATGCCTGCTGGGCCAAGAAAGCTGGGATGACTCTTGGAATTAACAGACAGCGATCCCGTCTTCAGCCGCTCAAGATGCAGCTGAAACAGAGCTACCGCCGAGCCACCAGCTGAGGATCTGCCATGCTGCCTCACTACAAGTACACACCACCTTGTCTTTAGTTCTTGCAAAATACTAGCCAAAACTGTTCTTTCAGCTACACTTCGCGAGTCAGCTGAGGTATTCGCTTTTCAATTTTTAGGAAGCCAGGAACAGCTTTCGTGTAACCCTAAGATGCTGCGTGTTATTTGCCAAGTACTTTCTAGTGGACACAGACACTAACAGCCAAGCCCATTCAAGTTCACGATATAAAACAGACTCATATTCAACATACACCAGGCCTAAAAATCTGCAGGACAGTATATTTTCATATTTCTGAGCTGGTATTAGACACTGTTAGAATTTCATCCAGATGCTGGACTGATAGTAGCAAATACATTTGACAAACTTGTTTTATTGGTTTGGAATCTTTAACCTGCCTCAAGAGAGACCAACAGTGAGAATGAAGTCACATATCCTTACACTAGGTTTGATGTTTTTACATGCAGCTACAAAGCAAAGATAAGTTTCCAGCATACAATTGCAGATGAGCCCAGAAACTGGACTGGTGTGCAAAAACCCAACCCAATCAACCAACTTCACAGCAGCTCAAAGCTCAAGACAAGATTTGTAACAAGAGCAAGGTGCAAAGAGCAGTGCAAGGCAAGTAGAAATATATTCAGCTGCTCCTGGGCAGCGCAGGGAGACAGATGTGAGTGGAGGCAACGTGCACTGATGCAGAGGCACACAGTGTGGAGGGGTGAAGGAAAGGCTCTGCACTGCTCCGCTGCTCAGCTCCCAAAGGGACCAAGATCAAACCCAATGTAGTCAACAGATCAAGAGTTACCCCATCTGGCTTGCTCTAGTGCTTCAAATGTTTAATGCAAAAGAGAAAATGTTGATAAGAGGCACACAACATAATTTACAAGTCTTTTTAACTATCAGGTGTGAACATCAGAAAAATCAGAAGTTTGAGGCATGTCACTACGGAGCATTCTGAACATAAAGACTGGTGAAAAGGACCTTCAGCTAAAAAGAAGCTAAGTCCTCCTACACTTTAATATGTAACACAAAAGCTCCTTTAGCCTGCTTTCCACAAAAATAACAGGGCTAAGTTGATTACTCGTAGGCTGCCAATTAACATGCTCTTGTTCTCATCCTCCCAACAGCAGCCGACTGCTGGAAGGCGGCAGCACCACTTGCCACTGAGCAATCTGCACACCAAGGCCACCCCACCCATCAAGCCAGCTCAAGGTCACTGAGATGACCCTCAAAAACTTTTTTACGCTGCTGTTAAACATCATGGCCAAAATTAATTTGGATGGTGCACAAAATTATAACAACTGCCTGCCTACACATTAGTAAATTGCAAGGATTAACAATTTTATCAACAATTTCAGTCAGTGTTTAGCAGGTGAGGAGTTGATTGAGACTTCTACAGGGTACATAAATATTTCTGCTTGACATAACCTTTTGTGTCTGGGAGGTAACACAGCGCTGTCCACAGAGCTTAATTTATGCCCACTATGCAAACCAAGTCCAGTTGCAATTTGAGTAAAATGAGAAATCCTTATTACAATAACTGTATCACTTCAGGCACTGAAGTTGTACTTCCACTTTCAGAGTAGTTTGCTTATTTAAAGCAAGAAGGGGGAAGGTTAAGACAATAGTGTTTAGATGACACGGGTAAAACCATGAGGAACTGAGACGCTCCTGTCTAACAGGTTTGTTCCTCCTGCGGACTCCGCGGCGGGGGAGCTGCAGCAAGGGGCTGGGGCAGGCGCGGCGGCCCCACTGCCCACAGCCAGGCTGGACACGAGGCGTGACAACCCCGATGATGGAAGACGACTCCGTTTTGGTTTAGAGGAATGATGCTGGCATATTCACAAGCTCAGTTGCTGACAGCGTTCCAACACCCAGCCACGACCCTGCATCACAATTTTAACAGCCAGCCAGCACATTTTTCATTCCCTTGGTAAATAACTGGGGATTTTTAAAAACTGCTGAGCCGTCCTGCAGTGGCCAAAGGCAGCATCACCTGTGGATGGAGTGGAGACATATGGGTCTTCTTCAATGAAAAGAAAGCACGGATCCAGACAAATGAGAGTAGATTCACGTAGTCAAGAGGTCTTGATTTCTTATTCTAGATCTGCCACCAATCCTTGGCAAGGCCTCAGGCACCTTTCTGCAGCAGTTTCCTCATCAAACGTGGCAGCATGCTCATGCACATTTACAAGGCATCATGAGGTCAAAGAAAAGCAGGAGGCTTAATTTTGCCACAGTGTTTACTGTGAGATTTGAATGCAATGAAAAGCGTTACTGCTCTTGCAATCTCTTAAAGTATCTGCTGCTGCTACTGCTTGTATTAAACACACTTGAAAGGAAAAATAAAATAAATCAATCAAATTAGGATCTGCCATTTTCCCAGATTTGCAGCATTGTTAGGAAGTGGATTACTCTAATCTAATCCAATCTAAAACACTCTGATGGCAAGAATTTGAGATATTTCAAATTCATACGCAGCTCAACCTCAGCAAAACAACATGGGACAAAGCGGAGGCACCTCATTCACCTGAGGGCTCTTTCTTTCAAAGTTCAAAGGGTTACCACAAACAGGTGTGACAGCATTTGAAAAAGGTTGCAACCTCAGTTTCTTCTCAAATTGCAAAAACGTAGTCTGAAATGACAGAATCTACTTTCGTGATCATCTCGACATTTACCTTCTTTTTCGAAATTACATAGTTGGCTTTACCCTAAAGGGACAACAACTGAAACGAATGTAAACATAACTCCACATTGGCCTATTAGGGCATAACTGTAGGGGGATAAAAGTTGGTAATAAAAGTTAATTTAATTCCTACCTATAACTTTCATTGTGTCAGTTTTCAGCCAAGTCACGTTCTCTACCTTAGTGAGCCGCATCCTTTAGAAACAAAGCAAGTTATACCACTGCTACCTGTCAGATGTCCACCAGCCCCGGCTTTCCGCAACTGATATTCACTCGAGAGGTAACCACAAGCACGCGGGCAGGTTCTGGTGGCATTTCTCAGTGCGTGCCCAGCGAACACCCCGCAGCAGCCTGGGGGCGGCTGGCATACGCTCAGCCTCGCTGCACAAAGCACCTAACGCAGGGACCTACAACACCAGAGCCAGTCTAGGCCTAAACCAAGTAAATGGGGTGTTGACCTCAGATCCCATGCACAACAGCATCTTCTGAGTAAACATGCAATAGAATAGATTTTTTTTTTTCCCAGTTTAAATGCCATAAAACTTCTCGCAGATAATGCTAGCGGGCTACTAAGGGGGAAGATGCACATGAGAAACTAGGAGATCTGAATACAACGTAAGTGAGAAGCAACTGGTGATCCCAATGTTCGCACTGAGGGACATACAGCTCAGATTTTTAAAAGGGAGACAACTTCTCTTGGTATACATATGCTTAAGTGTCACGGGCACTTCATAACTACAGGTGTTAAGAGATATCCAACTGGAACCTAATTAGAAAGCACCAAATGCCCTCTGGATGGTGCCAGAGATCTTCACCCTTTACTGAGGTTCCTGAAAACGGCGGGCAGTTGACACCCCGAAGAACTGGGTTCCATACCGAAACCCCCAAAATCTCAAAGTGCAGCTTGGAAGCAGTCCTGGCTTTAAATCTCATGAATTTACTACCTACCATCACATTTCAACTGAAAATCACCTGGAGGCAAAGGACTAGAGAAAGAAAGAAAAAAAATGTCTACACTATTTGTTTTTCATATGTAACATTGGTTCATCCCTGTCAATAAAAACAGCAGAGACGCTCCTAATTGTGCTTGTGTAAATGCTGCCCTTTAAAAGAAAGTAGTCACTGAAAATTACAGTAATTTCATTTCAGAAGACTCAAAATTCCTGAAAAAAATATCTGTTCTGTCAACAGAAGATGCGTCATCACAACAAGTGGATATACAATGCCGTAGGCTTCATCATCAGCAAATGCAAATTACTTTCAACGCTACACGAACTAGTCAGATCATCTTAGCAATTATTCATGCAGAGCAGCAAGGCTGCTGAATGTACACCAAGGATGATCTGCTGAGCTGGCTTCAGCCACTACAGAAATTTAAAACAGACATCAACCACCAGCAAAATCCAACACATCGAGCAAACCTGCTCGTGTTTCCAGGAGCAGGAGGCAGATTTATACAGCACTCTGGCTGTATACAACACTGGCCTCACTACAACACACATCTGTACAACAACAAAAGGCGATTTTAAAACGACGTAGCCTAGTACAGTGACATATGTTAAATACACCCATGAGTGAGCTGGGAGCAGAAATCCATGAATAACTGTATTGATTGCAGTAAAGAAAACCTGAGTGTATTTGGAGTGGAGACATTTCCTGATGAAATTCACTCCTTTTGGTAAAGACACAGACATTGTCTTACACCTTTCCACACAGTGAAATAATAAAACTCCAAACAGTACTGTTAGAGACGGAGCATGTATCTGCTTGGCTATTGTTTGCAGACATGGACATAAACTGGATCTTCCAGCACAGCCCAAGTCTGATGCTTTTACAATACCTGTAGTTCTTAACATGAAGCAGAAACTGAAAAAATTAAATTTAATTCTATGACACTTGTAGATAAAATGTCTTAAATGCTTCCTATACTTTTCACTTCAAGGATGTAAAAAAATATACTCCATTGCTCTAATGCACACATCATTCATGTGTAGTTATTTCCGAGCACCACACACTCGGCCTGCAGTGTAACTAATGAGCTAGAGCCATGGACGACAGCGATGCTGGGGGGTGACAACACCGTAGCACCTCTTCTGGTCTCCAGTTATTTAAAATCTTACACCGAGTTTTCACATGTGCCAGGTGTGCTGTTTTGGTGAAAACAGCATTTTCCAATGTCAGCTGCTCTGTAATAAATAATAACTAGTCAGACTCTCTACAGTGACTACTGTCTATTTATGAAACTCCTTATAGAAAATGCTACCTGAGACGTAGATTAGGGATGATTTTATTACCTCTGAAAACACAAGCAGTTAGTTTATGTAAGAATTAATGGTCACAGGAACTCACTCTATTTGCCAACAACCATTAGGAAACGACTCTACAGAAAACTCTGCCCCTCCGGGAGGCAGAAGCGACGCTTTTGAGAGTCACCCTTCCAGGGGCACACGACCGTAACTGCCTGACACGCTCTCCCCGACACTCCCAGCTCTGCCGTGTGCCAGTCCCAGCTTCCACCAGCAACACAAGAACCAACGTTGGTGGCTCTGCAGCTGTTTTGTGGCCATCGTGCAACAGCACGAGGAGAAAACAGGAACTGGTTGAGCCAGGGCCCTGCCTCGGGTGCGGGCTGCTACGAGCGAGCACCAGCAGAAGCCAAGCCGAGTCTCTTCGCAGAAACCCTCACAGGAAGCGCTAGAGCAGCAAGAGTACAGCACACGCGCTGCTAGGACTCATGGGGAGGGGAAAGAACCAAAAAAAGAGTGGTTAGAGGATGAGGAACAGTGTTGACATCCTGGCAACAATGAGGAAAATAGTGGAAGGGAAAGAGAGATGAAAAAACCCACAAAAGATAGGAAGTTTAAACCTGAGAAACTGAGAAAGATTTTTACAGGAGAAGCATCTGCCTGGTTTGCAGGGGCTGGCAGAGCAGAGCAAAGCAGTCAATGCTAACATCGTCTCCGAGACAAGCAATTCAGCAAAAATTCTTACCGAAAGCTTAAGTTCCACCCTAAAACATAATCCTCTGCTGTTTGCTTTTCTGCTCATCTCCTTCCATCAATCATTTCAAGCAGTACAAAACACACAGTCCTAGCTGTTTCAAACATCGTTTTCATTAAAGATACACCTGCTACCTTATCCAAAGGATTAGAATTTCAAAATCTGCAGTTGTACAACACCTTGAAAATTCCCTTTCAAGAGAGACCTACAAACACATAATGAACAACCAGTAACCTAGAGTGATGCTTTGTTTGTCACAACTTCTTCAGGGAATCCTCTGCATAACACTTACAATCCCTTTGCACAAGACTTTCAGCAATGCATGAATTAGATTTGCAGTGAAAAATTGTATGAGAAAACCATCCTTTTCTCAACAGGCAGGTGAAACAGCAATGTTCCAGCACGGAATGGCTCCCCTACACCAAATAAAGCGCTCGCTTTGTCGTTTACTCATATTTAAGTGTTTATCTTTTTGTTATCTTAGGTAGCAGCATGGAATGTTCCTGTTGCACCAACCAGCATAGCATGAAATCGGGATTTTTAAGCACGTATGCAGTGTTGGAGGTATTTCCAACCAACACAGTAAGGGGCAAGAGTAGTACATCCTAATTCGGGGCTCTGGACTCTCGCCTTACCTAGAAGGCTCCTGCAACTGAGAAATCAATACCAACACAATTATAGCCCATAACACCTAATTACACAGAAAGTGCTTGCAGTGTTCAGAGTCCATGTGCAGGACAGTAGAAATAAAACCTGCAGGTGTGCAGGGTGCACAAAGTGTTTACCTTGGATGAGATTAGCAAAGCTGCTGAGATGCTCCATAAAGATACAGAAGGAGACAGGCTAAACACATACCTATCAAAGCCCAAGGAATTTCTTTTTTTCTTTCACTTATGCCTATAATATTTTGGCAGAAAAAAGCAAATCTATTTATTAAAGCTTCTGTTCTCTCTGCTCCCGCACACGCAGAGCTGACACTGTTTAACACCCCTTTTTCACTGCAGCACGTGCTCCAAAAATGCCACCCTGCCTCAGCAGCTGTCTCCGCAGAGCTGCTCCTGATTGATGTCACGTTAAGCTGCCTCCTGACCCTGACTGAGCGTGTTATTAGGCGCTCGCTGCTGTAACTCACGAGCAGCGGCGTTTGCAGCCCTGGCTGGCAGTCGGGCTCATTCAGAGCCCATTAGCATGGTCTGTCCAAGGCAAGTCCACGCGGGTGGAATACTGATGGGCTTCCCACCGCACTTCTGCGCCGCTGAGCTTTGTATGATTAAATTTTGGCAGTGCAGGGGGTTTTGAGACACTGTGAATGAGCCAATATTTATTATTGTGATTTTACAAGATGACTGAAGCGTCGCATCCCAAGCGGCATGTGCAAAGAACTGGCTGAAGCAGATGAAGCCACCAGTTCAGGAATACCCAGCGGAGGAAGAGCTGCACACTTCTGTCCACAGAAACCCATCTGACAGAATTTTAAAATACAGCCTACCAGAAGGTTTCCCTGACAGAGTCCGCACCAGGCCTCTTGCTCTCCAGAGAAACAGAGCAGGCATTTTGTTTGGAAACGCTCTGTTCCTTTGCCTCCTGAAGACTCTGAAATCATGCCCACACTTAGTTATTCCATGCAGGCACCTGAACCTTTGCACTGGGGTGCTGAAGGAAAGATTTATCCTTGAAGTAAAAATCAATCACATTAAAAGATCGACTTTCCAAACTCCTGCAGGTTCACTCCAAAGAGTGCACCAATTCTTTTTTTAACTCTGAGTTAGATAAAGCATCTGCTCAAGGCTTTGTTTGTAGGAATTAAACATTTATGCGAGATCCTGGAGAATTTTATGTAGCAGAGTTTAACAGAAAAATAATGCTCTCAACCAATTTTTCTTTAAATTAGTATTCAAAACCACAGCATTTCTCAGGGGCTGGTATTGTAGCAATTGTTTCAGAGCTCCCAAACTTGTCCTCTTCCAAACTAGGAAAATTTGGCAAATCAATCAAAACTTATGTGATACTTAAAACCAAAGGATAAATGGCAGCAGGAAAAGTTTGACAAGCTGATGGAATAATCAGAAAGCTAAATGAAGAACACTTAACAGAAAATATTACAGAGAAGTATTTTATTTTCTCACAGACTAATGGGCCTTTATGAGGTACAACTGAATTTTTAAAAGGTTTACCATCCCTCCAGTTCAAGGATTGGTTTAACTATCACAGTTAGGCAACAAATGCTGCACAATTTCTAACGTAATTCCACGTTTCTGACAGCAGCAAACAGCAAAATGTACCAGTCAATGCCTGTAAATCAATCCTCTGGGAGACAAGTAGTGCTGGATGAATCAAAATTCCTAAACAGTATATTGTAGAATGTTTCAAAGATAGATACAAATAGGATAACAGAGTTCTGAAGAGAATCTGATAAAATATTACAAAGCACAACTTCAGTAGACAACAATAAAGTCCTAAGAGTCTTGCAGTCAAGTTGCAAAGAAAACCCAAAAGGTCTGACTCAAAAGAAAGCAGTTTGCCTCTGATGATAGTGTCATAGAAGTTTTAGGACGTATGTTACATATGTTAAAATAGCAAACCAGTGGTTTGGAAGAGGCATTTGCAGAGCAATTTAGATGCTGGGAGGAAAAAGAGGAAAAAAAAAAGGAAAACTGAAATCTGTGAAAGCTACAGCTAAGCACGTCTCTTGTAACACACTACAGCTTCCTAAAGTTAAACAGATACTTACACAAAAACTTGCCTTCAAATCAGACGCACAGACGCTCTCCTCTCCCTTGGTCTGTTTACTTTGCCTTTTTTTACAGCGTGGACTGATCATTACACGTAACACGAAAGCCCCTGAATGCTCCCACTGTGAGAGGGGCCTCTGTGCTGAACAGAGAGCGAAATAACATTCCTGCTTCAAAGAAAACTTACAAGATCTACAGAGACAAAAGACTAAATGCAGAAAGAAAGAAACAGGCACAGAGGCCATCAAAGGCCACAAAAAAAGGTCAGCAAGAGTAAAACTTACAAGTCCTGTCCCCCTCTATCCAGTATTACTCTGCAGACTCAAGAGGTCTCCCAGCATCATCTGATCCTCTCTCCCACCCCCAGTACTAAAGCGGAACATCCTCTGAACTTAGGAGGAGATATGGGACAATTACAGAAGCTGCTCTTGCACTGTGCAAAGCAAAAGCCATCGGTATAGAGTCTTCCTCACAAAGCTGAAGTGTAAAGTTCACTTCTCTGCAGGAACCAGGCACAAAGATCACTCTATACTTAATCTAACTGAGGTGAAGTTATTGCAGAGGTACTAGAGGGCCTGAACTGCAACTTGTAACATTAATTTAGAACTACTGCCAGAACTCAGAAATTCAAGGTTTAGTAAATTGATGCTTCAATAATGAAAAGAAATTATTTAGGCTATAAATTAATTTGAAATTATAAAACTAGAGAGTCTTCACATAGTATTAATGTAGCCATCTTTGGCTGCTCTATCCTGAATAATGATTAATTCAGTATATATTCTTAGCCTAAGATAGAACATTTAAATTTTGGTTTAAAACTTTATAGAAGACACCAGCAACTGCAAGCTGGCAGCAAGAACTATTAAAACAGCGAATAAATAATGTATACAGTGGCAGTTTCTGAAAAACTGCCAGAAGACAAAGATAAACTAACAAGGTCAGCACCTCACTTGCTATGTCATCTTGTATTTCTCCAGCTTTATCACAGGACTTTATTGATGCATCAAATAATGGGGCTGTCTAACTGCAAGAACATTTCACTTTAAGAGAAGGCTCTGGGGCCTTACATTTTTCTATCATATCTGCCCTTTCATTTTTTTCAAGCTAGAAAGATGCCAACAGGCAACTGGAAATAGAGGCACATAAAAAAAAAAAATCAAAACAAAACAAAAAAAACAAGTAAGAATTACTCTGTGCATCAGTTCCTGTGTGGTTTTAACTGGCACCACATCCCTACATCTGAGCTGGTACTTGCGATTAGTCACTACCTGAGGATATCAGGTTCTGCCATACACCATCCACCCTCAACAGAAACATCTTCCAAGCACTCCTTACAAAGAGGATACTCAATCTCTTCTTCACAATGATACACCCCGTCTGGTACTGAGAAGCAACTTGTACAAACAGGGAAAACACATCCTGACGTCTCTCAGAAGCGGAGCAAATAAGCAAGCCGAGAAAGGAGGATCAGTTATTTATTTGGCAGTTTTTTAATACAGCTTTTTAAAATAAGTTATCATCTTAGCGATATACAGACTTGTTGATCTCCATTAGAAGAAGCACTCTTTCAGAATAAAGGATCAACTCCACTTAGACATCTTCGAAGCAGAGGGTTGAAGTAGTCTGAAGTAGCCCCAACCTGAAGAAACGAGACTTTTTCTGTTTGGCCTTCTAAAGTTTGCTCTGCAAGAATGCAAAACAAACTGAAAGCCAAACCTGTTCTCCTCATCTCCTGAGCTTCTACAATCCTAGATTTTACCCTGGATTTTAAGTAGGGACCTGGCAATCCTTCACATCCAAAAACTGGATCAGGAGGGTGGCAACCCACTGGTTCTGGGTGTGGGCTGGGGCACACGGCGGGCAGGACACAGGGACTTAAGGTCCAGCACCCAGATTGGGTAAGAAGCAAGAACCTCCCCTTGAGTCCCTACAGATAAACAGAACTCCAAATACACACAGGGTTTTCAGCAGCATGTAGGAATAAGGCACAGGATTTGCATTGTCTTTCTGCACAGAAGCATCAGACATGGTGCAAAATGCCATAAAAACAAACCTGAAGGCAAATGAGGAGTCAGACATCACAAATCAGCCAAAGCAAGCAAAGGCTGCATTACAGATGCAGCTAGGGAAGTAATTCCGTGATAATGCAATGAAGTGTCTTCCAGTACTAGTTTGTGTCCATTCCTATCACCTCCGACTCCTCCATCTGTCATCCAAAGAGGAAACTACAGTAACACAGTAGATAGAGACAAAAAAAAAAAATCACCCAGTGTCTCTCACGGATAACATAGCTTAAAGCAAACAGTAGTTCAAAATTACTCTTGAATAATATGCTTAAAAATAGCAACTTGTTTGAAAATAAACACTTCTTTTCATTTTCCTTAGCTTTGTTTGTATAAGGAATAAATTATCAAAAATCCTGATATTTCGGAACAACTCATATCCTCAGGAACTAATCTGCACGTGTTTCAACCACGGGAAGAGCACCTTTCAGGTGAACGCTGCCAGCTGAGGGAGTGCATCAAGGAAACCCACACAAAAGCACCTACACATGGAATCAAAGCAGGGACATAGCATCACATAAACTACTAAGGCTTAAAATCACATCTTTGCTTATTTTGCCATCACTTTTCCATGTTGATCAGTCCTTTTAGATGTTGAATAATATACGGACCCTGGGTTCATATCAAATGCGAAGCATTTGCAGAGGTCTCTGGCTGCACAAATAAAAGCTACGTGCCAGAAACATGCTTCCAGAGGCAATATGCTAAGTACCAGTACAAAGACAACAGAGCATCCAAGTGCACTACGTGAATTTCTACAACCATATGCAATTGCTTTTTGATCAAAGCTGGTCTATCTCTGCAAAAAGGGAACAAATCTGTGTTACTCCAAGGCTCAGAAACAAGAGATTTCCTTTGTTTAGAAAAGGGAGGGAGGAACAGAAGTAGAGATGCACATCAATGAGAAGAAAAAAAGTGAAAGGGAGTGCAGGAAAATCCAATCTTTAGAAAGAAAAAAGGGTGCCAGCAGAGAGGGACCACAGACATGGACATAAAACCAGCTTTCCATGCTGCACTGAGGGAGAATCCAAAGCTCATCTCTGCACCAGTGATGAGTTGTCCTGGAAGTGAATCAGACGTGTGGGATGAGGGTGGCTGAAGTTCAATCCTCCAGCATTTCTGATACAAATCTCTCCAACAGCAACTGATACCTCTAAAACTCCTGAAATACATAGTCTGAAATAATTATTAAAGTCCTCAAACATACGCCAAGAAAGTAGTCTTTTTCTTTTAATTTTTTTTTTTTTAAACACATCAGCAGATCCCATAGTGACAAGCAGGGTGTAAGTGGTCAGATTTCTCAAGGTTGCCTTTGCACTTGAGTATGAAGCAACGAGCTGGTCCCCGCACTGCAGACCTGCTCACACAGCTCAGCCCCTTCCCCCAGGAACAGGGCACCACCTCAGCAGCACACACCCCACGGCGTCCTCACAGCCATTTCCATGGGGAAAGAAAACAGCTTTTTGGCCAATTTAAACATACTGGGGTAATTCATGAAGCAGTTAATACAACTGCTAACACAAAACGTATTACTCAGCAAGCCTGTTCAACTTTGCAGGAAGTTATCTTGAGTGAGCCTGAACTGTCAGGTCAACAGATTTCTGCACACAGAAGTTTAAGTTGCAGCTGAGTAATGCCTTTAGTGGCACAGTCTTATGAACTGTATCACTAGCAAGGAAACATCTGTGTTCATTTTGTTTATTCAGCTAGCTTTAGAGCATTAGGGATAATAGGAAAGCTTCTTCTCAGGGACTTAGCGCTTATAGCTCAGCAGCTGGAGCGGCCGAAGGCTTTTTGGGTTTGTTTGATTTTGGTTTTTTCCCTTCGCACACACACAAAAGGACTACTTAAGGAGATTGGTAATCCTAAGAGAAATATCAGGCTTGCAATACATTAGCTATGTTTAGAAGATACTCATATTAATGTTGATATGTGCATGACCATAGCAGCACAATGTTCCAAGCTGTGGGAAACTGTCTCCCACCGATGACCTCCAGGCTGAGCAGAGCTTTTAGGGCACAGATGTGTGCAGCTCATGGAAAAATTATCCTGATTACAGATGTAGCAGAAAGATGATAAAATGGATTCCCTCCCACCAACTGCTATGAAACAGAAACAGCTGCTGCAGGGCAAGCCAGGCACAATCCCAGCCCACAGAACTAGTAACAAAATCTAAGTGGCAAGTGGTTCACACAGCTATCCAGAGCATCCACCCCACCAAACCAGCCATCAGACAGCTGAAGCAGGACCGCCTCCTCTCTTGGGGCTGGAAAGATGAACTCACCTGGGAAGGTTAAGGGCTGGCAACTCAACAATTGTGGGCGTTTGGGGCTCAAACAAATACAAGACTCTGAAACTGAAATAAAGAGAAGAACTTATTTGCTTCTAGAAGACAGGGTTACAGCAGGGGCATGAGCCTAACACACAGAAGCTATATAAAACAGCCTCTTTCTAGACTGGTTTTAAAGTACATATACACACATTTTATTCTAGTAAGCAGGGAGGGAGCAAACCCAAAAAAACACCAAACCACCAACTTTACTAAAGAGATAATTCAAACTCCTACAGCACCCACATACTTGCCATCCTAACATTAACAACAAATTTAAATATTTGAGGGTACGTTTTGCTGTCTGCAGGCAACATAAGAGGCAAATGCTGCAGAAGTGCTTATTATAAGCAAGCAGGACAACTACAAGTTAGGAAGAAAACAGCTACCAATGACTGCAAGCAAGGAAAACAAAGCCACACCAATTCAAAAGGAGAAAGTGTTCCATAACGGAATTACTATTTGCCAAGTGTCTAATAGAGGCCTGAAATACTTTTTTCTCACATTACATTAATCCACCTCCTAAGCAACTCTGCTGCCAACAAAATCCAAGCTGAGCTTCTGAAGTCAACATCCTAACTCCCAGCGACCTGGAACCAGAGCTTGAAGCAGCCTCTGCAACCTGTGAGAAACCCCCAGAAACAGGAGCGATTTGTTCAAGGAGAAGGAAGTTGTTAATACACAAGACTATATTAAAACTAAGAACAAAATGCAAACATGTACTAACAAGCAAAACAAATAACACCTTGCTCATTGACTACCAAAGGCTTCAAAGCACTCCAGAGGTTTGTTTAGGTGGCAGACTTCAGATCAAAGCCTGGCTCACTCTGGTAACAAACCGGGAAACACAACCCCAAAGTTCAATCCAGGACAGTATGAAATTCAAGGGCTTCTTTTCCTTTATCCCTTCCAAGTGACACACACTTCACAAACAGAAAGCATCTAGAAGATAGTAGGCCACTTGAATACTCATTAAAAACTTACAGTAACACTTCAAAAGCAACAAAATGCTCCACCAGTTGTTGAGATGTCTACATTGTCCAAATATAGAGTCCCTGAAGAACCATTCAACCTGCGAAACCCTCGTTTTCCTCCACAATTACATTAATTTGTGGTTCCTTAATAGGAGAATGACTGCAAATTTACATCAGTGCAACTAGAAAGTGAAAATCCCCTGAAGGACTTAAACTACAGAAAGAAACATCCTATTGATAACATTCTGACAGTCTGAGACAGTTGTTCAATCTGACAGACTAACGATGGTACTAAAATGGACAAACCCCAAGTTTCCTTAGAAGACTCTGTCATAATTGTCTGAAATCTAGTAAAGCATTTTTTACTTATATATTTGGCTGTAGAGAGGCTGACAAGGGGGTCAGGCAATGGCCAGTGCGCTTTGCATATCTTAGATATCCAGGGGCGAGAAAAATAAACTTCAAAAGAAACCAAACAGAAAAATATCATCTTTTATAATTTGGGCTTGGAGGCAAGGAGGGGAAATCACTGTTTACGCTGTCTGGAAAATGAGCAGGTTTGAAATGATCTTTTCCTAAGAAACAGTCATTAATACTTGCAGTCACTTAGCACAGGCCATCCTGCAGCTGCAGCCTGGCTAGTGAAAAAGGTTTCATACTCAATTAGATTAGGAAGGCTCAGGCAAGCGTCATCATAGCTAGAGTGCTACCTGCTGATGGAAACTTTCCTTTGCTTTTAAAATTATCAGGGCCTGACCTAGGCCTTTGGAAACAAGAGGACATAATCTTGCTATGAAGCCACAGACACAACAATCATTACACTGCTAACTACAGAAAATCAGGCAACCAGGAGCTTATTACACCGTTTTTTTCACTGTAGTGACGTAAATACTGTCACCTCCTTTGATGATATCTCTGTTACTAGAAACACGAACACAGGGCTGACGATCAGCCTGTAGGACAGGCTGCAGGGCAACCTCCAGACCTGTCGTGCCGCGAGCTGCGCAGCACCCGGTGCTGCCACGTTCCGGCACGTGACACGCCAGAGACAGACACAAACTTCCTCATCCGCGTGCACGGAGCTAACCGAGCAGGATTCAGATGGTTTTATGAGAATATTTCATAATCCTCCTCCTACCACCCCCTACTCAGTTAGCAGCTCAGTCAGAGCCAACTACAGTTATAATTATCGCCATAATTATTATTTTAATAAGAACCAATGACTTATCAAAATATTGCACTGAAGACTTGCACATCTTTTCTTGTAAGACTGCCAAAATGCTAGCTCATTGCCGAGGTACCGCTCCGTGTACGCTGCTAGCAGACAGCACCTCCGAGTTGCTATTTATTCAACTGAGTGACTAAACTCAAGTCAAGTGAATGCCAAAACGTAAGCAATTTGAGGCACAGTAGCTGCGCAAAGTGTTATTATTCTCCTGGTGTATACACGCTAACAGCTTTGTTTACTACATTTACTCTCCTACTGCTTGTTTGCTTGGCTTTTATATACTGTAGGCCAAGTTGCTGAACTTAGATGCCTTAAGGTAGCCACCTGAATCCATATTTATATACTTGAACACCCATGTCAGGCATCCATAGAAAGTTTTAAGTGCATAAGCAAGCCTGTAGGCATCTAACAATATAATTACATCCTCAGATTTATCTCCAGATACCCAAACGTTGATCTCTACCGGCATTATTTTTCACAGGAGTATTTTTTTTTTTACCATGTAATACTGGTTTGACAATAGATTATCTTTTCCTCACATCCTTGTTCAAGATGACCCCAACCCAGCCCAATCTCTGGTAAGACTCCATTTCTACACAAAAGTCCAATTTAAATTTGCATAATCAGCAGATGGCCATTTAGATAGATAGAGCTCCAGGAACACTGCCAAACTGAGGAAAAAGTTCTTCGGTTAAAAAGATACCTGATGACCCTGGCAGCCGTGGGAGCCTTCAGCAGGGGAGGCCAGTTGTCATCACGCTGGGTTTAGAGACAGAACATGCAACACAAGGACTCTACTTGCCTCTACGACATGTGGTTGTACATTTCTGAAGAACAAAACATGTGCCATGGAAACAATTTTTGAGGTTTGTCTGTTTATCTCCCACGGAAGGGTCAATGGGCTGTATCTAGTTTCAGGGAACTCGCTTCACTTTAGTCAATACAGCCAGGACCTCCACCGCTTTTTCTTTCAAAGACAGTGTCTTAACCGAACCGTGCGTCCCCCTGAATCAGAGTGCAATTACAAAGAACAAAGCTAACTGGAAACTCACTAGGTTTTAAAACAAAACCAAAAGACTTCTCAGAAATTAAGAGTATGAAAGCCAAAATTTGCTATTAAGAAAAGTCAGTGAATAGCATCAACTCTAAGAAAAACACTGTTTCCACCAATATAACTGAAGCAAAAAGTACATCTGGGAGCCACTCAAAGGCTGCAGTGTGAAGTAAAAATGAATGTCCATGACTCATTCAACCAAATCCAAGTTAAACTAAAGTCTGCAGTGCCATTCAGCTCTGTAGAATTGTTTTAAACAAACATCCCACTTGCTCTCTAATAATATAACAGAGCAGCAATAGAGCAGCAGCTTGAAAACAAAATATATGTGGGAAGCATTCAAGATCTGACCTCAGGCAACCACACACTAGTGTGAAATCATTTTTAGCTAACATTTTTTTAGTAAATTGATATTCATTTATTGTGAAGTTTAATTTCATTACCACATTTAAAAAAAAAAGCCAATTATAGACATGCTATAAATAAATCCCCACTTGCAGGAATCCTCTAATCGTATCTAAAAATAAGAAGTCACGTGATTTAAGTGTCCCACACTGACCCTTTCGGCACTTCACATAAAAGGATGAACTTGGCAAGGACACACCGTATATGAGTTTAGGCAACTTTACATGTTGCTCAGATGTTATATCCACACGATTAGAAAGCCCAGTCTCACTTCCAGCTCACACTCAGTAAAGCGTTCAGCTCTGTACCTGCTGCAAAGCCTGGGAGTAACTCCATAGGTGGCTCAGGTCCACAAGCCTCTGAGACCATTTTCTGCTTCCCAGTGAAGCCTGGGAATCTCCTTTACCTTCCTGAAAACAGCTGGGCAGCCAGTTTATAATACTAACCTCTGGCCGATTTCTTTCTTGATCCACCCACACTAATCAATCCTTTGACTCCTCCTGCCCTTACACTGCCTAGTGCCAACCACAGACAAATTCTGATCACTGAAGACGACTTTGGGAAGTCCTGTGCTGAACTGCTCCCTGCTGATAACGCTACAGAAGTTACACTCGGGACTCTTGTTGAGCTCTAGCAGCTATAGCTGCTACTCCGCCTGTAAGCTCTTCAAGGCAGGGACCTTTCCTCACATGTGTCTATAAAGCTTCTAGTGCCCAGATGGTGCCATACAAATCAATAATAATTATACTTCCGTGTAGATCATTATTGTGCATAATGTAAATTACTTTCACTGATCCAAGAGGAAATCATTTTCTCATTTTAAAATGAAAAGAGAGAGTAAAAATAATGATTACGTGTTTGACACTTTTATTATAACAATAATCCTCATAATAATAATAATCCAGAATCCTCAGCTGGTCTGTACTGACTTTAATGGAGATATGCCAACACACGGCAGCTGACAAGCTGGTCTCAGTCTTTGCTGAAGATCTCAAACTATTTCACAAGGACTGATTACTTCACACCCACACCAATTTCGTGAAAGACGGGAAGCTCATTAAACACACTTTGCAGACTGGGGAAAAGAAACACCATTCTCAGAGCCTGAAGGAACGGATTCCTGCAGCAGCAGGGCAGGTATCTGAGCATCACCGCCACGACCCCACTCCCTCACCGGTGCAGAGGAGACGGATTTTGCAGAGATTCAGACCTCAAGCAAGCTGAGCTGCCTTCTGGAGGCACTTGTCTCTTCTTGATTCATTACAAGGCCTTAGACTGCCTGAACTTAGCATCCCAGTGTTTGTGAGATTCAACCTGGGCTTAAGTGTTCAAAAGGAACAGCCGCAACCACCTGCACTAAACGAGATCGGGACAAATAAAGCTGGAACCTGCCAGGTCTCAGCTCCTCTGGAGGCAAAACCCCAGAATTAATTACATACAAAAGAGAACTGATCTGGATAGCTAACAACTGAAAACCCCAAAACTACATGTTGCTTTTGGCTACGTATTTCTAAACGCTTTGACAAGAGGTTACTGACGAAAGGAGGCAACAAGACTCTGGCTTCTCCTGCCCCCCCAGAGTGCTCTCCTGCTCAACGTGCACCTGTGGCACAGCATGAAAGGCCTACTATGACTTACAAAAATGAAGAGGGACTGAGGATTCCAAGGCTAAAAACCAGACTCGAACACTTGGAAGTGCAACTCTTGATAAACTGCACCAATCCAAGGAGTTACACGTGCCAGCACCCGTGCACCCTGTGAGTATCCACGCAGGGGTAACGCCTGCATCTGCCCAAACCAGAGACCCCATCAGCCTAAACTGGAAGAAAAATAAATAGAGGACACCGTATCCCATTTAAAAGACCCACTGTAAAAGCTCCAGTGAAGTGCCAGGTCTAATTTTAGCACTATAAAGAAAAATCAGGAAGTATTTGATTAAAATTAATCCTTGAGGTTATATAATTTGACTGTTCCTACAAATCAAGTTCGCGCTTTCATTGTGCTCCTGTCCCTTCAT
Organism: Clamator glandarius; assembly: GCA_033459285.1. Classification (NCBI taxonomy): domain Eukaryota; kingdom Metazoa; phylum Chordata; class Aves; order Cuculiformes; family Cuculidae; genus Clamator; species Clamator glandarius. The sequence goes on along the minus strand of JAUNZM010000157.1, from coordinate 1,529,895 downwards.
AGAGCACTAATAGGATGCTGTATCACATATCATGGACTTCCAATGCGGAAGGGAAAAAAATATTTTGAAAACTATTACTCAATACAGCTGAGATGTGGCAGGTAACGAGGTTCTTTTATGCCAAAGAGTATCCGTTTTGCAACGGCTGACAAGAAATAAATGGGATTTGTGTGCCTCCTGTACAACAGCTGGTCTTCTCTTGCTAAAAAATGAAGACACTTCTATTTCAAAGGGAACATCTGCAAAATTCCATCATACTTCAAAGAATAAAAAAACCAACACAACAAAAAAATACACCAATGGACTGAAAATAGACTTCCGATGACATAACCAATTAATGCAGATCCATTTCATATACCTTCCCACATCCCCACAGAGAAGACGCTTAACGAGGTAACTACTGGTGGAGTCCATCAATATAATCTGGTTCTAATACTCTTCTTAAATAATGCATACATTAGTTCTCTGCTATTGAAAAGATTTGTTTGTTTTATTAATACAAGCATTGTTAAGTGGTAAGACTCCATAAAACTCATTGTGCAGCTTCTAGTTGCAGATGCATTGTCCCCCCCTTCCCATTACAAAATGATTACTTGTCTCCATTCTCCTTTTCAATTGTTATTAAAGCTCTACTGCAGTGTGATTAAGCTTGTGTTATCAAACAAAACTGTATTTAGTCAGTGCTATGGACCCATTCCTTAAGAAATATATAATTTTTGGCGACACATAGCTTGATGCCATTAATCACAATGTTTGGTACCTTTGCTGTTTCACCGAGATCAGTACGTGAACTAAAACGTGCGAGGGCCCAGTTTCCAGAGCTTGATTCACACTCCACTGAAATTTAACACGTAAATTATTAGCTCACATTAAGCTCCCTTACACCTTTCAGTTAAGGAAATTTTTACAGAAATCTTTTTTCCCTGATTTCTCGTGTTCAGCAGTGAAAATACTGAGGCCAACATGCCCATGACAACAAGCTACCTAGAGGGGAAGAAGTTTCAATAGTTACCGTTTGGTTGCACCATCATGCATGGAATCTATACATTCACCAATTGAATCAAAAAGGATAAACTAAGGGTGCAATAATTTTTCTTTTCTTGAAATCTCTTTTGTTTCCTGGAGCTTAACAGATTATTTTAGGCTTAAGTGCAGCTTTGTCGAGTGAACCCTCAGCGACGACACTAAGTCCTCCAGCAGCAGCCTAGTTCCTCGTCCGGGGCAGCAGCTCTCGCCTTCGATGCCCACCTTGCTCCCACCCCAGCACACAGGTTTGCTCTGACGCAGCTGGAACACTGAAACCTTTGTGCCACGCAGAAGCTCACTCGTCACTTCACCCTGATGATCAGCAGAGGGAAGATGGGGGCTGTGGTTTTGCTCCTAGCAAACAGCACTGGGAACCCACCTGCAGCATCTAAACATTAAAGGGGCAAATACTCTTCCAAAGAAAACTCTCATTTTCAAACCTGAAAACACACCGAGCTTCTGCTCGCTACACAAGGCGACTCCCGCACTGTTCTTACTTTGGGGAAGCCTTTGGAAAACGTGGGGGAAACATTTGATGGATGAACTTTAGAGAAAGGGGAGTGACGTTTCCTGGGGTTTGTTTGTTGTACAACTCCCTTAGTTTTCTCCAGCGTTACAGAACTGCTGCTACTTTGCATTCAGTTACAACAATTGATGACAGTTCTTATAACTGCTACCGTTTCCTAGAGCTGCAGCTGGATGCCTTTCCTAGTTCCAATAACTAACAGGTATTAGACAGTTTAGGAACACATCACAGTAACTTCTGCCTCCTTGCTCTAACCCAGGGCTGCTCAGCACCCATCACTTAAGTGACCCAACAGGCAAGAAGAAACATAACCTGTTAGAGCACAACCAGCTGACCAACCCATGGACAAGCAGTGGACTGAGCCTCCTCTCCACATTCCCAAGAATTATTACACCCCATTTCCCACTTTATGAAAATAATAAGAAGAAGCACTAGTGGTCCTCAGAGCCACCCTCCCTATCTTAACTTCTGTTTGGAGTTAAAACAGGCAACCCTCACTGTCCCCAAATACATGACACTGTCTTTTCATTTGACAGTTCTGACCGTTCTGCGCTACCGATAGTCACGCTTGGTGCCTTTGTCACCTTGACGCTAAAAGAAATATGCCACTTCTTTAAAATGAATATACAAAATATTAGGCTGAAGAAACGCTTTGCCCCCACACCAGCAGGCAAGAGCTATATTCACTCAGCTGACACCGTAACGACGCTAAAACATCGTAAAACAGGTAGCGATGAAAACCCAGCAGTGGCAGAGGGTACGAAGCAGCGTTACACACCTACAGCCGCTGCCTTCACACCTCCTCCCAGGGCAGAGGCCACAGCTGGGTAGGCGCAGCACACAGCTGCCTCTCAGTGCCACACGGGGCGTGAGCTAAGACCACGACAGATGCTCCCCTGCCACATCCCTCTCATCACCAGCCGCCCTGAAGCGGGGATTTGCATTCCTCCTTCTTGCCTTTGGGCTCCCAACTCACAACATCCACCAACAAACTTCTTCCACCACTGCTATCAGGCTGTGTTAAAGGAGCCGGAGATTGAGCAGCGCGCTTACAGTATTTTTGCAAAAAGCTGTTGCAAAATTTTCAAAGATAAAGACCCACACATAAAAATCAGCCCGATCTCAGAAGGCAGCTTAATTATCGCTTGCTTTTGATGCTCGTGGTTAGCTGAATGAATAAGGTTTGTGCTGCAGAAATCGTACCTGGTTGCAAGCACCCACTGAAGTCACCACTACCAATGCAACTCATACTTTTTTTAAAGATATCTATAACCTGGTTTAATCAAATGCGGAACAACAGCAGGAAACTGCTTATGAGTAATGAAAGCTCCAGATAGCTGGCCAAGGGATCTCACACGATCAATGTTTTGAGCTGTGAAACGGCTCAATTCAAAATTCTTTCTTCCTGCCAAGTTGGCAATTGATTCAAATACGCACAGGTACAGTGCAACATTCCATGCTACAGCACAATGTGATTTCATCTTCCAAATGAAATTTCTTATTACACATATCTAACAGCGTTTAATAGAAGTCTAAATACCCCTTCAACACCCGGTTCAAAGGATCATGCTTCCTGCCCCACAGGCACAAATTACCAAATCCTCACACTACCCATGTCCAGATCAGTAACGTCAAATACGTGTTACCATTTTAGTCTTGTGCCTAGGTCAGACACAAAGAAAAAACAACATAAATGAAAACATTATAATTTCATGTGGCGAGTGCTGTCTTCTGCAAAGCACACAAAACCTGGTCTGTGTGACCTTATTCAGTATAGAGGCTCTTATAAAGGCAGTTATCAGCACACCCTTGTGTTAAAAGCTCTCTTCAGAGTGGAAAAGAAAAAAAGCTCTCTGGTACGACATCACAGATAAATAACTACTAGCCTTTTGAGAAAATACTACTCCCCAAAGATGTATTAAACACACTCATTCATTAACAAGCCAAAGACACATTAAAATATTCTCTTTCGGTTAGAATGCAAGACTGAGAAATCTTTGAAAAAAATCCTTGTAGGGTCTCTCAGACAGGCTTAACCCAAACCATTTGGACGTTACAGCACTACCGTACCCACAGAGGCAGCTCCTCCATCTGCTGCACAACAATTTGACATACACAACTGCAGGAAACTTGAACTGGGAAGGATAATAGCTCTGCTTGGGCATCACACGTTGTAATGTGGAAACAAAGCAATTAGAAAAACAAACCAACACTGGTTCTATATCGTGTAACTCCATTAAACAGATTTTTCACCACTAAATGAGTCTGATCAAAACTGGACCTGCCTCTGAGACAGGCAACCTAGGTAGAGCTGCATAAATCAACATTTCTATGCGGAGAACGCCTGCAAACTCCACCTACGAATTCAAGCAAGCTGTAGAGTTGTTAAAGCAGGAATCTGCACAAATGCTATTTCCCTATCACCAAGCACACATTTTAATCAATAGATGGATGCTTAGTCCTGGGGTTTGGTATTCTGACAAAGTAAGGATGGTAACCACTTCCCAGGGTAGGTTCAGCAAAGCCACAAGTACCACAAAGTCATCTTGAAGAGGTCTTGCCAAATCTCCTCTTGACAAATGTTACCAAGCTCGCTGCCACTCGTCTCGAGCGTTGCGGGGTTTTTTTAATACCCAGGGCAGACACTGTGGGACAGCCCAGTGCGATCCACACTAATTTAGATAATGAGGGGAAAACAGGAGCACTCAGCATGTGTTACAAGACGAGCTTTTTATTTGGAATCCCAGCGCTCCATCTTTAGGTCTGTGATCGAATCTGTACGCACCGATTCATTGCCGCCAGCATCAAAATAACCGTGTTCCACACCCGCGTGTCGCCAGCACAGAAACAACCCGCTCCAGGCCCTGCGCAGAGCGTGCAAAGCGGGCACCGTGACAGGACTCTGAGGGACAACTGCGAGCGGTGCCGGTTCTGACGCTGCCCCAGAGCCTGCAGAAGGGGATTGATCCCTACAAAGCGTGGGGTGCGGAGCCCCGGGAGCAGCACACAGCAGCCTTCCACGGCCCGCAGGGAGAGACCACAGAATCACAGAATCACAGAATAACCAGGTTGGAAAAGACCCACCGGATCGTCGAGTCCAACCATTCCCACCAATCCCTAAATCATGCCCCTCAGCACCTTGTCCACCCTCACCTTAAACACCTCCAGGGATGGCGACTCAACCCCTCCCTGGGCAGCCTCTGCCAGTGCCCAATGACCCTTTCTGTGAAAATTTTTTCCTGATGTCCATCCTGAGCCTCCCCTGGTGGAGCTTGAGGCCATTCCCTCTCGTCCTGTCCCCAGTCCCTTGGGAGAAGAGCCCAGCTCCCTCCTCTCCACAACCTCCTCTCAGGTAGTTGTAGGGAGCAATGAGGTCTCCCCTCAGCCTCCTATCCTCCAGGCTAAACACCCCCAGCTCTCTCAGCCGCTCCTCTTGTTCTCCAGCCCTTTCACCAGCCCCGTTCTCTTCTCTGGACTCGCTCCAGAGCCTCAACGTCCTCCTCGTGGTGAGGGGCCCAGAACCGAACACGGTACTCGAGGAGCGCGGGGAAAGAGCTGGAGGGGAATTAAAGAAAAGGAGAATAAAAGGCTATACGGGCAGGAAAAGAGGCAGAGGGCAGAGAGCTGAAGGGACAACAGCGGCGCCCCAGCAGCTCCGTGTGTGAACACAGCAAGCACCAAGGGAAGGTTAACCGCAGGGAGGGAAACGGACCGCGGTGCCGCCTCGGGAGCCCAGCGGGTCCCGCACACGCTGAGGGGGGGCCGTCCTCGGCCCCACGCACCTCCCCGAGGATCCCCAGGCTCTCGCTCTCCGTCCCAGGACGCGAAGAGGAGTCACAGGAGCCCCCGGGAGCGCCGAGGCTGCACCGAGCCCGCCGGCAGCTCCGAGCGAGCGGCGGCTCCCGCGGGGCGCAGCGGCCGGGACCCCGAGCGCTCCCCCGAGCGCCTCCCGGAGCCGCCCCGAGCGCTCCCCCGAGCGCCTCCCGGAGCCGCCCCGAGCGCTCCCCCGAGCGCCTCCCGGAGCCGCCCCGAGCGCTCCCCCGAGCGCCTCCCGGAGCCGCCCCGAGCGCTCCCCCGAGCGCCTCCCGGAGCCGCCCCGAGCGCTCCCCCGAGCGCCTCCCGGAGCCGCCCCGAGCGCTCCCGCAGCTCCGGCTGCGCCGCGTTTAAACAAAACCTGGAGAGCCTGCGAACGGGGAGCGAGAGGAGAGCGGGTTGCGAGCAGCCCCGAGCTCCCACGCCGCCAGCCCCGTCCCCGCGCGGCCCCCGGGTGGAAGAAAAGCAGGAATAAAGCTCGGGGACGCGGGGAGCCCCTCGCCTACCATCGCCCGGCCGCGCCGCTGCGCGCGCTGCTCGCCGTCCCGCTTCTCGCGGCCGCCGCGCTGCTCCTCGCCGGCGTCCAGGGAGCTGAAATTCCAGACGAGCAGGGTCTGCAGCAGCAGCACGGTGAGCGCCGCCACCAGCGCCGAGCGGGAGCGCCGCGCCAGCCGCCGGGCGCACGGAGCCGCCACCATCTTCGCTGCTGCTGCTGCCGCCGCGCCGCCCGCAGCCGCCGCATCCGCCGCCGCGCCGAGTTTTCAGCCGGGCTGAGCCAGACGTCAGCGCGGGGAGGCGGGGGCGGGGGAAGCCGGCGGGGAGCCCCGCGGAGCGAGGGGTGGGGTCGGCGGAGGAAGAGGAAGGAGGAGAGAGAGGAGGAGGAGGCGGCGCGGGGGCTGCGGCCGCCGCCGGAGAGACCCGGCCCTGCGAGGGGAGGGGGCGGCCCCGCGCCTCGCGCCGGGGCACAGGGTGAGGGCGGCGACCGCCACCTGCCGAGGGGAGCCGGAGCCGGAGCCGCCCTCGCCCTCTCTCGCTGCTCTGCCCCGTTATCATTGTGCGTTTAAACCGACCCGCGGCCGCCTCAGATGTTTTTTCCCCGTCCGGCTGTGCCGCTCGCGAGCGGTAACGGGGCAGCCCTGCCCTTGCATCACCCAACCCTCCAGAATCACAGAATCGCAGAATAACCAGGTTGGAAGAGACCCACCGGATCGTCGAGTCCAACCATTCCCACCAATCCCTAAATCATGCTCCTAAGCACCTCATCCACCCTCACCTTAAACACCTCCAGGGACGGTGACTGAACCCCCTCCCTTGGCAGACTGTTCCAATGCCTAACCACCCTCTCCGTGAAGAATTTTTTCCTAATCTCAAGCCTAAATCTCCCCTGGTGGAGCTTGAGGCCATTCCCTCTCGTCCTGTCCCCTGTCACTTGGGAGAAGAGCCCAGCTCCCTCCTCTCCACAACCTCCCCTCAGGTAGTTGTAGAGAGCAATGAGGTCTCCCCTCAGCCTCCTCTTCTCCAGGCTAAACACCCCCAGCTCTCTCAGCCGCTCCTCATCAGGCCTGTTCTCCAGCCCCTTCACCAGCTTCGTTGCTCTTCTCTGCACTCGCTCCAGAGCCTCAACATCCTTCTTGTGGTGAGGGGCCCAGAACTGAACACAGGACTCGAGGTGCGGTCTCACCAGTGCCGAGTACAGGGGGAGAAGAACCTCCCTGGACCTGCTGGTTACGCCGTTTCTGATACAAGAAAGCTCAGCCTTGCCCTTTCTAACCTTCCAGTTTGAATCAGCACAGGAGAATGCAGTTGGATGATCCTCCTCCCTTCCATTTGGCTGTCCCCTTCAGCACCGAGTGGTACCGAGTAGTTTGGCTGCAGCGCCTTCAAAGTCACCGTCGTGTCCCTTTACCGGGTGATCAGAAACCCCCAGGAGTGCCTGGGGACCATTCGGTGAGCCCAGGATGGTCCCAGTGCCCCTTCTGAGGGGGCCGAGGCGCGGGCGCAGCGTCTGGCGGCAGCAGAGCCAGGGCGGCCAGGCCCGGGCGGAGGTGACCCTCGTGAAATGCCGATGGCTCAAAAGTGCTCGGAATGGACGGCTTGGCTGCCTTTTTTCCTCCCGTGCTGGTATTGGCTTTCTAATCCCAAAGATCTCGTTATCTGATGATAGTACTGAAGTGGGGAGTTCCTTTAATCTGCCTGCACGGGGCTTCTCTTTGTAAGCCTAATTCCATTTTACAAACCAAATCCGAAGGTGAAAAACAGTATCTTCTGATAAGGACAGTTGTTTTTTCTAAATTTCAGACAAGGAGGATTTGCACAGACCAGCAGGATTTTGTTTGCATCGGAGGTGCTTTAGTTTCTGATCCAAAGAACAAGGAAACAAGTGGTGAGACTCAGGGACATCCTTACTTTAGGAAATATTCCTCATGATCCAGTGAGGCTACAAAAATTCCACAGGATGTCTCCTGTTGCAGTGTTACAGAAGCAGGTGAAGCCTGCGGCAGGACAAGAGTAAGAAGTATTGTGCAAGAATTTAGCTTTACAGAGGTGTACGTGATTGGACAAAGAGGCTTTCTAAGATTACAGTTAATGAGGAATCAGTTTTATAACTAAATGATCTTCTATTACTTACCATGAATTTTGGGTCTCCAGTGGGAAACTATCTCCAAGAAAAACAAGCCAGGTGTTGTCCCATACGTGGTAGTTCCTGGGCTCTTTGTCCTGTACGCTCTGGTCTGATGCTCACTTCACAGCAGCTCTATCCTGGTGTAAAACCATCGACTTGGTGCAGTTACTCCTCAAATAGAGAGAAGTGGGATCTGAATCAGGCCCCAGTGCACACATACAGTTTCAAACAGGGGTGAAGCCAAACAGGGTTTCAGTCAGAGTATCACTGGCTTCAAAATACCTAAATGGAAAGGTAAAAATACATCATTAATAACTTCCAGGAAGGTGCATGTGGAAAGGCTTCTTTCTGCGTGAAGGCTGAGCATCGCCTGGCCGCCTTCAGTTCATGCAAAGGACACAGAGTCCGTTTGTGCCATCTTGGTGACAGCAACCTGCTCTGTACGGGCAGAGAGCCCGTGATAACAAATTCTGACAGTGCCAGGCTTCTATGCTCGTTGCACGTGCACTGGATTTGCTGGTCACAGTCCAGGGAAGCGAGCTGCTGGAACAAAAATATTCAAAGCGTTCTCGGATATTCTGACAGAGTCTGCATGGCTTGGGAAGATGATGGATAACTTTTATTCCTAACCGTCAGATAATTGGGCATTACAAATACGCCTAAGCAGACATGCTGACTAATGGTAGCTAAAAGTGTCTTTCATTTGGGATTAAATGCCTCCCCTTTCAAAAGGAAGTTGTGGTCTTTGCATGTGGTTCCCCCGCACAGCCTCGCCCAGTGCTCCTGGAGGGCAGGAGGTTCTCAAAGAGATGGAAAAGCCAGATCACTAAGAGCTCTGGAGAGCCACAGACCTCGGGGTCTGGTTCTGGTCCTGCGTACCTCGTTGTGAAATGGGAGACACATTCAAGACAATGCCCCAAAACAGCTAAAAGCAATGTTCAAGACAAGCAATGTTTTAGTGCAGGGCAACGCTGATCTCTATAAAAGCAGCACAGCAGTAATTACGACCAAATAGTGATCTAGGTTCTTTTAAAATTTTTATGAACTATTGGAAAATATCCTCCAGATTTTCAGGGGCAATGTTTATACAGGAAAATGTGGATTTTCCTAAACTCTGTGTATAATTGCTGTGATAGGTAAGGCAGTGAGAAACAGCAGTGCTTGTTCAGTCTCACACGTGTCCTACTCAAAGCACGTCTGGAGAGAAGATTGGTATTCAAATCTCAGTAATTTTTAGGCCATAAATATCTGAGTTTTCAGTGTAAAGTCAGCGCTGTATATGGGTGGGAGCCTCAGCATGAGACACTTCTGCAGTGAGTGAAAAAGCAGAGTGGGGAGAGGAGCAGGCTCCCTCTCTCTGACGTTCTCCTCTCCCTGTATTTATAGAGATTATGTAAAATCTGGAGAGCATGGTAGGTATCACATCCATTTTGAAAACCATGCTATGACCAATGACCACTAACCGCTCAAAACATCCTTCTTATGGTGCTGAAGAAAGAGCCAAATAGAAGTAAGAAGGAGAATAACTCATTTTTTTCCTGTGCTGATTCAAACTGGAAAGTAAAAAGGGCAAGGCTGAGCTTTCTTGAGAATTTGAAGATGAAAAAAAATCACAAAAACTGAAAAAAATTAACTAAACAAACTAAAATCAGAAATTACATGATTTAAAACCACAAAATGGACTTTTTCTTGTTGTCACATTCATGCATAATGGCAGCTCGAGTCAGCTGTATTGCACTGGAAAATACTTAATCTGGCTACTTGGAGGACACTTGAGAGAGTCACCGCTCTGCAAATTCCTGATGTTGCCCATGTTATGCAAGACTGTTAGTATCTAGCTCATCGTACACAAGAGAAAAAACAGATTTGATTCTTAGTAGACAAGTATTATCATTGTTGCTCTTAACTGTCAAAGAGATGGTGTTTTAAGCAAGGATAACTAACGTGGCTTGGCTAATTTGCTCCAAAATCCTAACACATAATTGACTTAAATATTTTTTACCTCTGCATAGGTATGTAAATTCAGCATAGGTTTGCTTGAGAGGAGGTGGGCACCAATCCTGGTGACATATAATTATGTAAAATATGAAACATACTCCATTCTAGTAAAATTTTTATGCTGATCTACTTTGCTAGATTTACCTGTCCTGTTACAGAAATCCATTTCATCCTCCTTAGAAGAGCAGATACAATCTAAAATTAAACCAAGCAATCAGACTTTGTACAAAGAAACGAGAGAAGTTTAGAGTAATGTTAATAAGCAATATCCTTTTCCTCTACATTGAGGAGCTTATGGTCCATCTGGTGAACAAGCGCTACAGGACTGTCTGAACTCCAACTCACAGGCTGACTCACAGGCAGTTTAGAAGCACATTCTGTAATCAGTGAAAGACTAAGTTATTTCAGCGTGAAGATTTGCATTTTTCTTAAAAACAGTCATGTCCCTATCACATCAAAATTTAGATTTCAGATATGTGGTTTGTGGGTGAAGGGGGAAAAGGCATATCTGGGAATGAACTGATTGTCTGAGGATCAGTATATCTAATGTTCTCAAAATCTGTGAAGAATCCAGAACAAGTAGTGAATTTGTGTAGGCTGGCAGTCTCACTGGCCTATGTGTCAAATCTGAAAGAGCAAAACAGGGTAGGGATTATTCTTTGAGAGGCTGATAAAACTTTCACCATCTCAGACTACAGTTCAGCGTCTGTTTTGCAACAATTTCCCAACTCACTGCTTTTTGTTTCTAAACACCAGGTTGTTGCTGGACTTTAGAGGTAGGGGAAACATATTGATTTTTTTTTGGAACAACAGCACTGTCATTAACTACCTTCTCCAGTTGAGACATTTTAGAGTTTACATGTACGTTCTTCTCCACTCAGGTACCACAAATACCCACTATTTGATCTCTTTTCATAGACAAGCAACACCCCTTGCTACTTACTCATTTTATAGCTAGTTACTCTCCAAGTGAGTTATAAAAGCCAGGTTCTCTCTTACAGTGCGTTGGCAGAACTAAAGCCAATGGAGATGTGACCACGGTGTGCAAGAAACACCTTTAGCTCTGCTGGTTTTGTAAAACTTGGGATTCCAGCAAGCCATTCTCAATCCACTCTTGTTCTGTTTTGCCACTTAATAATTTGCAAACGCAAACTCTGGTGTCAGTGCATATGGAAAAGCCAAATTTTTAACACCAACATTTCATTCTGGTAGCAGTATCTAAAAATTAGCACCATAAATAATCCTTATTTTTCACTTGTGGGTCTGTATAGTCAAAGACAAGAAAAGCAGGTAGTTTTCTATTTTCCATTTATGTAAAATATGCGATACGTGTGTGGAATATTTATTACTCTTTTCTTCTGAGAGATAAATTTAGTTCAGGACCTCGGCATATGCTTCACTTCAGGAAGGGAAAGAAAATGGAAGAATTATTGCCTTTGCCATCATGTTAAAGCGTCCCTTTTTCTTTATAATCTTTCTGCATATATAACCTTTTACTGCCATAAGGGGAAGTGTCATGTATACGTACTTTATATACAGCCCTCAGTGTTGTGACAGCTTTTTCTTTCAGCCAGTGGTCGAGGATAATCACGGAAGGATTACCCATCTGTTCTTGCCATGTGGCATTCTGTCTTCGGTAAGGAGATAGTGCAGTTCACAGCTTCCTGCAGTTCTTTTTTTCTGATGTTCTCTCATTAACTAAAAATTGTATTATTATCCTTCTGAGTAACTAAGTTGGAAAGTCTGGAAGACTCATGAAGGTGACCTACTTTGGATTATCTAAATTAGAACCGGCCACTGGCCGCTGCAAAGAGCACTTGGTTTAGATGCAGGAGGAACTGGTTTCTTTGGCTTGAGCTATCGTTCTGGGGTTTGCTTTTTCTTTTTTTCCTTCCACTTGATGGAAAAAGACAAGTGGTACCCAAAAAAAGAAAAATCAAAGGGGAGAAGAACAAAAGAGACTTTTTCATGAGCAGTGATACCAGAGACTGTGTGTGCATGATTAGTCAGTTTTTCAAAACACCAACAGGGAATGTTTTAGGCTACAGTTATTCCAAAGATGCACCGATGCAAAGTGTGGAGAGACTTCTCTGGCTAGTCACCTGCAACATTTTCCAAACTTTTATTTGAGACACTACTGTCATTTGCTGGAAACAAGCTTTTTTAAAGAAGATTCCAATGCTTTCTCATTTGCCTAACACTGAAAAATACAGTATTTGAAAAAGGTAACTTTCATTCTGATATGATGCAAGTTCATCAGTACGAAAGCTATAAAAATACGTAATAAAAAAGCATGGCTGTTCTTCATAAACAGAACCATTTTGTGATACTTTTAATGTCATTGTTTATGATATTATATCAAGCTGTATTGGCAGCAATATTTGAGAATTACTCTGATTTTAACAATTCAAGCACCGACTTTTATCTGTGCCGCATAGCCCACCATAGGTGCATAATGCACGTGCTATATTGCAGAATTATTTTAATATCTCTGCATTTATATGTGCAAAATTCAATCATGTACATGTATAGGCATTTTTAATAGACAAATATATGCCCTGGATAAAACAGCTTAGCTCACAGAAGACAGATCAGGGGTTGGAACTTAAGTTACGGTAGTTTGCCCCAGGAGTGACATTAATAAGTGTTACCTCCCTTGTAAAGGCAGAGAAGATTTAGAAAAGAAACAAAATATTATTCAACGAAAGGGAAAATAAGTAATTAGATCCTACAGTGATTACACTGTGCTTGTAAAACAATTCAGGATACTCATATTGTCTCTAGGTCTTTGGCACTAAATTACAGTATAAAATACTTCTCAATCAGTTATATACAGGTAGGACTTACACTTCTATTACCTCTTCAACCTAGTCCTCCAGGTTTACAGAACTGTTGATGAGACGGTAGCTAATGAGATACAACACTGAAACTTCTCAAATGGCCGCATTTTGCCTGGAAACTGAACCCACAGATCTGGTAGCTCATCTCACTAGATGAACTGTGCTGCACCAGACTCTTATCTCAGACTCGGATGATGGAAAATGGAGCACAGATGGAAAATGCAAATACGATCTGTAACATTTATTTTTAAGCCCTATTTTCTGAAGGAGAAGGAATATTATGTGTTTTCTACATTGGCCTCTCCTTTGTGCTGCACATAATTGGCAGAGCTTTTCAGTGAAAAACTATCTAGCCACGTTGTCTTACAGCCTTGTGCTATGCTGAAATCTGCCTTAGGTTAATCTATATTACAAGGAATATTCAAGTTGACTCTGCGTTCCTATGAAAAAAACGTGTTTAAAAAGCTCTAACAGCTACAATCCTTTTTGCCTGACTTTGTTCCCTGCTGTTGTTGGTCTCTTATGGGATTTCCTCAAGAGTGGTTAAGTGATCTATACTGAGGTTTCAAAAGCAAAGATAATAGGAGCTCTATTCATGGGTTAAACACTTAGCTGCTTTAATACAAGATGTGTAGGAGCAGCCCCTAATGACATTCAAATCTTGCTATTGCTGAGCTTCACTGTAGGATGTACTTGGTTTTGTGGATGCAAGAAGCAGTTGTCAGAGATGACTGTAAATCCTGAACAGCAAATAAATCCCACAGCATGTAGAAATTTTGCTCTTACATCTGGACTCACTGTGCTTGCCCCTGATTTACAGCAACGCCAGTGACATATTGTAATCACCAGCAATTTCTAACCCTTCCTTTGCCAAAGAATGCTGCCTATTCATAGAGTCTTGGCTTGTGAGCATTCCCTTAAAACCAGTACTGTCACAAGCTCTAAGCCTTCAATATTTCTGGGTCTCACATCCAGCTTCTTTTTCTCTATGTCCTCCAGGTCTTGCCACCACCTCCCTTGCCTCTCCCTGCTCTAAACTAGCAAATTTCCTAATACTGTGGAGAACAACGAAGTTTCTTCCAAACAGGGCAGATTCTAGTCAAGTACACGTTAAATAATTGCATTGCTCTCTGTACCTCTGAAACCTTATGAACTGGTTTTGCCCCAAGGAGACGTTTTAATAGGCGTAGATCGAGAGGCGTATCACAGCAGGCTTGGTTTTACTCATTAATCCATCAAAGATGTTAAGCCCAAATATTAGAACCCTAAGCAAAACATAAAGAAGGATCTGCTTGAAAGCCAGGCTTTATATTCATACCACAAAAGCTAGCTAGATTAATGGATTCAAAGGTCTATTGGTATTAGATCTATTTGTTTCACACACACAGTAAAAGACTAGAAAATAAAAATCAGATTAGATGGAGAATCTGATTAAATAGTATTGCCAAGTTTTTTGCTAATTAAGGCCAAAGTATTTAAAGGTGAACAAATGAATCTAGTGTCCAAATGCCACTGAACGGACTGGGAATGCGTGTAACCAAGTTAAGTCTCTTCAAAGACATTGATGCAAACTTTGCTGCATAAGCAATGCTAACATGGCATATGAAATGGAAACATAGGCACTTGTTAGCCAGATAGAGTCATTTTGGTGTTTTAAATGGCAAAATAACCTGAATGACCTTGGGCATTTTCTTAGTTTCGCACAGTAGAGTACCGAGTGTTCTAGGTGTCAGAATAACCTTCAGAAAGGTCATGCCACCCAATCGACTGTAATCACTGCACGGCTTAAGCAGCCTCAAGTGCTACCTGATTTGAGGATGACAAAATGAATCACTCTGCCATATGAGCTCTAAAAGGCAGAGGAAGGATTCCAAAGATAAAAGCACAAGATTCAATGGATACTTGCAGATCAAATTTAAGTGAAATTCATAACACTGCATTTCCATCAAGTCTGTCATTTTTCTTTCTCCTTTCTTTTATAATTACTAGCTTGGATTATGATTCACTTATGTGGCATGTAATTATAAACAAAATATTTCACTAAAAATTAAGCACGATGAAACTAGACATTATATAGATTTAAAGTCTGGTATGAAATCACAGTCATTACCATCAACTCAGGAACAGGTCCTTAATCCATTTTTGCTGTGTACAGTGTAGTCAAAAGAACAATTTTAAACTGCTTCTATCTCTCTCCCACTTCTAATTTTCAAATTCAATGTGTTTGTTCAAATAGCAGACCCATCTCCTTACAAACAATCCATGGGACAGTTACAGTGCCTTTAAATAATCTGGCATATTTAGGTTTTATTTTTATTACTACATGACTGAGATGAAATCACCAAGTTTATCCTAGGCTAAGAGCACACATAGGATAAATTACTGTAATTCAGCTGATGCACAGTAAGTGTCAAGATACAAGGAGAACTTATGCTGGACTAAACTCAGGTGTAAATTCCTGTTACTATTTATAAGACTCTAATTCCTGCAGGGATAACAGTCTTCTGTTTGAGATATTTAGGGAAAGATTAACACTAAACTGAGAAAGTCATGGATAGTGTGAACGACTGATAAAACATTCACGTGTAGACAAGTCTGCTCTGAAGATACAGCCAGCAGAACTTCATGCTGGCCTGGGGGCCAGGCTGGAGACACACATCTTCTCCTCAGTCCAGTTGTCCTAGTGGGAGGGATCATCAATGCCAGCCACTCGTCACCGCTCCCTGCTGGAGGTAACTCTACTGAACACATTTACAGAAACACTCCTACAGTTCCTCAAGGAAATTTGTCTGAGATAGCTCAGACTGTCCATTTAAAAACTGTTTAAAGTTGCCCAGCTGGCTCTGCCAGAGACAGCATTCTCACTAACTGCTCTCCTTCACAGCAGTGGTAAAGAGCATTGCAGGATGGGGACCTCGTCCTCTGACACAGCTGGACTGGGAAGGAAGTGGAAAGGAGTGAAAAGAGCAACTCCTCCCCGTATTTCTAAATAATGGTGCAACAGGGCTAAAAAGGCACTTAGTTTACTACAGAGAAATGAAAACCAATACCTTGAACAGGGAGGAACCCTTTTAGTTCTGCTGCTGTTTGTCTCACATTACCATTTGGTTCCTCTTTTGGATTAATCTGTGAAATATCATTGACCATGCACAATAACTGACACACAACAACAAAAGCACGAGTACCATGGGAACTATCAGTAGAGAGAAAAGCCTTCTAGTCTTTACAGAATCTCAGGAAATATACCCATCTTCTCTTGTGTTAATCTTTTAGAGGAGCCACCAAGGTTGACTTGCTTTACCAGTAAGATGAGATACTGTTTCCACCACTGTAACTGCACGTCGGTATATAATTTACCATCAAATAACTTTGGCAGTGGTGCAAATTTAAACTGACATGCAATATCACAGAAGAGCCATAAATAATTAGAAAAGAGAATCACAAAATCTTTGTGCTTAGTACATATAAATACAAGCTGAAAACATTTCAAATTGACAAAATAGCTTTGAACACCTCAAAATGGCTTTTTTCTTTTTTATAGATGAACTGTTCTGCTGATTAAGTTTTGAGATACTGCTGAACATAGGAAAAAAGTGAGAAATCAGAAAAGAAAAGGTGGTCAGATTAAGGCAACACAAGCTAATAAAGACACACTGACTGAAACAATATGCTTAGGTGGGCAACTCCAGCTACTGGAGAGGTACGGAGGCAGTGATGAAGTCACGCCCTTAGGCAGATGTACCATTAATGTTGAGCAGAAGGCTTAGAGATGACCCACTTAATTTTCCTTTCAGTAATCCTTTGAGCTGTCTAGGATCCTTATGTAGTGTTAAGGAGCAGAAACATTTCTGTAAATTATATCTTGTAATAAACCAAATTACTATAAAAGCACTTTGATGAACCAGAGAAAGGAGGAGACTGCTGAAATCTGCTTCTTTTAAGCAGGACAATTTGGATTATTTGGAGGCATCTGAACATTTGGAAAAGTCTGGGAAGAATCCAAAAATGCTATATTTTCTAAAACAAAAGATAAAATTGCCCCCATTTTGGGTCATATACTTTTTGACCTATATTTACACATGGCTGCATTTGGATTTGGGGTTTTGGTAAATGCAAATGGCAGGAGAAGCTGACATGAACACTTTGGCACCAGTTTGCAAGGTGGCTCATTACAAAGAAAGAGATTTGGGACTCTTCATCACCTCAATACAAGATAGGCATCTGGTGTTAAGTAAATTGGTTATAACTTATATTTTGGTAGTTTTCAGCAAGGCTGTAAAGCTAGAAGCTCTGGAGGAGATAAGGAAGAAGTATAATATTTGAGCATGTTTACTGTAAAACATAGGGCTATTTTATCTCAATTAAATAAACCAGCAAGTGGACTGCAAATATAATAGTGAAATAAATCCAATTTACTCTCATGTAATTGCTTATTTGATTCTCAAATATGACATGAAGTTAGAAAACAAATTGATATTCTGTCACTTCTGTTTCAGTAAACTTAACTCAAACAAGTTGCCCTTTAAAGGTGCATCTTGGATGGAACAGTACTTGATCTTCATCCTGAGGAAATCGGTGTATTAAATTTGTTTGAAAAATTATTACCCAATCCATGACGCCTTTTCAGACAGTGTTTGAACTGCATACTAAAAAGACCAAGTTCTCCCCAAGAGCCAGCACAAGCACAGAGAAGATGAAGTACCGCAGTACATCTTCTTGCAGAGGAGGGACGCATCAGCAGCAAAGGTGCAGTATCAGCTCAGATGGATACAGCAGTCACAGGAACTGCACAAGTCTTGTGGGCATGAGCCATCTTCCTCCTTCTTCTTCCTTCCTCCCAGCCAAAGTAAAGACAGCTTTATAAGATCTTGATATGCCTCAAGCATTTAAAGAATAGTAAGTTATATAGACTTTATGCTGTCCCAGAGACTGTCAGAAAACTTCATCCAGCACCAGAATCCACAGTGGACGATGTTAATAGACTGAAATGCATTTAAAAAAACAAACACACACAAAACAAAGGAATAACAAAAAAGAGGAGAGGGAACATCCTTTCTACCAAAAGTTTACAGAAAGTGAAAGTGTTTATCCAAAGAGAATTAAGATCACTGAACAGAATTCAGAGAAAAAAAAATGAGACTAGCAAGTGTATTGACAAGGTCAGCAGGATAGGCTGGGTGGGAGCTTAAGGGAGGGTTTGCAGCAGTGATCGAAACAGCCTTCTCACTGAGGACTCTTGGGGAATAATCATAGAATCTCATCATCTGTAGTTTTAAGGTCAAATCAAGGCAGGTTTAGGAAAAAAACTTCCCCCCCCAAAAGCTCCAAGACATAATTAATTCATGTCCATGCAAGCTGAGAGAAGATTACAAAAGTAGCCCTGTCATGTTTTAAAAAAATTTCTGAACATAGGATACAGGTTGTTTGGAGACAGATCACCATTTGTAGGGATATGTTCTACTTCAATTTTAAATTAGGTCATATGCTTAAAGTTACAACTATTAAAATCAGTGTTACAGAAACAAATATCAATAAAACGATGATGAGGTAGGACAAGTTAAGAGTGTGGCACCGAGTACCAACAGGTATGTGTTGCCAGCTTGCAGGAACTGAGAGCATTAACTGACAACTTCCAGAGCAATCTAATTCCACCCTTTCAAGAGTTCTATTAATTTTCATGTATTCTCTGTATACCATAACTACCTCTAAAACATTTAGATTTGATGTAGTATGTCCTGCTTCCCCTGCTATTGTATTCTTGACCCTTGGATAATAAATAATATTAATTTTCTAGGCTTGTCAGGGCATATCTGTAGGAGGATCTGTGGGTGACATCCAGATGACCCTTCCTTGTATCTTCCTTGAATGAAAAGGATGCCATGTTCTTCACTGACTAAATCATTTCTTTCAGATTTCCCTGTGATTCTACATTTTCTGGTTTATGTCCTGTATTTTTCTGGCATGTATTTGACTAAATAAATTTAGCCTGTTACATGCAGGGAGGAGAACAAGATACTTCTCCGGGCAAAATATTTGCAGACCAAAAGACTGACAGAAAGCAGAAGCAGCAGCTTTAATTCAGTACTTAATTGTGTAGAGGAATACAGGTCAGTTAAAGCCTCTCTTTGTTTGCTGCGCTAGGTGTGATTGACATCAGGTCAGCAGACAGCACTCAATTACAGCGACTCTTGCTGCAAAGCCTGCATGACTGTAGAGGGGTGGAATGCAAGAAGACGTGGCTGGAGACACAACAAATGCACTTGATCCAGCAATTGCTCAGTATCCTACAGATTTTCATGACAAACCTTCTTTTTGAGCTGCTAATAAGTCACTGTCATGTTTCAGGCTAAAACTCCTCAGGCTTATAAGCTCTAAATGAACATAAAGCTGAAGTTCATATCGGAGATACATCCAGGCTTCCAGCTGGACTAACATTGATCAGCCAAAGGTACAAAACACAGAGAGCAAAATGCTGTTACTATAGTGAGTGTCACAAAAATCAATGCCTTTGAAATGGGAATCAATCTATTGAGGCTGGTAGATTGTGATGAGACCTTGTATTCTAGTTACAGTCCCATCTGCAGGAACTGGGGGCAATTTAGTGAGATAACTGGGGGGGGGAAGGAGCACTCAACACTGTGTTACAATAATGTTGTCTAGAGGAAATGAAGCATGGGCACAAAAATCCACATTGTGAATAAGCTAAGCTCTTAGCTTTGAAATTGTTTCTTTAGATTACTATGGGAATTTTTAATGTAAACCTTAGCAATATTCTCAGTTGAAAAGCATGCATTAAGCAGAAAGTAATCATTAACTGTTCCTTCCTCTGATGGACTTAAGTGAATCCAAGGATACTGTGAGGAAGCTGCGAGCAGCCATCATACTTGATGTATCCTAATGACGTGTCCATCGACACAGCACACAGGACGGCATGAAGATACTGGGTTTGGTTCTGGAAACAACCCTGTCACACGGATGCAGTGTTCCTGGCGGTCTCCATGAAGAGCGGACGTCAAAGGGCTGTGGCTACCTAGCTCACTTAGATTTGCAGGAAAAAAAGCAAACCCAGGCTCCAAGGTTTTTCTCCATCTGTCTCAGTTGTCTTCCACTATTCTCCACAGTCATTTCCAATGCAAGACCTCCCTTCCCAACCCCATTAGCTTTAGCTCCAACTAGTAAACCCTCTACACCATAGCAACAGTAGCCTGTTTCATCTAACAACTGCAACAATGCTTATTTTGTTCATGCCTTCTGCTCGGGTCTCTGCGATATGGTTCTGTAGATCACATATGCCAGAAAGATTAAGAGGAGTATCTGTCAAAAGTAGATACTAATGGGGTATAAAGGTGCCAAAAGTGTCACAGTGCCCACAGACCTAGTCACAGCTCAAAATATTCATCACAACAGTCATGTCACCTGTAATTCCTGGGCTAATTAGAGAACTGGCAGCCTTCAGCTTCGCAGTCCCTGTACTGACCTGACCCACTGATTAAATCCGACAGCCCAGAGACAAATAAGGGACCGATTAATCACAACTTTTTTACAAGGACATGCTGGATCTTATTAGATTGTATTTTTAATATTTCCTCTGTATTCTTGTATCAACAAGAGTACTGATTTGTATACCAAATAATTCTTTAATCAAAAAAAAAGAAGACAGAACAAATCAGATGCATATGAAACATGATATACTAAAAAAAACTAGAGAAATGCAACCCACTTTTCTAGAATTTAAGCGAAATTTTGCTAAGTTACACAGATACAAGTCGTTCCATTGAAAGTAGGAAGTTGGCACAGCCTTACTCTGTATAAGGAATAACATCTCAATTTGTAAGATCTTTCTAAATATCAAATATATTACAGCCTGTGAAAGTAAGGCCTCTAAAATTGGGTGAACCATTTAAAACAAATCCTCCAAAAGATAATCACTTAATCTGAACAGGAGTTTTCTACAAGCAAACTGCATTTTCTTTTGAATTTGCCTATCACAATTACTTAACAAATGGATTATTGCAACTTTTTTCACTGCCAGAATTTGCAATTGATTACTTGAGTCAATATTAGGGGAGAACATCCCTCAGGAGAGCCATGAGGCTCACAAACAGGTTTCAGGACCCATACATGACCCTCAAGGTGTAAGCAAACCTCCATCTACATTTGCACACACAAAATTTAATTGCCCCTTTTAATTAGGATGATGGATTTATCTTTATAGGTAAGTGTAGGGCAGTGTTATTTCCAAAAAAAATCAGTGACTTGAAGAACTCTTTATCCCGTTTCATTCCATTGTGGACTTATAAGCACTGATGATTATTTTAATAACAAAAATGGAGAAAGAACAAGTCCCAAAGAAGATTTAAGTGCTTTGTAATGTGTGATGAAGTGTAAATCTCTGCAGCTGAAACAAGGGTTTGGACCACCTCTTCAGGCGGAATGACTATATCACAATCAAAGCATTTGTACCATCCTACCCAGGACCTGGCCACTAAAGGTCACTGGATTTAAATCAGCTTTTGTTTCCAGCACAACAGATCCAGTTTCTGCCAGCAGGATTTTGCAGATCACAGGTGAGGCAGAAAGGAGAGGGGTAACATGAAGAGATAAAGTAGAGGGATACGCAGAGTTGGATTGTGATTAAAAGATTCGGAGTTTGGTTAAACCACCACATTTTTTTGTGTGTTTAAACAGAATTATTCTGTTTAGAAGTGAATTGAAAGACCTTATGTTAGCATAACATGAGAACAGAACGATGTCTTCAGTCCCATTACACACTTATGTCTGCCTACAAGCCTTTTTTTGTTTTTAACTGTGGAATAACTACCTATCCTGATTTACATATAGTACAGTGTATTACATTTTAAATTTTCTTTATGTGCTCACTACAATTCTTTCATCGCAAGTATCGTGTTAATGATACAGTGAAATAACACTGATTTTAAAGCTCTCATTTTCTGCCCAGTTAAAAAAAAAATTTACATGCACAGCTTACAACCTGATTTCTCGCCAACCCAAACTATCACTGGCCTGCCCTGCCACATATGGACAAGGAACAAAGGTGAAGTCACAAAGCCAAGTGTCAAGAACTCACTTGGAGTGGGAGTGGAGGGATGACAAACAATACGCAAGCCACGAAGAATGACAACAGCAACAAAACTATCTAAAGGAAGAAATGCAATACGAATTGGGTAAAATTATCCTTGAGTAATGCTGGATGAAATCCAGAGTAAAATCACTGAACAGTAGAGCTGTTTCGATTTATGCCATACTAATATGAAAATACCTCCTTCTCCTCTATAAACATCCTTTAATTCTTTCTGGAAAATGGAAGAGAACCACATGTGACAAGTGTTCTTAAGCAGCATGCTGAGCACCAAATGTGAACTGTAATTCATAATTCATGCTCAATTAATCATAACTTATAAGGAATGGCTCTATTAATGTTTCTGCTAACTACCCAACCTATTTTGAGAGATGCAGCCAGTTGTTGTGACTCGCTATTATAAGTGACAACAGCCTTCCCTCAATAAAGAGAAAAAGCAATTCTCAGAATTGCAAACGCTAAGAAAAGCTCTGAACAAGAAGCAGAAATGAAAGTATGTGAGGGTGGAGAACATCATCTTTTCTCATGTAAATCCCCCTGAAAAACAGTGGAAGAAACCCTAGGTAATCCAGAGCCTTGGGTCAAGCCATGGCATTAGTAACAGTTATTTAGGAAATGAGCAATTTCCAAGCAATAAAACTAAAACAGGAGAGATGTCTTATCTCCACGTATTATTCTGGAGTTATTTTTACATGACGGCCAAATAGAAGATCCTCCCAATTTAAGGGAAGCAGCTTTACCTTCATGTGTTGATATTTTTGATAATTGGAAGAGTTAAAGAAAGACTGGCTTGTTGTTCTACTCCATTCATATTGTGACAAAGAGAAAACCAAAGTTAGAATTGTTCAGGCCACAGGTAGTTGATGGACATGGAATCATCCTTTTGACCCTCTGTGGATATGAGAAAACTGGACTTTGTTGCTCACAATTTCTCAGCCATTTAAGCTGGGAAGAAGAGCAGTGACTTATGTGAAACCTTGGAATCCTCTGGCATAATTTGCACCAGGCACCTATCACAAATGTGGGGATATTGTAGGACTGTCCAGCGCGTGTGCAACTAAATGTTTATGACAGAAAACACATATAAAATTACCATAATCAGAGAGAAGAATTATACGCAGCACTCTAATGTGTTTCTACCAATAAAATCTGGCTTATTCATCTCTGCCAATTAAAACTTGGGGGCAATAAGGATATAGAATCATAGAATAACCAGGTTGGAAAAGATCCACCAGATCATCGAGTCCAACCATTCCCATCAATCACTAACCCATGTCCCTCAGCACCTCGTCCACCCGCCCCTTAAACCCCTCCAGGGAAGGTGACTCAACCCCCTCCCTGAGCAGCCTCTGCCAGTGCCCAATGACCCTTTCTGTGAAAATTTTTTTCCTCATGTTCAGCCTGAACCTCCCCTGGTGGAGCTTGAGGCCATTCCCTCTCGTCCTGTCCCTTGGGAGAAGAGCCCAGCTCCCTCCTCTCCACAACCTCCCCTCAGGCAGCTGTAGAGAGCAATGAGGCCTCCCCTCAGCCTCCTCTCCTCCAGGCTGAACGCCCCCAGTACGTATTTTTCAAGCTCCATGCGGTACCGTTTCCGAAGCCGCCCGCGCCCTTCAGGCCCTTCCAGCCGGGGGCAGTTCGGATAATCCTAGTCCGACCCCTCATCGCTAGAGTTGGGGGCTGGTTTCTTTTTCCTCCCTCTCCGCTTTCTCTTTTTTAACAGCTATTTTCCGTCCCACATCGGTTACCAGCCGCGGGTGGAAGCCGAGCT
Organism: Clamator glandarius; assembly: GCA_033459285.1. NCBI lineage: Eukaryota > Metazoa > Chordata > Aves > Cuculiformes > Cuculidae > Clamator > Clamator glandarius. The sequence goes on along the minus strand of JAUNZM010000157.1, from coordinate 1,506,201 downwards.
CGGGCCTTAGAGCGGCACTGGCTCAGAGCTCTGGGGAGGCTGCGAACACGCGTGAGGAGCCGCCTCCCGCCTCGCCGCCCGGGAGCAGCGCGAGCGACGGGCTGAAGGGCGCGGGCGGGGGCTGCGCGGAGGGATCGGGGCCGCCCGCCGCCAGGGGGCGCTGCCGCACCGGCCTCGGCCGCACGGGCTGCCGGGGGGGGCTGGCTGGCTGTGTCTGTGGGGCTGCCTCTGTGTGTCTGTCTGTCTGTGTCTGTGGGGCTGCCTCTGTGTGTCTGTCTGTCTGTGTCTGTGGGGCTGCCTCTGTGTGTCTGTCTGTCTGTGTCTGTGGGGCTGCCTCTGTGTGTCTGTCTGTCTGTGTCTATGGGGCTGCCTCTGTGTGTCTGTCTGTCTGTCTCTGTGGGGCTGCCTCTGTGTGTCTGTCTGTCTGTGTCTGTGGGGCTGCCTCTGTGTGTCTGTCTGTGTGTCTCTGTGGGGCTGCCTCTGTGTGTCTGTCTGTCTGTGTCTGTGGGGCTGCCTCTGTGTGTCTGTCTGTGTGTCTCTGTGGGGCTGCCTCTGTGTGTCTGTCTGTCTGTGTCTGTGGGGCTGCCTCTGTGTGTCTGTCTGTCTGTGTCTGTGGGGCTGCCTCTGTGTGTCTGTCTGTCTGTGTCTGTGGGGCTGCCTCTGTGTGTCTGTCTGTCTGTGTCTGTGGGGCTGCCTCTGTGTGTCTGTCTGTCTGTCTCTGTGGGGCTGTCTCTGTGTGTCTGTCTGTCTGTGTCTGTGGGGCTGCCTCTGTGTGTCTGTCTGTCTGTGTCTGTGGGGCTGCCTCTGTGTGTCTGTCTGTGTGTCTCTGTGGGGCTGCCTCTGTGTGTCTGTCTGTCTGTGTCTGTGGGGCTGCCTCTGTGTGTCTGTCTGTCTGTCTCTGTGGGGCTGTCTCTGTGTGTCTGTCTGTCTGTCTCTGTGGGGCTGTCTCTGTGTGTCTGTCTGTCTGTCTCTGTGGGGCTGTCTCTGTGTGTCTGTCTGTCTCTGTGGGGCTGCCTCTGTGTGTCTGTCTGTCTGTGTCTGTGGGGCTGTCTCTGTGTGTCTGTCTGTCTGGTCTCTGTGGGGCTGTCTCTGTGTGTCTGTCTGTCTCTGTGGGGCTGCCTCTGTGTGTCTGTCTGTCTGTGTCTGTGGGGCTGTCTCTGTGTGTCTGTCTGTCTGTGTGTGTGTATCTGTCTGCGTCTCTGCCTCTGTGTCTGTCTGTGTCTCCTTGTGTGTGTGCGCCTCTGTCCGTGTGTCTGCCTCTGTGTGTGTGTCTGCCTGTCTGTCTGTGTGTGCATGTTTCTGTCTGTCTGGGTCTGCCTGTCTGTCTGTGCATGTGTTTCTGTGTGTCTGCCTGTTTCTGTCTGTGCCTGTCTGTCCGTGCATGTGTCTGTACATGTCTCCGTGTGTGTCTGTCTCTGTGTCTGCCTGTCTGTCTGTGCATGTGTCCGTCTGTCTGCAGGTGTCTGTGTGTCCGCCTGTGTGCCGGGGCAGCCGCTGCAGGCCAGCAGCCTCTCGGGGAACGCGCCCTCAGCGCTTCGACCAGAAACAGGCGGCATGTTTCTCATGGCGATGCCACAGTTGGGGCTGATGCTGTGGGGTTTGCTCCCCGCGCACCCCTGGAGGGGAGCAGAGCTGCACCCCCAGAGCCAAACATGCGGCCTCATCGACAGGCACTGTGAATTATTTCCTCCCTCCAACAACGAATGTACTTGCAACAGCCCCATCCTAAAAAAATACCCAGGCATAAGTTAACTCAAATTCACACTCCCACAGAATCCAATCAAACAGCCCCAGGGCATAAAGTTGCTTGTGTATTCGAGGTTACGGACAGGTGAGTCTGACACTTGCTTTGGTCTGGTATCACTTGCAGTAACCATCCCTTTATCTATTTCCTTTCTCAGCTCTACAATTAGAAGTTCAAGTCAAACCATCCTGTTCCCAGTGGACCCTCAAAGATGAAACTTTTATAGGTCTTTAAATACATGATGTATCAACTACTTGTGTCTGTTTTCTAGCAAATCTCCCATGGATTCTACAAGGAAAGCATAGAACAATTATGTATTCAGGATTTTGTGCCGATCTCAGTGTATAATTGTCATAGTGTTTGAAATTAAAGGAACATAGCTTCTGGTAATTGTGCTCTAATTGCATTCACCTGGGAAAAACAGATAGCACTAAGAGACAAACAGGGGTCAATAATATTAATATAGTTGATCACTAATCTTGCATATACAAGTACCAATTAGTTAAGCAGAGCTACATGGAGTCAGTGATGATTTGCATGAGGAATTCTGAATGTAGAGATAAAACAAACACATAGAAAGTAAGCAAAATGAAGCTACCAACTTAAGCTGATCTAATGATCTCTTTTCCTTTTTTCAGGTTACACTTAAGGGACTGTCATTCAGGGATGCCACGTTAAGGCTTCCCTGTATTGGGGAAGTCCTCCTCACCTCCCTCTTACACTTGCCTTTAGCGTAACAAAAGATACTGGCTTGGTGCGCTGAGTCCAAAAAGGAATGTAAGCAGGAGACATCCATGGATGTTAAGTGCTGGGAAGAGGAGCAGACCCAAGCACAGCAAGGATATTATTGAACCAGACTTTAGAGGAGGCAGTTGTGCCTACACCACTCTCTCCACGCTGGTGTTCCTCTACCAGCCCTGTATATGCCTGAACATCCAGATGACTGGACCACTCTGAGCATTAAACACATACAGAGCTGTTTTATTGGATTAGAGCTTAAACAAGAACAGATGTAGGCTGTAGCAGTTGGGTTTGGTACTTCTTTTCCATGTCAGTTAGGCATGGAGAAAGCAAACAAGGCGTAACATTGATAAGGAAGGGTACCTGTGCTGCTAGGGAGCCTCTCTGAGCTGCTTTGGCCGTTATTCCCAGCACTGCACACCCAGATACCCGGTGATGGGGGTGAGCAATCACATGGAAATTGCAGCCCTCAGTCATTTTCACAAAAAGCTGCTTCCTGCTCTGTGCACACAGTGATTCTCAGCAGCAGTAACAGTATTGTGTCTTTTTTGTGGGGTCCAGGCAGGCTTACAGCTACAGAAGCAGGTAGACCCCTGGAAGGGAGAGGAGGATGCTTGCCCACCGCCACAGCACAAGAGAAAGTGGCAAATTTCTGGTCTCACGCTTCTGCAAAGAGCTTCTCTCCGTGTTTTGTACTCCAGCTGTGCTATATTAACATATGTAAGAGATGGAAAAACAGGCCTATTCAGTTTTATGTAATGAGAACCAGATGCTACAGTGAAACTTGGCCTAGAGATGGCTGGAAACTGGCTCTGCTCAGGGAAGGCAGTTGGTCCATCCACATGTGGAGGCGAACTGCTGGTGAAACTCTTATTACTTAAGGAGGGTGGGGCCCTGGTCTTTCATCTCACAGAAGACAAAAAATTAGATGGAAAGAGCCTTAACCGCCACTGATTCATAGGATATTGCACCAAACCACAAAGAGAGGTAAATTTTGGTCTCCTGTTTCGAGAACTCTTATTAATCTTCAGTATAGCAGAGCTTTTCCCCAGCCATTTGCTCAGCAGGAATGACACTAATGAATAGAGTCTTTCCTAGGTTTGATGGTACAGAGCTTATCCAGGATTCCTTGATTTGTGCCCACAGTATCTGGGAGCCACACATGAATTCCACAAACACCCTAAAAATCAATATTGTGTATCAGCGCTGCTGATCACGTGCATTTAGCCTGAAGCAGTCAAGAAACAACAGCTCAACACTTAAAAGGAATGAGTATGCAAGATTTGCAACTCCTGATCTAATGCTTTCCAAGGCGAAACACCAATGGCTCTGTTTCAATTGATATCAAGTCCAAACAGCCCACTTATGGAAGACAACAGGCACAGCACGGTGCTGCCAGGGCTGCTGGATTCAGAGGAGCTCAGCTCTGCCCTTGGCCTGAATCAGGCTGCCCTTTTTACCCACCTTCAAGTCAGATGTTCTCCTCAGGCATCGCCAGGGTAGGGGAGGAGAAAATGCATCATAAATAATCCTTGCAGCATATAGAGACAAAATCACACTCAGCTATTAAAGATCAAGTTGTGCTTTTGCCCGTTTATATTGCCATTTAATTACTACAGACTGATGCTTCTGCTCTTGAGACCTGAAGCTAGTTGAGCCTCATCATCTTTCCCTTTTGTAACAGGCAGTAGACACAAGTGCCACCCTCCTTGCTACATGGACTTCATACATGATCAAGTAGTTGTATACAATTTTATTATTGTCTTGCTAACTACTGCTCTTACCACTCAGAAGCACTTGCCTTGCAGATGGAAGGGTGGAGCCCAAACTTCTCGGTGGGGGGGAAGAACTATTACATACTATTCAAAGTGCATTATTTTTAAGCTGAGATATGCTTGAAGATAGCAATGGTAAAATTATCTGTAACCAAGTTTCTAGACCTCATAAGGACCCTGGGACTCCTGTGTGGTTGTTAGATAAAAAAGAATACGCAGGAAGTCACAGTTAGTTCACAAACAGCAACTGAGAGCCCATTCCCTTAGATTACTGCACCACTGTAAAAACGACAGTTTCTCATTAAAGGCCCCATCTTTAGTCCATTGAATGAAGAGCGGGTCGTCCAGCACCCTGCTGGGATCAGGCCCCGGCAAAGTATCTGAAACTTAGCTGCTAACAAACTGCAAGAAGCCTGGTTTGCCTTTGCTGGTGGGATCCATAACTGGAATTCATTATAGGCAAAGGCACAGCCGGGTACATCCCGGATCCTCAGAAGGATTTTCCTCCCACAATAGTTCTAGCCTTGAAGACAACTTGAGCTCTCTTGTCAGTCATCTACCTTACAATAAGTTTACATCCTTATGTATTCTATCTGCTAACAGGCAACTTTTAAAATGCTATAAAATAAAACTGTGTACAAATTAAACACTCAACACATTTTACTGCTGCTCAGTAACTAAAATGCCTTCACTGTGCTATGCAATCTATAACGGCTGAAATTACTTTCATGTGTGTTTATAAGTCTTCCTATATTTTCTCCTCATTACTCCAAATACATTTTAAAAGCTTGTTAAGATAGATTTGTTGGTGTTTTGTATCTAGCTGACTGTGCATGTTTAAAGGCTTTGAGTGTGACTTTCCTAACTTGAAACACACTATTTTTCATGCTGCTTGTTAAAACACGTATCATTCCAGCCATGTGCATTAATTGGCTTGTCTAGGGTAACAGGATGCATTCTATGAAGTCTGTCATCCCGCTTCATAGCTTAATTATAAAATGAAATTATTTTCCTTCCCCCCCAGTCAGACTATTTGCTCTCGGTTTCTTTACCTTCCTCATGCTGCTGTTTTGAATCCCAGGCTTGTGTAACTGATCCATTAGGTGCTACTTTAGTGGCTGTTGTCAGGGCTGATGGTTAATGCAGCACCTGTTAGTACGGCTGCATGCACTGCAAGGGTCCTAAACCTCACTGGAAAGCATTTGAGTCTGAGATACGAAAGAGAATCACCTTTAAACTGAAGTCCGTCATTTCTTATAATGTGAAAGGACTATTTAAGCTACAGTATGTTGAATTGTGATGTTTGGCATATACCCAGTCACTCTACAGCACGGCAGGGACTACTCCAAATCCAAAAACCAGACAGCCTAAACACGATTTCCAGGTAGAACAAGAAAACAAACCTGTAGAAAACAGGAATAGTAACTCCTATCAGAACCAAACCTCAATGACAGGAATGACATCCAGGTCATTTAAGATGAGCACTCTGACTAAAGCACCCACAACTGAAGATACCATTCTTAACTCCACTGGGGTTCATTGTAAGGGTTTTCTTTTGCAATAGTAGGTTCCTTACTCGGCAGTCTATGACACCTCTAGAAAGCAAGGGCTGCCCAAATTAGGCTGTCCAGGAACAGAGGTGGACATTGGCGGCTTGCTGCAAACCATGAAGCTGAAGGATAAAATCGTGGTCTCAGCAGCTAAGTCCATAACAGAACTCCCACCAGCTTCAGGACCCCCCTCCCATAACAAAAAGTCCTTAATTCTATCACGCAAAATCTAATATACTAAAGAAGGCATTTAAAAAAAAAACCAGAATGATAAAAACCTTCTCCATGAATTAGCTTTCCTTGCTATGCCATCCTGCTTATTGTCTAAAACCACAGTTCCCACCCAGCAAGTCTTAACTGCCATGGAATACCAGCCAGTAGGTTGAATTTAAGGGGAGCCTCCAACAGCAGAGAGTTGTAGAACAGCAGGACCCTGAAGCACTATAAAACTTTTAAAACACCTAAGTATGCTAGAACTTTTCTTCCTTCTCTGATACAGGGAGTACTACACGTTCTAGAGGTCTTGTAGCATGTCCTCTGAATCATAAGCCAGAATCCTGACTCCCTACAGCCTAATCAATACTCACAATTATTAACAGCTCCAGAGGTCTTTTCCATAGCCCTTTACCTTTTTTTTTTGGTTTTTTTTTAGGATGGATAGAAAAGGAGAGATATGCTTCATTACATGTTGGGGTTTTTTTCCCCTTCTAGTAATTATGCTGTGAAAAGCTCTCATCATTTAGGAAAAAAAAGCAGGAGATACAAATGGAACACGGTATTTTTCAGATTTATGTAGAGCCACGGTAATTTCAGATAAAAATCAAAATTATCAACCTTCACAATACACAATAGTGTAAACTTTGCTTCTTATCACACAAACCCCTATTTCCCTTTATAAAAAGGGATCAATCTGAACCAAGACACAGCTCTTCCAGCAGGCAGCCTCCTCTGTAAAAATATTCAAGTAAAAGTCCTTACTTTATGAAAAGCACTAGAATCCTCAAAGTTTTCCTTCAGAGTGAGCCAGTCACTCCCTCCCGTAATGGCAGGAAGGCCGTATGTGCCAAAGAGTTATTGGCATCATCTGGAACTAGGCATTCTGTTAATGATTTAGGAAATCTGTTAATGGAAAATTAATTGGAATCAAGATCAGCTAGTTGCACAGATTTTCCCCCTGATTAACACACCCACTTATCGACAGGATGAATTACAAGTTGTGCCACTGATGTAGCTGAGCCCTGGAGAAGCGGGCGGGGTGCTTGCTGTACGGTGGCATTTAGAGTCTCCAAGAATTGTCCCGTCCTAGGAGGGTTCACAAAGCTGGAGGAACAAAAATAATAACTGAGCAGGGCGAGCGAAGCTCCTTCCCGCACGGCGCCTGCCCTGAGCTAGGGATGGAGCTGAGGGGTCTCATCTGCTTCATTTCGGACTTAAAAACACGGTGTAAGGCTGTATCGCTGACTCCGAGCTGGACAAAGGCAGCGCCTGGCCCCGCACCACATGGGGAAATGAGCTAAGTGAAGGGCAGCGCGGTGCGTGGTGCCTCCCTGCTCTTGCGAGGGCTACGGCTGCTGAGGTCTCGTCGCCGCAGATCTGCTCGCCTTGCTTTGCCAGCGCTCGCACTAGTAGAGGAGCCACAGACACTGCGCCTGCTCGGTCTTTGCTCTTTTTCCTCCTTTTATCTTTTTTTCTCTCTCCCCCTATAAGCAGCAAGTGCTGGTATTTCTATGATCGTGGCTAGGGTCAATTTTCCCTTTTTCTTGTATTTGCTATTTCAGAGGCGTCTCGGTGAAGCCATTGAACTCAGATTAATTCGAGGCAAGTGTGGAATCAAACCAGGTCAGCAAAGGCCCAGCAGAGCTCGTGGGCTGAGGCCGCTCAGTGCCCAGGACTGTGCACCCTGAGCTCTCCCCTTTGTCCCACTGGGTCTTTCAAAAGGCTCTTCAGGTCCTGCCTGAGAACACCCCCAGCAAAAGCCAGCAGGTAAATGGATATTTGCTTCTTTAGTCCCATGACTATTACTAAATTCTTTCTGAATAAAATCCAGCTGGGATTGCCACAAGCATTCAGATTGGCCTAATGCTGCTCCACCATCACAGAAGAGCACGTCCTCCTACGATAGCCTGCAGTTGGCCATCTAACCTGAAGCAGTGGGTTTCCATCCCAGTTCAGTGTTCTGCAATTCCAGATTAAATACAATGAATGCCAATAGAGAGCCCTGTAGGAGCTTGGGCCGGGCTGTAACGTGAAATGAGAGGCCCTGAAGGAGAGGATCAGACTCTCCTCTAACGCGACAAACCTGGCCATGGGATACGCTGCTCTTCTGCCACGTTTCCATGCTGCTTTGTGAGGAAGGACAGCCTTTTATCTCAGGTAAGAGGCGATGGGTTGAAAGAAGCTGATGATCAGCTTTGCTTTTGCGTGGAGGGGAATGAACTGCAAATTACCTGCTGCCAGGAGAAGGCTGAAACCACAGCAGAAGGTGTGTGGCTAGGCAGGGTGCTGGGCTGCAAACAAGCTGTGCGGTAAGAGCAAATCTAGTGCTTGAAGGGTACTGAGCCTCCTGAGGCAGAAAAGATTTTGCAGGAGAGACGTCTGCATAAGTAACATCTTTATAAACAGGGACATATGGAGATGAGAAATTGCTCCTATAGCTCTAAGAAAATGAAGATTTACTGCTTTAAGGAAAAAGGGGAAAAGGGATGCCAGGCTGTCCCCCTACCTTGGAGGAAAAATATTACTGCTTTGAAGTTTTGATGAATAGCTGTGAGGAAAGCTGAGCAGGCTTTGGTCTCCTTCAAAGTCAGAGATTGAATCTGAGCATGATCGGGCTCTGCTTGCTGTGAGAGAGCAGTCGGGTGGTTTTGTCCACGGTGGTGCCCGTGATGCCGGGGTGTCCTGCAGCAGCGTCTGCCTCGCAGCCCCCGGGCAGCCTGGACACACACGAGGCCCAGGGGTGTGCAGGATCTGAGCACCAAGAAAGCACCAAGTTTCATGGGATGAAGAACCTGTTTTGGACACAGTCCAGGAAAGTACTGAAATTCCGTGCTCTGAGGAGTAACAGGAGTTCCTAAAACACCAGACGGAGCAGGATCATGTGGTAAAGCTACCGGTGACCTGTAGTCAGAGCCTGCAGCAGAATCGTTCCATCAGAGTTTGCCCAAGAGGGAAGAGCCACCATCAGAAACAAAATGCATATTACATGCCAGCGCCAGTCCAGGGGGCACCCAGCACCAAGGCTCATCGCTCCAGCCATCACTGTCTGTGACAAGGACACATACACATCACAAGCTTTGCATCCACACTCAAAGGTGTGAAGTTTTTTCTGTGTTTAAAAATGTCTAAGAAATTAATCTCCAAACCGCTTGCTTTCAGTGTAATGCCTCTTGGGGGTTTGGAGGCATTTGTTTGGATTTTTTTGTTGATTGCAGTCAGGCTCCTGCTGAATGCCAAGCTCCTGCTGATTTTACCCGTGCATAAGAGGATATCACAAATATTAGAGAGCACAATTTTCCTTGCAGGAGACCGGTGCCTCTGAGTCAGTAAGGGCAGCCACCACCTCCCACCACCTCTAACGCCCACAGTCTGTACAGAGCACTGGGGATTCATTAGTGATCAAAACTATGCCAGCTGTGACAAAATAAAGTCTTTCAGATTAAGCAGGGGAAAAAAGGTCTTTGAAACACATATTGAAAAGTTATGTCATCTTCTCACTTATCTCACTCTAAAGCTGCCGACGCTGGTGTCTCAGAACGGAACTGACCAGAGATTTCTTTATCATGCATGAAATTATTTTATTTCATCCTAGTGGAGGAAATGACATGAAAACCATGCAGAAAATAGTCAAGTTGTAAGTCTGACACCAAAAAATGCAAACATTGATTTATGCTAAGCTCAGAAATAATATCCCTGCTTACCCACTGACCATCCCAAACCATATCTCTGTGTTGAGTTACTAATTAAAAACACATCAAAATCCATTCAATTTTCAGGCATCAGAGAGATTGCAACTGGAAAAGATTAACCCCATCCCTTCCTTTCATGCCACTTACAGAAACCACTCAGCGCACAGTCCCACACAAAAATGGAATCTTATTTTTCTCTGAGACAAAGCTGCACAGCTCTTCTTCAGTCAGTGAAACTGTCTCTGGTCCCACAGCGCTTGTCCTGGGCCTGAAAGGGATGTGGCGAGGTGAGCTGCTGGCCAGCTCCAGCAAAACTGCTCTGGGCTCCTTCACAGCTCTGCCCTGGGCCAGAGCTCCCACACAGCAGGCAATCCTTAAACTGGGCAGATAAAAACCCACAAATCCTTTGTTTTTCAAAAAAACCCTAGATTTATTATTATTATTATTATTTGCTTTTCCTTTGCTTGTTTGACTTCTTTGCCCACATTCAGAATTTATAACACTTAACAAAATGAGAAACTCGCATCCTATTGCAATGCCTTTATTTTTATCCAGCGGTAAATAATATATAAGAATAAAAATGTTAGCCCAGATCTCTTAAAGAGCTCAGAGAGATGGACTGGCTCTGAGCCTCCTTTTTGTAAGAGGACAGCACTGCCCTTCAGCATTCCCAGCCAGATCTGGAAAACTTGCTGTAACTACAGCTTGTCTCTAGCCCTTCATTTCCAGCAATTCTTGACCTCAGGTCTCACTGATCCTGATGGCAGGTATGCTAGACCTGCTCAAAATTAACGAACAAATTAACTATCACAAGGATGGCAGAAACCTGTTTATTCTAACCACATAAAGATTTACACTCCTTGAAGCCTGTTCTAAATATGAAATATTCTGCACAGCGTACTCACACCACAGAAATCCTCGATGGCAGACAGAAGGGGCATACGTTTAATGGCTAGAAAGGATAGACCAATATTTTTAAGACAAATTGAGGAGGCAGTAAGGACTACAGAGCAATCAGATCTATTTAAGGATCACTTGGGAGTTTTTATAGCTACAAATAGAAATAGGATTTTGCTGTAAGCATGCTATAAATGTAGAGCCACAGCAGACAGGAGACATTTTTGCAGCACTTAGAAAGACATCAAAGTATGGAGGATAACGCCAGAAATAACCTTTAGATCTCAAATAAAATTTAGAAGCAGTTGGAAAAACTTGTGAAGTTTCAAAAATTTTCAGAAGATTTGGGGTCTTCTCATCCACTATGTAACAAACCCACAGCTTTACCTACGCTACGGCTATAAAAATTCCTGTGTTATATTTTCTACGTAGAGTGGGAGTTACCTTTCCTTAACAACTACCTGCAAAATACTGCAGGTAGAAAAATCTGCGTGAATTCTGCTCTCATGACATCTACACTGTGCCAGAAGCAGTGGCATTCAGCAGGTAGAACAGTGAGCAAAAAGTTTCATGGAGTGTTGTTCTAGGCAAAAAGGGGTTTAAAGTTTTGTGCAGCACCTAACATGCTTGCTGCCCCACAAGCCTCCTAGCCAAGTCTGACTCCTGCGGGTCAGTCCTTGAGGCGAGGCACCCTGCAGCCTCTCACCCCCTCGGGGTGCCCTGCAGCATCAATCACGCCGCCAGCACTGAAAGAAAACTACATCTAATTGCCAATAAATTAAATAAGCAGTTAAGTTAAAACCCACAAATATTCAAGTCTCCCAACAGAGGCAACGTGCTATAGACAGAGGCCCAACACCACAATCGGATCAGCCGCCCGTGACACAAGCTCTACTCAAGAAGCCCAGAATTATGCCTGGGTTAAATAATTCAGTGCAGGTCCAATACCAAGTGATTCATAGCCTCAGCTCAGCACACACGAAAACTGCTGACCAACCGGTGCAATTCAGAAGGCAGCGCCCTGAATAACGACGTGTTGCAGCGTTCATTCTTCTCGCTTGCCAGCCTGTCTGCATGTTTGAAAGTTTTTCTCCTTGGTGTTATTACAGACAACATCTAAACCAGATTAAAATGCTTCCTCTAGCCACACGTACAACTGCTGAAGCAACAACAAAACCCCATAAGCTGGAACTCCAGACACATGAGATATAATTTTCTAAGCACTTCGTACCCTGCCGCTGGTTTTATTCACACTCTAAAACCTACAGTAAGGAAACATTAAGGTCACAAAGAGAAACCATAAAGGCAAAGAAATTCACAGGTGAGGACAGACTAAGATGCAGTTGCTCAAGTATCTGGGCACAAATGAATGCCAAATAAAGCCGTCAACGAGCATCCCTCGGTGACTGGGTAATGAGGGTCACAATATGACAGTATCTGTTTCAGCCTCCCCCTTGATTTTTCTTTCTTCCTCACTCTCTTACCTGCCTTTTAAGTGTTTCTAATGTGCTTTTAATGCAATGTGTGTTGCACGAAGAAAAAAAATGCACTGGAGGCTTGGGTTGAATTCTTTCCTAATTTTCAATGGATTAGGACAGGATAGTTCCTCAGTGGTTAGTGACATGCAGAGTTCACCCACATCTGCTAATCTCTACAGGAGGAAATCATATTGATACTAGAGTTTGACAGGCAGCTCCTCTTGTGCATAGTAGCCACTTGACCTTGATCTTGGTATATGAGGCTTCCTGCTGTTCTTCATTTCAGGAAATAAACTGCTTCCTTCCACGTTAGGAATTGATTCCTGCAACTGTCGCTTACGCCAGCAAAGAGCAAAGCCCCTGCTCATTCCCACTAAAGGCTCTGGCAGCTGCAGCCCTCGGTGTCCGACAGGTACGAGTCTGTGGCCGTACACATCCCCACCCAGATTCCCAGCTGTATCTCAGGATTTCTCAAACACAAGCAAAGGAAGGAGCGCAGCAACGAAGGACACGGCGGGTGTGTGTGTATTTCAGTCCTATGACCTCTAGTTTTTGAATACTTGATCCAAAGCATGCCCCAACAGAACAGTAGTGCTCTCCGACTCATACCCAGGGGCACATGTGGCTGGGGACCAGAAACCTCACGCACGAGCACGTGCACTGCAACCCAAACCCTGCAGCTCTGCACAGTGAGAAACATCACAGCCTCTGCCAGGGCCAAAATGGGGTTATGGTGCATTTTCCTTGGTCATGAGAGGGTGGGAGAAATCAAGAAGGGTACAAGATGTCATCAGCTCGGAGAGATGGTTGGTGCCAGGGTAGGTCAGAAACCGCTCCGTGAAGGGCAGCTGAAGCCCCTGCTGGCTGCGAGCTGTCTTGTGGTGCCACCCAGGGAAAGTTGCTCTGGTGCCAGACAAGGGAGCTCTGCTACAGAAAGTAAAAAAGCTACAGAACAGCTTGCTAAGTGCCATCCTCGCTATTTCTGATTCACATCATACCATGCTGCACAGAAATGCCTTCGCTAGCTGCAGTCTCTTCCCTCCTCCAACTTCTTCCCAGCCAAGAGCTGGGACAGGAGCCAGAGGCTTTCAACTTTGTACACTTCACAGTTAGTCATTTCTCATGACAAACCCCACCCTCTCTCTGGGTCTGTTTGCACACGGCAGGCAGCGTTGCCTCCGCACACGGGTGCGAGTCCGTCAGTCGCATGGCTTGCTCCACGTTAACTGGGGCCGATCATTAGAGGTCATTAGCAAAACGCCTGCACCACGGCAGCAGTCGCCGACGGCTCGCAACAGCTTTCACTCAAGCTCAAATAAGGTTGAGTTAATAACAAGTAAGAGTACTGTTATAACACTTACCAACGTGCAGTGTGGTTTTGGAAGCAGAACCTATATTGAAGCCACCCTCTGCTGCAGGAGCAGAGCTGAGTAGTTTGCATACAGCAGCATCTCCAGCGCTCACGGCTCAGCCAAATGATACGTCCAACTAGGGGACAATTCACAAGTGAAATGCAGGGAGATGTAACATCTCTAAGCAGAGGCACAGGAATAATATTGGTGTAACTTATTTAATATTCATGTTAGGTCACAACCAGATGCTATGAAAAAAAATAAGGGTCTTGTGCTAAAGGACAGATAGAAAAGACACTGTTCTATCCTCATAAGCTCTTCTGTAGTAAGGAGCTGAATATCAGATGTATACCATGAAAAGCAACCAGCTGAAAGATGTAAAGTATTCCCTACATTTGCATGGTTCACCTTTCAGCCATCGTGAATTTTACACCCTGAGCTCACTGCATTGGGGCTCTTTTAAAAGCTTTGAGAAAGATCAGCTTGTATGATCAGTGGGCAGGGGCGTTAACAAATCTGATGTCACACAAGCTCCCTGCGGAACGTTAGCGCTTGCTGAGATGTGAGTGACAGTGGTTCCCTTCCCAAACAAATAACCTCAGGAACACCCCGGCAGCAACCAGGCTGTTAAAAACAAACCCATTAGCCACTCATTCGTTAGCCCCGCAGCCCCTGACTTCAGTGGTGTTAGCAGCAAATGGAAGAGCAAGATGATATTTATTTTATATGTCTGAGAACTTTGATAAACAGTGGCAGGCAGCAAAGGCCAGTCGATTGATATTTCTTCCAGTACATATTTTTAAGAATGGCAGTCATCATTATGGAAGCTATCAAAAAGCTAGCTCTGACCTTAAATAAGCGCGCTCCTGTGTTGGGCAGCTCCGGGATGGAGAATTTATGATGCGGATGCTAAATTCAGGGAGGGAAGCAAAGTTGGGTTACTCTCACTAGAGGAACACAAGAGGCAGCCACCAGTATTCAGCCATTTGGTTTAATTCTTTGTGCTCCTCAACCACCCTTCACGTCTGGTCAGATTATCTTCTGGTCGAGTCGATGCGACCATCCCAGCAACAGCAAGCAAACCGACAGGGCTCCAGGTTGCTAAAGGTACAGGAGGCAAGTTTACTCAGACGTGTTTGCCCTAAATTTATGTAAAGAGCAAAGAGGAATACAATTAACTCTGTGACTTAGACAAGAAAAAGCGCTGGAGGAGCATCCCGATGGTGCGGGTTGGCTGTGTTTTGCATATGCTTTTCTCACTGAAAATTTTTCATAATAACAGAAAATCTTTCATACCTCTTTTGATATTTTGTAGAATAAAAGCATTCATTAATAATTTGCTTTTTCTAAGTCCGCCATTCTTTTGCAAAAAAAGGAATATCAGCCATGCCATAATGTGTTGTCATCTTATTTACATCTCTTCTCGTTTTAATAATGCTTTGCAGGAAACGCTTATTTATTGTTATGAAAACAGCTGAAAATTACATTGCACAAATTCCTTTTATATATTAACTTGAAAAAAAAGAAAATTTACTTGGCCTTACCTTATGGTCTGTTGCCATTTTTTATCATTTATTAAATGGACTTTATTTGCAAGCAATGTAGTGTTAACTTAACACCTGTGCATCATTTTCTTTGTAAGAAAATACCAATGAATGTGAACTAATTACAAAAGCAGAAGAAAAGGAATTGACACCTTTTCTCCCTATTAAAAAGGTGCTTGGAAAAAAATATGGACTTTCCTATGCAGCCCAGTCAAACAGGTACTGCTGCGCTACCTAAATGCATTATTCCAGAGAGTGGTGGGACATGTCATGCTGTCAATTTACCACCCTAGATTATTGCTGTTTTTCGCAGCTATTGTTCCTCCCACGGCTCTGAGAGATGTGCATTTGCAGCACGCTGGCGGGGCTCCCTTCGCTGCAGGTTACAGCTCCTGCTCTCACAGTTGAGGTCTGGCCCACCTGTGCCCTCGCTAACTCCTGAATTCTCTGGAGAGAAGCAGCATTTTCCCTCTACACGGCTGATTCTCAGATTTTTATGCAAGCAAGGGCTGCTTGAGGGAAAAAGCAATCGGAAAAAACGTAATATTTTCCTTCATTTTGCACAGAGACAGCAGAAACATTTGGATTTTGAAAAATGAGAAAACGGCAAAGACAGAAGTAGCATCAGTTGTCGAAAGAAGAGACTAGACTAGATATAGGGAAGAAATCTTTTTCTGCTGAGGGTGGTGGAACACAGCAACAGGTTGCCCAGAGGGGTGGTAGATGCCCAGTCTCTGGGAATGTTCAAGGTTAGGTTGGATGGGGCTCTTAGCAACTTGATCTAGTTGAAGACATTCCTGCTTACTGCAGGGGGATCAGACCAGATGACCTTCGTGGTCAACCTAAACCATTCTAAGAAGGAATGAAAGTGAAAAGGAACAATGTTTTTCAAGCATTTCTTTCCTAGTGTGAGGAACTTCAAACCAATTTAAAACACAAGGCAGCTCTACACAGCACGCGGGCACAGCACCACCTTCTTCATGTCACTTCCCCTGTCAGCAAGGGGGAAATAAATGTTTCCCTGCCCCTTGCCAGCTATCGCTTTACTTGTTCTTGTCTGCTCACATCACTTCTGCTGCTTCCCCTCCTGTCTTTGTCTTTCCATGAAGCATCCTGGAATCCAGCCCGGCTTGTTCAAGCACCCAACACATCTTGAATTTTAATTCACTCTTATTTTAAGTCATCTATCTCTTTTTAAAACCAAGTCACAAGGAGAATGAGGCAATTTATTATTAATATAAACTACAACAAATCTACAGAGAAAGACTGGTCTGTGTGCTCTCAGTGCACCGCAGCATGTGGGAATACTGCTTTGAAGGGGCACAGAACTCACCGTAGAGTGCCAGCTTGCTTTGGAGACACTACAGCTTCTGTATGCATAAATGGCCAAAGAGGCGACCCAGGGAACAGATCACTTTGGTTTGCAGGTCAACGAAACAGCCTTCTGGCTGGCCGCCGCTGGTATGCTATATCGCCTTGCACTCAGTCAGCTTCAAAAGAAATCAGTCACAGCTGGTCTGAAAGGCAGTGCCCCCACAACATCCAGTGGGAATGTTCCTTGCCTGTCACCCTGGAGTAATCATGTATCTGCTGCAAACCTGTCTGCTCCTCTAGTCTGGGATTGCTCCCTCCACCCCAGGAGCAGCAAAGTGGGACCTGGGTTTTGCAGAACCCACTGGCAAGTGAGCTCAGCCTGGGGCTGGTGTTCAACTGTTCAACAGGGGATCCAGGGACGAAGTCTCCCAACCCAGCCTCTCTTCTCTCATGCAACTTTTTTTTTTTCTGGCCTCGCTTTGCTTCAACCACCGTTATAACTGACGTTACTTTGATTCTGACAGGCTTTACTCTTGCCTGTCCCAACGTGACGCTGTCAGTGATGCCCATGAATGGAGACGCTAACGCTCCGTAGCCCCAGCACGGACAGCGTGCCTGGTGCCTGGCATCCAGCTGGACATCGTGCCCCTGACGACAACCTCTTGCGACTACTGAGAATTTTCTAGGGCAGTCGCCAGATTTCTGCAACCAGACTGAAAATGAGCAGAGACTTCT